>JAUPFV010000004.1:287620393-288902586 GCA_036936605.1 Limnanthes douglasii subsp. nivea
TATTTTTTTTAGTTGAAAGAAAAATTTCTATTAATAAATGAAAGTTTACAAAGATTGAGGACCTAATAATAAAAAATACAAAACTTGCAAGAATTAAAAAACGAAAAGATAGCGTCTTCAGCCTTCCTCCAAACAGAATTTTTAACTTTTTGAATTCCAAAGCTTATTCTAAATCGGCTCACACTTCTGCTTCTTCACACTTCTTCTTTGGTTGCCAGTGACAGAAGGGTAATGCCCGAGTTCAACCATGCCTGAAACAGACACAAATACGAACAAGAAGCGAGGACTAGGAGGAGAATTAATCAGGGTTAATATAACTCAGGCCAAGCCCTTCGAGAAAGACAATAGCCAGCAGATTTGAAGGAGCATTGTAGTGATTAAAGGTTAGATTTTGCTTACATTATTTCGCAAGCCAGTCTACGGCTTAGTTCTGGATTCTTGAAATGTGCTTAATAGTCATATTAGAGGTAATCAATTTCCTACAAGCTATCGAAAATGAATCCACAAACCAAGAATCGGTTCTATTAGCTAGCTGATTGATTAAAATTAAAGAGTCTGATTTGATATCAACAGCAGTCCAATAGTTTTTGTAGCAGATTAACAAACCTTCAAGTAAACCTTCAATGATATCTTCATCACCATTTTTTATAAGAATACCTTCACAAGAATCATCATTATAAGCACAAGCACCATCAACATTCATTTTTAATCTTCCATTTATCGGGACACTCCACTTCACGGTAAACTAGCTTTTTGATTCTGTTTTCAATAGATTTGCAGCCTAAGGAAGTTCCTGCAACAAGAGACTTGAACCAATTTTATAGTTAAGATTGTTTGATATATTAAGGCCTTTGATAATGTTTATGATCAGTTTAATTGAACTCTTAACATTTGGTTGCAGTCCTTTGAATTTCAAGTTGTTTCTAGTTTTCCAAATAACCCAACAGATAATCTGAGGGACTAAATGAGTTATATGAGATTTATTATTTGAAAACTAGAACCAACATCTAATAATATGTGTTATAACCATAAAAAAATTATTTTTATCTTGAATAAACAACCAAAATAGTTCCATAATTTCCAGGTAAAATTGAAGCTCACAAAAAGATGATTTTTATCTTCGCAATTGTTGCAAAACTGACATTTGGAAGCAATATTAAGATGCATTTTCATCATGATTGAATCAATTGGAATAAATTTGTTAGGATGGTGACCAAAGTCCCACATCCCACATCGGTTAAACATGGGAAGGATCAATGATATATAAGTAAGAACATACCTCAACTAGTATGAGGCTTTTTGGTAGTGGACCAAATGCAAATCCGTGAGGGCCTTCGGGTGCCAAAGCGGACAATATCATACAAGCGTTGAGATCATGTTGTTCTTACTTATATACGGAGGCGGAATATGCGGACCGGACCCTTAATTCATGACACATATATTCCCAACACGTGGTATCAGAGCGCCAGACCCAGACGGAACGCGATGGTGGTAATATTCTCGGAGGTCGAACATGATGAACCGGTGATCTGCTCCAGAGATCCTAGTTCGGAGTGCTTGTGGCTCATCAAGCAGTGTGTCTTGATTGGAGTGGCGTTAAGGAACATGACAGAGTGGTCTAATAGAAGGTGAGCAGTAACATTCGTAGTGCCTCTATGGTGAGGTAGTCTTCCAACCTGATTAGAGTGGGCGGATGAAAGTCAATTGAGAGGAGGCTAAGTGGTACTTTGTTCGAGAGGAGGATTTGTTAGGGTGGCGACCAAAGTCCCACATCCAACATCTGTTAAACATGGAAATGATCAGTGGTATATAAGTAAGAGCATATCTCAACTAGTATGAGGCCTTTTGGTAGTGGACCAAATGCAAAGCCGTGAGGGCCTTCGGGTGCCAAAGTGGACAATATCATACTAATGTTGAGATCGGGTTGTTCTTACTTATATACGGAGACAGAATATGTGATACCCATATTCCTAACACGTGGTATCAGAGCCACGTGGTGAAATTAGGGCTTTTGCAATTAGGTTTTCACAATGGCGTCTACAACAACAAAATACATGATTGAACTGGAGGTCCAAGTCAAGGGTAAAGCACTCAAACTGTTATGAATGCGGTGAGCAGGGTCATTATAGGAGAGATTGTCCGAAACTGAATGGTAAGAAGGGAAATCAAAAGGAAAATGCAACAAACATTGTTGAAGGTGTGAACGATTCCGACGATAGTGAATACAGTGGTAGAGGAGACAATAAATCTCCTCTTCTTTCATTTCTTCTGGTAACTTATTCTCCACAGCCTTCCACAGCCGTTGCAGTACCAATGAAGATTTCGGTTTAATCTTCCACGACGCAAAGCTGGATCCTCAATCAAACTTTTCAATCATGTATTTTGTTGTTGTAGACGCCATTGTGAAAACCTAATTGCAAAATCCTTAATTTCAACACATGGCTCAGCTACCGCGTGTTAGGAATATAGGTATCACATATTCCGTCTCTGTATATAAGTAAGAACAACCTGATCTCAACATTAGTATGATATTGTCCGTTTTGGCACCCGAAGGCCCTCACGGCTTTGCATTTGGTCCACTACCAAAATGCCTCATACTAGTTGAGATATGTTCTTACTTATATACCACTGATCATTTCCATGTTTAACCGATGTGGGATGTGGGACTTTGGTCGCCACCCTAACAAATCATTCTCTCGAACAAAGTACCACTTAGACCACTCTGTCATGTTCCTTAGTGCCACTACAATCAAGCCACACTACTTGATGAGCCACAAGCACTCCGAACTAGGATCTCTAGAGCAGATCTCCTTGAGCATAGCTACCGGTTCATCATGTTCGACCTCCGTGAATATTATCACCACCGCGTTCTGTCTGGGTCTGGCTCTGATACCACGTGTTAGGAATATGGGTGTTATGAATTAGGGGTCCGGTCCGCATATTCCGCCTCCGTATATAAGTAAGAAAAATCCAACACTAGTATGATATTGTCCGTTTTGGCACACGAAGGCCCTCACGGCTTTGCATTTGGTCCACTACCAAAAGGCCTCATACTAGTTGAGGTATGTTCTTACTTATATACCACTGATCCTTCCCATGTTTAACCGATGTGGGATATGGGACTTTGGTCGCCACCCTAACAAATCGTCCTCTCGAATAAAGTATCACATAACCTCCTCTCAATTGGCTTTCATCCGCTCACTCTAATCAGAAGTTGCTCCACTTGAGCAATAGAGATTTTTACAGCGGATCTATCTATTCACTCGACCATCCTGCCCCTGTTCCTTAACTTTACTATCGACTCCAATCAAGAACCACCTCTTGATGAGGCATGGACGCTCCGAACTAGGATGTATAGAGTAGATCATTCACCTTGAGCATGACTACTGGTTCATTATGTTCGACCTCCGAGAATATTACCACCAGCGCGTTCCGTCTGGGCCTGGCACTATGATACCACGTGTTGGGAATATGGTTCTTATGAATTAGGGGTTCGGTCCGCATATTCCGCCTTTGTATATAAGTAAGAACAACACGATCTAAACAAAAGTTTTTAATGAGTTACCAACATAGGAAAGAAAACTTCCTCGATATGAATGGACTCCAAATTTTCTTGAAGATGCTTGATTGAGTATGTTGGGTTCTAAAGGTGTTCTAGGTAAGCTTCGTATTAAAATTGTTATCATTTGAGTGCTTCCAAATCATCAATTCATCCTTTTCAAGGTTAAATTTAAGAGAGTTGATGATGTTTAGTCTTTCATTGGAGAGGAAGCCCTCCATAGCATTGATATCCAAAAGTTATTTTTCCAAAAATTATCAACCTTAGCATCCAAGTACCAGCTTATGCTTTTATTATTGTTAGAACTGGATATTGAAGGTGATGAGTTAAGATTTCACCTTAGTAAATTGTTATAAGAGAAGTTTAGAGAGAGAAAGAGCTAGAGTGTTTTCAGAGAGAGAAAGTTTAAGTACAAATGAGTTCAATAGAAAAAGTGTTCAACCCCTTTATTAGGTTAGCCTTACCCTTTATATAGAGGAGCCAAGACTTAGCCTCAAAAGTGAAATCTGTTACAAAAGAGGACAAATTGCTCTTTAGTCCTTAACAATTTCTCATGATTACAAATGTTCTCTAAAACTTACAATGTACATAATTTAAGGACCGAACTTATATTATTTACAGTTTAATCCTTAAATTTACATTATTTACAATTTAATCTTCAAAATCCTACTTCACTATCAGAAACCCCCTTAGTTCTCATATATGTAAATGAATGAGAACTAAAATGTCTTCGAACTAGAATATCTTCGAACTAGAATGTCTTTGAATCCTTTCATACGTTAAATTCAAATGACTACTATTTAATACAAAAATTAGTTTGAATATACAAATTCGAAGCAACCGTTCAAAGTAACGAAAATTTAATATAACTTCGAAGCCAATAATTCTCCTCGAATCATTATGGAAACAGAATTTAAGAATGTAATCGTCGACTTTTACTAAATCAATACATAAAAGTAATCGTTACATATAACCGTTTGAATCCATCATGACTATATAGCTTTTAGACCGATAGCTAGATATCTATCATGACAGATATCAAGCTCTTAATCTCCTCACAGCTTTGTATTCTACCCTATCACTATCAAAGTCCCTTAAACTTCACACGTCTCATTTTCTTTCTATAAAATCAGTAGCCTCACTTTTCATTATCACAACAGAAATCATTTGAGAGAGAAAATTCAAACGTTTGGCTACCTTCATCACATTCTTCCTTTTTTCAAGAATCTTCATCTGAAAATACCAAACTTTCTGATCAACCTTCATCTGGTTTATGAGAAAAAAAAACCAAAAACCAGAAAATCTAAGGCTAACATACCCAAGAAACCAAAATCTCCAAAACCTGATAAAAACTTAATCTTCGGATCGTACGACTACTTCTGCATTACTCAAAAAATAGAAGAATATAGAGCTGCAGGATTAATCAATAGCGCTCATGTTGGAACAACCGCCAAAACAATTTATTACGTTAATTTCGATCCAACCAAAACTCCTGCTATTTCTCCTTCTCCTATAATCGAAGAACGTTCCTCGTCCAAAATCCTAGGTCCTAAAACACCTCGAGCCTCTTCATCTCAAATTAACATTTATCCTTTGATTAGTGAAGAATCTCCTTTGAGGCAAAAATCAAATACTCCCTTTTCTAATCATTCTTTAATAACCAGAAAATAAAAAGTTTATTGCCATGGGAGATAAATTAGAAATTATCCCAACTCCTCCCCATTTGAATCCAGATACTGAAGCTACTTCTCATAGAGAAGTAACTGATGAAATTCCTCAAGATAACAGCCCTTTACCAGAAACAGTAAATCCATTACCTCAACATCCTCGAGAAGAAACATCAAGTGCCAACGAAGCTGATTCTGAGGCTACGAGAACCGATCTCGAAGCCGAATCCGATGATGGGAACTCAACAAATACCCATAAACCTCAGGAAGAAACAGATACTTGCTTTGTTTCCGAAGAAGAAAGAGCTACAATTAGCACTAATTTAAGAGGTCTCGAGGCTAAGTACACCATTTCTCTTAAAAACGTTTGGTATATATATTACAAGGATAACTAAGCTTCGGCTCTAAAAAGGAAATGGGGAATGAGAGATAATATAACTTTTCGACTGCCTAAAGAAGGAGAAACTCCCTTAAACTACAAAGATGACGAGGTAATAGTCTACCCCGAAATCATCAATTAGGGTCTTCGGTTTTCGCTGGATCTCATGATCGTGGAATATTTCGAACTTATTAACTTATTCCCTACTCAAGTGAAACCGAATCAATGGTTCGCCCTATGTCAGTGATAATGACATCTCGACTATCTCAAATTCAAATCAGCATCAAAGACTTCATCTCCTTGACTCAACTATCAAAAGGTCTGAAGCTTCCCTTTTACTACCTCGCCCTGATGGATGACCTCAAAATCATCGATAACCTCTTAAAAGCTGATAAATTGTGGAAGTAGAAATTCATTTTTATATCAGGAGCATGGGAGAATGGCATAGAAATTTCTGATGCTAATCCTTCAAAGCTAAATCTTATCTGGAGAAGCAATCATAAGCACTTCGAAATTTTTACATTCTGAAATAAATTATATTTTTTTTCCTTTCTCTTTCCTCAATTTTCTGCATGCATGATTACTTCACAAATTTCGAGGCGTTATTCAGCACGTCGACCAACTGCCAATGATATTTTCCAAAAAATTGCTGGTTGGGCTAAAAAGAATGGAGTAATGCGTTTCACACTGCCTTCCAGCCCATCAATTTCCTCAAGTTCCACATGTTCACAATCATAAGGTGTCTTGCCACCTCGAAATTTTATGTTAGAGCGAAATTAGTCTGCAAACGAATAGTTCAACCCGATTGTAAAGTCTTTCTTCCTATTCACAACAGTTCAGAGAGTCATTTACGAAAAAAGACGAAAGAAAAAGCTATCAAATATAAGAAAGGTAAAAAGACAACTAGTACATTTAGTGCTAGCCCTTCAACTCCATTGAAGCCAAAGCCTCGAAAAAAACTACTGAACAGGTTCTCTCACACATCGAAGAGGGAAAAGATCAAGAACCGTCTTCAAAGAAAAAGAAAGCTTCTTCCAGTTCCAATAGAAAGAAAAAGAAACAGGCGAGAATCACGTCGTATACACTGGTTGATGAAGATGAAAACACTGTTGAAAACCAATAAAACCAACAAAACTCTTTGGTCGAAGAACAAACAACCAAAGACAACACTGTGATCGTCATCGAAGACATAGCTACTAATGAAAATCAGGCTGCTGAAAAATTCGATCTTGATATTTTCATTAATTTTCAGAATACTGAAGCGCTTACTAGTGAAGACGATCATGTTCTTTAAGTCATCCGAAATCATATGTTTAACTTTGGGAGACCAATACCTGCCGAGGCGTCTCCAAAAATTATATGTCCTCCTGCTCCCACTACAACTTTAGATATGATTCAACGTCCTAGCTCATCAGAAACAGAATTTCCTCTTCCTCCTCCAAATCCTGCAATCGTTATTGCACTTCAACCATTTATCGATCTTGATATTGCAGCAAAATTACTTGCTTCCTAAGTTGAAGCTTCTCAAAACCGTCTAAAGAAATTGGCTAAAAATATGGTCTACTACAAAGAATCTTACGAGGCTGAGAAACAATTAAGAGAAGATTTGCACATCAAAGTGGTTGATCAATTTCATATGTACGAAGTAGCGAGGTCCAAGCTTCTAAAAGGCGCTCTCTGCATGAAAAAATCATATTCGAATAACACATATCGTTGACACAGAATTGCTGATGACTTCTCATGAAAAGGATATGAATAAACTCAAGACTGATCATGCTACTGAACTGGCTACCGAAATATTTATCTCCAAAGATCTGCAAAATTCTCTTACCCTTTCTAAGATAAAAAATAAAGAACTGTCCAAGGAGATTGCTAAACTAAAGAAAGATTTCAATTAAAAATATGCTGTTGTTGAAGCTGAACTTTCAAAAGACATGGTAGCTGCTATTAACAATGGAAAAAAAGAAAAATGCATTCTCTTTCTTCGAGAACTTCACGCCACTTATCCTAAAATCAACCTCACAAGTTTCTAGAACGAAATTCTCATTGATAAGCGTCCAAGTGGAGCTTTCGATCCTATCCTCGATTCGTCATCTGAAGATAAAGATGAAGAAGAATCATCCGAGGAGGACGAGTTGTCTGATTAACTTTATCATTTTTTTATTGTTTGTCAGATTAAGAAATTACTTTTTGTACTTCAAAGAATTAATCTAATCGACAAAACGGTTTCCTTGTATTATTATTCTCTTCATATATTATTCTATGCTAAATTTTAAAAACGAATATGACTGAAGTACTTTGAACTTTCAACATATAATTATAAACTATAAACTTACCACCTCAAATACCTTAACAAAATTGGTGAACATGGTAGCTCTTCGAAAAAATCCCAGTGTGTTTTAAGCTTTCACTTTGAAAAAATTGTAATGTGGTTATTAAACATGTTTGTTTCTTCGAAAAGTGTTATAAACACTTCGGAACATTTGACTCTTAACCAAAATCAAAGACGATCAGTCTCTTATAAGTTGTTAAGATAGTTTTATTCAAGCATGTGTAAACAACCATTGGCCAAAACGAACTTTATTAATAATATTGATTATGTACACAATGCCTCGTTAAAACCTTCATGGGCCAACAGGATAGGAAAGAGTGCGTCATTCGAAAGTAAAAATTCCAAAATACAAAACATATCTACTCCCAATAAAGCTTAGAGTGTTATATATTCCATGGATGCTGAATCATCCTCCCCTCAAAATCACAAAGACGATAAGACCTTGGCTTTATCATTTCAACAACCATAGAAGGCCCTTCTCAATTCAGAGCCATTTTTCTGAGGTTCTTCTCCTTTGTGTGTAAGAAAACGTTTCTCAACACCTTATCACCTTCTTTAAAATCTCTTCTATCCATCTTTGAATCGTATCTATTCCTCATAAGAGTTTGATGGTGGATTACATTCAAATGAACTCGAACTCTTTTCTCCTCAATCAAATCTAAATTCTCCCTTCGAACTTCATCATTAGATCTTTCAGAATATTTAGTTATTCTAAAAGATGACATAATAGATTCTATGGGGCTGACTGCATCCATTCCATATGCCAAAGCAAAAGGAGTCTCTTTTGTAGCCTCAGTAGGAGTTGTCCGATAAGCCCAAAGCACCTCTTGCAAATAATTTGGCCATTTTCCTGCTTCTCCTGTCAAATTCTTCTTCAAGCCATCTAAAATCGTTCTATTTGTTACCTCCACTTGCCCATTATCTTGAGGATGAAAAGGCATCGAAATACATTGTTGAATTCCTTTAGAAGTACAAAATGAAGCCATATCTTTGTTATTAAAGTGAGGGCCATTATCTGTTGTAATCCTCCGAGGAACTTCAAAACGACAACAAATGTTGTTCACAATAAACTTGATCACACCATTTTCTTTTGTCCCTGATAACGGTTCTGCCTCTGCTCACTTTGTAAAATTATCCACTGCTACAATTATCATCTGTCTTCGTCCAGAAGCCATCAGTAAAGGTCCCACCAGATCAATTCCCCATCTATCAAATGTACTACCTCGGATATAGACATAAGTGGCATCGCTGGCCTATGGATAGCATTTGTAAATCTCTGACAAGTATCACAACTTCGAACTAAATTCTTAGCATCATTAATGATCGTAGGCCAATAGAACCCTGCAAGTAAAACTCGACGTGATAGAGCTTTAAACCCATAATGAGCTGACCATTCACCATCATGCAATTTTGATAACACTTCTTGTGATTCTCACTTGCTTAAACATCGTAACAATGGCCTGCTCAATTCCTTTTTATACAATATTCCATCCAGTACTATATATCTGAAGGCTGCTTCTCAATTTTTTGGCCAATCATGAATCATCTGGTAATGTTCCTTGAGTAAACAAACTGAGAATGTCTGATCGCCAATCGCCTCGGATTACATCAGATGTTACCAAAAATTCCTCTACGCATTCACATTGGTTAGATTGAGTAACAATTAAAGGATTTTCTGGTAACAAAATCCAAGGATATTCTTCATTGTAAGCGATATTTGCCAAAGAATCAGCAACCATATTACTCCCTCGACCAATATATTCCACGACAACATTTTACACTATGCTCAGTGTAATACATCAGCGATATTTTTTGGTAGCAACCATTTTACTAATGTAATACATCGGCTTCGGAACTCCTGAATCCTCACGAATTAACACTATGCTCAATGCAAAATCTGATACCGCGATGTACAAAAATAGCTTCTCCCCATTTCGTGGCTTTGACATAATCTCTGGTGATGACAAAAAAATTGAATGTTTTTTAATGTTGCTTCACATTACTATGTACATACAAACCTGCTTGGTCCTCGTAACACTTGAAAGAAAGGAAAGCATTTGTCAGAAAATCTAGAAATAAATTGATTAAGTGCTTCTAACCTCCGTGTCAGAATTTACATTTCTTTGATAGACCAAGGTGAGTTCATTGTTATTAAGGCTTTCAACTATTCTGGGTGAGCTTATATTCCTTTTTCACTGATGACAAAACCCAAAAAATTCTCCGATCGAACTCCGAAGGTGCATTTTTTAGGATTTAACTTTAACCTGATCGCTCTTAAATTCAAAAAAGCTTCCTCTAAATCATCAAGATGCACTTCATCCTTTGCAATTTTTACCACCATGTCATCTATATATACTTCCATATTCCTTCCGATCTGAGTAGCAAAAGGTTTTTCATCAACCTCGGTTAAGTGGCTCCAGCATTGTTTAACCCAAAAGGCATAACCCTATAACAATGCAAGCCCATATCAGTTATAAAAGTTGTGCAATCTTGATCTTTTGGATCCATTTGAATTTGATTATATCCATCAAAAGCATCCATGAAAGTTAAAATTTTATTGTCTGAAGTAGAGTCAATCAACTGATATATTCAAGGAACATGAAATAGATATTTGGGACAAGCTCGATTCAAATCTGCAAAATTCACACACATTCTTCATTACCCATTTTTCTTTTCTACAACAACCGGATTGGCCATCCAAAAAAGACAAGGTGACTCTCTTATGTGTCCGACCTTAGGCAATCGATCCACCTCGGCAACAATTTCTTCTGCTTTTTCCGAGGAAAATGCTCTTCTTTTCTGAATAACCGGCTTGACCTTCAGATCAATAGCCAAACTTTGACAAATAACTTCAATTGGTACTCTTGTTACATCCTCTGTACTCCAAGCGAAGACATCCAGATTAGAAGATAAAAAAATCCAGCACTTGTTGACATAGATGCGGGGTCAATAAGGTTCCAATTCGAAGCACTTTCCCTTACAAAAAAGTAAACTCTTCAATCTTTTTACCTACCGTTAAAGACCCTGAGGTTTCCCTCAGATAATCAACCCTTTCTTCCAAATCCGAGGGCACCACTTCTAACTGCTATTCATGCATTAAGTCTCCACTACTGGATCCTTGGATTCGAAGTGCAATGGCATAGCATTTCCTAGCTACCTCTTGGTCGCCTCGAACGACCCCAATCCGATCTCCAACCACAAACTTAAAACACTGATAAACTGTAGGCACAACGCCATACATTCTTGAAAGCCATTATCTTCCAAAAATAGCATGTAACTTGTAGGACAGTTCACCACCATAAAAAGTACATGGACCTTTTTCTTAAATGGTCCTTTTCCCAAACTCACTTCACCCTCAAATTCTCCAACAACACGAGCTGTTACACCCGTGAATCCAATAATCGTTCGATCTGATTGAGAAATCCGAGGTGGATTTTTCATTCTATCATAGGTGGATTTAAAAATGACATTAACAGAACTTCCAGTGTCAATCAGTATACGTCGAATTTCGACGTCAGCCACCTCTGCTCAATAACCACAGCATCTTTATGTGGTCTTGCAGTACCTCGTAGATTATCTTCATCAAACAAAATGAAAGGAATAGCTTTCTTTCCATACAAATGTGTGGACATTTTCCTTTCAATTTGACTTGTCAAGTTGACAACATGCCTTTTCCTTGAACTATCCGAATTACCAATCATCGAATCACCTCCGAAAATTGCCAACAATTACCTTGACTGCCATCAGAAGCAATGTGTTCGGATCTTTCTCCACATACTCAGAAGAAGCATCAAATGGTTCAACCTTTAAATCTAAAATCATCAAATTCTCAGCTGGTGCAGCCTTCGAATTTGATGCAACATTATTATTCGATTCGCTCCCTTGCAACTTTACATAAGTCAAAAGCTTTCCATTTTCAATCAAAAATTGAATCTCTTTCTTCAAAGCAATGCAATCATTTGAATCATGCTTAATAGCTTCATAATATCTACAAAACATGTTATTCTTTTCCTCCCTTGGCCTACTAATTGGGGTTGGTTTCCTAAAATTTACGAAGCTCTTAGTCTTATCCCATATCACAACTACATTCTTTGTCAGATCAGCATAATATTCTGGTTTGACCAATTGATTTGGTCTAGGCCTGTTATAATTGTTAGATGGAGCGTGATTTGAATATCCACCACTCAAAGGAGGCAAATTGTGCTTCTTTTGTTTTGACTGTTGATTACCATTTCCATTTCCATTCGAGGGATGCCCTTGGTTATTGGCCACCTGTCCTGAATTCTCCTCAACTTGAGCCATCAAAGCTCCAAAAGTTAGGTCTATTCTCTTCGTCTTCTTAATGGCCAGATCCCCTAGCAATAATCCTTGGCAAAAAGCTGTCATCGCCACATTCTCTTCACAATTATCCAAACTAGCTTTGATCAAAACAAATATCTTTGTATAATCCTCCAACTTTTCTCCAAGTGTCTGTTTGCACTAAATAATGGTATCACCATTTTCTCTCATTTCTTTGCTCCCCAAAAACTACCTTCGAAATTCACTATAAAAATCCTTAAAATTTGAAATGGACCCCCTCAGAATCCGATTGTACCACTTTAGAGTTCTTCCCTTAAACGTTTGTGAAAATGGACGACACACCAGCCGGTCATCATCTTCGAAATTCATCATATAGTTATTGAACTATTCGATGTGATCATCAGGAACATGCATCCCATCGAACTTCTCTACCTTGGAAATGTCAAAACGCTTCGGACGCGTTATGGAGCGAATTTTACTTGTCAACGAAGAGTTTCTCCAGCCGACACCTTAAACAAACTGATCATTTATCCCCATTATAACATATAGATTTTGATCAGTCTCAGCATACTGATTCGAATTGTTTCCTTTGCGCCATGTCAAACGAGGAACATTATCCCTTTTAGATTTAGTCTCATTTTTTTACATTTCCTCGACTGATCTCTATCTGATTCCTCTTTCCAAGAACCTCTGTATCTTTTAAAACCCGAAGTTGATCTTTCTACCTCCTCGTCACTAGAGGTTACATATTTCTACTTATCTTTTTTCCATTTGCGAAATGAATATCGCTCTTTAGGAGACAAAAAATATGTTTTTTTGTGCTCAGTTTTAGCTTGTCGATCATCAAAAGATCGATCAGATTGGTCTCCCATCTAAGTCTTTTATATTTCTTGAATAACCTTATATTTAAGCTTCGCATAGTGGATCTCTTGTTCCCCTCGTTCATACTTCTCATTTAATACATTGATCTTGTCTAAAAGTTGGTTCATTCGTAGCTCAATAGCAGATTGAGTTTGGATCGGAGATAATCCATCACGCCTACTTTTGTCTCTCTGTAAATCATCTTTTAGAGTTTCCATCGCTGATCGAAGCAAAGGATTATTCTCGGGATTTATCGTATTAATTTTGAACAAAACATATAACAAGATTTTATCAAATTCGAACAGAATAAGTCACTGATTTCTTTTATCCAGTCCCGAGTGAAGTCGTCAATTTGATGAGTTAAGATTTCACCTTAGTAAATTGTTATAAGAGAAGTTTAGAGAGAGAAAGAGTTAGAGAGTTTTTTGAGAGAGAAAGTTTAAGTACAAATGAGTTCAATAGAAAAGTGTCCAACCCCTATATTAGGTTAACCTTGCCCTTTATATAGAGGAGCCAAGACTTAGCCTCAAAAGTGAAATCTGTTACAAAAGAGGAAAAATAGCTCTTTAGTCCTTAACAATTTCTCACAATTACAAATGTTCTCTAAAACTTAAAATGTACACAATTTAAGGACCGAACTTATATTATTTGCAGTTTAATCCTTAAATTTACATTATTTATAATCTAATCCTCAAAATCCTACTTCCATATTAGAAGGAAGGTTATGCCAAGAGTTCATCCAAAAATCCATCTCTCCCTTTCCAAGAATCCATTTGAGGTTTCCTTCTGCTTGATCTCTAATACATGTTAATCTTTTCCAAACTAAGGAACCCAACATATTCTTATTAGCTCTTAAGGGATGGATGTTTTACAGTATATGTTGTTCATTACGTTGGACCAAAAACACTGATTTTTTCTGAAAATAAACCAAGGATTTTGTGAGAATGTTTGGTGAATATCATCAAATTTTCTGATATTCAGCCCTCCCTCTCCAAAAAGCTTGCAAAGTGAGACCCAAGAGGTCCAGTGAGAAGGTCACATTATACTTGGATTTCCATAGAAATCTGCTAAAAGTAGTTTCAAGCTTCTTAATAATGTTTTTAGGTAACATAATGTTTTGCATCTAGTGATAAGTAATATGAAGTAAAATGGGAGTTATCAAAAACAATATTCCTCCATAAAAAAGGAATTTATTTTCCCACTCAGTAATCCTATCATTCACCTTATCAAGAATAGAGTTAAAGATCTTTCCTTTATTATTGTTGGATAGAGTTAGCCCCAGATGAGAGGTAGGAAGAAAATCCACAGCAAAGCCTGTTTGAACTTTCAAATTACGAATTCTGGTCTGATGAGCTCTAGAGGAGATAATAATCTTTGTCTTCTGCTTGTTTATAGATTGTCCTGAAATTATTTTGTACTTGTTAAGGAACCTGCTCAAGGTGTCTATTGAAGAAGGTAAACTATTAGTAAACACAAGTATATCATCACCAAATGCTATACATGGAATTAGGTAATCAACTCTTGATGAAAATTTCAAATTATTATTCATATTGAATAAATTGATCATTTCTCTTATCATAACCTCTTCCCCGATGATGAAAAATCTTGGAGATATTGGATCTCCTTGCCTTAATCCTCTCAGCATGTGAAAGTAATCATATACTTCACCATTGATAAGCATTGATATGTGAACATTATTGATCATTCTCTAAATAAGATTGATAAAGTCAGTAGAGAAACCAAACGAGGAAAGAACTTTGAATATAAAATCATGAGAAATCCTATTAGACGTTTTGGACATGTCAAGTTGAATCATGATATTTCCAGCTTTAGGCTTTCTGTTAATATTGTGAATACGTGCTTTAGCAATCATGATGTTATCTTGAATCAGTATCTCTTTCACAAAAGCACTCTCAATATTAGGAACAATTCTTGGCAAAATTTTAGATAGTCTCTAGTTTATTAGATTAGAAAAGATTATATTAATCATAGTGCAGAGCCCAATAGGCTTATAATTTCTCCACAAAGTAGGATTAATAGTTTTGGGGATTAAACAAATGCTCGTAGCAAAGATACATGTAGGGATACAGTTACCTTTCAGGTCGGAATTGAAAGCAATACAGAGGTCAGTTTTGATTGTGTGCTTTGAAGAAGAAAATGTTGAATCCATCAATGCTCGGGTCACTGTACCTCTTCATATCATTAATAATCTTCCAGATTTCATCTTCATTGGTTGGCTTGAGCAGGACATCATTATCTTCCCTAGTAACCATGGGAGGAATACAGTAAAAAAGGTTATCCTGCATTATTCTGGTCTCTTCATTGTTGTCTTTATAAGGAGATGAAGATATGATGCTTTTGAAATAGTTTGCAGCATTTTCCTATATCCTTATGATTCTGGATCCAGGTATCACCCTCCTTAATTATTTTGATTTCATTATTTCTTTTATTTTTAGACAAATAGACATAATAAAGCTTAGAGTTTCCATCACCATCATTTAACCAACTGTTATAGCATTTTTGCTTCCTGGAAAACTTCCTCATTTCTAAGAGCTTGGATGTACAGGCTGTTAGCTTTAGAGAGATCAGCTTTTGAGTTGTGATTATTGCTGGTGTAGTGAAGGATTTCCATCTTTCTAACATTCTCCTCAGTAGCTTTAACATTGTCAAAGATATTACCAAAGTGTTTGGTATTCCAATCTTTCAAACAAAGCTTAAGTTTCTTCAGCTTATACCAGAAAACATGACTAGATTTTCCATGGATAGGGATATTCCAGTCCTGATCAACATTACTCAAGAAACTATCATCGTTAGACCACATGTTTATAAACTTAAAACTTTTGTTTTTGTAGATAGAAAATTGAGAGTTAGAATAGGTAGCAGCAATTAGTAGAGGGGCATGGTCAGAACATGTTCTGACCATGTGAAAACCTTGTGTATCCTTGAAAGTATTCAACCATTTGTCATTGATTAAGGCACGGTCGAGCCTCGTTCATTTACTGCTTTTGGACCAGGTGAATTTAGATCCTCCATAACCATCATCTTCAAGATTGTAGGCTCTAATAGTATCATTAAAGTTATCCATACTGGTCTAGCAGTTTGAGGTGCAACCCAGCTTCTCATCGTAGGAAGAGATGACATTGTAATCACCAGCAGCAATCCAAGGACTACCAACGGGCTTTTGAAAGTCTAGAGACTATCTGTCACCAAAATCTATAGTTCAGGGACGAGTTACTGTTCAAAGCCAGATTAATATTGAAACTAATTATCATTTTTTGTTGTGTAAATACATACAGTTGTGAAAAATAAAATAATCTGAAACCTTTAAACATGTGCAAAAGTAGTTCCTATATTACTAATTTTATTTTTTCTTGGGTAAAAATATATACAAACCGTTATTAGTAGTTTTAATATTTTCAAAAGATATTTTGATAAATTTTATGTAGTATGTTGTTTTCGATAAAACTTAAAAATCTAAATCGTTATTAGTAGCCTTGATCTTTTCGTGGTTATTGATAACTTACCCTTTTATTTTTACGTGTTTGATAATGTGATTTTTTTAAATCTGATTGGTGAATACATTGCAGGTCAAAATTACTACCTTTTTTTAAATGATTCAATTTATCTTTTCATGGACCACGTAAAAAAGGAAAAAGTACCCATAAATACCTTTTCAAGTATCTAATCCCAAATAAGTACCCAAATATGAGTCCCTTAGACTAGTAGTAAGAGGACTATATTTTTACCAAAATAGCCCTAATACTAGAAGAAAGAGAAAGTAGGTTATTATTATATTCAATTTCACTTTCCCTCCAAATCCTAGTTACTTTTAAAACTGAAAAGAGCAAAAATAGAAAGTAAGTGAAACCCTGAAGGAACCTGTCGAACCTGTTGACAGCCTCGTTTTTACCTTCCTAACTCTTACAACTGTAGAAGAACCTGCATACGAAGTGATCCCCGAAGTCGATCCTCCAGTTCATCGTCTGAAAGATTAACCACCATTGGAGGCTTTGAACGTTAGTCGAAACTGCCTCGAAGGTACGAGTCGGTTTTTTCTTACTTTTTATGTTTATCCTGTCATGTGGACTGCTTGTGAATCCCAATGTCGTTATATAAGGAGGAAGATAACTCCGAGGAAGTCTTCAAAGCATTCATCTGACGACGAAGATGAGGACGAAGAAGAGGAGGACGAGGAAGATGATGACGATGAAGAGGAGGAAGAGGAGTCTGAGACTGACGAGGACAGTGAAGAGGAGGGTAACTCTTCAGATTGTTAACTATTTGTGGTTGTTTTTTGAATTTGTAGTAGTTTTTTGAATTTGTAATTGCTAAACCCTAAAGCATTTGTGTGTTTAGTATTAGGGTTTGGAATCTGGGCAAGCGTAGGCCTTTCTTTTTGAAAGTGTATTGATGTCCTCTACTTTCCTTATGAAATGTTAAATCTCTGTTTTGATTTGATGGTGTGCTTTTACATAGTTGTTTACATAGTTGTAGCAGAGATGCATTATAACTCTATGATACCGCGCGATGTATGTTGTTAATAACTCGTGACACCAATAGTCACTCTACTGTTAATCGAAAAATGTATAATCGCGCAATGCATAGTAAAAAAAACTTGCCTCGCGCTGAATTAAGTTAATGACTCGCGTTTGTACTGGACAGACTATCAAAGCAACTAATCTCGCACAAAAACATTTGAACATCGCGAGTATGCGATGAATACAATAGAGATGAACTGTAAAGTAACTTGCCACGCGTTGAATGTCGTTTATGACTCGCGTGTACACTGGGGGATGCATGATCTGGGGTATGGAAAGTTCTGAAGCAAGGGGTGGATCTTGCGCTTTCGAAGGTGAACATCGCGAGTTAGATTGTAATTAGATAAATCAGGTGGCCAAAAGTAACCATTATTTTGAATGATCAAATCCATAGCTTCCTTGAAGTAAAAGGCAGGCCTATCAAAAGCCTTACTATTATCATCTGATAACTCGCGCTTGATGTTGGCAAGTGCAACCTATCTAGCGGCATAGTCAAAGAACATCTAGCGTCATAGTCAAGGAACATCTAGCGTCATAGTCAAAGAACATCTAGCGTCGTAGTACATGAACATCTAGTGTTATAGTCAATGAACATCTAGCGTCGTAGTACAGGAACATCTAGCGTCATAGTCAAGGAACATCTAGCGGCATAGTCAAGGAACATCTAGCGTCATAGTCATAGTCAAGGAACAACTCGTCTAGCGTCAGAAGTACAACTCGTCTAGCGTCATATTAGACGAACATCTCGCATGATGTTGGCAAGTCCAACTTATCTAGCGTCATAGTCAAGGAACATCTAGCGTCATAGTCAAGGAACATCTAGCGTCATAGTCATGGAACATCTAGCGTCATAGTCAATGAACATCTAGTGTCATAGTCAATGAACATCTAGCGTCATAGTCAAGGAACATCTAGAGTCGTAGTACAGGTATCGTCTAGCGTCATAGTCATAGTAAAGGAACAACTCGTCTAGCGTCAGAAGTACAACTTGTCTAGCGTCATATTAGACGAACATCTCGCGTGATGTTGGCAAGTGCAACTTATCTAGCGTCATAGTCAAGGAACATCTAGCGTCATAGTCAAGGAACATCTAGCGTCATAGTCAAGGAACATCTAGCGTCATAGTCAATGAACATCTAGCGTCATAGTCGAGGGATATCTAGCGTCTTAGTCAAGGAACATCTAGCGTCATAGTCAATGAACATCTAGCGTCATAGTTGAGGAACATCTAGCGTCGCGTAAACTACTCTAACAGCTACAACACGCGAGATACATTATAAAACAACATGCAACAGTAACTTCATCTATCGTCTTCACCAAAACAGCAGGTAAACGCCATTACCGAACCTGTACCAAATCTCGACTTTGAAAAAACTTTAAAAAAATGGATTCCAGCTCAACATAACCTAATACATGTATTTTCGTGTTGCTCAAACAAATTAGAATATTCCATCCCATGTTTTTCTATAGATCATTTTTCTTATGTTTTATTGACTAGGAGATGGAATTCTAAGTAACAAAAGCCTTATTAGGCGTACAGGTCATTGCTTTATGTATTAAAGTTCATTACTTCACGTAGCTGGCTTTCAAGTTTCTTCTACGTGCTACTCTTAGTTAGTATCCATCATTAAGATTGTTTTACTCTAGTGAAACTTTCTTATTCTTCTTTCTAGTTATTAGCTTTATGTTTTCGTTCTCTTCTGAGTATGTTTGAGCTTTCAGGTACATTTAAGTTGACTCTTCAGTTTACTAAGGATTATCCAAATAAACCTCCTACTGTGCGATTCGTCTCTCGGATGTTCCATCCAAATAGTATGTCATTGAACTAACAAAACCCAGGAACTAACAAAATTTGAAAAAAAAAACCGAACTTCTACTACCTCTTTTCTAATTTCGAAAACCAGTTTAAACAGGAAGAGAAAATAGACTAACACATTTGAGGGTATTTCAGGAAGGAAAATATTAGCTGGGTATTAGAAAGGAATTACTTTGGTGAGATGGGTATTTAGTAGGCATAGAAAATAGTTGGGGTATTAGATGATAATAAGTTTGGTGAAAAGGTATTTAGTGTGACATGTCCCTGAAAAAAAATGATTATTTAAAGATATGTATTTGAATTAAATTAACTTTTCTAAAACCAAGAAACACAAAAGCACAATCTTTAACAAAATCTCCAATCTATTAAAGGCTGAAGAGATTGGCTTCGAAAGTAGAGAAGAAGTTTTTCTTTCCATCCAACGAAAAATCAAAGGCCGAAGAGATTGGCTTCGAAAGTAGCAGACCTCGAGCTCAAACAAAAGGGACAGACCTCGAGCTCGAACACGAGTGGCAGACCTCTCCTGAAGATTAAGAATAAGTTTTTCTTTCCATCCAGCGAAAAATCAAAGGCTGAAGAGATTGACTTCGAAAATAGCAGACCTCGAGCTCGAACAAAAGGGACAGACCTCGAGCTCGAACACGAGTGGCAGACCTCTCCTCAAGATTAAGAAGAAGTCTTTCTTTCCATCCAACGAAAAATCAAAAACTGAAGAGATTGGCTTCGAAAGTAGCAGACCTCGAGCTCGATCAAAAGTGACAGACCTCGAGCTCGAACACAAGTGGCAGACCTCTTATGAAGATTAAGAAGAAGTTTTTTTTTCCCTCCAACGAAAAATCAAAAGCCGAAAAGATCGGCTTGGAAATAGGGAAAACATGGCGCGTGTTTTTCTTTTCAACTTTTTCATTTAACCCTCAAAGTTCTAATATTCTTTCATTTGAGGCTTCAAAATTATAAAACTCTTGATTTGACCCTTCCAATAATAATTTCTATATCGACTAAAAAACAAAATCTGCAATCTATTTGTTTGTTTTAGTTCTTAAACACTATAAATCTAAATATGATGAAACTAAAGTTAAAAAAAAAAAATCAAATATCTGCACTCATATTTATATAAGCCAGTACCTTAATTTATTCAAATATCTCTTATGAACTTACACACATACAATCGGATGTATGGAAAAACCTATGTTACTTGATGACATTTCATTTAAGAAATCAGATGTATGAAAAAGTCTGTTAGTTGATTGAATAGGAAAGGTCCCTTAGGATCAAGTAAGGAAATCGTTGCAGTCTCAGCAGAGGTAATGCTAAAATGATAACCAGCTTTTATACATTTCTAATCCCACTAACCAAACAATCCAAGCCTCCCTTATTCATCGGAGATGAGTTTCTAAATCAATAATATCCGACAATAAGTTTCGAACATTTAACTTTACAAACAAGAAAATGACTTAAAAAGTTGATAGTTATCATATCAGATCCGTTTTGATTACAAAAGAACAAAAATTACTTTCTCTTATAGAACAAGCATAATATGAATATATAATTACTTAAAACAGCAATCATTATCCGGAGAAGCAACCTATAAAACAACACCCCATGCTCTGGAAAAATACAATTACAAACCACTTTTTCTCCTCTTCTTTGTCTGCTTGAAATATGACTTTTAGTTGGGTGAAACCAAAGTCTCTAGGTAGACTATCACATTTAAAAAAACGTGCGCGATCAGCCTCGAAAGCCTTAAAAGTCACAGCTTCGAGATCATAGTTGAGTATAGTCTTCTTAAGAATACCCAACAAAAGTTTGTGCTTGTTTGTAAAATATAGTTGACAAGGCGTCTGAAAGAGTTCAATTCCAACACGATATAACTTTTTCCAAGCATCCTTGTTCTTCTCCCACACTTCCATATAGTCATCACTATCAGCATCCGCGTTCTTATATATGGTGCATAAGAAAAGGGAATTATCGAAGGCATATAATCATATTCGGTCACTCGGGGTGTGACAATCAGCAGGGAGTGGTACAACCTCCATAAATTTCTCATCTCTTGATGCAGGAGACGGTTACAATATCTAATCTATTCTAGTTTGCAAGTTATTTTTAGATATTTCTTTTTTTTTTAGTGTTTTCCTTTTCTAGTTAAGATTCTAGTAATTTTCCTTATTTCGATTCTAGTAATTTTCCTTATTTCTAGGAACTTCCTATTTTATGCTTTAGGGTTTCTCTATATGTTTTAGGGTTTCTCTATATAAAGAACCTTAGGTGCTATGTTTTAAAGAACTTTTCATCATCGTTATTAATCAAAGTCTTCGAATTTTCGAGATTTGTTTTCTGGTGGATTCCAGAGTTTTTTTCTTCAAGTTTGACACCCGCAAACTTGAACCTCCAATTCTAAGACCAACGTTTGTTGTCTTAGTGCATTCGACTGCGTCAAGTGGTATCAGAGCAGGCAATCTCCTACTCTTTTCAAAGCTTGAACAGCTATGGTGATCAACCAGTAACCAGGGCCGACATGGAGGGTTTCACAGCGAGTTTCAACGAATCAACCACGAACCTGGAAAATCTGGTGGCAGAGTTAACTAATCAGATTGCAGCATTAACCAATCAGATTGCTAACGCAAGACAAGGAGAAGGAGAAAGAATGGGACGAAATCAGAATCGACAAGGCAGACACATACCAGTTGTTGAGGAGCCACCCTGAGTCCGACATGGTGGAAACAACCGACTGCCTGTTAGAAACAATCAACAACAAGGCAGACATAACCGTGTCGATGTTGATGATTCTAGCTCGGAGGAGGAATTGGAAGAGGAAGAGGCAGAACAAGGGAATCAAAATAATCAGGATTACAGAGTGAAAGCTGATATTCCATTGTTCTATGGTACCATGGGTGTCGAGGACTTTCTCGATTGGCAAGTTGATGTTGATCGGTTCTTTGATGTTATGGAAGTTCCGGAGAGTAAATAGGTTAAGATGGTGGCTATCCGGTTAAAGAATACTGCAGCGGTTTGGTGGGACAAATTGGCTATTCAAAGGCAAAGACAGAGGAAGGGTCCATTTAGAACATGGCGCCGAATAAAGCAGCTAATGACTGAGCGGTTCTTACCGGAGGACTACGAGCAGATTATTTACAAGATGTACATTGATTGTGTACAAGGAAGCAGGACCGTGACTGATTATACAGCAGAGTTCTTTCGTTTCTCTGAACGTAGTGACTTAAACGAAACAGAGAATCAGAAGGTGGCTAGATACATCAGTGGTTTAAAGGGCTCTCTTCAAGGGAAAATAGGGTTACAGACTGTGTGGACAGTTCAATAAGCAACCAGTCTAGCCTTGAAAGCGGAATTGATGGAGAAATCATCTCGGGGTTTCACAAATTTCAGGAGACCCTCGATCCAGAACAACGTCGAACAAGCCGGAGAAACGAACAAAGGCGTGGTTAACAGAGATTCCAACTCTAACAACAAAGGAGCAAGTAGCTCCATTAGTGGCATTCAAAAGGATAAAGCACCCACTCCGAAACAGAACAATCCTTATGCTAGACCAACCGCCGACAAGTGTTTCCGTTGTCAAGGAACAAGTCATAGGTCGCATATTTGGCCCAGTAGGAAGACGGTTGCATTGCTAGAAGAAGAGGAAGATGACTTTATGGAGAATGAGGAGTATGAGGGAGTTGAATCTGCAGAAGAGGAATCTGAGAACAGAATCAGCATTGTTTTACAGCGACTGTTGCTCTCATCCAAAGAAGAGGGACAACGCAAGAATCTGTTTAGAGCGTATTCCCTAATTCAGAACAAGGTGTGCAATGTGATTGTTGACAATGGGAGCTCCGAGAATTTAGTTTCTCAAAAGTTGGTGGCATATTTGAAACTACCCACGACTCGTCATGAGAAACCGTATGGTCTCGGATGGGTGAAGAAAGGATCTACAGTATGGGTTAGTGAAACTTGCAAAATTCCTCTATCAATTGGTAAGCATTACAAAGATGAGATAATTTGTGACGTTTTGGATATGGATGTTTGCCATATTCTCCTTGGGCGACCATGGCAGTACGATAACGACATTACGTACCGAGGACGAGACAATGTGGTCATGTTTACATGGGGGAATCGTAAGATTGCAATGGCTCTTGTCAAGGATTTTGGTAGCATTGCAACAGAGAAGAAGTCAAGATTCCTCGTCATGTCGCATGATGATAAAGAACTTGACAAGGTTGTTAAGGAATCACATTTTTTTTATTCGGTTGTGGTCAAGGAGTTGATGAGTGCCGTGACGGAGGAGACAACAACTCCACGTGAGGTGTTAGAAATTTTGGAAGATTACAAGGAGTTAGTTGCTGAGGAACTACCTGACAACCTGCCTCCTGTGCGTGATATACAGCATCACATTGACTTGATCCCGGGTTCAAGTCTACCTAATCTTCCCCACTATCGAATGAGCCCTAAAGAGAATGAAATTGTACGGGAACAGATTGAAGATTTGCTGAAGAAAGGGTTAATCCGCGAGAGTATGAGCCCTTGTGTTGTACCAGTTCTTCTCGTTCCAAAGAAAGGTAATCAGTGGCGAATGTGTGTTGATTCTAGAGCCATCAACAAGATCACAATCAAATACCAGTTTCCTATCCCTCGGTTGGAAGATATGCTTGATGAGTTGAATGGATCAAAGATGTTTTCCAAAATCTATCTTCGAAGTGGGTACCATCAGATTCGAATCAGGCCTGGAGATGAATGGAAGACTACTTTTAAAAGTAAAGACGGATTGTACGAGTGGTTAGTGATGCCTTTCGGCTTGTCAAACGCACCTAGTACTTACATGAGATTGATGAATCATGTTCTCCGTCCTTTCATTGGGTCCTTTTTAGTAGTTTAATTCGATGATATTTTGATCTATAGCAAAGCCAAGGACGACCATTTAGAGCATGTACGGCAGGTGTTACAAGTCCTCCAAGAAAATCAGATGTACGTGAATTTAAAGAAATGCACATTCTGCACAAACCAGCTGCTGTTTTTGGGGTTTGTCGTTGGTGAAGATGGGATTCAAGTAGATGAAGCCAAAGTGCGTGCAATAAAAGACTGGCCCGTTCCCAAAACCGTAACTGAGGTACGCAGTTTTCGTGGTTTGGCTACTTTCTATCAGAGATTTGTAAGAGACTTCAGTACTCTTACTGCACCTATTACCGAATGCTTGAAGAAATGGAAGTTTCATTGGGGACCAGAACAAGACGAGAGTTTTGTATTGATTAAGGATAAGCTTTGTACTGCTCCTGTGTTAGCATTGCCGAATTTTGATAAGATAGTTCAAGTGGAATGCGATGCTAGTGGTGTAGGAATTGGTGCTGTGTTATCTCAGGAGAAAAGACCAATAGCTTTCTTTGGTGAAAAGCTAAGTGAAGCACGACAGAAATGGAGTACCTATGATCAAGAGTTCTATGCGGTATTTCGAGCTCTTCGACAATGGGAGCATTATCTGATTCAGCGGGAGTTTATTCTGTTCACTGACCACCAAGCTCTGAAGTTTCTTCACAGCCAGAAAGTGATAAATAAGATGCATGCTCGTTGGGTAAGTTTTTCTGCAAAAATTTCCTTTCATTATTCAGCATAAGTTCGGAGCTCTTAACAAGGTAGCTGATGCTTTGAGTAGAAAGGCTTCCTTGCTAACTACCTTAGCACATGAGATTGTGGGTTTCGAATTTTTGAAAGAGTTATATGAAAGTGATGCTGAATTCAAGGAATTATGGGACAAGTGCAACGGTAAGCATCCTTCTGCAGACTTCCATATTCGCGATGGCTATCTTTTTAAAGTTGCCCATCGTTACGAGAGAAGCTGATCCGAGAATTGCACAGTGGTGGTCTTAGTGGTCATTTGGGACGAGATAAGACAATTGCAAGCTTGAAGGAAAGGTACTATTGGTCGCACCTTAGGAAAGACGCTGGAGCTATTGTTCGGAGGTGTTTTGTTTGTCAGGTTTCTAAGGGACAATCTCAGAACACATGTCTTTACATGTCGTTATGTGTTCCTGAAGATATCTGGCAGGACCTATCTATGGATTTTGTGTTGGGTTTCCGAGGACGCAACGAGGTGTGGATTCTGTGTTTGTTGTTGTCGACAGGTTTTCCAAAATGACACACTTCATTGCTTGCAGAAAGACCGCAGATGCAACCAACATAGCCAAATTGTTTTTTCGGGAAGTTATGCGTCTCCATGGGGTTCCGAAGTCAATAGTTTCTGACAGGGATACTAAGTTTCTCAGTCACTTCTGGATTACATTATGGAGAATGTTTGGAACAATTTTAAAACGAAGCTCTACAGCTCATCCCCAGAGTGATGGTAAAACCGAAGTCACAAACAGGACGATGGGTAACATGATTAGAAGTATTTGTGGTGATAAACCGAAACAATGAGATTTAGCTCTACCGCAGGTCGAGTTCGCTTACAATAGTGTCGTACATTCCGCAACAGGGAAATCACCATTTACGTTGGTATATACCTCCGTACCGAAGCATGTGGTTGATTTAGTTCCACTACCGAAAGCTCCTGGAGTTAGTGCATCAGCTGAAGCTAAGGTTAAAGACATTTTGGACACTAAAGAAGCAGTCCGAGCTAGATTGGAAGCAACTGGGCAAAAAAACAAAAGGGCAGCAGATAAAAAATGGAGGCTCAAGGTTTTCAACGAAGGTGATGAAGTAATGGTGTTTCTCAAGAAATAAAGGTTTCCAGTCGGTACTTATCGTAAGCTTCAGCCTCGCAAATATGGTCCATTCAAGATTTTACGAAAGATTAATGACAATGCTTATGTGGTGGATCTACCAGACGACATGAGCTTCTCTCATACGTTCAATGTAGCGGACATCTATGAGTATTATGCCGATGGTGTTCTTTATCCAGATAAGAACTCGGGGACGAGTTCTTTGGAGGTGGAGGAGACTGATGCAGGAGACGGTTACAATACCTAATCTATTCTAGCTTGTAAGTTATTTTTAGATATCTTTTTTTTTTGGTGTTTTCCTTTTCTAGTTAAGATTCTAGTAATTTTCCTTATTTCTAGGAACTTCCTATTTTATGCTTTAGGGTTTCTCTATATGCTTTACGGTTTCTCTATATAAAGAACTTTAGGTGCTATGTTTTAAAGAACTTTTCATCATCGTTATTAATCAAAGTCTTCGAGTTTTCGAGATTTATTTTCTCGTGGATTCCAGAGTTTTTTTCTTCAAGTTTGACACCCGCAAACTTGAACCTCCAATTCTAAGACCAACGTTTGTTGTCTTAGTGCATCCGACTGCGTCATCTCTTATATTAAAAGACAAAACTACAGATGGTTTACCATGTTGGTCATTGGAGATCCAATGCAAATTTCCATTTAAAAGAATACCACTGCGGGATTCGAAGTAATGACCAACTTTTTAAAATCCAATAAATTTCCATCAGTTAGACTTTATGGAGAAGCATTGAACTGCACAACATCCTGGAAAAATATTAGCAGCAGAAGGCTTTGGCCAAAATCCGATTACTAGTTTGTAATCGTCAACTAACGAGTCATATCCAAATCCAAAAAAGTGGAGATAGTCCTCACGTCCAGATAGGTCATTAGGGTCATATATGTCAGTTGGGATAGGAGGTGGTGATTCCCTAAACTCTCTAGTAGATGGATTCCATAAGATATAAGTATAAGAGTCGAGGAGTAAAGATACCAAACCATCACACGATCCTACAAATACAACCCACTTCGAGGTTTGAACCGGAATGGGATAGGTAAGCTCTACCATCGAATTTCTGCAATCTTCATCATCCATGATCGAGGCCTGATGATGGGTAGTCACAAACATCTTACTGCTCATTTGGTCTTGTCGAGAAAAGTGAGCTTTGATAAATTGGGGGTCGGAGATGAGTGAACGTCATGGCTTCGAAACGCATTTGAAGCGCATTAGAGATTTCACAGGAAGCCTTGAAAGTATGTCAAATATATTTTCATCAAGCACCTCCGGCATCTCCATCGTATAGTAGAGCCTGCAATAATCCAAGATATCAAACTAAACACAAAGAACCCAGAAGGCTCTAATCCAACAAAATACTAATCTAAGAACAAGAAACCAACAAGAAAAAACATAAATTGATTGATCATCGGAAAATAAGAATACCTGATTGAATCCAAGAAAATAACAATAGGACAGAGATCGAAAGGGATGGATTAGTAAAGAGTAAAGTCAACTTTTAGAAGGTGTTCGTGTTTTCCATGAAACATATTTGGTTAAACCAGTTTCTTTTATAAAAAAATTATTTTATCCAAGCAAATTATAAGGTTTAAGCTAAATACATCCAAATATTGTATAATTCTACTTATTTGTAGACTAAAATAAGTTTTTTTTAAACACTATCTATTTGGATACTTTCACTCTTTCCTTCTCTTATGTTTTTACTTTCTTTAGGAAATAAAAAGAGACGAAAGACATTTTCATCGAGCGAATATTTGGCCACTCTCCGACAACTTGTTCCTCTTTTAACATCCTCCTCCTCTACGATGGTGAAAAAAACCGACGTTTTGTTTTCTACCAAGCTGTGTGTTTCTGTTTTCTACTTAGGTTTTTTATTATTACATTATTTTGTAGTATATTTTATGTTTGTTTTGATTTGGATTAATTTTGTTGTGAATTTGATGGGCAAGTGTTAGGGTTTGAGAATTATGGTTCAACATCTATTTATACTTTGATTTATGAATGAGAGTTATGTTTTAGTTTTAATTTTAATGCTTTCGATTTCTTACGGATTTAATAAAATGATATTAGACTTAGGTTAAGATTGAGATGTAAAATCTATTTTAGATCTATGTTAATATGATTGTGTTGAATGAGTAGTAGGCTACGGTCATGATCCAATGAAGTTTGAACTAAGTTCTTAAATGTTTTAACCTAATATAGGAGATATGAGACTAGAGATATAGACAGGTATATAAGAAGCTTAGATCTGCGAGATCAAAAAATTACCACAATGCTCTGAAAAAGAACCGACTTTAAAAGAATTATGTTTATATTGAATTTATTTAATTGTTAAAAAATATAAGTAAATTGCATATGCATGCTCAAAAATACCTGGAATTAACTTTCTCTTATAGTTTACATATATATTAATTTTTCTCCTACACCAACTCTCAATCTTACATGGATCACAAAATTAATCTTTACTTTATGTTTTTATTTTAATTAGCAATTTTTTAAATCTTAGAATTATATTTATAAAAAAAATTCCCTTATGGTTTGATTCCCAAGTTAAATTACTAAATCAAATCTACAATAGGAATAGTACGGTTGCGATTTTCCAATCATGTTTTTGGCACCGTTGTTGAATAAAATATCTAAAAAAATTATCTATTGTTTAATATATTTTGTGCTGATTAATTTTTGTTTTTCTTGAAAGATCTATATAATAGCAATATTCAGAGCAATGCAGAACCGTATAGTAAAAAAAAGAATTAAATATTTTGCACATCCATCATGAGTTGGTTTAACCTATTACATTTAGACCATATATAATTGGTGTGCATTTTAAGATCAAACCATCGATATATTTTATGATCCAGAACAACTAAATGTTCGTTAGGGATCCTGACCAATTGTGTTTTCGGAAAAAAAATATTCATAAATATCGGTCGTTTTTTATAGACTGCATCAAATTGGTGAGTATAAATTAGTTTAAGTAGATCTTGATCCGAGATTTGATATGGATGCAAAATATGACACTAAATAAAATATAATGATAATAAAATAATGAAATGTATATTCATTGATTTAAACTCTATTTATCGCGATACAAAATATATATATATATATATGTTATATCCAAATATGACGGATAAAATTTATTCTCATTCTATTAAAATTTTATCTTTAATACTTATAAATTAATAAGACATCATTAGTTATTAATATTTTTATTTATGATATAATAAATAATCCTTGTATGGATATTAATAGTTATTTATATATATATTTTTTATTCAATGAATTTACATAATACATTTTAATTTTTCGACCAACTAGATTTTGTAGACAAAACTAATTTACTTTTATGTGTGTTATGGTTTTATTTTATTTTTTAAAATATGTTAGGTAAGTATATTATGTAAAAAATAAAATAAAAAAAGTGGTTAGAGTTTTTTTATAATTAGAAAAATAAGATAACATACGGCTTAAGCCATTATTTATAGAATAATAATATGGACTAATGAGTCTAGTATTTCGAATGGACTTTATAAGTCTAACATCATTACTTAAACTCGCAATGCAGTAATAAGCATGGTGTGTTTGTTCCAATTAAAAATTCCAAATACCAAAATTGATCCATACAATAGAAAATCAAATTAAATTACAAAATCCAAGTCAAAATTTCAAATATCAATCCAAATTGAACTCCCCATCCAAAACCAAAATCGACTCCAAGTCCAAACGGCAAATGCCAAAATTAAAATCAAAACGTTAAAATCAAAATCGAAACGCCAAAACCAAAATTTAAAATCAAACGTCAAACACCATGTCAAATCAAAATCGTCAATCACTAATCTCCAATTGTCAATCTATAATCTTCCATCGCCAAAACCAAATCGTAATACCAAAAAAAAAATCTAAAATCAAACATCTAATCCCAATCCAATCCCCGATCTCGAATCTCCAATCGCTCATCTATAATCTTCAATTGCCAATCGTCAATCTCTAATCTTTAATATCCAATATTCAATCTTTAATCTCTAATCCCATCTCTCATCTCTCATCTCTCATCTCTCATCTCTCATCTATAATCTACAATTGTCAATCTCCAATTTCCAAATTTCAAATGCCAAACGAAATCCAAATCGAAACCCAAACGTCAAACACAAAAACCATAATCGAAAGCCAAAACCAAAATCGAAATTCGAAAATTAAAATTCAAAATCAAACGTAAATCCCAAATAGTTAATTGTAACGACAAACAAAATCCAAATACCAAACAACAAACAGAATTCAATTCGAATGAAATCAAAAATAATAAAATCTACATATGATTCACGATCTTAACCGAAGTATAAATAAAAATCAAATTCACTACATCAAATGAAAATCAAATTCACTACATCAAATCCAAATCACAACTATTATTACAAAATCCAAACCGAAATAACCTAAATTTTTTATCGTGTAAAGAACCCTTTAAAATTAATTTTAATGTACAAAAGGTAAATTAATAAAAAAACAACCGTCTAACATTTGTATTGGTTCGATTTCGTATCAGTTCTACCGATTTACTGATCTTATAGGTTCGATTTTTTTTCTTCTTTAAAATTAATATTGATACCGAAAATTGAAATGATACAAAAGTTAGGGCTACAATTAGACATTAGAGACAAACTAAAGGGTTGAATGAAAATAACCCTAAACAAAAAAACAGAAAGAAGAAAATCAGGTCTTCTTCTTCAATCTCCTCTAATAGCAAAAACCTTCACTAGCTTCGACCAACTCTAAAACTCCAATTCTTCAAGCAAAAGAACATGCAATTCGCGAATCCAGATATTCAATAGAGAACGAATAACACTCACCCATTCAATCTCCAAACCATTACTCAAAAAGAAAAGCCTCAAATTGATTTTTCATTTATGAAGCTCGAAAATCCAGCTAAGCACGATTTCATACCAAACCTTTAGATACAGCCCAAAATCAACCATCTACTAGACATTCATGTAACCGATGCCGAATCATTCAAGAATGACGATAGACAACAATTCCACCGGGGCTTCATACTGAGTGACATATATTTTCTGCTTACAACACATAGTCCATTTCGCCAGCCAGTTGGCGGCAAAATTCTGATTACGAGAGATTACCTTGATCATCATGCAAGGGTGGAGCAGTCTTCGACAGATAGGAAGGATTTGCGACAGAGCCTAGAGATATTTCCCTTTGGCCAGAAATTCGATTAGAGCTTGACTATCAGACTTTATATCGACTTTGGTCCAATTCTTTTCCTTGCAAATAAGAAGCCATTCAAGAAGAGCTCGATCCTCTGTTAACAAGGGCGAAATTTTTCCAAAAACATTACCAATGCCCAGCTTAAGATCTCTCTGGTGATCGCTGAAGATGATTCCTCCATAAGCTTCCCCCGTATGCGAGCTGGCTCCGTCAACGTTCATCTTCAGTCTACAATCCACCGGGTGAGTCCACTTAACATACAGACTTTTATTAAGTTTGCCATAGACTGAATTACAGCCTAAAATTGAATCAGCTTCAAACGGGTTGAGCCAATTCTTTCGTTTCATCTTCAAATCTAGATGACAAACGATTATGTTAATATATATGATAGCATAGTCAGTAGTAATGGATTTATTTTTGAATTTAAGTTTATTTCTGTATTTCCAAACTGTCCAGCATATTAGAGAAAGAAGGACATGAGTTATATGAACCTTCCTACTAGAAAACCAGAACCATTCCATGATAATATGAGTAATGTTCATATACTGCTAAATTTTGATGTTAAAAATTAGGTTGTAGTGCTTCCAGATAGACCAGGAAAAAGTACAGTTCACAAACAAATGATTTCTATTTTTAATATTAGGGCAGAAAACACACTTTGAAAGCAAAACTAAAATGACATAATTGCAAAATAGAATCGATAGGGAGAAATTTTTTTATAAGCTTCCACAAGAAGAAAGAACACTTTTTCGGAGTAATCTGATTCGAAATTTTCTTATATAAATTAGATTTAGTGTGGTGACTTCTAATATGTTCCCAAGTTTGTCTAGTGTTAAAATCTAGATTAGGAGCGATAGCTCAAAGTAACTTATCTTGTTTTGTAGGATCAATATTGAAAAGAGAGATTTGGGTTGATTCTGTGTTTGCCTAAGAAGTATTGTAGCAATTCTTTATCCCAATCATTTCCTTTCTAGAAAGAGCTAACTTTCTACTCAAGAAACCATAGATTAGCACCATTGTTTTTGAAGTGCATGATTGGAGATTGGTTATGCCAATTCTCCAACCAAAAATCCATGTTACCACTGCCAAAAGACTATTTAATGTTAGCTTCTGCAGAATCTTCAATACTGACTAGCTTTTCCAAGTCATAGAACCAGGTTTCTTGAAATTATTTTTTAGATGATGGATTCCATTTTTATTATAGATATCATACATTAATTTTGCCCAAAAACTGTCCTGTTTCCTATAATTATACCAAAGCTTTTAAGAAAGGATGGTTTGAATGTCAAATAATCGTCTGATATTCAAGACACCTTCATCAAAAGGCTTGCAAATATGATTCCAAGCAGCCCAATGGATTGCTTTAGTCTCAAATTTTGATCTCCATAGGAATTTATTAAAAGTTTTTTCTAGTCTACTGATAACAGATTGAAGAATATGTAAATTGTGCATCCAGTAATAAGGAATAGACATAAGGATAGAAGAAATTAGAGAAAGCCTCCCTCCAAAAGATAAATATTTGCTGTCCCAATCTGTAATTTTCCTGTTGATGTTGTCAAGCAATTTACTGTAATTTTTGCCTTGTTATTGGAGCTTAAAGTCACCTCCAAGTAGCATATAGGAAACTGATCTGTCTTAAATCCTGTGTTGACTTCCAGCTCAAGAATTCTACTATGAAACAAAAGGTTAGAGGTAATAATCTTAGTTTTTTCTCTATTAATCAATTGCCCAAAGATTAGCTGATAGTTATCAAGTAAATCACTTAACAGGTTGATAAAAGAGTTCATACTATTAGTAAAAAATAAAATATCATCGGTAAAAGATATACTAAGGATTATAATAGAAGATGTAGAAGAAAATAGCATGCTTTTATTATTAGTATATAAGTTTAGAAGCCCTCTAATTAGAACTTCTTCACCAAGAATGAAAAGGCTAGGGGACGGAGGGTCCCCTTGCCTTAAAACCCTCACAGAATTAAAAAAGCCATAAGACTTGCCATTAATTAAAATAGAAATACTAACAACACTGATCATATCTTGAATTAACTTAATAAAATGCTTAGAGAATCCAAAAAGAGATAGGACTTTAAGAATACATGGAATGCACATCAGGTCAAAAGCTTTGGACATGTCCAATTTGACCATGATGTTACCTTTAGCTACCTTCCTCTTCATATTATACACCATCTCCATGGAAATCATAATATTGTCATGGATAGATCTATCCTTGACAAAAGCACCCTGAGTACTTGAGATGATCATAGCAGAATAGAAGATAACCTGTTATTAAGAAGTTTAGATAGAATTCTGTTAGTTAGAGTACAAAGACTTATAGGTCTAAAGTGAGTCAAATAGATAGGATTACTAGTCTTTGGGATAAGACAAAGCCCAGTAGCAAAAATCCCATTTGGGATTTTGCTGCCAGCCAGAAAAAGAGTTTAATGCTTAAAACAAATCATCCTTGATAATATGCCAACACACTTTATAAAAGGTGACATTGAAGCCATCAATTCCTGATGCACTGTCAGCATTCATAGAATTAAGGACACTCCAAATCTCATCATCAGTAGTTTCCCTCATAAGGTTAGAATTATTTTCCTCAGTAACTAACTTAGGAATAGAAGACAATAGGTCATTATTCAAACAAAGATTCTCCTCCTCTTTAGAACTATAGACCTTTTTAGAATATATATCTTTATAGTACTTTTCAGCAGAATTACCAATATCCACATCATTATATAACCAAATATCCCCATCTTTAATAGCTTTAATTCTATTTTTTCTTCTCTTTTTGGAGACAAAAGAATGGAACATTTTGGTATTGTTATCACCATCATTAAGCCACGAACAATAGGCTTTCTGCCTCCAATAATCCTCCTCATTTCTAAGAGCCTGCAAGTAGAGACTATTAGATTTCTTTAAGTTCATTTCATAAGTTTGATTATTCATATTGGAATGCATTAACTCAGCTTCCAAAACCATCTTTTCTGTGTGTTTAACTTTATTAAACACATTTCCAAAACAATTTATATTCCATATTTTAAGACAACTTTTGAGTCTTTCAAGTTTAAACCAATAAATTTCATTAGAAGAGCCATTAATATCCATTTTCCAGTTGTTTTCAACAACATCAAAGAAAGTAGAATCATTTGACCACATATTCATGAACTTAAAGTTTCTGTTGGTAAGATTAATGTTATTAGGAAGAAAAGTATTAGCAGTTATCATAATAGGAGCATGGTCAGAACAAGTTCTGATTATGTGAGTAACTTGAGTATTACTGTAGAGGTCGACCAATTAGAGTTAATCAATACTCTATCGAGCCTTTTCCGCTTGAGCCTTCTATTCCAAGTTAACTTAGGACCCAAATAGTCAGCATCTTCTAGGTGACTCTCATTAATAGCTTGAATGAAATCATCCATACTATTCTGGTCCAAATGCTTACAGCCAATCTGCTCATTAGAAGTAGTAATGATATTAAAATCCCCAACCACCAGCCAGCCTTGATTAGGAGAAGAAAACATCTTGAGTTGATCCCATAATTCCAACCTACGCATTCTGCTACACTTAGCATAAACAAGAGAAAGATTAAAGACAATATTATTCATAGTAGTAGTAACTTCCATGTTCAGGCATTGATCGTGATTAACAATGACATTAATACTAATATCAGCAACCCAAAAAACCCAGATTTTATTAGAAACATTATAAAAGAAACCTGAAAAACCCAATAAATCCGCCAAAACATTTTTATTATCAGAATTAGATAAGGGTTCTTGAATAGCTAAAATGCTAATCTTATCTTTGAAAATCATATCTTTCAGCCTTCTGATAGTAGGATTGTTATTAATACCACACAAATTCCAATTAATGATCTTGATCATTATCAGAATGAGATTTGATTTTTCTACTTGTCCCTCCATATTTGAAGAACTTCATAATTTTTTAACTTGGTTTCTTTATCTTTTTAGCTGACTTGAGTTTCTTTTTTCAGGATTGTGCTAAACTCCTTGCCAGATGGAGAGTTATCTTGCATTATTGGAGACATTTGGAGACTTCTAATGTTGTCTTGAGAGGGAGAGTTGGTGTCCTAGAGAAAATTAACAGCTTCTTTGGGATCTTGCATATCACCTTGATTTTGAATATGTTGTATAGCTTCAATAATTTCAGCGTTATCTGGGATATTAGCTGTAAAAGTTTTCTGTATTTCATTTCTGCTTGTAACCGAAGTATATTGTAAAGAGGTTTCCCGTCTCTGATTGTGAACAATAATTGATTTCAGATTAGGAATGGGATTAGAATTTGATTCAACAGCTTCTATCTATTCATCTTTTCCATCTTTTCAGTACCAACTCTCTCATTTTCTGCCTGTGCTATTCCCTTAGACTGAACCTGAACTTCATGGCCAGAACGCCTGACTTTTTTCTTACAATCATCAAAACAATGGCCCAAGTGATAACAACCATTACAATAAGATGGGAGATTTTTGTATTTGAGATTACTCCAACACCCATAATTGATCCCAAAACCAATCCAGATTTGATGATGGATCTTCTTAGATAAGTCTATTTCAATTAAAGCAAGGGTAGAATTTTTCAAAGCTCCGTTTGAAGCTGATATTTCGATTTTAAAAGGCTTTCCAACCGTTGAGGAAATTTCCATGATGAAGTTAGAATTGTATAAATATTCTGGCAATTTTCACAAATCTAGTCCAAATAAGAGCAGTGGGATTTTCGTACTTAGGATGGAAGTCGAGTGACCATCTTAGAACTCTCATCGTTTAGCCTCCGACGTTCCACACACTTTTAACCCAGATTTTACAAGCATCTTCTTCTAAGTCGAATGCCAAAAACAAATGGTGAGAATCCCAGTTAGAAGTATTTAACTGACCTTTAAACTTCAAAGAAGTGAGAAAACTTTGAAGCACAGTTTTCTTGGAAAGACCTAAAGAAAATTTTCTGATCAAAGTGATTTTTGATTTCGTCTGAAGCTTCTCTTTAATTTCTTAATGAGATTGCACTCATATGTGATCAGATTTCTTGGAAACACATTCTCGTTTCTGAAAATATCCACGAACTGCTTCTAAGAATTCTTATCTTCATCCATACTCTGTTTTTTCGATTGAAACAGGGCGAGGAAGTCGTCTTCGAAAAGAACGTTGTTTCTTATCTCCATGATAGAGACAGTGAAAAACAAACAACAATAAGAAGCAAAGAGCGAGAGAGATCAGATAGAAAAGGAGAAGAACAACGGAAAGATCGCCGGAGAATTTCCAAAGTGACTCTGTTTTTCGACCATCTCTTCCATCTTCTTGGAGCTTTTCCACCAAATTTTCATCCCTCAGGATTTTTCTAACTAATTATGAGCACCTTCTAATTTGAATCTTATAGGTTCGGTTTCATATCAGTTTTATTTGTTCGGTTTCATATTGATTTTTTCGGTTCACCAATTTTATCGGTTCGGTTTCAAACTGATTCTACCAATATATCGATTTTATTGGTTCGGTTTTAAACCGGATTTATCTATTCGATTTCTTATTTATTTAAATTTGAAAAATAGAACCGTGAACCGAACCATTAAAATTTGGTCCGGTTCTTATCCGTATAATTCTGATCCGGCTCTAAAAACCGGTCAACATCCGCGATAACATAGGGCAGTCATCTTAATAACTCTTTAACACATTGCAGATCATAATTTTTTATCTTTTCTTCCCTCAAATGCTCCTATTTGCTTTTTTTCAGGGGCAACACGAAAAAATAATTATTTAGAAATATATACATGTGAGTTAAATTGAATTTTTTTAATACCAACGAGCACGAACCTTAAACAAATTGTGTAATCTATATGTTTGTTTTTAGTATTGAATGACGATAAATTTGGTAAAACCAAAGTGTTAAAAAAATATTGATGGTAGAGTTATATATATGTATATGAATGAACTAAAAATGATAATTATCGACGTAGACCAAAAATATACTTTTATTAACACACTACTATTCGACCTCAATTATTAGATTACAGTCTTATAAATAACCAGAAGAATGAACAAACACTCATATATATATATTTAAGCCAGGACCTTCATTTACTCACCAAAAGAATGAAAAAAACACTCATATTTATATAAGCCAGGACCTTATGTTATTCAAACATCTCTTATGAACTTACACATGTACGGATGTATGAAAAAACCTATGTTACTCAGATGACATTTCCTTCACTGTATGCGTCCAACAATACAATCAATGGCCAGTTTCTCTCCTCCTTTGTCTGCTTGAAACATGACTTTTAATTGGGTGAAACTAAAGTCTCTCGATAGACTATCATATTTAAAAGACGTGCATCATTCCGCTCGAAAGCCTTACAACTCACAGCTTCGAGATCATAGATGCGTATAGTATCCTTACCAACACCCAACACAAGTTTGTGATTTTTTGTAAAATATAGTTGATAATTAGTAGGCGTCCGTACGAGTTCAATTCGAACACGATACAATTTTTTCCAAGAATCCTCAACCTCAACAGCATCCGCGTTCTTCTCCCACACTTCGATATAGTGATCACTATCAGCATACGCGTACTTATAGATGGCGCATAACAGAAGGGAATTATCGAAGGCACTCAACCGCATTTGGTAACTCCGGGTGTGACAGTCAGCAGGGAGTGGTACAACCTCCATGAATTTCTCATCTTTTATATTAAACGACAAAACTACAGCTTGTTTACCATCATGGTCATAGGACATCCAATGCAAATTTCCATTCGTAAAAATACCACAGTGGGGTTCGAAGTCATAACCAACTTTGTAAAATCCAACAGATTTCCATTCGTTAGACTTCAGGTAGAAGCATTGAACTGGACAACAAATGTCTGCAGCAGAATGGTTTCGCAAAATTCCTATAACTATTTTGTAATCGTCAATTAACGGGTCATATCCAAATCCATAAAAACGGAGAAGGATCTGACGTCCAGATACGTGGTCAGGGTCATATATGTCGTATGGTATAGGAGGTGGTGATTGCTTAAACTCCTTAGTAGATGGATTCCATAAGATAAAGGTATAAGAGTCAAGGAGCAAACATACCAAACCATCGCAGGATCCTACAAATGTCAACCACGTCGAGGTTTGAACCGGAATTGGATAGTTAAGCTCCACCATCGAATTTCCACAATCTCCATCATCCATGAACGAGGCCTGAGGTTGGGTAGACAAAAGGATCTTACTACAGTCTGGTCGAGAAGAGTGAGCTTTGATAAATTGGGGATCGGAGATGAGTGAACACCATGGCTTGGATACGCATTTGAAGCGCATTAGAGACTTCACAGGCAGCCTCGAGAGTATATCGAATATATTTTCATCAAGCAGCTCCGGCATCTCCATTGTAGACCCTGCAATAATCCAATCAAGATACCAAAAACCCAAAAAGCTAAACTAAAAATAAAAATAAAAAAAGAGAAACAAGAGATCGGAAAACAAGAGATCGAAGGAGATGGATCGGTAAAGTCAACTTTTAGAAGGTATTTTTCTGGGTAAAACTACGGTTGGTCTATCATCTTTGGCTTTTTCTCAAGCTTTTTATATTCCTTTTGTATTAAACTAATTTTAATGTTTCATACCCGCGGGATTAATTACGAAGTGTCACCTGGTAAATCAAATAATACTATTTTGAATCTATGTCGATAGTAATAATAAATAAATTAAAACTGTGACTATAAATTAGGAAAACCAAAATTATAAAAAAAAAAAAAAAAAAAAAAAAAAAAAATTGGTATTCTTTGAATTCACGCGACATAAGTTCTAACTAATTGAGACAAAATATAATTATTTTTGAAATATAAAAATCAATTAAATATAATAAAAAACAAAATACCAACACAAAAATAATATTTTATCGAAATATATTTTTTAATTTTTTTAATTTATCTGTTTAGTTAGATATATTTTTAATCTATATTATTTTAGTTTTATTTTCTAATGTAATAATTATATGTACCTAGTTTTTATTGGTTTTTATGCGTTTAAAAAAATTATAAAAACTTAAAAAGGTTGAAAGTATTTTTTTCCTTATGAATTCGTTTTGAGAAACTACAATAATTAATATTTATTACATGATATTAAGTTATCATAATTATAGAAGATTTTAGCAATTTAATATATTTTTAACATGTGTTCAATGTAGTCAAATATATAAATGTCGGTTTCATTCATGATGTTTTGATTAATTTGTAGCTTAAGCCGAGAGATATTATCGATCAAGATGTATTGGTTATGTTCGCCAGTTTAGGCGTCAGCTACAAAGTACTCTGGATGATACAGGGATTCGATTAAAATGGTGAAATTCACCCCGGTAAGAAGCATCATAGTCCCCTGCAAAATAATTGAAGGGATTAAGAAGTGAAGTTCAGTCGTCCTTATTTATATGGCTTGTTTTTGTTAAATGTGTTTTTTAGTATGTGTGATGTTTGATGGTGGATGTTTGTTTCCAAAATATATTATATGGTATCGCAACCTTCTCGATTAGACTAAAAATAGTTTTTAAATATTTTTGGAGATTGGTTTCTCTCTATACAAACTATCTTTAAAAATGTATCTAAGTTTAATTTGTGCCGATCCTATTCCGACATACATTAAAAACCATATACCGACCAAAAACCTATTGTGGCATTATTCGGCCAAGAGGAAAAGATTACTAGATCAAGTAGCGAATTGCTAGAGTTTTCAGATGTTGCTTTATGTTGATTCACTTAGGCCTCTCCAATACTTTTGATTGAAAACATGGTTTAAAACAAAAAAAAAAATCATGTTGCTAACAAGTATTATGTAGTAGCCTCCAGTCCTTTTCAAAGAATGATTGAAGGATTACCAGGCTTAGTTTGAAGAATTCGTCGCACTCGGATGTTATTAGTTGAAATAGCCTCAATATTCTTTGTGGAAGTATAAGGGAATGATTAAGAGTTTGAAAGATAAATTAGAGGACTCTAGCGACTGATGCTCATATTTGCTGACTTGTTTGTTGTTGGATTATGGTTATTGTTGAGTTGTTAAGTGAAATGAAAATAACATGGAGTGGTATATGTGATGCGATACAGGTCGTGGTGTAATTTTATAGTGCACACGTGGAGTGACGGATCCAGAAAACAAAACAAACGGGGGCTGGTTCAGAGTTTGGAATTCGAATTTCATGTTCAAATTCATTTTCCATTGGATTACCAACAGTGACGGATCCAAAAAAATAAAACAAACGGGGGCTAGTTCAGAGTTTGAAATTTGAATTTCATGTTCAAATTCATTTTCCATTGTATTACCAAAAAGAGTTCGAAAATGATGTAATTTTTAAAAGAAGAACAATGGAAAGTTGTGGTTACAAATTTTTTACAAAAACTCATGGCCACAAAGAGGGAAAAAAAGATGCATTAAAAGCTTCGAGACTAAAGTTAGAGAATAAACTAAACAAGTTCAAATTTTATTTTCACAATTTGAAATCAAAAATCGAAAAATATGTCAAAAATAGACTAATCAAGCTTTCTAATCTTGTAGGAGCCGTGATGTAGACCTAAATCTGCCATTTATTTGCAATTCTGTCACACAATTTCTAACTCGATAGTCTATAATTCTAAAATAATTCAATTCAAATAATTCTATTATCTTCTTACTATTTATCTCATTCTCACTCTATCTCACTTTCTTACTCTCTTAATATTCACAATATTATATTATAATTTAATATTTATTAAATGTATTAAAAATATTAATATCTACATTTTTTGTTTTCTAACATTCTATGTATTTGTTTTTTTTTTTAAGTTTAAATGGGTTCTTTTTATCATTATTTTTTTCTTTTTCTTTTGGATAAGTTTTTTATTACAAAAAATTAAGTATTCATCTAAAATATAAATTATTAAAAACATAAGTTTCGGTATAATTTAAAAAAAATAGAATTTAACATCTATAAATTAAGTTTTTTTAGTCAATTATAAATTTTATGGTTAGATTTATAAAAAACATTATGAAAAAATAATTTTTCACTATAATAAAAAATTAGATTTTGTTGATATATATTATCAAAAGGTGTGAAATAAAAATATTTTATATTTTTAATGTATAAAAAATTAATAAATATATAATTACCCAAAATTTATTGCTAATTTGATTACTAACAATTGATTAATTTATTGTTTGAAATTAGTAAATACAATTAGCTTAATATTTGGTAACTCTAGTAAAAGTAAGCTTTGTTTAAATTATTGTCAGATTTTAGTAATTTTTAATGTAGTATTACTAATTTTAATTTTAATGTTTATTTTACTAATATTCAATTATATCAGATTAATTATTTAAAAATTTATTCTTATTCTTTATATAATAAGTTTTCTCTCTCATTTATTATCATGTATAATAAGTTTTATCTCTCCTCCATTAATATCTTTTCATTTTCTTTCATTTTCTTTCATTTCCATAAAAAAAATTCTAAATTTCACCAACAGATTACTCAATTCTTCAAACACAAATCTTAAATCAACATTAAAAAACAAGTTTTCAAACAGAACTAATCATTTATCATAAAACTTTGATGAACATATAATATTATATTAGGGAAAGCATGGCCGCAACCCCTACTCCCCCCTACATAAATCCGCGACTGCACACGTGAAGTTGTATCATTGGGAAGACACATGACACAAAGGCATGTCACGCCTTCCTAGATACAAATCATTATCTCTAGACCTCTCTTAATTGCGGTCCTTGATGTATATTTATCTTGTCCATTAAATCTGAAAAGACATTAATCTCTCTTAAGGTTAGATGTAGCTCACCATTTCTTATATATATATAGGGTTGTCCTTTTTCTCATCGTTTACACAATGCTTGAGTACGAAAAAAAACTCATTGTTTTCAAGTTTGTTTTTTCTCACAAGAAATCTTAGCCTTATCATTCTTCTCTTTTTAGAAACATTTTTCTCTTATCGATTTTCTGACTGATCATGGTTCAAAAGAATATCAAGGTTTTCTATATTACTCATATCGGCGTGTATGATTTGGGAAATTAGTCTGACTTTGATATCTTGTTGGGATCCTTTTCAGAGCAAGAGGGCCGCTTGACTCGAAGAGGTCGACCTTCTAGAGGTGAATGCAAATCCGAACGTGCCGGTGTTTTTTTTTTCTTTTGAGGTTAGCCAAAGTAAGGTGGTGGATGACTATCTATATGACTATAGAGGGGTTCAAAGCGGGCTCAAATGCTACTTGATTGGTGCATTCTGAAGGGAGTGATAGTTTGATTTCTCAAGCCACAATATACACCGGTTGATGTGAAGAGTGGCGAGGTATTCAGAAGACAAATTATATATCTTTGATTTTATATTACTTGAATGCTAACATAATATTTTAATTAATTATTATTCAATACTCTCATTTGGTTATTTTCTTATTTATTAGTGAAGCGAGAGTAAAAATGAGCTAAAATTTCAAGTACAAGCTACAATTAAAGAAGATGATCAAAACCAAGAATTTTAAGATAAATAAATCAAGAATGAATAAAAGAATATGAAAATATTAAAAATGAATTGAAATTCAAGAAGAATTATTTTGATCCGTAAAGAATATTATTTTACTTAAAAGAATAAATTAATTCTTTTATTTTATTAGATAAGAATTATGATTGTGAGCTTTAATAAAATATAAGAATAAACTAATTGTTACTACTCGATTTTGATAAAAAAAAATTACTTTATTATTATTATATAACAATAAAAAAAGTTAGATATCATAATGTTTACGAAAATGTTGATGACTATTATAAAAGTGACGAATCAAGATTTAGGTCGATTGGATAAGTTTGATAAATAAACCAAAAAGGTTGGAAGGAAAGCTGTAGTTTTTAATCTTAGCACCTAAATATGGAGCATGTTTAAGAAAAAATATAAATACCATAAATTTTGTAAAGCTTATAAGTTTTTAGCAAAAAAACTTATTTTCACTTAAATTCAAAAATTATACAAAATAGTTAAAAGGTTTGTGTCCGCAAAAGTAAAGAAATATCTAGATGGTGGAAATTCGAGGACTATTATAGTTATTGGGCCCAAAATAAAAATACATATGCTTTTGAACTGGCGTTCGGAACAAAAAACAAACATGCTTTTATAAGAGTAAAATTTTATTTTATGTCTGTGCTTGACCATGTCATTTTGCATACAATTATGATCTTACGAATTAGAGTGAGTGCGTAGATACTATGTGATAAGGGTATCATTTATCCGAATCTCGGATCGAACCAGTAGAATATTAGACTAATTTGATCCAATATATGTCTAGTAAAATAGGTCCAAAAAATGTGTAACATTGAGAGTATATCATGTAATAAGGAGTAAATATGTTTAAGATTAGTAGAATAGTATGATGGAATAGTAAAAATGGATCAACCATGTGACCTTTGAGCCCACCTTCATTGTTATATAAGGTAATGTACCCTTTTTAGGAAACGGTGAGTAATCATTATTTTATTACTACTTTTTACAACTTATCTCTATAGACTTCACGTATTTTTCTCTCTAAACATCTTTTTGACCTACAATATATTCTCAAACCACCATTTTCCTTACATATTTCTAGTAGTCATCATTGTGGAAGAGGAAATTATAGCAATGATGAGGATATTAAATGTTGTACAAATTTAAATCCTTTGGGTGGTGGTACGATCCATGTGCATGAGTAGAAACATTCAGTGAGGGTCTTGTTTGGACCGAACATTAAACGGGTTGGATACATGTTTAAAAATTATGATTACAAGCAGGTCGTGCCTGATGAGAACGAAATTATCCTATGGGCAAATCCGACTGAGATATTATTTAACCAACATTTATTTAACATAATGTTTTTTATTATTATTTTATTATTATTATAATTAAATTATTAATTTATTTGTTAATAGGATTTCAACTTGGGATTTGGTAAATAAGGTTTGGCCCGTGGATTTTGTTCGGCCCATTAGGTCCATTGGAATTAATCAGCATATAAAAAGGCTTTTAAAGGCATTAATGAGATAGATGAAAACATTTCTTCTTATGTGATATTCTATCTCTAAACATTTACTTAAGAATATCAAATATCTCTCTAATTTCTATCAAAAATTAATTATTTTTTGCTTTATTACATAAAAATCCTTCGAAAATAATTGATTTCATCAAATTGGTGACCATATTGAGAGACATACAAAGGTGTCCGAATAACAAAATCCAAAATCTAGGGTGTGAGAATTCACCTTAGAAGCACTCTGAAGCATGAATCATGAGATACAAATAGATCATGTCCTGGATAATGAGGGAGTTAGGTTCGTAGAAGAATCTAGCCATGTACAATTGTTCATGCAAGAGGAGCGATACCAGTTACGAGGGAAAATTGAGGCATTGAGATCCCAAAGAGAAGTTGAGGTGAACCTTCTAGGGAAAGTTCAACAAGAAATTCAAAGATCTGATGGACAATAGGGATTATATCCGGTCATTTTCCCATATAGCTCAATATTTCAAAGATGGATAATTTCGATGGGAGAAAAGATCCGGACAAATGCCTCGAACAATTTCAGAATTTTGACATGTTTTGGATGACTTTCCCAAGATACTTTGTTTTGGATGACTTTCCCAAGATACTTTATGGGAAGCAAAGAGCTTAGAGGAAATAGAGACACAATAATCCATTGTCGATAATTTTCTTGCAAAAGCTTGAAAGATTATGCCAAAAGTATTGTAGAGATAAAAAATAGTTTGCAATATTGTTTTGAACAAGTAGTTATTATTACTTTTAGGCAAGGGCTCCTTGTAGGAATACTTTAACAACTCTGTTAAAATAGGTTTAAAATTTGAAGATGGAATGAAGGATGTTATTGATTGTAACATATTGGTTTGTCGAGAGGTAATATTATGAATGATCAGTTGATAGTTATGTCTACTCTAAGTTATGAACGAGCAATTAACATTATGGATAGATACAATATTTCTAGAAGTGATTAAGTTGCTAAAAATGACTTATTACCAAACCGTTTTTCCTTAGTTCGAAGATTGTCATGTTTTCCAATGTTTGTTTCAATTGTAACTTTTAAATTCCAAGATCTTGCTAGTGAAAGGGTCACGACATGTTTAAATTCATACATGTTGCCTACCAGTATGAAAAATCTTAGATTTCTAGATTTAAGTTACTTTAGTCTTTTGGGACAAATGTACACAAGTGCTTTATTATATACAGGTTGATATTAGGACAAATGTTAGAATTGTTTATTATATATATGCAAGCTTCTTCAATCTGAGTTAAAAGAAACTCAAAATTAATTACTTTTGAGGCTTTTAATCAAGAAGCAAAAAAAAGTTGAAGCAACATATATCTTCATGCTATCACGTCTAGAGATACTTAAAAGAAAGGTCGAAATAATGTTTGTCACCACTATTGAAACGAAACAAATTCCACAGCTATAATATGTTCATGTTGAGCAATGGAGTCTGCTTTTTTAGCCTCAAGCTCCTCTTCATCATCATGTACTTGGAATTCATCCAACTAGGTGTGATTGAAGCACTAATTTCCTTAGTCAGCCTATATTAAAAATTAAAGGAGAAGTCAAGTATGTGAAGTGTGTGGTTGGATCTAGTCTTGTAAAATACCATGATTTTTGTTGAAGGTAGGAGGCAGAGGATGCAATTTTAGAACTATTCAGCACGAGTAATCAGTTTACGTCTATGCGTGATTAGTGTAAATTTAAAACGATGAACATGAGATTTATGTGTAAAATAGATCATGAGATTTATGTGTAAAATAGATCATGTTATTTATGTGTAAAATAGATCGTGTTATTCATGTGTAAAATAGGTCATGTGATTTGTGCACAATACAGATCATGTGATTTGTGAGCAAAAAAAGTTTGGATTTAAATCGTGCTGCAAATGTAGGTTTATGTACTTGACCATATGTATATGATGCGATATATGTTCAACATCACACGAAGAATATGTGATTTACTACCTAAATACACATGGACATCCACTGATATCAAAATTCAAGGATCATTTCCCAAATCAGGGTAAGCAAACATCAACCTACAACCTATACTAACCACAACACAATCATAACAAACAAAGAACGATCACCAACCACACAATGTAATCAAACCGAAACCAGAAACGAAACAAAGCATTGAACTAGACAATCTCTTGGACAAATATTAGCAGCAGAACGCTTCGGCCAAAACCCTATTATTAGTTTGTAATCGTCGATTGACGAGTCATAACCAAATCCCTCAAAGTGGACACGGTGTTTACCTTCAAATAGGGGATCAGGGTCATATATGTCAGATGATGGGGTAAGTGGTGGTAGTTGCCTAAACTCTCTAGTAGATGGATTCCATAAGATAAAAGTACAGGAGTAGAGGAATAAACATACCAAACCATTACAAGATCCTACAAATTTAACCCAGTCTAGGGATTGAATCGTGATTTGATAGTTAAGCTCCACCATCGAGTTCTCGAAATCTTCGTACTCCATGATCGAGGCATGACCTGGGAACTCACAAGCATCTTAGTTCTCATTTGGTCTAGTCGAGAAAAGTGAGATTTGATAGATTGGGGGTGGGAGATGAGTGAACACCATGGCTTGGATATGCATTTGAAGCGCAGTAGAGACTTCACATGCAGCCTCCAGAGTATATCGAATACATTTTGATCAAGCAGCTCCGAGATCTCCATTGTAGACCCTGCAATAATCCAAGATACCAAAAACCTAAAAGGCTAAACTAAAAATAAAAATAAAAATAAAAATAAAAGAAACAAGAGATCGATTGATCATCGGAAAATAAGAATACCCGATTGAGAATCCATGAAAATAACAATAGTGATAGAGATCGAAGGAGATGGATTGCTAAAGTCAACTTTACGAAGGTATTTTTCTGGGTAAAACTACGGTTGCTCTGGCATGTTTAATTTTTTCTCAAGGTTTTTATATTCCTATTCTATTAAACAAATATTAATGTTTCATACATTTGGTGCCGCGGGATTAATTACGAAGTGTCACCTACTAATAAAATAGTAAAATAGTATTCCCAAGTTTTTTTTAAGCAATAAACTATATATTACCAAATTAAGAGTTATACAACTTATAGGGCCAAATTGAGAACAATTCAAAAAAGAAGGCCCATAACTTAATTAATATAGCAACTTTGAGCAATTCCCAAATTAAGAAGAGAAACCTTAGATTGAAAACAAACAGAACGTCGAGCCAGATTTTTCAGTCGAGAGAGAGTCAATCTTCTTCATCAAGGGCACTCAATTAATTAGCGAAACAGAATTGGGGGCTAGCCAGGATCAATATATCCGATTCCCAGGCTTTCAAGAGTTGTGATTTCCAAAAGGGGAACCAGAGCATTGAATCCTTTAAAGGTATGGCTTTGCTGATCAGTGATGATCCACTTAGCGATCCAATTGGCGGCCTGATTCTGATTTATGAAGATGTGATGGAGGGTCATACATGGGTGGATTAAGCTTTTACAGACAAAGATCACTGGATCGTGAAGAGGGGCAGCAATGCCAGTGGCAAGAATGTTGATTAGAGTCAAACAATCGGACTCTATATTTACATCATTTCATTGGTAGCGCTTGCATATGATGAGTCCTTCAATAAGGGTTTTGCATTCAGACTGGAAAGGATTCATCTTACCAAACAGACAGCCAACGCCAATGATGATATCATTTTTGTCGTCCCTGACAACAATACCCCCATTCGCTTCTCCAGAAGAATTACAGGCGCCATCAACGTTGATTTTGAGTCTGCCTGGGTTAGGGGCCAGCCACTTCAGGTACGCAGCCTTTTTCTTTCTGTTGTAGATTGTTCGACACCCCAGCGCTGAACCTGCGTTAATGACATGAGACCAGTGTTTAGTGACCAGGGTTATGATTCTGGTTATTCTATCAACAACACTCTTGAAGTCATCATGAGTGTTGTTGAACTTAAGGCAGTTCCTATTATACCAAATTGTCCAACAGATTATTTGTAGGACAAGATGGGTAATATCGAACTTACTTTTAGAAAACCAGAACCAGCAATGGAGAACATGATTGATAGTCATGAATCTCTTCAAAAGGATTTCGAACAGGCAAGCAAAATAGTTCCAAACGGGCCAAGCGAAGTTGCAGTTGACGAAAAGATGATTCTTTTCTTCACAACTGCAACAAAATTGGTATTTGTAGACAATGATTATATGCATCTTGGAGAGAATGATGTCTATTGGAATAAAGTTTTTAACAATTTTCCAACATAAGAAAGAAAAAAAATTGGAATAAAATGATTCCAAATTTTTTTTAAGAAGTTTGATTTGTTGTTTTTCTTTCTAACACTGTCTCATGTAAGCTTGGTATTAAAGTTACTATCATTAGACAACTTCCAAACAATCGTATCTTCCTGTTCAGAATTGAGTTTGAAACAGTTAATCTGTTTAACTCTTTCCTGAGGCAGAAAGATCAAGAGAGTTTGGTTATCCCACCCGCAATCTTTCCAAAAGGTCTAAACACTGGCAGAGAGAAACCAACTGTCAGGGCTATGATTGGTGAGAAGAGGAGGCATATTATGCCACTCTCAAACCAGAAGTCAATACAGCTTTTACCAATAATCCATTCAAGATTTTTGTCAGCCTCATCTTTAATGGAATGAAGTCTTTTCCAGGCACTAGAATCAATATGCTTATAGATTGTTTTAAGAGGGTGGGTGTCATGGCTATAAGTGAGGTGCATAATCTCAGCCCAAAGATATTTTTTCTTTCTGATAAAAACCAGAGCTTTTAAGAGAAAATGTGTTAAATGTCAATCAGCCTTTTGATATTCAACCCACCTTCATCAAAAGGCTTGCGGAGCTGATTCCAGGTGGTCCAATGAATAGATTTTTCATTGAAATTGGACCTCCAAAGAAATTTATTGAAGATAAGCTCAATTTTATTGATAATTGAAATGGGAATAGCACTGCTATGCATCCAGTAGTAAATAATAGGATGTAAAACGTTAGTGATAAGAGACAATCTTCCTCTAAATGACAGATGTTTCATATCCCAATCATAAATTTTATTATGATTTTTTTTCAATTAAAGGTAAGTAATTCTTCCCTTTCTTGTTTGTGGAGATGGTGATGCCAAGATAGGTGAAAGGAGTTGTGTCTACATTGAATCCAATAGCCATGTTCAGTCTGGTAGTACAAGCTTGAGAAGATTTAACAGAGGTAATTATTTTCGTTTTATCTTTATTGATAACTTGTCCAGATAAAGATTGATATTGATCAAGCAGGAAGTTAATCTTATCAATGGTGGAGGGAAGGTTCTTGGTGAAGATGATTATTTCATAAGCAAACTCCAGACTAGTTAAGAGATAACCTGATTTCACATGAAATTTCATATTGTCATTAGTTTTAAATAGGTTAATCATACCCCTAATAAGGGCTTCCTCAGCAAGAATGAAAAGACTTGGAGACAACGGGTCTCCCTGTCTTAATCCTTTCTTCTGAGGAAAGTAACCCACACTAGTACCATTAATGAGAATAGATATCATCACTTTTGAAATCAAGTTTTTAATAAGGAAGATTAGCTCCTTAGAAAACCCAAAACAAGTTAAGACTTTAAGGACAAAGGCATGAGACATTCTCGTGAATGAGTCTATTTTTCACAAAGGCACCTTGACTGTTAGAAATAACTTTAGGCAAGAACACAGCAATTCTGTTATTTATTAAGCTAGATAGCAGCCTGTTAAAAATAGTGCACGAGCTAATAGGCCTATAGTTGTTCGAACTAATAGGGTTAGGGCCTTTAAGAATAAGGAAAATCCCCGTGGAAAACACACCATTAGGGATACTGCAACCCTTTAAGTAAGCATTAAGAGCATTGCAAATATCAACATTAATAATCTCCCAACAAGTTTTTAAGAACAATAAATTAAACCCATCAGTGCCAGCAACACTGTCATTCTTCATGGCACTGATTATAGACCACACTTCTTCTTTAGTAGTAGGCTTGATTATTGTATAGTTGTCACTTTCCGTTATGAGCTTAGGTATGTTATCAAAGAGAGGATCCTGCATTTTTAGATTTAAGTCATCAGTGCTAATGTAAGAATCAGTAGATAAAATATTTTTAAAATAGGATTCAGCTGACTTAGCTATTTCATCATGACTTTTGAGCCAGACTCTATTCTTTTTTATACCATTTATAACATTGTTTTTATTCCTCTTCTTAGAAACATATCTATGTTACAACTTAGTGTTACCATCACTCTCATTAAGCCAAGTGTTATAACACTTTTGCCTCCAGTAGGTCTCTTCATTCCTGAGAGCCTGGATAAGAGTGATGTTAGCTTTAGAAAGGTTTGCCTTAGATATGCAGTTGTTTTCACTTTGGTGAATGATCTCCCTAGAGTTAACTTCTTCAGTAACAACTTTCACTTTGTTGAAGATATTGCCAAACTGTTTAATGTTCCAATCTTTAAGAAACTTTTTAAGTCTTTTGAGCTTGAACAAAAAAACAGTCTTGTTGTAACCTTGACATTGAAGATTCCAATTCTTCTTTACTAAACTCAGAAAGTTAGAGTTATTTTCCCAAGCATTAAAAAATTTAAAGTTGCATTTGTTATAAATAGAGGTAGTATTAGGATCATTAGAGAGAGATATAAGCAAAGGAGCATGGTCAAAACAAGTACTGACCATGTGAAAGACCTGAATACAATGCATTGAAGAGATCATGTTACTGTTGACTAATGTTCAGTCTAACCTTTTCCAACATTTGTTGTTACTCCAGGTGTATCTAGAACCCACATAGCCAGTATCCTCAAGACCATACAGTCTGATGGATTCACTGAAGTCATCAGAGCTACTATCATCAAAGGTGGAACAGCCAAGCTGGTCTTCAGAGCTAGTAATAGCATTGAAGTCACCAACAACCATCCAGAGCATATCTTCGCTAGCAACAGACACCATCTGGATCCAGAGATCTTTGCGAAAGGATCTTTGGTTCTTAGCATTAATAGAGGTAAGCTTAAAAGTAAAGTTATAAATATTGACCTCCATGTGAAGGAACTGCTCATGATTAGCATTAACGGTGATGTTAATGTCATTAGATCAGAAAACCCACACTTTGTTAGAACAATTAGCAGCAAATTTACATAAACCAATTCTTTTAGCAATAGTGTCTATCTTGTCAAGCCTAGCCATAGGCTCTTGTATAGCAATCGCCTTGATCTTTTCAGTTTGAATCATAGATATAAGCCTAGCTAAGGTAGAATTGTTGTTGACTCCACGGGCATTCCAACTAGCAATCTTTATCATTATTTTATAAAGATTTGTTGTATTTTCTCTCCCTTTTGAGTAGAGAGTTGATTGATAGCCTTTTGTTTTTATATGTAAATTTGATTTTGCGGCTGATAATGATATTGAAGTCATGGCCAGGGGAGGTGATACTCGGGGAAACATTACAACTACCAAGATTGTCACGTTGAAGAGATGAAGATTCAAAAATCTGGTTTTCAAAGTTATTTTGAAAATCAAAGTCCAATCTTTAAAGAGCACCAATTATCACAAGATTATTTTTTGAAGAGTTTTCACCTTCTTCAAGATTAGGGACAATTTCTCCGGAAGTTCTAGGCTCAAAAACTTTATCTTTGGCTATAATAATAGATTATCTTTCTTCTATACACTTTATTGAAAGTTTGAATTTGAGTAACTTTTGGAATTTGTAAATTTGTAGAGCTTTCTTGAACAGGTTCAGTTGAAATAATAACATCATCTTTCACAATATCATTACTTCTTTCTTTGTCTTTGTCTTTTGAGTCAGCCTTTCTACATTTATCCTTGTTATGGCCCAAATGATAGCAGCCAAAGCAGTAGCTAGGGATATTCTTATAGCCAACTCCATTCCAGCACACATCATTCTCTCCAAAGCCAACCAACATTCTTCTCTTAAGCTTCTCAGAAACACCAATTTTGACTTGAGCATAGCACGCATTGCTATTAGCTCTATGTTTATCACGAATCACCATACGATACACTATACCAAGGGAGGAAGCAAGATCATTTATCACAGAACAGTTGTACATGTACTCGCGACTTGTTTCAAATCTTACCTATAACAAGACAGTAGGATTTTCGTAATTTTTGTTAAACTCAGGGCACCACTTTAGAATTCTCATGCTTTTACCGTCAACACTCTAGACATTTTTATACCAGAGGCTACTAACATCCTCTTTAACGGAAAGCTCTATCAAAACATGACGCGAGTCTATAAGTAATGAAGCTGTATGACCCATTGAATATGAAAGATTCAAGAAAGTTTTAAAGTGAAGCACGTTTGGTATTTCATTACTAAATTTGCTGATCAGGGTAGTTCTTGTTTGAAGCAGAAGAAATTTTTTGGTTTCTTTCGAATATTGGATCGAAATATGGTCCTCAGATCCTTTGATGAACTCGGGACAGTTTCTTGAGGCAAAGGCTTTGGTTTCAAGATATCAGAGTAGGATTTCTTGAACTGATTCGAAGCTTTGATTTCAGCGTTAGGATAAAGAATGGGAAACTCTTCTACGTTGTTTAATGCATCATATGACATGATCAGAGACGCAAACCAAGGTCACCAGAAAACAAAAGAAAAAAAGGACAGCTAGACAAGATAGTCACTGATTGTCAGATGAGAAGCGCAGGGAAGCACCTCTGAAGCTATTCAGAGGAGTGCCTTCCCTGTGAAAGCCGGCGAGAAATAACGGAGAAGCCACCAATGACGGGATTTTGAAAACCGAGCCATTCTTGGTGAGGTGATTTTATCCGGTAACTCCATTAGTATTCCCAAGTTATTCGTTTCAAGTTTTTTAATCCATATTAAAAACATTATAGTAATGACTTTGAAAGAATAAAAAAATTGATGGGTTTAATTAATAATGTATATCAAAAAATAATTATTTTATTGGTTGAAAGTGGATTATATGTAATTAATACTGCATTGGAAAAGGAGAATGGTATATTTATTATAAAACAAAAAAAATATTTTTGAAAAATATATATTATGAAATTGAAAGAATAATAATAAATTAACTAAAATTGTGATTATAAATTCGAAAACCCAAAATTATAAAGAAAAAAATGGTATTCTTTGAATTCACACTACATGAGTTCTAACTAATTGAGAAAATATACTTATTTTTGAAATATAAAAACTAGTTAAATATAATAAAAAATAAAAAGAGAAACGACCAACACAAAAATTATTTTTCATCTAAGTATTTTTTTTATTATTATTCGTTTATTTGGTTAAATAAATTTTTAGTTTATACTATTTTAGTTTTATTTTATAATATAATAATTATTTATGTGTTTAAAAAATAATAAAGAGTTAGAAACGTTAGAGGTGTTTTTTCTAACGAATTCGTCTTGAAAAATATAATATTTATATTTATTATATTATATTATATTATCATAATTTCCGATGATTTGAACAGTTTAATATATTTTTAACATTTGTTTAATATAGTCAAAATATAAATGTCTGTTTCATAGCTTCAGTTGAGAGATATCATCTATGAGGAGTTATTGGTCAAGACTGTCGGCTTACGGTGTCAACTACCCAGTACTCTTGATGATATAGAGATTCGACTAAAGTGGTAAAATTTCACCTCTATAAATAGCTCCATAGTCCTTGGAAAATAATTTAGGAGACTATCTTAGTGAAGTTCATGCATTTTTATTTATCTTATGTCTTTTGTTGAATGTATTTCGTCGTATGTGTGATGACTGTGTTGGATGTTTGATGGTGGATGTTTGTTTCCAAAGTATACCAGATGGTATTGCAACCTTCTCGACCAGACTTCAAATAGTTTTTAAATATTTTGGGATATTGGTTTCTCTCTAGCCAAACTATCCTTAGAGTTGTATCTAAGTTTAATTTGTGTTGACCCTATCTTGGCATACATTAAAAACCATGTATCGACCAAAAACTTATTGAGGACAAAAGCTTTATTTAGCCAAGAGGAAAAGATTACTAGATCAAGTAGCAAGTTGCTAGAGTTTTCAGATGTTGATTTATGTTTATTCACTTACGCCTCACTGATACTTTCGATTAAAGACGTGGTTTAAAACAAAAATTTCTTCATGTTACCAACAAATATTATGTAGTAGCCTCTAGTCATTTTCAAAGAATGATGGAAAGACTACTGGGTTAGTTTGGAGAAGTTTTCACACTTGGATGCTATGAGTTGAAATAGCTTCACTATTCTTTGTGGTATTATGAGGGAATGATTAAGAGTTTGAAAGATAAATTAGGGGACTCTGGCGATTGATGCTCATATTTGCTAACTTGGTTTATTGTGGGATTATCGTTATTGTTGAGTTGTTAGGTGAAATAAAAATAACATTGATGGATATATGTGATGCGATGGAGACCATGATACAATTTTATAGCGCACACGTGAAGTTATACCATGATACAATTTTATAGCGCACACGTGAAGTTATATCGTTGGGAAGACACATGACACAAAGTCCTGTAACGTCTTCCTAGATACGAATATTTGTCTCTAGTATTCTCTTAAATAGAGTGGTTGATGTAGATTTATCTTGTCCATTAAATTTGAAAATACATAAGCTGTTGGATGAAATAAAATCTAGGGTTAGATGTCTCTCATCATTTCTATATATTTTTAGAATTTTTCTTTTTCTCGTCGTTTACACAATGCTTGAGTAAGAAAAAAAGCCATTATTTTCAGGGTTTTTTTTTACGAGAATTTAGCCTTGTCATTCTTCTTTTTTAGAAACTTTTTTCTCTTATTGATTTTCTGACGGATAAAAGTTCAAAAGAATATTAAGGTTTTCTATATTGCTCATATCGGTTTGTAAACGAGTCTAACTTTGATATCTCGATGGTGGATCCTTGTCAGAGCAAGAGGGTCGCTTGAGTGGAGGAGGTCTTCCTCTTAAAGGTGAATGCATATCTGAACATGAAAATGTTGTTTTATTTTTATTTTGAGGTTAGCAAGATTAAGGTGGTGCAGGACTTTCTCTATGACTATAGAGGGAGTCGAATCAGGCTCAAACGCTACTTGATTGGTACATTCTGAAGGGAGTGCTGGTGTGATTTCTCAAGTCACAATATACACATCTTGATGTGAAGAGTAACGAGGTATTCGCGAGACATATTATATGTATCCTTGATTTTATATTACTTGAATACTAATTTAATTGTTAGTTTTAATTAATTATGATTAAAAACTTTTTTTGGTTATTTTCTTATTTATTAGTAAAGTTAGAGCAAAAATGAGTTAAAATTGCAAGTGAAAGCTACAATTGAAGAAGATTATCAAAATCAATAATTTGAAGATTAATAAATCAAGAATGAATAAAATAATAAGAAACTATTGGAAATTAATTGAAATTTAAAGAGAATTATTTTGATATGTAAAGAATATGATTTAACTTAAAAGAATAAATAAATTTTTATTTTATTAGATAAGCATTATTATTATGAGCTTTAATAAAATAGAAGAATAAATTAATTCTTACTACTCGATTTTTAGAGGTTGTTTACGTCATTCTATTATATAACATTGAAAAAAAAGTTAGATATCATAATGTTTATGAAAATGTTGATGACTACTATAAAAGTAACGAATCAAGATTTTGGTTGATTGGATTAGTTTGATGAAATAAACCAAAAAGGTTGGAAGGAAAAAATATGGTTCTTAATCTTGGCACTCAAATATGGAGCATGCTTATATAAAAATACAAGTATCATAAATTTTGTAAAGCTTATAACTTTTTAGTAGAAAAAAATTATGTTTACTCAAATTCAAAAATTATACATCATAGTTAAAAGGCTTGTGTCCACAAAAGTTGAGAAATATCTAGATAGTGGAAAATCGAGGACTATTATAGTGATTGAGCCTAAAAGAAATATACATATGCTATTGCAACTGGCGTTCTGAATTGGAAAAAACAAATAGGCTTTTAGAAGAGTATAATTTTATTTACCATGTCATTTTGCATATAATTATTATCTTATATATTAGGGTGAGTGTGTAGATAGTACGTGATAATGGTATGATTTATCTAAATCTGAGGTCGAACCGGTATAACATTGGGCTAATTTGGTCTAATCTATATTTTGTAAAATAGGTCCATAAAATGTATAACATTGAGAGTGTATCATGTAATAAAAAGTAAATATATTTGAGATTAGTAGAATAATATGGTGAAATAGTAAAAATAGATCAACCATGCGACCTTTGGGCCGAATTCCATTGCTATTAAAGGAAATGTATAATCATTGTTTTATCGCTACTTTTCGCAACTTATATCTATAGAATGCACGTGTTTTTCTCTCCAAACATCTGTTTGACCTACCATATATTCTTAAACAACTATTTTCCTTATATATTTCTAGCTGTGGAATAGAAAATTATAGCAATGATGACGAGATTGAATGTTGTAAAAATTAAATCCTTTGGGTGGTGGTACGATAAATGTGCATGAGTTAGAAAAAGACAATGAGGGTCTTGTTTGGGCGGAACATCAAACGGGTTGGGTACAGGTTTAAAGATTATGATTACAAACAGGTCAGGCCTGATGAGGACAAAACTATACTAAGGGAAAATCGGAGAGAAAATATTTAATTAACATTTATTTTACCTAGTTTTTATTATTTTATTATTATTATTATTTTATAATTTATTTTTAATAGGATTTGACCTTGGGCTTGGGTAAATTTGGCCCATGGACTTTCTTTGGCCCATTAGGTCCATTAGAATTAATGATCTTATAAAAAGGATTTTGGAGGCATTAATAAGGCAGATGAAAATATTTACATCTTATGTTAGACTCTATCTCTAAACATTTACTTAAGAAGCTCAATTATCTCTCTAACTTCTACAAAACATTAGTTATTTTTTGCTCAATTACCTAAAAATCCTTCGAAAATAATTGACCTCATCAAATTGGTGACCATAATGAGAGACTTACAGAGGTGTCCGAATAACAAAATCCAAAACATAGGGTGTGAGAATTTGCCTTCGGAGCACTCCGAAACATGAATCCTGAGATACAAATAGATCATGTCGCGGATAACGAGGGAGTTAAGGTCGCAGAAGAATCAAGCCATGAACCACGTATGAATAATAAAAACTAAGAACAGTTATTCATGCAAGAGGAGCGATACCAGTTACGAGGGAAATTGAGGAATTGAGATCCCAAAGATAAGTTGATGTGGACCTTCTCGGTAAAGTTCAACAAGAAATTCTAGGAATCCGATGGACATGACTCCTCTAATATGGATTATCAAAGTCTTGGACATGTTGAGATTTATCAAAGTATTATGAAATATCTACAAAAATGTTGTATAGAAATATAAAAAAATATGAAGCATATAGTATAAAACTGCACAGGGAAGAGAAGTTGAAGCTTACCGTTACTCTAAGTTTCCCAACTTCAAATATTTGGTTAAATTCACAAGAGAAACGTGACTTGGTAATTTCTCATGTTGGCCGAAGTAACAAATTGACTAACAACTTCAAGAATATGATCCAACACAAGGGTGAATGTTTCATACGTCTCAACCATGTCAATAATACAATTTCCATCATCCCACATCTCAAGATTTACCAAAGTAGCAACATATTTCGTAATAACCTAGAGAGTTGAATGACTCAATTCCGGTTGTTCGGAGCTTTTGATTTTCAAAGATACGTCATCAAAAATTATCTTTTGAACATCTTCAAATCTTGGATTCTCAACAATAGTGATCAAGTCATTAGCAAGCTTCGGGTCTTCAGCCGCCACAATTTCATATTTTAAGGTCTTAGGTTTCTCAATCTACACCCTAAAGACAGTCAATCTTCAACTTTGTAATCATATATCACATCTTTGACTTCTTAGAATAAACAGTTTCCACATATTTATCACTTGGATGTTTAATGACGGAACATGAGTCATTATCAGTCTTCAACCTCATCTCTCCTATGTTTTTTCTAATATTTTATACCAAAAAATGAGTAGCCTCGACATAATCTTAAGTGAATACTTTCTGCCATAAATTTTGGAAGTCAGTCTTCAGACTTATCCCATATATGGTAGCTTTCCATTTTCCCTCATAAGCTAAAACCTTCTTCACCAAGTGAGAACCTCATTAAGCAATAATAACTCATTTTGTAAGGGCATGAGACACATCACTTATAAAAGTGAGATCCTCCTCTAAGTAAACAAACTTTTACCTATGACATCAAAGTAGGATCTACCATTTTTATTTTTTACTGACAAGTTTGTACCTGTAAGGTTACTATCATGAGCTTTAGTGTTATAGATTTTTGCAACATAACCCTAATAAGGAGGAATGACTACCTCCTACTAAGGAAAAGATGTAACTTTCCCCCATCATCGTGACTCTCTTCTGGTATATTTGACGTTGAAGATATGTTGGTTGAAGGTTCAACCAGTAGGGGATTTCAAAATCATAGCTTCAACAAGCGAATTTTTAATTTTCTTCACAAGCGAAGACTTGGACTTTGGTTCTCCAGTATTGTTTTTGGCTTCCACAAACCTTGAGTAGTTAAACCCGATCAAAATCTTTTTGACCTATTAAATTTAAATTTTAAAAAAAAAGTTAGACACAGCAGATCCAGATCTAACGTGGAATTTAATTTTGGAACATTCCATAATGGGATTTCTTTATCAAGTCTTCGTGTTGTACTAATATTATCTTTTAGTTTGAAATTTTCTTGTTTTTTAAATAATAATTATGTATTATTTTATTTTGTTTTGTTTTATTAAAACTTATTTATTTATCCAATGGAGATTTATGTTCAAAATTAATATATTTAAACTATTTTAGTATTATTTTTTATTTTAAAAATATTATTTTGATTAATAATTATGGGACTTTAGATAGTTAAGTTTTCCAAAGAATTTTTAAAATTCAGTTATAATTAATATTGAAATATTTACAAAAATCGTTAAATACAATAAGGTGTTATTGATTTAAGGATATGAAAAATGATATTAATATTTTTAATTTTCCCACCAAACCATACAAAAGTTTAAAAAATTATTTAACTACTTTTTTAGGATATGATGTTTGTCATTACCTTTTATATTTTTATGAAATACAAATAACCTATTAAAACAATATTTTAAAAAATATTTTTTAGCAAAATACCAAACAATAATTTGTTTAGAATATGTGTGGCAAAAAAAATTTGCTAGAAGAGAGAAAATATTATAACATACTAAACAAAATAAGATAGAAGTTCAAAATTACTTAAATGCTACATGGATGAAAATACTTCGATAAAAAAATACATTCGTCTGTATTTAGATATGACGCCAGATTTTTACAAACCTCAATGAGAATTAATATCAAACCATACAGATGAAGAGCACAATAATACACAGCAAAAAAATCGAAAAATGCTTGATATAAAAAAAATTGAGTTCAAACTCAAATGAAAGGATAATGATCTAAACAAAAATAAGCTAGTTTTGTAGGTCGAAATAATTCATTTCTAGTCATAGTAGGACTCCTGAGCGCTAATCGAATGTTCTTGAATTGATAAATTTTCCGATTAATGCTACTTATTCAACAAAGTTGATTGGTTGATACGAGTTAAAGACAACTTGATCTACAAAAATAAGCTAGGATTTGAAGAATATGACTATGTGTGGCTAAGCAAAACGAGACCCAAAATAACATATATTATCAGACAAAAAGTAAGATTTATCGTAGCAATCTGGACGAGAGCCCGTCACATGTAAATTTACAAAGCCTCGTCGTAGTAACCAAATGGTTCTGAGTGGAAAAATAAAGATGTCAAACTACTGAAAGATGTCAGTACTAGTATCATCATATGTTTAACTATTCGAAGATTCCAAAATAATTTTAACGAAAAATCTAAATAATTATAAGATGTATATTTGTAAGAAGAAGAACAATTTTCCGGGTCTATGTGTATGAAGATTTTAATATGTGTCTCAAGTACGTCATCCAAAGAAATAGAACAATCTTTCGGTCAGATCTTCGAAATTCAATTTTTGTAAGTTGTTTACGCCATTCTCTTTATATAACAGTAAAAAAAATGAGGTGGATACCAAAATATTTATGAAAACGGTGATTTTTAAAGCTTAAAAGTTGGAAGGAAAATTTGTCGCTTTTAATTTTGGCACTCAAATATGGAGTCTGCTTAAAAAAATAAAGTATTGTAAATCTTAAAGATTATAAATTTTTAGTATAAAAGATTATTTTTACCAAAATTCAAAAATTACAAAATATAGTTAAAAGAACGTGTCTGCAAAATTAGAGAAATATTTAAAAAATAGAAATTCCACGATTATTATCCTGAATGAGCTCAAAAGAAATATACATAAACTCTCAAAATAGGCGTTTGGAACCAAAAACAAACAAATGTTTAGAATAGTACAATTATATTTTATGTTTGTAGTAAACCGTGTCATTTTGCACGTAATTATAATCTTACAAATAAGAATGAGTGCATAAATACTATAGAAATGAAAATTCTAACAATGGTGACTAGATTGAATGTTGTGAAAATAAAAATAATTTGGTCGGTGGTACGATACATGTGCATGAGTGTGTGCTACCCTTGACAAAAATTTATTAAACGCAATTAAGTGTATGTTACCTTTGACAAAAATTTGTTCAAAGCAATTAAAGAAAATAACAATGTACTTAAGGTGCAAACAAACAACTCAACAATGGAAGGACGTGAAAACATTGAGTTAGTGTTTACCATTAAGAAAACAAGAATTTTTACTAATATTTTGCATGTTTCATAAATGAACAAAAACCTAGTGTTTAATGACTTTTTGGCTAAAACTGAAATTTGTTGGTGCATGTAGCTTGTTCAGACAAAATAAAGTATTTTTGTTGGGAGTTAACACTAAAGCAATAATCATTAATAATAAGGCTATAACACTTGGATAATAATCATTTATATCAGTTTATTTATAATTGAGGGTATATTGATCTTTTACTCTTGTGTACATTTGATATATATATATATATACACACGAGAAGGTGAAGAAGATCAATTGGGGAATCGCTCTCATTATTTTTCAATTAACTCTAAGTAAATCACTTTCCCTCTAGATAAAAACTTCTCTTTCTCTTTCTCTCGAAAGCTCTTTTCTCTCTTCTCCAAATCCAATCCATTTTGACATTTTTGATAAGAACTCTTGCCATTATCAACGATGTCGTCTATAAGAAACTATTTTTCATTTTTTTAAACCAAAAACTTATTTTTGGGATAGAAAAAAACAGAATACAAAAATACGAATTCGGAAGAAACAACCTAAAGTAAACGAGTAACTTGGTAGAAAGTAAAACATTTTCATCCTATAGAAACTTATAAATATATAATATTAAATTAAATTTGTATTTATTATAAAGTAACTGTAGACATTAAGATAGATTGATTGTTAGACTAATTACAATCATATATTTAGGCGTTACTGGTCTTACCGTATTAATTATGGTCCATTAAGATAATGGTCTGACTGTATTGATTACAGTCATAATTAGTCATAATCAGTTATAGATGTAGTCCATGTATATATAGCTTCTTACCGTAGCACTTTGTAATTCATTAAAAACAAGAGAATAATATTATATTTTATTAAGTCTCTTTTCATTTCTTTATTTTTATCATGGTATCAGAGCAAAATTCCTAATTTTCTTTATTTTATCATTCCTTAAAAAAAACACATTTTTTTTCTAAAAAATAAAAATAAAATCACCATGGCTGATCATTATTTCCCATCGGAAATCCATACCAGTACCTCAAAGAGTTTCAAGAATACTAGCATCGTTCAAGGTTTTACCGCCGAACAAATACAACAATTAGCACAAGCAATCAATACACTGGATCCCGATAATTCTGGTAATGTTGATGCATATGTGTCTGCAACAGGTTTGATTTCATCTACTATTGTGTCTGTTAATTCTAGTAGTACAAGTCCTTGGATTTTGGATACTGGCGCCACAGATCATATTGTCTCTCACATATCACTCTTAAACGATCTCAAGCCTTCCACTATTACTAATGTTAAATTACCAAATGGTGCAGCACCGCAAATCACTCACACTGGCACAATTATTTTTAATTCAAAATTAACTCTTACAAATGTCTTGTGTGTACCCTCCTTTAATTTAAATATAATTTCAGCGAGCAAACTGACCAAAGAACATAATTGTTGCATCATTTTCTTTCGTGACTATTGTATTTTGCAGGACTTGGTTTCGGGGAAGATGATTGGATCAGGTAGACAACGTGGTGGTCTATACTATATGCATCCATCAACAAATAATTCGACTATATGTACGATTTCTCAGTCATCTGACCTATGGCACTTACGCCTAGGCCATCCTTCTTTGTCTCGTTTTAAGTTACTTTCACATTTAATTCCAGGTATTCACAATGAGTTAGGAAATAATTGCACAATTTGCCCACAAGCAAAACAAACACGCTTACCTTTTCCAAAAAGCTCAATAAATACAAAATTTCCTTTCTCTTTATTACATTGTGACGTCTGGGGTCCTCACAAAGTTCCTTCATATACAGGTTCACGTTATTTTCTTACAATTGTTGACGATTTTACTCGATGCACATGGACATTTCTTATGCACCATAAATCAGAAACACAATCTTTATTAACTTGTTTTGTGCAATTCGTCAAAACCCAATTTCAAAAAGATGTTCAAACAATACGAGTGGATAATGGTACTGAATTTCTTCCTCTTCGTATTTTTTTTCAAAACAAAGGCATTGAACTTCAAAATTCTTGTGTTTATACCCCACAACAAAACGGAGTTGTGGAACGAAAACAGCAACATATTTTAAATGTTGCTCGTTCTCTCATGTTTCAATCAAATGTACCACTTAAATTTTGGGGGGATTGTATTTTAACAGCTGTTTATTTAATCAATTGCATTCCTACTCCTTTACTATCAAATAAGTCCCCATTCGAGGTCTTATATAATCGGTCTCCCTCACTCACGCACTTACGCGTTTTTGGTTGTGCATGTTATGTAACTAATATTCATCCCAAACATAAATTTGACTCTCGTGCATCCATTTGTGTTTTTTTGGGATATTCACGTGGAAAAAAAGGCTACAAAGTTATTGATTTACATACTTATAAAGTTTCCATAAGTCGTGATGTCCACTTTGAGGAAAATATATTTCCCTTCCATCCCGCTTCCAACTTTCCTTTTCCAAACCAATCATCATCTCCATCTTTCAATCAAACACCTAACTCATCAGTTACAGTTCCCAATCCTAAATCTTATGACTCAGAGCCTCAGCCATTATATCTTTCATCTCCATCCAATCTAAAAAAATCTCACACCTTCAACCTCTAAATCTCCCACATCTACAGAATCAGCTATGAATTCAGCACCCTCACTCATCACTCTGTCATCACCTTCCGCTCCACCAATACCTTCTACTCCACCAACACCTTCTACTCCACCAACATCTTCAACTACCTCACCTCCCTCAACCATACCTCATTCTACTACCGTTCCTAATGATATCTCGGTTCGTCGTTCCACCCGTCATATTCAACCTCCTACATGGCACCAAGACTACGACATGTCTACCGAGATCAATCAATCTTCAACGCAATCGAGTTCTCGTCAATCTACAAGGTATCCTCTCTCCTCTCACATTTCAAATTTACGATTTTCCCCTAACCATCGTGCTTTCCTAGCTTTGTTAACATCACAAAAAGAGCCTTCATCCTTTGAACATGCTAATTGTGATCCACTCTGGCGCCAAGCCATGTCCACTGAACTTCAGGCTCTAGAACATAACAACACTTGGCAGATGGTTCCTCTTCCTCCAGGGCACAAACATATCGGATGCCGTTGGGTTTATAAGATCAAATACAAATCTGATGGAACTATTGAGCGATATAAAGCCCGTTTGGTGGCTAAAGGTTACACCCAAGTTGAAGGTATTGACTATCAGGAGACTTTTTCTCCAACTGCTAAACTTACGACCCTTTGATGTTTGTTGACTATTGCAGCATCCAAAAATTGGTATACTCATCAACTTGATGTTCACAATGCTTTTCTTCATGGAAATCTAGATGAAGAGGTATATATGTCTCCACCTCCTGGTCTCCGCCGATAGGGGGAGAATTTGGTATGTCGGCTTCGGAAGTCTATTTACGGTTTAAAACAAGCATCCCGAAATTGGTTCTCCACTTTCTCAGCTACTGTCAAAACTGCAGGTTACATACAATCAAAAGCAGATTACTCACTTTTTACTAAATCTCAAGGTAACAAGTTCACTGCTATTCTCATCTATGTTGATGATATCCTATTGACTGGGAATGATTTACATGAAATCAAATTGTTGAAGAATCATCTACTCCAACATTTTCACATTAAAGATCTTGGCGATTTAAAGTATTTTCTAGGTATTGAATTTTCTCGATCTAAAAAAGGAATATTTATGTCTCAAAGAAAATATGCATTAGATATTTTACAAGACACAGGATTATCAGGAGTAAAACCCGAAAAATTTCCAATGGAGCAGAACTTAAAATTAACCGATGAAGACGGTGAGCTACTTCATGATTCGACTAGATATCGCAGACTAGTTGGCAGGTTAATATATTTGACAGTAACCAGGCCTGATATTGTGTATTCGGTGCGTACATTGAGCCAATTTATGGGAGCACCTAGGAAGCCACACTGGGAAGCAGCGTTAAGAGTCCTCCGTTACATCAAGAAATCACCGGGTCAGGGTCTTTTATTTCCATCAGAAAACAATCTTACACTCAAGGCCTTTTGTGATTCAGATTGGGGTGGATGTCGTATGTCAAGACGTTCTATTTCTGGATATTGTGTTTTTCTTGGATCATCACTCATATCATGGAAATCAAAGAAACAAACTAATGTTTCACGATCATCTGCAGAAGCAGAGTATAGAGCAATGGCAAATACTTGTTTGGAATTAACCTGGTTAAAATACATACTTACAGATTTGAAGGTCGACTTGGGTAAACCAGCATCATTGTTTTGTGATAATCAAGCAGCTTTACATATTGCTGCTAATCCAGTTTTTCATGAGCGTACTAAGCATATTGAGATTGATTGTCATATCATTCGAGAAAAAATTCAGGCTAAGATAATTCGGCCATATTATATCTCTACAAAGATGCAATTGGCAGACATATTTACAAAAGCACTCGGGAAAGATCAATTTTATTTTTTGTGTAGCAAGCTGGGAGTCCTTGATTTACACTCTCCAACTTGAGGGGGAGTATTAAATTAAATTTGTATTTATTATAAAGTAACTGTAGACATTAAGATAGATTGATTGTTAGACTAATTACAATCATATATTTAGGCGTTACTGGTCTTACCGTATTAATTATGGTCCATTAAGATAATGGTCTGACTGTATTGATTACAGTCATAATTAGTCATAATCAGTTATAGATGTAGTCCATGTATATATAGCTTCTTACCGTAGCACTTTGTAATTCATTAAAAACAAGAGAATAATATTATATTTTATTAAGTCTATTTTCATTTCTTTATTTTTATCATATAAACTCGTATAATCGTCTAATCATCCTCCTTTTCTAATGACCGAACTTAACAATGAAAGGCAAATCCATATTCAAAGTTCTGTTCTCCTTCTCTACTAAGGAGCTCGAGAACTAATCGAAAATCCAACAGCGTCTTATGACCGAACTTAACGATGAAATGGTAAATCCAAATTGAAAGTTCTATTCTCCTTCTCTCCCAGAATGAACTCGACAACTAATCGAAAATCAAACAACTAATCAGAAATCAAACAACAATCAAACAAATTGTATAATAGATCTATCGTTCTCTCTAACCTTAAACTTCAACAGATATAGGAATGACTAATTATAGGAAAGAATTTTTAGTAAAAAATGATGATTAATACAAAATAAAATATTGAGAATTAGTTATAATAAAAACACATTTATTTAGCAATTGTATAACAGAATTATTTTCGTCCATGAAATTTTATAGACCGGACGATCTTTATGTAAGTTGGTAACCTCGGATAATAATGAATGTGATCTACCATTAAGTATCATTAAAAAATGAACAAGTAATTCTATGATTAACCCAAAAAAAAGTGATACAATACACAATAAATTACTAAGCTAAATGTAGGGGGCTTATATACATTATCAACCTGCATAGGGTCTTCTAGGCTTGGTGCAAAAAAAAATTAAAAAAAAATCTTAGAATCAGACATAAATAAAGGTAATAATACTTGATACCTATTTATCAGGAGAAGAACCCTATGTATGCTTCAGTCAACATCTTTGTATACTTTGTATCTCATCAAACACTTTCATTAGTGAGAGTGGTGACAAAAGGGACCAACCTTTTATAATCTCGTCTCCTCCCCAAGGCACAATTGTCGAGAACCCGGCCAAGTATAAGCCAGGAAAACGGTAGCTAATTCGCCTAAAGATTTCGCTCTACACCAGATAGCTATGTTGGTTGCGACAGAGCATGCTTTCTGATACTGCTGCTGAAGCGGTGAAGCAGGCCCTACTACTGCATCTTTGTTGAGCTGCAAGCAAAGCCAGGGAAGCAGGCCTGTGATGTGCATCAGGAGTCTTGTTTCGGCATCACCGAAAATTGAATCACAGGAATGTACGGTGATTCGTGAAAGGACCTCGATAGAGATACCATGGCTAACAGTTGACATGAGTCCTTTCAGGACAAGAGGTTGCACGCCTTCGAATTTCGGCAGATTCCCACTTGACTGGGGCACCTCATAACCTCTAGATTCTATCCTCTGAAAGTCGCTCATGTCATTGTGGGTTTCAAGCTCATCATGGGGCATACTTGAAAGGAGGACATTTTCAGTTGTTCTGTCACGGAATGACAAACTGTCAATGACACGAGAGAAGAGCTCGAGTACCTGGCAGTAGACATGAACGAAATCTGTGTGCATCATGGCAATACACCCCCAAAAGAGTTGAGGATAAAGAATGACTTTTTCAGGCTCCATATTCTCCACCATTACTTGCAATGTCAATAAAATTTCCATAATGAATCCTAAAACCTGAGGTATTGGATTGCCTAGACATCTATGAAGGCAGCGGAGGAGTGATACACTTGCGTCGCTTGTGACACTTGGCCGCAGCGCACGGTAAATCTGATGTGAACGGCACGCAAGGTGTCTGGAAGTGCATTCCATAGCCCATTTAAGCGCTTCTGTACCCCAAGTCTCTCGGAGGTCTCCTTGGAAGAAGATAGCATCCACCATACTCTGAACGAGGGCAGACAAGAGAGCTGCACTTGGAAGTTCTGTTCTTAATACCGTCGGGTCCTCGTTCTCCCACATCATGCTGCCTCGCTTTGACTGAACGTACTTGATCAAGCTGACAACCTGCTGCTTATTCTCTCTGTCATTGTTTTCCACCTCATACAGCTCCAAATGCCGCCCTGCAAGGGAGTATAATAGGTTGACGAGCAAGTGCTGGCAGTGTTCCAGCACAATATCTTCGGAGCTTTCCATAGAAACAAAAGTGACATGAAAGAGCAAAGGCAAGTGCTCTCGGAAATCTTCATCATTCTCATATGCAATTTCTTCAAGTAAAATCAATGCTATGTCTGCATGAGTGAGTGAATGTTGTTGATGACCTTGTAAGGCTGACTGAAGTTCTTTAGCATTAACACCATGTGTCCCAACACCAGTGTGTAACCCGTCTTCATTGGAGTTAGGAGTATCAATGAGGTAATCCCCGCTGTCTCGTGATACATGGCGGCTCCTCAAACTTCCTGTTGAACTTCTAACTCCCATTAAAGGGCCTGACATGTTCACCAACGATGGAAGAAGCTGGCCAGAACGCCCTGCGGTTACAGGAGCAATGTTCATCTCCGGTGGCATTGGACTTAGAGGGCCTGAAGCACTTCGTCCTCCTACACCTGAAGTCCTCCAGCTCAGGCTCCCGCTAGTATTCCTAAGGGGACCATCAAGAGAACCACGGACAAGTAGTGGTGACATGTGTGGCTGATTGTCCAGAATAGATGCGATTTGGGCTACTGCTGGCCCCTGAGAGAATTCCAACACGAAATTACTAGTGGAATCACCTCTAATAACACCTAGACCAACAGGTTCAACGCTGTCTTCAAGCATTCGCTGCGCTAATTGGTAAACCAGGTGATCTATTGTTCGTTGAGGGCATATCCGTGCTAGATATAAGCTTACTCGTTTAGCAACTGAGAAATATGTAGCAAATGCACCACTTATTTCGGCTGACGCATTTGAATCACAGTCTTCAATTCCTTTTGTGATCAAGAAATCTAAAACTGGACTAATGTTCCTAGGCTTGCTTGCAATTGTGCTCCAAAGTTTCTCGATCTCATCAGGAAACTGGTCTCCATGTCGCCATGTTACGTAGTAAAGACTTTTCATCTATCTCAGAGATACAAGATAAACAGTTGGTTGATGAGTTTGACAGTGATCAGGGGAAGCTTCTACTACAACTATATCATCTTTCCCCTGATCACTGTCAAACTCATCAACTAACTGTTTATCTTGTATCTCTGAGATAGATTTCAAAACTTTCCCCACTCGAGGGTTTCTTAGATAAGGTTTCCAAGGACTGACCTCTAGAGTAGTTTGAGGGTATCCTTGAGGGGTTACCTGAAGAGTCACAGCGGAAGAATAATTTTTTACCTTGACAGACTTCCTAGTTGGCTCTGGAGATTTTTTTTTCTTTTAGTCCGATCTCTTTTTTTCGCCTCGGTAAGGTTTTCACTTTCATCACCCATTGTTATGAACGGAGAAGATTTATGAAAGTTTTCAGAGGAAGAAAGGTCACCTTTGTTGTCTCCTAAACAAGTCTGACCGGGGGCCTGAGTAGCAAGGGAAAGAGGTGAAGATTGGTTGCCTGAAGATCCTGATGTATTGGAACGCTCTCAGAGAGAGGGCCAATTATCACGAAACGTTGACTGAATAATTTCTGCACGAGACGGATGCTCTTTGATCCCGGAAGCTTTATATTCTTCAGCTTTGTTTGAAATATTGAACAACCTCCAAATTTTGTATCTTTCGAGATTAACAAACTCTCTAGGCATGACGATTCTAGAGAAGTGCTGAGTCTAGAAAATTATTTATCGCTCTAGAATGAAGTTTTTTTTATTCTCTCGAATTGAATCAAAATGTATAAACTTGGGAAAGGAAATGGAAGCAGGTATTTATACAGAAGTATATGCCTTTGTTTGGAAATTGAAGAGTTTGATTGAGTGGTGACTCGACATAAACAAGTATCGGGAAGCGGGAAAGTCTTCAACATACAAGTTTCTTGAAAAACAAATTGACTAAAAGAACGTTGGTGTGTGCAGAAGTGATGTTATCAGGCTAAAATATCTCTGACACTATAAAGAAAATAAGTGCATGCGACTTAGAATAAATCATGAGGGAAAGTGAGGTCATCATAACCAAGGGTGAAGTTATGAGTTCGAATAGGGTTCCATAGAATGATTCGAGGAAGCTACTTGAGGAAATTCACCTAGAAAATAGGAACGACAATTTCGTTCAGCTAAATTGATCATATAAGGGATCACAAAGGAAGAAGAATCTGAAGGAACCCAGAGGAAGAAGAATATGCGGAGGCTAAAAAGAAAGAAAAATTTATTTCTCTTAATCAGTCCTTATGCAGATAGCTTCACAAGGGTGGGGGTCTATCGATAAGAGAAGGAAGATGTGGAGAGGAATAAGCTTTACTATAATAGATATAAGGTCTAGATCAATAAATTAATGACCAATGACTAAACTAAAGTAAACATAAAGATTGAGGGGGTGAAATACAATACCTAGCGAACTTGTTTGTAAATAGTAAAATAATGAGGTAAAATTCTACTCAGTAGTGGTAAATACGTAAATTTATTATATTACACATGTACTATATAAAAGATATTCTCCTTTTGGGGAAATGGCTATTAATTAATCAATGATTGCTACATTTATTCTTTTTATCTTCTTCTCTCTATAATATTCTTGTTTCTCTCACTAGAAATATTCACATACAAACATTTATGTATCTGATCCTCTCACATGAATAAAGTTTTGACAGAATCAACCATTAAGAAATAATTGAATTCATCATTGCTGACTTGGTTTGTTGTCACATTATCGTTATTGTTGAGTAATTAGGTGAAAGGAAAATAACGTTGAGGGGTATATATGATGCGTTCGAGACCAAGATGTAATTTTAGAGTACACGCGTGAAGTTATATCATCGGGAAGACACATGACACAAAAGCATATAATGTCTTCGTTGATACGAATCTTTGTCTATTGGTCTCCTTTAATTGTGGTCGTTGATGTAAAGTTATCTTGGCCATTAAATATGAAAAGGGATAAGCTGTTGGATGAAATAAAACCTAGGGTTAGATGTGTAGCTCACTGTTTTCTATATATTTGTAGGTTTGTCTCATTTCTCATCGTTTAGACACTGCTTGAGTAGAAAAAAAAACCATTGTCTTCAAGTTTTTTTTTCCTCACAAGAAATTTTAGTTTTATCCCTCTTCCATCTTAGAGACTTTTTCTCTTATTAATTTTCTGATTGATCATGTTTTAAAATAATAGCAAGTTTGTTCTTATTGCTTATATCGATGTGTATGATTTGTGAAACAAGTCTAAATTTTATGTATTGTTATTGAATTATCGTCGGAGCAAGAGGGTCGGTAGAGTGGAAGAGGTCGTCCCCTTAGAGGTGAATATAGATCCAAACGCGACAGTGTCCTTTTATGTTGCTCTTGAGGTTAGTCGAATTAATATGGTCCAAAGACTATCTTTATGATTATATTGCGGAGCCAAAGCAGGCTCAAAGGTTGCTCGATTGGTGCATCCTGAAAGGTTTGGTGATATGATTTCCCAAGTCACAGCTGATAAGGGCGTAAATTGTTTGGACCTAATCGGGTCATACAATGGTATATTGAGAGTGGAAGTTGTTTGTAATAAGAATAATAGATTAATAAATAGGAGAGAGTTATCTTGTAAATAATAATTGTATGAGTAGAGTTAGAGTAAATAAGGATAGAAGTAGGATAAATTATTGTTGTGATTTCATTCTTTTGATGGGTTTTATTTCTAGGAGATTATGGTCAGAAAAAATATTATATCTTCCTATAAATAAAATGCTTACACATCAAACATAAGCATCGAGACAGTGCAGAATACAACAAACACATAAACACAACATTTTTCATCTTTGATTAGTTTATATACTTCCTTTTAATTATGTTATGAGGATTAAATGCTCACCATGGGCTAATTTTTTGTGTTCTAGGGTTTATACTTTTATTTATAAATTAGACGTTTTAATTTTGTTTTTTATTTACATAATTTCTTTTCAATATTAGTATTATTCTTTTCAGTATTAGTATTATTTATCCAGCCGTGCCCACTCTTGTTTTTTAGTTTCCATAAGTTTTTTATAACCCTACGATCTCATTTGATTGCGACTATAAGAGGTTCATGTTCGGGAGAACTATACCTTTCAGAGGATCGTGACCTTTATTTTTTAGGAAGATAGTTCCATTGTGAGTTTAAAGTGATGATTTGATATTTTGCATGAAATAAAAGTCTCATTTATTTTTCCCACCATTGTGAAAAATATCTTTGGCTCTTGCAAATATTATGTCCTCAAAATTAGCCTCCACGTCAGCTCATCCAGCATGTTCGACCGCCAAAGTATTTTACATATTCTTTTTTTGGGGAAAGACCTCTTACTCTTGTTCTTACAAATCGTCTTTTTCAAATTGAGTTGTTTTTTGTTCAGATTATTGAAGTTGTTGCACTTTAGCTAATTCCATATTAGCATAATTTAACTTTTTATTAGTATGAGACAATGGTTTCAGCCTGAATAAGAATTAGCATGTGAAGAAAATCTCCAAATGTGACATATAAAACGTATTATTGGGTGATAGCCTTAAATACCTCATGTAATTTTGAAATCAATGACGCTTTAAACAACATTGGCCTTCAAGATAAGTCATGACGTCGTTTTTTGTCCAACTTCGGGTTTTAATACCTCTTCAACCATCGCCTTATTTTGAAGCTCAACTTTCAGTCTTTCTTTGGCATTTATTTATACTTGCATCATTTAAATCTATACAGTCTTCAAAAGTATTACTATCATTCTTTAATTGGTCGAAGATCATGCCTGAATAATGCAAGATTTTGACATGCTTGATACAACATAGTCAAAATATTACGAAATATCTACAACAAAATAAATTAGAAACATACAAAGAATATTAAGCATATAGTAGAAAACTACACAGGGAAGAGAAGTTGAAGCTTACTTTTACCCCCAGATCCTCAAGTTCAAATGATTGGCTAAATCCACAAGAGAAACGTGACTTGGTAATTTCTCTTGCTGGCCAAAGTAACAAATTGACTAACAACTTCAAGAATATGATTCAACGCAAGGGTGAGTGTTCCATACGTCTCAGCCACATCAACAATAAAAATTTCATCATCTGACTTCTCAAGATTGACCCAAGTAGCAACATATTTTGTAATAACCTAGAGAGATAAATGACTCAATTCTGGTTGTTCATAGCTTTCGATTTTCAAAGATATATCATCAAAAAATTGCTTTTCCATACCTGATATATCTTCAAACCTGGGATTCTCAGCAATAGTGATCAAGTCATTAGCAAGCTTCAGGTCTTCAGCCGTCACAATTTCATATTTTAAGGTCTTAGGTTTCTCATCCTCCACCTTAAAGACAGAGTCAATCTTCAACTCTGCAGTCATATATCACATCTTCGACTTCTTAGAATAAATTTTTTTCACATCTTTATCACTTGGATTTTTAATGGTGGAACTTGAGTTATCACCCGTATTTGGATTTTTTGCGTTAGAGGATTCTTCAACCTCACCTCTCATTTATTATTTGCTAATAATGGTACACCAAAAAAATGAGTAGCCTTAACATATATAATAGCTTTCCATTTTCCCTCATAGGTCGGAACCTTCGTCACCGATTGGAGACCCCATTAAGCAATAATAATTCACTTTGTAAGGGAAATGAAACACATCATATATAAAAGCAAGATCATCCTCTATGTAATAAATTTTTATCTATGACATCGAAGTCGGATCCACCATTTTTAATTTTAACTGACAAGTTTATACCTGCAAGGTTACTACCATTAGCTTTAATGTTATAGATTTTTGCAACATAACCCTGATAATGAGGAATTACCACCTCATACTAAGGAAAATATGTGAGTTTTCCCGCATCACTGTGACTCTCTTCTGATATATTTGGCTATAAAAATATGATGGTCGAAGGTTTAACAGTAAAGGATTTCAAAACCATAGCTTCAACAAGCGGATTTTTTGTTTTCTTCACAAATGAAGACTTGGACTTTGGTTCCCCAGTTTTGGTTTTCAACCCCGATCAAAAGCATTTTGACCTATCTTGCCTGACGGCTATATCAAATTTAAATTTAAAAAAAAAGTTGATATACACAATTTATATCAACATATCCAGATCTGATGTGCAATTCAATTTTGGAACATTCCTTAATGGGTTTTCCTTGTAAAAAAAAACGTTTTCCCTTGTTTCTTAATAATATTATATTTTAATCCTAACTTTTCTTGTTTGTTTTTATAAAAATAATTATGCATTATGCATTATTTTATTTTGTTATGTTAAAACTAATCTTTTTACTAAATGGAGATTTATTTTCAAATTAATATATTTAAACTATTTTAATATTATTTTTCATTTTAAAAATACTATTTTCATAAATAATTATGAGATTTTAGATATTTAAGTTTTCCTAAGCGTTTTTAAAACTCAAGTATAATTAATATTGAAATATTTACAAAAATTGTTAAATGCAATAGATTTTTTTATGGATTTCGGGATAAAAAGAATGATATTAATATTTTTAATTATCTCATCAAACCATAACAAAAAAAAAATTAACTACTATTTTAGGATATGATATTTGTCATGACATTTTATATTTTAATAAATACAAATAATATTTTTTTAAAATATTAGAAAAATCTTCCTTAACAAAATACCGAACGATAGCTTGTTTAGAATATATGTGTGGTCGAAAAAATTGGGACAAGAGAGAAAATCATTATAACATACAAAATAACAAAAATGCGATAGGATGTTCAAAATTACTCAAATGCTACATTGATGAAAATAATTGGATAAAAAAAATCATTTGGCTATATTTAAATATGAGCGCCGGATTTTTACAAACTCAATGAGCATTAATATCAAACCAATGAGCATTAATATCAAACCAATGAGCATTAAAAGCACAATAATACACAACAACAAAAAATAATTAATTTATAAAAAATGAATTCAATCTCAAATGAAAGGATAGTGATCCAAACAAAAATAAATTAGCTTTATAGGTCGAAATAATCCATTCAAAGATAACTTGATCCACAAAAATAAGCTAGGATTTGGAGAACAAAACTACATGTGACTAACCAAAACATCTTAGATAATGGAGACCCAAGATAACATAGATTATCAGACAAAGATTAGGACTTATTGCAGCAATCTAGACAAGAGCCCATCACATATAAATTTACAAAACTCGTCATACTAACCAAATGGTTCACAGTGATAAAATAAAGATGTCTAACTACTGAAAGATGCCACTACCAGTATCATCATATGTCTAACTGTTTGAAGATTCTAAAATAATTTTCACGAGAAGTCTAAGTAATTATAAGACGTTGTTTTTAGAAAACGTATCTAATATGTGTTTCAAGTACGTCATCCGAAGAAGAAGAACAATCTTCTGTTCGGATTTTTGAAATTCGATTTTTGTAAGTTCTTTACGTGATTTTCATTATATAACAATAAAAAAGAGTTAAATACCTTAATATCTATAAAATCGGTGATGCTACTTTAATAATGACGAATCAAACTCTGAATCGATTGGATCAGTTCGATGAAATAAACCTAAAAGTTTGAAGGAAAATTTACGGTTCATAATTTTGGCACTTAAATATGTAAGTACTATAAATTTTGTAAAGATTATAAGTTTTTAGTATTAAAAAACTATTCTCATCCAAATTCAGAAATTATAAAGCATAGTTAAAAGTGTGGGTCCTCATAAGTAGAGAAATATATAAAGAGTGGAAATTCCTCGACTATTATATTGATGGAGCCTTAAAAAAACACATATTCTCAAAACAGGCTTTCGGAACCAAAAAAACAAAACAAATATTTAGAAGAGTACAATTATAGTTTATGTTTGTAGTAGACCGTGTCACTTTGCATATGATTATAATCTTATAAATAAGAGTGAGTGTGTAAATACTAGGGAAGAAAAAATTGTAGCAATGATGACTAGATTGAATGTTGTGAAAATTAATTATTTGGTTGGTGATACGATACATGTGTATAAGTGTATGTTACCTTTAATAAAATTCTATTTAAAGAAAGCAGCTATGTACGTAAGGTGCAAACAAGTAACACCAACCACTCAACAGTGGAAGAACGTGGAAACATGAAAAAAACTTAGTATCGTATGAATTTTTGGTTAAAGCTAAAAGTTGTTCGGGCATATAGCTTATTCTAACCAAATGAAATATCTTTGTTGAGAATTAGCACTAAAGCGATAATCGGCTATAATATCCGGATAAATGATCATGTATATGGATTTTTTACTCTTATGTACATTTGATATAGAGCATCAATTAGGCGATCTCTCATTACACTCCAATTAACTTTAACTTTAGTAAATTACTCGTCTTTATAAAAGCTCCTCATTCTCTAAAAAAATTCTTCATTTTTATCTCTCTTCTCGTTCTTGATGAAGACTCTCTCCTTTATCAGTGATGTCGTCTGAGAAAAACTATTTTTCATTTTTCTTTTAACCAAAAACTTGTACCAGGAGTTGAGAAAAAACCAAAGAAGGAAAAAACCCAAAAACAAAACTTAAATCAAACGAGACATTTGATCAAAAATAAAACATTTTCATTAAATTAGAAGCTTATAAGCATATAAATTCATAGAGTCATTCGATCATTTTATTTCTGACAACCGAGTCAAGAATCAAACAACAATCCAGATTCAAAGTTCTGTTCTCCTTCTCTATCAAGGAGTTCGAGAACGAATCGGAAATCAAACAGCCAAGAAACAAATAGATTCAAAGTTCTGTTCTCCTTCTCTATCAAGGAGTTCGAGAACGAATCGGAAATCAAACAGCCAAGAAACAAATTGTAGAATAGGTGTATCGCTCTCCTTTTTAGTCTTAAAATTCAACAAATATAAAATTAACTTTAAATATATTAGTGGTTATTCCAAATTTTCTAGTGAGTAACACTATATGAAGGTGCAATGAAGTATTTTGAGAATATTTAAGTTCTAGGAAAGAGTTTGGGAAATTGCACTTAAAGTACCCACTCAACTATTCAATTGTCATCTAGTATCCAAGTTTTGATCAATTGTTACTTAATACCCAACTCAACTACTTTATTGTCACTTACTACATAATATTATTTTAATACCCTAACTACCCTTAACCCACTATATAAACATAATTTTCTGTTTTCTTTTTGATTTTTTCTAGCTTTTTGAAGATTTGAATTTGTTAGCCGCTCTAACCACCTAACCCTACGAACCACCACGAAGCACGGTTGAAATCATATTTTCTGGTTATCGGAGTGTTAGAAGGTCTATTTATTTATGTAGTTTCTGGTGTAAAACCTATCTAACCACTGTCTTCTACGTACAAGAACTGATCGTGTTTCTACGTACATGAATCTTTTATTTTGCAAGTAATCGTGTTTCTGGTCCCAGGTAATCGTAAATACCTACTGATTTTGAAGTTATTTTGTTGGTTTTATCAGTTGGAATAGGTTATATTTTACTGTTTTTAGACGTCATAGCCTGATTTCGAGCTTTTCTCTGGGTTTTTTTTTTGTTACAGTGATCTGTTATTGTTTTGTTAATATTTGTTGTTATATACTCATGTCCTTGTTTTCTGATGTTATATACTATCTTTGTAGTTCATTAGATTTTTATTTCGGATGTTAAACATGTGTAGATTACGAGTTTTAGTTGTCCAGGCGTTCCACGCAAGATGCGAATTGTTTCATGTATTCGATGAGGAAGATGCTAATTGTGTTACCAATTCGCATGGTGACGTGCGAATTACATGAAAGATTTTCAAATATCATGACTCTTAGTTGCTTACAAAACTCAAGATGGGTTGCGAACTATGTGGAACTCTAGAGTATTGCATTTTCAAACAAATATCAGGATTTTTTTAGTTACTTTAACGTTTCGCATGATAGGATGCGAACTGTGTAGAACTCTAAAGTATTGCATTTTCAAACCAAATATCAGGACTCTTATTTGCTTACAAAACTCATGATGGGTTGCAAACTATGTGGAACTCTAGAGTATTGCATTTTCAAACAAATATCAGGATTTTTTTAGTTACTTTAACGTTTCGAATGATAGGATGCGAACTGTGTAGAACTCTAAAGTATTGCATTTTCAAACCAAATATCAGGATTTTTTTAGTGACTTTCACGTTTCGCATGATAGGATGCGAATTGTGTAGAACTCTAAAGTATTGCATTTTCAAACCAAATATCAGGACTCTTATTTGCTTACAAAACTCAGGATGGGTTGCGAACTATGTGGAACTCTAGAGTATTGTATTTTCAAACAAAGACCATGACTTTTTAGTTACTTTTTTACGTTTTCGCATGTTATGATGCGAACTGTGTAGAACTCTAAAGTATTGCATTTTCAAACAAATATCAGTACTTTTTTAGTTACTTTTACGTTTCGCATGCTAGGATGCGAACTATCTAGAACTTGTTTAAGTATTATATTTCGAAACAAATATCAGGACTTTTTTTAGTTGATTTACAAACAACTATCAGGAGAGGATGCAAATTAAACACAGTTCGCAGCTTATAGATATACACAAATCGCAAGATAGGATGCGATATGTTTGATAATTTGGACTTTATTTTTGGGACTAATAACTAATAGCTTGTTCGGTAAGGTATGTCCAAATCACGAGTTTGTATTTTTAAATATGGTCACCAAACCAAAATTGTGCCTTTCAAGGAGTTTGAAAGCTTTCAAAGTATCCAAGCTTATGTGGAGAACACATGGGAGGAGCTTGTCACAGGTGACTACCTAATTACCTACTCCTGTGGGGATCACAATAATTGTTTCTTTAATAACCAGAAGGATTTTGTTGGGTTAGTGTTATATCTTGATTTGGAGCGTTTAAAACGGGTTAGTTTTCTCATAGAACAACATGTCTTCGATAAGGGCTTTGGTCATAAGTGTTCTGGTGAAAAAAAGTTCGGGTGATAAGAGCTCTGGTGGTAAGAATTATGGTGTAAAGCGCAAAGAGCGTAGCTTGATTTTGGGAGAACTATCTCCTGATCAACTAGTTAGCGGGGAGAGTAGTAACGGTTTAGTTAATTCTGAGCAGAGAAAAAAAGAACTTACTACTGCTGGTTGGGCTGATGCTATTACAGGAGTGGGTCAAGCTTTTGAAGAAGGTGTTGCTGGTCTGAGGTTATCTTTGTGCAAGTTTTCTTTAGAGCATTGTTTTGCTTTCAAATACCTGCAGAACACAACAACCAAGATCACAGCTAATTGTGAAAATAAGTTCACAAGCGGGTGCAAATTGAGGCTTTATGCATCTATTGATTCCAGCACCGGCTTGATGACGATCAAGAAGTATGTTCCGCACCATACTTGCAGTCCCGATATCTCCCAAAAGCACAAGCGGCACAGGCATTTGACATCAGATTTGATTGCAGAGGAAATTCAGGATTCTCTCCGGACCTGCCAATCGTTGACAGCAAAAACCGTACAATCGACTGTCAAACAAGATTACAGTCTTGACATCTCTTACCGTTTGTCATGGAATGATTTAGAGAAGGCTAAGAGGGGAGTTCTCGGAGATAGTTCAAGTTCTTTTAGTTTACTAAGCGGATACTTCAAACGCTTGAAGAGCCGGGATATTACTTCAGACTTCCAGTTGGAGTTATCAGTTGGAATATGATTCAAGCGTTGTTTTGTAGCATTCGGTTCGTCCCTTCAAGGTTTTCATTCATGCCGTCCAATGTTGTTTGTCGATGGAACCCACTTATATGGCAAGTATAAGGGTACCTTGCTTACTGCCGTAGCAAAGGACGGCAACAACGGTTAGTTATTTAACTAGTTAATCTGAATGTGTTATGATGTTTTTGTTTGATATTTTTGTGCAACAGTTCGCATCCTATAGTTGCACACCATTGTCATGGAATCCTGATATTTGAGAACGATTCGCATTAGAGGCTGCGCATTAAGCAGTGTTATTTAAGTGGTGACATTTTGCAATATAGGATGCGAATTAGGCGATGAAATTTTGGACAACAGTTCGCATCCTATATATGCACACCATATATTTCAGAACGATTCGCATTCGAGGCTACGAATTAGGCATGGTTGAAACTATGATTAATTCACATCTTATACTTGTACACAATTCCCAGCGTGCATTTTGAGAACAAATACTAGGACAGCATGTGAACTGTGTACATTCTTTAAACGTTTGAATTTTGTTGTAGTGTTCATTTGATCTGCCTTTTTCCAGGACTTTTCCCTGTTGCTGTTGGTATAGTTAGCATTGAAGATTGGGACAATTGGATATGGTTTTTGGGGTGTTTGAAACCACATTTGTTGGATCGCCAGATCACATTTATTTCAGACCGTCATTCTAGTATCGTTAATGTTGTTTCTATCTTGTATCCAAACTGCTATCATGCGTACTGTTATTTCCATCTCATGCAGAATTTGAAAGCAAAACTAGAACATACTAACAGAGACTATAAAAAGGATGTTAAGTTTCTTCCATCGTCTTGCTTATGCTCCCAGTCAAGAGCTTTTTTAAGATGTACTAACAGTTTTTCTATGTGAAGGTGGTGACAGATTGAGTGATTTTTTTGCAAATTTACCCCCGGAAAAGTATGCGCAGGCTTACGTAAAAGGGAAGCGATACGGCTCTATGGCTTCTACCACAGCAGAATTGTTTAACAATCAGATCAAAAAATATTGCGGCCTACCGATTGTTGAGTTTATTGACTGGATTAGATTCTTGCTTATGACTCAAGTTTCACGAAGATACGAAGAGAGTCTCACCTGGAGTACAAATTTTGTCCCCGAGTATGAGAAGAATCTAAAGCAGAATGTTGAAATGTGCCGAACTTGGGTAGTACGTAAGTCGTCTACCGCCATGTTCGAAGTCTTTTCGAATCCTGTGGCTGTTGTTAATCTGTTGGATTTCAAATGTTCTTGCGGATCATGGCAACACGAGTACTTTCCATGTCCTCACGCTTTAGCGGCAATACAATATACTGACCAAGATTCATTTACCGCTAACGATCCTTCGTTTGTTAAAGTTCTGCCTCTGAACGTTAAGAGACGCTCCGGAAGGCCTAAGAAAAAGCGAATCCCTTCTAGAGGAGAAATCTCAACCAAGCAGTTGAGGTGTGGTCGTTGTTTGAAATCAGGCCATAACAGGAGGACTTGTGATGTTTCAGTTTAAGCACAATCCGTGTTGTGGACAATTCTCGTTGGCCACATTTATTTGTAATACTGTTATTGTTCTGTACAACAAACTAAACATTTTTACATTTTTGTGTTTGTAATGCTTTTATTAAAGTAAAGAAATGTTAAGTGCTTTCAGTTGTATGCAATTCGCATCCTGTATTGCGAATTGTGTACAATATGTTGATATCATGTTGCAAATATCTATCAGGTTTCCATGCGATTTGTGTGAAATTTCACCGAGATTCGTATCGTTAGTAAAATTATATCAAACAATTATCAGTATTTTATGCTGCGAATTGTGTTGAGCTATAACGTAATGCATACGATTCACATGATATGCTGCGAATTATGACCATAACATATATCAGGACCAAATATGCTGCGAATTGTGTTGCAGCTTATGTTTGTACACAGTTCACAGCGTGCATTTTGAGAACAAATACCAGGACAGCATGCAAACTGTGTACATTCTATGACCAAATATGCTGCGAATTGTGTTGAGCTATAAGGTAATGCATAAAATTCTCATGATATGCTGCGAATTATGACCAGAACATATATCAGGACTCCTGGCTGCTTTGTGTAAAGAGATATGATGTGAATTGAGAACAACCAGAAATCCTGATATTTGATCACATGCTAAGCTGCGAAGCTTGCTTTGATAAAAATACCACGACATTCAGTGGGTTGCAAATAGCATGGTAAGCTGCGAATTGCATGAAAATCAGTAATATTTAAAACAAGTAATATATCAGGTTACGATGCGAATTATTTGCAAGTTGTAATCGGATGCGAATCGTTTATATGATTAAAAGTCTGTAAACAAATTGGATTACAAAAAAAGAGGATTACAGTCTTCATACACTAACAAATGTTTACACAGATCAATACAACCTATTAGTGTTAGTTAGTTGCATTCCAAAAAAGCAAAAAACAAAAGCCAACTCTATCAGTCATCAGTAGAGGATTCTTCACCATCTTTCTCCTCTGTGTGTTGATCATCACCCATTTTCGCTTCTTCTTCCTCTTCCTCTTTGATATCTACGTCCATCATGCATAAAACTTTTGTCCTTGATGGACCGGCTTCGTCTTCCCTCTTCCTTTTGTTGTTTGGAACCTCTGCCGTCTGAGGTTCCACCTCTGCTGGCTAAGGTACAGCAGCAACCATTGGAACCTTTTTTGGGTGAGGTTCAGCAGCAACCATTTGAACAACTTCCACTGTTTGAGAGTCAGCAGAGTAGTAGTCATCATATATTTCTAAATCAAAGACAGATACTGGGCTGTTTGGTGGTGCTGCTGGCATGATCAAGTCATCGTTCCAGTTAACGGTTAAGGATGACCAGGAGTCACCCAGAGAACCAAGTGAACCAGAGTATGAGTATGAGGTGGTGGTTGTGGTGGTGGAAAAATACATGACTGTTTGAATTCGAAGAGAACAAGAAGTGTTTTTTAATAGAGTTTGTTTTAAAATTAGCCTCTGGTTACTAGTGTTATTTATAGGGGAATGAGGTAATCGTTACATAGCCTCCATGTCCAATCAGAAATTAATGGGTTACGGACCTCTGGTGATTAGATTGTTTTTTGCGTGCTCAACGCAGTAAACGTTTACCAAGGCATACGTCATAGCCTCTCCGTATTCTTGAACGCTAAATTTTGAAGTATTTATTTTATACCAGGCTGCGAACTGTCTGTTAATGTGATATACCATGAGGTGCTGCGAACAGTTTACTGATAAGTAAGCATCTATCATGTTAGGATGCGAATTGTTTGGTGAGGATCATATTTTAAGATATATCAGGGATTGCTGCGAAATGTTTGGTGGGAATTTTTAGAATATTAACTAACCCTTATATATCATGTTAGGATGCGAACTATTTGATAAGAAATATGTCCTACAAAAAATATGCACACCAAAAAATGTAATTGTAAAGATATGCACACCAAAAAATTACAATCAATGTATTTACACTAAAAAATTACAATCAATGTTTTACTTCGAATCACCCGTACGTCACGGTGTCTTTGTCATTTAAGAAGAAATCAAACATTTCTGCTCTGAAGGCAGTGACCATATCTTCAGTGTATTTTGTATGCACATATCCATGCTGGATAATATCTCTGGCGTATTTGCAGACAAAACTACCACAGTCCAGGATGCCACGTTTTTATTGTGGAATTCTTCTTTCATTCTTCACCTTCCACCCTGTCTTTCAAGTAGGTAGGAATCCCTTGTCCATTAAATATTTGATCTGGTTATAACAATTAGTGTTAGGAATCAGCACAGAAACTTAAACAGTTGTTGTCACACAATTCGCATCATAGGCTGCGAATTGTGTGACAATTATTCCAATCCAACATGTACATGTCAAGTAATTCGCATCATAGGGTACGAATTGTTTGGTATCCAATCCATTTTGTCTGCAAGCATTCCGCAGCCTATTTAATTGAAATGTGCATCATCCAAAACGATTCGCTTCCAATACTGCGAAGTCTTTTATGGATATGCTGCGAATGGCAACTGATTTGCTCGCATATTGCAGCATATCTCGATCACAGTTCGCAACATGTATTGATCATGCATAATTAAAAATGTGTTTAAACATAAGTGAATAGCTGGGAATATTACCAGTTTTGCAGGTGTTCTTGTGGTGTGGTCTATGGCTTTCAGTTTAGGCAGAAGTGGGTTGTAGTTTGTTATCGACCTGCCGTCGACGTCAATGACAAGCAACGTCCAATGGTTTATCTGGTCCCTTGTCTCAGTGCATATTGGAATCATGATGATATTGGGGTTTTTAGGCGCTTTGCTAAAAGCTGCGTCCACCAAATTTGTTACTTCCCAGCCTGATTCCAATTGATGCTGCATCCAAGCGAGAGTACATTACAATGAGAATATTTTCTGAAACTTTGAAATTTACCTTGGCTAAACTTACTGTAGTCATGCCTGAAATCAGTACGGTGTCATGTTGCACTCCTTCAGCTTTATTGCATGGAACTTTGAAGTCTGCTTCTTCGAGCATCTTTCGAATCCAAGCGTCGATAACCTAAGAAAGGAGTTGCTTATTTATGTTAAATATACAAGACATGTTTGAAACATTAAAAACAGAATTGGTTGACAATTGGATACCTTTACGTCCAGCTCCAGGTTTAAAGGTAGTGTCATCGCATCACTCGCTTGCACTCTGATTCCATATGTAAATTTGGACTCTGGTAACTGTCATACCACTGGATCAGGGGTGTCACTCTCGTAGGCTTTAACTAACTGTATTTTATTGTATTCTCCGACAGAGATACGGTCAGTTACTTTTGTTTTCTTTGGCCAACCGCTGTATTCTAATTTTGGCGGTTCCAGTTCTATTATAATTATCTCTTCCTCTTCCTCTCCCACTGGAGGCTGTGTTGGTGTCAGTAGATTAGAATTTGGCACCTCTGTCTCTTTACTTGGATCAAGCTTAGCAAATAACAAAAATCAAAAGTAGAAGGGTGCTAGTCATTATAATGGTAACGACCCCAAACAGTTCGCATGCTAACATGCGAACTGTTTGGTTCCAGCTGAATACATTTCATAGTATTTATCAGGGTAGCATGCGAAATCATTATAAGTAGCCCTTACCGCATGGTCAGCGACAACCAATGCCGTTGACTTGTTTGGCATAGGATCTGGATCGTGTCGGCAGAGATCATTAAAGTCATCCTCCGACATGTTCTCCAAAGACCGTTGAATTATAGAATCGTAATATACATTATCAATTTCATTTAAAAATGTCTGTGAAATTTGAGTGTAAATATCATCAACAAAAGCATCGGGTAAACCTACTGTGTTATCGTTTGACTCTGGAGCTTGCAGTTGATTTGTTACTGTTGTTACGGTTTCATGTTGGCTTAGAAATTCTGACTTTGTGGACACCATCGTTGGTCTTTGAGGTACATCTCCATATGTGGTGTTGTCTTCTAAGGATGGTCTTTCCTGGCTTAGTAGTTCCATCTTCTCACAGGAACGGATATGTTCTGACTCTTGCGGTGCTATCTCTTGCGTCAGCCTTTCTCTCTTTGCCAAGGCTATCTGTTGATGTTGTTGTTGTTGTTCTTGTTATTCTTATTGTTCTTGTTGCTGTTGTTGTTGTTGTTGGTGGTGGTGGTGGTGTTGAGCTTGTTCTTGTTTGTGTTGAACTTGTTGTTGCTGCTGTTGTTGTTGTTGGTGGTGTTGAGCTCGTTCTTGTTCGTGTTGAACTTGTTGTTGCTGCTGTTGTTGGTGGTGGTGTTGTTGTTGTTGTTGTTGCTGGTGTTGAACTTGTTGCTGTTGTTGCTGTTGTTGTTGTTGTTGTTGTTGTATGTCGGTCTTCTGTTTCATACAAATTCCAAAATAAAAAGGTGGAAGGGTTAAGCATACTATAATCATAGTTGGGAACGATTCGCATGCTGACCTGATATTTGTTTTGTCCATCTCAAACAAATCGCAGCTCAGCATGCGAATTGTAAAATAAACAACCAACTAAAGTAATACACAATTCGCAATATATGATGCGAATTGTTTGGACAGGACTACACAACATTCTTGATATTTGTTTGATATCATCATATCATCTGATGCATTGTTTTGAGTATGTATTCAACCGGAAAACCCCGTTGACTGTTTTAATTATATATGGTGTGGATAATTATCACCTGAGGGTAGGCTAGTAATTTGTTTGGTGTTTAACAGTAGTATGTGAGTGTTTTATATTTAGTGTAGAGAGTAGAGAGATAATTAAGCTGGCTGGTAGCAGTTAATTCTCATTACCCACACTTAATGCAGGTGGTCGGGTATTTATACCCTAATGTTTGGGCCCTTATGGGCTTTCGGGTCATGTTTAATGGATCCGGGTCATGTTCAAAGACCCATGAGCTCTTAAGTAGGAGAGCAAGTAGCTTAGTCAAGTAGTGTTTAGGTTTTTTAGTACTTTTGTCATAGTTCGAACAGTCCTATGGTCTGAGTGTTCGAAGTGATCTATCCGGTCCGGAGGCCTTGGACCGATTTGTCCTTGTCCGGGGAGCATGCAGAATTCGGACTCATCAGGAGCCCCTTTTTTAGGTGTTTGTGCAAATACTCTTGTCAAAGACCTGAAAAACAGTCCGACATCAGGGGTAGTTTTAATCCGGACAGGTCTTTCAATTTGGGCTATGGGTTTATCCGGACAGATAAAGCTTCACGAATTCAAAACGGTTTTTGCCAGAGTTAGTGGGACACGTGTCGCTCTCTGATTGGTTGCTTCAGCCGTTTTTTCACCTTGAATTTCGAACCCACCTTCTTTGAAAAGCAACCTCTTAATTAAAGGTGGTGACATCAGCGCCGTCTTTTAATCATTACCCATCTTTTCGAATTCTCCTAGGAATCAACTTATTTTTTCAGATTTACTATAAATTCAAACTCACTTTCTACTATTTTACCATCTCCTTCATATTTACTCTACAAAATCTCTCAAAGCTTTCTCTCTCTAAAGCAAAAACTTGCTCAATAGTTTATGTTTACAGCGAAGAACGCTCTGGTTAAAGGCGGGTGGCTCAACCTTTCTAAGTTAGAGAAGGCTCAAAAAGTTGAAAGAGAAAGACGAATTGCGGCTGGGTTACCTACTTCGCCTGTTGATAGACCAATCACCTCTGCCACAGAGTCTGATCAAGGCTCTTCTTCTTCTAAGGTCATCAAGCCGAGAAAACTATTTCAAGCCAACCTCTCCCCCATTATCTCTGGTTCCTCAGTTCAGGAATCGGAGCCTGCTGTCGAGCCAGGAGTAACAGCTACTAGCCTCAAAAAACCCTCACCCTTCATAGAAATGGGGTCGGATACGGAGCACTCTCCTGAGAAGCTAGTCGATAGGAGGAAAGGCCGGTTAGTTAGAGGCCAAGGGTCTAAAAACACTCCCTCAAAGTCGGGGGCAAAAGACAGCAGCACCGGGTCAGAGGTGCCTATTAGAGCCCCCAGGGATAGGCTGTCCGGTCCGGAGGGCACCAGTCCAAGCCTTCAAAGAGAAGCACCTGCTTCAGAAACTCTACCGGAGGCCAGAAGCCAAAATAACACCGAGGCCCATCAGTCCGGAGACAAGGCTGAGTCAAACTTGAACCCTCCCCCCACTACAACTGCTGAAATCCCTTCAACAATTATGGAGGAAGTAATGGAGGACTCTGTTGAAGAGGCTCCATTTGAGTATGGGCCCTCCGGTCAGACCAGCAGTGCAATAGTTTCCAAGAAGGACAAAGGCAAAGAGAAAATGTATTTAAGGCATCCGGATCTGCCGGAGAGCCTAGAAGGAAAAGTGGGGCCTTTGCAGAAACCACCATATCCCCTTTTACCATTTCAATATAGGGGGTGACTTCAAGGCTGTGGATGATTTGTTGGAGGCAGAGAGGAATTGGAGGATCCAATTCCTGTTTGTTAGTGGTGCTTGGGAGAATGGACAGAAGATCAAATCCGGAGTGAACCCAAGCCTCCTCAGAAGCAGGTGGAGGAGTGACCGTAAGAATTCTGCCTTATACTTTTGTCTCTTTCTCTTTTCTTTTTAGACTTAGTTAAAACTGACTGGTCTTACTTTTGTCTTAGCAGAACTGCCCAAGGAATTTAGTGACTACCTGAAAGCCGGGCAGGTTACTTGTGGCAAGATTAATGCCTGGGCTGCTGAGAGATGGGGGAACCGATTCCATGATGCTTTTACCAGTGGCAACTTGGCAAGGTCTCACTTGTGGAATACCACAGGTCGGAGAGACTTGACTTGGGAGGAGCTCACCACTCAGCCTCCTCCGGAAGTTGTGCTTAAGAGGACCCACGAACTGGACGGAACACTCTTCTTGCCAGGCCGGGCCAAAGCCCCGAGCAAGATGAAAGGCAAGAAGAAGAAGGGCAAGAAGGTAGTGGGTGGTGCTAACCCTGCTGATGCAGAGAAGGATGCTCCAACAGACCCGGAGGGGCCAGCCCAGAGCCAAATTGATGCTGCTCTCTTGGAAGTGGTGGAGCAAGAGACTGAAAGGCAAGAAGCGAATCTCCCAAAACTTCCAAGGGCTTCCAAGAGAAATCGTAAACAGGGAAGCGAAGGCACAGACCGGGAGGCTAAGAAGAAGAAGACTTCTAAGGGAGACGAGCTTTCTCTCCGGGCTCCGGAGCCTTCTTTCCAGGCTGATCCTACTGACCCAACGCATGCCGAGGAGATTCCGGGTGACTTTCATACCGATGAGGTTGAGGGGGGAGATATTAATATTGATGGAGTAGACATCACCGGTCTTGGTGAGCTTGGCGAATACTTCCTCAATCTCCCCAGAGATGACTTTGTCGGTCCTTACCTTCCTCCGAGCAGCTCCAACACGGTCACTTTTAATGGTAAGACCTTTATCGTTTCTAGTCAAAGGGATGCCATAGCCCACTCTTTGTTAAGCAACGTTCAGCCTGTACTTGTGTTGGAGAGACAAGTTCGAAGTCAGGCAGACATCATCAAGGATCTCAAGTCTGACAAAGAGAAGCTGTCCGATGACCTTCGCACTGCCACCTCCAATGCTGCCATGTTAAAGGAAGAAACTGAGGAGTTGAAGAGAAGCCAAAAGGCAAGCACCACAAAAGTCGCCACTTTAGAGGACACCATTAAAGACCTCCGGGAGAAACTGTCTGGTCTGGAGAAAGACCTTGCTACCTCAAATGGTGAATCCAAGGCCAAAGACCAAATCATCTCCAACTTGACCAATGACAAGATTGCTCTTGAAAATACAGTGTCTAAGGCTGCCGAGGAGAAAACCACTTTGTTAAGGGAGCAAGAGGCCAAGATCCAAGCCAAGATCGATGCCCATACCAACCAGATGATCGAAAGCCAGGAGCAAATGTACGCCAAGGTGAGGTCTTGACATGGTTCTACTCTTCCATGAGAAGTTTCCGAAGAGGAACCTAGGGGACTTATGGCTTCATGTTGAGTCTGATGACCTCCCGTATCATACAATGGCTGATGGAGACTTGAAAGGTTACTCTAGCGCTTCCACATCCGATGATGAAAAACATACCGGGGAGAGCCCAGACGAAGAGAAAGACGATCCTAAGGGAAAGAAGGTAGATGAAGGTGAGCCATCTTCAAAGGCTCAACCTTAACTTATGATTTACTTTGTTTACTTTTTATCCAGACTAAAGTCCTTGGAAGGCCAAGGCATTATTTTTGTAATTGTATCCGGTATCTGACCGGATAGGTTTTTTGTTCTACTTTGACCATTCAAAAGTCCTTGGAAGGCCAAGGCACTTTAAGTTATTTCAATGAATGTTTCTGTTTTGCACAAATCTCATCTTCTTTCATTGTTTGTTCCAATTTTGATGGCTAGAGTTTGGATATCCTTTAGTTATTTCATAGTGAGAGTGTTTAAGTTCTCCGGCTAGAGTTTCAATAGCCCTTAGTTATTTCAATCCGGATAGTGTGACAAAGGACAAAACTTAAAACACTTGGAAAATTTTTAAGAAGGCATCAAATTTTATTCAAAAGCCCGGACACCTTATTAAAACCTCCCCGTGCCACCAGGGAGGAAAGAGTATGCCCCAAATATTTACATGGATGTTTAAACAAGTAAATATTTACACAAATGCTACTCCAAGTACATCCGGAGATGCTCGATATTCCAAGGATAAGTCAAGACTCTTCCATCTTTGTCTTCCAACCAATATGTTCCAGGTTTAATTCTTTCAACAACTATGTACGGACCTTCCCAAGTTGGGGCCAGCTTTCCGAACAACTTTTCTTTAGTGTGTAAGAAGACTTTCCTTAATACCTTGTCCCCTGGTTGGAAATCTCTTCTTTTAACTTTGGAAGTAAACCTGCTTCTCATCAAACCATGATAGTGTGCAACTCTAAGGTGAGCTTTAACTCGTCTTTCTTCTATCAAATCAAGTTGACCTCTGATTGCCACCTCGTTAGCGTGTTCGGAGAAGTTGTGAACACGAAATGATGGGAGAGTTGCTTCTATAGGAGCTACTGCATCCATCCCATAGACCAAAGCAAAGGGTGACTCTTGCGTTGCTGCCCCAGGTGTTGTCCGGTAGGCCCACAAGACCTCTTGTAATTAACTAGGCCACTTCCCAGCAGCCCCTTCCAAATTCTTCTTTAAACCGGACAGTATAGTTCTATTAGCCACTTCAACTTGCCCATTTGCTTGTGGGTGGAAAGGTGAAGAGAAACAATGTTGTATACCCCTTGACGCACAGAAGCTCTCCATTTCCCTATTGTCGAACTGTGGCCCATTGTCTGTTGTTATCTTTTGTGGGACACCAAATCTGCAACAGATGTTGGATAGAATAAATTTTATAACAGCTTTTGATGTTGTTCCTGCTAGAGGGGCTGCTTCAATCCACTTCGAAAAGTAGTCTATGGCCAAAATTATAGTTTTGCGTCCTCCAGACGCCACAGGGAGAGGCCCTACTAAATCCAACCCCCATCGAGCAAAAGGAATAGGCTCAGAAATTGACTCTAAAGGAATGGCTGGGACATGAATTTCATTGCTGTACCTCTGGCATGGGTCACACTTTCTTACCAATTCCTTAGCATCTTTCATGATTGATGGCCAATAGTAACCGGCCAGTAAAACTCTTCTTGTTAAAGCTCTGAATCCACAATGGGCTGATCCCTCACCATCATGTAATTCGGAGAGGACTACTTGAGACTCTTCATCCCCCAAACAGCGCATGAGAGGTTTACTATAAGATTTTTTATACAACACTTCTCTCAATATGATGAAACCACGAGCCTTGTGTTTCAATGTTCTGGCTAGTGACTTATCCGGAGGCACGACACCATCGGAGAGATATTGCAGGAGAGGAAACCTCCAGTCTTGAGGTTGTTTCACTTGCACTTCAAAAATTTCCTCTTCTTTACCCTTACTAAGTTGAATGGAGGGGCTTTCCAGCACATGGATCCATGGATATGACTCCGTATATGCTATGGTTGCTAACGAGTCTGCTAGCTCATTTTCTGCCCGGGGTATGTACTCATAAACAACACCTTTAAACTTGAGTGCTTCATTTTTTAGGAGGAGTAAATACTTCACAAGCTGCTCCTTCTTAGCCTCAGATTGGCCTTGGGCATGCTGGATCAGAAGCTGGGAATCACTTAGTAGCTTAACACTCTTAGCCCCACAAATGTAGGCCAACTTTAAACCAGCTATAGCTGCTTCGTATTCAGACTCATTATTAGACACCCTAAAACCAAAACAAATAGCCTGGTACATTTTGTCTCCATATGGAGAAGTTAAGCACACCCCTGCACCACATCCCATAGTGCTAGATCCACCATCTGTTCGGACGACCCATACCTTTTTATCTTTTATGTCAGTAGTTTGCTCTGAATCCCTGTCGGAGTGAAATTCAACCAAAAAATCAGCCACGTCTTGAGCCTTGACTGTTGTTCGAGGAGAAAAGTCTATGTCGAAGTCTCCCAACTCTACTGAGCACTTAGTCATCCTACTTGAAATATCTGCCTTTTGGAGGACATTCTTTAGGGGAAAAGAAGTCCGGACGATGATGGGATGAGCCTGGAAATAAGGCCTCATCTTTCTTGCAGCTATCACCAGGGCTAACGCTAATTTTTCGAGTTTCAAGTAACGATTTTCTGCATCTATCAAACTTTTGCTGATGTAGTACACTGGATGGGGATGACCATCGACCTCCCTTACGAACACAACACTGATGGCACAACTTGAAACTGCCAAATATACGAAGAGTGTCTCCCCATCAACTGGCTTAAACAAAGTTTTGGGGGAGGACAGGTGCTTCTTGATTTCATTGAAAGCCTCATTGCACTGTGGGGTCCAATCGAATCCCTTTGCACCCTTCAAGGTTTGAAAGAAAGGGGCACACCTGTCCGAAGACCTTGAGATAAATCTGTTTAAGGCAGCCAATCTCCCTGTTAATCGCTGTACTTCTTTAACGTTTTGAGGAGGCTCAATTTGAAATAGGGCATTAACCTGGTCCGGATCGGGTTGTATTCCATGCTCACTTATAATATAGCCCAGAAACTTCCCGGACTGCACTCCGAACACACACTTTCCTGGGTTTAATTTCAAATTCACTTTTACCAAGTTGGCAAAAGTTTCTTGGAGATCGGACAAGTGCAATTGCTCATCCACACTCTTCACCATCATGTCATCAATGTATACTTCCATATTTCTTCCAATCTGATCAACAAAAGCTTTGTTTACTAATCTCTCATAAGTATCCCCAGCATTTTTCAACCCAAACGGGATTACCTTATAGCAATGAAGACCTCTGTCAGTGACAAATGTGGTATGCTCTTGATCCTTTGGATCTACTTGAATCTGATTGTATCTGGAGAAGGCATCCATAAAGGAAAGCAGCTTGTTCCGAGAGGTGGAGTCTACTAACTGATCAATCCGGAGGACTGGATACAAATCTTTTGGGCAAGCTCTATTGAGATCTGTGAAGTCAATGCACATGCGCCACTTGCCATTTTTCTTCTTTACCACAACCGGATTGGCAGTCCACAAAGGATACTGAGACTCCTTGATGTGCCCCATCTTTGTGAGCCTGTCAACCTCTTGCACAATGACATCAGCCTTCTCCTTAGAAAAAGCTCTCCTCTTTTGAACTACTGGTGCTACGTCTCTCCGGACGGATAAGTGATGTGATATCACTTCTACTGGAACCCCAGTAACATCAGCATTGCACCAAGCAAAAACATGCTGATGGTTCATCAAAAACTTTTAACATTTCATTTTTCAAAACGGGTGGCATCTTAGACTCTATCTTGACACTTTTTCCTTCTTCCAGATAGTGTGTTTCTACCTCTTCGACCGGTATCAACACTCCAGGGGTCTCTCTGGGGTCATCAATTTCACCCTCACCCCCAGAAAGGCCCTCAAATTGCTATTGCTCGTTAATACGGACTGCCCCAGTGTTCGAGGAGTCAGGGAAATAGCATAACATTCTCTTGCAATCTTTTGACTGTTCCGGACGACTCCAGCTTGTCCCTGAACAACATATTTCAAGCACTGGTGGACTATTGAAGCCACTGCATGCATCCTAGAGAGCCAAGACCTCCCTAGAATAGCATTATAGCAAGTGGGACAATCCACCACAATAAAGAGTATTCTGACCATTTTCTTGAAAGGGCCCTTGCCCAATGGAACTTCCTCTTCGAACTCTCCGATCACATCTGTTGAGCTGCCTGTAAAGCCCACAATTGATATGTCCGAACTCTGAATTACAGCTGGATTTTTCATTCTCTTGTATGTGGTTAAGAAAAGGATATTGGTTGAGCTTCAAGTATCCACCAGAATTCGTCTTATGTCGTTGCCCCCAATAGATGCTCCTATGACAACAGCATCCTCATGAGGGCCAGCAATATCTCTTAAATCATCTTCATCAAAAACAACGAAGGGGAATGAGTTTTGTGACTGATAGGAAGTCATGCCTCCTTCTAGCTGGGAGGCTAAAGTATGCACGTGCCTCTTCCTCGAAGAAGCAGTAGGAGCTGTCATAGTGTCCCCTCCGAAAATTGTAAGTGACTCGAAAAACTTAATGAGTCCGGAGACCGACCTAGAACATTCCTCAATTGTACCCACTCTGTTTCGAGTTGGATCAGGATCCAAGTACTCAGATTCCACATCAAACCTTTCAATTATAACCATGGCTCCCTCCGGAGCAGCATTACTTGGACCAACTCGGTGAGTGTTGTCAAGCCTATTACTTCCTCTTCTTTTGACGTAAGCCCCCAGCTTTCCCCTCTCAATCAAGTTCTGAACTTCTTGTTTCAATGCTATGCAGTCATCAGTGGTATGACCAATATCATTGTGATATTGGCAAAACGATTTATTGCGATGCTCTCTGGGAGACTGCAATGCGGCTGGTCTCCGATAATGCACCTCTTCCTTTGTTTTATCAAAAATGGGGGCCACACTTTCTTTCAATTCTGCGAACCACTCCGGTTGGACCCATGGCCCTCTCTTGTTTCTAGATTGCTGACTCTGAGCAGGAGCAGCTGGATGAGACTGAGCTTTTGCCTTAACCACTCCGGTTGGACCCATGGCCTCTCTTGTTTCTGGATTGCTGACTCTGAGCAGGAGCAGCTGGCTGAGACTGAGCTTTTTCCCTACCATGCCCCTGTCCGGTCTCTCTTGCTTTGTTCCCGGACTGATTCTGATTGGGATTTGGTGCCACCGGGGTAGACCTCACCTGCCTGTGCACCCTGGTTTTCTTTGTTTCATCAACGTTTATTTGTTTTCCAACCTGATTCAGCAACCCTCCCCATGTCATGGCCTTCTTTCGGGTTACTGAGTCAGCTAGATTTCCTGGGTTCAAACCCTGTCTTAGGGATGCTATTGCTACCTGTTCGAAGCAATCAGCCAACCCATTCTTGGTGTTCACAAAACGGCTTATATATTATTTCAAGGACTCATTTGGTTCCTGGGCACAATGGATTATTGTGTCTCCATTTCCCTTTAGCTCTTTACTCCCTACAAACTGCCTTCGAAAGGCTACCCAAAAAGTATCGAAATCTTTAATACAACCCTGAGGCAGGCTGTTGTAACATTTTAGAGCACTCCCCGTAAATGATTGGAGAATTCCCTACAAAGTAATTTATCATCGTCGTCAAAGTCCATCATGAAGTTTTTAAATTGTTCCAAATGGTTGTCCGGATCAGTACTGCCATCGTACTTCTCTATTTTGGTGCTGTCAAACCTCTAAGGGAGGTTTCCGGACAGAATTTTAGAAGATAATGGAGATTGCCTCCAATTTCTTCCACGACTGAACACAGTATCCCCATTGGGAGTTGCAAAGATACCTGGTTCATCGTGAAAAGCGAAGGGATCCATCAGCATCCGGTCCACATGCCTCCGGCTGTGAGATGACCCTTTACCAATATTCTTCTTCGTCCTTCCATATCTATCCCTTTTTCTTGAATATTTTTTGATCTGCTTTTGCTTCTTTCTAGTTCGACCCTTATCGCTGCTTGAGGATAAAGATTTTTTAACTCCTTCATCGTCCGAAGAGCTATCAGAAGATTCTGAGCTTGAGTCAGAACTCTCCACTGGCTTGGACCGGTGAGACTTTTTGGAGCTGGCATGAGTCTTTTTGGTGCTCACATGAGTCTTTGAAAACTCATGCTCTTTGGGGTTGTCGGTGTGATGAGCAACCGATGCTTTGGACTTTTCTTTCATGCCCATCTTAGCCTTTTCTGCCCTCAGAGCTTCTATTTCACCCTTTAGCCTACCACGCTCTTCGATAGTGTACTCATCGTTCTCTCCCACCACTTCAAGCAGAGCTGGTGGTACTTCTGGATTGTCTGGATTCATTCGGACAGACTTTCTTAGCTGGTTTTGAATGCTTGATTCAGGCACCTTCTCCTCCCACTGTGGTCGCCAATTTGGTGTGGATAATTATCACCTCAGGGTAGGCTAGTAATTTGTTTGGTGTTTAACAGTAGTATGTGAGTGTTTTATATTTAGTGTAGAGAGTAGAGAGATAATTAAGCTGGCTGGTAGCAGTTAATTCTCATTACCCACACTTAATGTAGGTGGTTGGGTATTTATACCCTAATGTTTGGGCCCTTATGGGCTTTCGGGTCATGTTTAATGGACCCGGGTCATGTTCAAAGACCCATGAGCTCTTAAGTAGGAGAGCAAGTAGCTTAGTCAAGTAGTGTTTAGGTTTTTTAGTACTTTTGTCATAGTTTGAACAGTCCTATGGTCTGAGTGTTCGAAGTGATCTGTCCGGTCCGGAGGCCTTGGACCGATCTGTCCTTGTCCGGGGAGCATGCGGAATTTGGACTCATCAATATACACTAACTTTGTTTGAATATTTATACAACAGTAAATATTATTATAGAAACAATTTCATCACAACAAATAAATAATATATCTGAATCTTAGTGAACTTTTGATCCACTTACATCTTCTAGGCTGTCTGGTTCTGCCACTTCTTTCCCACGATCTTCTATCTCCTTTTCCCTGTGAAGTACGAGTTGTTGGTCATTCGGAGGAGACTCGTGTCTTTCTTTCTCCGTCAGTGTCTCCGTGGTGTCCATCTCTGTGGACACCAATAACTCTTCTTGCATCATTGCAGATGGTACCGGTATGGGTGAATGGTTCCCATCATCATCCCTCTCTTCTGGCGGTACTCCATCAGCTTGGTGCTGATCAGCATCATATTCGGACGCCTGCAATTCAGTGGATGCTGCTCTATATTGAAATGTTGGTACCTTCTCAACTACTGGGCTTCCAATCTGGCAAATTGGCTGAGAGATAGCATTGTGGAGTTGTTGTGCTTCAAGATCCGCTATCTTCCGTTTCAATTATTCCAGCTGAAAAAATGATACAAGACGTTTTATAAACATATTAAGTGCTGATTATAGCGATTATTTAAGGCTCAATTTCATACTTACTTCTCTGGCCTGTTTTTCTATCTTTCTCTCGTACTTGTTCTTGTCGGCATATGTCTTCAAATGCTTTGATTCAGCAACAATTTCAGACTTCTTTGGACTAAGTACTCTGCGTTTGAGTACATAATCACCGATTGTTTCACTCATACTGGTTGTTCCCTCGTCGTCGGGCTCCTCCCTGGATTTTACTTTCGGTGGTGGTAGAATCGTTTGCTTGGGGAGTCTTGGTGGTGGAATCGTTGGCTCGGGGAGTGTTGGTTGTTAGGGTCTGGGAGATATCACCTGATTCGTTTTTTTCTGTTTCCGTGATGCTCGTCTCCTTTGTCTTGGTTTTGGTACTGTGCTTTTCTTCCTCTTCCTTGATCTTTCTTCCGGTGAAATAGGTTCCTCATCTGCATCTCCACTATCTGGTCGTTCTCCGAAAGCTTCGCTTTCAGCCTCGGTAAGAAGTAGTGGACCTTCCAAAACCTACCAACAGAGGCACATGTAAGTAAATAGATGCAAGTGGCTTGTTTTGAAAGTATGAGCGTGTAGTCAAACAAATTGTTTTTTACAAACAGTTCGCATTATATGCTGCGAAATGTGTGAAATTCTATCCATGTTAAAGTTGCAAACAACTCGCATGCTGAGCTGCGAATTGTGTGTAAACAATATGATGTGAATTGTGTGGAAACAATAAGTTGCGACTAAATATTCATATCAGGCTGCGAAATGATTGATGCATTGTTATAATATAACACCGATCAAAACGCATGATATGTTGCGAACTGTTTGCAACCCCAATTTAATACCTATATACAGCTCATACCTGGTCATCTTTCAGGTTGGGTATTCTAATGAGCAGCGCCACGGTTGTTTCTTGGCACTCTAATCCCAACCATTTGAAAAACCTTGGTATCAAGGTCGGATTTGCTACCTCGAGGCCGATTGCTGTGTGCTCCATGAAGAATGGCTGTATGGGGACAAGTTTTATCATCTAGATGCTCTGTACATAACTAATGTTTATACTAATAGATCAATCTTACAATTAGAAGGGCGACGCAGCCGACGACTCGATCAGGTTTTTCGATTGCTAAGCAACTCCGGATAGACTGTCGAAGCTTGTACAATATTGATCCGGACCAGTCGTAACTGTTTATTTTGCTGAGGTCTTTAACATAATAAACCGTGCTCCAACCCAGGATATCTCCAGATACGGAGTAGAATAGGGTGGAGCACAAAAACAGTATCAACAGCCTCGCAACGTCTTCCAACTCATGCTCCCCCCCCCCCTTCGCTTATGGCCTTCTCTATACCTGCTTGTAAACCCAATGACAACATGCTATGTTAGAAAAGTACAGAATCCTGCTTTATAATATGAAGTCGATTTTACACGTACCTTTATAATGGCATTCGTTATTGTTTTAGTATTTGACGATCCTACTTTCCTACCAGTTTTACCCATGAAGTATATCTTCATCATCCTCGATTCGTCTTCCTCGTCGGGCGCGTATTTGTTGTGGAATGCTTCGGTTTTCGTTAACCGCATTTTCTCTGTGCCATACTTTATCCCGAATAGGAACTTCACATCGTCTTTGGTTAGCTTTACAAACTTTGAGCCAATATGGAAGGCGTCTCGATCGACAGAGAACCTCTCGACGAGATACTGAATGATACAGTAGAATTTCTTCTTTGGTAGCTCTGCCTCATTACGGATGTCGAAAGCCGTTTTCAAAAGCATATAGAAGGGTGTGTTTCTTGCAGATTCAATGTGAGCACGGGTAATACCCATCTTTTTAAGAAGCTTCAGAAGGCTCACCAACCCTGATCTGTAATAGCTTGGTTTTGTTGTCATACTTCCTGCACAAACACAAATCAGTTGAAGTGTCACACACCTCGCATCACAAGTTACGAACTTCATATCTTATCAGTTAAAGTGTCACACGATTCGCATGACAAGCTGCGAATTGCCTATATATCAGTAGAGTTTTTACAAGCAATTCGCATGCTGGCATATGAATTGTTCGTAAATACAAGCTGCGAATTGCATGGCATAAACATTCAATCGAGCTGCGAATTGCTTGCATATTGGGTGATAAAGATGCGAACTGTACTACAGCGCACACGTACAGTCTGCGAACTGTTCTATTTTTTACATGCACGTCGCAGGGATCTGGGAAATATTGAAACAATACCAAAATCAACAATCAACTACCTAATGCACATCTAACATACATCATAGTTCTCAGGAAAGTATTAACATTACATGCAACTAAACTTCTACCCTGCGTTCGACGATAAACCCAGAAACTGAGCAACTATCTTCACTAAATACTTCATTCCAGTATAAAAAGCAACGCCTATCGTGAATTAATAGAAAATAGTGGTTCGAATTCATAAAAAACGCAAAAAAAGTACACTTTCCACGATAATGCATACCTGTTTACTTCTAAACACTGTCCTATTCATCGGTCGGAGAAGACTTGACGGCAACTTTCTCGAACAGAAGGTGGTTACTCGTTGGACTAAGTAAAAGACGGTGACCGGTGCGATTCCGTTGAAGGTGCGAACGGCGACTGATTTCGAACGATGAGAAGCTGTAGGGCTTTTGGGTTTGAGAGAGAGTGTATCACGAAGTCGAACGGTTTCTGGTGGTTTCTAAAATTAGACGTGTTTTGGGTTTGTTTAGGGTGATGGGAATGTGGAAAAAAGTGGGTTTGAAATGAAAAATAGGTATATATAGTCGAGGGATATTTTTGTCCAATTTTTTAGTCGAGGTACTAAGTAACACTATCTAGAATTTGGGTACTACCGGGTAATAAGATACTTGAGTGGGTATTTACCGGTACTTTTCTCAAAGAGTTTTCAATAAAAAATGATGTTTAATACAAAAATAAAATATTGGAAATTAGTTAAATACAAAAATAAAATAAAAAACTATTAGGCAACAATTATTATACATAAAAAAACTAGGGAAATTGTACTTAAAGTACCCACTCAACTATTCAATTGTCACTTACCACCCAAGGTTTGATCAATTGTTACTTAATACCCAACTCAACTACCTTATTGTCACTTACAACCTAATTTTATTTTAATACCCTAACTACCCTTAACCCACTATATAAACCAGATTTTTTGTTTTCTTTCTATTTTTTGTAGCTTTTTGAAGATTTGAATTCGTTAGCCGCTCTAACCACCTAACCCTACCAACCACCACGAGCTGGGTTGAAATCACATTTTCCGGTGATCGGAAGCTGCTAAAGGTTTGTTTCTTTATGTAGGTTGTTGCGTTAGACCTGTCTAACCTCTGTTTTATACGTACATGAGTTGATCGTCTCTTTTTGGAATCTTATAGCTTACAAGTAATCGTGTTGCGAGCTTTTTAGGTAATTACCTACCGATTTCGAAGTTTTTAATTTGTTTTCTCTGTTGGAATAGGTTCTATTCTACTGTTTTTAGATGTCATTGCCTGATTTCGAGCTTTTCTCTGTTTTTTTTTTGTTATAGTGATCTGTTATTGTTTAGTTAATATTGTTCGTTATATAGTTATGTCCTTGTTTTCTGATGTTATATTCAAATTTGGTAGTGCTTTAGTTTTGTCTTGAATGTGTAGATTATGAGTTTTTAGGTCAGTTAGAGTATTGTATTTCGAAACAAATATCAGGACTGGTGTTACATAGAAATATCAGGACAGGATGCGAATAGCTCTATGTAGATATACACAATTCGCAAGATAGGATGCGAATTGTTTGATGGTGCATGAAATAATTTGCACATAGTTTTGTGACTAATAACAAATATCAGGACTTTTTTACATACAAATATCAGGACAAAATGTGAATAGATCGTTGTAGGTATACACAATTCGCAAGATAGATGCGAATTGTTTGGTGCAGTAGTAAATAATTTGCACCTAGTTTTTGTGACTAATAACAAATAACTTGTATTGTCCAGGTTAAGAGATGTCTAAATCACGAGTTTGTATTTTTAAATATGGTCACCAAACTGCAAGTGTGCCTTTCACGGAGTTTGAAAGCTTCGAAAGTATCCAAGCTTATGTAGAGAATACATGGGAGGAGCTTGCCACAGGTGACTACCTAATTACTTACTCCTGCGGGGATCACAATAATTGTTTCTTTAATAACCAGAATGATTTTGTTGGGTTGGTGTTATATCTTGATTTGGAGCGTTTAAAACGGGTTAGTTTTCTCATAGAACAACACGTCTTCGATAAGGGTTCTGGTAATAAAAGTTCTGTTGATAAGAGCTCTGGTGGTAAGGATTGTGGTGTAAAGCGTAAAGAGCGTAGCTTGATTTTGGGAGAACCATCTCTTGATCAACTAGTTAGCGGGGAGAGTAGTAACGGTTTAGTTGATTTTGATCAGAGGAAAAAAACAACTTGCTACTGCCAGTTGGGCTGATGCTATTACAGGAGTGGGTCAAGGTTTTGAAGAAGGTGCTGCCGGTCTGAGGGTATCTTTGTGCAAGTTTGCGTTAGAGCATGGTTTTTCTTTCAAATACCTGCACAACGCAACAAATAAGATCACTGCTTATTGTGAAAATAAGCTCACAAGCGGGTGCAAATGGAGGGTTTATGCATCTATTGACTCAAGCACTGGCCTTATGACGATCAAGAAGTATGTCTCGTACCATACTTGCAGTCCTGTTTTCTCCCAGAAGCATAAGCATAAGCGGCACAGGCATTTGACATCAGATTTGATTGCAAAGGAAATTCAGGATTCTCTCCGGACCTGTCATTCGTTGACAGCCAAAACCATACAATCGACTGTCAAACAAGATTACGGTCTTGACATCTCTTATCGTTTGTCATGGAATGCTTTAGAGAAGGCTAGGAGGGGAGTTTTTGGAGATAGTTCAAGTTCTTTTAGTTTACTAAGCGGATACTTCAAACGTTTGAAGAGCCGGGATATTACTTTAGACTGCCAGTTGGAGTTGTCAGCTGGAAACCGATTCAAGCGCTGTTTTGTAGCATTCGGTTCGTCCCTTAGTGGTTTTCATTCATGTCGTCCAATGTTGTTTGTCGATGGAACCCACTTATATGGCAAGTACAAGGGTACATTGCTCACTGCTGTAGCAAAGGACGGAAACAACGGTTAGTTACATTTATCTAGTTAATGAACGATGTTTTTGTGTGAAAATGCTGATGCAATTCGCAGCAGGTGATGCGAATTAAGCAGTGTTGTGATCCTCACATTTTGCATTTGAGGCTGCGAATTAGGTATTATGCTGAGTAAACTGTACTTACATCACAGCTTGAGTTAGGTATTATTTAAAGTTGTCACAAACAATTCGCATGACAAGCTGCGAAATGTTTGCATGAGCAATTAAAATGTCACACATATTTCGCATGACAAGCTGCGAATTGTTCCAGGACAGCATGCGAATTGTTTACAATTTTTAAACGTTTGCATACTGTTGTAGTGTTCATTTGATCTGCCTTTTTCCAGGACTATTCCCTGTTGCTATTGGTGTAGTTAGCATTGAAGATTGGGACAATTGGATGTGGTTTTTGGGGTGTTTGAAACCACATTTGCTGGATCGCCAGATCACATTTATTTCAGACCGTCATTCTGGTATTGTTAATGTTGTTTCTGTCTTGTATCCAAACTGCTATCATGTGTACTGTTATTTCCATCTCATGCAGAATTTGAAAGCCAAACTGGAACATACTAACAGAGAGTATAAAAAAAAGATGTTGAGTTTCTTCCACCGTCTTGCTTATGCTCCCAGTCAAGAGCTTTTTAAAGATATACTAACAGGTTTTCTATGTGAAGGTGGTGAGAGAATGAGTGATTTTCTTGCAAATTTACCCCCTGAAAAGTATGCGCATGCTTACGTAAAAGGGAAGCGATACGGCTCTATGGCTTCTACCGCAGCTGAATCGTTTAACAATCAGATTAAAAAATATTGCGGCTTACCAATTGTTGAGTTTATTGATTGGATTAGAGTCTTGCTTATGACTAAAGTTTCACGGAGATACGAAGAAGGTCTCAGCTGGAGTACTAATTTGGTTCCCGATTACGAGAAGAAGCTAAAGCAGAATGTTGACATGTGCCGAAGTTGGGTAGTACGTAAGTCCTCTTCCACCATGTTCGAAGTCTTTTCGAATCCTGTGGCTGTTGTTAATCTATTGGATTTCAAATGTTCATGCGGATCATGGCAACAAGAGTGCTTTCCATGTGCTCATGCTCTAGCGGCATTACAATACACCGACCAAGATCCATTGACTCTAATAGAACCCTTCTTTACGGTTAAGAATTACAGGGAAAGTTACTCTTTCAGCATACCAGCTATAACTGATTTCGGCGAAGGGTCCAGCGCTAACGATCCTTCTTTTGTTGAAGTTCTGCCTCCGAACGTTAAGAGACACTCCGGAAGGCCTAAGAAAAAGCGAATCTCTTCTAGAGGAGAAATCTCAACCAAGAAGTTAAGATGTGGCCGATGTTTGAAATCAGGCCATAACCAGAGGACTTGTGATGTTCCATTTTAAGGACAATTCTAGTTGGCCATATCACATTTATTTTTGTAGCATAGTTATTGTTCTGTACAGCAAACTAAACATTTGTACATTCATGTGTTTTTGTATTTGCTACTATTGGAGTTGTAAGCATTTCGAATCATGTGTTGCGAATCATGTACAATATGTTGGTGTATTGTTACAAACATCTATCAGGATTACATGCGAATTATGTACAATTATGTGAAATTTCAACAGGATGCGAATCGCTGGTAAAATCATATCAAACATTTATCATATCTTATGTTTCGCATGATAGGCTGCGAATTAGGGCCAAAATTGTGATGCGAATGGAGATCAATTAGAAGTCCTGATATTTGTCATATGATAAGCTGCGAATTGTAATTTAATAAAAATACCAGGATATTCAGTAAGGTTGAAAATAAGTAATATAGCAGGTTAACATTCGAATGATGTGCAAAATGTATTTGGATGCGAATCCTTTATATCATTGAAATTCTGTAAACAAGTTGGATTACAAAAAGGAGGATTACAATATTTCCAGAAACTAACAACTGTTTACACATATCACTACAAGCTACTGCTGCTAGTTAGTTGCATTTCAAAAAAACAAAAAACAAAAACCAACTCTAGCAGTTGGTAGAGGATTCATCACCAACTGTTTCCTCTTTCTCCTCTTTGTGCTGATCATCTTTGTCTTTCTCCTCTTTGTCTTCGACTTTCTCTTTCTCTTCCACTTTCTCTTCAGCTTCAATATATACGTCCATCATGCTTCAAAAAAATTTCCTTGATGGACCAGCTTCGTCTTCCCTCTTCCTTTTGTTGTTTCGAACCTCTGTCGTTTGAGGTTGCACCTTTTCTGGCTGAGGTGCAGCAGGAAGCATTGGAACCTGTTCTGGCTGAGGTTCAGCAGCAACCTGTGGAACAACTTCCACTGGTTGAGAGTCAGCAGAGTATTAGTCATCATACATGTCTAGTTCTAAGACAGAGACTGGGCTGGGGGGGTGGTACTGCTGGCATGATCAACTCATCACTCCAGTTAACGGTTAAGGATGACCAGGAGTCACCCAGAGAACCGAGTGAACCAGAGATTGAGTATGAGGTGGTTGTTGTGGTGGTGGAAAAAGACATGACTGTTTGAATTCGAAGAGAAGAAGAGGTGTTTTTAAAAAAATATAGAGTTTGGTGTAAAGTTAGCCTTTGGTTACTAGAGGTATTTATAGGGAAAGGAGGTAATCATTACATAGCCTCCATGTCCAATCAGCATTTAATGAATTATGTACTTGATTAGATTGTTTTTTGTGTGCTCAATGTAGAAAACGTTTACCAAGGCATAAGCCACAGCCTGTTCGTATCCTTCCACTTTGTATTTTTAATTTTTTATTTCTGCACCAGGCTGCGAACTGGTTTTAAGCTGGGATACCAGGCTGCGAACTGTGTGTGAAGTGATAACCATCTATCAGGTTAGGCTGCGAACTATTTGATGATAAGTTAGGCTGCGAACTGTTCATAAGGGTTAGGCTGCGAACTGTTCATGCATACCAGAGTATGATGCGAACTACCAGGATCATAATCAACCATTATATATCAGGTTATGATGCAAACTATAAGATACGGAATATTCAAATTTCTGAAAATGTAATTTGTTTATGTATGCACAACAAAACTAAAAATTACAACAGATGTAATAACAAGCAACGGATGTATTTACAAGCAATACACGAATCAACCATATGCGATGCGGTCTTTGTCATTTAAAAAGTAATAGAACATTTCTGCTCTGAAGGCAGTTACCATATCTGCATCGTATTTTCTCTGCACTGATCCATGCTCAATAATATCCCTTGCATATTTGCAGACAAAGACACCACAGTCCACGGTGCCTCGCTTTTGTTGTGGGATGCCTCTTTCCACTTTGACCTTCCACCCTGTATTATATTTGGGTAGGAATCCTCTATCCAACAAATATTTGATCTGTGTATAATAATTAGTGTTAGGAATATGCACAAAAACAAAAACAGTTGGTGACATACAATTCGCATCATCAGGCTGCGAATTATATGACAATGAATCCAACACAATTCGCACCTTAGGCTGCGAATTGTATGACAACAAATCCAACATGGATAGGTTGTGAATTGAGTTATGGATAGGCTGCGAAAAAACAACTGATTTACTCACAATTCGCAGCATACCAAATCCAACATGGATAGGCTGCGAATTGAGTTATGGATAGGCTGCGAAAAAACAACTGATTTACTCACAATTCGCAGCATACCAAATCCAACATGGATAGGCTGCGAATTGAGTTATGGATAGGCTGCGAAAAAACAACTGATTTACTCACAATTCGCAGCATACCAGATCTCATTTCGCAGCATGCATACTTAAAATGTGTTCAGATTTAAGTGTATAGTTTGGAATATTTACCAGTAGTGCAGGTGTCCTTGTGGTGTTGTCTGTGGCATGAAGCTTAGGCAGAAGCGGATTGTAGTTTGAAATTGTCCTGGCGTCGATGTCGATGACGAGCAACGTCTAGTGGTTTACACTGTCCTTCATCTCGGTGCACACTGGAACCATGATGATGTTGGCATCTTTGCGCCCCTTCCTAAAAGCCATGTCCACCAAATTTTCCACTTGGCACCCTGCTTTCATTTGATGCTGCATCCAAGCAAGAGTTTATTAAAGTGAGAACATTTCTGAGAACTTTGTTCAATTTACCTGAGCTAAACTTACCGCAGTCATGCCCGAAATCAGTACGGCGTCGTGATGCTCTCCTTTAGCTTTAGTGCATGGAACTTTGTAGTCTGCTTCTTCAAGCATCTTTCGAATCCAAGCATCGATAAGCTAACAAAGGAGTTGTAGATTTATGTTAAATATAGAATACATATTTGAAACATTGAAAATAAAATTGGTTGACAATTGGATACCTTTACGTCCAGCTCCAGTTCTAAAGGTAGTGCCATGACATCACTCGCTTGCACCCTGATTCCGTATGTAAACTTGGACTCTGGTAACTGCCATACCACTGGATCAGGGCTGTCACTCTCGTAGGCTTTAACCAACTGTATTTTGTGGTATTCTACCAGATCGATACGGTCAGTTACTTTTGTTTTCTTTGGCCAGTCGCTGTATTCTACTACTGGTGGTTCCCGTATTGTTATTACGAACTCTTCTTCTTCCTCTGCCACTTGAGGCTGCGTTTGTGTCAGTAGCGCAAAACTTGGCTCCTCTATCTCTTTACTGGGCTCGAGCTTAGTAAATAACAAAAATCAAAAGTAGAAGGGCGTCAGTGATTATAAGTGCAACGAGTCCAAACAGTTCGCATCTTAGGCTGCGAAATGTAAGGTTCCAGTTAAATAAATTTATTAGTATCTATCAGGGTAGGGTGCGAACTGTTCGAGGTTCCACTGAGCAGTTCGCATCCTACCCTGATATTCGTTTGTAATACCCCAATCAGCATTAGACACAAATCTTATGTTATGATGCGAAATCATTATAAGTAGGCCTTACCGCACGGTCAGCGACAACCACTGTCGTTGACTTGTTCGGCATAGGATCTGGATCGTGTTGGCAGAAATCATAAAAGTCATCCTCCGACATGTTCTCCAAAGACCGTTGTATTATAGAAACGTAATATACATTATCAATTTCATTTAAAATGTCTGTGAAACTTGAGTGTAAATACCATTAACAAAAGCATCAGGTAAACCTACTCTGTTATCGTAGGACTCTGGAGCTGGCAGTTGATTTGTTACCGGGCCTACATTTTGACGTTGGCTTAGCAATTCTGACTTTACTGACAGCACCGTTGGTCTTTGAGGTTCCACCGAAGAAGTGGTTTTGTCTTCTAAGGATGGTCCTTCCTGGCTGAGTAGTTCTGTCTTCTCACCGGGATGGACAGGTTCTGACTCTTGAGGTGCTACCTCTTGAGTTAACCTTTCTCTCTTCGCCAAGGTTATCTATTGCTGCTGTTGTTGTTCTTGTTATCCTTGTTGCTCTTGTTGTTGTTGTTCTTGTTGCCGGTCTTCGTGTTGAACCTGTGGCTGCTGGGGTTGTTGCTGGTGGTGTTCTTCTTGTTGTTGTTGCTGGGGGTTTTCTTCTTGTTGTTGTCTTCGTGTTGTTGTTCCAGGCCCAGACGGAACGCGATGTGGTGGATTGTGATGTGGGTGAAATTCTGCGAACATCATACCAGAAGCCGAGAGCCATACTCAAGGTGAATGATTTGCTGGATAGATGGAGCACCATGGCTCATCAAGCAGGTGGCTTGATAAAGGAGCGGCGCTAATTCATCTAAAGATGGAGCGCCACGGCTCATCAAGCAGGTGGCTTGATCATGGAGCGGCGCAGATTCATCTAAAGAGGGAGTGCCAGATGGCTCATCAAGCAGGTGGCTTGATCAAGGAGCGGCACAGAGCAGATAGATCCGCCCTAAAGCTCTAGAGTTTAGGTTTCTCTTCACCTGACTAGAGTAGGCGGATGGAAGTCAATTGAGAGGAGGCTAGAGTGGTACTTTGTTCGAGAGGAGGATTGTTAGGTGCGACCAAACGTCCCACATCCCACATCGGTTAAACATGGGAAGAAAGATGAGTATATAAGTTAAGAATACATCTCCATTAGTGTGAGGCCTTTTGGAAGTGGACCAAAAGCAAAGTCGTGCGGGCCAGTGGGCCCAAAGCGGATAATATCACACTATTGTGGAGATCGGAGTATTCTTACTTATATACAAAAGCGGAATATACTTACCCAATATTCCCTACAGGCTCGGGTGGTGTTGGTTGTTCGGGTCTGGGAGACATCACCTTATTCGTTACATTCTGTGATGCTCGTCTCCTTTGTTTTGGTTTTGATGCTGTGCTTTTCGTCCTCTTCCTAGGTCTTTCTTCCGGTGAAGTAGATATCGTTACTTCTGCATCTTCATTATCTTCTTGTGGTCCGAAAGCTTTAATTTCAGCCTCGGTAAGCTGTAATGGACCTTCTAAAACCTACCAACAGATGCACATGTAAGTCAATTAATTGTTTCGAAAGTATGAGGGTGTAGACAAACAAATTGTTTTTTATAAACAATTCGCATCATATGATGCGAAATGTGTGATTTTAAATCACATTTCCCATGCTGAGCTGCGAAATGAGTATGGGACAATATGCTGCGAACTATATGTAAAACATATGATGCGAACTAAGTGTAAACCATATGATGCGAACTAAGTGTAAACCATATGATGCGAACTGTGTTGAAAAATAAGCTGCGAAGTAAAATTCATATCAGGCTGCGAAATGATTTATACATTTTTCTAAACAAAACGCATGATATGCTGCGAACTGTATGCACCCCCAGTTCAATACATATATAAAGCTTATACATGGTCATTATCCAGGTAGGGTGTTCTAAGAAGATATGTCATGGTTGATGCTTGGCACTCTAACCCCAACCATTTGAAAAACCTTGGTATCGAGGTTGGCTTCGCTACCTCGTGGCTGATTGTTGTGTGCTCCATGATGAAGGGCTGCATGGGGACAAGTTTTATCAACACGATACTATGTACATAACTAATTTTTATATTGAATAGATCAATCTTACAACTACAAGGGCGACGCAGCTGACGACTTTATCAGCTCTTTCTACTGCTAAGCAACTCCTGATAGACTGTCGAAGCTTGAACAGTATCGATCCAACCCAGTCATAATTGTTTATTCTGTTGAGGTCTTCAACGTAATAAACCGTGCTCCAGCCCAGGATATCTCCAGATACGGAGTAGAATAGCGTGGAGCACAAAAACAGTATCAACAGCCTCGCCACGTCTTCCAATTCATGCTCCCCTCTTTCGTTTATGGCCTTCTCTATACCCTCCTGTAAAACCAATGACAACATGCTATGTTAGAAATGTACAGAATCTTGCTTTATAAAGATGAAGTCCATTTTAGACGTACCTTTATAATGGCATTTGTTATTGTTTTGGTATTACTAGCTGCTACTTTCCTGCCAGTTTTACCCATGAAGTATTTCTTCATCATCCTTGATTCATCCTCCTCGCCGGGTGCATACTTGTTGTGAAAAGCTCCGGTTTTTGTTAACTCCATTTTCTCGGTGCCATGCCTCAACCCGAATATGATCTTGATATCGTTTTCAGTTAGCTTTATATACTTGTTGCCAATCCTAAAGGCGTCTTTTTCCAGAGAGAATTTCTCGATGATATACTGAATGATTTGGTAGAATTTTTTCCTTGGCAGCTCTTCCTCATTACGGATTTCGAACGCCATTTTCAGAAGCGTGTAGAAGGGTGTGTTTTTTGCAGCTTCAATGTGGGCCCTTGTAATACGCATGTCTTTGAGTAGCTTCAGAAGGCTCACCAACCCTGATCTGTAGTAGCTAGGTTTTGTTGTCATACTTTCTGCACAAACACAAATCAGTTGGAATGTCACAAATAATTCGCATCACAAGCTGCGAATTGTATACATATAAATATTGTTTTAACAGACAATTCGCAGCTCAAGCTGCGAATTGTGTGTAAATAAGTATAAACATACAATCGAGCTGCGAATTGCTTGCATAGTGGGTGATCAGGATGCGAACTGTTACACTTTTTACATGCACGTTGCAGGGATCTGGGAATTATGCAACAAACACCAAAATCAACAATGAACTACCTAATGCAGATCTAACATACATAATATTTCTCAGGAGAGTATTAGTATTACATGCAACTAAAATTCTACCCTGGCTTCGACTATAAACTCATAAACTGAGCAACTATCGTCAGTAGATACTTCATTCTAGTATAAAAAGCAACGCCTATCGTGAATTAAGAGAAAAAAGTGGTTCAAATTCGTCAAAAACGCAAAAAAAGTACACTTTCCACGATAATGCATACCTGTTAAATTTCACCGGTCGGAGAACGAGATTGAAGCTTTCAGAGACGACTTCACGACAACTTTGTCGAACGAGATTGAAGGTGTGTAATCTGAGTGAGTAAAAGACGCTGACCGGTGCGATAGTGTCGAAGGTGCGAACGGTGAGAAGCTGTAGGGTTTTTGGGTTTGAGAGAGAGAGAGTATCACGAAGTAGAACGGTTTGTTTTCTGGTGGTTTCTAAAATTAGAATTTTGCGTTTGTTTAGGGTAATAGGAAGGTGGAAAAAGTGAGTTGGAATTGAAAAATGGGTATATATAGTGGAAGGGTATTTTTGTCCAATTTATTAGTCTGGGTATTAAGTAACACATTTAACATAGTACCGCCAGATAATAAGATAGTTGAGCGAGTATTTTCATGTACTTTTCTCAAAAAACTATTTTTATTTAACAATTGAATAACAGAACTATAATGAATGTGATCTAGCTTTAAGTAATCATTAAAAAATGAACAAGTAATTCTATGATTAACCAAAAAAAAGTGATACAATACACAATAAATTACTAAGCTAAATTTACGGAGCTTATATACATTATCAGCCTGCATAGGATCTTCTCGGCTTGGTGCAAAAAATTTAAAAAAACATCTTAGAATCAGACGTAAATAAAGGTAATAATACTTGATACCTATTTATCCGAAGAACCCTATGTATGCTTAGTCAACATCTCTGTATATTTTGTATCTCATCAAACACTTTCATTAGTGAGAGTGGTGACAAAAGGGACCAACCTTTTATAATCTCGTCTCCTCCCCAAGGCACAATTGTCGAGAACCCGGCCAAGTATCAGCCGTGTATTTTGCAAAGCAACCTCTCTAGATGACTCACCTTGTACAGTTTGTTGTATCATACCAGAACCGATGACCGAGCCCATGGCATATTGTAATGGACCACTCCTAGCCTTAAAGGAGGTCTGAGGAGCAAGTATTTTATCGTCGCTACTATTTTCAAATGATCCTGGATCATGACCGCTCGTACAACTCTGTAGAAGGGCCTCGAGTACGCTTAAAGCCTCCCAACAGAGAGTGCTTTCCACCAGCTGGGATACGATAGCGTACATGTGAGGACTTTGTGATGCGTCCATTGGAGTATGCTGAAGCAATGCTTTGAGCATTAGTAATATCACACGTTGATATTCAACCGGTCCTTTCTCCAGCAGCCGTAGTAAGTGCCCGAAAGCTAAAGCCGAGTGTTTTGGGAACCATTCATTGCATAGTAGTGGTGAGACACAAGCAAGGAGGTTATCTATGCTTTTTATCTCCGCCCGTGCATAAGCCAGGAAAACGGTAGCTAATTCGTCTAAAGATTTCGCTCTACACCAGATAGCTATGTTGGTTGCGACAGAGCATGCTTTCTGATACTGCTGCTGAAGCGGTGAAGCAGGCCCTACTACTGCATCTTTGTTGAGCTGCAAGCAAAGCCAGGGAAGCAGGCCTGTGATGTGCATCAGGAGTCTTGTTTCGGCATCACCGAAAATTGAATCACAGGAATGTACGGTGATTCGTGAAAGGACCTCGATAGAGATACCATGGCTAACAGTTGACATGAGTCCTTTCAGGACAAGAGGTTGCACGCCTTCGAATTTCGGCAGATTCCCACTTGATTGGGGCACCTCATAACCTCTAGATTCTATCCTCTGAAAGTCGCTCATGTCATTGTGGGTGTCAAGCTCATCACGGGGCATACTTGAAAGGAGGACATTTTCAGTTGTTCTGTCACGGAATGACAAACGGTCAATGACACGAGAGAAGAGCTCGAGTACCTGGCAGTAGACATGAACGAAATCTGTGTGCATCATGGCAATACACCCCCAAAAGAGTTGAGGATAAAGAATGACTTTTTCAGGCTCCATATTCTCCACCATTACTTGCAATGTCAATAAAATTTCCATAATGAATCCTAAAACCTGAGGTATTGGATTGCCTAGACATCTATGAAGGCAGCGGAGGAGTGATACACTTGCGTCGCTTGTGACACTTGGCCGCAGTGCACGGTAAATCTGATGTGAACGGCATGCAAGGTGTCTGGAAGTGCATTCCATAGCCCATTTAAGAGCTTCTGTCCCCCAAGTCTCTCGGAGGTCTCCTTGGAAGAAGATAGCATCCACCATACTCTGAACGAGGGCAGACAAGAGAGCTGCACTTGGAAGTTCTGTTCTTAATACCGTCGGGTCCTCGTTCTCCCACATCATGCTGCCTCGCTTTGACTGAACGTACTTGATCAAGCTGACAACCTGCTGCTTATTCTCTCTGTCATTGTTTTCCACCTCATACAGCTCCAAATGCCGCCCTGCAAGGGAGTATAATAGGTTGACGAGCAAGTGCTGGCAGTGTTCCAGCACAATGTCTTCGGAGCTATCCATAGAAACAAAAGTGACATGAAAGAGCAAAGGCAAGTGCTCTCGGAAATCTTCATCATTCTCATATGCAATTTCTGCAAGTAAAATCAATGCTATGTCTGCATGAGTGAGTGAATGTTGTTGATGACCTTGTAAGGCTGACTGAAGTTCTTTAGCATTAACACCATGTGTCCCAACACCAGTGTGTAACCCGTCTTCATTGGAGTTAGGAGTATCAATGAGGTAATCCCCGCTGTCTCGTGATACATGGCGGCTCCTCAAACTTCCTGTTGAACTTCTAACTCCCATTAAAGGGCCTGACATGTTCACCAACGATGGAAGAAGCTGGCCAGAACGCCCTGCGGTTACAGGAGCAATGTTCATCTCCGGTGGCATTGGACTTAGAGGGCCTGAAGCACTTCGTCCTCCTACACCTGAAGTCCTCCAGCTCAGGCTCCCGCTAGTATTCCTAAGGGGACCATCAAGAGAACCACGGACAAGTAGTGGTGACATGTGTGGCTGATTGTCCAGAATAGATGCGATTTGGGCTACTGCTGGCCCCTGAGAGAATTCCAACACGAAATTACTATTGGAATCACCTCTAATAACACCTAGACCAACAGGTTCAACGCTGTCTTCAAGCATTCGCTGCGCTAATTGGTAAACCAGGTGATCTATTGTTCGTTGAGGGCATATCCGTGCTAGATATAAGCTTACTCGTTTAGCAACTGAGAAATATGTAGCAAATGCACCACTTATTTCGGCTGACGCATTTGAATCACAGTCTTCAATTCCTTTTGTGATCAAGAAATCTAAAACTGGACTAATGTTCCTAGGCTTGCTTGCAATTGTGCTCCAAAGTTTCTCGATCTCATCAGGAAACTGGTCTCCATGTCGCCATGTTACGTAGTAAAGACTTTTCAATAATCTTTCACTCCAACCTGAATCCTTAAGTTTCCAGAAATTAAGATTCTCAATCCAAGGAGCCATGCAGGTTAAGACCTGATGCTGCGCAATTATATCAACAGCGTCCAGTTGCCTCTGCATTATTTCCTCACAGAGTAGCTGGCTCAACTCAGGATGATCCTTGGCAAGTTTGCATGAGAGCTTGTATTGGAATTGTTGGTATGAATCAGGAAGATTACCCACGACAGCAGCTCGATATTTACCTGAACCGTCAATGCCATCCTCAGCCCACTCACGAACTGAAAGTGTCTCAAGCATCTGAAGTGCATCATCACGGATTTGTCTAGATGGGTCCACAACCTTGTATAGTATTAGGCTCAGCAACCTCTGGATTTCACATTTTGGTATTTCTTGACGCATATAAACCTCAGCTAAGACACTGAAGTACCCATCAGCAATTGCAGCATCGGAGTAGTAGCACTGAAACAGAAAGATTAATATTTTTATTATTTATTAAATTTAACTCAGACTATTGAATATAACTAACTATAATAAATATTATTCTACAATTCATCTAAACTAAATATTTGACTTAAATAAATTAGATTATTCCTTAATCTAATTTATTTCTTTAACAATTAATAGGTCATAAATAAAGAATGTAATCCTAATCAATTGTAAGCTAAATAGAATATAAGTCTAATACTATTCTAACACTAATATTTCCATAACTTTAACACCAACAAACAAGCAAGATTGGCAAGAAACCACAGAAGATCAATGAATCTCTTATCATATCTTACTAATTGTTCTAGTAGCTGTTATACCCCTAAAATACATATGCAGTCAAGCATAAAAAAGAACACACCTAAATGTACAGATGTGCATAGAGCATGCCTGAAAGTAACGGCATAATCATATCTTAGAAGATCTATGAGATTATATCCAAAATATGATCAACCTCACAATTTCAAATGCATGTGAATGCAAGCATATCAAAACTTATATTACCTGATCGATACAAGCAGGAAACAGGTCCAAGTTGGTGAGTAGAAGATTCTTCAAAGCTAACTTCGCTAAAGCTACACGGTGATGGCCAGCTTTATGCCTATCACGACCAGCAGCTCCACGTCCGCCTTCTCCAACGAATTTGGAATACGATGGAGTTCTTGGATCAACAGGTGAGTACCCAAATGGAGCTCTGGGTGCAGGTTCAATGAACAAACTATTAATCCAAGATATTACTCGGCCACTCATTTTTCTTGCATTATCGTCAAAACACGGCCCATATAGAAGCGAAGCCATAGCATGCATGGAGGCCCATTGAATTGCATCTACTTGTTCGCTCAATTCTTTATCGAAGGAAATTTTGTCCACAGAATCTTTTGATCGGTTGTGCTGTGAAGTTTTATAACGCTCAATTTCACGTCGATAATCACTGACACCATCCTGTCCCCATGTACTACCTGTATCATCAGACCAAGAGAGAAGGAGATCAAACAGTCGCTTCCTATTTCTCACGTCAAATCTCTCAGACTTTGATTCCACAAATTCAGGGGCTAAAAATCTCAGGACTGAAGCCAGTGCGTAACGCAAAGGTTGCATGTCTTGAAAACTCTCAGGCACTGCCATTAAGATCTGCTTGGTTGTATCTTCAATGAATCTCAGATAGTGGAGCCGGAAAACTGGTTTACGACCCAACAGGCCAGGCCAGATATTCTCAGCAACAGTACGATAAATATTTGCAATGTGGACACGGAGTTCTTCTCGCCGAACCTTTTGACTCTGCATCCATGATAGTAACATACATTATAAAGAGAATCATTTGCCCTACAGGTTAAGAATTTTTCAAAGAATACAACATTCAGAATTCTTTAATGTCCACTCATTTTATACTCTTTTAACTAGTTACTATAAAGAGCATTTAAACAAGAAATGGAAGGTGCTTTAAATGCCTCTGTGCTTAATTTCCAGAAGTCACTGATCCATTTAATCACAAAAATACTCTCAATCCATTGACATAAGTTGACAACTTGAGCTCGAGTGCATAAGCAACGAGAAGTAACGTGAACGACAAAGGTAAACACATTTGGTAACCATATGTAAAACAAAAATAATTCTTGTTTACAAGTTGTAAACAAATGAAATACGTAGCAGTGGCCTCGAAAGCATTTAAGCTGTTTCTGATATTCTGTATCTGTAAAATAGCAGTAGCTTCTTGCTATGTATTTTATGGAACTACTGGGGTCAAATACTTATAAACTCGAGTACTTTTGTATCTGTCAAACGCATGAGCTCTACGCTTTTCCTTTTATAAGTGGCAGCTTGCACCATATAGATTCATCTCAACATTGACGGGTTTACTATCCCTAGACTTGACCTTTCTAGTTCATATAAACTAAGAGCCTAAGGCTATGGACTGCAGATACAAGAGAATTAGAGCAATACCTTCCACTTTGGTTTTCCCTCTGTTTCTAAAGAAACTTCATCAACGAAAGTTGAAAGCTCGCTAAACATGATTTCACAGGCTTCCAGATGAGATCGTCCAAGTGCCATGGTTGCTGCATACTAGATAAGAGAAATACAATGAGCAACTTTTGCTGTTCAAGGAAACACCGTTATCACCAAGAATATTTGAGATGACTCGCAAAAAATACTTGAGATGACTTGTTTACAGTAAAACGACTAGACAAAAATATGCAACATGAGAAAAGGCTAATTGCTAAGTAGTCCGTTATACTTGTAACAGAGAGATACATTACACACTATTAAGTCTACATAAAGATTGGGTAATTCATTTAGTCTTGCAGAAATCAAATACTTCAAAAATCCCATCATACCGAAACATGGACTAAAGCACCAATCCATTCAATTAAACAATACAGCAGAAGAATGTAATGAACTGGAAATATAATCGAATTATGACATGCAGTTACAATGTTTACCTCTGACCCTGATTTAAGAGATGGAAAAATGAGATGGTAGATATCTCTGGTTGCTGCTATGCTACCAGCTTCCTTACCATCTGGCGGGCACGAACATACAAACATTGCATACATAAGCCACTGATCTAGTTTGTTATCCGTATCTTGCGACTGATGAGCCTTTCCACCTAGCTCGGCGGGTGTAATATGAGCAAGACGTTGGAGAATCTCTACCCTATCAATAAATAAAACTGAGTTACAAAGTACTTTCTAAACTAACCCTGAAAACTTGATGGACAGGAAATGTCAGTAAGCAAAAACAAGAGCTACATGAACACTAGATTATTCACATTCTCAGCACAACTCATAATATTAAGTTCTTTAAGTATTGAGATATTCAAATAGTGAGATGGGTTAGGTGCTCCTTCACGTATATACTAGAGCAATATGTCGATTTGTAAATACCAAGCTATAAAGACCTGAATAATATAATCACACCTGAAATTCTATGAATTATGGAGAAAAACATACCAATGTATGGTAAGTATAGTATTCACTGAGACAAATAGATGTAGCCAAGCATATAAGAGAGTCAAATTAAAAATTAACTAAATTAACTTACTTTGATTCCTGAACAGAACTTGGGCAAAGTTCAGCAGCATACTTGATCAGCTCACTCAGACACCGTGCCCACCGGTTCTTATCAGGACTCTCGAAGATGATAGACTGTAGAGTCACATCAGGAGGAATGGCATCAGACTCTCTCCTTAAATCAAACGGTCTACTAGAATCCCAATAGCAACTATGAACAATGTCATCCTGTAACTCGCCAAAGTTTAAGCAGGGGACAGAACAATTCAGATTAGCCAAGAGCCAAGCGATATAGATAGAAACAAAGAGCTTAACAAGAGCTACTAAGTTAATAAACTGACCCCATGTTCTTCCAGGACATCTATTATAAAGATGGGTTCAGCTTCATTTCTCGTATGATAATCCGGCTGCTCCTGATTTTTTAAGTCCCGTATATCGTTTCTCAAAGCGCGTACGCAGCGCAATAACTCCAATGCTGTATGCCGAATTTGGCTATCAACAGAGCTAAGAAAGATGAGGCCAACTGCATCAATCTCTGATGTGCGAAAATCAATTGCATCCGACTGATGATGGAAAGAAGTTTTTCGAAATCTTTCATTCGCCTGCCCCACCTGCTTCCCCTCTTCAGCATCAAACTCCAGTTTGTCGTCAATAAGGCAAGCCCTCCAAAAACGCATGAGCTCCAACAGACGCCCCAATGAGGTTTGAATCAGAAGAGGAAATTCATCCGGAAGCTTGAGGATGAAGTTGGCCATTCCTCTCATAACTGCAAAGCGGCGATGTGGAAGGTGTCTTACGACCCGGTTCAGTACCTGTACTGCTTCCTCTCGTACGCCAGGATCTATACTAATTCCGTGCTGAGGTATAATTTCAGTGATCTTATCACTTCTGCCAACTTCTTCTATCAGATATGGTATGCACTTCAGCACAGACCGAAAGAGATATCCTTGAGACTTGTCCTTGGTTACAGCATCTGGCAAGCAAAAATGGTAGCATAAAGGGTAGTCCAAGACCAGCAGCCATAAGTAAAGCTATAAGATTACACTGAAATTAGATTAAGCAATAAGAGATTGTCTAAAAGATTAGCTGACAAAATATATTAGCTTATTGCTGTCTAATTTATTTCCTATGACACAGACAGCACATTTAGACACGATAAGAAGTATTGAGAGGCCTGGAATTCTACCAACCCAGCCCGTTGATGATCATAAGATTATAGAGAGGACATCACCATGTTAATATTATGCCAGCTCTTTTGCAGAACCATAACTCAGAAAACTGAATACCTTGATGGTAATTGGAAAATATCTAGTATGGTCAATAAACCAAGTAATATCAAACATAATGACACGACCAACTCATAGAAATAATTCAAGTAAGAACTGTTTTCATATCTTCTACACAGAGTACAAGAATACCTTAAAATGTAGATTACCTATAGTTGTTCTTGAAGAGGTTAGAAGAGCCTGACAATAGGTCCTATGGCAAGACCTTAAGATCGATTCTATTGCAGCTTTCACTTTTGGAATGTAGTGACCTATATCATGACCTGTTTATGCATCACAGAAACACATACTATAAATATACTATGTGGAATTTAAAGAATAACCACAGATTTTTCCCATGAAAATTTATCTGATATTAATACCTTTAAATATTTCCAAACCGGAATGCTGGCTAGATGGAGACATAACAATGGCAAGTAAAGCCCGGAGACCAATAACCTTCGCTTCACTCGAACTATCTTGCTTCAGCAATTCCAATATCATATGATTCATGGCAAAATCAAGGTTATGTTCTGCTATAGTCACACAGAATTCAACAAGTTTATCATGTTGGACATCCTGAGTCAGCAGTCCTTTCCTTATGACTGTTAAGAGTTGAGATGTAACACTGTCTAAATAGTCCCATATGCGATTTTGTGGTTGCTTAGCTGCATAAACACTCAAGTAAAATCTCAAAACACGATGCAGACAGTCCAACGCCATGAATCGATGATTCTTGTCCTGCGTAATAAATGGATGCTGCTGTTAACACTTGATTGACCATTTTAGAAAGGTTGACCATGACATACCAAAATACTAAGATTACGGCGGCAGTGCAGTTGGATTGACTGTTAGCTTGTTTCATCTCCTACATTTAAAAGAAAAAAAAATTACCTTTAGAAGCTTGTACAACTGCTCCATGTGAGGGCTTAAATTACTGTGGAATGTCTGAGGATCACCAAGACAGAGAAGAAGAGTAACTAGAGGGTAGCCAACCTAACATACGCAATAATGCATGATAGTGAAAAGGAAGTCAGAAGAGCGAGCACTAATAAAGATAAAGGGAGAACAGAAAGGAAATACTAATTCAGTTCATTCAGTATAAGTTATTGGTATAGGTAGGTTTATGTATCCCAGGTTGTTATTTAAGAATGCAAAAACTGCTATAAATAGGTTTATGTAAAACAGAAACGTGAGCTTTAGTTAAGTAGTTTTAAGCTGATTAAACGATGAACATGGTACAGCGCCTTCTACCAGTTCTAGGCATAAAAATTTGAACATCTAGGTAACGAAAAGTAAGTCGTAAAGTAAATGAAGTCTAGAACGAGAGATTATGAATATCATATAAGCTTAAATAAAACGAGTATTGTCCGACAAACCTATTTTAGTTTTCCGGAGTCTTCAGACTTAGTAAGGATAGAATCATATATATACCCACACAATCGTTACCTTTCTGCTTCCCCAGTGAAATTGTAAATTCTTGATGGCGAGAAAAAAAAATATATTACTTCATGGAAGATTAAAAGCCCAATCAACTTACAGCTAAATGTTTGCTCTGCTTGTCCATCCAATGCATTAGGTTTGCTCTTATGCGCCCAACAGCCTCATACCACAGAGCAAGTGCAGGTTCAACACCAGTGGGGGGCCACTGGCTTTTTCCGCCATCCGCTAGTGGTGCTAGGATATTCGAAAGCATATTGCACAGAGCATGATAAAGCTCGCTTTTACGCTTATGTGGAGCACGATTAAGAGGGTTTGCTTTTGCCACGAAAGAGGCTGATGCATTCAATCCACCCTCGGTCTTAACCTGGCAACAACGTTATCGTTATACCTTTTGTCCATCTTATCTTTGAAATGAAGTTAGATATGGACGTACCCCAAGCTTTAGGTATCGCATACCATTGATTATACTAAGTGTTTCACTTCTTGCAACACTAGTGTCTATCCGGCGAGTGTTTAGCTCCATAAAAAAACGTTCAGTAACAGAACTAAACCTGTGAGACAAGAAAAGCACCATGTAAATCAGATTTGTATGCATCTTTAGAGATATGACACATGCTTCATCACCGTCGAACTTATAATGAATTTCATGATTATCCGGATTTATAGATATGAAGTCAAATTAAGATGAGTTACCTGATGCGGGACAAGGCACCTAGGAGTTGAGCAACTAAGTCAAGAAGAAGCCCTCGCAAATCAACCAACGAGGGATATTCAACTTGACTAACAACCCTGTACCGAGAGTATATAGAGCGCATAACTATATATATATATATAAACACACATTGGAATAAAAACTAAAAGGCATAAAAATGAAAGCATGTCGCGCAATTTGGTGAATTAAGACGTCTCATTGTATATTAAGTCAAGTTTCCAGAAAGAGATAATGCGTGCATATTTACAAATAGAGAATATGTTTTCTAAGAAAAAAACAAGTCTCCAAATTCCTGAAGAATTAGAATAACCTTACCTGTCAGCATTGATTAGCCAATCGAAAACAAAATTTTCAAGCCCAGACCAAAGCTTTTCTGCAGTAGAGGCAAAATACTCATAGTCAGAAAATAGTTTACTAAATTAAATAAAAGGGAAAAATGATATAATGAACCAACCAGTAAGCCCCTCTTGTGGGCAGCATTCTACGAAGCGTATGCAAGCTGAGCAGAAGATACACTCAACAGCTAGCTGATCCCAGTGTAAACATATTAAAAATTCAATGTAACTGGCATTTGAAGTCAAGAGCATCGATAAATTCCGTACACAAACAAATGAGCATGGAAGACAAATAAACAAACATAAAAAGTAAGCTGGAAAATAATTTGGACTGGACTCGAACTAATTAAGTCAGCTAAAGACAAGAAATGCCATGAGAACTACTCTGCAAATTATAAGCTGAAACTGTTGCCACTGTCATGAAACCTAAAACAGATCGCATGAAATAGTTCAAAAGGGGATCATCAATCATGTTATTTAGCTGTCAGATAATGAACAATCAAGTCCCACAGAGGCAAGGAGCAGTCAACCGCAATCAAAAAGTATAATTTCCATGTATTACAGCTTATATAGATTTATTTATTTCTATTTTCAAATGCAACACCATTCGGCTATTCCGGCCATGTGCGAAAATATCAGAGCAATATATGAATAATTCTAGAACAGTAACATATTTCTATTTAAACCTTGCATTGGACCATACTTCACCAAATAACCTGCCTAGTAACAGTACATACCTTTCTCTGGAAAGTTGATGCATCATTTGCACCTTTGGGCGACTCACTGAAACAGATAAAGTAAAAAGAAAGTAAGTAATCAGTAAAGCCACACCAGAAAATCATATTTTAGTAATGCCACATTATGTATCACACTTTGTATATTAAATCATGACTAATCGAAAATTATGAGAGATCAATAGAGCAGGTTCTGTGTGGGTTTATGACTGAGTACAGCAGAGATTAAAACCTAATTATGAATACGTGCATTTCTTAAGTGAGATATCAGGCACATATGCTTTCAGAGTCCCCCGGTCAATCATCCCCCAAATACTCGCACAAAAGACACATAAGATTAGATTGTTTGGTTAAGGAAGCCAATCAAGAATACAAGACCAAACTTTTCAACAACTGAACAGACTCTGTGATGGCTAGCAGCACAAATGGTACTAGAAACAAAGAAAATTAGCCACCTTTCTCTCCACCTAAGGAGCGCTTCTAGAAGAGGAACAGGTGTATGCCGAGCAACCATAGCTAGAGAATCCAATACTTGCTCATATGCGGGATCTGATGGCCGAAGATATTGTCCATCCTGTGCGACGTGTAGCAACAAAATATATTGTTATATACAATACAAAAAAACATGTTATCCCAACAGCGCAAAGTAACCTTTCTCTGTGGTCAAATACATCTTGATATATAATGTAAGTAAATAATCTACAGATTCAGTAGCCATAAGAAATATGTTTTCATTATTCTCTTCATACCATGACTTCAGCTGTAAACGTTATATAGTATTATATTTTATTTTAATACTTTCTCTATTATAAACCAGCATAGCTTCACTAATTCAATCAATGGATGCTAAAATATTCCCTGCTATTTAGTATCAATAATTGTTAACTATTGTCATTTTAGATCCTGAGGTGTTTTTGAAGATACTTCGTACATCAGTCTGAGCTTCCTCCTCATATCCATCATCACTACCAACTTTCTAAGACCTTGCTAAGTCACATTCTAATTTCCATTGAGTTTTAAGTAGTTTTATGTGTCTACAGAGTTCATTAGATACACTCCTGGACTGTACTCCCAATTAGATATAACAATTCATAGTGAACATCGACATCTTCAAGCGTATGACATCATCGGATATAGTTGTGGAGAAAAATATCATTTTTCAGCAATGAGGAAAATCGCAAACATGCTACTCTTCCCAGGAATTTCACTGCAAACAAAACATACCTCTTAATTGAGTTTTCTTTGTGCTCCCTAACAAAGAACCCAGATCAAGAGGAAGTCTTTAATCCATTTTCGGTAAATAACTCGTACCTTATATGCCAGACAAGTCCATTTAGACTCAACATGCCAAAGCTCTAGATTATTTGGTTTGACATTTGAACTGCACCAGAGGCAGAACCGTAAAAGTACGCCAACACTACTATCTGACTAACACCAACAAGGTTTATTCAACGAAGTTTAAATTCACCAGCGGGAACTTCACCAGAAAAGAAGCAAAGATACCCTCTCATAACAGTAATCAATCTCCAAGAGCAACACGCCAACACCATCTAAAGTCAGCTACAATTCCTTTGAGTTCATAAACGAAGGCCCGAAGACCCGGTTACAAAATTTGTATGGATATGGCGATAATTTAACCATTTCAGAAGCTCAAACCTACTATTTTACCATCAACAAGTCCGTAATCTTTCTATGAATCAACTAAATCAAAATCTATGCTCACATTTTAATAACAAGACAGCTAGCGATCCCAACACAAACGCGAGCTATGAAGTTCTGATCCACTAGCATATTAGCAGAAAGTAACTTATCTTATAGACTTATACAAACCCTTCACCGCTAGCATTTGATAACACACAACTCATCAAAACCAGCATTTCACACACACACACATAATTTGTGTTCTTGCCAACAATGAAATCAATCTAATAACTTACTTTATGCATATCTATAACTTGTTAAAATTGAAAGAAAAGACTACCTGAGCTTGAGCTGTCTCGATTCGACGTCGTGCCAGTGGGAGAAACCGCTGCAACAACGCCTCCACAATCAACTTCGCTGCACTGCCTGCCTTCATCTTCTCACAACTTCAATAACTTCACTTCTCCTCCACTTTAACACCTCAAGTTATTACAATAAAAAAACGTAATTAGCGGAATTTAAAGAAGATCGATAGAAAATGCAAAATAAAAAAGAAAAACACGAAATTTATGCGAAGTAAATAGTTGGAATTAGAGAAGAACCTCAAAATTAAGAAGGGTTTGGTTTTTATTTACTCTGTTGGTTTTTTTATATCAGATCGATATAAAAGAGAATGGTGAACACTGTTCCTCTCCGCCATAGACTTGGAAACCGAGCTTCCGTTTTGCAGGGAACGACTATAAATTTGGGTTTTGGGGAGTTAAGTTAGTGAAATTTTAATATAATTCCGGTTGGTAAGTTGGAATCCAGGTAGGTATTTGATCCAATCGCCAATTTTATTATCAAGACAAGAACAACCCTTGCCTGGCGGAAATAATCGCTCGATGTTCTAAGTTCGGAAATAACCAAAGTAAAACTACTTACTTTTATTACCTAAAATATATATATTTTCGGTAAAATATTTATCTTTTTAAATATTTTATTAACCATAAAACTATTGGAATAGTTACCATTGGCGTAACATTCAAAATTTAAGTAATCATTTGGATTTTCAAATTTACCGTAAATTTACTGCATAACAAAATTCAACAATACTTGATGGATAGGATGGGGTGCCTTCTCTCTCAAGAAAGCGTCAAGAATAGGAACTTTCTTAACCTCTAAGATACATCATTCTTTCTCACTAGTTTTGGGCTCAGTTCTTCTGAGTTTGTAGGCTTCGTAGCTTGCTGATCTTGCCGAGTGTTCATGGATTTGAAGGACAATGATGCATTTCCACCGTTGAGAGGTATGGCTGCAGCATCACAAGAAGTTGTGTCGAACAGATTGTACACTGATGTGGTAAGGGCTAAGGTTTCGACTGCGGAGTTCAAACCAATAAGCATTGCAACGTTTTTTGATCACAACAAGATTACGTTCTCTAGTCACGTGTTGTCTGATCTTCGTAATCAATCTAGAACAACCCTTATTGCTAAGTTTAATGATGGTATACCCAAGCGGCATGCTTTCCAGTCGTTTCTTGAATCGTTTAAGTTCAAGGGGCAGTTTACGTACTTTACAATTGATTCTAGGCAAATACAGATAGAATTTACGACTTTGGAGGACGCTGGTAGATTGTGGGTTACTCGATTTTGGAAGGTGGATGGCAAACTTATGAGAGTTATTAAATGGTGCCCACAAAGTTCAAGAAACTTTGAGTGCCCACTAGCTCTCTTGTGGGTGCGTTTTGAGAAACTAGAAGAGTTCATGTATAACTGTGCTGTAATTCATGCTCTGGCTTCATCCATTGGTGTTGTTCATCATGTTGTTGTTCCTGATGTAAACAGGGCAAATTGGAACGCTTGCTTTGCGTTGGTTGAAGTCGATGTTTCTTGCATACTTAAAAGAAAGCTGACTGTGGGGTTTGGTGATAGTAAGGAGTTCTTGATCAGTGTAAGTTACAAAAATGCGCCAAGTTATTGCAAGCAGTGCCATCATGTTGGTCACGATGGTGTTAAATGTAAAAAGAACTCTGTTCAAGAATCCAAGAAAGAGAAGGTAAAAGATGATATTATTGAAAGTACTAATGGTTTACAGGAGTCTGTACAAGAAGTGAACAAGATTGATAAAGAGGCAAAGACCACTAAGGTCCAAACTTTTATACAGGTATATAGAAGAAAGCTAAAGTCTATTGTTACAAAGAAAGATCGTTCTTTTGTTTCTTGTCCTTCAACTAGTGTTGCCAGCCCTGGTGATGTTGGGGTTGATGTTATTGAAGATCATGAACAGTTTTTACATGTTAATATCAATTATGCTTCTTTTAATGGTTGTTTCACTTCTGTATATGCAAGTAACTTAAGAGCACAGAGAAGGTTGCTTTGGGGATATCTTAGTAACATTACCTGTAATGAGAATTGGTTGCTTGCTGGGGATTTCAATACTACTAGATGCCCTGATGACCAGCTCCACTGTGTGAATTATGATGGGGCAAGTGCAGAGGACTTCAACGACTTCATAAGGAATTGTGACTTAGAGGTGCCTGCTCATTGTGGCTCACGCTATACCTGGAGCAACAACACAAACTGGAAGAGATTAGACTGGGTATTGACTAATCAATATATGCTTAACATCTTAAGCATAAAGGTTTGTCACATGGTCAGAACAAGTTCTGACCATGCTCCTTTATTAATCTCTATTACTAAAGTCTCTACTATGTTGTCTAATCATAGGAAGGGTTCATTTAAATTTATAAATGCATGGTCAAACCATCCTGACTTCATGTCTTGTGTGAGCCAGAACTGCTCTAAGCACTGTAATGGTGAGGACAGTACCATCTTTTGGTACAAAATGAAAAGACTGAAAAAGCATTTAAAAAACTGGAATTTTGAAACTTTTGGTAACATATTTAGTAGAGTTAAAGAAGCTATCACTGATGTAGAAAATTGTGAGTTGCTTCATCAAACCATGAAGGATGATGTTTCAAAAGCCAATCTGTCTAAAGCTAATAGCATCCTCATCCTTGCTTTGAAAGATGAGGAAAGCTATTGGAAACAGAAGTGTTTTAACTCATGGTTAAGTGATAGTGATGGAAATACCAAACTCTATCACAATTATGTCACAAAGAAAAGAAAGAAAAATCTTATTGTAGGAATAAAAGATAGGGATGTCTGGATTACTAACCAGAGTGATATTGCCTCTTCTGCAGTGACACATTTCAAAGCGATACTCTCTAGTGTTCCTGTTGATAATAACTTTGTGAATGAGAATGATTCAATATTAAATAATATCCCTAATATTGTTAAGGACTGTGATAATGCTGAGATTGTAAAGCCAGCATCTTATGTGGAAATTAGAGCTACCTTAAATGGAATGAATAAAGATAGTGCTCCAGGAATAGATGGTTATAACACCTTTTTCCTAAAGCACTGCTGGGAAATAATAAAAGTAGATCTTTGCAAGTCTATAAATGCATACCTTTCAGGTTCTCCTTTCCCAAAGGGGATTTTTGCTACTGGGATTGTGCTGGTCCCCAAAGTAGCAAATCCTATTACCTGAAATAATTTTAGACCTTTAAGTATGTGTACTATTGTTAATAGACTATTTTCTGCTATTATCAATAGGAGAATTTCCTATATACTACCTAAAATTATATCTAGAGGACAGTCTGCCTTTGTAAAAGAAAGGCTTATATACGAGAACATCTTAGTGACTAAAGAGATGCTTCACAACATAGGTAGAAAGCCTTCAAAAGGCAACATAATAATACAACTGGATATGACAAAGGCGTTTGACAGGTTGTCTCACACCTTTGTCATAAGAACACTTAGGTGTTTTGGGTTCTCTGATGCAATTGTGAATATGATACATAAACTTATTTCTAATGTAATGATATCAGTGCTTCTTAATGGGACTAGTTCAGGATATTTTCCTCAGAAGGTAGGATTAAGACAGGGAGATCCACTATCTCCCTGTCTATTTATCCTTGCTGAGGAAGCCCTTTTGAGAGGGCTGACAAATCTTTATGCTTCTAATATCTCTATGCAATTTCATATAAAGACAGTATACATCTTACCGTATCTAGCTTTTGCAGATGATGTGGTTATATTCTCCAACAGCTCTCCTTTGTCAATCCAATGCCTAAGTGACCTGCTCACCAAATACCAGAGTGAGTCTGGGCAATTGATAAACATTGAAAAAACTAAAGTGATTACCTCCAAACGATGTGCTAGGGCTCATACTGCCAGAATTAAAGCAACAATGGGCTTCAAGATAGAGAATGCCCCTTTCAGCTATCTGGGAATCACAATTGCACCTAACAACAAAGGGAAGCATTACTCTCCTCTCTTAGCTAAGTTACTAAATAAGATAAATGAATGGGACTTAAAGAACCTGTCTTATAGTGGCAGATTGTCACTTATAAGACATGTTCTCTACCCCATCATTTTCTTTTGGATGCAAAATTGTATAATACCAAAGAATGTATTGTGTAAAATTGAAACATATTTCAATAGATTTCTGTGGAGGCCAAAGGTAAATGAAGGTACAATGCATTGGGCAAGCTGGAAATACCTTTGTAAGCCCTATGAAGAGGGTGGTTTGAATGTCAAACTGCTGTCTGACATACAACTCTCCTTTGCTTACAAACTTTGGTTTTGTTTTAGAAAAGGGGGTTCCCTTTGGTCTGAGCTAATCTCAAAAACATATTGTTTGGAGAGGCATCCTACTAATGCTAAGTGTGGAGTCAATGACTCTATTGTGTGGAAAGGATTATGCTCTGTTAGAGAAAGGGCAGACCAGTTTGTTAAATGGAAAATAGGCTGTGGAAATGTAGATTTTTGAAGAGACTCATGGCATGAGATGCCTCCAATAATTAATGCTGAAAACTTATGGTATCTTCCAGCTCAAGTTAAAACATTTTGGATAAATGAAAGTTGGGATCTTAGCTTGCTATCTTCTTTATCAAGTGAGAGACAGCAACATATACAAAGTGTTGTAATCTCTCCTGATAAGGAGGATAAAATAAATTGGAGTTTATCAAAAGATAAGTGTTTTAGTATAAAGGAAACATGGGATAACATAAGAACAAAAAACAGTAGCTCATTTTTCTTTAAAAAGATTTGGCATAGTTTTATACCAAAAAAAATTTCTTTTTTTAGCTGGAAGTTACTTAAGAATTTCATTCCTGTTGATAGTATACTCTTAAAAAAACACTTCATCATAGTTTCAAAATGCCAGTTCTGCTGCAATTGTGAAGATACTTCTCACCTCTTCATCAATTGCAGCTACGCTTGGCCTTTATGGAACTATTATGGATTGTTATTCAGAATACCAGTAAGGAGATATATGAGTCTAAGGCACATGCTTTTGGTTTGGTTCAAGTCTACTCATAGTAAACTTCATATTACACATATTGTGCCACAGTTGATAACATGGACCATTTGGTATAATAGAAATCACTATAAATTTGGAAAAACTATTGACTGTTTTCAAAACGCTGTTAATAGAATTAACAGATTTATCTTAGCCATTGACTTGAATCTAAGGGCTAAGCATTGGGTATGTGTTGAAGATGCAGGGCTTAAACTAGGAGCATTATCTATATGCAAGAGAAAGGTGGCTTACCGATGCTGGAGTGCTCCTGCTCTGGGTCGTCTTAAAATAAACTCCGATGGTGGCTGTGACTTCACTGGAGAGGCGACTGGTGGGATAATTGTTCGGGATCACACGGGCAGTTGTATAGAAGGAGCTGGCTTCATCTTTGGAAAGCTCACTCCGTTTCAGGCAGAGAGGCGAGCTCTGATGGAAGCTCTGTTGCTGTGCTACAGGAGAGGATGGACAAACGTTGACATTGATGTCGATTGTCTGTCCCTGGTGAGCCAGATTTCGTCAGGAGAATCTATTTGCCAAGGAATCGAAATGTGCAAAGCTTTGATGGTTCCGTCCATGAAAATCAGCCATGTATCCAGAACGGAAAACACGGCGGCAGACTGGGTTTCAAAGCATGTGTTGAAAGTGAGAAGAAATTGGTTTTTCAAAAGAAATCAAGTACCAAACTCGCTATTAGTGATTTTGATGCTTGAAAGTTTGGGTGTTGGATATATTGATCCAGGATAGGGTTCGTGTATGGTGGTAATTCAAGGAGATGAAAGAGAGAAGGTGCTGTGAAAGAAAATTAGGGTTTCCTAATTTTGGGATCGATCTCAGTTCATATGAGTATTTGGGTTTCTTTTTCAAACCGGGTTGCCTTGTATTTGGGTCCGTTTTATTCCTTCTAAGGCCTAATGCATTTGGGCTCATATGTACTGGATTTGGTTCGATATTAATAAAATAATCTTTTTTTTTGCTAAAAAAAAAAATTCAACAATACTTTCCAATATAAAAAAACATGAGTTTTACTTTTTTTTTGTGAATCTTCTCTTTTTCTGTAAAATCTAAATACTCAAATTTTTCAAATTATAATTTTTGTATCGAATTGTAGTTAATTCTCAACTTTTTCAACATAAAACAACTACTAAATCACATTTTCACGAAGAATTTATTTTATTTCGTCTTTAATTTTTTAGTTGGTGTGTTCGTTAATAATATACATCTTCTAAAAAATGTTCGTGTTTGGTTTTGATGATTTGTATGTTTTTTTACGCAACAAAAATACATATACTAACTTAGGAACTATTTGTGTTCCTTTATAGGTGACAAAGTTTTGTCAAACTCGTGGTCTGAGTCATCCTCATCATTGTCACCTCTAAATGATCTGTCTCTAATCTGAATCTTCTCTGCACCAACTTGTTTCGCCTGAAGTTGATCCAACACAATGAACATTTTGTATGATACTCCTCGAACTCAATTGACTCAGTGCTAGGTTGATTTCGTTGGTATCTCCTCACAAACATCTTTTGTCAAAGTTTTTCTCGATCGAGAACTCTCCAAAATAGGTGCGTTTTTTTGCATGCGTAAATTAAAAAAATTAGAATTAGTCAAATTCGAGCATCAATATCATAGGTTCAACTGTTTCACCGCATTACCATTGTAGGAGGTATGTAATGCAAGTGTGTATTAACTGTATTGTTAATGTGTATTAGCTGCATTGTTAGTGTATGAGCATATGTATTGCTAGTGTGTATTAGGTTCACTATAAGTACATGGCTTATACATTGATGGTATATATGCCTTACATTAACTGTGCACGAGTTCGCGCTAGTAATGCGGAGAGGTTGCATCAATAGTGCAATAAATAACACGTGCAAATCACGAGAATTAGAATTAACATAACACCATAAATACTATAGCAAATCAACCATTTACATCACTCATACTATGTATAGCAACATATTTGTATGCCAACCTAACCAATAAATCATCAATTCAGAAAAAATAAATCATGGAGAAAATTTGAATACTTACTTTGAATCACCCTTTCTACTTCAAAAAATCGCCGAAAACGGAGAAATGTTTGAAGAAGTTGATGGAAAATTAAAGAATTCATCATAGAAGAAAAGTTGGTATATTATTCTTGAAAGAGTTGAATGGTTAAAAGAGTTAGGATACAATTGTCAAACTAAAAAAAATCTTATATATTCTAATAAACGGTATTTTTGACTGAGTGTTTGGGTGGGAGATGGAGGGGTTTAACTTATACAGGGGAGGAAGAAAAATATGGAGTGTTTGAATGCCGAGTGCTTGACTCTAAAATTATAGTATGATAATGGCTATTAAAAAATTCTAATATTCATAGTAGTGAGTCATATTTTTTTATTATTTAAAAACTTATCATCGAAAGAAAATCCTAAACAAGCTTTGTCTTTATAGTTATTTGTACCCACTACCAACAAGTTTTACTAAATATAGCTATGTAACACCGAAATTGGGTTAACTTGTAAAAATATTACAATTTTAAAACGCATTCTTACTAAATCATGAAACCACTTAGATTTCAACTCAAAAGCTTACTCAATAAATTGTTTTACTAAATTGAAAGGTTTTCTCATTTATTTAAATAAATCGAATATATGGCCAGAATAAACAAAAAAAACAACACTTACTTCATACCCATACCGCGTATCTATTTTTTTAGATCTATAAATCAGATAAATAGGGAATAATATGATGTCCATCATTAGTGGATTTCACAAGTCATTTGTTGGTTTTACTTCAGCATAGCTGTGTATAGTATGGTTGCAGAACTAGTATCAATATGCTTGTAAAACTTATTATGTTAGGGTTGTTAACTCATATGGTACTCATAATTTGCAAATAAATTATTTTACATTTGAGAAACATGACGTAATTATTTTCCAAAATCAAACATAATTATTAACAATTTGTTTTATGGTATATTTATGTAATATTTTAAATAATCGCTAGAATGCGGCAAAATACGTAGGCAAGTAACCTATTTGGCCACAATGTCACCGGATAAAACTAATTATGTCGCCAATGTGGTGGTGAATTATTGTAAGTTATTCCAACCACTGATACATTGCTTTTATTGTGATACATCTATTATTTTTGTATTGTGATAACAAATTTTACTTTAAATATTAACTTCATATGCTTGTTTTTATTATTTTCCAACTTAGGTCAGGAACATGAAAACATATGATATTGTTTGCAAAATCTAATAATAATACTTATGAAACCTTATATAAATTATATGGTCTATGGACAAGAATTTGTCCATTGACTACCCATTTTCGTGACAGGCAGTCTCTCGACTAAAAAAAGTCGGGATGTAGTCCTTTGACTATCCATTTTGTTGACATATAGTCCATCGACTAAAAAATCCAGCTTTTGTCCTTTGACTGTCCATTTTAGATATATTTAGTCCCTTACACATGTTTATTTAGAAGACTAACTTTATCGAAAATAAAAAGTCAAAGGAGTCAATTTATCAAAAATGAATAGTTAAGGGACTATCTGTTACGAAAATTGATAGTCGACACATGTGGATGGACTAACTTTATCAAAAATGGATCATCAATGGACTAAATCCAGAATTTTTAGTGAGGGACTATCTGTCACAAAAATTGATAGTCAATGGAGTACTTCTTGTTCAAATCTAACTATATGTAAAACCAACAAGAGATGGTATATGCAAAACATGAGTTACTTATTTTTTCACAATATCGACGGATAAAATTCACTATTTTGCCAATGTAGTGGTGAATTATTTTAGGCCATTTCAATAGATAATTTGTTGGTTTTGTTATGACCCATATGTTTTTTTCATGTCGTAGTAATATAGGAAGACAACTAGCATATCTGGTCATGCAAGTTGGTGAAGGATTTTGTTGAATATGATAAAGTTACAACATTGAGAAATGTGGACTGCGGTTTTTTCCATATAAAAAATTCAAACAATATCTTAAAGAGAAACTCAACAACAAACATCATGTAGTATGGTATTCGAGATTTTAGTGTGCCAGTTGTGCAGGATTTTATTGAAGACGATAAAGTCATAACAGTGCAAAGTTTGGAGGATACGACCACTAAAGGATCATATTTATTTCAAAAGAAAAATGACAAACATATTGTCCATTATCACTGGTAGAACTCAATTTTTATGTTCTAGAGTGCTCATATTTGAAAGAAACATATATTGTAGAATGTTGTTAGTATTCATGGTCTATGTTGGAAAAAAATCAAAGGTGTGTAGTGGTTTACTGCATGTTTTGCATATGTTAGTTTTCACTGCTTCACATCATACATACATCAAGTTTCGTATATATAGTATTTGAGGTTTCACATATATGATATTAAGTTTATGTAATCAGGATATTCTTGTATATGCGAATTTCAGAACCAACAAACAATTGATTCAAGCATAAATGTTATATTTTATACAAAAATGTAATCATGTTTTTAAAATGAACATATAGTGGGATAAAACCCTTATATTACATTCATAAACAAGAAAATAAATATAAACAACAAATACAACTAAAACAAATAAAACACCCTTCACGCTTCGCCTTCATTTGTTTAGTGAAGTTATTCTCCATATCTTCTATCATGTATTTTTTTAATAGAATCAATAATACACAAATTAAACACTATGTATGCCTCTTGTATGGAATTATGCAGAAGGTCGGAAACCAGAAAACTTCGAATCGATTTCAAATATTTGAACCTGATATAGACTTCTTCACGACCTCGTATATATGGAATCGTATATGAACGACACATACAATTCATACCGTACATGTAGTATATACTTCATGTTGCTTCATCAAAAAACTCAGTTGTTTTATCCATAATTATACTCTTCCTACCGCCGACGACTTCCAACAAGTGGTTATTTTCTTGCCTAGTGTATTGTATATCGAATAAACTAAAAGTTTGATTTGTTATGATATGTTATAGATGAATATATAAGATATGTTTGGTTGGGTATCTTCTTTGTGGAATATTATAGTGGGTGAAAAAAATTGGTGGGATATTATATTTAAAATGGGGATACGACAGGACGATATTCACCAATAAATGAAGGAAAACTGGAAAAACATCATATGCATATACGGGTTTACTGTATGTTTCGCAACGATATAGATGTTACATAAATCACAGGTTTTGCAAAACTCGTCTTTACTAAATTTCTACTTGTGAAATACATTGTAAGGCACATGAAAATGAGTTTTGCGTCATTTATAATCCTAATTTCATAATCAACCAACAATGGACTAAAACCCTTATATTACATTAACAATAGAACTGTAATCCAGCCCCCAAGGGGGTAGCCGAGTTGGTTGAGTATGTCATGCTTGTGACCAAAGGTCATGAGTTCGAGTCCCTCTACATACGCTTTCTCGGCTGAGCCTGTCACCTTGTGTGGTTTACCTTCTGGCGTTGGTTTGCAGGCTATTGCGTCAGACTGAGGGTTTACTTTGTGCGCACTCATTGCACTCTGAGTACCGGCTGCGGGTTCCCTCCAAAAAAAATAAAAAAATAGAAAAAATAGAACTGTAATCCCAATTTTGTAATCCCAATTTCAAAATATAAAACAATTACATAAGAAACAAATACATAAAAACAGATCAAATGATAAATCTGTACTTTTGAAATACCATTTCGAGCTTCTATTTCTATAAATTTCTATTCAATCCAAGTATAATATATATTTTTATCGATCCGTTATTGGAGAACAGTCCCACTTAAAAAAGGTACAATCTATTTCAATAGTTTGGTTAAAATAAAAAAATAAAACATCTCATTAAGCCAAAAACTACGGAGATTGAATAAATTGACTCCAAATAAATTACTATTTCAGAAAACTTACCTGATAGTTATTTCATCCAAGAAATATCCTACCCAGATTCAAATTCATCCATAAAATACGAACGAGAACCGATTTTCAATCAAAACGTTCTGATTCAACTTCTCGGCTTTCTACTTGGATGAAAAATATTGAACCACTACTAGATATATTTATTAGCTAATGTAAGAAAGAGTGGAAATATCTTGAAATAAATAGAAGAATAAGAAGAAGTCGAGGTTGGGTGAGTTAAATGAATGAAGTCGAGGTCGGGTTGGTTATTGTCACGCATATATGTGAAACCTTATATAACATATATGCAAAACTACCCGTATATATAATGAAAAAAAATTATATGTTAAACTTTTCTTACATATCTGAAATAATTTTGCAATAATAACAACTCAAGTACGATTGTCGAATTGTCTATCATTTTTGCAATATAAATCCAAAAATATGATCTGTAATGAAATTGCATAAATAATTAGACACGTTGTAGCACATTGACTCCAAAATATACCTCTTAATTTATAATACACGTCAGTTCGTGTCGGTCTTGTTTGTGTTTTTATGGTATTTTATTTGTTTTCTACCAATCAGTTTTCAACTATGTTTCGCAAGTGCGTGTCATACATAATCCGTAAATTGTTTTCGATTGTGCATTTGGCCTTTAAATTGTGTGTGCGATCAACTTCCAAAAAAATATGAGCTCATCTCGAACAAAGAATAATGTAGAATCTATTGAATATCATTCTAAGTTAAATTAAAATAAAGAAGAAAAAAATTAAAGTAAATATAATGTAAATTGCATAGTTTTGAAAAATTATGTTCTTCCATATTTGATTAAATTTCGCAAGTAATATGATGAATGTAAAAAAATTTGAAAATCTATAGCTTACTTATGCTAAAATAGTTGTGTTTACCTAATAACGGTGCATTGAAAGTGACTTTCACACTGGAAAAGTTCAAACAAAATGTCACTGACACTGCACCTCGTCGTATGTTTTTTTAGAAGACATAATAATGTACCATATTTAATTTGTTTAACATGAATATTTCGATGTTTCAAAAGTATAAATCATTTTTATTTTCAAGAATAATTTTTATTTCTTAGTATTATAAAAACATAACATTTTGCAGTCAAGTACGAGCACTAGTATTTTCGCAACTGACCAATATAATATTGTGCATGGATGTTCGAGTAATTTTGTTTATTGGCAATGTAATGTATGAATTTTGCATGTAATGGATATAATAAAATTTCAAATAATAATTAGTTCACTTGAAAAGCATAAGAGAAATGATAAATGCGCAAGTTGTCTTAATAAATTCATTATTCGTGATTCCAATATACATTGTAATCATATGTGATCTGATTTTACAACAGTTAGTACTACAATCGCATCGAATGCTTATTTGGAAATGCAACTTCAAAACTATGATTTACAACAAAATGACATAAACAGATAGACATGTTGCAACACATGGACTTCCAGAACTACCCCTCTAGTTTAATCATATAGTAGTTTACATCGGTCTGGGATTTGTTTTCTCGGTATCCTTACATAATATATATCTTTCACCTCACAAGTCATCGCTCTACTAAAAAATTTCTTCATTTGCTTCCCTTGATTTTGCAAATTAAATATTCGACATAGATTAGATTTTAGAGCTTTAATATTTAAACTCTAAGTATTGATTGTTGGATTTCGTATTCTGAAATGTTTTTTTAAAGAGGATAATTTTTACCAATATTATATTACTTGCGGTACCACGAGTGTTGTTTGTGCTTATATTTGTTGTTTGTGGTAGTTTAATTGTGTTCCAACAATCGATTTTGAACTATGCTTTGTAAATAAATATATACAAATCCACAAAATTGTTTTGTCTGTGTTTATAATATTTGAATTGTGTGTTAGCAAAAAGTTGTTAACTAGTTAGCACAAGTGTGTCGGGTTCTAAAACTTATATTTGATAATTTAAAAAATTAAGAACGACCATTGCTTAATTATGCTTAAGATCCATATTCGACCTTATAATTAATATAATGAATCCGACATGGGTGCGAATGAGGCATATAAACGTTGTAAAAAAATACACCTTTATTCTGCATTCTCGCATCTGTATATGATTGTAGTTTTGTTTATAATCAACTAAATGTTGCACTTAAATATCGGGAACTAATAACTAAAACAATTAAAAGCTATATTCGCACAAACCAACTTTCAATTTTGGTCGAACATATATTGGATTTACATCTCGTGATGTAATGGTTATTTTATACGTCAAATCCATGAAACAAATATCAACTTATGCAGAAAAAGGTCAGAGCATAGCTCAAATAAAGATAATGTAGAATCATTTTTATATGCCCACGTTTTAAATATATCATTCTAAGAACTACATCAAGAAATACGTAGAAATTCTACTAAAAATTAACAAAGTAATAATAGAGTAAAAGAAAGTTTGAATAAAAAGATTTATAATGGTTTGACAACTTGCCTACGTCTACTCTGAGCCTAAACAAATATAATTACATAGTTCTTCAAGAATAGCAACAGTTTACAAGATAGAGATAAAAGCGAAACTCAAAATTCAGAGCTCGCACTCAATGCTCTTATGCTAATCACTCTCCGGTTTACTAAGTATCTTCTCTCTCTATCTATCTGTGTTAACTCTACCAAAGTCCTGTCAGCTTCTTTGAAGTCCAAAAACACTATATATAATGCTTGGTGATAATACAACTCCTCGATAGAATGTAACAAACTCCTCAACAGAAATAACCATTTATGTCGTAATAAAGAATAATTAATTGTAGTGAAATAGTAGATTAATTTAACCACTATAACCAATATTGTACACCACCTGTTATACTTAATAGGTCAAGTCAGGTTGTTACCTACTTGGATAGTGTATACTCTACTTCATCCATAGTACTTCATATAGAATAAATTTTTTACCTCACTCAAAGGACCCTTAAGACCCTAACCTCGCTTAAGTTTACTCATTATTTTCCCAACTGATGCAACAAATTCCTTTGCATAAGTTTTATGGTAGATGAACCTCGTTGGTTTGGCTAATGGGTTCCTCTATAAAACAATCAAAGCTTTGTATGATACTATTATAATATAAACAATTTATTTAGCTTCAACTAAGGGTTTTAGGCTGAAGCAACCAATGCTTTAACAATGTTAGGCTTATATATTCGATGCATGAACGAAGTCCAATCTACATGGTCAAAGCACTCAATCAGTTATGATTTGTTCGAAGCAATTCAAAACCATAATTCCACTATTCTTCACCTTCGTTTTGACTTCTAAAAAAATACACTTGTAGTTCCACCTTCCCCTTACAAGGGCCTCAGATTATTCAAATATGAACCAAGTCCAAGTAGTGCTTGAACATGCTCGTTGTCACCAGTTTTAGTAAACACATATGATGGGCTAGCATCCGTATGAACCTTTTTTAGCTCAATCTATCCATTTTTAAGAATAATTCTTATGAAATGGATTTTAACTCAATGTGTTTAGTTTGTTCCTGAAAAAAATTGATTATTTGACAAGTTTATTGCACTCTGATTATCACAGTACACCATTAAAATTTCCAGATGCATTCCAAGCTCCATTAGCATTCCTTTCAAACATAGCTTTCTTTATTGCTGCGGTGAGAACAATAAATTCAGCTTTAGTGGAGGATAATATTACAACAAGTAGAAGATTATTTTTCCAACTCACAACACTACCAAAGAGCTCAAACACATAATAATTAAAAATTTCTTATTGTCTAGATTACCAACATACTCAGAATCAACAAAACTTTTAGCACCTTCCAGTCCCAAAACAACCTCTTCATACATCGCCCCTAGATTAGTAGTTCTCTTGATGTACATCTGAACCCACTTCACAACCTGGAAATATTCCGAGGAGCACTTCGGCATGTATCTACTCACAAATTTCAAAACATAAGCGAAGTCAGGTTTGCATCTCCATGCATTCAACATAAGCCTTTATAAATGTTAATTTAAAGCGTTGAGCAATATGATAGGTGACTACTTTCACCTTTGTCATACCAAGCTGGTCAAGAATATTTCTTAGATAGGACACAAGCCCCCCCCCCTCTATATAAACTTGTGTCCTTCATCTTAACCTTGCTACTCAAAATTAATTTCAAGGACTTAGTTTCTCATTTGTCTTTTATAGCAATCAAAATATCATTTATATACAACAATATATATATATATATATATATATATATATATATATATATTGGCAGAATCAATCTTCTTCATATACACATAACTCTTATAATTGTTTATTCCATAACAACTATTGACCATGGAATCATCAAAATACTTATACAAGTTCTTAGGAGATTGTTTCAGACCGTATAATAATATGTTCAAGAAATATATGTAGATGGTTTATTTAATGGTCCAATATAGGAAAGTTGTCTTGACGTCCATCTGGTCTAACTCAATGTCAAACATGGTAGCCATTGCAATAATGATCCAAATTGAACTATATTTTATTATGGGAGAGAATATCTCATTGTAATCCACACCCTCTTGTTGAGTAAATCCTCTAGCAACCAATCTAAATTTGTACTGAGCCACTTTCACCTAGGAATTTATTAATTTCTCTTGAAAATACACTTGCAACCAACCAATTGTTAACCTTTGGGTTTGTCTACCATATCTCTTGTGTTATTTTTCTAAAGCAAAGTTATTTCCTATTTCATTGCGACAAGCCATTTTGTTTTATTCTCACTTTTTATTGTATGCCTAAAGTACTCAAGTTCATAGTGAATCACTTCATATACAATAACCAATGTAAAAACTGTCAGTTCAGCATACCTGTATTTTTTAGTAGCTCAGATTATTTGATTGTCATATCATTTGCTATCTTGTAGCCAGGTTGCGCTTGGTTACCTTCTAGATCCATACACCTTTATTTCCCATGTGTATTTGATGCCTTAAATCCCTTTAAGCCAGTAGTAGGTTTTGATCTACGTGACTCAACCTCAATCTCAAGTGTGTCTCTTCCATCATATTGGACTTGAGGCATTTCACCATCCAAACCATAATAATCATTCTCGTTGAATGCCACATACCTACTGACTAGACATTTTATATAACATATTTTGAGACACCATAAGTTGTAACCATTGACGTCTTCCGAATACCCAATGAATAAGTACGACAAGGCTCTTGGTTACAGCTTATCCAATCTGATATATGCATAAGTAATACAACCAAACAATCTCAGCTTAGAATAATATGAAGGCTTCCCGTACCATATTTCATGTGGGGTATTTACGCCAATCGTAGTAGATGGACCATGTTTATGAGTTAAAATGAAGCCATTACCGGTTCAGCCCAAAACTACATTGGGAGCTTAGCAGTAACCAACATGCCCATCATTCTCTCAAGAGTGGTTATGTTCATTCTTTCAACAAAACCATTTTGTTGTGGAGTGTCCAATATAGTCATATGTCGAGCGATCCCTGGTGATTTTCAATAATTAGTAAATAAACTTACACATAATTTAAAACCATTTTCCGTCATAAACTTCTTTACTTCTTCGCTAACTTGTGTTTCAACTATTATCCTTCATTACTTAGATATATCAAAAAAAATTCCTTTCGACTTGAACAAATAGATCCACAACTTCCTTGAGTAATCATCATTGATTGACATAAAGTATTAATTACCTTCATGATATAAAACATTTGCATCCCATCAAATATATGTATGTATGTAGTCACACGTTCTACTTTTTATCTGCTCAGATCGTGCAAACTTAAATTTTTTACTTTTTCCATGCACAAAGGATCAAGTATTCCAAAAAACTCTAACAATCCCTTCTCATTCATATGTCCTAGTCTCATATTCCATAAGGTTTTACCATCTATTGTTCCTTATGAAAAATTAGCCATTATGCATATAATAGTATCACCAATCAATGATAAATACCGTTTGACAATTTATCTTGTGTCAAGGTCATGTCACCTCTAACAATTTTCATGTAACAATCCTCAACTTTAATGAAAACAACTAAGTTGTCCAGCATGCCAAGAGAAATTAGATTTTTATTCATATTAGGAACTTATCTCACATTACCCAGAGTTTGATCACATCCATAAAAACATCCAAATCTTCACATATATGTATCTAGCTATCTTGCAAGCCCTATTATTGCCAAATAACACAATACCTCAATTATTCGCTTCAAATAAGTATAACTAGCCCTTGCGTGGACTCATATGGAATGAGCATGCAAAATATAGAATTCACTCTCTCTGTAATTCATTTGAAAAGTACACAACAACCTATGCATATTCATATCATTCAGAAGCGACAAAAAAAATCCATGATCCAGTCTACAATCACCATGCAGTCTCAGTCATTTGGGACACTATCTCCTGAAATGACCCAGGTTCTCACAATGATGACATATAATATTGGACTTATCAAACTTTTTGATGAATTCGATCTAGATTTCCCTCTAACCTTACCGATATCTCTTCCCCTGAATCTCCCTTTAATGTTTTAAGCTTCATTCCTAGTATCAGAACTCTCATCCCTTCGACATTACATGACTTCCAACTCTTTGAATCTAATTTCAAGTTCCTACTCATCAATGGACAATGTTTCTTTGATGTAAAAGATAATATCCTTTAGTTGTCCATATGCAGGAAAAAAAATAAGTTCAACAAGATTACTTCATGATCTTCATCAATGATTTTCTCACTGGTGTTCGCCAAATCGATCACTATTTTAGAGAAGTCATCAAGGTTGTCATCAAGAGACTTGTCTTTATGCATATTGAAACCAAATAACTTCTCCTTTAAATATATTCAAATTGTCATGGACTTTGTCATGTACATGCTCTCCAGTTTGTTCGAGACCTTAGTTGCTGAATTTTCTTTTCACGCATGCATTAACATATTATTACTCAGATATAGAATGATCGTGTTGTAAGAAGTTTCATACATTTCATGCTTCTCCACCTCATATAAATTTTCAGGAAAATTAGTCTCCTCTACAAGGGGTAAAGTAACTTTGCGTTGAACCATGAGTGCTCGCAATTGTTGTCTCTAGATTCCAAAATCTCATTTCCACTTAAATCTCTCATTCTCAAAATTTGTTAGTCCCATTCGGCTAAAAGAATCACTTTGTAACCATGATCTTATACCAATTGACATTTTATACAAGATTTATTAAATCTTTGCATGTTTCAGAAAAATCGTTCCAAGAACTACGTCACGAAACATGTAGCAATTCTATTAAAAATTAACAAAGTAATAATAGAGTAAGAGATAATTTAAACATAGAGATTTATAGTGGTTCGAAAACTTTCCTACGTCCACTCTAGCCGTGACAGATATAATTCTCGTGGTTGTTCAACAGCGGCAACCGTTTACAATATAAAAATAACGGAAAAAATCGAGTTCTTTCATAAACTTTAAATCTAGAGCTCGATACTCTTCCATTTTCACTTTTCGATATACTAAGTATGTTTTCTCTCTCTCTCTCTCTCTCCCTCTCTTTATTTTTATTGCACACTTCACCAAAGTCCTGCCACCTTCATTGAAATCCAAAAAGAACTATATATACTGAATGGTAACAGCCTTTCTCCTCAATAGTAGTTAATCCTAGTGTAAAAGTAGATTGATCTAATTACTGTAACTCACACCGTATACCACATGTAACACTTAATAACTCAAGTCCTGGTTGTCACCTAATTTGCTAGCGTAGACTACGTCACCCATAATAATTCAAACCGAAGAAAATCTTTACATCACCCTAATGATGCATTCGCCCTTGAGCTCGTTCAACTTTACCAATTATTTTCTCAATCGAAGCAGAAAATACCTTTGCTTAAGCTTTATGGAAGATAATCCTCTTTGTTTTGACTAATTGCTTCAGCCTTAAAACAATTATCACTCTAGTATAAACAGGTTCTTAGGCATAAATAAAGGCTTCCAGGTGGTGGACCTTTGGACCTACACAATTAATTCGTTTCTGGCTAATCCATCATATTAACTTACTAAGTAAAAACATATTTACTCCTTATTACCAAAAACATCATGAATGTTACATTTTTGTGTTTATATTATAAAGTAAATATCATCCAAATATTTTACCAATTTGACTTACCGGCTAGATAAATCCTACCATTATCAGTAGCCCCTCCTAGTCTTTGCAAAGAAATCTAAGAGATGACTAGTTTTTTTGTTGCTTTAGATTTTACCTTTGCCTATCCCACTTACTACAGCCGATTATATGGTTTAAAACGAAATAGGCCAGATAAATTTACTTTCGATTATTTATGCCAAGGAAATCAACAGTCCCGAGAACTATCTCCATCACGAGTGGTATGTTTGTGCACACATGTCATAATAACTAAGAAAGTCAAGCAGAGGAAAGCTGTTGGGATTATGGAAGATGAACCGTTCTTTATTAATAAAGTATTTAATTTTGGAACCGGTGTATCGGGGAAAGAGCAAGCCGAGCTGATTGGGCCCTCGCTTTCTTCGACCCCTTTACTCATCCTACTTTGACAAAAATCACATATCCTCTCATAAAAACTCGTATCCGTGGAAATAAATGCAAATCCTGATTCATTATGATGGTCTAATATGATACTGAAAAAAGTTCTCCCTCAAAAAACCCCTTCATGCCTTTCGTAGAAACAAATAGCTCTTTTAACTTTAAAGAAAAAGTATCCAATAGGCATAAGGTGATTCTTCTCAACTATGATACATCCACGAAGAAATCTAATGGGTCTAGTAGAAAATGTTTCCATAAGACCTAAGATGATTCTGATAAGTCAAATTACACCCTAAAGAAATTTGTTGACAATTCGATGTGAATAATCAATTAAAGTTCTCATGATATCGAGATTGTGGCAGAGAATCATTTCAGAATAAAAGCAATAAAACTAGAAACCGATGTCTCCGGTCACTGGATCTGTAGGTTGAAAGGGTTGTGATTATGAGGATGAGGCTCAAAGAGAGAATAAAAATAAAAATCCAAACTCGGAGAAAAAAATGAGAGAGGTTGAAATTGAACTGCCCTTCAAGAAATCCAAACCACTAAAAAAGAACTTCACGGTATCAGGATCCAACGCCTTATAGATCTCTAAAAAATTGACTATAATTAGTACTCTGAAATTGAAAAATCAAATCTTTGAAGAAGATGGGGAATTTTTTAGTCAGTTTATATTTGTTACCCTGAAATCGGAAAAACATCACTGTCTATAAAGAGTTATGAACTAGTGATTTATACCCTACCATCATTTGGTACTTCAAACTGGTGGACATCTACCTTAGTCAGACCAGTCTGAATATATGGTTAACCTTGATATCCTGTATCATTGCTTTGAGGTTTTCTTCAATCAAACTTTCCATGAAGTAGTTTGTAGACATTACCTTCCTTTTGAGGAACCATGTTAGACCTTTTTATTTATTACCTTAGGATACAAGTAAAAGGTGGTGGATAATCTGCTCGAAGCAGAAACGACTTTGAAGTAACATTTTTTGTTAGTGGTTGTTTGGATAATGGTAAATAAATTTCTAAGAGATTAAATTCTCACCTACTTCGAAGAAAGTGGAAGAGTATAAATAAGTTCGGTCTTACACCGACCTTGTCTAAAACTATTATCAATCTTTGGTTTTTTTGTTAATTTTATATTTTTCATACAATCTTATTTTATAGTAATTTCTAAGTCCCAACAATAACATCTAGATTCCATTGAGGAGACTTTCAGTAAGCTAAGAAAATGTGCCAAATAAAATTGGTTGAGTGGATTTCACAACTACTTTACTCATGTTAACCTGATTTGAGCCACCTCTGGAGAATGAACAAGGAAATTACCCTCTCTTCGGAATAATTGATGATTCTTTCTAATCTAAATAAAATAGTAGCACGATTGGATGCCCTTGATGCTCATATTTAACTTCTGACCAGAAAAATGCCTCATAGCAAAAGGGTTAAGAAGGAAACTTCTGGTGGTTCGGATAAAAAAAGATCCAAAAAAGTACCAAGAAAAGGAAGATGCAAGCTAGTTTGGTTGATTCGATGGTGAATAAGGAGATATCCCATGTAGTTTATGCCCTAAATTTCAATGAAAAATGGATGATATTTCTGGTTTGACGACGATCGAGAGAAAAAAACCCTTCATCTAAAAAATAAAAAAATCAAGACAAAACCTCTAAGGGGAAAATGAGAGAAAATATGCAAATCCAAAAAGAAATCGTTGGTTCAAAAGAGAGATGATGCTTGAGAGAAGATTATATCGTCCTCAGACTATATTGTTATAGTTATCACGAATATTGAAGTTATTTATCAATGTCAAAACTTCAAAGCTGTCAATTCGAAGTTAATGTGCTGGCTGACCATCCTGACAATTAAACCTTAAGAACCCAATCACTAATTCGTCTGATAGAGAAGAAACATAGATCAAATTCTTCCAACTTTAGGTTTTTTAAACTTCTTGAAACATATCATTTTATCATAACCCTACATGATCTTTTGGTTTCCATTGCAAAATTTGAGAAGAAATAAGCAAAGAAAAATACGGAGTTAGACAAAACTAAGGATTTAAAGTAGCAAATTAAAAAGTGAAGTTAGAAAAAACTAAGGCTTTGGTTGTGCGTGTTGAGAATCCACTTCAGCCCTAGTAGATGACCCGACGTTATTCATAAAATATTTGCTGATCCTAGGTAGAGTGCTTTGAATAATACATGCATAATAGTTAGGAATGGAGAATGACGACTCTCTGAAAAAAATAGCTCAACGGACAAATCTCCGTGTTCTTAACTAATATGACGACGATAACGACTGTCATGCTGGACATGAGATTGAGGCATACCGTATCACTAAGGGAAATTAATATGACGATCGATATGATTTTGAAAGAAACCGAAGTGCTAAAAAATATTGTCCAAATAACTGAAGAAGATAAGCAAAATACTGACACAGATATGTCTGCCATCAAAGTACAGGCTAAAAAAGACAAAGTAACTGTGTTGTATGCTTATGCTGATAAACGGTCTTTGGTTTTCATAAAATAATTTTGGAGTTGGACTTGGGATCTTACTGGGATATGGTTTCCAAAGAGAAACGTCCTGAAAATATTTAATTTGAAGATGAAGAAGCATCTGAATATATATTTAAATAAGGCGTAAATTTGGAAGATAATGATGATAGTGGTGAATCTGGTAGTGGGTCTCTCAAGAAAATCAGTTTAAAGAAGAGTTAGAGGATGTTGAATAACTTCGCTTTTGTATTTCCAATGTTATAGCTCTTTTTTTGTATGTTTCTTTTTTAATTACAAATCCTTGTATGGCTAGGGAATTTTATGTCTTTTATTTTGGATTTTGTTAACGCTAATAGCTTTGTTCATCGTATACATTTTGCATATAAAGTCATGTCTTTAGATTTTACATAGTTGAGGGAGATCATTCCCCAACTGGTTAGCGAAGCTCTTTATAGAATCAATGGTATTGAGTTTTGCAGTATTAACCAACTAATGTTTGAAACTTTGAGCATTACCAACTATTGTTGGAACCTTTCAAAAGTTACCAACTAATGTTGGAACCTTTGAAACATGACCATCTAGTGTTGGAACCTTTAAAACATGACCAACTAGTGTTGGAACCTTTGGAACATGACCAAATAACCTTGGTATATCAGCATATAATTTCATGGATTTACTCTTTCACTCACCAAATAAGATCCCTCCCAATTTGGCCCCAGCTTTCCAAGCCTCTAATCTTTAGTGTACAAGAACACCCTCCTTAAAACCTTATCCCAAACTTTAAATTTCCTTCGACAAACGCTAGATGCATATTTACTTCTCATTAAAATATGATAATGAAAGGCTCTTAGATGTACATTCGTTCTTTTCTCTTCGATCAGGTCAATTTAAGACCTTATGTCTTCATTATTGCTAACTTTGGAATAATTTAGCCATTTTCCAGCAACCCCCTCCATATACTTTCTTAAACCATTAAGGAATTTTTTATTCGTGACTTCCAATTTTTCATTGTCTTGAGGGTGGAAGGATGTTGAAAAGCAATGGCGACTGCCACTAGAAGAGTAAAAAATTTCATGTACTTGTTATCGAGCTGAGGGTCGTTATCTTTGGTGAAGTTTCTTGTTACTCTGAATCTACAACATATATTAGATATAATAAACATGATAAAATCCTTTATTTTGGTTTCATCCAAAGGTTCATCCTCTACTCACTTAGAAAAATAATCGATGACCTCTATGATAGACTGACGTCCCCGCGAAAGTGATATGTAACGATCTAACAAAATCTAGTCTTCATCTGTCAAATAGTAATGCTTTCGAAATTGATTCAAGTGGTATTGCTGACATATATATGGTGTTAGAAAACCACTTCTAGGTATCACATTTTTTTATTAACTCTTTTGAATCATCCATGATGGAAGGACAATAATATCCAGCCAATAAAACCATTTTTTTCAATTTTTTAAACCAACAATGTGATTCATTTATTCAAATTCACCGTAACATAAGTCAACTTAAACATTTTTATTTAGAGAACATCTCCGAAGATCGTAAAACAATGTGCTTTAAATCTTAACTTTTTAGTCAACATTTTATCGTCAGGAAAAGTTCATATAACTAGAATTCTCTTAGCTCATGCCTCTAATATTTCTTTGTAATTATTGAAATACAAAGAAATATTAGAGGCATAAGCTAGAAAGAACTTTGACTTGTTATTAGATGCCTTGAGGCCAAAACATATCGTTTGATATATTGCTTTTCCAGTAAGAGCTACCAACTGAGCCCCTACTTCATAACCTGAGATGCTTGAACCCCTATCATTTCAAATAACCACTCGTTTTTAAGGATATCAATATTCGGCTATGGTTCTGGTTGTTTGAAGTGAAATTCAACTAAAAAATATGTCACGACCTACGCTTTGATTGATATTCAAGCTTTATAATCAATATCAAAGTCTCTCATTTCCACTGACTATATAGACATCCAACCCGAGACGTCAGGCTCTTGCAATATATTTTTCAATAGAAAAGAAGTTTGAACCATAATCGAATATTACGAATTTATTTTTCTAGTTGCGACAACTAAGGCCACTGATAACTTTTCTAACTTTAAGTATTTCCATTCAAGGCTTAAATCAGAATATATTCCCTCGACTATCGCGTTTTCTTTCATTTACTCTCCCGACTAAAAAATTGTCGGTCAGAGTCCGTGGTCTTTTCCATAGTTCAGCCACGTATCCTCATAATTAAATGGTACGAGTCTAACAGTTAATCCTTCGACTTTTAATTTCATTTTTATACTCTAAATTAAATATTTTAAATACTTTTTTATTCTTCCGGATTTAAAAATGAAGAATTTTATATGTCAAAAGTTTGGATTTGATGAAAAAGGTTGTGAACCGGTCATTTTATATGAAACAGTGCCATAAGGTTCAATGTATAATGAACCTGATTAGTAACTAGTGGTGGCACTGATTTTGTGTTTTGTTACTTTTGTTACTGATGGATTTGATCGGATTGTAACATAAAATGTAGTGTCTATATGTTATAGAATCTAAAAAAACCCAATAGTTACAGTTGATTTTTTTAGTAGAGTTATGTAATATCTCGTTTATGTTTTCAGGCTCTGCAGTTTTGGTAGCCAAACATCGCTTTCAGAAAAACAATCCAAAATTACTATGTCTTCGTTGATTATTATATAAGAATACTGTTTGGCAATATTGAACAGCAAGATGAACCGTCTACAGTAAACACCACAAAGGGCCGAGATTTAATCATTATAGAGAAACCCCTGAGGGGTAGATCCAGGGAACTGTCGCAGTTCGTTAACCTTTTAATAGACGAGAATTTATTGATATAAAATGGCCAATTCACATAATTTATTCATCAAATCCAAACACTCAACATATAAAATCCTTATCCTTTAACATATGAGATATTCTGTTATTTTTTCTAAACTGAGTATCACAAATTATACCCTACTCTGTTTTTATAAGAATAAAAAAACAAAATATCTAATTTAAACGATTATCTGTAAAACTCGTACCATTTAATTAAGGAATTACGTGGATGAACCACATAAGAGACCACACGCGGGGACTAAATCTATAGATTTTGAATAATCCACCGATCTTGACTGGCGATTTCTTAGTCGAGACACTAAATGAAAGAAAATGCAATAGTCGAAGGATTATATTCTGATTAAGCCTCTTTTCAACATCGAAAAAAAATATATTACTCACATAATAGACCGGACAAGGATAAATTTCAACTTCTAACTAATACTGCGCTTACTGTATAGTCTGATACTAAGATATTGATGAATTGTTTTTCTTCGATATTTGGCTTAGTTAAAATTTTCACAGAAGTTAGGTTTTTTTTTATCCTGATAAAACCATCATCACACTCTGGTGTTCAATTAAATTGGTTTGTTTTTCTCAGAACTTGAAAAAATAGAGCACACTTTTTTGCTGACCTTGATATGAATTTGTTTAGAGCATTCAACCTTCTAGTTAAGATTTGTACTTCCTTGATGGATCTCGGAGGATCTATAGTAGTGAAGGCATTCAACTGCATAGTAGTTAAGGCATTCCTTGATATAATAATGTTTAATTGACCTTTTAATGAAGAAATATATGGGTTAAGGAATCAAACTTTAGGTGCCACAAGTGTACAACATTCAACTGCATAGTAGTTAAGGCATTCCTTGATATAATAATGTTTAATTGACCTTTTAATGAAGAAATATATGGGTTAATGAATCAAACTTTAGGTGCCACAAGTGTACAACGAAGAAATCCTAAAGTGACAGTGGCATACTAAAATCCGTCACTAGATATGGTATCTAGAGCAGACGGTGTGCATGGTGGATTTTGTAGTCAAGGATTTGTATCTCCTAATCTTCAAGATAGAAATATTGTGAATCAAGGTATATATATATATATATACATATTAATTTTTCTAATGTATAGATTCTAGAATCTCATATTGAAGAGATGAAACAAGAGCAAGTCAAGGCAATCCAATTACAATTAAAAAGGAGCAAGAGGCTCAAGCAGATTTGAGAAGCTATCAGATAAGTTACAATTGTTAACTGAGAAATTAACATCGAAAAGTAAAAAAATATAATGATTTGAAAAACAATCAGAAGTTAACTGTGATGGGTTTTGGCATGCATTCATAAACCATTTTGTTAAAAATATAGCATACAAGAATGATGGTGATTCTATAATGATTTTTTACCAAATTATAGAGGAATTATTATATATTTATGTTCAGAAATTTACACGCGAGTTGAATGCTTTATCAAATTGTAAAAAGGCTACGGTAGTTGCTACTTTTAAAAGATGTTTGACTCCAGAGGAAAAATTATATGAGGATCTTGTTAGGTTTCCAATCAAAACTATTAGGAATATTTTGGTAAGAGCAGATTAGTTCATAGGTGTTAAAAATTTGAAGAGTGATTCAACAATTTTGTTTAAATTTCAAGATTCAAAACTTCTGTTGATGAGTAAGAAAAAGGTTGATGAGATGAAGCACGATGACTTCGTCAAAGAATATTTGAACATGCGTATGGTTTCTTACTAGGATAATCGAGCACGAAGGTACACACCGTTAATTAAAAAATATTGTTATTATTTTTTATAAAATGAAAGATAAAGAAATTTTTAGACCACATTGTCTAATATTTTCACCTGATAATGGAAGATCTAAAAGATTTTTTTGTGCATATCAAAATGACAATGGACATTTGACAAGTGATTCTTTACATTCTAGATATGAAATGCAAAAGTTACTTGAAAATGAAGAAGTCGTTGAATTTATTAAAAAGATAGGTGAAGAGAAGAGTAAAGAAAAAAAGTGAGAAGTTGTGTACAAATTTGGCCATACACGAATAGGGATGATAAGAGAAATCAATGGTTGTTTACTATTTCTAGAGGAGACAGTATGTCGTGAACGAGTTCTAATTCTAGAAAAAAACACAAAAAAGATTTAGATATGCATCTGACTCATAAATCATTATATCATCATTATAGGTAACCGGCTATTGATTTATCTTTCACTAATGATGATTTACGGGAGTTTTTACCCCTCATGAAGGTGCATTAATTTTTAGTTTGGACATCTCGGGAGTTATGATTACTCGTGTTTTGATAGATAATAGTAATTCAGCTAATATCATTTTCAAGGGTAGTTATGATAAAATAGTGGATGTACATTTATTGAAACAAATGAGAATCAGTTGGTGAGTTACGATGGTAAAACGACAAGTTGTGTTGGGGAAATTGAATTGTCCGTAATTGTGGGGCATGGTCATCGTACATTGAAAATTATGAGTGTGAGAACTGTATTTATGATTAATGATGTTTTAAGTCCTTATAATATTGTTATGGGTCAGCCTTGGTTACACAAAATAGAAGCCACAACATCAATGTTTTGTGAGTGTCTTAATTATTATGCTGGAAGTTTTGTCAGGGTAATTAGGGGAAGTCCAAGAGCAGCAAAAGATTGCTATGTAATTGTTTGGGATTTGCGTAATTCATCATCCTAGAAATTGTAGAGTCGTTAATCAAGTGAAGAAGTTGATTGCAGAAATGAGGTTAACGACCCTATAGAGGAAGTGCAAGGTGATAGTTTTTTGGATAAAGTTGACGAGATTGAAGTATCAAGTGGGCAAGTGGTTAAAGTTGGAAGTCATTTGAGTCAAAATTTTAAAAATAGGCTAGTAAAGTTGTTATGCAATAATAATGATGTTTTTTCTTGGGTTGCTGATGATGTTATTGGGGTAAATTCGTCGGTTATCTGTCATGAGTTGGCTGTTGATATAAGATTAAGACCAATTCGTCAAAAAAGAAGGGTTTTTTCGTGAGAGAAAGTTGAGGTTATTGTTAAGGAGGTTAATAAATTGCTATGATTAGGTCATATAAGTGAATCAGAGTACCCTACTTGGGTAGCTAATCCAATGTTGGTTAAGAAAATAATGGCCAATGGCGGATATTCGTGAATTTTACAGACCTGGATAAGGCATGTCCTAAGGATACATTTCCTTTGACTTGAATTGATTTATTAGTTGATGTAGCTTTTGGTTATGAGTTTTTATCGTATATATGGATGTGTATGCGGGGTATAATCAAATTCAAATACATCCAAATGATGAGGAGTATGAAAAAATTCGAACAGAAATAGGGTTGTAGTGTTATCGAGTAATGTCATTTGGTTTAAAAATGATTGATTAACGTATCAAAGATTGGTTAATAGAATACTTGAGAAACAATTGGGAAATAATATGGAAGTTTATATATATGATATTATTGTTAAAAATAATTCGAAGGATCGACATGTGGAAGTTTGGAGTGAGATTTTTTAAAACTTAAGAAATTTTAACCTTAAGATGAATCATTTCAAGTGTTCTTTTGGGGTTTAAATGGTAAATGTATATTGTTAAAAATCCTAGCATTGAGACTGATATGATACAGCTTAAAGAGTTGTTGAATATGGAGCCGTTAAGCAATATTAAAGATGTGCAAAAGTTGACGGGACGTTTAACAGCTTTATCTCAGTTTATTTCAAGAGCATCAAATAAAGTTCATATTTTCTTCGAAATCCTTAAAAGAGCTAAGAAATTTTGTTAGAATAAGAATTGTGACGAGGCATTTTATGTGTTAAAATGTTATTTGGTTTCATCATATATATTATCATCGCCAACAAAAAGTGAATCTTTGTATCTTTATCTTTTCATTTCTGAACATGCGGTTTGTTTTATATTAGTTAAAGAAGAGGATAAAGTGCAACAACTGGTTTACTATGTAAGTAAAAGTTTAATTGATGCTGAAAAAGGTATGTGAATTTGGAAAAATTAATATTATGTTTGGTCGTATATGTGAGAAAGATGAGGCTTTATATTCAGAGTCATATTATCATTATTAGGAATTCCTTTCCTTTGAAAGGTACATTATAGAAATTTATTATTTTAGGTAGGCTCATAAGGTGGTTAGTTGAATTATGAGAGATAAGATTTTTTTCGAGCCTCAAACTGCGGTTAAGGCTCAAGTGGTAACATATTTTATAATTTTTTGGGGAAATATTGAATGATGAGGAGGGTGAGCAGTCAGATTTAGTAAGAGAATTTGAATAGGTAGTTGAGATGGATGGAGCATCAGCAATTGGTACAGGTGGAGCGAGAGTTATATTGATAACACCTTTTGAGGAAGAGATTAAGAAATCTATTAGATTTGGTTTTGATGTGACTAACCATAATACTGAGTATGAGGTTGTTTTATGAGGGTTGGGGTTAACTCAGATTTGTGGGGAAAAAGTTATTCGAATTAGGTCAGATTCTAAATTGGTTGTAACTCAAGCTAACGAAGTTTACGATGCTAAGCATGAAAGTGTGAACGAATATTTGGAGGTTTTAAAAGAATAGGTGAAGAAGTTTGAGAAAGTTGATTTTGAGAAAATATCTCGTTTTGTTAATCCATATGCTAATTTATTGGTAAAAATAGTTGCGATAGGAGATAATCATTTAGTAATTCTTCTGGAGAGGTCACATATTGCCCGAGTAGATGAATAATTAATGGTTTTAATGATTTTTATGGTTAATGATTGGCAACAAGAATATATGTTATTTTTTAGAGATCAATTACTTCTCGAGGGTAAGGGTGAGGCTCGTGCTTTAAGAATTTGTGTGACAAAGTATATGATTCTTGATGGTGTACTTTTTAGAAAACGTTCTATGAGGACTTTGTTGCGTTGTTTGAATAAATAAGAAGCATTATTTGTGTTGCAAGATCTCTATGAGGGAGTTGTCGGGCCTCATTGCAGTATAAAAGTTTAATTAGACGCTTTCTTCTTGCTGGATTTTACTGGCCAAAATTGGCGACTCATGCAGAGTCTATGATGTAAGGGTGTAATAGTTTTCAATTGTATGTTAGAACGATCCATTTGCCGAGTGAGCCTATGAGTATGGTCTTATTCCTTGTCCATTCGATAAGTGAGGAATTGATTTGGTGAATCATTTACCAATAACTATTGATGAGTCCGAATTCTGCCTGCTCCCCGGACATGGACAGATCGGTCCAAGCCCTCCAGACCGGACAGAGCACTTCGAACACTTGGCCAATTGGACTGTTCGAACTATGACAAAAGTACTAAAAAACCTAAACACTTCTTGACTAAGCTACTTGCTCTCCTACTTAGAACTCATGGGTCTTTGAACATGACCCGAGTCCATTAAACATGACCCGAAAGCCCATAAGGGCCCAAACATTAGGGTATAAATACCCAACCACCTGCATTAAGTGTGGGTAATGAGAATTAACTGCTACCAGCCAGCTTAATTATCTCTCTACTCTCTACACTAAATATAAAACACTCACATACTACTATTAAACACCAAACACATTACAAGCCTACCCTCAGGTGATAATTATCCACACCAACTATGGGTAAGAGGCAGTTTTTGGTAGTGGCTGTAGAATATTTTACCAAATAGGTATAAACGGAAGATTTGTAAAAAATAAAAGCTCAGGAAATGTGTGATTTTCAAAAGGTTCATATTTTTTCGCGATTTAGGATTCCAAGGATATTGGCGACTGATAACGGGCCTCAATTTCAAAACAAAATAGTGACAATGTTTTGCAAAACATATGGAATTGAGCTGATTGAGATAACAAATAAAACAATTATTAACAAGATAAAAAAGAAAGTTGAGTGAGAAAATGGCTAGAGAAACTATCTGAGGCATTGATGGCCTACAGAAAGACTACAAAAAGTCTTGTAGGAGAAATTCCATTTTCGTTGGTATATGCAATAGATGTTGTTATTCCATGAGAGGTGTTTATTCCTAGTTATAAGATTTAATATTATTCAAAGGAAGACAATCTTGAATGAAAGAAAATTTCAGTGGATTTGATTGAGGAGGGTCGTGATCAAGCTCGAGTTAGAGCACACCATTATAAGAGTCTGATAAAAATTAGTATTGATTTGAAATTGAGGCCGAGAAATTTCAAGGAGGATAATTTGGTTATGTAGAAACTCTTATAGGAGACAATGGATAAAAATTCAAGAAAGTTAGCTTCAAATTGTGAAACTCGGTGTGAAGTTGTTTCTAAGGGTTTCATGGGGAATAACTATTACAAAATTTTACTAGTAACATGCTGAAACATCCTTGAAATATTCAACCCTTGAAGTTGTATAAATAAATTTTTTAAAATTGGATGTGTGCTATTTTTCATTTTTAGTGGCGCATAAAGGTTTTTTAGTGAGACACATTGTAAAGGTGTTTCATCAATAAAATTTCAGTTTTCACTTGATTTAAGATGTTCAAATTCGTCAAGAACACCACCAAGTAGAGAAGAAGAAGTAAGGATACAAAAAAAGAATCACGTCAAGTAATGAATAATCGATTATTGTTAAATAACTAAACCTAAGGTTGAAAAACGAAAGCTTACACAAGAAAGGTCATATTGTTCTCTGATACAATTGTCAAATAAGCGAGTATGGTTAACTAACCAAGTCCAAGGTTGAAAAACCGAACAGTTATTCAAGAATGTCAGATTGTGCCTTGACTTAATTATTGAATAAGTGATTATGGTTAAATAACCAAGCCTAAGTTTGAAAAACGAATGGTTACACAAGAATGCTATACTGTTCCGTCACTTAATTATGAAATTATGATTATAGATGAAAACCAAGCCTAAGGTTGAAAACTGAATGGTCACGCAAAAATGTCATATCGTTCATTGACTTAATTATCAAATAAGTAATTATGGTTGAAAAATAAAACTTAAGGTTAAAAAACTGAAGCTAACCTAATTGGTTACACTATATATTGGTATAAGTTGTTAATAATATGTACCTACCTCATTAAAAAATATAAAAAGACATTATAAATTTTTTATTGAAACAAAATAAACAATTTATTTTTTATGGTGTGATAGTAAGGATGAGGTAATAAATTTATTTTACTCACATATGTTTTATTAGATGCATTTAAAAAATATATAGTAACAAGTTTGGTCAAAATATATGGCATATAGAAAGAAAAATGATCGCCATAAAATTTAAAGTCAAAATATGTCGAGGTCAGCAAAATATCACAATATAGTAAGAATATAAAGAGTATAACACCACTTGCTCAAAATATTGTAGACAAACTAAAATTTAAAGAAGTCATGATATTTAGGTTGGTATCCATTTCGTCATTTGTTATAGTTCATGATTTTTAACATGAGGAGAGTTTCTAGTGGAAGGGGGGCTTCATCATTCTTGATGATAGCCTTCGGCTAGTTGTTGGGTTCAAGTACAACAATGATAGTTTCTTAATCGTATTCTTTTTCAGGAGATTGTTTTGTAATAGTTGCTTTGATAAGCCCTTCATTATTGGGACCATTCTTATTTTGTTCTTCTGATGTGAGGGCGAGTGAAGAGATTTTTTTTGGTAGTAATTTGTCTAATTCTCTTAGTTGATGGTAGGATTTGTAGCTAGGATTGATAAGATAATCTGTTTTTTAACTCTTGTTAATCAAAAGTTTAGCTGCAGCAAAGGTAACTTCTTCTCTTTCACTTATGATTTTAAACGCTTAAATCAGGAAATAGTCTTTCGACCATCCCGTTTTCTTTCATTTAATCCCTCGAATTTAAAATCATCGGTGAGAGTCCTTCGACTTGTCAATATTTATAAATTTAATCAATGACTTATAAAATTTATAAATTTAGTCCATCGACTTAGCAAAATCAATAAATTTAGTCCCTTAATTTTACGAAAAACTATAAAATTAGTCCCTAAATCTAAGAAAAAATCCTATCACCACAGATTAAATTTATAAATTTTGCAAATTATATGAACTAAATTTATAAATTTTGTAAGTTATGGACTAAATTTTAGATTTTACCAACTCTAGTGACCCTTACCGATGATTTTGAAGTCGATGGACTAAATGAAAGAAAATGAAATAGTCGATGGACTATTTCATGATTTAAGCCTGATTTTGAAAGTGCTATTGTCAACATCTTCTTTTATATTTTGAAATTCTATGTATTTAAATTTATCGATATTATTTAACTTTTAATTAAGTATGGTGCTCCCAGATTTTAAAGCACACAGTCTAGTAGTGAAATAGTTGATTTCAACATTTAGAGAGTTGATTTCATCATTTATATTTTTATTCTCATTCGAGAGAGTAGTGCTTTGAGATATTAAATTTGTGTTAGGAATTGTTAAACTAGAACCTTATTTGATTAATTATGCATTCTGAATAACTACTTATTTTTTTTCTCAGCGTTAGCATTATCTTGTTAGGCTCAAGAGTCGTAAGAGATATTTTAATAGTTTTTTTATTTTATTTTGCAACTTATCATGATATATTTTCATTTTTTGCAATCCTTGTTTAAAGATATTAGTTATTTTTTTGCTACCTTGATTCAATCATAATTTCTTAAGGTTGAAAATTAGCCATAATATCGATATCGGGAGGAGTCATTATCACGTAGGTAAGCACAATGGAATTGTGAATAATATGGAAAATGTGAAAATATGAGGGAATAATAAGTATACTTTCAGAATTATGAAAGAGAATAATTTTATATGACTCAAGGATAATGTGGCATTAAAGACTCACCTCTAGTTAAAGTTCAAATTGTTTGTGTAGGATTTTAGGACAACTTATATTGTTGTATTGAGTCATGTTAGGGCAGTGCGAAAGTTGACAAGATGTGTGTAAAGTTGGAGAATGGACTGGTACACATATTGGAGCTCCGATATTTTGTTGGGTGGATGGTGTTGAGATTCCCAATGTAAGCAAAATTTATTTTCGAGGTCTTGGTTGATGGTTGCCTGATAATATGTGTGGTTTTGTGTGAAGATATTGTGTATGTTATAACAATTTTCACTTTTCTTGATTCTTCATTAGCAGTGGTGTGGATAAAAGTTGCCTGGGGGTAAGCTAGTAATTTTAAGTGGAGTTTTAAGGTGGCGTTAGGGTGTTTCACGGAGGTGTGGTGGTGTTTAAGGATATTTCAAGATGTTTCAGGGTGTTTCAAAGTGTTTCAAGGGTGGTGAGAGAATTGAGCAGCCTGGCAGCAGTTAATTTTTCTTACCCATAGTTAATGCTGGTGGTTGGGTATTTATAGTGTGTAATTTGGGCCCTTATGGGCTTTCGGGTCAAGTTTCATGGACCCGGGTCATGTTTAAAGACCCATGAAGGTTAAGCAAATGCACAGGTAGCTTAGTCAGATAGTGATTAGGTTTTTTTAGTACTTTAGTCATAGTTCGAATTGTCTTATGTTTGCTGTGTTCGAAGTCATCTGTCCGGTTCAAACAGGGCTGTTCGAATTGAAATCTTGGTGTCTGTCCGGTTCCCGGGGAGTTTTACTTTGGACTACCCTTTTGTGGAGCTCTTCGAATCCGGACTCATCAGGAGCCCCTTTTTTAGGTATTTGAACAAGTATCTTTGTTTAAAGAACTGAAAAACAGTCCGATTGGAGAAGTGGTTTTCCAATTCGAAGAGAGTTGAGACAGGCCCGGACAGCCCAACCGTTACGAATTCCAAACGGTTCTTTGTCAGAGGTAGTGGGACACGTGTCACACCCTGGTTGATCATTCCAGCCGTTTTTCTGCCTCGAAAATTACACCACTTTATCGAACAAGTAACTTCTTTAAATGCTTTTGATGATGTCAGCGCCGTCTTTTAATCATTGCCCAACTTTTCGGATTCTCCTAGGAATCAAACCCCCTTTTTCACTTTTACTATAAATACTATTCATCTTTCACAGTCTCATTTTCACTTTGCCATTTTACTCAAAACTTCATCTCTCTAAAATCTTAAAATTTCCTTAATCGTTTTATGTTCACACCAAGAACAGCTTTAATCAAGGGTGGCTGGCTCAATCTTTCAGAACTAGAGAAAGCTCAAAGGGTCGAAAAAGAGAAAAGGCTTGCAGCAGGGCTTCCAGCATCGCCTGTCGAGAAACCAGCCCCTTCGATTGAAGAATCTGATAGAGGTTCGTCTTCCTCAAAGGGTACAAAACCTAGAAAGCTCTTTCGAACAACACTCTCTCCCATCGTTTCAGACTCTTCAGTTCAAGAGTCTATCCCCATTGTTGAACCGGGGGTTACTGCTACAAGTGTCAGAAAAAAGTCTACTTTTATTGCCATGGGGTCCGACTCCGATCATTCTCCAGACAAGCTGATTATGAAAAGACCGAGCAGACTGGTTAAAGGACTCTCCTAAAAAAACACCAGTGAGTCAGGGTCCGGGACAACTGTTAGGACCCTCCGGGAGAGGCCGGTTGGTCCGGAGGCTAGTAGTCCACTACCTCCAAAGGAAACTTCGACCTCAGAGACTCAAGCTGAGGTGAAAACCCAAAAACATTCAACGAGCCGTCAGTCCGGAGGATCAGCTGTACCAAGCTTCATCCCTCCCCGGGCTGTTTCTGCAGAAGCTCCCCCAACAGTAATGGAGGAGAGGATGGAAGACTCCATAGAGGAGGCTAGGTTTGAGTCCGAGTCTTCCGGACAAGCTGACACTGCCATAGTTGTGGCCAAGAAAGGCAAAGAGGACTTATACCTGAGCCGTCCGGATCTGCCGGAGAGCCTTGAAGGGAAAGTTGGTCCCTGCTTTCACAAGGTAGAATTTAAGTACCTTTTGTCTTTGTTAAAAACCAAGTACATGTTTATTCACACTAGAGATTTGGGACGGCTTCGCACTAAGTGGGGGATCCCTGAAAATGTAAAGATTCGAATTCCCATCGACCCGGAGACCCCGATGGATTGCAAGAGAAACAAGATTGTCTTTTTTACAGAGCTGTTCAATTGGGGACTCAGGTTCCCATTGGATCCGGAGATAGTGCGCTATTTCCATTTAGTCAAGCTATGTCCATCGCAGCTGAGCCCCAACGGATGGTACACCTTGATGTCATGCATAATGGCGTCCAGGCTGTCCGGAATCCCTCTTCCCATGGAAGAGTTTGCTGCTGTGGCAAGTCTATGCAAGCATCACCAGTTCCCATTTTATCACTTTAATATGGGGAACAACTTGAAAACTGTCGATGATCTCCTAGAGTCGGAGAATAAATGGAGGAGCCAGTTTTTGTTCATAAGTGGCTCATGGGAGAATGGCCAGAAGATTAAATTCGGAGAGAATCCTAGCCTTCTCCGAAGCAGATGGAGAAGTGATCGTAAGCTCTTTCTTTAAGTTTCTGTTCGAATTTTCCCTTCTTTAAACTTTCACTCACTAGTCATTTTTTCGTTTTGCTAGAACTGCCAAAAGAATTCGGAGACTATGCGAAAGCCGGACAGGATACCTGTGGAAAGATAAACTCATGGGCCGCAGAGAACTGGGAGAACCGGTTTCACAAGGCTTTCACTCCGAGAAACTTAGCCAGATCTCACCTGTGGAACACCACAGGTCGGAGGGATTTAACATGGGAGGAGTTCTCCACCCCTCCTGATGACGACATAGTGCTGAGAAGGTCTCATGAGCTCGATGGGACCCTTTTCCTCCCTGCCCGGGCCAAAGCCCCAAGTAAGATGAAGGGCCAGAAGAAGAAAGGGAGGAAAACAGCAGGAGATTCAGAGAAAAAGGCCCTAACTGACACAGAGGTGCCAATTCCAGTTCAAGTTGATGCAAGCCTTCTACAGGTGGTAGAAGTGGAAAGTAAGAAACACGGAGAGACTCCCTCAAAACCTACGAGGGTCTCCAAACGAACCCGTAAGCAAGTAAGCGAGGGTGCTGAGAGAGAAGTAAAAAAGAAGAAAACTTCTCAAGAAGAAGAATTTACTCTCCGGGACCCGGAGCCCACTTTTCCAGTTGATCCTACATTAGCCGAAGAGATCCCAGAAAACCTTAACGAAGGGATTCCAGGGGAGCTTCACACTGATGATATTGAACGGGGAGAGATCAACATGGATGAAGTGGATGTCACCGGCCTGGGTCCTCTAGGTGACTACTTCCTTGGTTTGTCTAGGGATGAGTTTGCAGGGCCATATGTTCCTCCAAGTAATTCCAACACGGTGAATTTCAATGGCAAAACTTTCTTGGTCTCTAGCGAAAGGGATATCATAGCTCATTCCCTCCTTAGCAACGTGCAACCTGTGCTCACCCTGGAAAGGCAAGTCCGGAGTCAGGCAGAAACCATTAAGGAGCTTAAGTCTGAGAAGGAGAAACTGTCCGATGACCTCCGGGGTGCCACTACCCAGGTTGACTTGCTTAAGGAGTCAAACGAACAGCTGAAGAGGAGTAAAAATGAAAGCAACACAAAAGTTGCCTCTTTAGAGAAAACCCTAGAAGATCTCCGGGCTAAGCTGTCCGAGTTGGAGAAAGACTTGAAAACCTCAAAAGATGAGACTGCAGCAAAAGAGAAGATTGTCACCAATCTGACTACTGACAAGCTTGCTTTAGAGAATACAGTGACTCAAGCTATTGAGGAGAAGGCTGCTCTGGTGAAGGATCAGGAGGCGATGATCAAGGGCAAAATCAACGCTTATGCCAAAGAGATGATTCGGAGTGAGGAATTACTGATTGAAAAGGTGAAGTCCGACATGGTCCTTCTGTTTCACGAGAAGTTCCCGAAGAGAAGACTAGGGGACTTATGGCGTTACGTAGACGATGACGATCTCCCATACTGGACCATGGCTGATGACGAGGGGTACTCTGATGAGCCTTCATCTGGTGATGAAGAAGAAACTGGAGAGAGCCCTGGGGAGGAAGAGATCGACCCTAAAGGCAAGAAAAAAGTCGAAGAGAAGAGTGATATTAAAGACAAGAACACACATGTGGGTGAGCCGTCTTCGAAGGCTCTTCCTTAGTTTATAACTTGTTTTTGTGATGCTGTCCGTTTTATCCGGACAGATTTTTGTATTATGTTTAAACTTGTTCAAAAAGTCCTTGGAAGGCCAAGGCAACTTTAAGTTTATTGAATGAATGTTTTATCTTGCACAACCTTTCTCTTATTCCACGGTTTGCCTAAATACTTCGTATTGTGAGAGTGTTTAATTTCTCTGGCTAGAATTTAAATAGCCCTTAGATCTTTCAGTCCGGGTAGTATGGCAATCAACAGAATTTTGTAAAAACTTAGAAAATTTATTAAAAAAAGCTCCAAGTTTCATTTAAAGCTCTCCGTGGCGCCAGAGAGAGGTAGTGGTATGCCCCCAAATATTTACATGGATGTTTAAACAAGTAAATATTTACATAAGTTTTATTCCAAATACATTCGAAGGTGTTCAATATTCCAAGGGTGAGTTAAAACCCTGCCATCTTTGTCTTCCAGCCAGTATGTGCCAGGCTTGATTCTTTCAACCACAGTATACGGACCCTCCCAGGTTGGGGCCAGCTTTCCGAAGAGTTTTTCCTTGGTATGCAAGAAAACTTTCCTCAATACTTTATCTCCTGGTTGAAAGTCTCTTCTTTTAACCTTGGAAGCAAACCTGCTTCTCATCAAGCCCTGATAGTGTGTCATTCTAAGATGAGCTTTTACTCGCCTTTCTTCAATCAAATCAAGCTGATTTCTGATTGTTATTTCGTTAGCCTGTCCGGAGAAGTTATGAACACGAAAAGAGGGGAGTGTCTTCTCTATGGGAGCTACTGCATCCATCCCATAGACCAAGGCAAAAGGTGATTCTTGTGTGGCAGCCCCAGGCGTTGTCCGGTAGGCCCACAAGACTTCTTGTAAATAACTAGGCCACTTTCCAGCAGCCCCTTCCAGATTTTTCTTTAAGCCGGACAGTATTGTTCTATTAGCGACCTCAACTTGCCCATTAGCTTGTGGGTGGAATGGTGAAGAAAAACAGTGCTGAATACCCCTTGAAGCACAGAAGCTCTCCATTTCTCTGTTGTCAAACTGTGGCCCATTATCTGTTGTTATTCTCTGAGGGACACCAAATCTGCAACATATGTTGGATAGAATGAATTTTATAACAGCCTTTGATGTTGTTCCTGCCAAGGGGGCTGCTTCTATCCACTTCGAAAAGTAGTCAATGGCTACGATTATGGTTTTACGCCCTCCGGACGCCATAGGGAGAGGCCCAACTAAGTCTAATCCCCATCGAGCAAAAGGGATAGGCTCAGAAATTGATTCCATAGGAATGGCTGGTACATGAATTTCATTGCTGTACCTTTGGCATGGGTCACACCTTCTTACCAGTTCCTTGGCATCTTTCATTATTGAAGGCCAATAATATCCGGAGAGAAGCACTCTTCTTGTTAACGCTCTAAATCCACAATGGGCTGATCCCTCACCATCATGTAATTCGGAGAGAACCATTTGTGACTCATGATCTCCTAAACAGCGTAGGAGAGGTTTGCTGTAAGATTTCTTGTACAAGACCTCTCTAATCATGATGAAACCATGAGCCTTGTGTTTTAACGTTCTGGCTTGTGATTTAACCAAGGGTACGACGCCATCGGACAGATATTGGATAAGAGGAGACCTCCAATCCTGAGGCTGATTTACTTGTATTTCAAAGACCTCCTCTTTCTCCCCTTCATTAAGTTGAATAGAAGGACTTTCAAGCACATGGATCCATGGATAGGACTCCGTGTATGCTATTGTTGCCAATGAGTCTGCCAGTTCATTTTCTGCCCGGGGAATGTGCTCATAGACAACAACTTTAAACTTCATTGCCTCATTTTTCAAGAGAAGTAAATACTTGATTAACTGCTCTTTTCTAGCTTCTGATAGGCCCAAGGCATGGTGAACAAGCAATTGGGAGTCGCTTAACAGCTTGACCCTTTTTGCTCCACAAATGTAAGCCAATTTTAATCCAGCTATAGCTGCTTCGTATTCGGACTCGTTATTGGACGCCCTGAAAGCAAAGCAGATAGCTTGGAACATGTGGTCCCCATAGGGGGAAGTGAGACATATTCCTGCCCCAGATCCTATAGCACTGGATCCCCCGTCTGTTCGGACAATCCACACTTTCTTGTCTTTTGAATCAGCAAGTTGTTCTGAGTCCCTATCAGAATGGAATTCGACCAGAAAATCAGCCACAGCCTGAGCTTTTACTGCTGTTCGAGGAGCAAAGTCTATGTCGAAGTCCCCCAATTCTACTGACCACTTTGTCATTCTACTCGAAATATCCGCTTTTTGAAGGACATTCTTTAAAGGGAAGGATGTCCGGACAATAATAGGGTGAGCCTGAAAATAAGGCCTCATCTTTCTTGCAGCTATCACCAAGGCCAATGCTAGTTTCTCGAGTTTCAAGTAACGGCGTTCAGCATCAATCAGGCTTTTGCTGATGTAGTATACTGGGTGAGGATACCCATCAACCTCTCTAACTAACACATCACTGATAGCACAACTTGAGATAGCCAGATACACAAAAAGAGTCTCCCCATCAATTGGTTTGAACAAAGTCTTTGGAGAGGACAGATGCTTCTTAATTTCATTGAATGCCTCGTCACACTGTGGTGTCCACTCAAACCCCTTTGCACCTTTCAAAGTTTGAAAGAAAGGGGCACATCTGTCCGAAGACCTAGAGATAAACCTGTTCAAAGCTGCTAACCTCCCCGTTAACCGCTGCACTTCTTTAACATTTCGAGGAGGCTCCATTTGAAACAAAGCATTGAGTTGGTCCGGGTCGGGCTGGATTCCATGCTCACTTATAATGTACCCTAAGAATTTCCCGGACTGCACTCCGAACACACATTTTCAGGATTTAGTTTTAAATTTACTTTGGCCAAGTTTGCAAAAGTTTCCTGGAGGTCGGACAAGTGTAGCTGCTCATCCACACTTTTCACCATCATATCGTCAATGTAAACCTCCATATTTCTTCCAATTTGATCAGCAAATGCTTTGTTGACTAGTCTTTGATAAGTAGCCCCAGCATTTTTCAAGCCAAAGGGCATCACCTTATAGCAGTGTAAACCTCTATCAGTAACAAAAGTGGTATGCTCTTGATCTCTTGGATCCACCTGGATCTGATTATATCCGGAGAAAGCATCCATGAAGGAGAGTAGCTTGTTCCCAGAAGTAGAATCTACCAGCTGATCTATCCGGGGAACCGGATACAAGTCTTTTGGGCAGGCTCGATTGAGATCTGTGAAGTCTATGCATATTCGCCATTTACCGTTTTTCTTTTTTACCAAGACTGGATTGGCAGTCCACAAAGGATACTGAGCTTCTTTAATGTGCCCCATCTTTGTGAGTCTGTCAACCTCTTGTACAATGACATCAGCCTTTTCTTTTGAGAAAGCTCTCCTTTTTTGCACCACTGGTGCTACGTCTCTCCGGACAGACAAGTGATGAGAAATCACTTCTGATGGTACTCCAGTTACATCAGCATTGCACCAAGCAAAAACGTGCTGATGGTCTTTTAAGAATTTCAACATTTCTTCTTTCAACACTTGTGGCATTTTGGACCCTATTTTGACGATTTTTCCTTCTTCCAAGCAGTGTGTTTCGACTTCCTCAACCGGGATTAACACTCCGGGGGTCTCTCTGGGGTCATCAATTTCACCCTCACCCCCAGAAAGGCCCTCAAACTGCTATTGGTCATTTGTACGGACTGCCCCCAGCGTTCGTGGAGCCAAGGCAGTGGCATAGCATTCTCTTGCAACTTTTTGACTGCTCCGGACAACCCCAACCTGCCCCTGAACAGCATATTTTAAACACTGATGGACTGTTGAAGCCACTGCATGCATCCTAGAGAGCCAAGATCTCCCTAGAATAGCATTATAGCACGTGGGACAATCCACCACGATGAAAAGTATTCGGACTGTTTTTTTGAATGGGCCTCTGCCCAACAAAACTTCTTCTTCAAACTCACCGATTACATCAGCTGAACTGCCCGTGAAGCCTACAATCGATCGGTCTGACTTTTGAATCACAGCTGGATTTTTCATTTTCTTGTAAGTATCTAGGAAAAGGATATTGGCAGAGCTCCCAGTATCTACCAGGATTCGCCTTATCTCATTGCCCCCTATCGATGCTCCTATGACAACAGCATCTTCATGAGGGCCAGCAATGTCTCTCAAATCATCCCCATCAAAGACAATGAATGGGAATAGATTTGACGATTGATAAGAGGTCATGCCCCCTTCTAGTTGGGTTGCCAAATTATGAACATGCCTTTTTCTTGATGAAGTGGTAGGAGCCGTTACGGTGTCCCCTCCGAAAATTGTCAAGGACTCAAAGAATTTAATGAGCCCGGAGACCGACCTGGAACGTTCCTCTATTGCACCCACTCTGTTCCTTGTTGGATCAGGATCCAAGTATTCTGATTCCACATCAAACCTTTCAACAATTACCATGGCCCCTTCTGGGGCAGCATTAACCGGACCAGCCCGGTGGGTGTTGTCAGGCCTGTTGCTTCCTCTTCTTTTGACATATGCACCCAACTTCCCTCTTTCAATCAGATTCTGAACCTCTTGTTTCAAGGCTATACAATCATCAGTAGAATGGCCAATATCATTGTGATATTGACAAAAAGAACTGTTTCGATGTTCTCTGGGAGACTGCAAGGTTGCCGGTCTCCGGTAGTGTACTTCATCTTTAGTTTTCTCGAAAATGGTTGCCACACTTTCTTTGAGCTCTGCAAACCACTCCGGTTGGACCCACGGCCCCCTTTTGTTTCTAGACTGTTGACTTTGTGCAGGAGCAGCTGGTTGAGACTGAGCTTTTCCTCTTCCATGCCCCTGTCCGGTTTCTCTAGCTTTGTTGCCGGACTGGTTTGGATTGGGAGTTGGTGTCGCCGGGGTGGATCTCACCTGCCTGTGCACCCTGGTCGTTTTTGTTTCATCAACATTTATTTGCTTGCCAACTTGATTTAGCAAACCACCCCAGGTCATGGCTTTCTTCCTTGTCACAGAATCAGCCAAGTTGCCCGGGTTCGGACCTTGTCTCAGGGATGCTATTGCCACTTGTTCAAAGCAATCAGCCAGCCCGTTCTTTGTGTTCACGAAACGACTTATGTACTCTTTTAACGATTCATTTGGTTCTTGGGCACAATGGATTATAGTATCTCCATTGCCCTTGAGCTCCTTACTTCCCACAAATTGCCTGCGAAAGGCCACCCAAAAGGTATCAAAATCTCTGATACAACCCTGAGGAAGGCTGTTGTACCACTTCAGAGCACTCCCCGTGAAGGATTGAGAGAATGCCCTGCAGAGTAGTTTATCATCATCATCATCGAAGTTCATCATGAAGTTCTTGAATTGCTCCAGATGATTGTCCGGATCGGTACTGCCGTCGTACTTCTCCATCTTTGTGCTATCAAACCTCTTGGGGAGGTTTCCGGACAGAATTTTAGAAGACAATGGCGATTGCCTCCAGTTCCTCCCACGACTGAACGCAGTATCCTCATTAGGGGTTGCAAAGATACCTGGCTCATCATGGAAGGCAAAGGGATCCACCAGCATCCGGTCTATATGTCTCCGGCTGTGAGATGATCCTTTCCCAATGTGTCTTTTCATTCTTCCATGGTGGTCTCTTTTTCTGGAATACTTTTTAACTTGCTTTTGTTTTTTCCTGGTTCGCCCTTCGTCACTGCTGGAGGACAAGGACTTTTCATTCCCCGCACTGTCCGAAGAGCTGTCCGAAGATTCTGAACTTGAGTCAGAACTCTCCACAGGCTTGGACCGGTGAGACTTTTTAGAACTAGCATGTGTCTTTTTAGTGCTCACATGAGTCTTCGAAGCCTCATGCTCTCGAGGGTTATCAGAACGATGAGCAACTGATGCTTTGGACTTTTCCTTCATGCCCATCTTGGCCTTCTCAGCCCTCAGAGCTTCTATTTCAATCCTCAACCTGTCACGCTCTTGGACAGTATATTCATCGTTCTCTTCCACCACTTCGAGCAAAGCTGGTGGAAGCTCTGGATTATCCGGATTCATTCGGACAGAATTCTTTTACTTGGTTTTGAATGTTTGATTCAGGCACCTTCGTGCTCCCACTGTGGTCGCCAATTTGGTGTGGATAAAAGTTGCCTGGGGGTAGGCTAGTAATTTTAAGTGGAGTTTTAAGGTGGCGTTAGGGTGTTTCACGGAGGTGTGGTGGTGTTTAAGGATATTTCAAGATGTTTCAGGGTGTTTCAAAGTGTTTCAAGGGTGGTGAGAGAATTGAGCAGCCTCGCAGCAGTTAATTTTTCTTACCCATAGTTAATGCTGGTGGTTGGGTATTTATAGTGTGTAATTTGGGCCCTTATGGGCTTTCGGGTCAAGTTTCATGGACCCGGGTCATGTTTAAAGACCCATGAAGTTTAAGCAAATGCACAGGTAGCTTAGTCAGATAGTGATTAGGTTTTTTTAGTACTTTAGTCATAGTTCGAATTGTCTTATGTTTGCTGTGTTCGAAGTCATCTGTCCGGTTCAAACAGGGCTGTTCGAATTGAAATCTTGGTGTCTGTCCGGTTCCCGGGGAGTTTTACTTTGGACTACCCTTTTGTGGAGCTCTTCGAATCCGGACTCATCAAGCAGGACCAGACATAAAAAGGTAACATTGTTTTGGAATTCGTGGGATCTTTATTTTTAGAATTTGGAGCAGGTGTCTTTGTCGTGGTTCGGCTTTGTTTTTTTACTCTTCTCAAAGGTTTTAGTATTGAGCAGAGGGTTAATATATTCTTCATTAATAGACATATCATATTCTTGATGAGGGCTGGTAGTTTAAGATTTTTTTATTGGTGTAACATTTTCTGATGTGGTGGTTGAGCTAATTGAAGTAGTGTTTTTCTTTGGAGAAGGATTTTGTAGTGAATTTTTGTTACTTTCTTCTTCTTTTATTATTTTATTTTTTGGTACGTTCAAGAAAATTCCTTGTGGATTTCGAGATTGTATACGTTGTCGCAATATTCTCAAAGCCTCTTCAGTAGTGACTAGTTCTTTGGTCTTGCACATTGTGGACTTACAATCAATTGTCATGGTAAGTTCAGGTAATGGCCACAACTAGACTTGGATACAATTTTCAGCGGGAAAGAGATAATAGAAATCCACAAGATAAATGGGTCGGGCAGCTAAAGACAAAAATTTCACAGGCTTCTCATTGTGAGAAAAATTGTTGAACGGTGCAAGAACTTTGTCTAGATCTGCAAGATTTGTAAAAGAAATGGTTATGATAACTAAAATGATAAATTGACTAAAACAGCTAGATAGTTAGACCTTAGTTTACGTGTTTGTATCCGTCTTCTCTTTATCTGACCAAATTCATCAAGACTGAAAAGGTAGTCATAGACCCATTCAAACGGATCTAGGAAAAACCAGATTTCGTCAACTATAATATGATGGATTAAGTTGCCAACTTTAGGTCGGCGAGTGACTATATATCTGCGATTCTATATTCAAATCTAAATATTTGGTTATATTTCTCAAACATATACTTATAAGGCTTAAACTGGTTGCTAAAGAATTCTTGCAAGAAGTCAAAATTCTCAACTTTTTCTTTTGGTAATTCTCATAGGTCTAAGTCTATACATTATTCCCTAAGGGTAACTTTTAGGTGATTTTCTTCTTGGTATAGTTTCTTTTACTGTCAGCCATTTGTTAATAAAAACGAGAGAGAATATCAAGAAATTTCCTTATAATATAAAGTTGAAATTAGATTTTTAACTGTGTTTTTTAAAATAGATAGTTTTTCAAAAAACCCTAAGTGAATAGTTTTTGAGATATTGGTGTTTAAACTTAAGAATTAGTTAATGTTTTGGAAAATAAAAAAGAAATTGATTATCTGGGTATACGAGAGTTGGAGTTTGGTTTTCTGTGGACGTGATATTGGTAATTTGGAGGAAAAGACTATTGCTGGTGAAAAAGACAATGTTAGAGAAATGAATAATAAGGATATAGATATTTGTTTTTGAATAAGTGGGTGGATAGTTAAGTTCATAAACATATTAAACGTTAGATTAAAAGAGTATAAAAGTTCAGATTTGTATTGAAAATACAAAACGATGATAATTTGTTGTCAGAGGAATTAATTGAGTTTATGACACATTTTGTGACACTTATCAGTTTGGCAGCGCATGAGAAATTAACTTTGTCTTCTGTATTTTGTTTAGTCTTTTTTTTCTAATGATTAGTTTTCAAAGACTATGGAGGAGTCTTGATAAGGCCATAACCTGCCACAAGAATATATTCCTTATTAAGATGAGGTATATTAGTTCATAATTATGAGGAGAATATGAATCAAGATTATGACGAGACGAAGGTACAATTCAGAGTTATGATGAAAGGGTAAATGAGAGACAGGAAGAGAGTACAATTCAGAGTAACGACGAGGGTTCAATTCATAATTATGAAGACGAGGTAAATCAGAGACATAACAAGAGTTAAATTCATATTAATGACGAGGGTTCAAATTAGAGTTATCATGAGGTGCTAAGTCAGAGTTATGACGAGGGTATAGTTCAAAGCTATGACGAGAGGTTAAATCCAAAACATGACAAGAGTACAATTCAGAGCCATATCAGAGCCCCGTCAGACAAGCACCGTTATACACTTGTCATTTCATGATAAGTGATCAAGGAAGTTTGTTAGACATAACCGAAGGGCACGTGTAAATTTGTGATTGGATACACGTGTAATTAAATAATCGGTAGAAAATTGATGTAAACCCTATACATAGAGGTTAAAATCTTCCTTGAATGACTGATCATATTTTCATCATACAAAAGTTTATACTAGTGTGGATTATTTTTTATTGAGGGTAATTTTTCAGGTGTTTTGTGGTGTTTCAAAGGTATTAAATGTGTAAGTGTTTTGTAGTGAGAGATTTAAGTTGCCTGGTTGTATTAAATGTTCATTACCCTCATTAATGAAAGTGGTTAGGCATTTATACCCTTAATTATGGGCCATATAGGCTTTTGGGTCAAACTTATGAAACCGGGACGAGTTCAAAAACCCATTAGTTTATTAAGCAGATTAGCAATTAGCTTAATCAAAAGGCGATTAGTTATTTAGTACTTTTGTCCTGTTCGGATGGTTCAGTGGGTGACTATTGTCCGGATTGCCCTTATCCGGGTTCTACAGTGAGTGACGAATATTTCCAGACTCATCAGTAGCCTCTTTTTTAGGTTTTGTCGAAGGCCTTTGGTAAGACCTAAAAAATCTTCTTAGGCACTAGTAACATTCTCCGGGCTGTTTAAGTGTTCTGCCCAGGATTTATCCGGACTGAATACTTCTTAGAAGTTCAAAAGTTCTGCTATGGATCGTGTGACACGTGTCATCTTTTGATTTGCTCACCAACCGTTTTTCTCCTCGAACGGCGCTCCCACTAATCCAAAAAACAACCTCTTCATTTAATACCCATGACGTTAGCGCCGCCTTCAATCATTACTTTTATCTTTTCGTATTCTCCTAGGTATTTGGTAACTCTTTTTGTCTTACTAGTATAAATTGCTTCTTTTCATTGTTTTACCATCTCCATTACTCTCTCATTTCTTTATCTCAAAGTTTTCACTTCTCTTCTCAAAATTCTTTTGGTGTGTGTTTATGTTCACGACAATAAACGCATTGGTAAAAGGCGGATGGCTTAATCTTTTGGAGTTAGAAAAGGCACAAAGGGTTGAGCGAGAGAGGCGTATTGCAGCGGGTCTCCCAGTTTCTCCAAACGATAAACCCAAAACACCATCTTCAGAGGCTGATCGAGGTTCATCTTCTGCTAGAAGTTCCAAACCTAGGCGGTTATTTCAACCAAGTCTTTCGGCCATTGTATTAGGCTCCTCGGTTCAGGAGTCACAGCCCACTGTTGAACGGGAAAAAGCCGTATCAAGCACAAGGAGACCCTCTCCATTTATATCCATGGGGTCAGATGCTGAGAAATCCCCAAAAAAGGTCACCATTCACCGAACAGGCCGCTTAGTAAAGGGTCAAGCTGTTGTTTCGCATTCTAAGTCCCCGAAATCAGGGCCACCTAAGTCTAGGGCCAAGGACAAAGCTATAGGATCAGGGGCATCTATCAAAGTCCCAAAGGATAAATCCTATAGTCCGGAGGCCAATGGAACTAGGTCTCAAAATGAGCCCTCCAGACCTGAGCCCCAGCCGGACACCAGACCCTTAGGAGAGAGTGATGCTCAACCGTCCGGAAAACTTACAGAGCTTGCCACCAACACTCCCCCACCAATAACAAATGAATAACCTTCCATGGTGATGGAAGAGGTGATGGAGGACAACATAGAAGAAGCCCCATTTGAGACCGACGTCTCCGGATAGACATGGGAATCTACCACTGACAAAAAAGGCAAAGGTAAATAGAAACGTTTTTTGAAACACCCGGACTTGCCGGAGTCCCTGGAAGGTAAAGTGGGACCCTGCTTCCACAAGGTGAGCGTGAAGTATCTGCTGGCCATGCAGAATATCAACTATGTCTACACTCACACTGCTGAGTTAAGCCGGCTCCGGACGAAGTGGGGGATCCCTGAGTCTGTCAAGGTGAGGATACCGGTCACCCCGTGGACCCCAATGGACTGTAAGCTGAGCGAGATAGTCATCAATACGGAGCTGTTCAACTGGGGGCTCAGATTTCCATAGGATCCAGAGATTGTCAGATACTTTCATCTGATAAAGCTCTGTCCAAGCTAGCTGAGTCCCAATGCTTGGTAAAACCTCATGGCCTCCATTATGGCCTTTAGGCTCTTCGGAATACGGCTTCCAATGGAGCAATTCGCTGCTGTGGCCAACCTCTTCAAGAACCACGCCATCCCTTTCTACCACTACAATATGGGAGATAACTTCAAAGTGATGGATGATTTGCTTGAATCAGAGAAGAATTTGAAGACCCAATTCTTGTTCATTAGCGGGGCTTGGGAAAACGGGAGGAAAATCAAGGTTGGTGTTAACCCTAACATACTCACCAGCAGATGGAAAAATTCAGGTAAATATTTAATCATGCTTGTCTTTCTTTCCTTATAAAAAATCTGTTTCTAAAATGTTCTTCGTTTTCTTTGGGTAGTGCTGCCGAAGGAGTTCTACGACTATGTGGAGGAGGGGCAGACAACTTGTGCCAAGCTGAATGCTTGGACTGCTGACAAATGGGGAAATTGTTTCCACAATTTCTCTACTGCCGGCAATTTAGTGAGGTCCCATCTCTGGAACACAACTGGCCAGAGAGACCTTACTTGGGAGGAATTGACCACTCTACCTCCTCCGGATGTCATCCTGCAGAGGACAGAGGAGAAGGATGGGAAGCTGGCCTTGCCTGCCAGAGCAAAATCCCCAAGTAAGATGGAGGGAAAGAAAGGCAAGAAGAAACAAGATGCAACTGAGGTTGCTCAAGGTGGTGTTGAGGAGATCTTCCCAGCAATTTTCACTTTTCTTGATTCTTCATTAGCATGACCAGACATAAAAAGGTAACATTGTTTTGGAATTCGTGGGATCTTTATTTTTAGAATTTGGAGCAGGGTTTTTTTGTCGTGGTTCGGCTTTGTTTTTTTATTCTTCTCAAAGGTTTTAGTATTGAGCAGATGGTTAATATATTCTTCATTAATAGACATATCATATTCTTGATGAGGGCTGGAAGTTTAAGACTTTTTTTATTGGTGCAACATTTTCTAATGTGGTGGTTGAGCTAGTTGAAGTAATGTTTTTCTTTGGAGAAGGATTTTGTAGTGAATTTTTGTTACTTTCTTCTTCTTTTATTATTTTATTTTTTGGTACGTTCAAGAAAATTCCTTGTGGATTTCGAGATTGTATACGTTGTCGCAATATGCTCAAAGCCTCTTCAGTAGTGACTAGTTCTTTGGTCTTGCACATTGTGGACTTACAATCAATTGTCATGGTAAGTTCAGGTAATGGCCACAACTAGACTTGGATACAATTTTCAGCGGGAAAGAGATAATAGAAATCCATAAGATAGATGGGTCGGGCAGCTAAAGACAAAAATTTCACAGGCTTCTCATTGTGAGAAAAATTATTGAACAATGCAAGAACTTTGTCTAGATCTGCAAGATTTGTAAAAGAAATGGGTATGATAACTAAAATGATAAATTGACTAAAACAACTAGATAGTTAGATCTTAGTTTACGTGTTTGTATCCGTCTTCTCTTTATCTGACCAAATTCATCAAGACTGAAAAGGTAGTCATAGACCCATTCAAATGGATCTTGGAAAAACCAGATTTCGTCAAATGGATCAATGAGAAAGATGATTTGATAAAGGAGCAGGAGAAGACAATCCAGGCCAAGATCGATGCATACACCAACAAGGTGATAGATTCCCAAGAAGAGAGGTATGCCGAAGTCAAATCTGACATGGTTTTTCTTTTTCATCGAACCTTCCCGAAGAAGACGCTTGGTTCTCTATGGTAGTATGTGGAATACGAAGACCTCCCATTCCACACTATGGTAGATGGTGATAGGCACAACTATTCCAGTGGTTATTGGTGTGGTTAATTTTTGTCTGAGGTTAAATTTGTAATTTGTTTAGAGTTTGTGGAGGTATGTAGGTGTTTAATGTTCGAGTAGAGAGTAGAGGGAGAATTAAGCAGCTTGATTGTATTTAATTTTCATTACCCATATTTAATGCGGGTGGTTGGGTATTTATACCCTTGTATTTGGGCTTTATGGGCTTTCGGGTCATGCTTAATGGACCCGGGTCATGTTCAAGGACCCATGAGCTCTTAGTAGGAGAGCAAGCAGCTTAGTCAAGAAGTGTTTAGGTTTTTAAGTACTTTAGTCATTGTTCAAACAGTCCAATGGGCTAGGTGTTCGAACTGCCCTGTCCGGTCTGGAGATCTTAGTCCGAACTATCCCCGTCCGGAGAGGTAGCAACATTCAGACTCATCAGGAGCCCCTTTTTTAGGTGTTTGTTCAAATACCTTTGCCAAAAACCTGAAAAACAGTCCGACGTCAGGGGAAGTTTTACCCGGACAGGTCTTTCGAATTGTGCTATGGCTTTATCCGGACTGAAAAAGCTCTGTGAATCCAAACTGTTTTTTGCCAGAGTTCATGGGACACGTGTCACTCTTTGGTTGGTTGCTTCAGCCGTTTTTCACCTTGAATTTCGCACCCACCTTCTTCGAAAAGCAACCTCTTCATTAATGAGAGTGATATCAGCGCCGTCTTTTAATCATTACTAATCTTTTCGAATTCTCCTAGGAATCAAGACTCCTTTTTGAGATTTACTATAAATTGAAATACTTTCTACTGTTTCACTATCACTTTCGTTTTCACTCTGCAAATCTTCAAAGCTTTCTCTTTTAAAAACAAATTTTTACTTAGGTTGTTTATGTTCACGGCTAGGAACGCTCTTATCAAAGGCGGGTGGCTCAACCTATCGGAATTAGAAAAAGCGCAAAAGGTTGAAAGGGAAAGGCGCATTGCAGCAGGCTTCCCCACTTCCCCCATCGAAAAACCAGCAACCCCACCCACAGAGTCAGACCAGGGTTCTTCCTCCATAAAGGGTGTCAAACCGAAGAGGTTGTTTCAAACCAGTCTTTCCCCTATCATCTCAGGTTCTTCGGTTCAAGAGTCGGAACCTGTCGTTGAACCAGGTTTAACAGTCACCAGCCTTAAAAAACCCTCTCCATTTGGGGTCTGATGCTGAAACCTCTCCTCACAAGCTAGTTGATCGGAGAAAAGGCCGGCTGGTCAAAGGGCAAGCTTCTAAGGGCACCCCTGTATCAGGTGCCAAAGACAGTAGTACTGGGTCAGAAATACCCATTAGGGCACCCAGGGACAGGCTGTCCGGTCCGGAGGGCACTGGCTGAAGTCCCCGAAGAGAAATGTCCACAACAGAGCCCCAACCGGAGGCTAGAAACCAGGAAAGTACTGGAGCTCATCAGGCCGGAAGTCAGGCTGAGCCAAATCCAAACCTCCCTCTCACCACTGCGACTGAAAACCCTTCCTCAATCATGGAGGAAATAATGGAGGACTCTATCGAAGAGGCTCCATTTGAGTCCGAACCTTCCGGACAGACTAGCAGTGCTGTTGCTGCCCAAAAGGATAAAGGCAAGGAAAAGTTATGCTTGAGGCATCCGGATCTGCCGAAGTGTCTTGAAGGAAGGGTGGGACCTTGTTTCCACAAGGTCAATGCTAAGTATCTCCTTGCCCTGCAAAAGATCAACTACGCTTTCATCCACACAGTTGAGCTAGGCCGGATACGTACGAAGTGGGGAATTCCGGAGAACGTGAAGATAAGAATCCCCATAAACCCCGAAACCCCCATGGGCTGCAAGCTGAGCGAGATAGTTATCTTCACGGAGCTGTTTAACTGGGGGCTCAGATTTCCCTTGGACCCAGAGATTGTCAGATACTTTCATCTGATAAAACTCTGTCCAAGCCAGCTGAGTCCCAATGCTTGGTACACCCTCATGGCCTGCATTATAGCCTCTAGGCTCTCCGGGATTCCTCTACCAATGGAGGAGTTTGCTGCTGTGGCCAGTCTCTGCAGAAACCACCACATTCCCTTCTATCATTTCAACATGGGGGATAACTTCAAAGCAGTGGATGACCTGCTAGAGTCGGAGAGGAATTGGAGGACTCAATTCCTGTTCATAAGTGGTGCTTGGGAGAACGGGAAGAAAATCAAGGCCGGAGTCAACCCAAGTCTCCTCACCAGCAGATGGAGGAGTGATCGTAAGACTCCTACTTTATATTTTTATCTCTTCTTTTACCAAATTTGTTTAAACTGATTGGCCTTGTCTTTTTCTTAGCAAAAATGCCCAAGAGCTTCAATGACCACTTAAAATCCGGGCAGACCACTTGCACCAAGATCAACAATTGGGCTGCTGAAAAGTGGGGAAACCTGTTTCACGATGCTTTCACGGGGGGTAACTTAACAAGGTCTCACCTCTGGAACACTACTGGCCGGAGGGACTTAACATGGGATGAACTCACCACTCAACATCCTCGAGATGTAGTGCTTAAGAGGACACATGAATCGGATGGTACACTTTACTTGCCAGGCCGGGCCAAGGCCCCGAGTAAGATGAAAGGCAAAAAGAAGAAGGGCAGGAATTGGAGGACTCAATTCCTGTTCATAAGTGGTGCTTGGGAGAACGGGAAGAAAATCAAGGCCGGAGTCAACCCACGTCTCCTCACCAGCAGATGGAGGAGTGATCGTAAGACTCCTACTTTATATTTTTATCTCTTCTTTTACCAAATTTGTTTAAACTGATTGGCCTTGTCTTTCTCTTAGCAAAAATGCCCAAGAGCTTCAATGACCACTTAAAATCCGGGCAGACCACTTGCACCAAGATCAACACTTGGGCTGCTGAAAAGTGGGGAAACCGGTTTCACGATGCTTTCACGGGGGGTAACTTAACAAGGTCTCACCTCTGGAACACTACTGACCGGAGGGACTTAACATGGGATGAACTCACCACTCAACATCCTCGAGATGTAGTGCTTAAGAGGACACATGAACCGGATGGGACACTTTACTTGCCAGGCCGGGCCAAGGCCCCGAGTAAGATGAAAGGCAAAAAGAAGAAGGGCAAGAAAGTGGTAGGTGGAGCGGACCCTGCTGAGGTGGAGGAAGTTGTTTCAACAAATCCGGAGGGGCCAGCCCCAAGCCAGATTGATGCTGCTCTCTTAGAAGTGGTAGAGCAGGAGAGTGTTAGGCAAGAAGTTCACTCCCCAAAACCCCCAAGGGCTCCCAAAAGAGACCGAAAACGGGGAGCTGAAAGCAAGGACAGGGAGGCCAAGAAGAAGAAGACCTCTAAGGGTGATGAACTTTCTCTCCGGCCTCTAGAGCCCCTCCCCCATGTTGATCCCACTGATCCAACACAAGCAGAGGAGATCCCTGGGGACTTTCAAACCAACGAGGTCGAAGGGGGAGGCCTTAGCATTGATGGGGTTGACATCACTGGTCTTGGTGGGCTTGGTGACTACTTTGTCAACCTCCCCAGAGACGATTTTGCTGGGCCCTACCTCCATCCGAGTACTTCAAACACCGTCACTTTTAATGGTAAGACTTTTACTGTTTCAAGTGAAAGGGATATTATAGCTCACTCTATATTAAGTAGTGTTCAGCCGGTGCTTGTGTTGGAGAAGCAAGTTCGAAGTCAGGCAGATATTATCAAAGACCTCAAGTCTGATAAGGATAGGCTGTCCGATGACCTTCTTACTGCTACTCAGCATGCTGACATTCTAAAAGGGGAAAACGAAGAGCTGAAGAAGAGCCAAGAGGGGTGGACCATAAAAGTTGCCACTCTAGAAGACACCATCGAGGAGCTCCGAGAGAAGTTGTCCGGACTAGAGAAAGATCTCACCTCTTCGAAAGTGGAGGCAAAGGCTAAGGATCAAGTCATCCATAACTTGACCAATGACAAGATTGCGCTTGAGAACACGGTGTCCAAGGCTGCCGAGGAGAAAGCTGATCTGCTAAGGGAGCAGGAGGCCAAAATTCAGGCCAAGATCGATGCTTATGCCAACAACGTGATAGATACTCAAGAGCAAATGTACGCCAATGTGAGGTCGGACATGGTCATGCTCTTTCATGAGAAGTTCCCGAAGAGGAACCTAGGAGATTTGTGGCTTCATGTAGAGTACCATGATCTTCCCTTCCACACCATGGCTAATGGGGACTTACATGATTATTCTAGTGCTTCCTCCTCCGACGAAGAAGAAGAAAAAACCGGGGAGGGCCCTCTCAAAGAGAAAGACAATCCCAAGGGGAAGAAGAAGATGGATGAGGCTGAGCCATCTTTAAAGGCTCAGTCTTGAATTATGAATTATTTTTTCACTCTTCATGTTATCTAAACTAAAGTCCTTGGAAGGCCAAGGCACTCTTTTTGTTATTGTGTTCGGTATCTGACCGGATAGATCCTTTACTTTGTTTGACAATTTAAAAGTCCTTGGAAGGCCAAGGCACTTAAGTTATTTCAATGAATATCCTTGTTTTGCACAATTTTCGCATCCTTTCATAGTTTGTTTCAATTTTGGTGGCTAGTGTTTAAATAGCCCTTAGTTATTTCATAAATAGTCTAATGTGAGAGTGTTTAAGCTCTCCGATGACAAATGTTTAAGTGGTCATCATTCTTTTACTTCAATCCGGATGGTGTGACAAAAAACAAAGTAAGAACACTTCAGAATATTTTTTAATAAGGCATCAAATTTCATTAAAAATCCCGGACACCTCATTAACACCTCCCCGCGCCACCAGGGTAGGAAAGAGTATGCCCCTAAATATTTACATGGATGTTTAAATAAGTAAATATTTACATAGACGCTACTCTAAGTACATCCGGAGATGTTCAATATTCCAAGGGTGGGTCAAAATTCTTCCATCCTTGTCTTCTAGCCAATATGTTCCAGGTTTAAGCCTTTCAACAACCATATAAGGTCCTTCCCAAGTTGGGGCCAGTTTACCGAACAGCTTCTCTTTAGTGTGTAAGAAGACTTTCCTCAACACCTTGTCCCCCGGCTGGAAATATCTTCTTTTAACTCTAGAAGCAAATCCGCTTCTCATCAAACCCTAATAGTGTGCAGCTCTAAGGTGAGCTTTAACTCGTCTTTCCTCAACCAGGTCAAGCTGACCTCTGATTGCCACTTCGTTAGCGCATTCGGAGAAGTTGTGAACCCGAAATGATGGGAGAGTTGCTTCTATAAGAGCTATTTCATGCATCCCATAGACCAAAGCAAAGGGTGACTCCTGCGTTGCAGCCCCAGGTGTTGTCCGGTAGGCCCACAAGACCTCTTGTAAATAGCTAGGCCACTTCCCAGCAGCTTCTTCCAGATTTTTCTTTAAACCGGTTAGTATAGTTCTGTTAGCCACTTCAACCTGACCATTTGCTTGTGGGTGGAAAGGTGAAGAGAAAAAATGTTGTATACCCCTTGAGGCACAGAAACTCTCCATTTCCCTATGGTCGAACTGTGGCCCATTATCTGTCGTTATCTTTTGTGGAACACCAAATCTGCAACAGATGTTGGATAAAATGAATTTTATGACAGCTTTTGATGTTGTTCCTGCCAGAGGGGCTGCTTCAATCCACTTCGAAAAGTAATCTATAGCAACAATTATAGTTCTGCGCCCTCCGGACGCTATAGGGAGAGGGCCCACTAAATCCAACCCCCATCAAGCAAAAGGTATAGGCTCAGAAATCGACTCTAAAGGGATGGCTGGGACATGAATTTCATTGCTATATCTCTGGCATGGATCACACCTTCTTACCAGCTCTTTAGCATCCTGCATGATTGATGGCCAATAGTAGTCGGCCAGTAAAAGTCTCCTTGTTAGAGCCCTGAATCCACAATTAGCTGATCCCTCACCATCATGCAATTCAGAGAGGACTACTTGAGACTTATTATCTCCCAAACACCGCAGAAGAGGTTTACTATAAGACTTTTTATACAGAATGTCTCTTAGTATGATAAAACCACGAGCCTTGTGTTTCATTTTTCTCGCTAGCAATTTATCCGGAGGCAAAATACCATCGGAGAGGTAATGTAGGAGAGGAAATCTCCAATCCTGAGGTTGCTTTACCTGTACTTCAAAAATTTCTTCCTCTTTACCCACATTAAGTTGAATGGAGAGGCTCTCCAGTACATGAATCCATGGATATGACTCTGTGTAAGCTATGGTTGCCAATGAATCAGCTAATTCATTCTTTGTCCAGGGTATATGCTCATAAACAATGCTTTTAAACTTGAGTGCTTCATTTTTAAGAAGAAGTAAATACTTCACTAGCTGCTCCTTTTTAGCCTCAGATTGACCTTGAGCATGGTGGATAAGAAGCTGAGAGTCACTCATTAGCTTGACCCTTTTGGCTCCACAAATATAAGCTAACTTTAAACCAGCTATAGCTGCTTCGTATTCGGACTCATTGTTGGAAGCCCTAAAAGCAAAACATATAGCCTGGTACATTTTGTCACCATACAGAGAAGTCAAGCACACCCCTGCACCACATCCCATAGTGCTGGATCCACCATCCGTCCGGACGACCCAGACCTTTTTGTTTTTCATCTCAGTAGTCTGCTCTGAATCTCTGTCAGAGTGGAATTCAACTAGAAAATCAGCCACAGCTTGGGCCTTGACTGCTGTTCGGGGAGCAAAATCTATATCGAAATCCCCTAATTCTACCGACCACTTAGTCATTCTACTTGAAATGTCTGCCTTTTGGAGAACATTATTCAAAGGAAAAGATGTCCGGACGATAATAGGATGAGCCTGGAAATAAGGCCTCATCTTCCTTGCAGCTATTACCAGGGCCAACACTAACTTTTCGAGTTTCAAATAACGCTTCTCTGCATCTATCAAGCTCTTGCTGATGTAGTATACGGGATGGGGGTAGTTATCCACCTCTCTCACCAGCACATCACTGATGGCACGACTTGAAACTGCCAAATATACGAAGAGTGTCTCTCCATCAATTGGTTTAAATAAGGTTTTGGGGGAGGACAGATGTTTCTTAATCTCATTGAAGGCCTCATCACACTGTGAGGTCTAGTTAAATCCTCTTGCACCCTTCAAAGTTTGAAAAACCGGGGCGCATCTATCCGATGACCTTGAGATAAATCGGTTTAAAGCAGCTAACCTCCCCGTCAATCGTTGCACTTCTTTAATATTCCGAGGGGGCTCCATTTGGAATAGAGCATTAAGCTGGTCCGGATCGGGCTGTATCCCTTTCTCACTTATTATATAACCTAGGAACTTCCCGGATTGCACTCCGAACACACATTTTTCTGGATTTAGCTTCAAATTCACTTTTACCAAGTTGGCAAAAGTTTCTTGGAGGTCAGCTAAGTGCAATTGCTCATCCACACTTTTCACCATCATGTCATCGATGTATACTTCCATATTCCTTCCAATTTGATCAGCAAAGGCTTTGTTCACCAATCTCTGATAAGTAGCCCCAGCATTTTCCAACCCAAATGGCATTACCTTGTAGCAATGAAGACCCCTGTCTGTGACAAATGTGGTATACTCCTGATCCTTCGGATCTACTTGGATCTGATTGTATCCGGAGAAAGCATCCATAAAGGATAGCAGCTTATTCCCAGAGGTGGAGTCTACTAGCTGGTCAATCCGGAGAAGTGGATACAAATCTTTTCGGCAAGCCCTATTGAGATCTGTGAAGTCAATGCACATACGCCACTTGCCATTTTTCTTTTTCACCAAGACCGGATTGGCAGTCCACAAAGGATATTGAGAATCCTTCATATGCCCCGTCTTTGTGAGCCTGTCAACCTCTTGCACGATAACATCAGCCTTTTCCTTGGAAAAAGCCCTTCTCTTTTGAACCACTGGTGCTATGTCTCTCCGGACAGATAGGTGATATGATATAACATCTGCTGGAACCCCAGTAACATCAGCATTGCACCAAGCAAAAACATGCGGATGGCTTTTCAAAAACTTTAACATCTCATTTTTCAGGTCGGGTGGCATTTTAGACCCTATCTTGACACTTTTCCTTTCTTCTAAAGAATGTGTTTCAACCTCTTCAACTGGTATCAATACTTCAGGGGTCTCTCTCGGGTCATCAATTTCACCCTCACCCCCAGAAAGCCCCTCAAATTGCTATTGCTCGTTGATACGAACTGCCCCCAACGTCCGGGGAGCCAGGGCTGTAGCATAACATTCTCTTGCAACCTTTTGACTGCTTCGGACAACTCCCACTTGTCCTTGAACAACATATTTCAAACACTGGTGGACTGTCGAAGCCATTGCATGCATCCTAGAGAGCCAAGACCTCCCTAAAATAGCATTATAGCAAGTGGGACAATCTACCACAATAAAAAAGTATCCTGACCATCTTCTTGAAAGGGCCCTTGCCCAACAAAACTTCCTCTTCGAACTCCCCGATCACATCTGCTGAGCTGCCAGTAAAGCCCACAATTGATCTGTCTGAACGCTGAATTACGGCTGGATTTTTCATTTTCTTGTAACTGGTTAAGAAGAGGATATTGGCTGAGCTTCCAGTATCCACCAAGATTCGTCTTATGTGATTACCCCCAATGGATGCTCCTATGACAACAACATCTTCATGAGGGCCAGCTATATCTCTTAAGTCATCTTCATCGAAAACAATGAAAGGGAATGGAATTTGCGATTGATAGGAGGTCATGCCTCCTTCTAGCTGGGTAGCTAAAGTATGAACGTGTCTCTTCCTCGAAGAAGCAGTAGGAGCTGTCATAGTAACTCCTCCGAAAATTGTAAGTGACTCAAAAAACTTAATGAGCTCGGAGACTGTTCTAGAACATTCCTCAATGGCACCCACTCTATTTCGAGTTGGATCCGGATCCAAGTATTCTGATTCAACATCAAACCTTTCGATTATAACCATAGCTCCCTCCGGAGCAGCATTGCTTGGACCAACCCGGTGAGTATTGTCAGGCCTATTACCTCCTCTTCTTTTGACATATTCCCCCAGCTTTCCCCTTTCAATCAAGTTCTGAACTTCTTGTTTCAAGGATATACAATCATCGGTGGTATGGTCAGTATCATTGTGATACTGGCAGAAAGAGTTTTTACGATGTTCTCTAGGAGATTGCAGTGTGGCCGGTCTTCTATAATGTACCTCTTCCTTTGTTTTATCATAAATGATGGCCACACTTTGTTTCAATTCTGCAAACCACTCCGGTTGAACCCAAGGCCCTCTCTTATTTTTGGATTGTTGACTCTGAGCAGGTGCAGCTGGCTAAGATTGAGCTTTAGCCCTGCCATGCCCATGTCCGGTCTCCTTTGCCTTGTTCCCGGACTGATTCTGATTGGGGTTTGGTGCAACCGGGGTAGACCTTACCTGCCTGTGCACCCTAGTTTTCTTTATTTCATCAACGTTAATCTGCTTTCCAACCTGATTCAGCAAACCTCCCCAAGTCATGGATTTCTTTTTGGTCACCGAATTAGCCAAATTCCCTGGGTTTAACCCCTGTCTCAAGGATGCTATTGCTACTTGCTCGAAGCAATCAGCCAACCCATTCTTGGTATTTACAAAACGACTTATGTATTATTTCAATGATTCGTTCGGTTCTTGGGCACAATGGATTATGGTGTCCCTGTTGCCCTTTAACTCTTTACTCCCAACAAACTGCCTTCGAAAGGCCACCCAAAAGGTATCAAAATTCTTGATGCAGCCTTGTGGCAGGCTGTTATACTACTTCAGAGCACTCCCCCATAAAGGATTGGGAGAATTCTCTACAGAGTAACTTGTCGTCATCATCAAAATTCATCATGAAGTTTTTAAATTGCTCCAAGTGGTTGTCCGGATCTTTACTGCCATCGTATTTCTCCATTTTTGTGCTATCGAACCTCTTAGGGAGGTTTCCGGACAGAATCTTGGAAGACAATGGAGATTGTCTCCAATTCCGACCACGACTGAAAACAGTATCCTCATTGGGAGTTGCAAAGATACCTGGTTCATCATGGAAGGCAAAAGGATCCATCAGCATCCGGTCTACATGCCTCCAGCTGTGAGATGACCTTTTGCCAATATTCTTCTTCAATTTCCCATATCTATCCCTTTTTCTTGAATATTTTTGGATCAAATTTTGCTTCTTTTTAGTTCGGCCCTCATTGCTGCTAGAGGACAAGGATTCTTCAACTCCTTCCTCATCCAAGGAGCTATCAGAAGACTCTGATTCTGAGTCAGAACTCTCCACTGGCTTAGACCGGTGAGACTTCTTGGAGCTGGCATGAGACTTTTTGGTACTCACATGAGTCTTTGAAGGCTCATGATCTCTAGGGTTATCGGTATGATGAGCAACTGATGCTTTTGATTTTTCTTTCATGCCCATCTTATCCTTTTCTGCCCTCAGAGCTTCTATCTCGCCCTTTAATCTATCACGCTCTTCGATGGTGTATTCATCGTTTTCACCCACCACTTCGAGCAAAGCTGGTGGTACTTCTGGGGCGTCCGGATTCATTCAGACTCACTTTTCTTGTTGGTTTCGAATGCTCGATTCAAGCACATTCTTCTCCCACTATGGTCGCCAATTTGGTGTGGTTAATTTTCGTCTCAGGGTAAATTTGTAATTTGTTTAGAGTTTGTGGAGGTATGTAGGTGTTTAATGTTCGAGTAGAGAGTAGAGGGAGAATTAAGCAGCTTGATTGTATTTAATTTTCATTACCCATATTTAATGCGGGTGGTTGGGTATTTATACCCTTGTATTTGGGCTTTATGGGCTTTCGGGTCATGTTTAATGGACCCGGGTCATGTTCAAGGACCCATGAGCTCTTAGTAGGAGAGCAAGCAGCTTAGTCAAGAAGTGTTTAGGTTTTTAAGTACTTTAGTCATTGTTCAAACAGTCCAATGGGCTAGGTGTTCGAACTGCCCTGTCCGGTCTGGAGATCTTAGTCCGAACTGTCCCCGTCCGGAGAGGTAGCAACATTCGGACTCATCAGTTATGATGATACCACCGATGAAGAAGAAGGGATCGGAGAGAGCCCCAATGACGAACCCAAAGACCCAAAGAAGAAACAAGACAAAACAGGAACTTCTAAGGGAGTCCAGCCCTAAAATTTTAACTATCTTTTGTTTTTATTTTATCCTCATGTCAGACTAAAGTCCTTGGATGCCCAAGGAATTTTTGTAATCGTGTCCGGCTCGTGCCCGGATAAGCCTTTTATTTTTAAACTTTAAAGTCCTTGGATGGCCAAGGCATTCTTATATGTTTTAATATCATTCCCCGGTGCTAACTGGGCTGTTTTATTTTGCACAATTCTTGCCTTGTTTTATGTTTGCTCATTCTCGATAGCTGATGTTTAAATAGCTCATGGTTATTTTACCAGTATTTTAAAGTGAGAGTGTTTAAATTCTTCGATGATAAATGTTTAAATGGTCATTCTTCCATCAGATCAATCCGATCTGTCAATGATACTTAAAAAACTTTATAAAGACTATCAATCAAATCACTCAGAATTTTTTAAGAAGGCATCAAATTTTATTAAAAAGCCTGGACACCTTATTAAAACCTCCCTGCGCCACCAGGGTAGGAAATAGTATGCCCCGTAATATTTACATGGACTTTAAACAAGTAAATATTTACATGATTGTTATTCTAGATACAACCGGAGGTGTTCAATGTTTCAGGGGTGATTTAAGATCCTTCCATCTTTATCTTGAAGCTTGTATGTCCCAGGCTTAAGCTTTTCGATGACCACATAGGGTCCATCCCAATTTTGAGCTAGCTTGCCGAACTACTTCTCCCGAGTATGTAGGAAGACTTTTCTCAACACTTTATCCCCTTGTTGAAAATCCTTTCTTCTGACTTTGGAAGCAAACCTGCTTCTCATCAATCCCTGATAATGAGTGGATCTAAGGTGAGCCTTAACTCTCTTCTCTTCTATCAAGTCGAGTTGACTTCTGATTTCCACTTCATTAGCCTGTTCGGAAAATTAGTGGACTCTGTATGATGGAAGAGTTACCTCTATTGGAGCAATTGCATCCATACCATATACTAAGACAAATGGTGATTGATGTGTAGCAGCTCCAGGAGTAGTCCGGTAGGCCCATAGCACTTCGTGTAGGTAGCTTGGCCACTTTCCAGCATCCCTTCTAAATTCTTTTTAAGACCGGACAAGATGGTTCTGTTTGCCACTTCAACCTGACCGTTCACCTGTGGGTGGAAAGGAGAAGAGAAGAAATGTTGAATGCTATTAGAGGCACAAATTTTTTCCATATCCTTGTTATCTAATTGTGGCCCATTGTCTGTGGTTATTTTCTGTGGAACCCCAAATCTGCAGCAAATATTAGATAAAATGAATTTTATAACAGCTTTTGAAGTACTTACTGCCAATGGGGCAGCTACTATACACTTTGAAAAATAATCAATGGCTACAGTGATAGTTCTGCATCCTCCGGACGCCATAGGTAGAGGTCCCACCAAATCCAGCCCCCAACGAGCAAAATGTATTGGCTCAGAAATCGAATCCAAAGGGACAGCTGGGATATGAATTTCATTACCATATCTTTGGCATGGATCACACTTCTTCACCAATTCTTTGGCATCTTCCATTATGGAGGGCCAGTAGTATCCGGCCAACAAGACTCTTCGGGTTAATGCTCTATAACCACAGTGTGCTGACCCTTCACCATCATGCAGTTCAGACAGCACTATTTGGGACTCTTGAATTCCCAAACATCGCAATAGAGGCCTACTAAAAGACTTCTTGTAAAGGACATCTCTTATGATTAAAAATCCACGCGACCTATACTTTATTTTTCTTGCTATTGTTTTTTCCGGAGGCAAAATGCCATCTGAAATGTATTGAAGAAGAGGATACCTCCAGTCTTTAGGTTAACCCACTTGTATATTTAAACTTTCCTCCTCTTCCTTCTCCTTATTGTTCTGATTGAGTTGAATGGATGGGCACTCCTGCACATGAATCCATAAGTAGGACTCAGAGTATGCTATGGTTGCCAAGGAATCTATTAGTGTATTCTCTGGTCTGGGTATGTGCTCATAGCTGATTTCTTTGAAGTTAACTGCCACCTCTTTAAGAATGAATAAATATTTAATTAACTGCTCCTTCTTGGCCTCAGATTGACCTTGGGTATGATGGATAAGAAGCTGAGAATCACTCATTAACCTGACCCTTTTGGCTCCACATATCAGGGCTAACTTCAAACCAGCTATAGCAGCTTCATATTCAGACTCATTGTTAGAGGCCCTGAAAACAAAACATATAGCCTGATATAACTTGTCGCCGTACGAAGAGGTTAAACATATCCCAGCACGACAACCCATGGTACTTGATCCACCGTCAGCCCGGACAACCCATAACTTCTTAGACTTTTCACCTATAGCTTATTTAGTACTCTTGTCCGAATGGAACTCAACTAAGAAATCAGAAACAGACTGAGCCTTGATTGCAGTTCGAGGGGCAAAATCAATGTCATAGTCTCCCAATTCTACTGACCATTTTGTCATTCTGCGCTATATGTCTGCCTTTTGAAGAACATTATTCAATGGAAAAGACGTCCGGACGACAATGGAATGAGACTGAAAGTAGGGCCTCATCTTTCTAGCAGCAATTACTAATGCCAGTGCTAGCTTTTCAAGTTTTAAATACCTTTTTTCAGCATCCATCAGACTTTTGCTGATGTAGTATACCGAACAAGGATAATTGTCTACCTCTCTTACTAGCACCACACTTATAGCACATTCGGAGACTACTAAATATATATACAACGTTTCTCCATCAACAGGTTTGAACAGAGTTTTGGGGGAGGATAAATGGTTTTTATTTCATTAAATGCCTGATCGCACTGTGGAGACCAGTTGAATTCTTTGGCACCCTTTAAAGTTTGGAAAAACGGGGCACACCTATCCGAAGACGTTGAGATAAAACGGTTTAGAGCAGCTAACCTCCCTGTCAAGCTTTGCACTACTTTAATATTCCGAGGAGGATCCATCTGTAACAAGGCATTAACCTGGCCTGGATCAGGCTGTATCCCTTTCTCACTTATCACATACCCCAAAACTTCCCGGACTGCACTCCAATTTTTTTTTCTGGATTCAACTTTAAATTAACTTTTACCAAGTTGGCAAAAGTCTCTTGCAGATCTGCCAAGTGTAACTCTTCTTCCCCACTCTTTACCATCATGTCATCAATGTAGACTTCTATATTTCTTCCAATCTGATCAGCGAATGCTTTGTTCACCAACCTTTGATAAGTAGCCCCAGTATTCTTTAACCCAAAATGCATCACCTTGTAACAATGAAGGCCTCTATCACTAACAAAAGTAGTGTGTTCTTGGTCCTTCGGATCCACTAGAATCTGATTATAACCGGAGAAGTCGTCCATAAAGGACAACAACTTGTTCCCAGATGTGAAGTCGAATAACTGATCGATCCGGGGGACTGGATATAGGTCTTTTGGGCAAGCCCTATTAAAGTGAGTAAAGTCGATGCACATACGCCACTTCCCGTTTTTATTTTTCACTAACACTGGATTCGCTGTCCATAAAGGGTACTGAGATTACTTTATGTGCCCCATCTTAGTAAGCCGGTCAACCTCTTGAACTATGAAATCAGCCTTCTCCTTAGAAAAAGCTCTTCTCTTCTGCATAATGGGTGCTACATCTCTTCGGATGGATAGCTGGTGTGATATAACATCTGCTGGTACTCCGGTTACATCAGCATTGCACCAAGCAAAAACATGTTGATGGTCTGTTGAAAAAGATAACACTTTGCTTTTTAGTTCTGATGTCATTTTAGATCCGATCTTGACACTTCTTCCTTCAGCAAGAGAGTGAGTTTCAACCTCTTCAATTGGTATTAAAACACCAGGGGTCTCTCTAGGGTCATCAATTTCACCCTCTCCCCCAGAGGGCCCCTCCAACTGCTAATCTTCACTGATCCGAACTGCCCCCAAAGTTCTAGGGGTCAGTGCTGTTGCATAACATTCCCTTGATATCTTCTGACTACTTCAGAAAACTCCCACTTTCCCTTGCACAACATATTTTAAACATTGGTGAATTCTTGAAGCCACAACATGCATCCTGGAGAGCCAAGACCTTCCCAAAATGGTATTGTAGCATGTGGGACAATCCACCACAATAAAAATTACTCTGACCATTTTCTTAAAAGGGCCCTTGCCCAAAAAAACTTCCTCCTCAAACTCCACGACCACGTCCGCAGAGCTTCCTGTGAAACCCACAATCGACCTGTTCGAACGTTGAATTACTGCTGGATTATTCATTTGTTTGTAGGAAGTTAAAAAGAGGATATTGGCTGAGCTGCTAGTTTCTAGCAGAATTCGTCTAATGTCATTTCCCCCATGGGATGGTCCTATCACCACAACATCTTCATGGGGACCAGCTATGTCCCTCAAATCATCTTCATAAAAAATAATGAAGGGAAAAGGAATTTGTGATTAATAGGAAGTCATGCCTCCTTCCAATTGAGTAGCCAAGGTATGAGCATGCCTCTTCCTTGAAGAAGTAGTTGGTGCAGTCATGGTGTCCCCTCCAAATATGGTAAGTGACTCAAAAAAGCTTATGAGCCTGAACACCATCTTGGTGTGTTCTGCGATAACGCCCACCTTGTTCCTGGTTGGATCAGGATCCAAATATTCTGACTCCACATCGAATCTTTCAATAATTACCATGGCCCCGTCCGGAGCCGATGTCCCTGCATTATTTGCGGGGGCGGTCCGATGAGCATTATCAGGCATATTCTCACTTCTTCTTTTAACGTAAGCACCCAATTTTCCTCTTTTAATCAAATTTTGCACCTCTTGTTTCAAAGCGATGCAATCTTCTGTGTTATGACCAATATCATCATGATATTTGCAGAAACAATTATTACGACTTTCCCTGGGAGATTGAAGAGATGGTTGCCACATTTTCTTTCAATTCGGCAAACCACTCCGGTTGATCCCAAGGCCCTCGCTTATTTCTGGATTGCTGGCTCTGAGCTGGTGCAGGGTGAGACTGAGCCTTGGCCCTGTTGGGACCCTGTCCGGCTTCCTTAGCCTCGTATCCGGACTGATTCTGGTTCTGGTTTGGTACATCTGGGGCCGACCTCACTTGCCTATGCACCCTAGTCTTCTTCGTTTCATCCACATTAATTTGTTTTCCCACCTGATTCAGTAATCCACCCCACGTCATGGTCTTCTTCCTGGTTACCGAATCGGCTAAATTGCCAGGGTTCAAACCTTGTCTTAGAGAAGCTATTGCTACTTTCTCAAAGAAATTAGCTAATCCATTATAGGTGTTCACAAAGCGACTTATATATTCTTTCAATAATTCATTCGGTTCTTGGGCACAATGGATAATAGTGTCTCAATTTCCCTTTACCTCCTTACTTCCAACGAACTGCCTCCGGAAGGCCACCTAAAAGGTATCAAAATTTCTGATGCAACCCTGTGGCAGGCTATTATACCACTTCAGAGCACTCCCCGTAAAAGATTGAGAGAATGCTCTACAAAAGAAATTATCATCATTGTCAAAATTCATCATAAATTTTTTAAACTGTTCCAGATGATTATCTAGATCTTTAATCCCATTGTATTCTTCCATCTTAGTACTGTCAAACCTCTTTGGAAGGTTTCCGGACAATATCTTGGAAGACAATGGAGATTGTCTCCAATTCCGGCCATGACTAAACACAGCTGGTCTATATGTCTCCGGCCATGGCTGTGGCTATGAGATGACCCTTTACCTAGATGTCTCTTCAACCTTCCATGCATATCCCTCTTTCTTAAATATTTTTGACCAACTTTTGCTTCTTCTTAGACCTGCCTTCATCACTGCTGGATGACAGGGACTCCTCAACTCCATCTTCATTCGAGGAGCTACTAGAGGATTCTGAATCTGAATCTGAGCTCTCCACCGGTTTAGACCGGTGAGACTTCTTTGAGCTAGCATGAGTCTTTTTAGTGCTCACATGTGATGTGGTTTATTTTCGTTTGAGGTAATTTTGTAATTTTGTCTAGAGTTTTGTGGAATTTTGAGAGTATTTAATGTTTGGATAGAATGTAGAGGGAGAATTGAGCTGCCTGGTTGTCTTTAATTCTCATTCCCTCATTTAGTGTTGGTGGTTGGGTATTTATACCCTTATCTTTTGGGCCATATGGGCTTTTGGGTTGTGTTTTATGGATTCAGGTCAAGTTTAAAGACCCACTAGCTTTTGAATAAATAAGTAATTAGTTTAATTATGAAGTGATTATGTTTTTAATAATTTAGTTCTGTTCGGACAGTATAGTAAGTGGAGGCTGTCCGAATTGTCCATGTCCGGTTAGATGGATGATGTCCAAATTGCCCCTGTCCGGTTCTTGCAAACAGTGGTGACAGAATCCAGATTCATCAGTAGCCCTATTTTTAGGTGGTGTTCAAAGGCCTTTGGCAAGACCTAAAAAATAACCTGTAGCCAGTCACGGTCACATCCGGACAGATTTTTGAACTGCATAATAGTTTTATCCGAACTGAAAAAGTTCTCAAAAAATTAAACGGTTTTTTGCCAGAAATCGTGGGACACGTGTCTCTCTCTGGTTCGCCACACCAGCCGCTTTTTTCCCTAGAACGACGCTCCCACTTTCTCCAAAAAGTAACCTCTTCATTTAATAAGGATGACATCAGCGCCGTCCTTAATCATTGCAACCCTTTCGAATTCTCCTAGGTATCAAAGCATCTTTTGCACATTTACTATAAATTAGTTCACTTTTCTACTATTTTACCATCTTCATCATCCTTGCTTTACTAAACTTCAAAGCTTTCTCTTTCAAAAGCAAACACTTTTTTTCAGTGCGAATTTATGTTCACAACTAAGAACGCTTTAATCAAAGGTGGGTAGCTTAATTTATCAGAGTTAGAAAAAGCTCAGAAGGTTGAACGAGAAAGGCGCATTGCAGCCGGCCTCCCTGTTTCTCCTGCTGATAAACCGGAAACACTAAGCACAGAACCTGACCAGGGCTCTTCTTCAACCAAAAGCGTTAAACTCAGGAAGTTGTTCCAAACCAGACTCTCACCGATTGTTTCAGGCTCGTCGGTTCAGGAATCAGATGCCACTGTTGAACCAGGACAAGTCGTCACTAGTTTTAAGAAGCCTTCTCCATTCATAGCCATGGGATCAGATGCTGATGCCTCTCCGTAGAAGTTAGTAGATCGGAGAAGAGGTCGCATGGTAAAAGGGCAAACTCTAAAAGGTACGCCTTCCAAATCAGGGGCCAAATATAACAATACGGGGTCAGAGGCACCCATCAAAATTCCTAAGGACAAGCTGTCCGGACTGGAGGAATCTAGCTCAAGTCTCCGAAAAGAAACCACTTCATCTGAGCCCCAGCCGGAGGTCAGAGTACAAGAAACCAGTGAAACCCAACAGTCCGGAGGGCATGCTGAGCCATCCTCTAACTCCCCTCACCCAAGAACAACTGAAAACCCCTACCTGGTAATGGAAGAAGTGATGCAGGATTCTATTGAAGAGGCTCCGTTTGAGTCCGAAGTCTCCGGGAAAACAAGTGAGGCTGCTGCTGCCAAGAAGGATAAAGGCAAAGAAAAACTATGCCTAAGACATCCAGATTTGCCGGGGGTCCTTGTGGGAAAAGTGGGACCTTATTTCCACAAGGTAAGTGTTAAATATTTGATAGCTTTGCAAAAACTTAACTACGACTTCATCCACACAGCTGAACTGGTTCGAATGCGAACAAAGTGGGGAATCCCGAAGAATGTCAAAATAAGGATTCCAGTGGACCCTGAAACACCGATGGACTGCAAGCTCAGTGAAATAGTTTTCTTCACTGAGCTCTTCAACTGGGCACTAAGGTTTCCCTTAGACCTGGAGATAGTCAAATATTTTCATCTCATCAAACTTTGCCCAAGTCAACTGAGCCCTAACGCATGGTACACCCTTATGGCCTGTATCATGGCCTCCAGGCTCTCCGGAATTCCTCTTCCAATGGAGGAGTTTGCAGCTGTGGCCAGCCTTTGCAGAAACCATCATATTCCCTTCTATCAATTCAAATTGGGTGATAATTATAAAGCAGTGGATGACCTGCTCGAGTCGGAGAGAAATTGGTAGACTCACTTTTTGTTTGTGAGTAGTGCCTGGGAGAATGGGAGGAAGATTAAAGCCGGTACCAACCCGAGTCTCCTTACCAGCAGATGGCGAAGCGATGGTAAGAATCCCATCTCATATTCCCATATTTATTTTCTTTATAAATTTGTTTATCTGACTTGTCTTTTCTTTTTTGTTTCTTGACAGTGCTGCCTAAAGACTTCAATGACTACTTGAAGGCCGGGCATACCACTTGCACCAAGCTCAACGCTTGGGCTGTTGAAAAGTTGGGGAATCGCTTCCACAACGTATTTACCGGAGGCAATCTTGCAAGGTCCTACCTTTAGAACACCACTGACCGGAGGGACTTATCCTGGGAGGAACTTACCACCCCACCCCCTCCAGAGGTAGTCCTCAAAAGAACACACGCACCAGAATTGTATCTGTTTGGTAGAGCCAAAGCCACAAGTAAGATGAAGGACAAGAAAGGTAAGGGCAAGCAGAGTGCGGTTGAAGCCAACCCAACCGAAGCGGACGAAACTGCTCTAGCAAACCAAGAGGGGCCAGTTCCAAGACAGATTGATGCTGCTCTTCTAGAAGTAGTGGAGCATGAGAGTACTAGGGAAGAGGCAGGATCTCCAAAACCTCCAAGGTTTCCTAAGAGAGACAGGAAACGGGGAGCAGAAAGCAAAGGACACAATTACAAAAAATGCCTTGGCCATCCAAGGACTTTGGTTCAATCAAAACAAAATTGAAAAGATAATTGATATTCTAAGACTGAGCCTTTGAAGATGGCTCAGCCCCACTAGCTTTCTTCTTCTGAAGGTCGTCATTTTCTTTATCTGGGCTCTCCCCGTGTTCTCTTCTTCATCGCTTGAGTCGACACTAAAATAGTCATGCTTATCACCATCAGCCATTGTATGGAAGGGGAGGTCTTCATACTCTACAAAAGTCCATAAGTCCCCCAGATTCCTCTTTGGAAATTTCTCATGGAAGAGTAAGACCATGTCCGACTTCACCCTGGCATACATTTCTTCATGAGTGTCTATCACTTGGTTGGTATAAGCATCAATCTTGGCTTGGATTTTTACCTCTTGCTCCCTTAGCAGATCAGCTTTTTCTTGTGCAGCCTTGGACACCGAGTCCTCGAGCGAGATCTTGTCATTTGTCAAAGTGTGAATGACCCTGTCCATGGCATGCACCTCCTCTTTCGAAGAAGAGAGATCTTTCTCCAACTCGGACTGCTTTACCCGGAGTTCTTTGATAGTATCTTCTAAGGTAGATACCTTGGTGGCCCAAACCTCCTGGTTCTTCTTTAACTCCTCATTTTCCCTCTTTAGAGCATCATCATTTTGGTTGGAAATGAGGAGGTCACCGAACAATTTCTCCTTATCAGAATTAAGGGCAGTAATAATAGCTGACTGACCTTGCACTTGTTTCTCCAAACTAAGCACTGGCTGAATATTACTCAATATAGAGTGAGTTATAACATCTCTTTCACTTGAAACAGAGAAAGACTTACCATTGAAGGTAACGATGTTCGAAGTGCTTGGAGGGAGGTAGGGCCCAGCAAAATCATCTCTAGGGAGGTTTTCAAAGTAGTCACCAAGCCCCTCAAGCCCAGTAATGTCGACACCCTCAATACTGATATCCCCTCCTCCATCCTTTTCAGTTCGAAAGTCATCAGGGATCTCTTCTGCTCTTGTAGGATCAGTAGGGTCAATAGGAGGAAGGGGCTCCTGGGGCCGGAGAGAAATCTCATCACCCCTGGAGGTCGTTTTTGTTTTGACAATTTAAAGTCCTTGGATGGCCAAGGCACTTCGTATGTTTCAATGGGTATCCTCGTTTCGCACAGCTCTTGCATTTTTTCATAGTTTTTCAATTATGGTGGCTAATGTTTAAACTGCCTTTAGTTATTTCATAAACATTCTAAAGTGAGAGTGTTTAATTTCAGCGATGACAAATGTTCAAATAGTCATCACTCCTTTAATTTAATCCGGCCTATGTTTAAATAATAATTTCACAAGAAACTAATTAATTAAAAACACTCCGAATTTTTAAGAAGGCATCGAATTTCAAAAAAAAAGCCCGGACACCTCATTAAAACCTCCCCGCGCCACCAGGGTAGGAAAGAGTATGCCCCCAAATATTTACATGAAGTTTTAAACAAGTAAATATTTACATAGTTTCTAATCCAAGTATATCCGGAGGTGCTCAATATTCCAAGGGTGATTCAAAATCCTTCCATCTTTGTCTTGGAGCCGGTATGTCCCAGGCTTAAGCTTTTCAATGACCACATAGGGTCCTTCCCAAGTTGGAGCCAGCTTACCGAACTGCTTTTCGTTAGTATGTAGGAAGACTTTTCTCAACACCTTGCTCCCCGGTTTGAAATCCCTCATCTTAACTTTAGAAGCGAACCTGTTTCTCATCAAACCTTGATAGTGTGCAACTCTAAGGTGAGCCTTAACTCTTTTTTCATCTATTAAGTTAAGCTGGGCTCTAATTGCCACTTCGTTAGTGTGTTCGGAAAAATTATGCACTCGAAAGGAAGGGAGAGTAGCTTCTATGGGAGCTATGGCATCCATCCCATATACTAAGGCAAAGGGAGACTCTTGTGTTGCAGCCCCGGGAGTGGTCCGGTAAGCCCACAAAACCTCTTGCAAGTAACTAGGCCATTTTCCAGCAGCCCCTTCTAAATTCTTCTTTAGACCGGACAATATTCTCCTGTTGGCTACTTCAACCTGACCATTTACTTGTGGGTGGAAAGGGGAAGAGAAACAATGTTGTATACTCTGCATTTCCTTGTTGTCAAATTGTGGTCCATTGTCTGTTGTTATCTTTTGTGGAATTCCGAATCTGCAGCAGATATTGGATAAAATGAATTTTATAACAGCTTTCGACGTTGTACCTGCAATGGAGCCGCTTCGATCCACTTTGAAAAATAATCAATAGCAACAATTATTGTTCTGCGTCCTTCGGATGCCATGGGTAGAAGTTCCACCAAATCCAACCCCCATCGAGCAAAAGGTATAGGCTCAGAAATTGACTCTAAATGGATGGCTGGGATATGAATTTCATTGTTATATCTCTGGTATGGGTCACACCTCCTCACCAACTCCTTAGCATCTTGCATTATAGAGGGCCAATAATATCCAGCCAACAAAACTCTCCTTGTTAGAGCCTTAAATCTAGAGTGAGCTGATCCATCACCATCATGTAGTTCGGAGAGAACTATTTGAGATTCATCAACCCCCAAGCATCGTAAGAGGGGTTTACTGTAAGATTCTTATAAAGAATATCTCTTCGGATGACAAAACCACGAGCCTTGTACTTTACTTTTCTTGCTATTGATTTATCCTGAGGCAAGATGCCATCTGAGAGATATTGAAGGAGAGGAAACCTCCAATCTTGAGGTTGTTTTATCTGTATATCGAAGCTTTCTTCTTCCTTACCCATACTGAATTGAATGGATGGGCACTCCAGCATATGAATCCAAGGGTAGGACTCAGTATAGGCTATGGTTGCTAAGGAGTCTGCCAGTATATTTTCTGTTCGGGGTATGTGCTCATAAACGATGCTCTTGAACTTAAGCGTCACATCTTTGAGAAGACGTAAGTATTTTAACAGCTGCTCCTTTTTTGCTTCGGATTGACCTTGGGCATGATGGATAAGAAGCTGAGAATCGCTCATTAACTTAACCCTTTTGGCTCCACAAATAAGAGCTAACTTTTAACCAGCTATAACAGCTTCATATTGAGACTCATTATTAGAAGCCCTAAAAGCGAAACATATAGCTTGGTATATTCTATCACCATACAGAGAGGTCAAGCACACCCTAGCACCACATCCCATAGTACTTGATCCACCATCAGTCCGGACAACCCAGACTTTTTTGTCTTTCACATTCTTTGTTTGCTTAGTATCCCTGTCTGAGTGAAATTCAACTAATAAATCTGCCACCACTTGGGCTTTGATTGCTGTTCGAGGAGCAAAATCAATATCGAAGTCTCCCAATTCCACAGACCACTTAGTCATCCTAATCAAAATATCTACCTTTTGAAGAACGTTTTTCATGGGATAGGATGTCCGAACAATAATAGGATGAGCCTGAAAATAAGGCCTCATCTTCCTTGCAGCAATCACCAGGGCTAATGCTATTTTTTCAAGATTTAGATAGCGTTTTTCTGCATCTATCAAGCTCATGCTGATGTAATACGCCGGACGGGGATAATTATCTACCTCTCTCACCAATACAGCACTTATGGCACAACTAGAAACTGCCAAGTATATGAAAAGAGTCTCTCCGTCAACAGGTTTAAATAAAGTCTTGGGAGAGGACATATGTTTTTTGATTTCATTGAAGGCTTCATCACACTGTGAAGACCAGTTGAATCTCTTTGCACCTTTTAAAGTTTAAAAAAAACGGGGCACATCTTTCCGAAGACCTTGAAATGAATCGATTTAACGCAGCCAACCTCCCAGTCAATCGTTGTACTTCCTTAATATTCCAAAGAGGCTCCATTTGGAATAAAGCATTAAGCTGGTCCGGATCAGGTTGTATCCCTTGCTCACTTATTACATACCCCAGGAATTTTCCGGACTGTACTCCAAACATACACTTTTCCGGGTTTAGTTTTAAATTTACTTTTACTAAGTTAGCAAAAGTTTCTTGGAGATCTGTCAAATGTAGCTCTTCGTCCATGCTTTTTACCATCATGTCGTCGATGTATACTTCCATGTTCCTTCCAATTTGATCAGCAAAAGCTTTGTTTACCAACCTCTGATAAGTAGCCCCAACATTTTTAACCCAAACAGCATAAATGACAAACGTAGTATGCTCCTGATCCTTCGGATCTACTTGAATCTGATTGTACCCGGAGAAGGCATCCATGAAAGACAGCAGCTTGTTCCCAGATGTGGAATCCACCAACTGATCAATTCGGGGAACTGAGTATAAATACTTTGGACAAGCTCTGTTGAGATCTGTAAAATCGATACACATACGCCACTTGCCATTTTTCTTTTGTACCAATACCGGATTAGTTGTCCATAAAGGATATTGAGACTCCTTTATATGCCCAATTTTAGTAAGTCTGTCGACTTCTTGAACTATGACATCAGCCTTTTCCTTAGAAAAATCTCTTCTCGTTTGTACCACAGGTGCTATGTCTCTTCGGATGGACAGTTGGTGTGATATAATATCTGGTGGTACCCCGGTAAAATCAGCATTGCACCAAGCAAAAACATGCTGATGGTCTTTTAGGAACTTCAACATTTTTCCTTTTAATTCTGATGTCATTTTGGACCATATCTTAATATTTTTTCCCTCTTCCAAAGAATGTGTTTCAACTTCTTCAATCGATATTAAAAATCTAGGGGTCTCTCTAGGGTCATCAATTTCACCTTTGCCCCCATAAAGCCCCTCAAATTACTATTCTTCGTTAATCCGAACTGCCCCCAACGTCCGGGGGGCCAGTGCTGTTGCATAACACTCTCAGGCAACCTTTTGGCTACTCCGAACAACTCCCACTTGTCCTTGCACAACATATTTCAGACATTGATGAACTGTTGAGGCCACCACATGCATCCTAGAAAGCCAAGACCTCCCCAGAATAACATTATAACAAGTGGGACAATCCACCACAACGAACAGTATTCTAACCATTTTCGTGAAAGGGCCTTTGCCCAACAAAACTTCCTCCTCGAACTCCCCGATCACATCTGCTGAGCTTCCAGTGAAACCCAAAATTGACCTATTCGAACGCTGAATTACTGCTGGATTTTTTATCTTTTGGTAGGAAGTTAAAAAAAGAGGATATTGGCTGAACTCCCAGTGTCCACCAAAATTCGTCTTATGTCATTGCCCCGATGGATGCTCCTATGACAACAGCATCTTCATGAGGACCAACTATATCCCTCAGGTCATCCTCATCAAAAAAAATGAAGGGAAATGGAATCTGCGATTGATAGGAAGTCATGCCTCCCTCCATTTGGGTAGCCAAAGTATGAACATGCCTCTTTCTCGAAGAAGCAGTGGGTGCTGTCATGGTGTCTCCTCCAAAAATTATGAGTGACTCAAAAAAATTGATGAGTCCGGACACCGATTTACAACTTTCTGCGATAACTCCTACTTTATTCTCGGTCGGATCAGGGTCCAAGTACTCTGACTCTACATCGAATCACTCAACTATCACCATGGCCCCTTCCGGAGCTGATGCGCCTGCATTGTTTGGGCCAACTCGGTGAGTGTTATCAGGCCTATTGCCTCCTCTTCTTTTAACATATGCTCCCAACTATCCTTTTTCAATTAAATTCTGGACTTCTTGCTTTAAAGCAATATAATCCTCGGTGGTATGGCCAGTATCATTATGATATTGGCAAAAACAATTGTTACGACTCTCCCTAGGAGATTGTAATGCAGCTGGCCTTCTATAGTGTACTTCTTCTTTTGTTTTGTCATAAATGGTGGCTACGTTTTCTTTTAGATCAGCAAACCACTCCGGTTGAACCCAAGGCCCTCGTTTATTTCTAGATTGTTGACTCTCGGCAGGCGCAGTTGGCTGAGACTGAGCTTTGGCTTTGTTATGACCCTGCCCAGCCTCTCTTGTCTTGTTTCCGGACTGATTTTGGTTTGGGTTTGGTGCAACCGGAGCAGACCTCACCTGCCTGTGCACCCTAGTTTTCTTTGTTTCATCCACGTTAATTTGCTTTCCAACTTGATTCAGTAGACCTCCCCATGTCATGGCCTTTTTTCTGGTCACTGAATCAGCCAAATTTCCAGGGTTTAAGCCCTGCCTCAGAAAAGCTATTGCTACTTGTTCAAAGCAATCAGCCAACCCATTTTTGGTGTTTACAAAGTGACTTATGTATTCTTTTAGAGATTCGTTTGGTTCTTGGGCACAATGGATGATTGTGTCTCCATTTCCCTTCACCTCCTTACTTCTAACAAACTGCCTCCGGAAGGCCACCCAAAAGGTATCGAAATTTCTGATGTATCAGTGTGGTAGGCTGTTATACCACTTCAGGGCACTCCCCGTAAAGGATTGGGAGAATGCTCTACAAAGCAACTTGTCGTCATCATCAAAATTCATCATGAAAATTTTAAATTGTTCCAAGTGGTTGTCCGGTTCTTTACTGCCCTCGTATTTTTCCATTTTCGTACTATCAAACCTCTTAGGAAGGTTCCCAGACAGGATCTTGGACGACAATGGAGATTATCTCCAATTCTGGCCACGACTGAAAACAGTAACCTCGTTAGGAGTTGCAAAGATACCTGGCTCATCATGGAAGGCAAAAGGATCGACCAGCATCCGGTCTATGTGTCTCCGGCTATGAGGCAATCCTTTGCCTATATGCCTCTTTAACTTTCCATGCCTATCCCTTTTTCTTGAACACTTCTTAACCAACTTTTGTTTCTTTTTAGATTGGCCCTCATCACTGCTAGATGACAAAGATTCCTCAACTCCATCTTCGCCCGAGAAGCTACTAGAAGATTCTGAGTCTGAATCAGAGCTCTCCACCGGCTTGGACCGGTGAGACTTTTTGGAGATAGCATGAGTCTTCTTCGTACTCACATGGGTCTTCGAAGGCTCATGTTATCTAGGGTTCTCAGTATGGTGAGCAACTGACGCCTTTGATTTCTCTTTTAAACCCATTTTTGCCCTCTCAGCCCTTAGAGCTTCTATTTCAACTTTTAACCTATCACGCTCCTCGATGGTGTACTCATCATTTTCTCCCACCACTTCAAGCAAAGCTGGTGGTACTTCTGGTGCGTCCGGATTCATTCAGACTGGTTTTTTCTGATGGTTTTGAATGCTAGATTCAGGCACCGTCGTGCTCCCACTGTGGTCGCCAATTTGATGTGGTTTATTTTCGTTTGAGGGTAATTTTGTAATTTTTTCTAGAGTTTTATGGAATTTTGAGAGTATTTAATGTTTGGATAGAATGTAGAGGGAGAATTGAGCTGCCTGGTTGTATTTAATTCTCATTCCCTCCTTTAATGTTGGTGGTTGGGTATTTATTTTCTTATCTTTTGTGCCATATGGGCTTTCGGGTTGTGTTTTATGGTTGCGGGTCGAGTTTAAAGACCCACTAGCTTTTGAATAAACAAGTAATTAGTTTAATTATGAAGTGATTATGTTTTTAATACTTTAGTTCTGTTCGGATAGTTTAGTAAGTGGAGGCTGTCCGAATTGTCCCTGTCCGGTTAGATGGATGATGTCCAAATTTCCCGTGTCCGGTTCTTGCAAAGAGTGGTGACAGAATCCGGACTCATCAACATGGGTCTTTGCTGATGGGTCATGCTCCCTTGGATTGTCAGTGTGGTGAATGGCTGACACTTTTGATTTTTATTTCAAGCCAATCTTCACCCTTTTAGCAGCAGCCCTCAAGGCTTCTATCTCAGCTTTCAACCTGTCTCGCTCTTCGATTGTATATTCATCATTTTCTCCCACCACTTCTGCCAAAGTTGGTGGCACTTCCTGCTCGTCCGGATTCATCAGAACTGGTTTTTCTTGCTGGTTTTGAATGCTAGATTCAGGCACCTTCTCCTCCCACTGTGGTCGCCAATTTGGTGTGGATTATTTTTGACTAAGGGTAATTTTTTCAGGTGTTTTCAGGTGTTTTCAGGTCTTTCAAAGATATTAAATGTGTAAGTGTTTTTAGTGAGATATCTAAGCTTCCTGGTTGTATTAAATGTTCATTACCCTCATTAAAGAAAGTGGTTGGGTATTTATACCCTTAATTATGGGCCATATGGGCTTTCGGGTCAAACTTATGAAACCGGGTTGAGTTCAAAAACTCATTAGTTTATTAAGTAGATTAGCAATTAGCTTAATCAAAAGGTGATTAGTTATTTAGTACTTTTGTCCTCTTCGGATGGTTCAGTGGGTGACTATTGTCCGGATTGCCCCTATCCGGTTTCTACAGTGAGTGGTGAATATTTACGGACTCATCATATACTATATTAATTAATTTCTTGTTATCAATTCATTACTTTAGCATAATTAGTTTTCAAGATAATTTCTCTAAACATATATAAACTTCATCATTTCTTCAAATTTGGCTACCAAAAGCTTTGTTCACTAATCTTTGATAAGCTACCCCATCATTTTTCAAACCAAAACGAATTACCTTCTAATAATATAAACCTCTGCCAGTTATGAACATAGTGTTATCCCGGTCCTTCAGATCCATCTGTATCTAAATATACCCATAATATGCGTCCATAAAAGATAAAATCCTATTACCCGAAGTAAAATCCATCAGCAGATCTATTTTTGGAATGGAAAATGGTTCTTTTAGACAAGATTTATTTGGATCGGTAAAATAAACACACATACTCAATTGCTTCGGGTTTCTCAAGAGAGAACGTTATCATTTTCAGAATTACTAGACACTCATTAAGATGTACAACAAGTTTATGAAATATAATATGTGTAGATACTCTTGTTACATCTTCTGAACACCAGCTGGACATGTGTAGATTCTTCTATAAAAGATACCAGCCTTTATTTTACATTTAAAGATAGTGAAGTGCCAAACTTCAAAACTTTTATCCTGGGAAAATAAATAATTTTCAACATTCTCATCAGGTTTTACCAAACTGAGGGGTCTTCCTTGGATCGTCTACAACAACTAAATTCGATGTTGACCAATACAATTTCTATTTTTGTTTTTAAACTAAAGAAGCAACATAGCATTTCTTTTCCAATTTCCGGTTGTTGTGGAAAACTCCTACTCGACTCCCAATAACATACTTCAAAAATTGGTGGATGTTAGAATTAATAACATATATTCATGATAGCCAACACCTACAAAAAATTGCATTATATGAAGTCAGAACATCTACCACTATAAAAAGACTTCCTCAATTTTTTTCAAAAGACTCTCAACCCAGAAATACCTCATAGTCAAACTCATAAACAACATTGATAGTGGTCCTGTAAATCCCACTATTGTTCTCTCAGAATGGAAGATATTAAGAGGATTTTACATCTATTTATAAGTGGACATAAACAAAAATGGGTGAAACTGCACGTATAAATTAAAATCCTCTAGATTTAACTTCATTCAATACTTTTACTAATTACCACTGCATCTTTATGGGGTCCAGCTATCCCCCCTTAAATCATCATTTTCGAAAAATAGAATGGGAAACGAATATCTGTAAAGATGATTCGAAGTTTCTCCCACTAACTATGTTGTTAAACTTACAATATACCTTTTATGAGAGCAAGTGGTAGTTCTTGACACATTATCCTCATCGCAACAAACAATGATTTGAAAAAGTTACACAGATGTTGACCATGCCCTCGACCGTAAGCTCATCAATCATCATAATAATCCTTTGGTTAGGGTCCAGATCTAAATGTTATGAGGATAAATAAAAATTGTTAAAAGATGCTTTTATGACCATTACATTCTCCTCATTCAGAGCATTCTCAATTACTATTCTATGTGTTTCTGCTTGGTTGCCTACCAGAGCCTACTGTTGGACACCTCGCATACCTCTTAACAAATATTATTAACTTGCCATTATCAATTTAAATTTGAATATCATAATTAAGAGCTATGTTGTATCTCGTATCATGATTGATGTCGTTGTGATATTTTGTTACTCCTTCTTTCTTTAGGCCTTTGAATTGGAAGGGGCTTCCTGAATTTGACAAAATTATGAGTCTCATCGAAAATAATAGCAACATTTCTTGTTAGTTTCGCAAATTTTTTGAGTTGAACCCACTGGTTCGCTCTTGATCTTTGTTGCTGAGCATGAGGCTGCTGATTTACTTTTCATCATGACGACATTTGGTTCGGACCGTTAGGATAAAAAAACTAGTAGTTTGAGGCTGCAAACTTTGAACTTGTTAGTGTTGGTGAACCATAGTGGTTAATTATTAAATTTGTCTTTGTTAGGGTAATAGAACAAGTGCCAATATCTTAAAATTTTCTACCTTAAGATTCTTTTCAATGTGAGCTAGCAGAGAATCAAAGTTCAAAGTTTTCTTCCTAGTAACTTCTTCAGCCATTTCTTATGGGAGGAGCCCTTGTCTAAAAGCAACATAAGTGACAGTCTCATGACAATCCTCTAAATCATTATATTTAAAAACAAAGTGCCATATCATATCATCGTCTCCTAGGATTTATTCACTTCCCATAAAGTTTTGCCTAAAAACTATCCATAATATGTCAAAATTCTCGATAGTTCTCCGCGAAAGTCGATTGTACTACTTCAAGGAATTGTTCTTAAACATTTAAGAGAAAGCCTGATATAAAAATTTATTATCATCATAATTCATCATGAAATTCTTGAACTACTCAATATGGTTATCCAGATATCAGTTTCAATCACACTTATCAACTTTTGATATGTCAAATCGCTTTATCAAATGTCTGGATAATTTTTTTATTAATAGTAAAGATTGCCTCCAATTATGCCCCTGACTATATTGATGCTTCCTAGAACTTCATCAATTATTGAATAAAGACCAAGCTCGGAATGATTCACAAATCAACTATTGACATGGTAATCACAACTTTGGTTACCCAAACCCTCTTATTGATATTACTGGTTGATCACTTGTTTCATAGGCAATATTGCAGGATTTTCTTGAACCTCAGCTATAGCTTTCAGTTATCCTACCCTACCCTTGATGACCATCCAAGTCTTAATTTCAAATGTGGGTACCTGCTTATCCGATTAATCACGTTGTCTTTTCGAATTTCGCTATTGTTTATAATTTCTAAACTGACTAAAATGTCTTTTTAAATAAAAATTTCTCATGTGGCAATGATTCCGTTCTGGGGAATGATAATTTTTTCAAAATCGGGCACAGAGTAGTCAATAGACTCCGAACAAAAATCAGAGATGTCTAGTTTTTTGGTCCTTTTTTCAAGGAATGGTAACTTTGGTTCGATTGAATTTTTTTCATTCACTATTTTTCTTGATATCACATAGATTCCTACTCAACATCATCACCCTCATAAAAAATTATTTCTTTATATTTTTTTTTAAATTTCCGACCAGATCTTACCATTGTCTCTCAATGAGCCCTTATTGCATTAATTTCATCCAACAATTGATCCTGATGTCCCTCTAACTCCAACTTATTTTGTTACTCTTCAAGTTGTTGTTGTGTTTGAGCACCCTATACTAACTGATATGAGCCCTCTCCAATTTTCGTTCCTTTTATAATCATCGTAGGATTTATTTGTGTTTAAGAATATATTTCTCACAAAACCCCGAAGTCGAGCTTAGTGTCTTAGTGGTTTTGGATATTATATCTGGATACCAATTTAAGCTCCCGGAGTAATTGTCACTGATGACTCTTGAAAATATTGAAAGAAAAAATATCCAGATACTAGTCTAAGCTCCCACTGTGATAGATTTAATATAAGAATTCTAGAGAGAAAAACATCCAAAAGTAGTAATAAAATAATAATAATTCATTATTTCTAAAAAAAAATATACTACCTTATATTATAATGGTGGCATACCTTTAGACCTATATAAATTTATTTCTGGTTAATTTACCTTATTAACTTACTAAGTTCAAATATATTTACTTCTTATTTCCTAAGATACCCTCAATATTACAGATTTGTTGGGTTTATATTAAAAAGTAAATACCAGCCCAATATCTTACCAGTTCGGCTTAAAGGTCAAATAAATCCTACCATTATCAACACTCATACAAGAAAAGTTCAACTAGATATTATTTATAGGTCTATTAAGCTTGCAGTCATGTGTGACAACCACTTATTTGATAATAGACCAATATAATATTTCGCAACGTTATCCTCTTTTGTGTTAATTCATATGCCATTGAAAAGCTTGATTCATATCATATTTACCTTGAATAAATCTAAAGTTCAATTTCACTTAATCCAACAAGCACTTTCAAATTAATGTATCATGAGAGAGAAAAAAAACTTATCACTTGAAATCAACGCCTTTAATAGTCATGGTACAAACAAACCCTAATTTTTATTGTTGTTAAAAAATATATTTTCTATTCCTATCCAAATATATTTTTAGGACACATTTTAATACAAATCGAGCATTAAATTGAAAATCTTTTTTCACTAGCTTGTTTCTTGAAAGCCATAATTTTGAATTAAAAATAATTGTTAATACAAACTTTTTGAGGTTATCATAAATAAAATTCATCAACAACTTGTATTGATGGTCACATTCCATCTAAAATGATGGTTTGTAATAAGAAATGAGTGTGGTGAAAAAAATATGTTTAGGATTTTAATTTTGAGAGAGAATAAAGATAAGAAAGTTTATATTTTGCAATTAATATGGTTGTACGGTTTCACATATACATATATTTCAGCAAAAAAATGTATAGCCAAAACAAATATTTTTCCATTTTTTTATATTGGATAAGTAATAACTAGGTTTGCCTAGAATGGACCCGCGTATAGATCTTTATCATCCTTTAGAAACCTGTCTCTCTTAGCTTTTTTTTATCTCTCACTTCGAGGCATTTTGTTGTTATTGTAGTTTTTGTGTGGGTTTGAAATATTTATATATAAAACTGGAATGCGGTAAGTTATTTTTATATTTAATGCTTTAAAATTGTTCTAGCTACCAACTGATTGGTTAATACTAGTAAAGTGTATTGCCAACTATTATGTTAACTCGAATAATCAATATAATTAACTAAATTTGTAATGTTTAATTAGACGTGTATCCAAACTCGGTAAAGTTTTAATGTTTGGTTAAACGTGTATCCAAACTCTGTAAGCTACGTGTATCTATATTCTGTAAGTTCTTAAATGAGGTGTTTTTCATTATTTTTAAGTGGTTAGTCTTTGAATATTTTGCAGTTGATTCAGTTACTTTCACATGACACTGTAATGACAAATGTGCAAATGACATAAACAATGAAAGATACAAATATGTTGTTTATGCGTTTTTTCGCACTGGCTAATTTAAATATTTCACATTTCTAAATTAGCTTCACACTTGATTCACACATCTTTGCATGACACGATCATGATAAATATGCATTTTAGTTTCGCATGTTTCTGACACGAGATATTCATAATATTATTTGACAACAAATAACAAAAATAATTTAAATATGCGAATAAATTTGACTTCCCAAATTAGATTTCTAGTTAATCCTTACACGTTATCTTTCTCTCTCATTACAACCCTCCGCTCTTTCAAATTTCCACTGATTTCACAAATTACATGATCCCCGCAGATTATATTTAAGAACTTTATTATTTTAAACCCTAAGTAGTGTTTGTAAGATTCTGTATTCTCGATGAGTTTTTGAAATAGGTTAATTTTAACTACTATTACATATGATGTCATGCAGTACACAAATCTTATTTGTGTTTGCGTTTTGTTGTTTGTGGTATTTTATTTGTGTTATAGCATGTGACTTTGAACTTAATTTCGCAAGTACAATGATGCATAACCATAACTTGTTTTTTGTTTGTTTGTATGATCTTTGAATTATCATGCGAAACCCAATGAATCAATCTCTCGTGCACATATGTGTTTTCAATATTAAAATAAAATACGTCATGTATTAAATGTTTTTCAGTCTCTAGTATAGATAAAGAAGTCAGAGGATCAGTGAACTTTTATTCTGAATTCAGCGCTTTAACAAAAATAATGAATACATTAATGGTAAAAAAGAATCACATAAACACAACAAAAATACGCATTTCTCCCCTCTTCAAAGCTACATAAGATCCACTGGTCTTCTTGGAAGAAAGTCTGTAACTGATTTGGAGAATGTGGTCTTAACATACATAGGTTAAAAAACATTCAGAAAGCTTTCTCTTGCAAACTCTGGAAAAACTTCAGGGAAAACACCTTATTGTATACTAGAATTATGCAGAGTATCCACTGCAAAGGAAACCATCCTCTACAAATTAACTTCTCAAAAAAGGTTTCTTAACATGTAAGAGACTAGTATAAATAAAAGAATTTAAAGAAGGAAAAATCAGGTGGAAGCTGGGGGAAGGTAAAGTTGATATGTTGTTAGATAACTGGTTTGGTAAAAATCCTTTAATAAAGCTTGCACATAAATCAAATGATAGTTGGTTTAAAGAAATTCATGTTACATCCTTTTGGGAAGGTAACAGATGGAAGTCAATAAACTTAAAAGTTAACTTATTGACTCTAACATTACCCTTGTCCTAAAAACTAACATTAAAGAAAATGACAAATGAAAAATTCAATGGAGTTTATCCAGCAATGACAACTTTAGTGTTAAAGATACTTTGAAGGGCATCAGACCAGCTCTGTTCAATTTATATTTATTTAAAAATTTGTAGAACAACATAACCCCAAGAAAATGTTCTTTCTTAACTTTGAGACTATTGACGAACAAGCTGCCTATTGATTATATCATCAAAGCTAGACATATTCATCTTGCATCCAAATGCCAGTTTTGCCTTAATGAAGAATCAAAAGACCATTTATTTATATCATGTAACTTTGCTTGGAGTATACGGCTTTATTTTGCAGGTATCCTTAGGATTTATATAAGAAGACATATGACTTTAAATCATCTACTTAGAACTTGGTTCTAGTCAGCTCCAGTAAGGATTCATGTCAAATCAATACTGCCCCCTCTTATTTGCTGGGCAATTTGACAACAACTCAATAAGACGAAACCAATGGAGAAAATTTCTATTCAAGATCAACTATTAACTACATCATAAACATGTTGCCCATCTAGACCATTATAAACTACTTCTAAGGAAGCACTGAAAACTGAGCGAGAGTGAAGCAACATCTCTGGGTTGTGTTAATCACATCATATTTAAACAGAAAATCACTTACCCCAAATGGGAGCTTCCACAGCCGGGGAGATTCAAACTAAATTCAGAAGCATGTTGCTTATCATCTGGAGAATCAAATGGAGGAATACTTATTAGAGATAACAAGGGAGTTATAATGAGTGGATATGGCAATAATTATGGAAAACTTACTCCGTTAAAAGCTGAAGTTGGTATAAGGGAAGTTGACAAGGGCAATGCTAGATGGACTTCTCATCTGCAAAATCATTGGTATAAGGGAAGTTGACATTGAATCAGATTGTAGAATTCCGATTTCTCTTTTTTTCTATTAAAATCCCAAATTACTTAGCATCAATAATGGACAGAATCAAATCTTTTGTTCATTTTATTTTTAGGGAACAGAATCGAGCTGCGGATTGGCTAGCTCGGTGGACCCTAAAGTGTAAAATGAAGATAGACTATACGAACTCTAAACCTCCAGCTCAACTAGAAGCTATTTCGAAACTAGAAAGCCTAGGAATAGGTTACATTAGAACTGGTTTGTAATTGGCTTACCTCTGTTTTGCAGAACTGATGAAGATGAACCTAACTTCCTTGAAGAAGATGATCCATATGGAGAAACAAACAGAAATACGAAATGAAGTGATTGAAAGATTGAGAAGAATGAAGAAACTGAAAATACTTATGAAGGTCTGTTTAAACAATTACTGGAGCCGGACTCTCTACCAAACAGATTAATTATCTGGAAGAGAATCAAGGAGAATTATAACGAAATTTCTCTCTTGAAAGAGCTAAAATTTATGTCTCTTCTCTGAAAGAAGCTACTGGAGTAGAAGCTTGGAGTAGATATTGAATTCAAATCTAAGAGAGCGGGAAAATTTGGGGTAATACATTTCGTTTCATCTTTTCAAACTTTCATTTCAGTCCTCTACCTGTTACTTATTTCAAATCAAAGACTCGAAGTTGTAAAATTCCTTATTTAACCCTTTCAATAAAATTTCTTTTTAGATTAAAAAAACTGCACAAGATCGTAATGAATTAATAAACAAATCAAATTATGATCTCAATATAGTAAGGTTTGAACTTGAATTAAAAATTTAAATTTTATAATATTAAGGTGAGCTAGTAAATTATTTACAGTTTCTATAAAGAACAGTTTTTAGATATAAAAATATAATGTTTATAATTCTAAATTACTATAAAAACTAAAGTAAAGTACCGATTCGCTGTGCTTATTAACAGTGAATTGGTACTTTACGAATAGGCACTTGGGTTTATAAATTTAACGGGCCTAAGTTTTCTGGCCCATAGTTTTAGGTTTTATTCTTTCTCTAAGTATCCATTTCAACCTTTTACTTTTGGTGCGTGTCATGTGTATAAGAGTCTGTCTGCTACGTGTTTTGTTTATAGCTTCCATTTTCTACGTGTCTTACTTATAATTTTTTACATGTTTTATATATATATATTGTTTGTGCGATTCATTACCTATCCAAAATCTTCAATTAAGCGAAAAGCTCTTTTTTACAGTGTTCTCTTTCATTCCCCTTTCAAGGTATAATTTTAAATTTACGCATCATTTATTTAAAGCGAGTTGCCTGAACATTTTATTATTATCTATAATTTGGTCTAATTTTCTCATTTTGATGGTTTTCTCTATATTCCGATCTTCTTCTTCATCGTCGTTTTTATTAGCAAGGTAATTTAGTCTAATTTTTTCATTCCGATGGTTTTTTCTATATTCAGATATTCTTCTTCTTCATTAGCAAAGTAATTTGGTCTATTTTTTCTCTATATTCAATCTTCTTATATTTCGATCTTCTTCATTGTCTTCATTAGCAAGGTAATTTTTTTTTAATTTTTTCTTTGTTGTCTTCATCACTCTCTTTTTCTCTTTTGCAGCTTTATCATAAATCAAATCTATTTTTATACTTTGAGATTAGTGAAAAGAAATAAAGGTTTTGTTTTGATTCTTATTTTGTCTAATATTTCATTCCGGTGGTTTTTTCTTTATTCCGATCTTCTTATATTTCGAATCTTCTTCGTCGTCTTCATTACCAAAGTAATTTTTTTTTCTTTCTGTCTTCATCACTTTTTTTTCTTATCTACTGTGAGATTAGTGAAAGAAATAAAGGCTTTTTTTACTCTTAAAAAAGAAAGAAAGATGACAAGAAAGAAAAGAATACATATCTTTTAAATCTATTTTTATAATGTGAGATTAGTGAAAAGATATAAAGGTTTTTGTTTTGATTCTTAAAAAAGAAAGAAAGATGACAAAAAAGAAAAAAAACGGAGTTATAATTAAGTTAGAAAAGTTATAATTAAGGTAGAAACTATTGACGAATTCTCGAGTTCTTCCACCAAACCAAAATTGATGAATTACTAAAAACAAGAGAAAATAAAGTATATTCAATTAAACAAAATGAATGAAATGGAAAGAATGATGATGGATTTACTGTATAATTTATTTAGATTTATGTTCTTTTAATTTTAATTTCATACAATTTCATAAAAGTGTTTATTATTTTAGGTTTTGTTTCTATATCTGATTTTTTTTGCAGTATATGATGATTTTCATTCTTCAAGACAGGTATTTGTTCATTCTTGAAGACAGGTATTCGTCTAAAAGAAACGGTTGTACTATATTTTCAATTATTTAATTATTGTTTATCCATCTCTTTCTTTGATTTTGATTTTTATTTCCAAATTTTATTATTGTTGGAGAAAAAAGTAAGGGTGTCGTTTTTAAGTGGCTTAGAAAAACACATTTAAGAAGAACAAGGAAAAGATGGTCGGTTAACAAAAAAAAAATTATGAAGTTTAATTCCAATCTTTTAATTTTCGATCTAAGTACTTTTCCATGTGAGTTTTACATTTTTTGTTTGGATCTTTTTAATATGAGGTTTTGAGATTAACAATACTTATTTAAGTGCTAGAAGAACAGTTTCAAAATATATCTGGAATTTAAATTTAGATCTGACGAATTTGAGCTTGATGTGAATCTATGAAGAGAGGATCATTTCTACAGTAGATTATAAGGCATGTAAATGGTTTTCTAATAATCTTAAAGTGAGAGTCAAAGGACGGTAGTGGGGTCTACCACTCTTTTTTCAATAGATGTAAACTTACTCCATCCTGACGGTCTCTCTCAAATAAGGTAACTTTCCCTTCTTGATTTCTATAAGCATCGAAATTACTAAAATTTCTGTTTCTCTTTCGATTTTTATTCTTCTTTTGAATTTGATTGCTAAGTAGTTGATTATGTTTATATTCTTTCTCGATTCAAGCTTAGTATTCACAATTTTTTCATCAGATTTATTAGTTCCATATCATCGTCGTCGTGTTCGATTTTGTTTTTTTTAATTATCTGAAGTATAGAAGTGCTTGATCGTGATGAAGTGTAAGATTGAATTGTTAATGCAGATTCATGGGTTTTTAGGATTGTTAGAGCTCAAACAAGTAAAGTGGATAGAAGAGCTCAAACAAATGGAGTGAATATATTTCTGACCACATGCTCTCGCTCTCCCTTAAACAGGTAAGATTCTTTCCAAATCCGTCAAAATCCCTCAATATATGTATATATGCCATCATATAAAAACATTGTAAAAACCTTAAATTGTTTTTCTTTTTCAGGTAAAGAGTAAAAAACCTAAATTGTTTTTTTCTTTCAGGTAAAGAGTGACAGAAATAGTTGAAGCCAAGATTTACAATTTCTTTTAACGTTAGCTCGAACAAGTGGATCGTGAAATTTAATCTTTTTCTTTTAGGATAATGGATATGCTTCTTAGCAACTGAAAAGACCTCAGGTATCATCATTCCAACCAAATATTGTTGCATAAATTGATTATTTGATACTTTGTTACCATTTTCAACTATCATCTAATTTTTGTGATTTTCATTGTAGTTCTTTATACCAGTTTATTTTTGTGCTCTCTCTGTTTAGCTTGATATTTGTGTCTTACACTATCTTTGTGTTAAAGAATTTATTTTCTCTTCATATTATTATCTTAAACTATTTTTGTGATAAAACTTACTCAGCCTAGAGATATCAGTACGACGGATCATAAAATACTAGGAGTGAGCATTTGGTTTTCAGTGATAGGAATGCGCATTTGGTTCTAAATGATCATAAGGTATGGTTTATGAGATTTCTATTCAAATAAATCCTAATGGAAGTAACTAGATATTGCCGTATTTTAGCTATGAGATTTTGATTGACTATTATTCTTTTTTCCCATCCATTTCAGCTTACACCAATTGTTCCCAGTTTCTCATGAGTACTCTTTTCGAATAGATGGATTAGATGATCAATCTATCTAATGCGACTATTCCATCAACAGGACGTATAAGACTATAGAAGTCTGCTAATGATCTTAAAGTGAGAGTCAAAGGCCGGTATTGGGGCCTACCACTCTCTTTTCAATACATGTAAACTTACTCCATCCTCCTGACGATCTCTCTCTCTCTCTCTCGAATAAGGTAACTTTCCCTCCTTGATTTCTATAAGCATCGAAATTACTAAAGTTTCTGTTACTGTTTCGATTTTTATTCTTCTTTTGAATTTGATTGCTAAGTAGTTGATTATGTTTATACTCTTTCTCGATTCAAGCTTAGTGTAAAAAATCTCCCACCAAGTTTAGCTTCTCTTGAAGGACGCCGCTATATTTTTAAAGTCCGCTTTGGTAATGTTAGAAATGACTTCGTTATTATGCACATGTTTGAGGACGATGTTGTCATCGCACCGAATGTATCACCACCTCCTCTAGGAGAAAAAACGATCAACCTTGATAAAAATAAACGACCACTTGAAGCATCAAAGGAAAACGAACCCAATAAGAAAATTAAAAAAACTCGTTAGTTCAGACATGTTGATGTGTGTTTGTAAAAAAACTCTTTTTTGTACTACCTTTCTAAAATAGTTAGTTCACACATGTTTATGTATATTTGTAAAAAAACTTTTTTTTATACTATTTATAGTTTGTAAAATAATTTTGTGTTTACTTATGTTTTCGGTTGTACAAGAAATGTTTGTAACCTTTTGTCTTTTGTTTTATAAAATGAAGGTTTATAAATAGTTATATAACTATCATTTTAGTTTTTTTTATATATATGCACGTTTTGTAATGATTTATATGATTAACCCGCGGCAAAACGCGGAACAATTTTGTGTTTAACTTTCCGAATCAACCACAAAAAATATTTAGTTACCGCCTTATTGAATATTTTATAATCAGTATTAAAACACAGAAAAAGTAACGTAAGGATCGAGAACAAATTCAAAGTGTAAAAACTATGTAATAGAATATGAAACCTAATTAGTATATATTTCATATTCTATCGCTATAAATTTGTTATCGTCTATAATAACTTTTGTTTATAAATGTTTAAATTTAATTAGAAATAAATTTTTAACATGATATTCAATTTTATTTAGGTACGGATTAGATTTTTCGTATTTTATAATGGAGATTTTGAAGAACGGATCTTTTAGTGCTAAGACCTAGGTTTAAAGTAATATGATTTAGATTTAAAATGATTTAGCTTTGTGTTCCAATCATGAAGAATTTAATATGCCAATTCATGGAGTTTGAAAATTTGATAAATCATTGCTGAAAAACACCACTCGTCCCTCACATTTCTCATTTGTAACAAGTTCGTCATTTTGGTTTCAGACCGTAATAAAGTGGTCTTCCGTTTTTAAAAATCGGAACAAAACGGTCCTTATTGACCTTAACCCATTTTTCTACTATTTATACCATTTGACCAGCCACATCAGCGATCCACGTGGGACGCTGATGTGGCAACAGTGAAAAAAGCTAAAACGTTTTTTACTTTATCCAAATCTTTTAACCTTAATTCTACCTATAACTCGGTCCAACTAACAAAAAACACACGATAAGCCCATCTACCCTAACCCTAGATCCACTCACCCTTTCCCTTTCTCATTCCAACCTAAACCAGAAATCTAACCCTAAATCTCATCTCCTTCTCCTCTCTAAAAAAAACAGTGCTTTGGATCCCTTTCTTTTTTAAATTTCTGCTTTTTGTTCCCCAGCTTTATCGAACACGACAATCAATTGCTTGATTTTTTTTCTCTATCTTCACTATCACCAAAACTTACTCCATTTGTATCTGTTACTCTCCTTTTTCGGACAACTAATCGAGTAATATCTGGAGTAATGGTTGAATAAAATGTGTTTACATCATTCTCTGTGATTAGAATCTGAGATCTGTTTGAATCGTAACTTTGGTACTTCGTACACTCATCAATGGAAGCTTTATGCCTTCTCAAAACATGTTATGGGTTAAATATCTTGGAAACATTATCTGGGTTTCCTCCAATTTCACTTTTCGATTCATTTAAGATTGTGATTGTGCTACCATAATGTTAGAATATTCAGTATATTAAGTTTCCTTGTATAAGCCTCTAAGTTCTCTATATATTAAGAGCCTTACTTGGGTTTGCATTATAAAAAAACAGTTCAATACAAAAAGGAACATTTTCTAATAAACACAAAACCCTAGCCGCTTCCTGGCGGCTACTTCTCTCTTTGTTTTTTAACATGGTATCAGAGCACATGTGATTATGGGAATTCTGAACATCCTCAACAAAGATGGCTGGCAATGAAGTCGTGGTCAGTCAAATCCTTGATGAATTAACAATGCAGATTGCTGCCATTCTGAGAAATGGTCTTGGAACACAACTACAAACAACTAACCCCGAGAATTTATCCCTAGGGATTAAACTCGGTGGTGACAACTATGCCCTATGCGCAAACCTGATGAAGAAAGCAATTGGGGGAAGGGGAGAGGTTCTCACATTACAGGGGAGCCGACACCTCCATCCAAAACTGACAACACATATACAAGGTGGGAACAAGATGATCAATGTGTTTTCACATGGATTATCCAGAATCTTAAATCCAGCTTGATGAATAATGTCTCGCAATATCCCACTGCAAAAGCCCTCTGGGATGGGTTAACCACCACATACGGTTCTGGTACAGATTCGTTACATGTGTTTGACCTTCATAAGAGGGCTAATTCATTAAGGCAAGGGTCCGATACACTAAAAGACTTGTGGAACAAACTACAGAACATTTGGATATCTATAGATAGGCGAGATCCGAACCCTATAAAAGACCCAGAAGACATTCAGATCTACAATAAGAAGACTCAAGAACAAAGACTCTATCAATTGCTAATGGCGATTAATGACAAGCTGGAACCAGTCAAGAGAGATATCCTGAAAAAGGATCCTCTTCCTTCCGTGGAAACATCATATGCTACAATATGAAGGGAAGTGGCCAGGCTTAATATACTAAAATCAAGTTCTTCTGATAGTGACTCGATTGAAATTGAAATGGGTTTGGCTGCTAAGATTCTGCACAGAGGTTTAAATTCCGATCCAAAGAGAAAAAAGATAAATCCAAGTTGTATTGCACTCATTGTGGGATGAAGAAACACACTAAAGAGACATGTTTCTAGCTAGTTGGCTATCCAGAATGTTAGGAGGATGGTCATACAGAGAAAATTAACCAGCGTTTCAAATCTTATGTCAAACGGGCTTCGTCTACAAGTGGCGGTGAAGATCCGACTAAAAATGAGCAAGGAAGTAGCACTGGTTTTGGAGGAATGGTGGCGAACTCCTATGAAAAACTTGGAGGTAAAGGGTTTGAGAAATCAATGAATTGGATCTTTGATTGCGGGGCTACGGACACCATCTCTTATGATCCTAAAGACTTTGGTGACATGTCATCTCCAAAGAAGTCCCATATTGAGACTGCTAGTGGAGAAATTTGTGAAGTCAAAGGGGGAGGTTCAATTATTTTTTCAGAAAAAATAGAAATTAAAAACTGCCTCTACATTCTTTCACTATCCTTAAAGTTATTATCTGTTAGTCAAGTGACAAAACAACTCAACTGTGTGGTTCTTATGTATCCATTTTTTTGCATTTTACAGGACATTCGTACGAAGGAGATCATTGGGCGTGGTACTGAACAAGGAGGTCTCTATTATGTTGATGAGGTAGTTCATAAGGGACATGCCATGCTTGCTCACGGAACAACCGAAAGGCAACTTTGGTTATGGCACCGACGACTTGGTCATCCTTCTTTTAGCTATCTTAAAAGTTTGCTTCCTAGTCTTTTTTTGAATAGTTCCATTCATGAGAAATGTGAAACCTGCATTCTTGCAAAATATCGTAGGGTCTCATTTAATCAAAGTAATACTAGAGTTGATTATGCTTTTTCGCTAATCCATTCTGATGTTTGGGGTCAAGCACCAAATTCCAGTAACAATCAAATCAGATACTTTGTTTTATTTGTGGGTGATTTCTCAAGAATGACTTTGATATACTTCATAAAACATAAATCGGAAGTACCAGAAATATTTGTTTGTTTTTACAAAATGATTTTGACTCAATTTGAAAAAAAAATACAGACTCTCCGTTCTGATAATGGAACAGAGTTTGTCAACCAAACAATGCATAATTTCTTCAAAACAAATGGTCTTATCCATCAAACCACTTGTCCAAACACACCTCAATAAAACGGTACTTCAGAACGAAAAAATCGTACTTTACTTGAAAAAACTCGTGTTAGTATGATTGAATCTAGAGTTCCTCATTCTCTTTGGCCAGAAGCTCTTGCTACAGCCACGTATCTTGCAAACTGTCTACCAACCCGATGTCTAGGAAATAAAACTCCATTACAAGTGCTTGCCACCCAAGTTACAATTCCATCTTTTATGACCTTACCACCTCGTGTCTTTGGTTGTTTGGTGTTTGTTCATATCTCTAAAACTAGTCGAAACAAACTTAATCTGTGTGCTGAAAAGTGTGTATTCGTTGGGTACGGTGTCTATCAAATGGGCTATCGGTGTTACAATCCGGTTACTCGTCGAATCCATGTCACCATGGACTGTGACTTCTTAGAATCCGATTATTTTTTTGACCACCAATCTCGTGCTCAAGGGGAGAAAGTAAGTGAACCACTCGACTGGTTGCTATATGAAAGTTAATTTGAGGATGTGCCGACAAAGTCGGTAGATGGCGCCACCGAACACGCCTCTTCCAACATAAAGGAGACTAACGAGGCAGTTCTTACCACCAATGATTCTCCCGAAGACAATGTCCAACAAGAAATAAATGCCATGGATACTACCAGCGAATCAGCCGAAGAAAATGTCCATCAAGAGGTAAACAATTTACAATGTCATAATTCACAAAATGCTACTGACCATGACATTTCAGGAAGTTCATTTGTTGAAACTCAAACTCTGGTTCTTCCCCCAAAAAAAAATAGAGGGGTTCCTCTTGACCGGTATTCACTGGAACACGTTCCTCGTGCTTCTACATATCCGGTAAAAACGGACAGGAAAGGAATGATGAAGATTGCAAAGGTGTTTTTAGGTACTATTCTCTCTGAACAAATCCCTAAAACAGCTCAAGAAGCTAAGAAGATGACTGAATGGCATAAGGCAATGAATACCGAAATGGAAGCTCTAAAAAGGAATGGTAAATGGGAGAATTGTGTGTTACCACAAGGGAAGAAAGCAGTCGGGTGTAGATGGGTGTTTAATATAAAATATAAATCCGATGGCACCATTGAGGGATACAAGGCAAGATTGGTTGCCAAAAGATATACACAAACATATTGTATAGACTACTCTGAAACGTTCTCTCCGGTTGCAAAGATTGACACTATCAGAGTTTTACTTTCAATAGCCGCGAATAAAGATTGGCCTCTTCATCAATTTGATGTAAAGAATGCTTTCTTACACGGAGACTTGGAAGAAGAGGTATATATGGAACCCCCCACCAGGGTTCTCTGATGGTTTTCAAGAAAATGAGGTATGTAAACTGAAAAAGGCATTATATGGGCTAAAACAGTCTCCTCGTGCTTGGTTTGGGAGATTTACAATGGCAATGAAGCAGTATAGCTACAAACAGAGTAATGGGGATCATACCTTGTTTTACCAAAGGAGAGGAGAATTAGTCACTTGTCTTATAATATATATCGACGATATGATTATAACACGGAATGACGAAGAAGAAATTAGCTCTCTTAGGAAGAACCTCTTCAAGGAGTTCGAAATGAAAGACCTTGGGGGACTGAAGTATTTCCTAGGAATCGAGGTTCTTAGGTCAGGAGAAAAGATTTATATCTCCCAACGGAAATATATATTGGATTTATTAGCTGAAGTTGGCATGGTGGATTGCAAACCAAATAACACTCCTATGGTTTTGAATCACAAACTAAAGATAATTGAAGGGGCCAAACCAACGAGTAAAGAAAGGTACCAAAGGTTGGTGGGAAAATTGATTTACCTGGCTTACACTCGACCCGACATTGCATACGCGGTGGGAGTAGTTAGCCAGTTCATGCATCATCTTCAGGAACACCATATGGAGGCATTATTGAGGATTATTCGATATCTCAAAGGCACACCAGGAAGAGGCATAATTTGTAAGAAAAATGGACACCTTGATGTTGAAATATTCACATATGCTGATTGGGGAGGGAATCCTAACGACAAGCGATCAACTGCTGGCTACTTTACTCTTCTTGGAGGTAACTTGGTGACTTGGAGGAGTAAGAAACAGAAAGTAATATCACTGTCAAGTGATGAATCGGAATTTAGAGGAATCGTTAAGGGGATTACCGAGATACTTTGGTTAAAGAAGATAATGAAAGAAATTGGATCCCCTCTGAAGTGTCTAACTCAGTTAATGTGCAATAATAAAGCTGTGATTAAGATTTCAGAGAACTCGGTACAACACGATAGAACAAAGCACGTTGAAATAGATAGGCACTTCATAAAAGAAAAGATTGAAGATGGGACAGTCGAACTTCTGTTTGTTAGATCCGAAGACCAACTGGCAGACATCCTAACAAAAGCGGTTGCTGCAAGAACATTCGAATCAGTTTTATCCAAGTTGGATATTGGTGATCCCACTACACAACTTGAGGGGGAGTGTTAGAATATTCAGTATATTAAGTTTCCTTGTATAGGCCTCTAAGTTCTACATATATTGAGAGCCTTACTTGGGTTTGCATTATAAAAAAACAGTTCAATACAAATGTATTGAAAATGATTTTATACGCTTCGAAGTCCTCAATGCGTAGCGAATAATCAATTTCATGCCACGATAAGCCGTTTCTCAATTTATAGAACTTGGTAAGAAGATAACTAAAATTGTGCTGTTTCAAAAGAGCATTATCGTGACATAGAGTAAAAAAAGAGCAAGAGACACGTTGTGATAAAGAGAGGAGATATAAAATATAGGATTTTGAGAAAGTAAGGAGAAAAAAAATGAAGTAACCGAATTACATAGAGGTGTGTTCTTTGTTGTTTGTTGTTCTAGTGAGGTAAAGAATTCTAACATTTTCGTGATAAAAGAAAAAATCAGAGAGAAGAAGATGACATAGATGGGCATATCGGGTTTTTTTGGTTGGTTATATCGGGTTATGGGTAGAATTAAGGTAAAATGATTTGGATAAAATTAAAAAAAAGTTTTAACTTTTTTACAGTTGCCACATCAGAGTCCCACGTGGATCAGTGATGTGGCTGGTCAAAGGGCATAAATGGTAGAAAAATTGGGCTGAGGTCAATAAGGACCGTTTTGTTCCGCTTTTTAAAACATGAAGGACCACTTTATTACAGCCCCAAATGAAAAGGACGAACTTGTTACAAGTGAGAAACGTGAGGGACCAGTGGTGTTTTTTACCCCTAAAAAAGGTTAAACTACCTTAATAAAATCTATTTTTTTTTATAAAAAAGTAATTAAGAAAAACATTGTTTAAATTTACAAACCATGCACCGAAATTACTATTTTTTATGGAGAGAACCGGCAGACGCTACTCAACGAGTGCGTACAAGGAAAACCTTTAGTCTGACGCAATAGCCTGCAAATCAACGCCAGAAGATAAACCACACAAGGTGACAGACTCGGCCAAGAAAGCGTATGTAGAGGGGTTTCTAATCATATATTTACAATTAAAATAGATAAAAGTATAAATTACTTTTCAACCAAATATATTGTTTTTGTGTATGGTTGTTAATCTGGGATACATTAGTTTGTTTGGATTGTGTGTGCGCGCAGATTTGAATTCCAGTCAATGGTGTTGAGACAAGTTCAACTCACACCGACCTTTCAAGAAAACCTAAAAATTCAAAAAGTAAAATATTGGTTACAAGCTTCAATGAAGTGAAGGAGAGAGCAAGATAAGAAGAAAAGAACGATAGCTGGGTATTTAACCTTTTATGTTTTTAAAAGAAAAGTAGGTGCGATAAATTGAGAAAGAAAACGAATAAAAAAACATCACCGAGTATTGCAAATTTTGCGATATTCCGTTTTCAAAGTGTAAAATGGAATTTATAGTTAATGGACTATTTGTGAGACAACAATTTAACTATTGTGACAAGTGGTAGAATCAGATAGATGACCACGCGTCGAGACTAAATTTATAGATTTTTAATAGTGAAACGATCCTAACCCGTGATTTTATAGTCGAATGACTAGATATCAAGAAACGTGATAGTCGAAAGATATGCAGAGAGATTCGAACTCATTACGTTTAGTTAGTCGAAAGACATGAACTCATGACTTGTAGTTACGAACATAGCTTACTCAACCAACTCGGTTACCCCTTAGAATCAACCAACTCGGTTACCCCTTAGAAGCTACCAACTCGGTTATCCGAAAGCTTTGGACTTAATTAAATTCCACACATTGTACGAAATTCACTTGATACAAACACCATATCTATGTACAAATCCAAAGCCTGGAGTTATTGTTATTAAACACACAAATAGATACGAAGGCACTGCAAGGAAATCAAACCAAACTATTGCTTTCAAATACCATTCAAACCGAAATTGTTTTACTCAAAATATCAGACTATCAAACAAGTTACTGATTTCAAAATTAATTCGGATCAGTTTTATCCAAGTTGGATATTGGTGATCCCACTACACAACTTGAGGGGGAGTGTTAGAATATTCAGTATATTAAGTTTCCTTGTATAGGCCTCTAAGTTCTACATATATTGAGAACCTTACTTGGGTTTGCATTATAAAAAAACAGTTCAATACAAATGTATTGAAAATGATTTTATACGCTTCGAAGTCCTCAATGCGTAGCGAATAATCAATTTCATGCCACGATAAGCCGTTTCTCAATTTATAGAACTTGGTAAGAAGATAACTAAAATTGTGCTGTTTTAGAAGAGCATTATCGTGACATAGAGTAAAAAAAGAGCAAGAGACACGTTGTGATAAAGAGAGGAGATATAAAATATAGGATTTTGAGAAAGTAAGGAGAAAAAAAATGAAGTAACCGAATTACATAGAGGTGTGTTCTTTGTTGTTTGTTGTTCTAGTGAGGTAAAGAATTCTGACATTTTCGTGATAAAAGAAAAAATCAGAGAGAAGAAGATGACATAGATGGGCATATCGGGTTTTTTTGGTTGGTTATATCGGGTTATGGGTAGAATTAAGGTAAAATGATTTGGATAAAATTAAAAAAAAGTTTTAACTTTTTTACAGTTGCCACATCAGAGTCCCACGTGGATCAGTGATGTGGCTGGTCAAAGGGCATAAATGGTAGAAAAATTGGGCTGAGGTCAATAAGGACCGTTTTGTTCCGCTTTTTAAAACATGAAGGACCACTTTATTACAGCCCCAAATGAAAAGGACGAACTTGTTACAAGTGAGAAACGTGAGGGACCAGTGGTGTTTTTTACCCCTAAAAAAGGTTAAACTACCTTAATAAAATCTATTTTTTTTTATAAAAAAGTAATTAAGAAAAACATTGTTTAAATTTACAAACCATGCACCGAAATTACTATTTTTTATGGAGAGAACCGGCAGACGCTACTCAACGAGTGCGTACAAGGAAAACCTTTAGTCTGACGCAATAGCCTGCAAATCAACGCCAGAAGATAAACCACACAAGGTGACAGACTCGGCCAAGAAAGCGTATGTAGAGGGGTTTCTAATCATATATTTACAATTAAAATAGATAAAAGTATAAATTACTTTTCAACCAAATATATTGTTTTTGTGTATGGTTGTTCTCCCATGAACCAACCAAGGGGTTTCTAATCTGGGATACATTAGTTTGTTTGGATTGTGTGTGCGCGCAGATTTGAATTCCAGTCAATGGTGTTGAGACAAGTTCAACTCACACCGACCTTTCAAGAAAACCTAAAAATTCAAAAAGAAAAATATTGGTTACAAGCTTCAATGAAGTGAAGGAGAGAGCAAGATAAGAAGAAAAGAATTTGAATTCCAGTCAATGGTGTTGAGACAAGTTCAACTCACACCGACCTTTCAAGAAAACCTAAAAATTCAAAAAGAAAAATATTGGTTACAAGCTTCAATGAAGTGAAGGAGAGAGCAAGATAAGAAGAAAAGAACGATAGCTGGGTATTTAACCTTTTATGTTTTTAAAAGAAAAGTAGGTGCGATAAATTGAGAAAGAAAACGAATAAAAAAACATCACCGAGTATTGCAAATTTTGCGATATTCCGTTTTCAAAGTGTAAAATGGAATTTATAGTTAATGGACTATTTGTGAGACAACAATTTAACTATTGTGACAAGTGGTAGAATCAGATAGATGACCACGCGCCGAGACTAAATTTATAGATTTTTAATAGTGAAACGATCCTAACCCGTGATTTTATAGTCGAATGACTAGATATCAAGAAACGTGATAGTCGAAAGATATGCAGAGAGATTCGAACTCATTACGTTTAGTTAGTCGAAAGACATGAACTCATGACTTGTAGTTACGAACATAGCTTACTCAACCAACTCGGTTACCCCTTCGAAGCTACCAACTCGGTTACCCCTTAGAAGCTACCAACTCGGTTATCCGAAAGCTTTGGACTTAATTAAATTCCACACATTGTACGAAATTCACTTGATACAAACACCATATCTATGTACAAATCCAAAGCCTGGAGTTATTGTTATTAAACACACAAATAGATACGAAGGCACTGCAAGGAAATCAAACCAAACTATTGCTTTCAAATACCATTCAAACCGAAATTGTTTTACTCAAAATATCAGACTATCAAACAAGTTACTGATTTCAAAACAAACTACTGGTGTCAAAATATCAATTAAACCAAGCTATTCAAAACATCATGCTATAGAATCAAACTATATCGTTATGGGTACGGCTAAATTCGGGCCCAAAAAATGTTAACCAGCCCAAAAAAATGGCATTTTTAAACTTTTACAATTTTATCCTTACCCCGGCGGTTGAATCCATCTCAACCGCCGGTTGAGACCCTCTCACCCGGCGGAAAAGCTGTTTCACCCGCCGGGGTAAGCTTTCCCGCCGGTTGAGAGGGTCTCAACCGGCGGGGGTAAAAGAGAGCTGAATTTTTTTGGGTATGGTTATCATCAAGGACCCTAATTTAGCCAAACCCTATCGTTATATGAAAGCGAAGCTTGGAACGCTGCAGCTTCGTTAATCTGTGTTTGGATATCGGCCATCATTAGCTGCATATCCTCGCATTGCTTCTTCATATCATCGTATTGTCTGTAGAGGTCATCAATCCGAGTTCCAACAGCTAGTTCTTTCCTCTTTGAAATTTCCTTCAACTCGGCCTTGAGCCATTCCACCTGGAAACCAGCAGTGTCTAGATCAGTCAAAGTGGCACGCACATCACATAGGTCCTCTTTGGAAAGTTCTATAGGAGACGAACATAGCTTCTCAATGACGCCAAGAACGACATTCATGTAAGCCGAGCGAAGTTCGTGATTAGTGAAACGAAAGTTTGAAGCAAAATCTGGATGCTTCGCGAAAATACGTTTCACAGTTTCTTGTTTTGAAGCCAACACCCAAAACCCATTAACATCAACAGGTTCTGACACCTCAACCTCAGCTTCTATAAGAAGTGTATCATTCTCTAAATATCCTTTAGCCTGGTCTTTAAGTTCTTCAAGAGGCATGAAGCATGTAAAACCCCAATCACACAATATGCCGCTAAACAAATGCTTCGATTCTACAGTTAAACCCAAATTACTAAACAGAATCTATTGTTGTAGTTGAATAAAGAAGAAAAAGAAAAGGAAGGTTACTCTTTACTATGGAGAGTTCAGCCTTGACTCCATTAACCACAACGATCATGAAAGTAGCGGTTCTACTCCATCCATATGGCAAACTTGTAGAATCAGCAGCATCCAAATAAAGAGACAAACTATCGGTGTTGTTTCCCGCTGGATAAAGTATTACACGCCTGCAGACAGAACACAACAACACAAACATATATATTACAGTAAACAAGATACCAACAACAGGTATATTATATGATTCATTACCATTTGTAACCACCAGCAGTAAACGTGTCTGAGTAGACCTTTTTGGTCTTCAACTCTGAAAAATTCTTGATCGTCCAAGTAAATTTCTTTGACTCCATTTGTTACATCCAAATTTAGCTGACTGAATAGCTTTCAATGTATAAATTAAAACAATTCAGCTCAATCGACTCTAAAACTCTTAAATCTCCTTGATCATATTCGAATCTAAACCGATCTGAAATCAATAAACAAAGAACTACAGTGATTACATACCTTGAAGGTAAAAGGTCTTCTTTGCTGTAAATAATTTGGAAAACGTTATTAGAATTGCTGAACTTATCGAAACCCTAGATTACGTAACGAAAAAAACAGCAAAAAAAATACGTTATAAATTTGATGAAAATAGAAAATAATATTATAATATATATTGCGTATTAGAATAAAATTTAATCGATGAAAATAGAAAATAAAATAATGATATTTAATATTGAAAAACTCGCTTTATATCAAACATTTTAAACTTTTGAGAAAGAAGACTACCTATGGTATGGTATGCTCAACTATAAAAAGTTTTAAATTCAATCTATATATAAATTTAGTCCGGTTAAAAGAAATATAATTTCGACAATCTAGATAAGAGAGCAATCATATCCTGCCATCTAAGTATATTTTAGATACTAATGACAGAAAAGACTAAATAAATACGCTAAGGAAACTAATATATTTCATTGAAAAACATATATTGTGTTACAGCTTGTATTTTTAATACAAATATTATTTTAAAAAATATATGACTAAATTTATTATCTTTTACCATTTACATTAAGCAACTAATCTATTCATGTTTTTATAAATCTTGTTTTTATAAATTTTATTGTGGTCGAATTGTTCATCTGTGACTAAATTTATAGATATCGTCAAGTCAAGTCTAGAGATTCAACAGGAAGATTTTGAAGTCAATAGACTAAATAAAAGAACACGGGATAGTAGAAGAACTACTCAGTGACTTTATTGGCCAAAAACATTTTTCAAGTCCCTTCCAAAATATACTTCAGTCCTTTTATATCCTTTTATAATGTTCGTTTTTATTTGCTTTGTACTCTTTAATCTGTATATGCATCTCATATCGATATATACTCTTCAAAGTATATATCATCTTTTAATTATGCTTGTATGATAACACTTATTGATGCATACCTCAATATCTTTATATGCATTCCACAAAATTAATTCGGAATGACCATCTCGGAATCAGATGCAATTTTTTCTTTCAAAAATTACATCTGATTCTGAGATGGTCATTGGAATCAGATGTAATTTTTCAAAAAAAAATGTGCACCTGATTCCGATATGGCCACTCGGAATCAGGTGCAATGTTTTTGTCTCCTTATTTGTTTGTAATTTGTTCAAAAAAACGTTGCACCTGATTCCGAGATGGCCACTCGGAATCACATGCTATCGTTAAAAAAAACAGAATACAAAAGAACAGTCATATGGACACAAAACCAAATCAAACTCGAAAATAGATCCAAACAAAAGCATAAACCCTAATCGAATCCTAAATCTACCAAATAAGAACCCTAATCGAACCCTAAATCTACCAAATAAGAACCCTAACCTTACAAGAACAATCTTAGCCAAAAGACAGTACCGAAAACTGAAGAACCCTAATCGAACAACAACCTAGCTGAAAACTGAAAACACAAAAAAACTACTGAAGAAATCTTACCTTTGGGAAGGGCTGCTCTCTCTCTTCGATTAGAGTTTTGAAAGGAAACTGGAAAACAAATCTCTCTTCGATTAGGGTTTTGAAAGGGAACCAGAAAACAAAAGACTTTAGAAAACTAAAGTAATAGATAAGTATGGTATTTATAAATGAGTAGAATGATAAATGTCTAATTTCCTTTACGGAGGAAATAACAACATGAGGTTATTTTCAAATTATAGAGGAAATAAAAATTATCATGGAGAAAATAGCTTTGGCCTAAATTTAGTCGGATGAAAAGAAATATAATTTCGACAATCTAAATAGCAATCATATCCTGCCATCTAGTATATTTTAGATACTAATGACTGAAAAGACAAAATAAATACGCTAGGGAAACTATATATATTTTATTAAAAAAAATATATTGAGATACAAATTGTTCAATTTTTTTAATGGAATTTGAATATTGTATTATAATACAAATAATATTTGAAAAATATATGACTAAATTTATTATATTTTACAATTTACATTTAGCAATTAATCTATTCATGTTTTTATAAACGGTGAAGCTATTTTCTCCATCAAATTTTTTATTTCCCCCTAAATAAATAAAAACTTCATTTTATTATTTCTTTCATAAAGGAAATAACATATTTACCCTTCTTTTTTATCCCAAAATACATTCATTATCCAGCAACTCCATCGACTTCTACTACCATCTCAACTATCTTCAATCCTAATAACTTCTGCACACCCAACCAACCCTATTAGCTTCTCACCATCAATCACCCCTAAATCCTAACCCTAGTCTAGCCTAGCTAATATAAAAATGGCATTCTTTTCATATTTCTTTTCAAATCTTGAAAAATAACAAACCCTAGGCACCTATTCGATTTCTCTTCTAATCTTAAAAAATAACGGTAGTTTTTCTCGAATTCGTCTAAGGTAGAAATCATTCGTTATCTAAAAAAAACAACACTTAAAATTGAAACAGGCAAAATGCACCTAATTCTGAGACGATATCTCAGAATTAAGTGCATTTTTATATATAAAAAACACATGATTCCGAGGTGCTGTCTTGGAATCAGGTGTTTTTTTTATAAAAAAAATGCACCTGATTCCTATCTGCTGTCTCAGAATGAGGTGTTTTTTTTCTAGAAAAAAGCAACTAATTCCTATTTGATGTCTCGGAATTAGTTGTTTTTTGCTAAGACCTGCACAAATCGGGATTTTTGAAAACGTGTTTTTTTAACACAGATTTTTAAATTACATGAATGTAAAACTAAAAAAATAAGATTAATTTACTTTGTTGGTTGATTGGGTGATGTTCTCCGACGTTAAATTTTTGGTTTGGGTATGTTCCTCTTCCATGAGTAATCTTTAAGAAATTTGATTTTTTTTTGTTTTTAGAGTTTAATTTTAGAAGCTAAATCATATATGTTCCACAAAATTATTTCACCTTCAATGTATATATTGTCATTGCATGATTCTTGTATGGTAACCTTTAACCACTTTATAAGTGTCACCACATCATACTACTATAAATCAGATATATCATTAACCACCTTTAACCACTTTATAAGTGTCACCACATCATACTACCTTAATAATAAATGTATAGATCGTCTAATGAGATATATCATTATCAAGGCTCTAGTCAATAAATCAAATGTGATGTATTTGTTTAAGTATTATCATTGTAATCTTGAAAATGTAAGGTTTGTCATTTTTTGCGAAATCATTATACTACTTATACGAGATGATATTATCTTGAAGTCACACCAGTTCATTTTGAATACTTAAGTTCTTTTATATGACATCTTATATGTAGACTGTCGGATGTTAATTTAAATCAAAAGTTGAAAACGAGTAGTGCGTTGATGTAATGTAGATGACCTTTTGCCTTCACGATTACTTATTTGTCTAGGTGACTTATAAATCATCGACCTCGTATTTAAATCGGTGGTGAATATATTATTGAATAGTTCATAAAAAAAGATAAAACCATTTTTTACTCTTCTTTTCAAAAAACATTATCTCTTAAAAGTTTTCGCTCTTTAAACATGTATGATAAAATGCGATCTCTTATAACACTACTTGTTAGATGGAGGATAATTCTAGCTATTTTTAGTTGTTTGTAACAAAGTAACATCTTACAAGTCATCATATTCGGGATTAAGTTAGGGATATTCCTCATTCTCTTAGTATTTCTTTGTTAGTTGTAGTAGCATTAAGGGTAAAAATCGTGAAACACAAATATGATTTGCTTATATAGCACGTTGATTCTAACCCTGTTATTTTTAAAATTGGAGTTTATTGGTCATAATTATCCTTTGTATTTCATATCGATTCAAAATTAGTGTTTGAAAAAAGTCACAAACCTCATGAAAATTGACCATTGTCAGTGGTTTTGCAACTATTCATTTAGTAAAATAGTCAACATCAACTACTAAAAATTGGTATAATATTGTAGCCATTGGTAAATGACCCACTAAATCGATTTCTATTATTCGAACTGATAAAGAACATCAATATATCCAAGTGGTTCACTAGGTAGGTGTATTGTATTAGGAAACGTTGGGACAAATTATAATTTTGACCTGAATGTTTTGCATCCATAGCCAATGTTGGCCCATAATGCTCTATCCGAAGATTTCATTAGATCAACCACCGATATCCATAATGTGCTTTTGAAATACCCTCATATAAATATTGTTAAATAAATGATGCTTATTTATTTACAAGACATCGTATAAATAGTCCAGTAGTAGTTTTCCTATAAAATATATCGTTATGGAGTACATACTTTGTAGCATTTATTACAACGTTCGTGGTTGAGTTTTATCTTGTGGTACTACATGCTCAAAAATCATGACGTTGACCCCTTGTCTTCCCAAGTAGAAAAAATTCTGAACTTTTATCTTTGATTAAAATCGTTGGAATATCTTGCACGGCAACCATAAAATTATCTTATAAACATCACAACTTGGTTAATCGTATTTCGAGCGTAGTACCTGATCATAAATGAACTTATCAAACTCTTTTTCCATTTATTTTAACGTTTCCAAATATTATCTCATATTTTATTATTTTTTCTCATGCATTTATTATGCATGATTTATTATCAATTAAGGGTCTTATATAAGATGTATTGCTCGAACACCACATATATGGGCCAAACGTATTCCGACCATCACTACCTCGTAATCAGTTTCAATATTTATAGCATGGAAAACAAATCATATATCACTTCATATTTTCCCCTACCATGGGGGTTAGGAAAATTCTAGCACCAATATCATTTGAACTGAATGCCACATGTATACAAACGACCACTCTTATTCTTTAAATAAAACCTCACTTGGGATTTCATTCTTGAGGCCATGCCTATTTTTCTTGAAATGTGAAATTGCTTGGAATTTAATCAATGTATATGGTTTATACTTAATTTCATATTCTCCAAGCTCAATAAAATACCACGTCAACCAACCGAACACATGCGATTTTTGTAGAACACTTCGTAAAGGGAAAGAAGTACGCAACACAAAAATACGTTCTTAATATAAGGTCGCATTTTATGTGATTTCACCACTAAACCAATGGATAACTTCTCGATAATAAGATATCATGTCTATGCATCAACTAAACTGTTACTTACATAATATACCAGTCAGCGTACACATTTTTATTTATGGGTAAGCATGACATAACTAGAAAGTTAAAAATATATTAATATATAAATAATGATTATTCTTCTCGTGTCTTTGATAATATATGAGTTCATATTAGGTATTTTTTAGATAAAAAACTTGTGTGCATTTTTTATCCCACTAAATTTTGTTTGCTCTTTTCAAAATATCAAAGAAAACATGACCCTTATCTGAAGTCGGAAGATAAATCTTGATAAAGTCACTAAATGTTCCATCAAATACTGTACACTCTAAATAGATTTGGGTTGGGTTATAACCATCAATGCTTTTAGATGGTCATGATGAGCATTAATATCTTTCTTACTAACCATATAACCCAAGAATTGTCTCATTCGTACTCCCAAAGAATATTTTAATAGATTCAACTTTAAGTTATACTTTTAAAAATCAATGAATGTCCTAAATAGTGGTGATATGTGTAAGTCATCATCATTACTCTTAACAATCATGCGTCAATGTAAAATTTCATATTATTCTCTAATGTTTTAACTAAAAGGTTGACCAAACACTGGTAAGTAGCCTCCACATTCTTTAAGTCAACCATTACTTTATAATAATACATACCTCGTTCTGTCATAAATACGGTGATCTATTTATCATCAAAGTTCATATTTATTAGATTATATCTGAAGTAGGAAGTTGTATATGATAGTAGATCGTGACTCATTATTATATTAACCAATTGATCAATTTGAGGTTAATGAGTCTAGAACTTTTCACTACTAACTATAGAAACCGGACAAGGGCAATTCGGACAAAAGCCACCCATTGAACCATCCGAACTGGACAAAAGTACTAAAAACTAATCACCTTTTGACTAAGCTAATTGCTAATCTGCTTAATAAATTAATGAGTTTTTGAACTCGACCTGGTTTCATAAGTTTGACCCGAAAGCCCATGTGGCCCATAATTAAGGGTATAAATAGCCAACCACTTTCATTAATGAGGGGAATGAACATTTAATACAACAAGACATCTTAAATCTCTCACTACAAAACACCCATACATTAAATACCTTTGAAACACCACAAAACACATGACCAAATTACCCTCAGTCGAAAATAATCCACCCCAAATTGGCGACTACAGTGGTAGGAGAAGGTGCCTGAATTTAGCATTCGAAACCATCAAGAAAAACAAGTTCGATGAATCAGGACGAGCAGGCAGTGCCACCAACTTTGGCAGAAGTGGTGGGAGAAAATGATGAATATACGATTGAAAAGCGAGATAGATTGAGAGCTGAGATAGAAGCCTCGAGGGCTGCTAAAAGGGTGGAGATGGGCTTAAAATAAAAATCAAAAGTGTCAGCCGTTCACCACATTGACAATCCAAGGGAGCATGACCCATCAACAAAGAACCATGTAAGTACTAAAAGACTCATGCTAGCTCAAAGAAGTCTCACCGCGGTCTAAACCGGTGAAGAGCTCAGATTCATATTCAGAATTTTCTGGTAGCTCCTCGAACGAAGATGGAGTTGAGGAGTCCCTGTCATCCAGCAGTGATGAGGGCCGTTCTAAAAAGAAGCAGAAGTTGGTCAAAAAGTATTCAAGAAAGAGGGACATGCATGGAAGGTTGAAAATGCATCTAGGAAAAGGGTCATCTCATGGTCACAACCATGGCCGGAAACATGTAGACCGACTATTGATGGATCCTTTCGCCTTTCATGATGAACCAGGTATCTTTGCAACTCCCAATGAAGATACCATGTTTAGTCGTGGCCGAAATTAGAGACAATCTCCATTGTCTTCCAAGATACTGTCCGAAAACCTTCCTAAGAGGTTTGACAGTACAAAGATGGAAAAATACGATGGGAGTAAAGATCCAGATAATCAGCTGGAACAATTCAAAACTTTATGATGAATTTTGACAATGATGATAAGTTGCTTTGTAGAGCGTTCTCCCAGTCTTTTACGGGGAGTGCTCTGAAGTGGTATAATAGTCTGCCACAGGGTTGCATCAGAAATTTTGATACTTTTTGGGTGGCCTTCCGGAGGCAGTTCGTCGGAAGTAAGGAAGTGAAGGACAATGGAGACACTATTAACCATTGTGCCCAAGAACCAAATGAATCCTTGAAAGAATATATAATTCTCTTTATGAACACCGAGAATGGATTAGCTGATTGATTTGAACAAGTAGCAATAGCTTCTCTAAGGCAGGGTTTGAACCCTGGTAATTTGGATGATTCGGTAACCAGAAAGAAGGCCATGACGTGGGGCGGTTTACTGAATCAAGTGGGGAAACAAATCAATGTAGATGAAACGAAGAAGATCAGGGTGCATAGGCAGGAGAGATAGGCCCCAGCTGCACCAAACCAGAATCAGTCCGGATACAAGGCTAAGGAAGTCGAACAGGGTCCCAGCAGGGCCAAGGCTCAATCCCACCCAACACCAGCTCAGAGCCAACAATCCAGAAATAAGCGAGGGCCTTGTGTTCAACCGGAGTGGTTTGCCGATTTGAAAGAGAATGTGGCAACCATCTATGACAAAACAAAAGACGAAGTACATTTCAAGAAGCCAGTTGCGCTTCAATCTCCCATGGAAAGTCGAAATAATTGTTTCTGCCAATATCATCATATATTGGTCATAATACAGAAGATTGCATTTCTTTGAAGCAAAAAGTACAAAACTTGATTGAAAAGGAAAGTTGGGTGCTTATGTTAAAAGAAAAAATGGAAAGAGGCTTGATAATGCTCATCGGACTGGCCCAACAAACAACGCAGGGGCATCGCCTCCGGTGGGGCTATGGTGATAATTAAAATATTTGATGTAGAGTCAGAGTATTTGGATCCTGATCTAACCTGGAATAAGGTGGGCGTTATCATAGAACACAGCAAGACGGTGTCCGGGCTCATCAGCTTTTTTGAGTAACTTAAAATATTTGGGGGGACACCATGACTGCACCGACTGCTTCTTCGAGAAAGAGGCATGTTCATACCCTAGCTACTCAACTGGAAGGAGGCATAACTTTCAATCAATCGCAAATTCCTTTTCCCCTCATTGTTTTTGATGAAGATGATTTGAGGGACATAGCTGGTCCCCATGAAGATGTTGTGGTGATAGGAGCATCCATTGGGGGAAATGACATTAGACGAATTTTGGTGGACACCGGTAGTTCAGCCAATATCCTCTTTTTAACTTCCTATAAACAAATGAAGAATCCAACAATGATTCAGCGTTCAAACAGGTCAAATGTGGGTTTCACTGGAAGCTCATCGGACGTAATCGGGGAGTTTGAGGAGGAAGTTTTGTTGGGCAATGGCCCTTTTAAGAAGATGGTCAGACTATTTTTCATTGTGGTGGATTGTACCACATGCTACAATGCCATTTTGGGAAGGTCTTGGATCTCCAGGATGCATACTGTGGCTTCAACAATCCACCAATGTTTAAAATACGTTGTGTAAGGACAAGTGGGAGTTGTCCGAAATAGTCAAAAGATAGCAAGGGAGTGTTATGCAACAACAATGGCCCCTCGAACTTTGGGGGTAGTTCGGATCAGTGAGGATTAGCAGTTGGAGGGGCCCTTTGGGGGAGAGGGTGAAATTGATGACCCAGAGAGACCCTTGGTGTTGTAATACCAATTGAAGAGGTTGAAACTCACTCTCTGGCTGAAGAAAGAAACGTCAAGATCGGATCTAAGATGACATCACAACTGAAGAGTAAAATGCTACCTTTTTTAACAGACCATCATCATGTTTTTGCTTGGTGCAATGCTGATGTAACCGGAGTACCAGCAGATGTTATATCACACCAACTATCCATCCGAAGAGATGTAGCACCTGTTGTACAATAGAGGAGAGCTTTTTCTAAGGAGAAAGCTGATGTCGTAGTTCAAGAGGTTGACCGACTTACTAAGATGGGGAACATAAAGGAATCCCAGTACCCTTTATGGACAGCCAATCCGTTATTAGTAAAAAAGAAAAATGGAAAATGACGAATGTGCATCGACTTTACAGACCTTAATAGGGCTTGTCCAAAAGACCTATATCCGGTTCTTCGGATCGATCAGTTAGTGGACTCCACGTCTGGGAACAAGTTGTTGTCATTTATGGATGCCTTCTCCGGGTATAATTAGATTCAAGTGGATCTGAAGGATCAAGAACACACCACTTTTGTTACTCATAGGGGCCTTCATTGTTATAAGGTGATGCCTTTTGGGTTAAATAATGCTGGGGCTATCTATCACAGGTTGGTGAACAAAGCTTTTACTAATCAGATTGGAAGAAACATGAAAGTCTACATTGATGACATGATGGTAAAGAGTGTGGAAGAAGAACTACACTTGGCAGATCTGCAAGAAACTTTTGCCAACTTGGTAAAATTTAATTTAAAGTTGAACCCAGAGAAGTGTGTTTTTGGAGTGCAGTCCAGGAAGTTTTTGGGGTATGTGATAAGTGAGAAAGGGATACAACCTGATCCATACCATCTTAGTGCTTTATTTCAGATGGAGCCTCCTCGGAATATTAAAAAAGTACAAAGATTGACAGGGAGGTTAGCTGCTCTAAACTATTTTATCTCAAGGTCTTCAGATAGGTGTGCCCCGTTTTTCCAAACTTTAAAGGTTGCAAAAGAATTCAACTGGTCTCCACAGTGCGACTAGGCTTTCGATGAAATTAAAAAACACTTATCCTCCCCCAAAACCTTGTTTAAACCTATGATGCAGTCTCCGATTGTGCCATAAGTGCAGTGCTAGTAAGGGAGGTCGATAATTATCCTCGTCTGGTGTACTACATCAGCAAAAGCTTGATAGATGCTGAAAAGAGGTATTTAAAACTTGAAAAACTAGCATTGACTTTAGTAATTGCTGCTAGGAAAATGAGACCCTACTTTCAGTCTCATTATATCATTGTCTGAACGTCTTTTCCCTTGAAAAACGTTCTCGAGAAAGCAGACGTATCCAGCAGAATGACCAAATGGTCAGTGGAGTTGGGGGACTATGATATTGATTTTACCCCTCGAACTGCAGTCAAGGCTCAGTCTGTTGCTGACTTCCTAGTTGAATTCACAGGTGAAAAGACTAAGAAAGTATGGGTTGTCCGGACTGATGGTGGATCAAGTACTATGGGTTTTGTGGTGCGGGGATATGTTTAACCTCTCCGTACGGCGACAAGATGTACCAGGCTATATGTTTGCTTTCAAGGCTTCTAACAATGAGTCAGAATATGAAACTGCCATAACTGGTTTAAAGTTAGCTCTAATTTGTGGAGCCAAAAGGGTCAAGTTAATGAGTGATTCTTAGCTTTTTTTTTATCTTGCACCAGGTCAATCCGAGGCAAAAAATGAGCAGTTGATTAAATATTTGTTCATTCTTAAAGAAGTGGCACTTAACTTCAAAGAAATTACCTGTGAGCACATACCCCGAACATAAAATACGTTAGCAGACTCCTTAGCAACCATAGCATATTCTGAGTCCTATCCATGGATTCACGTGTAAGAGTGTCTATCCATTCAACTCAATCAGAGCAAGGAGGGGGATGAAAGTTTAAATATACAAGTGAGTCAACCTCAAGACTGAAGGTATCATCTTTTTCAATATATTTTAGATGGCATCTTGCCTCCGGAAAAGGCGGTAGCAAGAAAAGTGAAGTATAAGGCTCGTGGATTTTTAATCCTAAGAGACGTTCTTTACAAGAAGTCTTTTAGTAGACCTCTCTTGTGATGTTTGGGGATTGAAGAGTCCCAGATTGTGCTATCCGAACTACATGATGGTGAGAGATCAGCAGACTGTGGTTATAGAGCTTTAACCAGAAGAGTCTTGTTGGCCGGATACTATTGGCCCTCTATAATGAAAGATGCCAAGGAATTGGTGAAGGCGTGTGATCCATGCCAAAGATACGGTAATGAAATTCATATCCCAACTGTCTCTTTAGAGTCAATTTCTGAGCTAATACCTTTTGCTTGTTAGGGGCTGGATCTGGTGGGACCTCTACCTATGGCGTCCGGAGGGTGCAAAACCATCATTGTTGCCATCGATTATTTCTCAAAGTGGATAGAAGCAGCCCCATTGGTAGGAACTACTTCAAAATATTTGCTAATATTTGCTGCAGATTTGGGGTTCCACAAAAGATAACCACAGACAATGGGCCACAATTCGATAATAAGGATATGGAGAGCTTCTGTCCCTCTAGAGGCATTCAGCATTGCTTCTCTTCTCCTTTCCACCCACATGCAAATGGTCAGGTTGAATTGGCGAACAGGACCATTCTGTCTGGTCTTAAAAAGAATCTAGAAAGGACTGTTGGAAAGTGGCCAAGCTATCTACAAGAAGTACTATGGGCCTACCGGACTACTCCTGGGGCTGCTACACAGGAATCCCCATTTACCTTGGTATATGGTATGGATGCAATAGGTTCTATAGAAGCAACTCTTCCTTCATTTAGAGTCCACAATTTTTCCGAACAGGCTAATGAAATGGCAATCAGAAGTCAACTCGACTTGATAGAAGAAAAAAGAGTTAAGGCTCATCTCAGAGCCACACACTATCAGGGATTGATAAGAAGCAGGTTTTCTTCTAGAGTCAGAAGGAGGGATTTTCAACTAGGGGATAAATTGTTGAGAAAAGTCTTCCTACACACTAAGGAGAAAAATTTCGGCAAACTAGCTCCAAATTGGGAAGGACCCTATGTGGTCATTGAAAAGCTTAAGTCTGGGACATACAGGCTTCAAGATAAAGATGGAAGGATCTTGAATCACCCCTGGAACATTAAACACATCCGGTTTTATCTAGAATGAAAGTTAAGTAAATATTTACTTGTTTAAAGTCCATGTAAATATTAGGGGGCATAATCTTTCCTACCTTGGTGGCGCGGGTAGGTTTTAATGAGGTGTCCGGGATTTTTAATGAAATTTGTTGCCTTCTTAAAAAATTCGGAGTGGTTTGATTGATAGCTTATTTAAAAATTTCTAAGTATCACTGACAGACCGGGTTTATCTGGTGAAGTGATGACCATTTAAACATTTGTCATCGGAGAATTTAAACACTCTCACCTTAAAATACTTGTAAAATGACAAGGGGCTATTTAAACATTAGCCATAAAAATTGGGCAAACATAAGACAATGCAAGAATTGTGTAAGGTAAAACTGCCAGGCTAAACACCAGGGAATGATATTAAAACACGTAAAATGCCTTGGCCTTCCAAGGACTTTGAAGTTTTAAAAGGAAAGGTTTATCCGGAGAAGAGCCGGACACGGTTACAAAAATGCATTGGCCATCCAAGGACTTTAGTCTAACACAAGAATTAAAGGAAAATAAAAAGATAGTTAAAATTTTAAGGCTGGGCTCCCTTAGATGTTCCAGCCTCATCTCGTTTCTTCTTGGGGTCTTTGGGTTCCTCATTAAGGCTCTGTCCGGTCCCTTCATCTTCGTCAGTGGTATTATCATAATCGCTGGAGTAGTTGTGCCTATCACCATCAACCATAGTGTGGAATGGGAGGTCTTCGTATTCCACATATCACTATAAATCTTCGAGCGTCCTCTTCGGAAATGTTCGATGAAAGAGCAAAAACATGTCAGATTTGACTTCAGCATACCTTTCCTCTTGGGAATCTATCACTCCGTTGGTGTATGCATCAATCTTGGCTTGGATTGTCCTCTCATGCTCCTTTATCAAATCATCTTTCTCCTGGTTAACTCTAGACACAACATCTTCGAGCAAAATTTTGTCATTGGTTAGGGTCTGGACGATATTGTCTTTGGCCTTCACCTCTTCTTTCAAAGTGGAGAGATCCTTCTCATAGCCAGAACACTTAGATTGGAGTTCTTTGTTAACCCTCTCCGAAGTGGCCAACCTGGTGGCCAAGTCCTCTTTCCCTTTCTTCAACTCCTCGATCTCTCTCCTTAATGCCTCAACACTCTGATTGGCGTTAAGGAGGTTGTTAGATAAAGTCTCTATGTCTACATTGAGTGTGTTGATAAGGGTAGATTGACTTCGCACTTGTCTCTCCAGGTTGAGCACCGGTTGAATGTTGCCCAACAAGGAGTGACTCACCATGCCATTCTCCCCTGAAACAAAAAAAGACTTACCATTGAAAGTGACCATATTCGAGGAGCTTGGAGGGAGGTAAGGGCCAGCAAAGTCATCTTTCTCGAGGTCTCTAAAGTGAAGACCAATCCCTTGAAGGCCACTAATGTCTACTCCATCAATGTTGATATCCCCTCCGATACCCTCTCCGGTGAGGAGATCACTTGGGATTTTCTCTACTTGTGTGTGTTCTGTTGGGTCAACCAGAGGAAGTGACTCCGGAGGCCGGAGAGCTACTTCATCCCCCTTGGAGATTTTTTTCTTATTGGCTTCCCTGTCTCCACCATCTGCCCCCCGTTTTGGATCCTTCTTGGGAGCCTTTGAGGGGTTTGGAGGTTCACCTGCCTCTTCGGTACTTTCATTTTCAACCACTTGAAGAAGAGCAGCATTGATTCCCTCTTGGTCCTGCCCTGCCTGATTTGCTGGGATGATTTCCTCAGCACCACCTTGAGCAACCTCGGTTGCATCTTGCTTCTGCTTGCCTTTCTTGCCCTTCATCTTAATTAGGGCTTTAGCCCTGGCAGGCAAGGCCAGCTTCCCATCCTTCGCCTCTGTCCTCCGTAGGATGACACCCGGAGGAGGTGGTGTGGTCAATTCTTCCCAAGTCAGGTCTCTCTGGCCGGTTGTGTTCCAGAGGTGGGACCTCACTAAATTTCTGGCAGTAAAAAAATTGTGGAAGCGATTTCCCCATTTGTCAGCAGCCCAGGCGTTCAGCTTGACACATGTTGCCTGCCCCTCCTCCAAGTAGTCAGAGAACTCCTTCGGAAACACTACCCAAAGAAAAAGAAGAGCAATTAAGTAAATAGACTTTTTATAAGGAAAGAAGAACAAACATGATGAAATGTTTACCTGTGCTTTTCCATCTACTGGTGAGCATTCTTGGGTTGACACCAGCTTTAATCTTTCTCCTATTTTCCCAAGCTCCACTAATGAACAAGAATTGGGTCTTCCAATTCTTCTCCGATTCGAGCAGATCATTCACCACTTTAAAATTGTCACCCATGTTGTAATGGTAGAAGGGGATGATGTGATTCTTGCAAAGGCTGGCCACAGCAGCAAATTTCTCCATCGGAAGCGGTATTCCGGAGAGCCTAGAGGCCATGATGCAAGTCATGAGGGTGTACCATGCATTGGGACTCAGTTGGCTGGGACATAGCTTTATCAGATGAAAATATCTGACGAACTCTGGGTCTAAGGGAAATCTGAGCCCCCAAATGAACAACTCTGTGTAGATAACTATCTCACTCAGCTTGCAGTCCATTGGCGTCTCCAGAGTGACCGATATCCTCACTTTGACAGATTCAGGGATCCCCCACTTCATCTGGATCTGCCCAAATTTAGCAGTATGAATAAAGGCATAGTTGATGTTCTGCATGGCTAGCAGATACTTTACGCTCACCTTGTGGAAGCAAGGTCCCACTCTGCATTCCAGGGACTCCAACAGGTCTGGATGTTTCAAACACAGCTTCTCTTTACCCTTGCCCTTTTTATCAGTGGCAGCTTCCCCTATCTGCCCGAAGACGTCAGTCTCAAATTGGGATTCTTCAATGCTGTCCTCCATCACCTCTTCCATCACCATGGAAGGATTGCTAGTTGTCGTTGGTGGAGGAGTGCTGATGGTTGGCTCAGTGCGCTGTCCGGACGGCTGAGCATCGCTTTCTCTTTGTGGTCTGGTGTCCGGTTGGGGCTCAGATACGGAGGGTTCATTTCAAAGGCTTCTTCCAGTAGCTTCCAGACCAGATGATTTATCCTTAGGGACTTTGATGGATGCCTCAGACCCTATAGCTTTATCCTGGGCCCCAGACTTAGGGGGCCCTGATTTCGGAGACTTAGACTGTGGAACAACAGCCTGGCCTTTTACTAAGCGGCCTCTTCGACGAAGCGTCAGTTTTTCTGGGGAATTTTCGGCATCCGATCCCATAGCTATGAATGGAGAGGGTCTCCTTGTTCTTGTACCAACTTTTTCCCGTTCGACAGTAAGCTGTGATTCCTGAACCGAGGAGCGTGATACGATGGGTGAAAGACTTGGTTGAAATAACCTCCTGGGTTTGGAGCTTCTAGCAAAAGATGAATTTCGATCAGGCTTTGAATATGGTGTTTCAGACTTGTCGATTGGAGAAACTAGAAGACCTGCATCAATGCGCCTTTCTCACTCAACTCTTTGTGTTTTTTCTAACTCCGAGAGATTAAACCACCCGCCTTTTACCAGTGCGTTTCTTGCTGTGAACATAAACTCACACCAAAAAGATTTTGAGAAGAGAGGTGAAAGTTTTGAGATAAAGGAATGAGAGAGTAATGAAGATGGTAAAACAGTGAAAATGAAGTAATTTATACTAATGAGACAAACAGAGATGCCAAAAACCTAGGAGAATACGAAAAGACAAAAGTAATGATTGAAGGCGACGCTGATGTCATGGGCGTTAAATGAGGATGTTACTTTTTAGGATTAGTGGGAGCGTCGTTCTTGGAGAAAAACGACTGGTAATGCAAATCAGAATATGACACGTGTCCCACGATCCATGGCGGAACCTTTGAACTTCTGAGAAGTTTTCAGTCCGGATAAACCCTTCACTAAACACTCAATCAGTCGGGGAAATGTTACAAGTGCCCACAAATATTTTTTAGGTCTTGCCAAAGGCCTTCCTACAAAACCTAAAAAAGGGGCTACTTATGAGTTCAGAACTTTTCACCACTAACTATAGAAACAGGACAGGGGAAATTCGGACAAAAGCTACCCACTAAACCATTAGAACTGGACAAAAGTACTAAAAACTAACCACTTTTTGACTAAGCTAATTGTTAACCTGCTTCATAAATTAATGGGGTTTTAAACTCGACCCGGTTTCATAAGTTTGACCCGAAAGCCCATGTGGCCCATAATTAAGGGTATAAATACCCAACCACTTTCATTAATGAGGGGAATGAACATTTAATACAACCAAGCAGATTAAATCTCTCACTACAAAACACCCATACATTAAATACATTTGAAACACCACAAAACACCTGACCAAATTACCCTCAGTCGAAAGTAATCCACACCAGAGGTAACGTGAAATCATATTTTTTCTTAACCGGAACCGGGTTGGTCATCCAAGTTGAATACTTGGAATTCTTTATATATCCCATTTTTAGTAATTTTTCCACCTCTTTAAGAATAATCTTGAATTTGACGGTGAAAATTCCATTCACTTTTATTTTATTGGTCTATGTCTTTATGAGTAAAAAAACAATGTTATACAATAGACTTAATGAGTTTGGTAATTTGAATTAAAAAATCCGGCTTGAATGATAGTACAAAAACAGTAGTTCGTTTTGTAAACATAAATCTGATTTTTGGTTTTGTGCATTAATAATATATATATATATATAATAAAAAAAAAAAAAGAATTGGATATAAACTTCCTTGCCACATTTAATAATATATACCTAAATAATGTGATAAGTTACCCATAATTGTTTAGAAAGGATTAAAAGCAAAACAATCATGTACGTTTTGAAGTTTATCAATAATCATTTATAACATAAATGCTTCTAGCGATATGTCTTAGGTAACAAAAATAACAATCATTTTGTTTTTTAGCTCGCGAATCCTCTCTCGAATCGAAACTCACAAATCTCTGAAATTAAAGATTTTTACAATAAATTTCAATGAAATATCAAGTATTTCAATATACTAGCAGCTACTAAGCCCAGATTTCACAAAGAAAATACTTTATTTCTTCTTTAAATTTTCAATTGTTGTTCATGTTTAGTTTTGATGATTTGTATATCTTTGTATCCAACAAAAATATAACTAGTAACCTAAGAACTGCTTATATACTTCTTTAAAGTTTCTAGATGATTCTTTTTTCTTTTTACGCATCCGAATTGATCGTATTTACGCATGAAAATTACAGTAAGTTTTCAGACTAGTTTCTATTATGTTTTTAAATCTATTTCAAGGACCATTGAAAATGATTCATTGCATCAAAATAAGAAGATCTTGCATCATACAGAAGAGCCTAAAATGTTTGATTTATTTCTTAACCAAGAACAAATAACAAGATATAGGTAGATCCTCGTCTGTTAAAGTCAAAACTATGTTTTTTGTAAAACTTGTATGTCTCTATACTACATTTTTTGAAGTATTAATTTTATTTTATAGTTTATTTATATATTGTTATTTCACAACTGCAAAAAATTATAATGTAATTGCGTAACCATTTAAAACATAATTTCACACCCCAATAACAATTGTATTTTTCAAAACTGATGTTTATTTGCGCAACCAAAATGTTATTTTGCAACTAATTAAAACGCAATTCCGTAACCAATTATAATTTAGTTTTGCACCCAATTACACTAAATTTTTCTTTTTCTGCAACCCATTATAACACAATTTCGTACCTAAATTAAGATATTGCAAACCTACCAAAAATGTTGATTTTGAGGAAGTATCCATAAAGATTCATTAAAATTTTAATGGGGATACTCAGGTATCATAAGATTGGGATGTAATGCCAATTATTTTGGTCCCATTAGAACAAGGTAATCCTCAAATTAACATTGATGCTCCACTTGAGGGTTATTACCAGGATACGAATATGGTTAAGGTAGAACAAGTGGAACCTCAGGATCATCTTTCACAAGTTAATCAAAATGACATCGTTCATAATTTATAGTATATATTGAGGAGCATGATGAGTTTTGTGTTGGAATTATAGATGATCCATCATCCTACAAACAGACCATGGCAACCTCTGACTCTCGGAAGTGGATTGACGCTATGTAGGAAGAATATAAATCAATCCAAGACAATGGAGTATGGGATCTTGTCCTATTACCTAAAGGGGAAATGCAATTGGTTGTAAATGGGTTTACAAAACCAAACGCAATTCCTTGGGTAATGTGGAAAGACATGAAACACATCTTGTAGCGAAAGGTTATACTCAGCATGAAGGGATTGATTTTAAATAAACCTTCGCTCTACTATCGAAGAAGGATTCTTTTAGAACAATAATAGCATTAGTTGCACATTTCGACCTTGAGCTTCATCAGATGGATGTTAATATCGCTTTTCTCAATGGTAATATTGATTAGACGATCTATATGGTGAAACCATAACACTTTGTCGAAGGTGACTCACAAGATTTGGTTTGCAGCCTTAAAAAATCCATCTATGGGCTTATACAGGCATCTCGTTAATTGCATCATAAATTCCTTGAGGTGATAGTCGGTTATGACTTTGAGATCAAATCGGTTGAGGATTGTGTGTATCACAAGTTTAGTGGGAGTAATTTCATATTTTTTATACTATATGTGGATGACATATTGCTTGCCTCGAACAATAAGGAATTATTACACGCTGCAAAAAGATTTCTATCAGACAAGTTTGATATGAAGGATCTTGGTGAATCCAAAAAAAGGTTTCTAATTATTTTTCCGGGCATTGTTAAATATTATTTGAAATCGCATCAAATAATATTTAACAATATAAGGAAAAATAATTATACCTTGTATCTAGTATTCTTTTGTTCCCTTTCGTTCTTCAACGGTTCTGTATATTGCTTGAGAAACCTACAGAACGAGTTAGTGAAGAAAGAAAAGGTTTCCAAACACTAAAGGAAGTGGCCGTCTGTTCGATTAGGGTTTAGAATGATGAAATTCATAAACCGAGCCCCTTACTTATAGTCTTTACAATGTGAAACATAACATTGTAAAGCCCATAATTTATTATTTCCTTGTGTCCGGGGATCAAAACCCGATAAATTGATAATTCAATTTATATCCATGATTTATTAGTTCAGGCTTAAGTGTTGAGATTTCGCCCTTCTTCATTACAGTGTCTAAATTCAACCCGGTTACCACACTTGAGCTCATAATGCCTTTTCACTCATAGGTCTAATATAGTTAATTAAATAATTAACTAGATTATTTTTAATTTGGACTTCCTTAAGACAATGACCGGATATTTTTATTTAGCATGTCAGTCCAAATTATTGTCGATCCATAAATATATTAAATAAATATATTCCAACACATAAGATTAAAACATCTTAAATCCAAATCATATTACTTTCAATTAAAGTTTCAACAAAACAATCTACTTTTTAAGATCTCTACCATTACATGTATGATGAGTCCGGATTTATTCACCACCGCTCACTGAGAAAACCGGACAGGGGTAATTCGGACAATAACTGCCCACTGGAACTATCCGGACAAGACAAAAGTATTAAAATACTAAACACATTTTAACTAAGCTAGGTGCTAATCTACTTAAGAACTAATGGGTCTTTAAACTCGACCCGGTTTCACAACTTCACCCGAAAGCCCATTGGTCAATATTTAAGGGTATAAATACCCAACCACTTTCATTAATGAGGGTAATGAACATTTAATACAACCAAGCAGCTTAAATCTCTCACTAAAAAACAACCAAACATTTAATACCTTTAAAACTCTTTAAAACGCTAAACAAAATTACCTCAGTTCAAAATAAACCACACCAAATTGGCAACCACAGTGGGAGAAAAAGGTGCCTCAATCTAACATTCAAAACAAGCAAGAAAAACCAGTTCGGATGAATCCAGACTCATCAATATAAAATATACATTTTAAACATTAACTATATATATCGCATGTTTAAAACCATTTTTTACAAAAAAAACCGAAACAAAGTTTCACTATTTAGATTTAGGTTTTGATATAACTTGTTAAAATCAATTGTTTTAATATAACAACGGATTTTGACCAGCTGCATCAAAATCAATTCCTAAATTTGAAAAAACAAAATCCGCAAAAGACTTTGACTAGTCGTGCCGAAATCAATTGCTAGTTCTAAAATAAAATAGACAATTGGTTTTAACCAGTTGACTAGAAATTAGTTATTGTTTTTGGCAAATAAAAGAGCTGATTTTGATCCAATTGCTCAAACTGGTCTGTTTTGTGGCCTATAAATAAAAAAAAATCAAAATTATTGAGAACAAATTTTTACACAACTTATCAAATGTGGTTGTCTTTACTGTTATTCTGAACATAATTAATTTTACCAATTGTGTCAAATTTATGTGTTTTGTTTTCAAAATATTAGTTGTTTTATTTGTTTTCATTTTAAAGTATCATGTTTGAATTTGTGTTTAGTTTCTTATTTTGTTTATGGGAACCTCTAATCTAATAAATATTATTATTCGCAATCGTAAACTGTAAAACAAATATTGGATTTGACGCACAAATAAAAACTAAACATAAAGTAATGCTCCAAAACATAATATAAAATATATCAATCTTGATATAACATTATTCAAATGCAAAATTATTTATCATTTTCGTTGTGGATAGGAGTAATAAAACTTTCTTCACTCTATCTATATATATATATATATATATATATATATATATATATATATATATATATGAAAATCTATCTATTTACTAGGATTTTATATTTATATATGTGTTGTCTTCCCAGTTTAATGAGTCGTTTATCAGTATAAACTTCTGATGATGGCAACATTGTCCAATGTGACTGGCATCTTCCTAAAATGAAAAATAGAAATTGGTGGTTTCGTGATGCCATCTTTCAATAAACTCTACTATAAATGGGTTATTCAGTTGTTAATTACATAAGTATAGACCAAATACCTTATTATGGAAAATATCCACATATATTGTTGGTTGGTCACATCCCAATTAGAGACCAGAGTCTACGTGGCATATAAACGATATAATGTTTCTTTTGGTCTCTCTTATATACCAACAAATATATATAGTTAGCTATGACATATTATTTAGATTATTCAAAAATAAAGTTATAAACAATATTATATACTACTTATTTTTTTATAATATCTAAATTTTTTGGGTTTGTATTGGTTGGTGTGTTTTTCGACGAGGATAAATTATGAAGCTCTATGAGAAAAGTTCCTAACCGCTGGAGCACGTGACTTGTATTAACCAATCTTGTTGTCGTTGGATTCATTCAATACTCATGCTTAATACACACGATGATAAAATTTTGAAAGTATTCAACATTTGTTTTTGGTGTTATCTTAATGTAATAGGATAAATCAAGAATCAAACAACACCTAACTCATATATATATATATATATATTAAATGATGTTTTATTTTGATGCAACTAATCGAGATTAATTATAGTTGAAAGACAAAAAAAAATATCGAAAAACTTATTGAAATCACAGTTTTAAGGTTTTTTTATTTCAATGACGAAATAATATTTCACATTACAAAAGGATTTTATTATGAAAAATTAACACTATATATATATATATATGACCACAAATGTAATTATATATGAACATGTATGGGGGATGAGATATATTTTTCATTGTTAAATGAATGCATGAAATAGTTTTCATTTATTAAATTGTATAATTTAGTTTTAGAATTATATAAGCCTGAATTTGAATTTATCATATGTAATTCTTTTATATTTTTAATAAGTTAGGAATAATTTATATTTATATTTTATTTCATAATTTATTTTGTTTTTTAAATAAAAACTACTTCGATGGGATGTAAGAACTTATTTATTTTTTAAACCACAAAAATTATATTTACATATTGAACGAAAAATATATATTATTTTCTCATCCCAACCAATTCAACATAATTATATTATATTAATTGTTTGACAATATTTCGATTATTGTATGATTTTACTAATAAAATATTTGTGTATGTAAGATAAAATTATTTTTAAAATAATAATAATAAAACGTATTATTTGATTAAAAACATATAATTTTGGATATCACACCTAAGCTATTTTTGTGTGTAATGTATCTTGACCAGAATAAGTAATATTATCTATTAAAAATTTAATGAATAAAACTGTCTTATTTTTGTTCAACAAACAGTATGAATGTTGAAACTTTGGACCATTATCGGATTATGAATGTTGAAATCTTGGACTATTATCGGGTTTTTAGGTTTTCCGATAAAAGGTGAAACTATGTCAATGTTAGCAACTTTCTTTGTCACACGATATGGTTGCATTAAAAAATAGACTACGCGGTACAAATTTATATGATCTCGCACCATACATAATCAAATCATGTTATATACTCGTACGGTTGGAAAATAACCTAAAATAACCAAAAAACATGTTATTAAATATATAGTATTTCAATAAATATTTTAAAATAAAAATAGTATTAAACATGTATGTCGTATCAACCGTTAAATGGTCAATATCGTTACGCTTTGATTGAAAATGGTCAAAATAATATTTTCATTTTACAACTTAACTTATGGATATGCAACATAACTATGTCATAGTCATAATGATTCTGGATTTTTTTTTTGATTATAGTTTATCAAATACCTTATTAGGAACTACTGGCATACTGCGCTAAAGAACATATACCCTTATTAAATAAGTTAGTGTTTGCAATAATAGCATGACGTGATGTCACTTATTAAGTCGCTAAATGCGACTAGACAAGAATCATGAAAGGGCAATGTATAACTTGAAGATAAAATGATTATGTAGAGCATAATTAAGGATTATGTGGTATGAAACTGATAAGAGTTATCTGAAAAGTATCATAGAAGGAAGAGGTATACCTTGAAGATGATATAGGAGTATGAAGAAAATAAAGGTAATTAGACGAGCATCATAGAAGAATGAAGTATACCTTGAAGAAGACTTGACAAAATATTTTAGGCAAGAAGGTTTATAACAAGATTACGAGATTTCCTTATACAAAAATGGGTTAATCGATAATTATCGAGTAGAATAGTGTAATGGATGGTTACAACATGTATTATTTAACACATGTCACACATATATATTTTTAAGATTATTTGTATTATAAATATAGGGTTCCACCTCTTTTTTGGAGGGTAAGCAATTTGTTATCTAATAGAGCATAGTTTGTTTTCATACTTGAGTTCTTTAGTCTTTTACATAATTTGAATTCAATCTTAAAGAGATATCCCCTCATTAAAATTGGCTTCGTCTGTGAGAAATATTTCTAAGGTATCAAGCCTTAAAAACTAAAAAAAATAGCTTAACTAATTGTGACAACCCGCTAAGGATTGAGAATATATCTATTGAGGATTTAATTGGTCCATAATACTCTGGTACTTAAAGTTCTTGAACTAACAAGGGCTACCTTACCCGGTCAGAAAAATGCTTTGGATCAATATTTATCTCAGTATTGACTAAAAAAGGTGGATTTGAAAAACCAATTCCCTTAGTAATTTGGTTAATAGAATTACAAATAGAAGACTTAAGACAAAACCAACTAAAGTATAATTTAATGGGAATACAAAAAAATAACGAACTAATGTGGAGATAATATCTATAATAATATAGTTTTAAATATAAAAAAAATGAAACTGAAGTAAAATATGCATCAAAATAAAATTCACGATAAGAATGATACGATTTATATAATAATTAATGCTTCAGATAACACATACAAGCTAATAAAAAAGAAGAACGATCAAGTATTGATGATGTTTTAAGCGAGAGATCTAGGAAGAATAAAGAGAAGATGACATATACTACAATAGAAGTTTATAAAAAAATTAAGATAGCTTTGTATACTGTAGATTAATCGCCACTATCACAAAATATTCTTGATGACAAACTACATCGTAAATTTGGTCATTAGCGAATGAATATATATGATGGGATACATGTCCTCAAAAACTTTCAGGAATAATTTCATAACATTATACTTAGATTTAGCCGGACGAAACTATTTTGTGCAAAGCTTGCTCACTGAATTTTCAAATAAACATTTTGGTTTGTTTCAACAAACTCTAATCAGGTTATATTAACAATTTTAAAGATCTATGAAGTTCTTTTAGAAGGCAATTTATTAGAAACAAAACTATACGTGTGAATGATATTGTATAATTACTATGTACTAAAAACAAGTGAGACACTTCATATTTATATTCATAGGTTTGTATAAGAAATGGATATCCTTGATGGTTGTCATGATATCATAACACTTGTAGCTTTTAGAATAGGTCTTTCAAATGATAGTAAAATTATTGAAGCCTTAATCAAATTCCTAGTTGATTTCATGAGAGATCTATTGCGTCCAACTAAAATGTTCATTAAAGTTGAGAAACCCAAACGATGAGGTATCACTCTAGAAAAATAAACAAAGTTGGATATATCTAATAAGAGGTTTAGTAATAACCTAAAGGCTTCAGATCATGTTAGAAAACAAATTAACATGACCCGATTATCTTATCATAAAAATCCTACTAAGATATTTACACCTTTTACAGCAAGCATTGTAAATATTTATGACAAATAAAGGATAAAATAAACTATAGAAACCACGAGCCATGATGCCTAATAATAACAAGAGTACTAAAATACTTTATTGTGTTTGTCATTTTGACCATAGTTACACAACCATTGATTTATTTCAATAAAAATATGAGATGCATAATTTTATTAATAATGAGAAATTGAAGAAATTTGTCAAAGTTAAAAAAATGAAAGAGTATGAGAGAAAGATGAAAGTAGTCTCAATAAGTAAAATAAAAATAAACAAACAGTTTCATAATCGTCACGAGAGATACTTTAGGAGAGACCTCTCATAAACATAAAAACTTTAGAGGTACACCTCGTGGATAAGACATCATTACATTTAGATCGGGCACAAACACCTAAGATTGCAAATACTGATGATGATTTCTGAGGTAGTACTAGCCATATATCCATTGTTGACATTAACGTGATTATATGAAAAATATATTGATTGATACGTGAATTTTGGCTAACTTACATTACATAAGTGGGTATGAAAATAAAGATTGGTGTTGCCCCATCTAAAAAAACTAAATGAAACTTATTAAGTTGAAGGAATTTTTCATAAGTAGTGGTCGAGCCTTTGCTCGATTCCATCAAATATCCCACCTAAATTGGATTCCAAAGTTTTGTTTTCTTTTTTATTTTGTTGTGACAAGGGGGGATATTCTACTAATTTTGTAGGAAAAATAGAATTATATATTAGAGCCGGAAATAATTGAACATGGAAAATAATGAAAACCTATATTATGGTCATTGATGAACTATGTTCTTGTAATTCTATTCTAGGAAGTCTGTCCCTTCACAAAATATAGGCTATCAGAATACTTTTTAATCAGTATGTCAAGTACATAGTGAGAGACCAAGTCGGGTTCGTTTGAAGCAGATATAGTTCTGTGAGGGAATGATATACAATATTTATCTACCTTGGTAAACATTTTTTGCAGAAAATAATGAGTTTAATGGAAGATCAACCACATGTGCAGAATGATCCCTTAATAAGAAAAAATAATGTGAGATTGCAGAACCTTTAGACAACAATGATGAGTTAGAACAAGATAATGGATGGATGTTAAAAAATAACATGAGAAGTTAGATTACAGGTTATGTAAATGTCTAAAGTTGAATTATAATGTTTTTTCATAGAGTATTTTTTTTATGTTGTTGAGGTTAATAAGTCCATTATATATGATTGTTTTTTATTGATAAAAGATATAGACCGATAAAATAAAAGTGAATGGAATTTTCATTGGTAAATTCGAGACTATTTTTAAATAGGTGGAAAAATTAATAAAAATGGGACATATAAAGGATTTCAAGTATCTAACTTGGATGGCCAACCCGGTTTCGGTTAAGAAAAAAAAAGATTTCTCCTTACCTCGAATTAATCAATTGGTTGATACAATAATGAGAAACGAGCTACTATCATTCAGAGATTCCTAATTTAGATATAATATAATAAATATGAACTCAAACGATAAAAGGAGCACCATATTTATAACAAGGTATGTATTATTATAAAGTAATTGTGATTGGCTTAAAGAATCTAGGAGTTATTTACCAGTGTCTGGTCAACCTTTTTGTTAAACAATTAGAGAATGATATGAAATCTTACATTGACGACATGATTATTAAGAGTAATGATGATGAGTTACATATATCACCACTATTTAGGACATTCACTTAATTTTGAAAGTATAACTTAAAGTTGAATCTATTAAAATATTATGTATGTGTACAAACAAGAAAATCCTTAAGTTATATGGTTTGTAAGCAAGATATTGATACTGATCATGAGCAGCTAAAAGCGTTAGTATTTATAACCCCACCCAAATTTTATTTAGAACGTACAGTAGTTGAGTAAGGCATGCTTGTAACCAAAGGTCATGAGTTCGAGTCCCTCTAAATGGCTGAGCCTGTCACCTTGTCTGGTTTACCTTCTGGCGTTGGTTTGCAGGCTATTGCGGCAGATTGAGGGTTTACCCTGTGCGCACTCGTTGAGTTGCGGCTGCAGGTTCCCTCCAAAAAGAAAGAAAGAAAAAAGAACGTACCGTAGTTGACGTAACATTTGGCGAATTTATCAAGATTTATCTCCCGACTTTGGATAAGGGTCATATTATCTTTGATATTTTAAAAAGAAAAGCATTGTTTTAATAGGATAAAAGATACACACAAGATTTTGATCTAACAAAATACTTAACTTGAACTCAGATATTATCTAAGACAATGGAGTAATAATCATTGTTTATATACTAGTATGTTTTTAACTCTCTAGTCAGTGTCGTGCTTACCCATAAAAAAATATGCACGATGATCGGTATCTATGTAAGTAAAATTTTAGTTGATACAAAGACATGATATCTTAATATCAAGAAGTTATCATTGGTTTAGTGGTGATATCACGTAAAACACGACCTTATTTTAAGAACATATTTTTGTGTTGCGTACTTCGATCCTTTTATAAAATGTTCTATAAAAATTGGATGTGTTCGGTTAGTTGATGTTGTATTTTATTGAGCTTGAAGAATATAAAAATGAAGTACAAACTGGCGAGTTTGATTATTTGGAATTGCCTTTGTAAACAAAAGAATAAGAGTTTTAGAGAAAGAAATAGATTCTAAAGAGAGAAAATCAAAGTATGCAAGTGATCTAACTGAGAAATCCAACCCCTTTATTAGTTCAACTTTGGCCTTTATATAGAGTCGCAAAGACTTAGCTTACAATTGAAAAAAATTACATAAAAGGGTAATTTCACTCTTAGTCCTTGACTAAATTACATATTCTGAATTCCTCCTCTAACTTTACCATTTGTTACATACTATTTTATTGTTTACACTTTAGTCCCTCAATTTCCATTTCCTTAATCCCAAACCACGTCCATTGATTAAAGGTCAAGAAATTGCATATTTTATTAACTAATTTCAGGAAAAATAGGCATAGCCTAGAGAGTAAAATCTCAAGTGAGGTTTCATCTAAAGAATAATAATGGTTGGTTTGTATATATGGGGCATTCAGTTCAGATGACAGTGAGGTTCTATTTACAGAAATATGATATGATATATGATTTGGTTTACCTTCTATAAATAATGAAGCCGATTACGAGGTAATATTGGTAGGAAAACGTGTGGCCCATATTTGTGGTGTTCGAGCAATACTTCTTATATCAGATCATCAATTGATAGTAAATCATGCATAATAAAAGTATGAGTAAAAACAATAAAATATGAGAGAATAATCGGAAGCGGTAAAATAAATGCAAAAGCAGTTTGATAATACCATTTATGATCAGGTACCACACTAAAAAAATACTAACGTGTATTCATTAACCAAGATGTGATGTTTATAAGACAATCTTATGATTGTCTTACAAGAAGTTTTAACGATTTTAATCAAAGCTAAAAGTTCAAAAAAAAATCGAACGTCATAAGTATTTATCTTATCTAAAGGAGCAAGTACTACCACAAGATAAAACTCAAGCACGAGCATCGTAATAAGTGCTACAAAGTATGTACTCCGTGATGATGCGTTTTATAACAAAACTACTACTATACTATTTTTATGATTTCTTGGAAATAAAAAGGCTTCATTTACTTGATAAGATTTATATGAGGGTATTCAGCACATTATGGATATCTGGGATTGATCATTTGGTAGGGTATTATTGGCCATCAAGGTTATTGATGCAAAAATTTTAGTTCAAAACTATGATTTGTGCAAATGTTTGTTAATACGATAGACCTACCTAGGATCTATTGTTGCTCTTTGTCAGTTCGAAAAATAGGGAATTGATTTAATGAGTCATTTACCAATGGCTACATTATTATGCCAATTTTTAGTAGTTGATGTTGACTATTTTACTAAATGGATAGAAGCAAAACCATTGACAATGGTCAATTTTCATGAGGTTTGTGACTTCTTTCAAACACTAATAAGCCGATATGAAATACCAAGGATAATTATGACTGATGGACTTCAATTTTAAAAAGTACAAGGTTAAAATCAACGTGCTACATGAGCAAATCATAATTATATTTTGCGAATTTTACCCATAATGTTACTACAACTAACAAGCAATTATTAAGAGAATGAGGAATATTCCTGACTTAAACTTGAAAGTGATGACTTGTAATATGTTACTTTGTTACAAATAACTAAAAATGGCTAGAATTATCGTCCATCAAACAAGTTTGTGTTATGCATAAGTAGTGTGATTAGAGATCGCGTTTTCATATAAATAATTAAAGAGATAAAAAATCTAAGAGATAAAAATTTAGAAAAGAAGAGTAAGAAGATAGCTTTATTTTTTCTTTTATATAAACTATTAAATCATATATTCACTACCAATTTGAAGATGAGCTTAATAATTTATAAGTTACCAAGCCAAATAAATACTCGTGAAAGAAAAGGCGCATACATCACATCAACGCACCAAACAAAAGGCGCATACATCACATCAAAATCTCACAACTATGACCAAAATCTCTAACCCAAAACCTAAACAATGTTATGAATTGCAAAATCCTAGTTAAATGTACTACTAAAAAAAAGATAAAATTTTGTAAACTAATATTTATTCTACTTCATATGAATGGAGACGCACAAATGTAAAACTTGTATCAATTATCAAATCACACAGGAAGACAACCAAAATCACAAGCTAGTCAAAAAAGGAAAATCATATAAATTGTGCAGTTTTGATACATCAGGGAAATGTTTATCTTCCCAATTTTCTATTGAACTCTCCAAAATGTCTGAGGATATTCACCCAATATCCATATAAGAGCTGATTTGGCCTTGGCTCCGTGAACGTTATTGTTGTTGATATTCCCCGCAACTGCAATGCAATCATGACTCCGTTGTAGATACTTCTTTAGAAGCCCTTTGAAAGTTTTAATGCAATTCTCTACCAATATGAAAGTTAGACATTCGGATGGACTCCAGTCCCATACTTCCGATATTGTGGTGGCCATTAACTTGCAGACGTGTAAGATCCATGCAGACCTTTGGACATTAATTCCAAACCCATATCATTCAGGAAGCAACAGTAGTTAAGTGTAAGATCTTTTAACTTCTTACATCTTTTCCAAATAGTACACATTCCCCTTAAAAATACAATTGGTTGTATAGTAGTACAGATGGGAGCATAGCCCAGCGTCATACTTATGGCGTGGGAACACTGGTTCCCGCCCCTGTTTGGCAGAAACCAAGTGTTCTTCACCAGTATACCAAAGAGGAAAGAATCGAAACCCTAAACTATGCAATAACACTAAAATCCGTCCCCTGACACCTACTGCGAAACCAGAAACAAAATCGACAATAAATAAACACCAAAATAAGCACCGAAATCGAAATCAAATTGTTTGAAATTACTTACCATCAAGCTCGAGTTCGGTTGTTGGTGGTGGTTGCTGGACTACTCTTTTAGAGTGAAGCTTCAATTCGGTCGAGTTGGTGGTTGACTTGCTGCTTCAGTCAATCCAGAGGAGTTGCTGCTCCAGACGACGAATTTGGAGTCAACAAACCTCTCTATAGTAAAGAGTAACCTTCCTTTTCTTTGTGTTCTTATTCAACTAGAACAAAAAAAAGTTCAGTTTTCAGATTTTTGTTTTGTAATTTGTGAATCTCTAGCGCCAGGGAGAATGATTGGGGTTTTCAATGTTTCATGCTCCTTGAAGAACTTAAGGACAGGAGACAGGAGACAATCTTATGAATGATACACTTGTTATAGAAGCTGAAGTTGAGGTGCGAGAACCTCTTATTGGAGTTTCAAATGTTGAACTTGTGTTGTCACCTTCATAGCAAAATCTGGATGCTTCTCGAAAATGAGTTTTACAGCGAATGCAACAACCGAAACCCATTAACATCAACATTTTGATCTTCTACAATAAGTGACAACACATGTTCAACGTTTGAAATTCCAATAAGAGCTCTATGACCTCAATCTCAACTTCTATCACAAGTATATCATTCGTAAGATATACTTAGTCCTGTCTTTAAGTAAAGAAAGTAAAGAGCATGAAAGATTTAAAACTCCAATATCACGCTCTGGACTAAACAAATGCTTTGATTCTACAGTTAAACCCAAATTACCAAACAAAACTCAAAACTGAACGGTATGATTGTAGTAGTTGAATAAAAAAAAAAAAGTTACTCTTTGCTTTAAAGTGTTCAGCGTTAACTCCATTCACCACACAAAGATGACTAAAGTAGCATTCTACTCCACCCATTTGGCAAACTTGCAGAATCAGCAAACTTCACATAAATAGACAAACAATCATTGTTTCATTTGGACAAAGTAATATATGTTATATTTTATTCAAAATGGCATCGAATAATAATAACGGAAAAATAATTAAATAAACTGAAAATCAAGAACACTTACCTCTCTCCATCTAGTTTTCAAACACTCAAACCAGACTTTACAATGTGAAGCCCAACATTGTAAAGTCCATCCTTTATTACATCCTTGTGTCCAAAACCATAACCCGATAAATTGATAATTCAATTTATACCCTGATTTATTAATTCAGGCGTAAGTGTTAGAGATTTGGGCCATCTACATCACAGTGCCCAAATTCAACCCGGTTACCACACTTAATCCCATAACGCATTTACACCCATAGGTCCAATTTAGTTAATTAAACAATTAACTCGACTACTTTTATTTGGACTTTCTTAAGACAATAACCGAATATGTTTATTTAGCATGTCGGTCCAAATTATTGTTGGTCTATAAATATATTAAATAAATATATTACAACAATATACACCTACAGACGGAACACAACACAACACAAATATATTACAGTAAACAAGATACCAACATCATACAAACGTATAATTATATGTCTCATTGCCATTTGTTACCAGTAGCAGTAAACGTGTCTGAGTAGACTTTTTTGGTGTTCAACTCTGAAAAATTCTCGATCATCGAAGTAAACTTCTTTGACTCTATTTGTTAGATCCAAATTTAGCTCACTGAATCAGCTTTCTAAATATAAATCAAAACAATTCAACTCAATCGACTCAACTTACAAAATTATTAAATCTCCTTAATCATATTCGGATATAAATCGATTTAAGATCAATAAAGAAAGAAATGCGGTGATTACTTACCGGGAAGATCGCTGGATGTAAACCCTAGATTGATTACTGGTTGGTTGAGATTAAAGATGCTTCTGAAGTGAAAGTTGCCTTAGATAATTCTGATCAATATTTAAGATGAAGGCTCCATTCCTGTTTAATCTCTGCCTCGAAACTCTTGATATTGTTAGCCTCAACCGGACTATTTGAGCCCACTTTCTCCTCTAACGAGTCTTACACACTCTTCTTAATTATTCATAGGAGTAAATACCTGGTCTAATTAAGAATAATCGCATATTTGTTCTAGCAAAACATTCTATTCTCTACATTTCACTTTAGCGCCTAAGTTAGTATTGGCGCCAAGTATTTTCAAACCCACTTTTTTTCCCTTCTCAACACCCTAAAGCAACAAAAACACGTCTATTTTTTTAGGAACAACCAGAGAAACCGTTTAACTTCTACAAACTTCCCTCAAAAGAAACCATTCCAACATTCAACCCAAAAATCAGTCGTTCTTCACCGGATTTCGACCTGTCACCGTCTTCTACTCCCTCAAGCTAGTAACCAGCAACCATTTGATGTGTTGTCGTTGAAGCGATAACCAGTTACACTAACTAAGTATATTCCAAATCTGTAAAATATCTTTTTTGCGTTTATGGTGACTTCCAATCACTTGTTGATGTTAGTTGACGATCGATGTTGCTTATTTCTACTGAAATCAAGTATTTAGGATCGAAAGTTAGTATGTTAGTTTATGGGTTTATCGTCAAACACAGTTTTTTCTTAGGTTTGATGTAATGTTAATTCTTTTGTGCGTGTTGTGATGTATATTCGATGTGTTTTAGGTGGTTGTTTGTTGGTTTTGTTATTGTTTCCATATTTCCTAGATCCCTGAAACGTGCATGTAAAATAATAGAACAATTCGCGTCTGGATACATGTGTGTTATAGTAGAATTCGCGTCTTCATCATGTACGAATGCAAATAACTCGCATCTTTATCGCTTTTCATATTTTCAAACAATTTGCAACTTATTATTATCAAAGTTGTTGCACACAATTCGCATGCAATCCGGAGAGTTGAAGCTACAAGAAACACACCATTCTACACGTGTTTGAAGGTCCTATTCGACCTCCGGAATGAGGAAGAGTTGCTGAAGAGGAAGATTTATTCGAACATTGAGTGGATTGTGGATATGTACTTGCTCGAGCAAGACGCTTTTCGATTTAGGTCAAAGTGGGTGAAGCTAACAAATGATGTTGTAAAGGTAATTTTTGGGTTGAAGCACGACACAGAGAAAATGGCTCTAACAAAATCTGGAGCATTCCACAGCAGATATATAAACAGGGAGGAGAACGAATCAAGATTGCTTTATTTAGTCCAAATATTAGTTATATACGGAGCATCTTGATGATAATATTTGTCCTGATGCAACCCTTCGTCATGGATCACTCCAAAATTAGGCTAGAGGTCGTAAAGCCAAACTTGATCCCAAGGTTCTTAAAATGGTGGGGATTGGAGTGACTAACATCGAACGTATAGCTGATTGGAAGACTACCTCTGCTGAAAGATGATGAGGTATGAATCATATAGTTATATATACAACTATCAGGCATTAGAGTTGCAGACAACGTTTTGCTATCAGAGTTGCATATACCTCAAACCTGATAGAGTTCCAAACAACTCTCAGGCTTTATAGTTTACAAACAACTCTCAGGCTATCCTTAGAGTTGTTTGGAACTCCAAGATGATAGAATTCAAAACAACTCTTATGATATTATAGTTTGCAAACAACTCTCAGTCTTTATAGTTTGCAAACAACTCTCAGGCTTTCCTGAGAGTTGTTTGAAACTCCAAGATGATAGAGTTCTAAACAACTCTCAGGATAGCCTGAGAATTGTTTGCAAAAAACGCTCAGGCTATAACCTGATATTTTCCAAACAAACCGCGTGTAGATATTTACTTTGATGTTCCTCGCTTTGTAGGTTTTGGGAGCTCCACTATGTTTCACAAAGTCTGAAAGCGAAGCATTCAGATGAGTAGTAGGAAATGGAAATCCAAATGCTGCACCAATTTTACCTGAAGAAAGACCGAGGAAAAAGGAAGAAAAGCGCAGCCCCAAAACAAGGAAAATAGCGATACAGAAACATAAAGACTCTAATCAGGACATCTCAATCAGAGTCCAACCAAAAATAGTCCCCCTAACAGTTATTCCACTAACGCCAATCGAGACAGCCCAACACGAGGCCGAGGAAGAGAAAGACGATAGTATGAGTGAAACGATTGGTAAATTTTACGTCAAACGCAGACAGACTACTCTAAACAAGTCTGGAACTGAAGCAAGATCAAAGCATTTGAATACGTATACCTATAAGGACAAGTAACAGCGGAAGATCGACAAACGGGAGAAAGAAGTAAGTAGGAAATTGAACCTTACGTAAACGTAGATTTAATCGCTTTAATCCGCACATAATATTTTATAATGCGTATCCTATTACTTTTTCAGATTCAAGCATTAAGGTTGAAGATAGCGGAACTTGAAGCACAATAACTCCGCAATGCTCTCTCGATGCCTGTTTTCCAGATTGGAAGCCCTGCAAAGGAGAAGGAACCGGAGCTACCAACATTTCCAGCATAAGCGGCATCCACTAAATTGCATGCGCTTGTGCCATCTGAAATTCAGGATAAGGACCTGAATCAGGTGGGGCAAATGCAGGAGGCTAAAAAGTATGATGGAGTACTACCAGAGGAGAAGGACAATGATGGGAACCATTCATCCGTACCGGTACCATTCGCTGCACCCAAAAAGGACGATACAAATGATTGTTTTGCGGAAATGGTGGTTTTAAAAAAAGTGGTAGACGAGCCATCTGAACAAAGATCGGAAGAGTTATTGGTCACCACAGAGACAGACACCGCCGAGAGACAGATAGACAATTCTCCTCCTACAGAGGAGACAACGATAGGTCTGAGTCCTCCAAATGAGACAGAAAGACACGAGTCTCTTCCGAATGGCCGACAGCTCGTACCTCACATGCCAGAGGATGTAGGCTGCCAAGAATACAGAGCTAAGAAGGTATAAACTCGTGAGAAGGAAGTGGCAGCGGAAGAATATGCACTTACATACGCAAAAAACCGTGAAAATGTAAGTGGATCTGAAGTATACTAAGATTAAAATATTTTAATATATTGGTGTGATGAAATTATCTACTAATGTATATTATTGTATACATATTCAAACAAAATTAGGGTATGTATTAAAACAATTCGCGGTTTTCTCTGACTAACAATTCGCGTACTGTTATGATCTATTTTCACACGATTCGCTATATGTTCACTTTCAAATAACTCTTAGGACTGTTATCTTAGTCCATATAACTCTAATGATATCCTGAGAATTTTTCGATACTCTATTAGATTGGGGTATCAAACAACTCTCAAACTATCCTGAGAGTTGTTTGCAACTTAGAGTATCATGATGTCTCACACAAATTCCTTTTTATTTTATATTTTGTATGAAACAACATGCCGACAGACAACACCCACAAGAAGAACAACAAAATTAAGGAGAGCAACAACACCTAGCCTTGGCAAAGAGTGAAAGGCTAAAACAGACCGGAGATGCACAAGACGTAGCTCCGGTACATTCAGAGTCTGCCAATCCTTGTAAGAAGTCTGAACTACTCAGCCAGGTAGAAGCGCCGGTAAAAGTCCAACAGCGAGACGGAGATGTAGCTAAAAAACAAAAAATGGCCTACGCAGATTCAGAACCACTAAACCAAGTAACAGTTGTAGGACAAGTACCGAATCAGCTGGAAAACATCGAAGGCCAAGCTCCAGACTCATCTGATACACTCGATAACACAGTACGTTTACATGATGTATTTTTTTTTATGGTAATTGCACTCAAGTTTCATAGTCATTTGTAAACAAAATTGATAATCTTGAAATCGATGTTGTTTTACAATGGAATTTCAAGAATATGTCGGAGGATGTGATAAATGAATTTTGTCGACCGGAACCGGAGAGTATGCCGGAGAAGTCAAAGGCATTGGTTATTGCAGATCGTGTGGTAAGTGGAATTTTAAATAAACTGTGACGTGTGTATTTAAGATTTTATGAGTGTTTGGATATTTTTATAACAAATTTTATAACAACTCGCAGCATATCGTGAGAGTTATTTGGATGTATATTATTCATATTTAGAAACAACTCTCACCATATTATGAGAGTTGTTTGATACTCTATTAGATTGGTGTACCAAACAACTCTCAGATTATCCTGAGAGTTGTTTGTAACTGATAATATCATGTTGCTTGACACAAATTCTTTTAACTTTTTTATTTTATTTTATATGTTCAAGTCAAGGGAATAGACAGTGAATGAGGATAACATACTACCTAATTTTATTCTACTGACACTGACACAACAGCCGGATGCAGAGGTAAGAGACACTAGTAACTCTCACCGGCTGGCCAAAGAAAACACCGACAATTGACCTGATCGATGTTCGTGAATACCATAAAATACTTTTAATTGAAGCTAGTGAAGACTCACCTGATCCAAATGTATGGTATTTACCAATGTCCGAGTTTTTCTAACAGACTTCAAGTGCAACTGAGTGATGCGTTGGCACTACCTTTCAAAAAGGACCTGGACTACAAGGTATCCAATTGTCAAACAACTCTCATATATTTGACGTAAATAAACAACTCGTTTCCCACTATCATTTCATAGATTATGGACGCTTGGATTCTAAAGGTGCTTAAAGAAGTAAATTGGAAAGTTCCATGCAAAATTTTCCCGCAAGTAAAATTTGACTGCATACAAATATCTGGCATGTCTATGGCAAGTTTAGTTATAAACTACAAAAACCTCGCATGTTCTCGTTGTAATATACTCTTCCTTAAATGCAGTATCAAATGGAAACAGGATATGACATAACAAATGTAGTCGACGATGTTTTTAGAAATTCGTCTAAAGACGCGAACCTTGTTCTCATTCCAATATGCAGCAAGATAAAGGATACAATCAACCATTGGACGTTGCTCGTCATTGGTATAGACGCTAGGACGGTAACAAACTACAACCCACTCTTGTCACTTAAAATCCAAGCAACGGATGACACAACAAGGACACATGTACCGCTGGTAAGACACCTAATTACTATAATACCTGTAAAACACATTTAAAAAACAAACCTCAGAATAGTCTGTGAGTTGTTCGTAACTCTATTTGTCAGTATTTGCAAACAACTCTCACGACAGTTGCAACTCTATACGTATGAGATTTGCAAATAACTTTCAATACAACCTGAGAGTTGTTTGCAACTCTAATACCTTGGAGTTGTAAACAACTCTCAGACTACCCTGAGAGTTGTGTGCAACTCTTTTATCTTGGATTTGCAAACAACTCTTAGATTATCTTGAGAGTTGTTTGCAACAAAAGTATGAGAGTTTTGTGCAACTCTATTAATTAACTAAGTATTTATTTGTACTGACCTCTGACACAATTTATTATAACCATATTAATTATTGTGTCGAGAAAGGATACTTACCTCCTTCAGAAATCGGTACAAGGTGAAAATGCAAAAAACAATCCACAACAAAAACGAGGAACCCTCGATAGTGGTATTTTCATCTATCAATACGCCAGAGATGTTATCGAAAAAAGATACGTGAAGGAGACTTACCGTGAAGAAATGGTAACAGAATTCAGAGCAGAAATGTTTTATTATTTCCTAAATGATTTTAACACTAACCAACACTGATAGTAATCTTTTTTATGTCGAAAACTGTAGAGGGAGCCTTTTGGATATATTCATTTTAATTTTTTGGTGTACATATATTCCTTGTAATTTTTTGGTGTATATATAGGGTTTTTTGTTTCAGAAATGTGCAATGTATGACATTTTTCAAGTCACTTTTAAAAAACAGTGGGTAATTGGGCACAGTTCGCATCATTTCCCGAGATATACAATAAACAAAATTACTACTAAACAATTCCCAATGTATACAAACAACTACTTCTACACAATTATCAGGAGTAAAGTACAACTAACAGTTCGCATCATATCCTGATATATACAGAATAGTTAGAAAATATGCCAAAGAATAAGAACAGACTATGGCGTCTGCTTTGGTAACCGTTAAGTGCATTGAAAGCCATCTAATCAAAACAGCCCATTAATATTTTATTGGACAGAGGAGGTTATGTAATGATTAATATAGCCGCACCACCACGTCACTAAGACTTCCTCCATTCCTATAGATAATACTAGTTATCATATGCTAATTTAAAAACAAACTCTATATTTCAAACACTCATACCATCTTCAACTTCCAATCATCATGCGTACCTCCGGTTCTTTAGGTGACTCCTGGTCTTCCATAACCACCAACAGAAGATCCGGCTTAATCACTCTAGCGACACCACCAAACATCCCAGTCTCTGTAATGGACTTTGATATCGAGGATTACTTTTCTGCTGACTCTGGACTAGTTGAAGTGGTTCCCCTGGTGGCTGCATCTCAACCAACAGAGGTTCCAAACAGGAAACGGAAGAGGGAGGACACAATGGAGGAAGATGAGGAAGATGTTGGTCCATCAGGGGAGGGCCATCAGATGGAGGTAGATAACGAGGAGGAAGAGCATAATGGGGATGCGGATGATGAGCATGACGAGGAGGAAGAAGGCGAAGAGTCCTCTAGTGATGACTGATAGTCACTTCTTATGTTTTTTATTTTTTTTAATGCAAACTAACAAACACTAATGGCGGTAGTGTTTATTTCTAAGTGGTTAGTGCATGAAGCCTATTATGGCTATGTAATCTCTTTTTTGTATAAACTTTTAATCAATGTAAAAAATTTATGAAGTATTTTTATTTTGCAAACAAATCGCAGGTCATCTTGACAAAGAATCATCAAGAACTAATATACAAATGATTCGCATTCCTCTGGTATACAGACTCAGGGGAAGGACATACAAACAATTCACATCTTAATAGTTGCAAACAACTCTCATTAATACCTGAGAGTTGTTTGCAATATTATACCCAGATATTGCAAACAATTCTCCATAGTACATGCGAATTGTTTACAACTCTCAGACTATGCTGAGATTTGTTTGAAACTATGTTCCTGAGAGTTGCTTAGGAAAAATAACTTTATTAACCAAACACCTCGCATTTCATTACTGTAATACAAACAAGAGCAATATGTGTAAATGAAGAAACAACTCTAAAAATGTTTAGTGTATTGTCCACAATAAGCACTATATTACAAATCAATGTAGCCAACGCGAATTGTCCACAACAAGAATTGTCTTTAAATTGGAACCTCACAAGTCCTCATGTTATGACCATATTTCGAACAACTGCCACACCTCAACTGCTTGGTTGAGGTTTCTTCTATAAAGGGGATTATCTTTTTCTTAGGCCTTCTGGGGCGTCTTCTAACGTTATGATGCAGAATTTCCACCTCTGAAGGATCGTTAGCGTTTGATCCTTTGCCGAATCAGTTATCGCCGGTATGCTAAAAGAGTAACTTTTCTTGTAATTCTTAACCGTGAAGAACGACTCTATTATAGTAAAAGGATCTTGGTCGGTAGACTGTAATGCCGCGAAAGCGTGAGGACATGGAAAAAAAATTTGTTGCCATGCTCCACAAGAACATTTAAAATCCAACAAATTAACAACTGCCACAGGATCTAAATAGACTTCGAACATGGTTACAGTTGGCTTACGTACTACCCAAGTTTGGCACATGTCAACATTTGGCTTTAACTTCTTATCATACTCGAAGACCAAATTAGTACTCAAGCTTAACCCCTCTTTGTATCTTCGTGAAACTTGAGTCATAAGTAAGACTATAATCCAGTTAATAAAGTCAACAATGGGTAGGCCGCAAGATTTTTAAATCTGATTGTTAAAACTTTTGGTCGCAGTAGAAACAATAGACCCGTATTGTTTTCCTTTAACGTAAGCCTGAGCATACTTATCCGAAGGTAAATTTCCAAGAAAATCGTTAATTCTGTCACCACATTCACATAGAAATTTTGTTAGTATATTCTTAAAAATCTCTCGAGTGGGAGCATAAGCAAGACGATGGAAGAAACACAACATCTTTTTTTTATAGTCTCTGTTAGTGTGTTCCAATTTGGATTTCAAATTCTGCATCAGATGGAAATAACAATACGCATGATAGCAGTTTAGATACAAGATAGAAACAGGATTAACGATACCAGAATGATGGTCCGAAATAAATGTGACTTGGCGCTCCAACAAATGAGGTTTCAAACACCCTAAAAACCACATCCAATTGTCACAATCCTCAATTGTAACGGTACCAATTGCAATAGGTAATAGTCCTGAAACAAGGCACCTCACATGGTCAAATATAACACTCAAGAATGAAAAAATGTAAAAAAGTTACGATATTTCCTGAGAGTTATTCTCAACTCTCAGGATTACCTAAGAGTTGTTTGCAACTCTTGGATTTCCTGAGAGTTGTTTGCAACTCTTATATTACCTAAGAGTTGTTTGCAACTCTTCTATTTCCAGAGAGTTGTTTGCAACTCTTATATTTGCAAAGAATTGTTTGCAACTCTTATATTTGCAAAGAGTTGTTTGCAACTCTCAGGATTACCTAAGAGTTTTTTGCAACTCTCAGGATTACCTAAGAGTTTTTTGCAACTCTTGGATTTAATGAGAGTTATTTCAACTCTTATATTACATGAGAATTGTTTGCAACTCTTGTATTTTCTGAGAGTTGTTTGTAACTCTTATATTTGCAAAAAGTTGTTTGCAACTCTCAGGATATCCTCAGAGTTGTTTCCAACACTTATATTTGCAAAGGGTTGTTTACAACTCTGAGGCTATGCTGAGAGTTGTTACCAACACTTATATTACCTGGGAGTTGTTAGCAAATATAAGTTGCGATTTGTTTAGTATTTTTGCATAAAACATCCTAATCTTTCAGACTAAAAAAATGAAACTAATCGTTGTTGTCGTCCTTTCCTACGACGGTAATAAATACAACCTTATACTTGATATATAAGAATGTTCCATGGATAAAAAACATTGGATGACATGAACGGAAACCTTGAAGTGATGAACCAAATGCTATAAACAACGCTTGAAAAGGTTTCCAGCTGATAACTCCAACCGGCAGTCCGTAGTAATATCACGGCTCTTCAATCGTTTGAAGTACCCGTTTAGTAAACTAAGAGAACTTGAACTATCTTCGAAAAATCCCCTTTTACTTTCTCTAAAGCATTCCATGACAGCGGTAGAAGCTGTATAGACCATAATTTTGTTTGACAATCGATTGTATCGTTTTGGCTGTCAACAAATGGCAGGTCCTGATAGAATCATGAATTTCTTCCGCAATCAAATTCGATGCCAAATGCCTATGCCGCTTATGTTTTTGGGAGAAAATAGGACGGCAAGTATGGTACACAACATAATTCTTGATCGCCATTAAGCCAGTGATGGAATCAATAGATGCATCCACTTGTGAATTTATTTACACAATAAGAAGTGATTTTGTTTGTTGTATGTGTATGTATTTGAAAGAAAAACCATGCTCTAAAGTATATCACCAGCTCATGTAATAGCATCACCTTCTCGGCACAAACATAACCTTAGACCTGCAGCACCTTCTTCGAAAGCTTGACCAACTCATGTAATAGCATCAGCCCAACCAGTAGCAGCAAGTTGTTTTTTTCTCTGATCAGAATTAACTAAACCGTTACTACTCTCCCCGTTAATTAGTTGATTAAGAGATGGTTCTCCCAAACTTATGCTAGGTTATTTACGCTTTAGACCAGAACCCTTATCACCAGAACTCTTCTCACCAGAACCTTTATCGAGGACTTGTTGTTCTATGAAAAAACTTACCCGTTTTAAACGCTCAGAATCAAGATATAATACTAAACCAACAAAATCTTTCTGGTTATTAAAGAAACAATTCTTGTGATCCTCGCAGGAGTAGGTAATTAGGTAGTCACCTGTGACCAGCTCCTCCCATGTGCTCTCCACATACTCTTGGATACTTTGAAAGCTTTCAAATTCCGTGAAAGGCACAATTGCAGTTTGGTGACCATGTTTAAAAATATAAACTCGTGATTTAGACATACCTACCCTGCATTGAACAATCATAAAGCAAGTTATTAGTTCCAGACAATTGGAACTATCACAACTAAGCAACTCGCATCCTCTCGTGAGAGTTGTGTGCAACTATAAGACGTAAATTGTGTGCAGTTTTATATCCTGAGAGTTGTACGCAACTCTATAAGTTAGGAGTTGTTTCCAATTTTATATCCTAAGGGTTGTATGCAACTCTATAAGTTGGGAGTTGTTTGCAGTTATATTCCCTGAGAGTTGTATGTAACTCTACTACACTGGAGTTGGATGAAAAACATCCCCGAGAGTTGTTTAATGCTCTATTATATCAGATCTTGGGAGTTGCTTGCAACTTAACAGTCTGAGTTTTGTTTACAATTCGTTATTCCAACTATTATCAAGACAACTCTCAGGGAGTAAACAAAACGTACACAATTCGCATCATATTTTAACACAATTTGCATCTTCTTAGTTAAAAACATCAAACAATTTGCATCTTCTACATTAATAACCAGAAAACAACTCGCATCTTTGTCGGGAATGCCTGGACACCTAAAACTCATAGTCTACACATGTTTCACATTCAAAATCAGCATCTAATACATTAAAAATCAGTATATAATTAGTTAAACAAGTATTAATGACATAGACTAACATGATAACGAACAATCACTCGAACAAAAAACATAAAAACAGAGAAAAAACTCGAACAAAATTTACTAACACCCAAAACAGTAGAATAACACCTATTCTAACTCAAAAAATCAAGAAATAACCTCGAAATCAGTAGTTAAACACCATTACCTAAAAGCGACATGTAAGATCAAAAGAACAGAGGTTCCAAAAAACTTGAAGAACGTGTGATCAGCTCTTGTGCGTAGAAAGCAGTAGTTAGATGCATTTTATACCGAGCTTACAGAAATATACAGACCTAAAACTCATGGATCACCTGAAAATTATAGTTTATTGGTGGTTCACGATGGTTTGTAAGGTTAGGTGGTTAGAGCGGCTTCACAAATTCAATTCTTTAAAAGCTAGAAAATGAGGAAGAAAACAGAAAATTATGCTTATATAGTGGGTTGAAAATAATATGGGTATTAAAATAATATTAGGTATTAAGTGGAATTTTAATAGTTGAGATGGATATTAATAGGTAATAAAACGAAACTTGGGTACTAGATGACCATATAATAGTTGAGTGGGTACTTTAGGTGCAATTTCCCTAAAATCAATAGTCTGTAATGTTTTACATTTGTATAAGCTAGTTCATTTTTCTCATTTAATAATCTTTTCGTTCTAAAAATTGTATTAGTTTTTCATACGCCTAACTATTTAAGAAGTCGCGTTATAAGTTAAACCATAGATTTTTGTTTTATATTTGGTCGACACAATATTTTTTTCAATAATCTTTAAATTTAAAAGATTAATAGTATTGGTAAAAATAAAAATTAAAAAATAATATTAAAAGATTGAATCATCAAATGTGGTACGAAAAAAATTACGGTTAGAACTGTCATACACAATTTTTAAATAATCGCACGAACGGAATTGCATATACAAAATTTTAAAATATAAAAATTTATTCAAACATAATTCAAGCAAAAGTGTCTATTTTGGAACCAAACTTTCTAAGTTAAAAAATGTCTAGTCCTATAGAAAGTGTAAATAAACGTGAGTTGCTATACCGAATCTTCCACTAACCATCGAGGACCGAACCAGTAAGGCCACTCTGTCGTAGTCTTATAACCTGAACTTTGTTAGCTTTCTCCGCACTAAATGAATAGGCGTTATGTTGTGGCTTAGTTTCGGATCGGGAGCGAAAAGATACCAGAAGAATAGAAGAATGATTTATTAAAATTGACGACTTTTTTCAACCTTCAAATACATAATCAATGGAATTTTTATCCATAGACATATGTATAGAGATGGGATATCACTATACATATCCAAGTCTTTTATGGTGTGATATGATCACCTAGCTGCATATCAGTTATGTTCAACATGTGTTTCGTTGGATAAGATCGTTTATTTTTTCGGAAGCTTTTGGACATAGTGAAAAAGACTTTCAGCTTCCACGTAAGTAAAATAGAAGTTTTACAATAAGTAAGACGAGAAAACGGAGCTGACGTAAAAACGCTAGCTTCCCCCGACCCGACCGACTAATTACAACAGTCGCAACCTACCTACTTTGATACAAAATAAAGTCAAAGGGATTGACAACAAGCAAACAAATTTTTATTAATAGTTTTAAGGGTTTCAAACTTTAACTACTTAAGTACCAAAATGGTTTCATAAGGGGTTGTTTAATACAACTGTTAGAATTGTCATTGTCATTCAATTTCAAAACGTGGGTTTCCACTAAGGACAAAATAATATTTGTGTCCAAATGTGAACATCGCCCTACCTTATTGAGTTTGATGCTTTTCCCAGAACCACTTATACTGCTTTCGTTTGTTTGGTTTAATATATTCATTCAGAAAAATTAAAACTAAACTATATTAAGCCACTATAAAAGCTATAAGTAGCATAGTATAGTAGTAGTTGGCCTAGCCAAAGCTTCATATATTACTGGTAAGCTCTTCAAGCTTCTTTTAATTTACTTCTTGGGTGTCACGCAACACATAACTGGAATTAGGAGGACCCATACTACCTCTCTAACCCTTCGTTTCTAGGGATAGTAGATCGGAAAACGCCTTCTAAACCGCCCCAAATGAGAAAGAGATGGAAAATGGCCTATGTATTTGTATGACCCTTGTGGATTTTACCATAACTAGAACCGAAGCCAATCCCCTACGAATTCTTCCACTACACCAAAAAAATCAGAGTTCATGTGGAATCGTTTATATATGGTACAACAACCCTGAATCATAATAAAATATTACGATCACATAACATAAAAGGTCGGTTGGGGTGCAGTAAACTCGGCCGAAATATAACATCCAAAGGGCTCGAGCGCACAATATTCTCCAATCCAATCTGAGTCCGAGTTTACCTCTTGCAATTTAGACATCACATCCAGCCATAACATTATAAAAAGGATGAAAATCAAGGGGTGCAGTACATATGAGGTTGGTCATGAATGACATATGATTTTTCTAATATAATCGAATGAGAATTGTAATTTATGATTGGGAGTGTATGATTTAACATAGGTTTTGAATTAAATATTATCTAACTTAACTTGATTTAAGACTTATTTCGGGCCATGTTATTGGATGACATTATCCAATGTCAGTTTAGTTTTTCTTATTCACTACCAATATGTGGTTACCATTTTATCTCTTAGCCAATCGTTTTCATATATACCCTTAGGTGATCACTCACTTTGTCCGGCACCTATACAATATATTGGAATTTCCTTCGTGGATGATAACCACTTCATTCAAGTAAGTAAATAGAAATAATTTATATGATCCTAAAGGTTCATATGATCCAAATAGATTTTTTGAAATTATACTATCATTGGAATACATACCGTATAGACGAAGCCAGTGGATTGGCACTTCTTTACCATGGAAGGTCACACAAATTATATGGTAAAGACAATTTAGTGACCGATATAACCAATGATATGTGAAAGTTTGGCCTACTGCAAATGCAACATATTATATTAGATTATTTTACTTGACAAACCTAATTACGTATTGTTTAAATACGTTATTTATTTGTCAAAATTAATTATGTAATGTTTAACTTTTTTTTTCTTTGATAATTGAAGTAATTAATGTTTGCTTAAATAATTATATAGTATTGTATCTTATCTTAGTGAGTTACCTAGAAATATAGTACTTTACTCATCACTTACGTTGATAATAAATTGCATCGTTTTTTATGCCATCATTATCAAATACATGTCATTATTTGATTAGCCTAGGCAATACAATATCCGTAGTTGACATATGTGATATGTTTATTACCCTTCTTGTGCTACCTTTCCTAATGGTTTATAATATATAAATAGATACATTTATCTTTATGAAAATTAAAAATTAAAACTGAAAAAAAAACTAAAAATGTTGGTGTGGACTATTATCTAATAAAATATTTAATGAAGTGCACAAAATAATTAAGAAAATTAATCTGTGACGAATGAGGCTCAGACTATTGGCATGTATTGGTGTGCAAGTTGTATTATCTCTACGATATGGATCATATCCACCCACCGTAAGTGATATACATTTAGGATAAAAATATATCTAGGTCGAAGTATTTAAGAAACTTGAGAACATACCTGTTTTCAACTTTAACTATGAGAAAAACCGAATTGTATTTAGAGTGATATTATTAACGTATTAACATAAGAATAGCTAAATAACATGCACAACAAAATCGCAACCAAAAGAGAGGAAGATATGCCATAAATCAGATGATAGAAGAAAGTGACAAGGAATATATGAGGGTACGGAAATGTAATGTTTTATGGCTAGGCTTGTTTTATTTTCAGTCAGCTTAATAATCATTGTGTTGTTATCGTTCATCATTCATATAGTCATGTTGTTTTCATTTAGCGTTTCTAAATTATCGTTGTAATCCTTATTTATGGTAATTGTTTTCCATTTTAGCATACGTGTATGTAGTACTTTTGGGGAAAATATGCATTTATTATGTGAAAGTTGGTGTGGATAATAATCGCCTGAGGGTAGGCTAGTAATTTGGTTGGTGTTTTATAGTAGTGTGTGGGTGTTATGTGTTTAGAGTAGAGAGTAGAGAGATAATTAAGCAGCCCAGTAGCAGTTAATTCTCATTTCCCACACTTAATGCAGGTGGTTGGGTATTTATACCCTGATGTTTGGGCCCTTATGGGCTTTCAGGTCATATTTAATGGACCCGGGTCATGTTCAAAGACCCATGAGCTCTAAGTAGGAGAGCAAGTAGCTTAGTCAAGAAGTGTTTAGGTTTTTTAGTACTTTTGTCATAGTTCGAACAGTCCTATGGTCAGAGTGTTCGAAGTAATCTGTCCGGTTCGTGTGATCTGTCCGGTCCGGAGACCTTGAACCGATCTATCCTTGTTCGGGGAGCATGCAGAATTCGGACACATCAGGAGCCCCTTTTTAGGTGTTTGTGCAAATATTCTTGTCAAAGACCTGAAAAACAGTCCGAAATCAGAGGTAATTTTTATCCGAACAGGTCTATCAATTTGGGCTATGAGTTTATCCGGACACATAAAGCTTTACGAATTCAAAACGGTTTTTGCCAGAGTTCGTGAGACACGTGTCGCTCTCTAATTGGTTGCTTCAGCCTTTTTTCACCTTGAATTTCGAACCCACCTTCTTCGAAAAGCAACCTCTTTAATTACAGGTGGTGACATCAGCGTTGTCTTTTAATCATTGCCAAACTTTTCGAATTCTCCTAGGAATCAACTTGCTTTTTCAGATTTACTATAAATACAAACTCATTTTCTATTGTTTTACCATCTCCTTCAAATTTACTTCTGCAAAAACTCTCAAAGCTTTCTCTCTCTAAAGCAAAAGTCTAGTTTAGTAGTTTATGTTTACAGCGAGGAACGCTCTTGTCAAAGGTGGGTGGCTCAATCTTTCTGAGTTAGAGAAGGCTCAAAAAGTTGAAAGAGAAAGACGGATTGCAGCAGGGTTACCTACCTCGCCTGTTGATAGACCAATCACCTCTGCTTCTGAGTCAGATCGAGGCTCTTCTTCTTCCAAAGGTACTAAGCCCAGAAAACTATATCAAACCAACCTCTCCCCCATAATCTCTGGTTCCTCAGTTCAGGAATCGGAGCCTGCTGTTGAGCCAGTAGTTACAGCCACTAGCCTCAAAACACCCTCCCCCTTTATTGCAATGGGATCGGATACGGAGCACTCTCCTAAGAAGCTGGTTGACAGAAGGAAAGGACGGCTGGTTAAAGGCCAGGGAACTAGAAACACTTTCTCGAGGTCGGGGACAAAGGATAGTAGCACCGGATCAGAGGTGCCTATTAGAGCCCCGAAGGACAGGCTGTCCGGAACGGAGGGCTCCAATCCAAATCTTCAACAGGAAACTTCTATTCCAGACACTCTGCCGGAGAGCAGAAATCAAAGGGGCACTGAGGCCCATCAGTCCGGAGACAAGGCTGAGTCAAGTTTGAACCCTCCCCCCACTACAGCTGCTGAAATTCCTTCAACAATCATGGAGGAAGTGATGGAGGACTCTGTTGAAGAGGCCCCATTTGAGTCTGAGCCCTCCGGTCAGACCAGCAAAGAGATAGTTGCCAAGAAGGATAAGGGCAAGGAGAAATTGTACTTAAGGCATCCGGATCTTCCGGAGAGCATGGAAGGAAGAGTGGGGCCTTGTTTTCACAAGGTCAGCGTTAATTACCTTCTCTCCTTACAAAAAATCAACTACGCATTCATCCACACTACTGAGCTGGGCAGGATGCGTACGAAGTGGGGCATACCAGAAAATGTAAAGATCAGGATTCCTATACACTCGGAGACTCCTATGGATTGCAAGTTAAGCGAAGTGGTCATATTCACGGAGTTATTAACTGGGGGCTCAATATGATAAAACCACGAGCCTTGTGTTTCAATGTTCTGGCTAGTGACTTATCCGGAGGCACGACCCCATCGGAGAGATATTGCAGGAGAGGAAACCTCCAGTCTTGAGGTTGTTTCACTTGTACTTCAAAAATTTCCTCTTCTTTACCTTTGCTAAGTTGAATGGAGGGGCTTTCGAGCACATGGATACATAGATATGACTCCGTATATGCTATGGTTGCCAATGAGTCTGCTAGTTCATTTTCTGTCCGGGGAATGTGCTCATAGACAACACCCTTAAACTTAACTGCTTCATTTTTTAGGAGGAGTAAATACTTTACAAGCTGCTCCTTCTTAGCCTCAGATTGGGTTTGGGCATGGTGGATAAGTAGTTGGGAGTCACTTAGCAGCTTGACCCTCTTAGCCCCACAAATGTAGGCTAACTTTAACCCAGCTATAACTGCCTCGTATTCAGACTCATTATTAGATGCCCTGAAAGCAAAACAAATAGCCTGGTACATTTTGTCTCCATATGGGGAAGTTAAACATACTCCTGCACCACATCCCATAGTGCTAGATCCACCATCTGTTCGGACGACCCATACCTTTTTATCTTTTATGTCAGTAGTTTGCTCCGAATCCCTGTCGGAGTGAAATTCAACCAGAAAATTAGCCACAGCTTGGGCCTTGACTGCTGTTCAGGGAGCAAAGTCTATGTCGAAGTCCCCCAACTCTACTGACCACTTAGTCATCCTGCTCGAAATGTCTGCTTTTTGGAGGACATTCTTCAGGGCAAAAGAGGTCCGGACGATGATAGGATGAGCCTGGAAATAAGGCCTCATCTTCCTAGCCGCTATCACCAGGGCTAATGCCAATTTTTCAAGTTTCAAGTAACGCCTTTCTGCATCTATCAAGCTTTTGCTGATGTAGTACACTGGATAGGGATGACCATCGACCTCTCTTACCAACACAACACTGATGGCATAACTTGAAACTGCCAAATATACGAAGAGTGTCTCCCCATCAACTGGCTTAAACAAAGTTTTGGGGGAGGACAGGTGCTTCTTGATCTCATTGAAAGCCTCATCACATTGTGGGGTCCAATCGAATCCCTTTGCACCCTTCAAGGTTTGAAAGAAAGGAGCACACCTGTCCGAAAACCTTGAGATAAATCTGTTTAAGGCAGCTAATCTCCCCGTTAACCGCTGTACTTCTTTAATGTTTCGAGGAGGCTCCATTTGGAAAAGAGCATTGAGTTGGTCCGGGTCGGGTTGTATTCCATGCTCACTTATAATATAGCCTAGAAACTTCCCGGACTGCACTCCGAACACACACTTCTCTGGATTTAATTTCAAATTTACTTTTACCAAATTTGCATAAGTTTCCTAGAGATCGGACAAGTGTAATGGCTCATCCACACTCTTCACCATCATATCATCAATGTACACTTCCATATTTCTTCCAATCTGATCAGCAAATGCCTTGTTTACTAATCTCTGATAAGTAGCCCCAGCATTTTTCAAACCAAATGGCATCACCTTATAGCAATGAAGACCTCTGTCAGTGACAAACGTGGTATGCTCTTGATCCTTTGGATCTACTTGAATTTGATTGTATCCGGAGAAAGCATCCATAAAGGAAAGCAGCTTGTTCCCAGAGGTGGAGTCTACCAACTGGTCAATCCAAAGGACTGGATACAAATCTTTTGGGCAAGCTCTATTGAGATCTATGAAGTCAATGCACATGCGCCACTTGCCATTCTTCTTTTTCACCAAGACCGGATTGGCAGTCCACAAAGGGTATTGAGACTCCTTGATGTGCCCCATCTTTGTGAGCCTGTCAACCTCTTGCACAATGACATCAGCCTTCTCTTTAGAAAAAGCTCTTCTTTTTTGAACCACTGGTGCTACGTCTCTCCGGACAGATAGGTGATGTGATATCACTTCTGATGGAACCCCAGTAACATCAGCATTGCACCAAGCAAAAACGTGCTGATGGTTCTCCAAAAACTTTAACATTTCATCTTTCAAAACAGGTGGCATCTTAGACCCTATCTTGACACTTTGCCCATCTTCCAAACAGTGCGTTTCTACCTCTTCAACCGGTATCAATACTCCAGGGGTCTATCTGTGGTCATAAATCTCACCCTCACCCCCAGAAATGCCCTCAAATTGCTACTGTTCATTAATACGGACTGCCCCCAGTGTTCGAGGTGCCAGGGCAGTGGCATAACATTCTCTTGCAATCTTTTGACTGCTCCGGACGACTCCAACCTGTCCCTGAACAGCATATTTCAAGCACTGGTGGACTGTTGAAGCCACTGCATGCATCCTAGAGAGCCAAGACCTCCCTAGAATAGCATCATAGCAAGTGGGACAATCCACCACAATGAAGAGTATTCTGACCATTTTCTTGAAAGGGCCCTTGCCCAATAAAACTTCTTCTTCGAACTCTCCGATCACATCTGCTGAGCTGCCTGTAAAGCCCACGATTGATCTGTCCGAACTCTGAATTACAGCTGGATTTTTCATTCTCTTGTATGTAGTTAACAAAAGGATATTGGCTGAGCTTCCAGTATCCACCAGGATTCGTCTTATGTCATTGCCTCCTATAGATGCTCTTATGACAACAGCATCCTCATGAGGGCCAGCAATGTCTCTTAAATCATCTTCATCAAAAAAAATGAAGGGGAATGAGTTTTGTGACTGATAGTAAGTCATGCCTCCTTCTAGCTGGGAGGCTAAAGTATGAACATGCCTCTTCCTCGAAGAAGCAGTAGGAGCTGTCATAGTGTCCCCTCCGAAAATTGTAAGTGACTCGAAAAACTTAATGAGCCCGGAGACCGACCTAGAACATTCCTCAATTGCACCCACTCTGTTTCGAGTTGGATCAGGATCCAAGTACTCAGATTCCACATCAAATCTTTCAATTATAACCATGGCCCCCTCCGGAGCAGCATTACTTGGACCAACCCGGTGAGTGTTGTCAGGCCTGTTGCCTCCTCTTCTTTTGATGTAAGCCCCCAGCTTTCCCCTCTCAATCAAGTTTTGAACTTCTTATTTTAATGCTATGCAGTCATTAGTGGTATGACCAATATCATTTTGTTATTGGCATAAAGAGTTATTGCGATGCTCTCTGGAAGACTGCAGTGTTGCCGGTCTCCGGTAATGCACATCTTCTTTTGTTTTATCAAAAATAGTGGCCACACTTTCTTTCAATTCTGCGAACCACTCCGGTTGGACCCATGGCCCTCTCTTGTTTCTGGATTGCTGACTTTGAGCAGGAGCAGCTGGCTGAGACTGAGCTTTTTCCCTACCGTGCCCCTGTCCGGTCTCTCTTGCTTTGTTCCCGGACTGATTCTGATTGGGATTTGGTGCCACTGGGGTAGACCTCACCTGCCTGTGCACCCTGGTTTTCTTTATTTCATCAACATTTATTTGTTTGCCAACCTGATTCAGCAACCCTCCCCATGTCATGGCCTTCTTTCTGGTCACTGAATCAGCTAGATTTCCTGGGTTCAAACCCTGTCTCAGGGATGCTATTCCTACCTGTTCAAAGCAATCAGCCAACCCATTCTTGGTGTTCACAAAACGGCTTATATATTCTTTCAAGGACTCATTTGGTTCCTGGGAACAATGGATTATTGTGTCTCCATTGCCCTTTAGCTCTTTACTCCCTACAAACTGCCTTCGAAAGGCTACCCAAAAAGTATCGAAATCTTTAATACAACCCTGAGGCAGGCTGTTGTACCATTTTAGAGCACTCCCCGTGAATGATTGGGAGAATGCCCTACAGAGTAGTTTATCATCGTCGTCAAAGTTCATCATGAAGTTCTTAAATTTCTCCAGATGGTTGTCCGGATCAGTACTACCATCGTACTTCTCTATTTTGGTGCTATCAAACCTCTTGGGGAGGTTTCCGGACAGAATTTTAGAAGACAACGGAGATTGCCTCCAATTCCTTCCACGACTGAACATAGTATCCTCATTGGGAGTTGCAAAGATACCTGGTTCATCGTGGAAAGCGAAGGGATCCATCAGCATCCGGTCCACATGCCTCCGGGTGTGTGATGACCTTTTACCAATATTCTTCTTCATCCTTCCATGTTTATCCCTTTTCCTTGAATATTTTTTGATCTGCTTTTGTTTCTTTCTAGTTCGACCCTCATCGCTGCTTGAGGATAAAGATTTTTCAACTCCTTCATCGTCCGAAGAGCTATCAGAAGATTCTGAGCTTGAGTCAGAACTCTCCACTGGCTTGGACCGGTGAGACTTTTTAGAACTGGCATGAGTCTTTTTGGTGCTCACATGAGTCTTTGAAGACTCATGCTCTCTGGGGTTATCGGTGTGATGAGCAACTGATGCTTTGGACTTTTCTTTCACGCCCATCTTAGCCTTTTCTGACCTCAGAGCTTCTATTTCACCCTTTAGCCTATCACGCTCTTCGACAGTGTACTCATCGTTCTCTCCCACCACTTCGAGCAGAGCTGGTGGTACTTTTGGATTGTCCGGATTCATTCGGACAGACTTTTTTTGCTGGTTTTGAATGCTTGATTCAGGCACCTTCTCCTCCCACTGTGGTCGCCAATTTGGTGTGGATAATAATTGCCTGAGGGTAGGCTAGTAATTTGGTTGGTGTTTTATAGTAGTGTGTGGGTGTTATGTGTTTAGAGTAGAGAGTAGAGAGATAATTAAGCAGCCTGGTAGCAGTTAATTCTCATTTCCCACACTCAATGCAGGTGGTTGGGTATTTATACCCTGATGTTTGGGCCCTTATGGGCGTTCGGGTCATGTTTAATGGACCCTGGTCATGTTCAAAGACCCATGAGCTCTAAGTAGGAGAGCAAGTAGCTTAGTCAAGAATGTTTTAGGTTTTTTAGTACTTTTGTCATAGTTCGAACAGTCCTATGGTCAGAGTGTTCCAAGTGATCTGTCCGGTCCGGAGACCTTGGACCAATCTGTCCTTGTTCGGGGAGCATGCAGAATTCGGACTCATCAAAAGTGACATTTCATTTAGTACATAATAAGGTATAACAAAGGAATGCTTATTTCTCAAAATTAAGGCATATAATTTTTATCTTTGTTTGCCATGAGTGGGCGAATAATTTCATAGTCTTCACTATCTGTTAGTGAACCTAGGCATAATATATATATGCGTACAATTTGAGATAAAAACATGTTTTCGTTAGGTCTTAGTGAATCTTTTTTTGTCCTCACTAGAGTTCGGCGAAGTCATGTCATTGGTTAACTTTAATATAAATATTTATTTCTTGGGTTAGCTTCGCAATATAACTGCTCAATCATAGCAAACCTAGGCAAAACATTTATGCCTAAAATATGGTGACAGTGGCATGTTTTCGCTAACATCTGGCAAGTTTGTTCTTGATTTTCACTAGGATTGGGCGAAGACATGCAATTGTCTCAATATATTAGGCTTATACTATTTCTTTTGTTCGCTAGGCTTGAGCAAACTTGGGTCTGCACTTCAAAAAATATCCAATTTAAATTATAAATATCAACCAAACATCAACCAACATAATCCATCCTACGTAACCAAAAATAATAGTCGAACATAACAAAAAAAATGAATAAGCAATCCAACTAACATCCACATAATATAACAATCATCCGACGTAACCAAAGTATAATAACAATCCAACATAACTAAAATAGGTAAATATCCAACATAATTATAATGTAGAAATAAAAAAATTAAGACAAATTCACAACATGTTCGAAAGAAAACCAACCAAAAAGTCATAATATAGTAAGAAACCAATTGTCTAAACATAAGTCATAACATAGTTGAAACTAAACTCACTCGGTATGGTTGTACAATAGACAACCATATTTTAATAAGGACTTGCGTAACTCATCCATATTCCACGTCATAATATATGATTTCATATTTTGTATCTGACGAATCATGGTCTATATCCGTCGAATGCATTCTCAGGGACGGGTCTCTCCAACATATGTATTACGATAAAGAAAATCTTGGTTACCAATGATATACCATAATATTCTTCAAGCTAAAATCGATAATCATCGTTCATACTATGGCATTCACATATATATCGAGGGTGTATCGCGTCGGAAGAAACAATGTAACATTTCACAACTCCTCCAAAAAAATAAATCAAAAGGAAATAAAACCTTAGCAAGTTTATGTCTCATAGGAAAAACATCTTGTAATAGATATGGAATCATCCAAAAGGGCTCCATCAATCCATCAGTGGGTATCAGTTAATATATTATGACGGTGTCAAACGAATTCATATTCATTTTGAGCCAAGAAAACTCATAAATTAGGTAATGTTGTATGGATGCTGATATGGCTGGAAGTTGACCTATAAATTAATACAGATCAAATATTAGTATTTTCTTAGTCATAGAAACTTATATCAATATCTGTAAACAACGATATAGTGTGAAAAATATTTTCCAAAAATGTTCATGGTTTGGTGTGGAAGGCACTAGTTTATATATGCACAAGTGAGGTGAGAACATAGTCAGTGAATAGCGGAGCCATAAAGCATGAAAGCTGATAAAATATCCATGTCCTCAACAACTGAATAAAGTCATAAAACAACTAGTACCATGAAATGAAGCTTATCGAATCGCACTGTACAATTGGGTCAATATTATTTGACCTCATTTATACCTTCCCATAAAACTAGAATTCTCAATGAACTAGAGATAATCAAGTAAAACAATGTTGTTCGTTTTGTTGGTAAATATGAAACAACCAGATACGAAAAATTGATAGGCTCTGGTGGTACAGATGATACAAAGATTTGAAGGATGTGAATGGCTCTGATAAGAAATACCACCAAAATTATTCATCAACATTACCAATTGAACAATATTCATACTCATACTATCCTGGTGGAGATCTTGATCTAATACTGGTAGGTTATAAACCCAATTTTCCGGACATCATCTCCATATATCTATAAATTTAAGAGTATTAAGCAAATAACCCTCAACTGGAAGACTCGTGATCAAATGGACATCATTCAATGTGAATGCCATCTCCCAAAAATTAAAATAGAAAGACCATGGTGTCGCTCAATGAATACATCAACCAGAGAGAAATTCATATACCGATATCGTAAATAGTCGATAAATTGACCAAATGATTTATGCATAACTCGATCTTACACTAATTTCTGACTATCTAAATCCAAAACAACGTAGGTTATTGTACAATGCGTAAGTCTATATGGAAGCACGAGGCGGAAAAATCATATATCATATTAATTAATAACAATAAGTCTAAAAAATAAACAAAAATAAATAAAAATATTTAAATATATACTTATATCATTTTAATAATGTAGTACGCCTCATGAGTTATGTACTTTCGTTATATAGTAGGAACACGAGCTATGTACTTTGGGTATATAGTAGGAACATAAGGTAAGGTTTTACAAAGCACGTCGTTAGGGGTATGCATTGTACGGTCGTTTGGTGCAGAACTTGGTATACTACTCGATGCTTCTCCTGTTGGGGAATCAGCTCAGTCCCCCTCCAAAACTTCCTTAGTAGTTATGCGCTTATGACTACCCACCTAAAATCTAGATCATGTAAAACTATCGAGTGATCATCTACATCATGTGTGCTTGAAGAACTAGTTATAATAACTATCTTAAGGCGATACGACATCCTACAACAACAATAAAAACTAAAGTATCTGCAATTTAACGAGTCTACATATGAAAACAAAAACCAAACTATCACAATGTATACAAATAAAATTTATGAATCATATATCAAAAAAAGGTAATATTTTCTAGATAATATGCTAATTATGTATGTTTTTCACTTAAGAGAAATTAATATTCCTCTCGTATTTACTAAGGCCCATCAATAATTGATGAGGTCGAGCAATGAACACCTTCACTTTCACTTGGCCTTAGTGATAATTTTTGACGAAACCAGACCCGAACCCAAATCCAGTCTCTCTCAATTCTACCCTCAAATAAACAAGAAGACGTCCAAAATATATATAAACATCACCCATATACTATGGTATTTGGAATTTTTATGTGGAAAGCATAATCACACACAAACGATCTTATTAAAAGGATGCTCCAAAGCGGAAAAGTTAGAAAAAGATGAAGAACAAAATTATAATAAATTATCTTGATTGGTACCCGCTCTCACAAAATATTAGTCGGTTGAGCAATGTAAAACCTAATAACATATCCAACATAAGTAAAATTTATAATGTGAGACATAAACATCATACATTGTAGATAAATGGTCAATCTCACATGCAATTTGTTTAGGCAAAATAAAAGAAAACAACTATGTCGAAAGACATAAGATGACATTTGATGGGTCTTAAGTTATCACTATGTATTTTTTATACAGAAGACATCCATCGACATGTTCAAAATTGGGAATAGTACCTACATGACTGCTAGGTATAAAATGTCATTATTTGAATTTTGTTAGGTTATATAAAATAAGTGTAATAGTTTACATTGTCTTCATTTTTATTAGTGCATAAAATTTCACCAACTACACTTTAGGTTGGATCGTTTTAGGTTGCTCATGAAATAAAACGGATGCGCATTACTGAAGGTTATGATAAAATATAGAGAATTAACATTGATTGGTTCAATCGAAAATATATTTCTATATACGACACACATATTATGAAAGTGGTACATAAACATAATGTTTTAGCAAATATAAGAAAACTATTTTCTTAAAAATGATATGTTATGAATTTCTTGCTGCTTGGAATACGGTTGTGTATTTGGAAAAAAAATTATAGTCAAACATAGAGATCGTGAATGATACATTTATAGGTTATCTAAAAATCTTAAGTACACTAAAAAATGAGACTCAAAGCGTATATCAAACCATTTATATATAAAGACACTAACCTGATGATATATTGTAAAAACATAATTATTAATAGATAAATTCATTCATCCTTATATATCAAAGTTTAAGCACTTGATGTCAACATGGTTGAACTAATTAATTTTTTGTTTATATTATTGCTAAAGGAGGGAATTTATAATTAAAACAACATATAAAGTTGAACTAATTAAACTTCAAACTATCTAGAGTAAACTAGACATTTAGCTCAATATTCAACACACGAATATAAAAAAATCATTTGAGAGGTGTAAAGTAATAAATTTCGATACAATATTCTAATGAAGAAATGGGTAAGGGATCATATCACCGAGACAACCCTTAGTATTATTTTTGGTAAGTCTAAGTTTGATTGGTAACGTTATCGGTGTCAAGTACTTCATCACAATAAAAGACACTCCTGTGAGTTACGAGACCAACCCAATAGATTTTTAAGTTGATCGTAGTTGTGAGAGAAAATATGCATAGTGAATAATGACAGCACATGAATAATTATCATTTTGGGCCTTGATGGCTCTATTGGCCCAATATATATAAAGATCATGTTTGGTCTATTTACTCGTAACAATAAACACTAATTGGACCCGGTCACCATTCGGCCCATAAACTTATTAAACTTCTCATTATCAATATTCCATGTATTCATGGAGAGCTTGTTGAAGTATGAATACAGTTTACTGAAATATTTTGTTGTTATGCACGGTTGGTTCATAGTCAGCTTTTCAGGTGAGGTAAGTCTCTTTGGATAATGTCGGGTGAAAGAATTTCTCTCATCCGAAGATAAATAACTTATATTATGGTAAAAAACATTGTTAGTCCCCTCATGTTTACCACTTGTATCAACATAGTCCCCTTTTTTCACCTCTGCTTAAAACTCATCCCTTTCGTTTTAATAATTTGCAAATATAGTCCTCTCGCACATACGAAACCTGAGAGATTGACACATGGCATCAAGTTTTGTTGCAAGATTGGTCCCCCAATTTTTTGGCCAGAAATACCTCTGCCCATGCCAAGTAGGATGCCAACTTAGATTTGATTTATATTTATGATTTATATTAACATAGATATCAACTCTTAATGCTCGTTTCGGTGCATATTTAGTACCACTTGTTTGCTGGTTTGAAAATCTTCATTAACCATCAATCAAAACTTTTGTTTCAATTTAAAAAATCGACCAACAATAAAAATAAATCATTTTATTTTAATTAATGTAATCAAATATTGGAATAAATAAAACACAATCAAATATTATATTTTGATTTCGAGTAGTCAAATATTAAAATAATAAAATACAACCCAAATGTTATTTTTATTTTAAAATTATTGAATTTCTTAAAAACGCAAATATTATTGGTAATAATTTTGTTTATGTGCTTAAAATAAGATCAGCTTATCAATTTTGTACAATTGAATTCGGTTGCTATCGTGTATTTATCTAAAACTACTAATTATTAGCATGAACTACAACAGTATACATACATATAGTGCTCTTTATGGACATTTAATATACTTTGCGTAAGTGTATATGATAAAGTACACGAGTGAGTAGATCCTAAATTAAAAAAACTAAATTATTACTTTCTTTAATTTATTTTCCAAATTTACAGCTAAAGATGATCGATTTTTCTTTGTCGAAATTACTCCGCAATGGACTAAATGTATTTACACTGTTTGACAAATGTCCTCAGAGAGACTAGAACAAATACGAAAATATCTCACATTTGAGATCAATAGAAGAGTCGACGCATCTACATTGGACAACGAGCCTTTCACTGAACTGGAACCTAACCGTGGCTAACAATGGCGGGCGATCGATCTTTTGTCCAGAAATTTTTGGAGGAGAAAAACAGCAGTCGTGTAAATGGAGAGTTGTCAGCAATGAATCATGTGAGGATTGTAGTTTCGTTCGATGAGAAAAAAATATTATTGGAGACGATGGTGAGGAAGAACAAGGAGTGGGTTTGTGTTAATTGGGTCTTATTTGATTAAACGGGTCACCAGGATAAACGGGGCGGGTTTGGGTTAGACTTTATCGGATTTTTGGATTGAGTTATATTGTAGTGGGCTGGGTTATATTGTATTGAGTTTTGGGGTTGGGTTTGTTTTAATTGGGTTCGACCCGGTCCGTTTATAAAATTGGTGGGTAAATGGTAACTAGAAATGGTAAATGGTAACTTTTAAGGTAAATTAAAAATCTGACTAGCAGCTGAGTAGGCATCGTACTTGACATGGGCACGGGTATTTTGCCCCAAAATTTGAGGGACCAATCTTGCAACAAAACTTGATGCTACGTGTCAATCTCTCATGCTTCACATGTGCGGAGGAACTATATTTGCAAGTTATTAAAACGAAGGGAATGCGTTTTATGCAGAGGTGAATGAAGGGGACTATGTTGATACAAGTGGTAAACATGGGGACTAACAATGCTTTTTAGCCATTATATTACGTTGGTTGCGCTAGCTCTAAGGGTATTTATTGGGATCAGTCTAACTTTGTTATCTGACAAGGCATTCTGATGGTTTTGAAAATTTCGAGTTACGCAAAGAAAGTGTGTTTGTGTGCGCGCGCGTGTGCGTTTGTGTGCGTGTGCGCGTGTGAGTTAAATTCAAAGGTACTCGATATTCCAAGGTTGGGGAAGACTCCTTTTTTTTCATCCACTAACTTATGATTGAACTCGCTCAGCCATAAAATAAGGGCTTTTCCAATTCCGGTCAAGTTTCTCCCACTTTTATCTTCGGTATGGATAAATACATTTTTAATCTAAATCAATGATCTTGAACTCTCTCTTTTGTACTTTTGATGCATACCCGCTTCTCATGAGGGATTGGTAGAGTTGGCTCTTTGGATACGTTTTCGTCCTATGTTTTTCATTTAAATCAAGCTCGGTGCCTCTATTTTCTTCATTTCCCTCGGGGTTATAGTTGGTGACTCTAAAAGGTAAGATCGCGGTCTCTGCTAGGACCACTGCATTCATGCCATACACCAGTGCGAAAGAATTCTCCCCAATTATAGTTAACGGAGTTGTTTGATAAACCCATACAACCTTTTGTAGATAGTTCGTCCAAATTTCCAAATGCTCCAATCAAATCCTTCTTCAAACTTTTCAGTATACTTTGCTTAGTCACTTCAATTTGACCGTTTCCCGGTGGATGAAAAATGGTCGATAAATGTTATTTTATCCATCTTTCTTGGAAAAATGTTTCCAACTCCATATTTTAAAATTTGAGGTAATTAATTAAAATGATCTACTTCAGCATACCAAACCAATAACAGATGTTGGTCAGTATAAAGTTAATCACATTTTTTCTATTATCTTGGATAGTGGTTTGGCTTCACCCATACTGAAACGTAATCCACAACCATGATGATATGGTGTGGGTCTCCAATAGTTTTTAGAAAATTCCTGACCATGTTGATCCCTCACATATCAAAATAAAAACCTTCCCATATTGATTTGAGGGACTCAACTAGGAAATGTATTATATTGGCAAAACACTGACACGGGTCATACCTTTTTACTAATTCATTAAAATCGACAAATATTATAGGCTAATGGAATCATGCTAGCAAGACCATTCGGGTTACAGCTTTATACCCACTGTACGTCAAACCTTGTCGACTATAAAGTTCTTTCAAAAAAATACTTGACTCTTCTAGTCTGAGGCAACACAATACAAGCCGACTTAAAGCTCGTTTGAACAAAGTATGTCCCATAAGGATGAAGCTTTTGATTTTGAACTTCAACCACCGGGAAATGACCCTGTTATATGGGTATGTGTCATTCTCAATGGCGTTTAGAATCTCCGATCGTCAATCAGTTACCTCATTCACGCAAATATCACGGTTTTACCATATATTTGTATCTTGTTCTTTGTCGATTGATAGGTGTTCTTGCAGAGTAACCCACGGCTCAGTTTCTCCGCAAGCTATTGAGTCTAACACGTCAACTGAAGAATTCTCGGCCCTCAGGTTCCGCTCGTACTGAACATTATCAAACGATAGCACCAAATTCTTAAATAGCTTTAAGTATTTCATTAAATTATCATCCCGAACATTTGTTTGTCCCATGTTATGGTTTACTATAAGTTGATTCGTTTATTAATCGGACTTTTTTAGCCATGCACACTTAATCTAGCTGAATCCTTACCATTCTGGCCTCATACTCAGCCTCGTTATTTTACGGTTACACACTAAAACGAATAACTTGGTTCATTATTTCCCCTAAAATGGGATACAAAAAATATTCATGCTCCACATCCTGAAATATATGAACCCACTCCCTATCAGTTCGTACTACCCATTTTAGCTCTGACGTCTTCATGGATTGTTTTAGTCCTTCCGCATGATACTATGTGAGGAAATTAATTAAATCTTGTGCTTTGATGGTCGTCATTTGTTCAAACATGATATCAAAGTCTCCTAACTATATAGAGAGCTTTGTCAATCGCTCAAAAATGTTAGGGTTTTATAAAATATTGCAGAAAGGGAAACATTATTCGAACCACAATAATGTAGCCCTGAAAATAAGGCCTCATCTTTCTTGGTGCTACCACCAAAGCCAAAGCCGACTTCTCTAACTGCAGATATCGTGTCTCCGCCGATAAAAAAATCTTAATTACATATTGAACATACTGGAAAATTTTATTCTTCCTTGATCAGAATGACGCCCACGACATAGTCGAATATTGCTGAATATGCATACAAAACCTCCCCCGAAGTTGTCTTGGATAAATTCTATGGGGAAGCCAAATATTGCTTTATGTTCTCAAAAGTATTGTCATGTTTTTTGGTCCGTTGAAAGTTAGTTTATTTCCTTAAGACTTGCAAAAAAAATGGCATATTTATCTAAAGAGCGTGAGATAAAACAATTTAAGACTGATAGCCTTCTCGTCAGCATTTTGTACTTCCTTGAATGTTTGAGGTAGCTTCATAGAGTTCAGAGCTTCTAGATGTAATGGGTCGGCTTTAATCTATATCTCGTTGACCATTTACCCAAGGAACTTCCCAGAACAGACCCCAAAAATACACTTCTCCGGATTAAGCTTTAAGTCCACATTTCTCAGATTCTTGAATATTTCAATCAGACCGACATTGTGCTTAGAATTTTCACTACTTTTAACCAACCAACATGTCATCTATGTATACATTGAAATTCCTACTGATCTTAGAGACGAACGCCTTATTAATCAATATTTGGTAAGTAGCTCAAGTGTTCTTTAAGCCAGACGGTATAGCCTTTTAACAATGCAAAACTTGATTTGTTACAAATATTTAGATTTGTTATCCGAAATATGCATCTGGATCTCATTATAACCATAGTAGAAATCCATAAAGGATAGTAGCTTGTTTCCCGAGGTCGAATCTACTAGCTGGTCCACTCTCGGAATTGGGAAAAGATTATTCAGACATGAGTTATTCAAGTTCGTAAAATTAACACACATTTTGTCAATTACTATTTCTATTTTTCACCAATATTAGGTTAGTTGTCCACGTGGTATTTTTTTATTCTCTAATGCACCCTAAACTATCCAACTTATCTACCTCGGCCACTACAGCCTTGAATCTCTCTATGAAAAAATATATTATTCTTTATGATAATAGTTTGACGTTTGGGTCTACGGACAACTTGTGGCAAATGATATCTAGCAGAACCCCATTATATTTTCGTTTGACCATGCAAAAACATCCAAATTATATACTAAAACACTAACCGCTTTAACAAACCAATGCTAACTTTTAAAATCATTCCCCACAAAACTATGCCCCTCGACATACTCTCTCAGTATAACATAATTGAGGGCCTTTGTGGATCGTCCACTACAATGACCCCCACTAGAGGCTCAAAAAATTGTTATTCATCCATCTTTTGTTTTCTTTTTATGGCTTGTATCTTAACATATATCTGTTTTTATTTTTTAAAGGTCAAGGACGCGACATAGCATTCCCTTGAAACCTCATGATTGCTCTGAACGAGCCCACCCGATATCCTACAACATATGTTCCGCATTGATGTCGAGGCAATGACATTCATTTGATCCAGCCAAAACATGCCAAATATTGCATTGTATACTGTCGGGTGGTCTACCACCATGAAGAGGACTCCAAAAGTATTTTTAGACTCAGATTTTCTGATAGTTAAATAGTTAAAACCAACAACCTTTCTAACTGAGAGCCTCAAAGTCGAAGGGTTTCATTCGGTTGTACATGCTTGGAATAAAATATTAGCTGAACTATCGGTGTCCACATGAACCGTCCTAGTTTTATCCCCTAAAATCAGCGCATTAACAAGACGATATCCTCGTGCGGGCCAACAAAAGTACGAAGATCATCATCTTTAAATGCAATTGGTACATATGCAACATGATTCTGGTGTAGTGATGTTCTTCCTTGAAATTTTGCTTATGTTCTCCTTACGTGTCTTTTTTTAGATGAGTCAATTATTTCGCCACGAGAAATAGTCAGAAGCCCTAAACCTATAATTAAATCGTCTCCACCCAAAACAGTTTCCATGAACATGTTTGTTAGGATCGAAGTCGAGATATTCTCCTCCTGAAATGGTGCTAACCATATGGTGATCCTAGTCTAGGTTCAAATACTTTTTTGTTAAATCACTATGGCCGACAGATAATCGTGTTATTATTTTCTTGATTTGGTATAGTTACGTGAGTTCCTGAATCGCCCGCTTGGGCTGTCCAAACCCCACTATTGGTACTCCTTGGGGATCCCAACCCGCTACTTCTCACGTACTGATATAATTTTTTATTTTTGGCAAGGCTTTAAATCTCCTCCCTTAAAGCGATACAATCCGTAGTTAAGTGACCCGCGTCATTTTAAAACTGGAAAATTTTACTACCGCGCTCCTCCCTCGGCATAGTTAATGGTTGAGGAGGTCTAACATGAACATTTTCTATATTTTTTTATAAATAGTAGTCGCGCTTTCAATCAAATTTCTATCATCTTCATCTCTGACTGATCCTCCATTTTGAGTTTGATGGTTTGGATCGACCTTTGATTTTGAATGGTTTGGACCGACCTTGACTGTGGCTTTGATTTGAATGAGTTGGAATTGGAGTTTTCGGAGAAAGGCTGCGACTCATCAGTGCCCTCAAAGGTTAACAAAAATATCATCACTTCTTTGGTCAGATTAGTCTCTAGTAAGATCCTTTGCCTATATGAAGTGATGATCACGTCTTCACAACAATTAGTCAAACTATTTCCATAGTAATGGCTGCAGAGAGTCGAATATTCTTCACTTTCATTAGTTGAGTAAAACAAATAATGACGTCTTTGTCAGGTACTCGCGACTTGAGCTAATTTAAATTTCGATATGGACCGTAAGGACCGGTAAAATTCATGTTATCGTCCTCGTATTAATTTTTGTTTCAATGTGAACCTCCAGCCGTTGTCTGTTTGTTGATGCGACCATCTCGGCATGTCCAACTATCGTGTCCGACAATGTTTCCCATTTCCTTTCGGTCTCAAATGTCATATTCGCAGCAGTTGGTTATTAACCAATCCAAATCTGTTAGGTTATCCGATCCTACTTGTACAACCTCATTCCCCAGAAGAAGAGACGTACATGTGCGTCTAAATTTGTCATAACAAAACTATAAGTATATATAAACTAATTCGCAATATAATTTTGAGAATATTTTTTAGATACCGGTTTGGAAAAAACTCACACTATGTTCGCGACTGAGTCTAAATTGATTGGTAACGTTATAGTATAAAATACTTTAGAGCAACAAAAGGTGCTTCTGAAAAATTATTGAAGTTCTTTTTTTATCTATGTTAAAACCATACGAATTGGCTTTAGAATAGATACCATTTTTTTTATATATGGATAGATTATTAACCCTTTGAATGTGTTGCTAAACCAATATATGGTTCCTGGATGCGAAATATCATCCATATAATTAAAATTGTGATATGATTACTTATACGATTATACGATGGATAAGGGGCGACAAATTTCAATGCAACAAAAATAAATTTATAGAAATATAAATTTGAAAATATGTAATAATAATTATGATTAAAAGAGAAGGTAATTCACTCAAACAATTATACCTAAAAAGTTAGACCAGGTGAAAAGAAACAATTTAAACTCGTTCCACCAAATAAAAAGATTATTTAAATATTTCATCAAACAAATCGATAACACGACCACAACTCAAATCCCATAACAATTATCAAACAAAAAAATATCTTAATTAAAATGACAATCCCCGCATGCACCAAACCGCCAAAAAAAGGTAACACATCACCCTGACAAGTTTAGAAATTTAAGAAGTCGATAAGAGTTTCAAGAGCTAACAAGTTAAATGGCATCATTAGCATTTTAAAAGAGCCCTCTAAGTCTAGAAGCTATAAGGAGATATCACCTTTACTAACACTGACCTATTGTTAGACTGAGAAATGCTACTAACACCCATAGACTTCCTCTCACGAACAAACACGTTCGATTTGCGTTCACCATTGGCAACAACCTAACACAAACAAGAAGCAAAATATGTCAAACCTCTGAACTATAAGGACGAGCATAAAGTATAACTCGAAAGAAAAGATAATTTACGTTGGACATCGTTGCAACTAGTTGATTCTTCTGGAAGAGCCATTTCCTCAAGTAGGACCTTAAATGAAAAATAAATAATGAGATACAATCTGCAAACAAAAGGTGCTCACCTTTACAGAACATACGGAAACTCAGTGTCTCTATAGATAAATAAAGTTCCGAAGTATAAAAAGAACTAGAAGAACATCTAGCATACCACTCTGCAATCAGCAATGGTAACAACAAAGACAGCACCTCAGAAATTCAGACGATGCAGGTATTAAATATCATACAAGAGTATGTCACCTTTAGAGCTGCTTTAGTGGATATAGCGTGGGCGACGTACTCGTGGTCTTCCTTTGAGATGCCAGCAGCAATCTTCGCAATGATTTGAAAAATCAACATCCATGTAACTAGTTGCCAGTCATGCATCTGCCAATATGAAACACTACCACGTTAAAAGAGAGATTATTTTCAATCATTTTTTTAGAGTAGTACTGAGTAAATAATTTTTTTATTTCTTTTTTAGATTTTTTTATGTAAATTTCAAACAATAATTGTAATTCCCTACAAGTATACTCATTTACTTCATCTTATGTTTCTTATACAAAATGTATGATTAAGGTAAACTTACAAGTTACAATAATAGTTGAATTTGTTTGGATTCACTAAGTTTAGCTGATGTAATTTTGGTTTTCCTGAATGTCCACTCTTCACAGTTTTTAAGTTTGACAACGCTTCTTAAGAGAACCAAAAAGTTAAAGCAAAGTCAATGAGATTGAAATAAGAATATGGCAGTCATAATTCAACAAGGTCAATTTATCACCTGCCTCGTCTTGGAAAGTTATAGCACTGCAATCAGCTGCCATATCAGGTATATTGTTTGCACCACAACAATCTTGTTTTCCATCAGATACATCACCTTTTGTTTTATCTACATGCATGAGCTTCCATATTATTAGAAGAGTCTAGTGCAAAAGAAGAAAAAAGTTTGCAATTTGGTGTAAGATCAACTTCAAGCCCCTCAATCAGCATCGAATACGTTTGATGATGAATCTCGCAGCCCATTTTTTCCATGACACTTAAAAGTTCAGAGCATGCATCAGGAAGGCCCTTCTTTAGTAAGCCATCTATGAGAATTTTCCAAGCTATTTCATCAGCAAAATACTGAACGTAGCAAGCTACAAAAAACAGCATTAGCTTTCTCTTTGTTACCGTCCTCATACAGGCCACAAACCAAAATCTTGCAAGCCTCTAGTTGTGGTAAATGACCATAATAAATCATATCATCTACCAACTGTACTGCTTCGCCAAACATTTGTGACTTGCAGTAACAAGTAATGAGAGCATTGTATGTTTCCTCGCGGGGAGAAATATGTTTCTCTCATATGTTCAAATAATCTCCTTGCTATACCAAAGCTCCCAGCCCTGCAGAGACCTTTTATTAGCTTATCATAAGTGTTAACATCAGGTGTACATCCATGTTCTAGCATCTTATCAAAAAGCTTCAAAGCAACATCAAACTCCATTAGCTTCCACACATCAGCACTCTCGATAAAGGTGGCATTTGAAACCAATTAAATCCCAAGTGCATCACTGTTTTCTTTAATATACTTCTTTACTGAAAGATGCTTGATCAGAAAACAAAAGGTATGATGAGAAGGCTCACACCCAGCATCAATCATGCGTTTAAGAAGATCGAACGCGGAATATATTAATCCCATGTTTCCATAGGCATCAATCATTAAGGTGTAGGTCAGCGTATCTGGATAAATACCTTCTTTTTTCATCCTAACAATCATTTCCTCTGCATCATCTAATCTCCCTGCACTACAATGGGTTAGGCTAAATTAGGGCCCAAAAAATGTTAAGCATTCCCAAAATTTAGAGAATCTTTTTAATTCAATAGTCAAAGACGATTTTACCCTTTGACCAAGAATCTTTATTTTTGTCTTGTAGTGAAATGTGGGTATGGTTAGCCAATTGTGGAAGAACACAAAATTTCTCCTTCAAACAACCCTCTTATACTCTAGTCTTAACAAAAAATTCAAAAACTCAAAAACTCCAAAAAATTCAAAAACTCCTAAAATTTCAAAAACTTCAAAAACTCACAAATAAACACTTGAAGCTCCAAAAAAGCATCACTTTTTTTTTATAAATTCGGAATAATCGAAGGATGGCCTCTGAATGTGAGAAGGTTGCTGAGGAGCATGGGACTCCAAATATGGTAGTTGTTCTAACCAACTTTTTTATAAAAGTTTCTATTTTGGTAGACCTTCTATATTTAGAAGTTAGAACCCGAACTCCCCCGCCGGTTGAAACCCTCCAAACCGCCGGGATGAAGAACACTCAAATGTGGAAGATGAAGATCCCCGGCGGGGGAGACCGTGCCCAACCGTCGGGGGACACCATGTCCACCCGCCGGGTGAGACAGCCATACCCGGCGGGGTTGTGCCCCTGCATACCGGCGGGGCAACTCCAATTTTTTTCCCATAATCGAATTTTGAAGTTCAGGACTGTCCCCGCCGGGGTCTGAACGTTCAACCGGCGGGGATGACAACCTCCACCGGCGGGTTTGGCAACCTAAACCGCCGGGGCCAAGACCTGTTTTTAAACTCCAATGGAGTTTGTTTTAGACCATGAGCCCCGGCGGGTGAGGAATTTTCAACCGCCGGTTGACTATATCCCCGCCGGTTGGGACATTTTCGACCGCCGGTTGACGATGTCCGCGGCGGTTCAGACCATTAACAACCGGCGGGGACCGAATCTTCATTTAGTGTGACTTGTCTAACCGTTGGGTTGGGGTTTTGGCTTTTTTTATCCATGCTCGTATTTGATGCTTCTTTTTTAACATGCTTAGGGTCATGAGTCAAAGGATTATTTGACTAGTTCGTGCATGGCGAAGGGGGAGGAGGAGGAAATACCGGTGCCTTGCTCCGTCGATTATAGCGAGTTGTTCAACACCAAAGGACAGTACTACTCCCGGGCAGACCTTATTGAATGGGTTAAGGAAACCGCATCGGATAACGGGTTTGTGATTATTTTACGCCGATGCGATAGACACGATCGTAAAACTCCGAGAGTAGAGTTTGTGTGCGAAAGATCCGGTGTTTACACAAAACTCGTAGACCCCAAGGATCTAAAAAGGAAGTCTACCGGAACGAAAAAATGTGGATGCCCGTTCGCTCTTAAAGGAAAGAAGATGGGTGATGATTTGTGGGGAATAGAGGTTGTGTGCGGCGTTCACAATCACGATACTCCATCCTACAAAGAAGGTCATTCCTACGTGGGACAGTTTCAAAAAAAAGAGATGGATTTTGTGGTTAGTTCGAATAAAATGGGATCCCGTCCTCGTGGTATTCTTGGTGGAGTGAAGAAATTGAACCCTAAGAATTCTTCTACAATCCGCACCGTGTACAACGCAATACTAAAACACCGGAAGCTCGAGAAAGGTGGTCGGTCGCAATTCCAATACTTGTTGGGTGAACTAAAGCGACTAAACTACTACGAATTCCATAGAAAGTCCGAAGACGGAAGCGATATCATAGGCGAGCTTTTTTTTGCGCACCCGGTTAGTTTGGATTTGTTACGGACATTTCCGAACGTCATTATAATGGATAACACGTACAAGGTGATCAAATACGGGATGCCGTTGTACGAGGTCGTGGGTGCGACTTGTACGGGGAAAACATTCTACATTGAATTTGCTTTTATGTCGAGTGAAAAAATCGAGGCCTACAAGTGGGTGTTAGGATGCTTACATTCGTTGATGGTAACTCACTCCATCGAATTACCATCCATTGTTTTGACGGATAGAGATTTGCGCTTGTGAATGCGGTGGAGGAAGTGTTCCCCAATGCGACGCACATGTTGTGTCGATGGCACATCAACATGAACGTCCTAGGAAAAACAAAAACGATCATAAAAGAGAAGGTAGTGTCCAATGCCTTTTTGAAAGTGTGGAACGGAATGATGTTGGCGGAAACAGAGTTAGCGTACGAGAACTACCGGTCGGAATTGCACCGCGATTTCAAAGACTATCCGAAAGCGATTGAGTATACCGAAAGTTGGGTGGGGCCGTACGGTGAAAAGTTTGTCACGTGGAGAACTAACAAGTGGATGCATTTTGGTAACCAAACCACAAACCACATGGAGAGCGCTCATTCGAGTCTCAAGCGTTTCATCGGTACGAGCAAAGGTAACTTTGAATCTTTTTGGTTGAAGTTGCATACTTTGATTGAATTGCAACACGGGGACATCAAGGCTTCCTTCGAAAAGAGCCGGTTGTTGGCCCTACATAAATTCAAAAACATTGTGTACGGTCAAGTAAAAAACAACATCTCCCACCATGCAATGGGAATTTTGGCCGACGAAGTCGAATGTGCCCGGAACATGACAATCGCACCGGATATGCCTTCCGGTTGTGCCATACGAACTACGCACGGCATGCCTTGCGCCCACGAAATCTATGAGTTTGTTGCGAAAGGGATAGAGGTGCCGCTTGAGTTGTTTCATGAACATTGGAAGAGGTTAGACATCCTAGTTCGTACCAACCTCTCGACGAATGAGCAACTTAAAGCAAAGCTTGACAAGCTAGTATCCGATGTCATGGTGTCCAATGACGAAGCACGGATAGAGCACATTTATAAACAATGGTTTGCCGTCGTCCATCCCGAAACAACTAACAGTTTGGAGCCGTTGGTTAAGCAAAAATCGCGCGGTCGTCCACCTAACAAACGTAAGTTATCTATTGCCGCCGATGATACATCCACTAAACGCGACAAAAGTTGGCACGAACATGTACTTAAGGAAGAAAATGATAGTACGCCATCCTTGCTTGGAGACTTCAAACCTCCAACCGAAACCTCGAGGAAAGGGAAAAAAAGAAGGAGCCTAAACGTGGTTCGTGGACCACCCCCGCTCGTACGAACGGTAGCGCTATTCCAACGCAAGCAAGTGGTACAATGCTTAGTAGTGGAACGGTGGGTTGTAGGTCAAGCTCTACGATGCCGGTGAAGGCAAGTTTTGTGGACCCCAAAGGATACATGAACCAATTCCCGAGCTATTTTATGCCTTTCGTAGAGTCCATTACCGATGTTAAATCCGATGGGCATTGCGGGTACCGCTCGATAGCGTACGCCTTGAACGGGCAACAAGATGGGTGGAGGTTGATAAGGGATGCCCTTTACAACGAGCTTATGGATTACGCATCGGTCTACGTAAAGATTTTTACTAGCATGGAGGATTTGATTGATGTTACGGAGCGTGTGAAATGTTCTAGCGATGTGGGAACTAAGGACCATTGGATGTCCATGCCCGAGATGGGAGTGGCAATCGCATCTGCGTTTAACTGCATACTCCATTTTGTTGGGGTATTCCGAAATATGGATGTCGGCTTCACTTTTCTTCCGCTAAGAGGTGCACCTCCTCCGATGCCAAACCGGTTGGAAATCGGATTGGGTTGGGTCAACACCAACCATTTCGTGAACGTAAGTATTCATACAAGGGGTACGTTAATGGTAATTTTAATTTCAAGAAATTTATTTTATCGTGTTTTCGTTTTGTAGCTTGGGATTAAGGCGGAGGCCCCATGTGCTAGGATACATCCTTGTTGCTTAAAGTTGCGTTCACCTGAAGCTGAAGGTTGGGCATTGCCGATTGTATCTCGTTGCAAGAAATACGAAGAGCTTAAAAATAATTACCCCGAAGTAACCAATCTATCCGCTTTTGCTTGATGACTAGACGATTGTAACGAATGTAAACCATGGATGGTTTTTATGCTTTTATCGTTTTTATGTTTGGATGTTTTTTATGTTGAAAACAATAACACGTTTCCATTCTTAATATGATGATTGCATTACAACATTGAAAACATTGCATTAAAACATTACACTTTAATTTAAAGCATTGCATAATTAGAAATACATAAGCACATAACGAAAATCAAATGATAGATAAGCTAACGCCGGGTTAGCATTGCACGTTCGGTTTTACGGGGTCGGATAGTTCATCCTGAATCCATCAGAGTCACTACTTTCCTCGGGAGATGAGTACGTTCGAACGGCGCTGGCTATTGCATCGGGTATTTCGTTCTCGACGCGCTCTATCGCTTCCGACACCATCTCCTGCGTAATTGTAGTCTGCCATCCCATGTCGAAAACCCTTCGGACTTTGGTTCCGTCTTCCCAAGGAAGTGACTCGATATTGAAAGTCACTGTTTTAAGATAAGCTAACCTATCGGCGACTTCTTCGCGGGCACGTGGTCGGGGCATTAAACATCCTGCACACGATGCCTCCCTACCGTGGTTGAAGAACATTCTGCACAGAACCGCCTAAATTTAGAAGTTAGAACCCGAACTCCCCCGCCGGTTGAAACCCTCCAAACCGCCGGGATGAAGAACACTCAAATGTGGAAGATGAAGATCCCCCGGCGGGGGAGACCGTGCCCAACCGCCGGGGGACACCATGTCCACCCGCCGGGTGAGACAGCCATACCCGGCGGGGTTGTGCCCCTGCATACCGGCGGGGCAACTCCAATTTTTTTCCCATAATCGAATTTTGAAGTTCAGGACGGTCCCCGCCGGGGTCTGAACGTTCAACCGGCGGTGATGACAACCTCCACCGGCGGGTTTGGCAACCTAAACCGCCGGGGCCAAGACCTGTTTTTAAACTCCAATGGAGTTTGTTTTAGACCATGAGCCCCGACGGGTGGGGAATTTTCAACCGCCGGTTGACTATATCCCCGCCGGTTGGGACATTTTCGACCGCCGGTTGACGATGTCCCCGGCGGTTCAGACCATTAACAACCGGCGGGGACCGAATCTTCATTTAGTGTGACTTGTCTAACCGTTGGGTTGGGGTTTTGGCTTTTTCTATCCATGCTCGTATTTGATGCTTCTTTTTTAACATGCTTAGGGTGATGAGTCAAAGGATTATTTGACTAGTTCGTGCATGGCGAAGGGGGAGGAGGAGGAAATACCGGTGCCTTGCTCCGTCGATTATAGCGAGTTTTTCAACACCAAAGGACAGTACTACTCCCGGGCAGACCTTATTGAATGGGTTAAGGAAACCGCATCGGATAACGGGTTTGTGATTATTTTACGCCGATGCGATAGACACGATCGTAAAACTCCGAGAGTAGAGTTTGTGTGCGAAAGATCCGGTGTTTACACAAAACTCGTAGACCCCAAGGATCTAAAGAGGAAGTCTACCGGAACGAAAAAATGCGGATGCCCATTCGCCCTTAAAGGAAAGAAGATGGGTGATGATTTGTGGGGAATAGAGGTTGTGTGCGGCGTTCACAATCACGATACTGCATCCTACAAAGAAGGTCATTCCTACGTGGGACGGTTTCAAAAAAAAGAGATGGATTTTGTGGTTAGTTCGAATAAAATGGGATCCCGTCCTCGTGATATTCTTGGTGGAGTGAAGAAATTGAACCCTAAGAATTCTTCTACAATCCGCACCGTGTACAACGCAATACTAAAACACCGGAAGCTCGAGAAAGGTGGTCGGTCGCAATTCCAATACTTGTTGGGTGAACTAAAGCGACTAAACTACTACGAATTCCATAGAAAGTCCGAAGACGGAAGCGATATCATAGGCGAGCTTTTTTTTGCGCACCCGGTTAGTTTGGGTTTTTTACGGACATTTCCGAACGTCATTATAATGGATAACACGTACAAGGTGATCAAATACGGGATGCCGTTGTACGAGGTCGTGGGTGCGACTTGTACGGGGAAAACATTCTACATTGGATTTGCTTTTATGTCGAGTGAAAAAATCGAGGCCTACAAGTGGGTGTTAGGATGCTTACATTCGTTGATGGTAACTCACTCCATCGAATTACCATCCATTGTTTTGACGGATAGAGATTTGCGCTTGTGAATGCGGTGGAGGAAGTGTTCCCCAATGCGACGCACATGTTGTGTCGATGGCACATCAACATGAACGTCCTAGGAAAAACAAAAACGATCATAAAGGAGAAGGTAGTGTCCGATGCCTTTTTGAAAGTGTGGAACGGAATGATGTTGGCGGAAACGGAGTTAGCGTACGAGAACTACCGGTCGGAATTGCACCGCGATTTCAAAGACTATCCGAAAGCGATTGAGTATACCGAAAGTTGGGTGGGGCCGTACGGTGAAAAGTTTGTCACGTGGAGAACTAACAAGTGGATGCATTTTGGTAACCAAACCACAAACCACATGGAGAGCACTCATTCGAGTCTCAAGCGTTTCATCGGTACGAGCAAAGGTAACTTTGAATCTTTTTGGTTGAAGTTGCATACTTTGATTGAATTGCAACACGGGGACATCAAGGCTTCCTTCGAAAAGAGCCGGTTGTTGGCCCTACATAAATTCAAAAACATTGTGTACGGTCAAGTAAAAAACAACATCTCCCACCATGCAATGGGAATTTTGGCCGACGAAGTCGAATGTGCCCGGAACATGACAATCGCACCGGATATGCCTTGCGGTTGTGCCATACGAACTACGCACGGCATGCCTTGCGCCCACGAAATCTATGAGTTTGTTGCGAAAGGGATAGAGGTGCCGCTTGAGTTGTTTCATGAACATTGGAAGAGGTTAGACATCCTAGTTCGTACCAACCTCTCGACGAATGAGCAACTTAAAGCAAAGCTTGACAAGCTAGTATCCGATGTCATGGTGTCCAATGACGAAGCACGGATAGAGCACATTTATAAACAATGGTTTGCCGTCGTCCATCCCGAAACAACTAACATTTTGGAGCCGTTGGTTAAGCAAAAACCGCGCGGTCGTCCACCTAACAAACGTAAGTTATCTATTGCCGCCGATGATACATCCACTAAACGCGACAAAAGTTGGCACGAACATGTACTTAAGGAAGAAAATGATAGTACGCCATCCTTGCTTGGAGACTTCAAACTTCCAACCGAAACCTCGAGGAAAGGGAAAAAAAGAAGGAGCCTAAACGTGGTTCGTGGACCACCCCCGCTCGTACGAACGGTAGCGCTATTCCAACGCAAGCAAGTGGTACAATGCTTAGTAGTGGAACGGTGGGTTGTAGGTCAAGCTCTACGATGCCGGTGAAGGCAAGTTTTGTGGACCCCAAAGGATACATGAACCAATTCCCGAGCTATTTTACGCCTTTCGTAGAGTCCATTACCGATGTTAAATCCGATGGGCATTGCGGGTACCGCTCGATAGCGTACGCCTTGAACGGGCAATAAGATGGGTGGAGGTTGATAAGGGATGCCCTTTACAACGAGCTTATGGATTACGCATCGGTCTACGTAAAGATTTTTACTAGCATGGAGGATTTGATTGATGTTGCGGAGCGTGTGAAATGTTCTAGCGATGTGGGAACTAAGGACCATTGGATGTCCATGCCCGAGATGGGAGTGGCAATCGCATCTGCGTTTAACTGCATACTCCATTTTGTTGGGGTATTCCGAAATATGGATGTCGGCTTCACTTTTCTTCCGCTAAGAGGTGCACCTCCTCTGATGCCAAACCGGTTGGAAATCGGATTGGGTTGGGTCAACACCAACCATTTCGTGAACGTAAGTATTCATACAAGGGGTACGTTAATGGTAATTTTAATTTCAAGAAATTTATTTTATCGTGTTTTCGTTTTGTAGCTTGGGATTAAGGCGGAGGCCCCATGTGCTAGGATACATCCTTGTTGCTTAAAGTTGCGTTCACCTGAAGCTGAAGGTTGGGCATTGCCGATTGCATCTCGTTGCAAGAAATACGAAGAGCTTAAAAATAATTACCTAGAAGTAACCAATCTATCCGCTTTTGCTTGATGACTAGACGATTGTAACGAATGTAAACCCTGGATGGTTTTTATGCTTTTATCGTTTTTATGTTTGGATGTTTTTTATGTTGAAAACAATAACACGTTTCCATTCTTAATATGATGATTGCATTACAACATTGAAAACATTGCATTAAAACATTACACTTTAATTTAAAGCATTGCATAATTAGAAATACATAAGCACATAACGAAAATCAAATGATAGATAAGCTAACGCTGGGTTAGCATTGCACGTTCGGTTTTACGGGGTCGGATAGTTCATCCCGAATCCATCAGAGTCACTACTGTCCTCGGGAGATGAGTACGTTCGAACGGTGCTGGCTATTGCATCGGGTATTTCGTTCTCGACTCGCTCTATCGCTTCCGACACCATCTCATGCGTAATTGTAGTCTGCAATCCCATGTCGAAAACCCTTCGGACTTTGGTTCCGTCTTCCCAAAGAAGTGACTCGATATTGAAAGTCACTGTTTTAAGATAAGCTAACCTATCGGCACCTTCTTCGCGGGCACGTGGTCGGGGCATTAAACATCCTGCACACGATGCCTCCCTACCGTGGTTGAAGAACATTCTGCACAGAACCGCATCGACGAAACCAGGATACTCCTCTTGCATCGTAGTTTTGACGTAGTCGAATGCGCATAGTAGGCTTGCATCTTCGTACACATTCCAGCCGGAATAATCCATTGTTTTAACTTAAGTTTTTACTTTCATCGATGGGTTACAGTATTTATAGAGTTCATAGGTGGCGCAATCATAAAAATAGTGGGCGGGAAATGCTCTTGTTTACCCCGCTTATTATTTGCTTATTGGCGGGAGTAGATGTGGCAAAGTATTTGGCGGGAAATTAAATTTGGCGGGGCTTATTTTGGCGGGAGTAGATGTGGCAAAGTATTTGGCGGGAGTTTAATATCTATAAAATAAATGTCCTGCCCACACAAGAAGATAAACCCTAAAATAATGTGTCTCTGGAACGAGTTAGAAGATCAATATCTGATTAAAGCATCAATCGAACTTAACATAACATAAACAACTTAACACATATAATAAAAACATAACAAGTTACAACAACATTACGCAACATAACCATTAGTAGTCGTAACGCAAGCTGTTTAAAACATCGTCGCCATCCTCCCTTGCCATAACCATATCCTCCACATATGCTACCATATCCCTAGTGATATAGTCGCAGACGGTCATATCCCAGACCTTTACCGCCTCCTCTTTAATTCTTCGCGGCATGAACAACAACTTCGTGAGGGGCTGCACAAAGAGGTAGCGTGCCTTGATTTCGTCACGGCTGCGCACAACGACACCTCCAGTTTCTAAATAGCGTAGTTGTAATACATATGACACAAAACCCTTTCAAAAAATGCATCACTCCTATCTTCACCCAACTCGGCCCGGGAATCCTTGACTGCTAGAAGCATGTGGTAGTCTTCATTAGCGGTAAACTCCATTTGTTTCTAAGTGTTTGATGGATGCCATGTTGCTCCTTAACACTTGTATATTTATAATGGAAGTATATCGTTGGCGGGAGTTTCATTTGGCGGGAGAGTCATATGGCGCGAAATATTTTTTGGCGGGGGCAATAATTGTTTTAGGTCCCCGCCGGTCCATGACTAGTCAACAGCCGGTTGACCAAATAAAATACTCTTATAAATTTGTTAAAAAAAATATGCTTACCCCGCCGGGGTGGAATTGTCACCCCGCCGGGTGACAACATCCCCGCCGGGGATGAAATGTCCCCGCCGGTGCTGATTTTTCACCCCGGCGGGCGAGTGGCCCATCCTCAAAGTTTGTTGAGGATGGGTATGGGCCCCGATCCCCGCCGGGTGACCAATATTCACCCGCCGGGTGAAAACTTCCTCGACGGTTGAATATTTATCAACCGACGGGGGAGCGTGTGGAAATTTACGAATTTCCACTCGCTCTCAACCGGCGGGTTGAATGTCTCCACCCGCCGGTTGACAATTCAACCCCGCCGGCGGAGTAATTTTCACCCGCCGGGGAAGTATTCAACCGGCGGGTGAAAATTGTTGAACCGGCGGGGACGGTTTGGTTTTTAAAAAAAATCTACCAAGTTTTTTTTAACTTGTAATGGTTGAAACTTTACCATCTTTTGTTTGTTTAAGGCTACAACGTGGATGAATATATTGATTGAATTAGATAAATTAAAGTAAACGGCAATAACGAACTATAATTAAACAAACACAATGTATTCATATTTCAAACTAAAATACAACAAAGTTTTTAAAGTAACAAACTAACCCAAATGTCAACAAGTTGAACGTAACGTAATGTTCAAAACTAGAACAACAAGCATAATAAAAATCCAAGCATAATAATAAGAAGCCACGGTGCGGTAAGCTCCATAACCTTCCTCCCAAAAGCCACTATTTCGTCATTGGAGTCGTCTAACGGCCGAATACGATTAATCGTATTCACCACATCGACCGCCGACGTCTCCGTAAGAACCCGAGGTGTGATATTAAACCACCCATACTTCTTCACGTACGTCTTGTACTGGGGGGACGAAGTGTGAGTACTCCCTTCCAAAGGCCTCGAATACCTATCGATCACGTATAGGTGCTCCCTCCACTGCGTCCAATGCCTAACCTGAACCGAATACCGAAGATGGTCTCCTCTACCAAGACTGGTTCTAGCAACGAGGGGGTCGAGCGGCTTTTCTTGGATCCAACCGAACTGGCGCATCACTCGGTCGGGGTGATATGCCTCGCTCACCATCATTAGGCGAATAGGGTTTTGGTACAACCCTATTGCCTGCTCCGGCCATACCTCACGGACATCCTCGTAAGGTCGGAAAATAACCTACAAATAAAATTATTTCAACGTCCAACATTTTATATAAAGTAGATTTATTTAAATAAACGTAAAAAAGAGAACTTACATCCTTTTCTCCTTGCTTCGCAAGGATCTCACGGTAGTACGGCTTCCCCCGAGCTAATGATACCGGGATCTTTTTCGGCAACCACGCAAGCATCTTCGGATCTGTCGGGCTATAACCACTGTTCACTGGCGCGCGGAAGACGGGGAAGTGGTCATAGACCCAACACTCGAACAAGGCCGAGAAGCCGACCAAGGTCTTCAAGGAGTGCTTCGAGATGCCTCCCAAACTCTTGTACAGCCACACTAACGCACAAGTCCCCCATGCGTACTCACCAACCAACTCTAAATCCTCGAGGGCTAGATGGAAATCGCATTGGATGTTCTTCTGGCTCGTGTTGGTGAAGATCGTACACCCGAGGAAGAACAAGATATATGCCCGAGCTGCTGCCTCCTTCATCTCCGGAGTGCAGGCGGTGTTTGAATCTAAGTACGCTTCCCCCGAGAATGTGGTCCTAAGCCATCGGAGGCCGAATCCGCTCCCGTCATGCGCCTCCATTTCCTGCTGCACATCAGCAGCCGAAACTCCCAACAGGTCCCCATACCGTGCATACGTCGCCTCTATCGGATCAGGCCGGAAGAGGTCAATAATTCTCCCCTCAACCGGGAGGCCCGTAATGACATACACGTCGTCTAGTGTCATCGTCATCTCCCCAAAGGAGAACTGGAACGTGTTCGTCTCCTGGTGCCACCTCTCACCGAAGACCTCCGCCAACTGGACGTGGTTGTTGAACCTCGGTAAATGCCGCATCAAGGGCCAAAATGGTGTCTTCTCCATGTAGGCCCTAACCCCCACTTGTTTGCTAAGGTCCCACTGACCAAGCAAACCATACTTCGACTGCACCGTAATGCCCGAGCGCGCCTGTAAAAAAATTCAAAATTAACTACAATGTTAAAAAATGAATTTAAGTAAACAAAAAAATAATAAATTAATTAACTTACATCGTTTTTGAAGGCGTAGTACGCCTCGTGCTGCGCATACTCGGGGAAGAGAAGCACACTATTTTGGGATAGGAAAAGATTTTTCCATCCCTCCGCATCGGTTGGAGGCCCTTCGGCACGGACCTCTCTTCGAGGTGGTGGCAACGGGACCTCCACTTCCCCCTCCTCCGTATCCTCCTCCTCCTCGTCCACTAGGGCACGCCGTCGGATGGGGAGCACCTCTCGTGGAGGAGAAGCTCGTCGACTGGGGCCTTCCCTGGTGGCATCGTATTTCTGATGTCGCAACGATCGCTCGGTCGGATCCTAGCGCTCCTGGCGCACCTCGCGGTGGGGGCGAACACGCTCTGTCCGATCCCCATGTTCCGGCCTAGCGGCGACCACCGACCGTCGGCTACTACCTTCACCTTTTCTTGCCGCCTTGGCCGCCTTCTCCTTGGTTAGGCGAGGTGCTTCGTGTTGGCTGCAAAACATTAGACAAAAAAGTTAGAAAATTTTCTAAAATATACACAAAAATAAATGCAGAAAGAGGTAGCAACAGGTATTCCCCGCCGGGTTATGAATTTTCACCCGGCGGGCGAAAATTAAACTATTTAATTTTTCAGTTTTCACCCGCCGGGTGACAATTATTCACCCGGCGGGTGAAAAATAAAATAATAAATAGTTTAATTTTCACCCGTCGGGTGAACCCCGCTTCACCCGGCGGGGACCAAGAACAAACCTGGAGAAACCCACATTTGTTCTTGGTCCCCGCCGGATGATGCGGGGTCCACCCGACGGGGACCAAGAACAAATCTGGGTTTCTCCAGGTTTGTTCTTGGTCCCCGCCGGGTGAATGCCCTATACCCCGGCGGGTGAACACGAAAACCTGCAAAAACCGAGGTTGAAGACAACCCAATACATCGAAAAACTACCTAAATCAGCCACAAACAACCTAATCTAGCATACCCTAGCATTACTAGACAACTATGAACAACATATAACACCAAATCAGCCACAAACAAACCTAACCTAGCATCAAAATCAAAAAACCTAATCTAAACCAAATATAGAAAGAAAGTACATTTAAGAGTAAAAACTTACTCTTTTCCTTTGCCCATTGTAGTTCTTGAGTTGTTGTTGATGTGTAGAGATCTTCGAATTTGAATTTGGGGCTGATTGTGCAAGATTGTAGAGTTTTGGAGTTTGGAGAGGTTTTAGGGTTTTGGGGCTGATTTTGGGTTGGGGCTGATTTTGAAGTGGGAATGGTTATTAAATAGGGTTTTGGCTTAGTAAAAAAACGAAGGGTTTTTTGGGTATTAGTTTGGGGCTACTTATATTTTTGACGGACATGGTTAAAATTGGGGCTGGTTAGCCAATTGGGCCCCAATTTAGCCTAACCCCACTACAATATGCGTGAATAAATGTTGTGTAGGTAGATACATCAGGTTTGGGTCCTGATGCGAACATTTGGTCGAAGATAGCATGAGCATGGTCAAAATCGCCTTCTTTCAACATGGCTACGATTAGACCTGTATATGTATAAACTGTAGGCTGCACACTAACCATCTTTTTCACCAGCAACAATGCTTCTTTCACTCTCCTCTCCTTGCACAACCCATTTATTAGGGCATTGTAAGTGTGTGAATTTGGCAAACAATCACCTGTAAGCATTCTGTCAAACAAAGAATGGGCATCATCTATTTTGCCAGCCTTGCAGTACCCATCAATCAAAGCAGTATAAATAACTTCATTGGCCTCTATGCCTTTCACCTTGAGAGTATCAAATAAGACCCTGGCTTCGTCTACTCTCTTATTTTTACATAAAGAGTATAAAATTACTATATGTCCACTAGTTAGGAGCCAAACCATATTCATTAATTAAACTAAGCAATCTATATGCAATATCCAGATTACCTACTTTACACTGACCATGAATTAACGAATTATAAGTGATCAGGCTAGGCTTTAATTTCCCCGCCTGCATTTTATTAAGTAGTGCCATTGCTTTATGCAAATTATTGTTTTTACAGAACCCACATATCAATTCATTATAAGTTCGGGTATTCGGACTATAGTTGTTTGCTTCCATCAAATCCAATATTCTTAGAGCTGACTCAATCAACCCCTCCTTGCAATATCCATCAAGCAAAGCGTTATACGTTACCACACTTGGTTCCAACTTCTTCTCCAACATCTCATCGAAGATCCTTCTGGCTTCATCTAACTTATTCTCTTCTCTTCACCAAAACCTCTCAAAAATTCCGTAAAAAAAAATCAAGATTTCTCCGAACTTACAAAAGACGTTAAGGTATGAATTCTATATCTATTTATGTAATTTTTATGCAATTTATTTAGATATTTTTAGTGATATTTAGAGTTATAGATTCTGCCTCAAAAGTTAAATTGTCAAATAGGATCCCAATATAGCCTAGCCCAAAAATTAATTTGAGAATAAATAGCAAAAATATATATTATTATTCACAAAATAAAATTTTAATAAATAATATAAAGTATTTTAAAATTACATATTTTAGTTTTAATAAGTTTATCCAAATCGTTATATAATATCCATAAGTTTTTTTTTCTTTCATAATTTTAAAAAAATAAAAAATAAAAGCCTGAATTATATAGGTTTTGTTGGATTATGTAAGAATTTGGATTACCAAAAAGGCACGGCTAAAACGAGGCCTTTCTTTTATAGTGAGATCTTTTTTTTGAGTTTTTGTGTGAACTTGAAATTATCAAAATATCCCAACAGATAAAAACCATCAATACTTCTACCAACTCATTTTCTTATTCTTCTCCTCTCTTTTCCTACCACTTCTCTCTCCAAAATTCAAATTAAATACAAAATCACACAAACCCAAACTCTCACTCAAACATTTAATAAGCCTTAATTATTAAAAGTTAAAACCAACTACTCAAAGTATGGATTTGAGTGACTATAACGACGATTTCAGCTGCAACATTGATGGTTTCCTTTCGGACGAGGAGGAACCCCTTACTGACCATATCGAGAGTGTCCTTGAGGTAAATTTTTTTTTTTCTAAACAGAACACATCCTCGCACGAAATCGTGCTTGGAATTGTACACTTCCACGCAAGAACACGCGTGGAAGATACAAATCTTCGCATGAGTGTGCGAAGATTGTGTCAAATCTTCACGATTTCATGCCAAGATTTGATACAATCTTCACAGCAATGTGTGCGAAGATTGTGCCAAATCTTGGCATAAAATTGTGAAGATTGGAATTGTCTTTGTTTTATATGCCCGTCATTTGCCGAATATTGCATTTGTCTTTTTTTTTTGAATTGCGAATACATGTTTACAATTGATGTAGTTATTTTTGTTGTTGGTTATATAAAAGAATGGTGATTTTGTGTGAGTTAAATGATATTTTTGTGTGTAGGAACCAGGACAAACACCATGTAACATGGCCGATTATAGCCAAATTTACGGATAATTTCTACACAAAAACGGGATTGATAGCATGGGTTGATAAGGAAAGCAAGAGTATATGATTCATTATTGTGGTCGATAAAGATGACGATGCTAGTAAAAACGGTAAAACTCTGCGGCGATATTTCAAGTGCGAGAGGCACAGTTTTTACAAGCCGAGGCCAAAACCATGGATTGTGAAGAAGCGACGAGATTGTTCATCCAAAAATTACGGTTGTCCGTTCATGCTTAGGGGCAATCCGGTGTTAGAACTACCCGGTTATTGGAAATCGGTAGTTAGAAATGGAAAACACAACCACCAACCCTTCTTGCACTTGGATGGTCATTCACGGGCCGCGAGGTTAAAAGCGGAAGAGGAGGAGTATGTTCGTAAACTCACAATAATGGGTTTCGGCCAATAGATATATACCGTGGATTGAAGTTAGAGATCTGCAAAATATATCTAGTATGCGTACCATCTACAACATGCGGCACAAGCACCAATTGTTTGATAAAGCGGGGAAATCTCAAATGCAATACTTGTTCGGTAGAGTGAATGAGCACGAGTACTATGTTTGGGAGCGAACAAACAAAATAACTGACAAGATCCTTGAATTGTGTTTCGCACATCCTACAAGCATCGATTTGTTGCGCACTTTTCCTCAAGTGCTTATAATGGATAGCACGTACAAGACTACAAGGTATAAAATTCTTTTGCTAGAAGTAGTTGGCCAAACTTCGACGAAGAAGACCTTTTGTATAGCCTTTGTTTTTATGAGATCGGAGAAAGAAGAGAACTACACGTCGGCAATGAGCGTTCTAAGGAGAGTGATGGAGAACAACACGTGCGCATTACTAAATATTATCGTCACCGATAGGGAGTTGCCTTTAATGAACATTATCGATGAGGTATTTCTGGATGCAAGTCATTTGTTATGCACTTGGCATATAAATAGGAACATTAGCTCCTACTCTAAGAAAGTTTTATCTAAAGCGGACATGGTTGAAGAGTTCTTAGAATTTTATGTCGCGGTTCAACATTCGGCGAAGATCAAAGAATATAACAAAAACCTAGCCGAGTTGCACCAATCCTCCGCATATTGTCCCAAGGTTCTCGAGTACGTGATCAAACAATAGAATGACCCTTACGGACACAAATTCCTTAATATCTACACGAACAAAATTAAACATTTGGGCAACCACACTAGCAACCGGTGAGTTATATTATCATATCTATACATTACTTTATTTAATTAATTATTAGACTTGTAAATAATTTTAGTTTATGTTATAGGGCAGAGAGTGCTCACTTGAGCCTAAAACGGGCAATCGGCACAAGTCTATGCACGTTCGAGCAATTTTGGGATAAATTTCACGTGTTGCTTCGCATTCAACACTCTACCATCTTTGAAGCGTTCGAACGAAGTTTGTTTCGTCCTAGAAAAGCATCTAGGGGAGCTATCTTTAGCGACATCAAAGGTAAAATTTCATGTACGGCCATAGAAATATTAGAGGAAACTATTAAAAAGGTCGGGGATTTATGTTTCACTCCCACAAAGTATGGTTGTGTTATTAGGACAACACACAATTTACCTTGTGTGTGTGAGTGTGCTACGATCGTGAGAGAAGGTAGGTCGATTCAAAAGAGTGAATATGATGTTTATTGGAGTACTTTAGAGATCAAACCTAAGGATAACGTTGGTACCGAAGATGAGCTTACAAGAAAGCTATCCTTAATAGATAGTACCACGGTGGTTACCGTCCACAAGTGCAAGATAACATAATAAATAGGATGATGCAAATCCTAGATCCTGCTAGAAGACATGTTTTGGAACTTAAGGAACCGGTTATCACGAAAGGTCGGAAAAAAGCCGGTCCCGACAAGTCAACTAAGCGGGACCCATCCGAGTGGGAATACGGTGATAGTTTAGGCGCTAGTACTCATGGTACGATAGCTAGCACTGTCGCGTCGGTGGTTAAGGCATTTTTAGTACCCCAAGCCAAGTCCAAATCTAAAGCCCCACCGAAAAAGGAGAAAGCGACTCGATCTAGAAAATCGAATAAAAGAAAAGGATTGAGCGCATACGAGATTTGTATTCCCGAGTACTTGCACAACTACATAACTAGCTTTGAAGACGTTTCTCCTGACGCAAATTGTGGATTTAGGGCCGTTGCTTTGACGATTAAACACAATTTTGATTCATGGGATGAAGCGAGAAGGGATTTGATGTATGAATTTTCAAGTCAACGTGATCTTTGGGAGATGGTTTTTGATGGTGCACAACGTGTTGATAACCTATTGCGAAGATTGGATTGTTTCAAAATGTGCGAAAGCGGTTGTAGGCACTGCAACATGTGCGTACTTTTTTGCTTTATAGGCGTCACAAAATCATTCGTCAACTTGGATTACGTTATCCTTATCTTACAGGTGTCGTTTATTAATTGGTCTACTTAGATTATTTTCTTTGAATCATAGAAGGCCTTTAAGTAGACGTTTTTGAGGTAGTAAAAATATAGCAAATATACAATTACAAAAATGTGTCCATGGACTGAGTTAGAAGATTAATATCTGATGAGGGCATCAATCGAATTTGGTAACACGAACATGGTAGAGGGGGGTAAAACGTACTGGGAGGCATTGCTATGCCAAATGTATTTCCTATATGGAAGAGATGGTGGCCAGTCTCCTAGAATTTCTAGGCGTGTAGATGAGGTGAAATCTAGGTGGTCAGTCCTAGTCACATACCGTATGCATCCAGTTTCCAAGCTCAACGACTTGGAACGTCGTGTTGGGTGTAACCGGTTCAATTGCATGGTCACAGATTCTCTAACAAAGGAGCAGCTGGATCAAATTCGTTTTGAGATTATTGACATCCGGGTAGAAGAAATGCGTGAATACCATGATACGAAAGAAGAAATGAGGTTGATGAAATGGAACTAGTGTGATAGATAAACTGTGGTTTGTACAAGTGGATGGCTTATGTTCCAGTTCATATTTCAGACTATGTTTTAGTTTCTGTTTCAGACTATATTTGAGTTTCTGTTTTAGTTTATGTTTCAGTTTGTGTTTCTGTTTATGTTCGAGTTTGAGTTTCAGCTTATATTTCAGTTTATGTTGCAGTTTGTGCTACTTTGATGCTGCTTTTTAAGTTAAAGTTTGAACAAATGTCATTTTTTATTATAACTTCAAAATGTAACAAAATACCAACCATTTATCATTCAAATGTAACAGAATACCATAAAACATGACAAAACAATAACAGTAGAAACGCCTTGCATACATAACATATAAAACGTCATAAACTGTCGACCATGAAAACATAAATAATAATCAATCCCAATACTCGTGAGCAAAACGGTAGCACTCGTCCAGAGGCTCACGAAGGTCCTGCAAACTAATGATGGGGTGGCTCTGCTCGAACGCCTGAAAATCAAGTTGGCGCGTAGTCAGCTCGTGCAGTCTGGTGGCATGTGCGGGTGCGGAGGGGTTCAACCCTAACTATGCATCAGCTCGGTGAGTCTCTGGATGGGATATGATGTACCAGAATTTCTTTGTAACCCATGAAGAGTAGATCAAACTAGTAACATCCTCCTGTACATGAATATACTCTCCACCTTTTAAAATCTGGTGAGTATAGTGTGACTCACAGTTGTCCCAAATGAATGCATCACAGTTGTAGAGGGTGTTCGCACGGTGATCCCTACTAGAATCGGTACGAATCAGACGCAGTACACCAGGAACCTATATTTTAACAATTATTCTGTAACATACATGCGTAAAAAAATAATATTAATATCTCGAGTATCACAAAATATCACCTGATGAATGCGACCCAACTATCTAGCCACCCGTAGCCACATAATATTAACAATTATTTTAAAAATTTATTATCATCATAATTCATCATGAAATTCTTGAACTACTCGATATGGTTATCCAAATATCAGTTTCAATCAAACTTATCAACTTTTGATATGTCAAATCGCTTCATCAAATGTCTGGATAATTTTTTTATTAATAGTAAAGATTGCTTCCAACTATGCCCCTGACTATATTGATGCTTCCTAGACCTTCATCAATTATTGAATAAAGACCAAGCTTGGAATGATTCACAAATCAACTATTGACATGGTAATCAAAACTTTGGTTACCAAACCCTTTTATTGATATTACTGGTTGATCACTTGTTTCATAGAAAATATTGCAGGATTTTCTTGAACCTCAGCTATAGCTTTCAGTTATCCTACCCTACCCTTGATGACCATCCAAGTCTTAATTTCAAATGTGGGTACCTGCTTATCCGATGAATCACGTTGTCTTTTCGAATTTCGTTATTGTTTATAATTTCTAAACTGACTAAAATGTCTTTTTAAATAAAAATTTCTCATGTGGCAATGATTCCATTCTGGGGAATGATAATTTTTTCAAAATCGGGCACATAGTAGTCAATAGACTCCGAACAAAAATCAGAGATGTCTGGTTTTGTGGTCCTTTTTTCAAGGAATGGTAACTTTGGTTCGATTGAATTTTTTTCATTCGCTATTTTTCTTGATATCACATAGATTCCTACTCAACATCATCACCCTCGTAAAAAATTATTTCTTTCTATTTTTTTTTAAATTTCTGACCGGATCTTACCATTGTCTCTCCATGAGCCCTTATTGCATTAATTTCATCCAACAATTGATCCTGATGTCCCTCTAAGTCTAACTTATTTTGTTACTCTTCAAGTTGTTGTTGTGTTTGAGCACCCTATACAAACGGATATGAGCCCTCTCCAATTTTCGTTCCTTTTATAATCATCGTAGGATTTATTTGTGTTTAAGAATATATTTCTCACAAAACCCCGAAGTCGAGCTTAGTGTCTTAGTGGTTTTGGATATTATATCTGGATACCAATTTAAGCTCCCGGAGTAATTGTCACTGATGACTCTTGAAAATATTGAAAGAGAAAATATCCAGATACTAGTCTAAGCTCCCACTGTGATAGATTTATTATAAGAATTCTAGAGAGAAAAACTTCCAAAAGTAGTAATAAAATAATAATAATTCATTATTTCTACAAAAAAATATACTACCTTATATAATAATGGTGGCATGCCTTTAGACCTATATAAATTTAAATCTGGTTAATTTACCTTATTAACTTACTAAGTTAAAATATATTTACTTCTTATTTCCTAAGATACCCTCAATATTACAGATTTGTTGGGTTTATATTAAAAAGTAAATACCAGCCCAATATCTTACCGGTTCGGCTTAAAGGTCAAATAAATCCTACCATTATCAACACTCATACAAGAAAAGTTCAACTAGATATTATTTATAGGTCTATTAAGCTTGCAGTCATGTGTGACAACCACTTATTTGATAATAGACCAATATGATATTTCGCAACGTTATCCTCTTTTGTGTTAATCATATGCCATTGAAAAGCTTGATTCATATCATATTTACCTTGAATAAATCTAAAGTTCAATTCCACTTAATCCAACAAGCACTTTCAAATTAATGTATCATCAAAGAGAAAAAAAACTTACCACTTGAAATCAACGCCTTTAATAGTCATGGTACAAACAAACCCTAATTTTTATTGTTGTTAAAAATCGAGCATTAAATTGAAATCAAGGCACTTTCAAATTAATGTATCATCAAAGCACTTCCTATCCAAATATGTTTTTAGGACACATTTAATACAAATCGAGCATTAAATTGAAAATCTTTTTTCACCAGCTTGTTTCTTGAAAGCCATAATTTTGAATTAAAAATAATTGTTAATACAAAGTTTTTGAGGTTATCATAAATAAAAATCATCAACAACTTGTATTGATGGTCACATTCAATCTAAAATGATGGTTTGTAATAAGAAATGGGTGTGGTGAAAAAAATGTGTTTAGGATTTTAATTTTGAGAGAGAATAAAGATAAGAAAGTTTATATTTTACAATTAATATGGTTGTACGGTTTCACATATACATACATTTCAGCAAAAAAATGTATAGCCAAAACAAATATTTTTCCATTTTTTTATATTGGATAAGTAATAACTAGGTTTGCCTAGTATGGACCCGCGTATAGATCTTTATCATCCTTTAGAAACCTGTCTCTCTTAGCTTTTTTTTATCTCTCACTTGGAGGCATTTTGTTGTTATTGTAGTTTTTGTGTGGGTTTGGAATATTTATATATAAAACTGGAATGCGGTAAGTTATTTTTATGTTTAATGCTTTAAAATTGTTCTGGCTACCAACTGATTGGTTAATACTAGTAAAGTGTATTGCCAACTATTATGTTAACTCGAATAATCAATATAATTAACTAAATTTGTAATGCTTAATTAGACGTGTATCCAAACTCTGTAAAGTTTTAATGTTTGGTTAAACGTGTATCCAAACTCTGTAAGTTATGTGTGTCTATATTCTGTAAGTTCTTAAATGAGGTGTTTTTCATTATTTTTAAGTGGTTAGTCTTTGAATATTTTGCAGTTGATTCAGTTACTTTCACATGACAAATGTGCAAATGATATAAACAATGAAAGATACGAATATGTTGTTTATTCGCTTTTTCGCAGCGGCTAATTTGAATATTTCACATTTCTAAATTAGCTTCACACTTCACACATCTTTGCATGACACGATCATGAAAAATATGCATTTTAGTTTCACATGTTTCTGACAAGAGATATTCATAATATTATTTGACAACAAATAACAAAAATAATTTAAATATGCGAATAAATTTGACTTCCCAAATTAGATCTCTAGTTAATCCTTACACGTTATCTTTCTCTCTCATTACAACCCTCCGCTCTTTCAAATTTCCACTGATTTCACAAATTACATGATCCCCGCAGATCAAATCATGCAGTACACAAATCTTATTTGTGTTTGCGTTTTGTTGTTTGTGGTATTTTATTTGTGTTATAGCATGTGACTTTGAACTTAATTTCGCAAGTACAATGATGCATAACCATAACTTGTTTTTTGTTTGTTTGTATGATCTTTGACTTGTCATGCAAAACCCAATGAATCAATCTCTCGTGTACATATGTGTTTTCAATATTAAAATAAAATACGTCATGTATTAAATGTTTTTCAGTCTCTAGTATAGATAAAGAAGTCAGAGGATTAGTGAACTTTTATTCTGAATTCAGCGCTTTAACAAAAATAATGAATACATTAATGGTAAACAAGAATCACATAAACACAACAAAAATACGCATTTCTCCCCTCTTCAAAGCTACATAAGATCTATTGTTCTTCTTGGAAGAAAGTCTACAACTGATTTGGAGAATGTGGTCTTAACATACATAGGTTGAAAAACATTCAGAAAGCTTTCTCTTGCAAACTCTGGAAAAACTTCAGAGAAAACACCTTATTGTATGCTAGAATTATGCAGAGTATCCACTGCAAAGGAAACCATCCTCTACAAATTAACTTCTCAAAAAAGGTTTCTTAACATGTAAGAGACTAGTATAAATAAAAGAATTTGCAGAAGGAAAAATCAGGTGGAAGCTGGGGGGAGGTAAAGTTGATATGTGGTTAGATAACTGGTTTGGTAAAAATCCTTTAATAAAGCTTGCACATAAATCAAATGATAGTTGGTTTAAAGAAATTCATGTTACATCCTTTTGAGAAGGTAACAGATGGAAGTCAATAAACTTCAAAGTTAACTTATTGACTCTAACATTACCCTTGTCCTAAAAACTAACATTAAAGAAAATGACAAATGAAAAATTGAATGGAGTTTATCCAGCAATGACAACTTCAGTGTTAAAGATACTTTGAAGGGCATCAGACCAGCTCTGTTCAATTTATCTTTATTTAAAAATTTGTGGAACAACGTAACCCCATGAAAATGTTCTTTCTTAACTTTGAGACTATTGACGAACAAGCTGCCGATTGATTATATCATCAAAGCTAGACATATTCATCTTGCATCCAAATGCCAGTTTTGCCTTAATGAAGAATCAAAAGACCATCTATTTATATCATGTAACTTTGCTTTGAGTATATGACTTGATTTTGCAGGTATCCTTAGGATTTATATAAGAAGACATATGACTTTAAATCATCTACTTAGAACTTGGTTCTAGTTAGCTCCAGTAAGGATTCATGTCAAATCAATACTGCCCCCTCTTATTTGCTGGGCAATTTGACAACAACTCAATAAGACGAAAACAATGGAGAAAATTTCTATTCAAGATCAACTATTAACTACATCATAAACATGTTGCCCATCTAGACCATTCTAAACTACTTTTAAGGAAGCACTGAAAACTGAGCGAGAGGGAAGCAACATCTCTGGGTTTTGTTAATTACATCATATCTAAACAGAAAATCACTTACCCAAATGGGAGCTTCCACAGCCAGGGAGATTCAAACTAAATTCAGAAGCATGTTGCTTATCATCTGGAGAATCAAATGGAGGAATACTTATTAGAGATAACAAGGGAGTTATAATGAGTGGATATGGCAATAATTATGGAAAACTTACTCCGTTAAAAGCTGAAGCAAGGGCAATGCTAGATGGACTTCTCATCTGCAAAATCATTGGTATAAGGGAAGTTAACATTGAATCAGATTGTAGAATTCTGATTTCTCTTTTTTTCTATTAAAATCCCAAATTACTTAGCATCAATAATGGACAGAATCAAATCTTTTGTTCATTTTATTTTTAGGGAATAGAATCGAGATGCGGATTGGCTAGCTCGGTGGACCCTAAAGTGTAAAATGAAGATAGACTATACGAACTCTAAACCTCCAGCTCAACTAGAAGCTATTTCGAAACTAGAAAGCCTAGGAATAGGTTACATTAGAACTGGTTTGTAATTGGCTTACCTCTGTTTTGCAGAACTGATGAAGATGAACCTAACTTCCTTGAAGAAGATGATCCATATGGAGAAACAAACAGAAATACGAAATGAAGTGATTGAAAGATTGAGAAGAATGAAGAAAGTGAAAATACTCATGAAGGTCTGTTTAAACAATTACTGGAGCCAGACTCTCTACCAAACAGATTAATTATCTGGAAGAGAATCAAGGAGAATTATAACGAAATTTCTCTCTTGAAAGAACTAAAATTTCTGTCTCTTCTCTGAAAGAAGCTACTTGAGTAGAAGCTTGGAGTAGACATTGAATTCAAATCTAAAAGAGCGGGAAAATTTGGGGTAGTATATTTCGTTTAATCTTTTCAAACTTTCATTTCAGTCCTCTATCTGTTACTTATTTCAAATCAAAGACTCGAAGTTGTAAAATTCTTTATTTAACCCTTTCAATAAAATTTCTTTTTAGATTAAAAAAACTGCACAAGATCGTAATGAATTAATAAACAAATCAAATTATGATCTCAATATAGTAAGGTTTGAATTTGAATTAAAAATTTAAATTTTATAATATTAAGGTGAGCTAGTAAATTATTTACAATTTCTACAAAGAAGAGTTTTTTAGTTTTGATATAAAAATATAATATTTATAATTCTAAATTACTATAAAAACTAAAGTAAAGTACCGATTCACTGTGCTTATTAACAGTGAATTGGTACTTTACCAATATGCACTTGGGTTTATCAATTTAACGGGCCTAAGTTTTCTGGCCCAGAGTTTTAGGTTTTATTCTTTCTCTAAGTATCCATTTCAACCTTTTACTTTTGGTGCGTGTCATGTGTATAAGCGTCTGTCTGCTACGTGTTTTGTTTATAGCTTCCATTTGCTGCGTGTCTTACTTATAAGTTTTTACATGTTTTATATATATATATTGTTTGTGCGATTCATTACCTATCCAAAATCTTCAATTAAGAGAAAAGCTTTTTTTTTTACAGTGTTCTCTTTTATTCCTCTTTCGAGGTATAATTTCAAATTTACGCATCATTTATTTAAAGGAAGTTGCCTGAACATTTCATTATTATCTATAATTTGGTCTAATTTTTTCATTTTGATGGTTTTCTCTATATTCCGATCTTCTTCTTCGTCGTCGTTTTCATTAGCAAGGTAATTTGGTCTAATTTTTTCATTCCGATGGTTTTTTCTATATTCCGATCTTCTTCTTCTTCATTAGCAAAGTAATTTGGTCTAATTTTTCTCTATATTCAATCTTCTTATATTTCGATCTTCTTCATTGTCTTCATTAACAAGGTAATTTTTTTTTAATTTTTTGTTTTTTGTCTTCATCTCTCTCTTTTTCTCTTTTGTAGCTTTATCATAAATCAAATCTATTTTTATACTTTGAGATTAGTTAAAAGAAATAAAGTTTTTGTTTTGATTCTTATTTTGTCTAATTTTTCATTCTGGTGGTTTTCTCTTTATTCCGATCTTCTTATATTTCGAATCTTCTTCGTCGTCTTCATTACCAAAGTAATTTTTTTTTCTTTTTGTCTTCATCACTTTTTTTTCTTATATACTGTGAGATTAGTGAAAGAAATAAAGGTTTTTTTATTCTTAAAAAAGAAAGAAAGATGACAAGAAAGAAAAGAATACATATCTTTTAAATCTATTTTTATATTGTGAGATTAGTAAAAAGATATAAAGGTTTTTGTTTTGATTCTTAAAAAAGAAAGAAAGATGACAAAAAAGAAAAAAACGGAGTTATAATTAAGTTAGAAAAGTTATAATTAAGGTAGAAATTATTGACGAATTCTCGAGTTCTTCCACCAAACCAAAATTGATGAATTACTAAAAACAAGAGAAAATAAAGTATATTAAATTAAACAAAATGAATGAAATGGAAAGAATGATGATGGATTTACTGTATAATTTATTTAGATTTTTGTTCTTTTAATTTTAATTTCATACAATTTCATAAAAGTGTTTATTATTTTAGGTTTTGTTTCTATATCTGATTTTATTTTTTATTTTTGCAGTATATGATGATCTTCATTCTTCAAGACAGGTATTTGTTCATTCTTGAAGATATGTATTCGTCTAAAGGAAACTGTTGTATTATATTTTCAATTATTTAATTATTGTTTATCCATCTGTTTCTTTCATATACTGTATTTTTCTTATGTATTTGATTTTGATTTTTGTTTCCAAATTTTATTATTGTTGGAGAAAAAGGTAAGGGTGTTGTTTCTAAGTGGCTTAGAAAAACACATTTAAGAAGAACAATGAAAAGATGGTCGGTTAACAAAAAAAAATTATGAAGTTTAATTCCAATCTTTTAATTTTCGATCTAAGTACTTTTCCATGTGAGTTTTACATTTTTCGTTTGGATCTTTTTAATATGAGGTTTTGAGATTAACAATACTTATTTAAGTGCTAGAAGAACAGTTTCAAGATATATCTGGAATTTAAATTTAGATCTAACGAATTTGAGCTTGATGTGAATCTATGAAGAGAAGATCATTTCTACAGTAGATTATAAGGCATGTAAATGGTTTTCTAATAATCTTAAAGTGAGAGTCAAAGGACGGTATTGGGGTCTACCACTCTCTTTTCAATAGATGTAAACTTACTCCATCGTGATGGTCTCTCTCGAATAAGGTAACTTTCCCTTCTTGATTTCTATAAGCATCGAAATTACTAAATTTTCTGTTTCTCTTTCGATTTTTATTCTTCTTTTGAATTTGATTGCTAAGTAGTTGATTATGTTTATACTCTTTCTTGATTCAAGCTTAGTGTTCACAATTTTTTCATCAGATTTATTAGTTCCATATCATCGTCGTCGTCTTCGATTTTGTTTTTTTTTAATTATCTGAAGTATAGAAGTGCTTGATCGTGATGAAGTGTAATATTCAATTGTTAATGCAGATTCATGGGTTTTTAGGATTGTTAGAGCTCAAACAAGTAAAGTGGATAGAAGAGCTCAAACAAATGGAGTGAATATATTTCTGACCACATGCTCTCGCTCTCCCTTAAACAGGTAAGATTCTTTCCAAATCCATCAAAATCCCTCAATATATGTATATATGCCATCATATAAAAACATTGTAAAAACCCTAAATTGTTTTTCTTTTTCAGGTAAAGAGTTAAAAACCTAAATTGTTTTTTTCTTTCAGGTAAAGAGTGACAAAAATAGTTGAAGCCAAGATTTACAATTTCTTTTAACGTTAGCTCGAACAAGTGGATCGTGAAATTTAATCTTTTTCTTTAGAAAAATGGATATACTTCTTAGCAACTGAAAAGACCTCAGGTATCATCATTCCAACCAAATATTGCTGCATAAATTGATTATTTGATACTTTGTTACCATTTTCAACTATCATCTAATTTTTGTGATTTTCATTGTAGTTCTTTATACCAGTTTATTTTTGTGCTCTCTCTGTTTAGCTTGATATTTGTGTCTTACACTATCTTTGTATTAAAGAATTTATTTTCTCTTCATATTATTGTCTTAAACTATTTTTGTGATAAAACTTACTCAACCTAGAGATACCAGTACGACGGATCATAGAATAATAGGAGTAAGCATTTGGTTTTCAGTGATAGGAATGCGCATTTGGTTCTAAATGATTATAAGGTATGGTTTATGAGATTTCTATTCAAATAAATCCTAATGGAAGTAACTAGATATTGCCGTATTTTAGCTATGAGATTTTGATTGGCTATTATTCTTTTTTCCCATCCATTTCAGCTTACACCAATTGTTCCCAGTTTCTCCCGAGTACTCTTTCCGAATAGATGGATTAGATGATCAATCTATCTAATGCGACTATTCCATCAACATGACGTATAAGACTATAGAAGTCTGCTAATGATCTTAAAGTGAGAGTCAAAGGCCGGTATTGGGGCCTACCACTCTCTTTTCAATACATGTAAACTTACTCCATCCTGACGATCTCTCTCTCTCGAATAAGGTAACTTTCTCTCCTTGATTTCTATAAGCATCGAAATTACTAAAGTTTCTGTTTTGATTTTTATTCTTCTTTTGAATTTGATTGCTAAGTAGCTGATTATGTTTATACTCTTTCTCGATTCAAGCTTAGTGTAAAAAATCTCCCACCAAGTTTAGCTTCTCTTGAAGGACGCCCGTATATTTTTAAAGTCCGCTTTGGTAATGTTAGAAATGACTTCGCTATTATGCACATGTTTGAGGACGATGTTGTCATCGCACCGAATGTATCACCACCTCCTCTAGGAGAAAAAGCGATCAACCTTGATAAAAAGAAACGACCACTTGAAGCATCAAAGGAAAACGAACCCAATAAGAAAATTAAAAAAACCCGTTAGTTCAGACATGTTGATGTGTGTTTGTAAATAACTCTTTTTTGTACTACCTTTCTAAAATAGTTAGTTCACACATGTTTATGTATATTTGTAAAAAAACTTTTTTTTTGTACTATTTATAGTTTGTAAAATAATTTTGTGTTTACTTATGTTTTCGGTTGTACAAGAAATGTTTGTAACCTTTTGTCTTTTGTTTTATAAAATGAATTTTTATAAATAATTATATAACTATCATTTTAGTTTTTTTTATAGATATGCACGTTTTGTAATGATTTATGTGATTAACCCGCGGCAAAGCGCGAAACATTTTTCTAATTACGATCTAAAACATATTAAAAAAACACTATCAAAAAAATTATTAATTCAACTTCCGAATCAACCACAAAAAATATTTAGTTACCGCCTTATTGAATATTTTATAATCAGTATTAAAACACAGAAAAAGTAACGTAAGGATCGAGAACAAATTCGAAGTGTAAAAACTATGTAATAGAATATGAAACCTAATTAGTATATATTTTGTATTCTATCGCTATAAATTTGTTATATAACTTTTGTTTATAAATGTTTAAATTTAATTAGAAATAAATTTTTAACATGATATTCAATTTTATTTAGGTACGGATTAGATTTTTCATATTTTATAATGGAGATTTTGAAGAGCGGATCTTTTGGTGCTAAGACCTAGGTTTAAAGTAATATGATTTAGATTTAAAATGATTTAGCTTTGTGTTCCAATCATGAAGAATTTAATATACCAATTTATGGAGTTTGAGAATTTGATAAATCATTGCAGAAAAACACCACTCATCCCTCACATTTCTCATTTGTAACAAGTTCGTCATTTTGGTTTCGGACCGTAATAAAGTGGTCCTCCGTTTTCAAAAATCGGAACAAAACGGTCCTTATTGACCTTAACCCACTTTTTCTACTATTTATACCATTTGACCAGCCACATCAGCGATCCACGTGGGACGCTGATGTGGCAACAGTGAAAAAAGCTAAAACGTTTTTTACTTTATCCAAATCTTTTAACCTTAATTCTACCCATAACCCGGTCCAACTAACAAAAAAAACACGATAAGCACATCTACCCTAACCCTAGATCCACTCAGCCTTTCCCTTTCTCATTCCAACCTAAACCAGAAATCTAACCCTAAATCTCATCTCCTTCTCCTCTCTCAAAAAAACAATGCTTTGGATCCCTTTCTTTTTTAAATTTCTGCTTTTTGTTCCCCAGCCTTATCGAACACGACAATCAATTGCTTGATTTTTTTTCTCTATCTTCACTATCACCAAAACTTACTCCATTTTTATCTTTTACTCTCCTTTTTTCGGACAACTAATCGAGTAATATATGGAGTAATGGTTGAATAAACTGGGTTTACATCATTCTCTGTGATTAGAATCTGAGATCTGTTTGAATCGTAACTTTGGTACTTCGTACACTCATCAATGGAAGCTTTATGCCTTCTCAAAACATGTTATGGGTTAAATATCTTGGAAACATTATCTAGGTTTCCTCCAATTTCACTTTTCGATTCATTTAAGATTGTGATTGTACTACCATAATGTTAGAATATAAAGTATATTAAGTTTCCTTGTATAAGCCTTTAAGTTCTCTATATATTAAGAGCCTTACTTGGGTTTGCATTATAAAAAAACAGTTCAATACAAAAAGGAACATTTTCTAATAAACACAAAACCCTAGCCGCTTCCTGGCGGCTACTTCTCTCTTTGTTTTTTAACATGGTATTATAGCACATGTGATTCTGGGAATTCTAAACATCCTCAACAAAGATGGCTGGCAATGAAGTCGTGGTCAGTCAAATCCTTGATGAATTAACAATGCAGATTGGTGCCATTCTGAGAAATGGTCTTGGAACACAACAACAAACAACTAACCCCGAGAATTTATCCCTAGGGATTAAACTCGGTGGTGACAACTATGCCCTATGGGCAAACCTGATGAAGAAAGCAATTGGGGGAAGGGGAGATGTTCTCACATTACAGGGGAGCCGACAGCTCCATCCAAAACTGACAACGCATATACAAGGTGGGAACAAGATGATCAATGTGTTTTCACATGGATTATCCAGAATCTTAAATCCATCTTGATGAATAATGTCTCGCAATATCCCACAGCAAAAGCCCTCTAGGATGGGTTAACCACCACATACGGTTCTGGTACAGATTCGTTACAGGTGTTTGACCTTCATAAGAGGGCTAATTCATTAAGGCAAGGGTCCGATACACTAGAAGACTTGTGGAACAAACTACAGAACATCTGGATATCTATAGATAGGCGAGATCCGAACCCTATAAAAGACCCAGAATACATTCAGATCTACAATAAGAAGACTCAAGAACAAAGACTTTATCAATTGCTAATGGTGATTAATGACAAGCTGGAACCAGTCAAGAGAGATATCATGAAAAAGGATCCTATTCCTTCCGTGGAAACATCATATGCTACAATACGAAGGGAAGTGGCCAAGCTTAATATACTAAAATCAAGTTCTTCTGATAGTGACTCGATTGAAATTGGAATGGGTTTGGCTGCTAAGATTCTGCACAGAGGTTTAAATTCCGATCCAAAGAGAAAAAAGATAAATCCAAGTTGTATTGCACTCATTGTGGGATGAAGAAACACACTAAAGAGACATGTTTCTAGCTAGTTGGCTATCCAGAATGTTAGGAGGACGGTCATACAGAGAAAAATAACCAGCGTTTCAGATCTAATGTCAAACGGGCTTCGTCTACAAGTGGCGGTGAAGATCCGACTAAAAATGAGCAAGGAAGTGGCACTGGTTTTGGAGGAATGGTGGCGAACTCCTATGAAAAACTTGGAGGTAAAAGGTTTGAGAAATCAATGAATTGGATCTTTGATTGCGGGGCTACGGACACCATGTCTTATGATCCTAAAGACTTTGGTGACATGTCATCTCCAAAGAAGTCCCATATTGAGACTGCTAGTGGAGAAATTTGTGAAGTCAAAGGGGGAGGTTCAATTATTTTTTCAGAAAAATGGAAATTAAAAACTGCCTCTACATTCCTTCACTATCCTTAAAGTTATTATCTGTTAGTCAAGTGACAAAACAACTCAACTGTGTGGTTCTTATGTATCCATTTTTTTTCATTTTACAGGACATTCGTACGAAGGAGATCATTGGGCGTGGTACTAAACAATGAGGTCTCTATTATGTTGATGAGGTAGTTCATAAGGGACATGCCATGCTTGCTCACGGAACAACCGAAAGGCAACTTTGGTTATGGCACCGGCGACTTGGTCATCCTTTTTTTAGCTATCTTAAAAGTTTGTTTCCTAGTCTTTTTTTGAATAATTCCATTCATGAGAAATGTGAAACCTGTATTCTTGCAAAATATCGTAGGGTCTCATTTAATCAAAGTAATACTAGAGTTGATTATGCTTTTTCGCTAATCCATTCTGATGTTTGGGGTCCAGCACCAAATTCCAGTAACATTCAAATCAGATACTTTGTTTTATTTGTGGGTGATTTCTCAAGAATGACTTGGATATACTTCATAAAACATAAATCGGAAGTACCAGAAATATTTGTTTGTTTTTACAAAATGATTTTGACTCAATTTGAAAAAAAAAATACAGACTCTCCGTTCTGATAATGGAACAGAGTTTATCAACCAAAGAATGCATAATTTCTTCAAAACAAATGGTCTTATCCATCAAACCACTTGTCCAAACACACCTCAATAAAACGGTACTTCAAAACGAAAAAATCGTACTTTACTTGAAAAAACTCGTGTTAGTATGATTGAATCTAGAGTTCCTCATTCTCTTTGGCCAGAATCTCTTGCTACAGCCACGTATCTTGCAAATTGTCTACCAACCCGATGTCTAGGAAATAAAACTCCATTACAAGTGCTTGCCACCCAAGTTACAATTCCATCTGTTATGACCTTACCACCTCGTGTATTTGGTTGTTCGGTGTTTGTTCATATCTCTAAAACTAGTCGAAACAAACTTAATCCGTGTGCTGAAAAGTGTGTATTCGTTGGGTACGGTGTCCATCAAATGGGCTATCGGTGTTACAATCCGGTTACTCGTCGAATCCATGTCACCATGGACTGTGACTTCTTAGAATCCGATTATTTTTTTGACCACCAATCTCGTGCTCAAGGGGAGAAAGTAAGTGAACCACTCGACTGGTTGATATATGAAAGTTACTTTGAGGATGTGCCGACAAAGTCGGTAGATGGCGCCACCGAACACGCCTCTTCCAACATAAAGGAGATTGACGAGGCAGTTCTTACCACCAATGATTCTCCTGAAGACAATGTCCAACAAGAAATAAATGCCATGGATACTACCAGCGAATCAGCCGAAGAAAATGTCCATCAAGAGGTAAACAATTTACAATGTCATAATTCACAAAATGCTACTGACCATGACATTTCAGGAAGTTCATTTGTTGAAACTCAAACTCTGGTTCTTCCCCCAAGAAAAAATAGAGGGGTTCCTCCTGACCGGTATTCACCGGAACACGTTCCTCGTGCTTCTACATATCCGGTAAAAACGGACAGGAAAGGAATGACGAAGATTACAAAGGCGTTTTTAGGTACTATTCTCTCTGAACAAATCCCTAAAACAGCTCAAGAAGCTAAGAAGATGACTAAATGACATAAGGCAATGAATACCGAAATAGAAGCTCTAAAAAGGAATGGTAAATGGGAAAATTGTGTGTTACCACAAGGGAAGAAAGCAGTCGGGTGTAGATGGGTGTTTAATATAAAATATAAATCTGATGGCACCATTGAGCAACACAAGGCAAGATTGGTTGCCAAATAATATACACAAACATATGGTATAGACTACTCTGAAACGTTTTCTCCGATTGCAAAGATTGAAACTATCAGAGTTTTACTTTCAATAGCCGCGGATAAATATTGGCCTCTTCATCAATTTGATGTAAAGAATGCTTTCTTATACGGAGACTTGGAAGAAGAGGTATATATGGAACCCCCCACCAGGGTTCTCTGATGGTTTTCAAGAAAATGAGGTATGTAAACTGAAAAAGGCATTATATGGGCTCCAACAGTCTCCTCGTGCTTGGTTTGGGAGATTTACAATGGAAATGAAGCAGTATAGCTACAAACAGAGTAATGGGGATCATACCTTGTTTTACCAAAGGAGAGGAGAATTAGTCACTTGTCTTATAATATATGTCGACGATATGATTATAACACGGAATGACGAAGAAGAAATTAGCTCTCTTAGGAAGAACCTCTTCAAGGAGTTCGAAATGAAAAACCTTGGGGGAGTAAAGTATTTCTTAGGAATCGAGGTTCTTAGGTCAGGATAAAAGATTTATATCTCCCAACGGAAATATATATTGGATTTATTAGCTGAAGTTGGCATGGTGGATTGCAAAACAAATAACACTCCTATGGTTGTGAATCACAAACTAAAGATAATTGAAGGGGCTTAACCAACGAGTAAAGAAAGGTACCAAAGGTTGTGGGAAAATTGATTTACGTGGTTTACACTCGACCCGACATTGCATACGTGGTGGGAGTAGTTAGCCAGTTCATGCATCATCCTCAGGAACACCATATGGAGGCAGTATTGAGGATTATTCGATATCTCAAAGGCACACCAGGAAGAGGCATAATTTGTAAGAAAAATGGACACCTTGATGTTGAAGTATTCACATATGCTGATTGGGGAGGGAATCCTAACGACAAGCGATCAACTGCTGGATACTTTACTCTTCTTGGAGGTAACTTGATGACTTTGAGGAGTAAGAAACATAAAGTAATATCACTGTCAAGTGATGAATCAGAATTTAGAGGAATCGTTAAGGGGATTACCGAGATACTTTGGTTAAAGAAGATAATGAAAGAAATTGGATCCCCTCTGAAGTGTCTAACTCAGTTAATGTGCAATAATAAAGCTGCGATTAAGATTTCAGAGAACTCGGTACAGCACGATAGAACAAAGCACGTTGAAATAGATAGGCACTTAATAAAAGAAAAGATTGAAGATGGGACAGTTGAACTTCTGTTTGTTAGATCCGAAGACCAACTGGCAGACATCCTAACAAAAGCGGTTGCTGCAAGAACATTCGAATCAGTTTTATCCAAGTTGGATATTGGTGATCCCACTACACAACTTGAGGGGGAGTGTTAGAATATTCAGTATATTAAGTTTCCTTGTATAGGCCTCTAAGTTCTACATATATTGAGAGCCTTACTTGGGTTTGCATTATAAAAAAACAGTTCAATACAAAAAGAACATTTTCTAATAAACACAAAACCCAAGCCGCTTCCTGACGGCTACTTCTCTCTTTGTTTTTTAACATATAATGTTTTTTAACAAGATTCATCAAATACACATCTGGGTTGTCTCTGATTTCAAGTTCAGACGTCTCGAAAATGATTTTATACGCTTCGAATTCCTCAATGCGTAGCGAATAATCAATTTCATGCCACGATAAGCTGTTTCTCAATTTATAGAACTTGGTAAGAAGATAACTCAAATTGTGCTGTTTCGGAAGAGCATTATCGTGACATAGAGTAAAAAAAAGAGCAAGAGAGAGGTTGTGATAAAGAGAGGAGATATAAAATATAGGATTTTGAGAAAGTAAGGAGAAAAGAAATGAAGTAACCGAATTACATAGAGGTGTGTTCTTTGTTGTTTGTTGTTCTAGTGAGGTAAAGAATTCTGACATTTTCGTGATAAAGGAAAAAATCAGAGAGAAGAAGATGACATAGATGGGCATATCAGGTTTTTTTGGTTGGTTAGACCGGGTTATGGGTAGAATTAAGGTAAAACGATTTGGATAAAATTAAAAACGGTTTTAACTTTTTTATAGTTGCCACATCAGTGTTCCACGTGGATCACTCATGTGGCTCGTCAAAGGGCATAAATAGTAGAAAAATTGGGCTGAGGTCAATAAGGACCGTTTTGTTCCGCTTTTTGAAACATGAAGGACCATTTTATTACAGCCCCAAATGAAAAGGACGAACTTGTTACAAGTGAGAAACGTGAGGGACCAGTGGTGTTTTTTACCCAAAAAAAAGGTTAAACTACCTTAATAAAATCTATTTTTTTTATAAAAAAGTAATTAAGAAAAACATTGTTTAAATTTACAAACCATGCACCGAAATTACTATTTTTTATGGAGAGAACCCGCAGACGCTACTCAACGAGTGCGCACAAGGAAAACCTTTAGTCTGACGCAATAGCCTGCAAATCAACGCCAGAAGATAAACCACACAAGGTGACAGACTCGGCCAAGAAAGCGTATGTAGAGGGAGGCTTAAATCGATGTCTAGTCCTTCGACTATCACGTGTTTTGCTATTTAGTCTTTCGACTATCACGTTTTCTGCTATTTAGTCCTTCGGCTTAAAAATCACGGGTGAGGATCCCTTGACTATTAAAAATCTATAAATTTAGTCTCGGCACGTAGTCTTCCCTCTGGTTCTGCAACGTATCACCGTAGTTAAATTGTTCCTGTCTCACAAATATATTTTATTTTTTATCTATTTTTCTTTATTTTGTTTTTTTGTTTTCTTTTTTCAATTTATCCCACCTATTTTTCTTTTAGCAACATAAATACTTCTTATCTTAAACGAATCTCATTCTTCCAGCGTCACTATTTCTTTCCCGCAAAATACTCTCTAAAATACTCTCTCACTAGAAGTCATTATCCGGTGTGCTACGGCTACGGAACCAATTGTCATTTATATTAGACATTTAATAAACAAATTCAGCTATTAAGTATCAGATATTTTCAAGCTTATTACCCTCCAAATAAATCATATCCAATTAGTAGATGACTTTAATTTATACTACCATGCGGAAATTGATTCCCGAATGAGATAATCAGTTAATTGCTTTTTAAATTCAATTGCTTGACTTCGTATATTTCCGTTGATAATTTAATAGTTTAGTCTCTATTAAAGTTTCAATCTTTAACCATATATTTACAATTAAAATAGATAAAAGTATAAATTACTTTTCAACCAAATATATTGTTTTTCTGTATGGTTGTTCTCCCATGAACCAAGGGGTTTCTAATCTGGGTTACAGTAGGTTGTTTGGATTGTGTGTGTGTGCGCAGATTTGAATTCCAGTCAGCAACAATGGTGTTGAGACAAGGTGTTGAGATAAGTTCAACTCACACCGACCTTTCAAGAAAACCTAAAAATTCAAAAAGAAAAATATTGGTTACCAGTCAACAACAATGGTGTTGAGAGAAGTTCAACTCACACCCTTTCAAGAAAACCTAAAAATTCAAAAAGAAAAATATTGGTTACAAGCTTCAATGAACTGAAGGAGAGAGCAAGATAAGAAGAAAAGAACGATAGATGGGTATTTAACCTTTTATGTTTTTTAAAAGAAAAATAGGTGCGATAAATTGGGAAAGAAAATGAAAAAAGAACATAACAGACAGAGTATCGCAAATTTTGCGATATTCCGTTTTCAAAAAAAAGAAATAGTAAAAATATAGTATATTCAAAGGGTAAAATGGAATTTATAGTTAAGATACTATTTGTGAGACAACAATTTAACTATTGTGGCAAGTGAAAGTATTCTGACCCGTGATTTTATAGTCGAATGACTAGATAGCAGAAAACGTGGTAGTCGAAAGACAGGTGAGAGGTTCGAACTCATGATTTTTAGTTCCGAACATAGCTTACTCAGCCAACTCGTTACTCCTTAAAATCAACCAACTCGGTTATCCTTGGGATCACGAAATCTACTATTTGAAGTAGAAAGCTTTGGACTTAATTAAATTCCCACATTGTACGAAATTCACTTGATACAAACACCATATCTATGTACAAATCCAAAGCCTAGAGTTATTGTTATTATAAACACACAAATAGATACGAAGACACGACAAAGAAATCAAACCAAACTATTGCTTTCAAAATATCATTCAAACTGAAATTGTTTTACTCAAAATATCAGACTATCAAACAAGTTACTGATTATAAAACAAACTACTGGTGTCAAAATATCAATCAAACCAAGCTATTCAAAACATCATGCTATAGAATCAAACACTATCGTTAAATGAAAGCGAAGCTTGGAACGCTGCAGCTTCGTTAATCTGTGTTTGGATATCGGCCATCATTAGCTGCATATCCTCGCATTGCTTCTTCATATCGTCGTATTGTCTGTAGAGGTCATCAATCCGAGTTCCAACAGCCAGTTCTTTCCTCTTTGAAATTTCCTTCAACTCGGCCTTGAGCCATTCCACCTGGAAACCAGCAGTGTCTAGATCAGTCAAAGTGGCACGCGCATCACATAGGTCGTCTTTGGAAAGTTCTATAGGAGACGAACATAGCTTCTCAATGACGCCAAGAACGACATTCATGTAAGCCGAACGAAGTTCATGATTAGTGAAACGGAAGTTTGAAGCAAAATCTGGATGCTTCGCGAAAATGCGTTTTACAGCTTCTTGTTTTGAAGCCAACACCCGAAACCCATTAACATCAACAGGTTCTGACACCTCAACCTCAGCTTCTATAACAAGTGTATCATTCTCTAAATATCCTTTAGCCTGGTCTTTAAGTTCTTCAAGAGGCATGAAGCATGTAAAACCCCAATCACACAATATGCGGCTAAACAAATGCCTCGATTCTACAGTTAAACCCAAATTACTAAACAGAATCTATTGTTGTAGTTGAATAAAGAAGAAAAAGAAAAGGAAGGTTACTCTTTACTATGGAGAGTTCAGCCTTGACTCCATTAACCACAACGATCATGAAAGTAGCGGTTCTACTCCATCCGTATGGCAACGTTGTAGAATCAGCAGCCTCCAAATAAAGAGACAAATTATCGGTGTTGTTTCCCGTTGGATAAAGTAATACACGCCTGCAGACAGAACACAACAACACAAACATATATTACAGTAAACAACATACCAACAACATACAAACGTGTATATTATATGATTCATTACCATTTGTAACCACCAGCAGTAAACGTGTCTGAGTAGACCTTTTTGGTGTTCAACTCTGAAAAATTCTTGATCGTCCAAGTAAATTTCTTTGACTCCATTTGTTACCTCCAAATTTAGCTGACTGAATAGCTTTCAAAGTATAAATTAAAACAATTCAGCTCAATCGACTCTAACTTGTAAATCTCCTTGATCATATTCGGATATAAACGGATTTAAAATCAATAAACAAAGAACTACAGTGATCACATACCTTGAAGGTAAAAGGTCTTCTTTGCTGTAAATAATTTGCAAAACTTTATTAGAATTGCTGAACTTATCGAAACCCTAGATTACGTACAGGGTTGTGTTTAAAACGAAGGAAAAAATTAAATCGCTGCCGGTGTACTTATAGGGGCGTCAAATCAAGAAGACTACCTATGCTATGCTCAACTATAAAAGTTTTAAATTCAATCTATATATAAATTTAGTCCGGTTAAAAGAAATATAATTTCGACAATCTAGATAAGAGAGCAATCATATCCTGCCATCTAAGTATATTTTAGATACTAATGACAGAAAAGACTAAATAAATACGCTAAGGAAACTAATATATTTCATCGAAAAACATATATTGTGTTACAGCTTGTTTAATTTTTTTAATGGAATTTGGATATTGTATTATAATACAAATAATATTAAAAAAAATATATGACTAAATTTATTATATTTTACCATTTACATTAAGCAACTAATCTATTCATGTTTTTATAAATCTTGTTTTTATAAATTTTATTAGGGTCGAATTGTTCGTGACTAAATTTATAGATATTGTCAAGTCTAGGGATTCAACAGGAAGATTTTGGAGTCAATGGACTAAATAAAAGAAAACAGGATAGTCGAGGAACTATTGAGTTACTTAAGCCGGTTTTATTGGCAAAAAACATTTTTCTAAGTCCCTTCCAAAATATACCTCGTCAATAACCTTATTTGCTTTGTACTCTTTAATCTGTATATGCATCTCATATCGAATCCCAAATCTACCAAATACGAACCCTAATCGAACGCTAAATCTACCAAATAAGAACCCTAACCTAACAAGAACATCTCATATCGTCATATATTCTTCAAAGTATATATCATCTTTCAATTATGCTTGTATGATAACACTTATTGATGCATACCTCAATATCTTTATATGCATTCCACAAAATTAATTCTGAATGACCATCTCGGAATCGGATGCAATTTTTTCTTTCACAAATTACATCTGATTCTGAGATGGCCACTGGAATCAGATGTAATTTTTCAAAAAAAATGTGCACCTGATTCTGATATGGCCACTCGGAATCAGGTGCAATGTCTTTGTCTCCTTATTTGTTTGTAATTTGTTAAAAAAAAACGTTGCACCTGATTCCGAGATGGCCACTCGGAATCACATGCTATCGTTAAAAAAAAAGAATACAAAAGAACAGTCATATGGACACAAAACCAAATCAAACTCGAAAATAGATCAAACAAAAGCATAGACCCTAATCGAACCCTAAATCTACCAAATAAGAACCCTAATCGAATCCTAAATCTACCAAATAAGAACCCTAATCGAACCCTAAATCTACCAAATAAGAACTATAACCTTACAAGAACAATCTTAGCCAAAAGACAGTACCGAAAACTGAAGAACCCTAATCGAACAACAGCCTAGCTGAAAACTGAAAACACAAAAAAACTACTGAAGAAATCTTACCTTTGGGAATAGCTGCTCTCTCTCTTCGATTAGAGTTTTGAAAGGAAACTGGAAAACAAATCTCTCTTCAATTAGGGTTTTGAAAGGGAACCAGAAAACAAAAGACTTTAGAAAACTAAAGAAATAGATAAGTACGGTATTTATAAATGAGTAGAATGATAAATGTCTAATTTTCTTTATGGAGGAAATAACAACATGGGGTTATTTTCAAATTATAGAGGAAATAAAAATTATCATGGAGAAAATAGCTTTGGCCTAAATTTAGTCCGATGAAAAGAAATATAATTTCGACAATCTAGATAGCAATGATATCCTTGCCATCTAGTATATTTTAGATACAAATGACAGAAAACACAAAATAAATATGCTAGGGAAACTATATATATTTTATTGAAAAAATATATTGAGATACAAATTGTTCAATTTTTTTAATGGAATTTGAATATTTTATTATAATACAAATAATATTTAAAAAAATATATGACTAAATTTATTATATTTTATAATTTACATTTAGCAATTAATCTATTCATGTTTTTATAAATGGTGAAGCTATTTTCTCCATCAAATTTTTTATTTCCCCCTAAATAAATAAAAACTTCATTTTATTATTTCTTTCATAAAGGAAATACCATATTTACCCTTCTTTTTTATCCCAAAATTCATTCATTCTCAACCAACTCCATCGACTTCTACTACCATCTCAACTATCTTCAATCCTAATAACTTCTGCACACCCAACCAACCCTATTAGCTTCTTACCATCAATCACCCCTAAATCCTAACCCTAGTCTAGCCTAGCTAATATAAAAATGGCCTCCTTTTCATATTTCTTTTCAAATCTTGAAAAATAACAAACCATAGGCACCTATTCGATTTCTCTTCTAATCTTGAAAAATAACGGTAGTTTTTCTCGAATTCGTCTAAGGTAGAAATCATTCGTTATCTAAAAAAACAACACTTAAAATTGAAACAGGCGAAATACACCTAATTCTGAGACGATATCTCGGAATTAAGTGCATTTTTTATATAAAAAACACATGATTCCGAGGTGCTGTCTTGGAATCAGGTGTTTTTTTATAAAAAAACGCACCTGATTCCTATCTGCTGTCTCAGAATGAGGTGTTTTTTTCTAGAAAAAAGCAACTAATTCCTATCTGATGTCTCGGAATTAGTTGTTTTTTGCTAAGACATGCACAAATCGGGATTTTTGAAAATGTGTTTTTTTAACACGGATTTTTAAATTACATGAATGTAAAACTAAAAAAATAAGATTAATTTACTTTGTTGGTTGATTGGGTGATGTTCTCCGATGTTAAATTTTTGGTTTGGGTATGTTCCTCTTCCATGAGTAATCTTTAAGAAATTTGATTTTTTTTTATTTTTAGAGTTTAATTTTAGAAGCTAAATCATATATGTTCGACAAAATTATTTCACCTTCAATGTATATATTGTCATTGCATGATTCTTGTATGGTAACCTTTAACCACTTTATAAGTGTCACCACATCATACTACTATAAATCAGATATATCATTAACCACATTTAACCACTTCATAAGTGTCACCACATCATACTACCTTAATAATAAATGTATAGGTCGTCTAATGAGATATATCATTATCAAGGCTCTAGTCAATAAATCAAATGTGATGTATTTGTTTAAGTATTATCATTGTAATCTTGAAAATGTAAGGTTTGTCATTTTTTGCGAAATCATTATACTACTTATACGAGATGATATTATATTGAACTCACACCAGTTCATTTTGAATACTTAAGTTCTTTTATATGACATCTTATATGTAGACTGTCGGATGTTAATTTAAATCAAAAGTTGAAAACGAGTAGTGCGTTGATGTAATGTAGATGACCTTTTTCCTTCACGATTACTTATTTGTTTAGGTGACTTATAAATCGTCGACCTCATATTTAAATCGGTGGTGAATATATTATTGAATAGTTCATAAAAAAAAGATAAAACCATTTTTTACTCTTCTTTTCAAAAAACATTATCTATTAAAAGTTTTCGCTCTCTAAACATGTATGATAAAATGCGATCTCTTATAACACTACTTGTTTGATGGAGGATAATTCTAGCTATTTTTAGTTGTTTGTAACAAAGTAACATCTTACAAGTCATCATATTCGGGATTAAGTTAGGGATATTCCTCATTATCTTAGTATTTCTTTGTTAGTTGTAGTAACATTAAGGGTAAAAATCGCGAAACATAAATATGATTTGCTTATATAGCACGTTGATTCTAACCCTGTTATTTTTAAAATTGGAGTTTATTGGTCATAATTATCCTTTGTATTTCATATCGATTCAAAATTAGTGTTTGAAAAAAGTCACAAACCTCATGAAAATTGACCATTGTCAGTGGTTTTGCAACTATTCATTTAGTAAAATAGTCAACATCAACTACTAAAAATTGGTATAATATTGTAGCCATTGGTAAATGACCCACTAAATCGATTTCCATTTTTCGAACTGATAAAGAACAGCAATATATCCAAGTGGTTCACTAGGTAGGTGTGTTGTATTAGGAAATGTTGGGACAAATTATAATTTTGACTTGAATGTTTTGCATCCATAGCCAATGTTGGCCCATAATGCTCTATCCGAAGATTTCATTAGATCAACCACCGATATCCATTATGTGCTTTTGAAATACCCTCATATAAATATTGTTAAATAAATGATGCTTATTTATTTACAAGACATTGTATAAATAGTCCAGTAGTAGTTTTCCTATAAAATATATCGTTATGGAGTACATACTTTGTAGCATTTATTACAACATTCGTGGTTGAGTTTGATCTTGTGGTACTACATGCTCCCTTAGATAAGATAAAAAATCATGACGTTGACCCCTTGTCTTCCCAAGTAGAAAAAATTCTGAACTTTTATCTTTGATTAAAATCGTTGGAATATCTTGCACGGCAACCATAAAATTATCTTATAAACATCACAACTTGGTTAATCAATACACGTTAGTATTTCGAGCGTAGTACCTGATCATAAATGAACATATCAAAGTCTTTTTCCATTTATTTTACCGTTTCCAAATATTATCTCATATTTTATTATTTTTTCTCATGCATTTATTATGCATGATTTATTATCAATTAAGGGTCTTATATAAGATGTATTGCTCGAACACCACATATATGGGCCAAACGTATTCCGACCATCACTACCTCGTAATCAGTTTCAATATTTATAGCATGGAAAACAAATCATATATCACTTCATATTTTCCCCTACCATGGGGTTAGGAAAATTCTAGCACCAATATCATTTGAACTGAATACCCCATGTATACAAACGACCACTCTTATTCTTTAAATAAAACCTCACTTGGGATTTCATTATTGAGGCCATGCCTATTTTTCCTGAAATGTGAAATTGCTTGGAATTTAATCAATGGTTTATACTTAATTTCATATTCTCCAAGCTCAATAAAATACCACGTCAACCAACCGAACACATGCGATTTTTGTAGAACACTTCGTAAAGGGAAAGAAGTACGCAACACAAAAATACGTTCTTAAAATAAGGTCGCATTTTATGTGATGTCACCACTAAACCAATGGATAACTTCTCGATAATAAGATATCATGTCTATGCATCAACTAAACTGTTACTTACATAATATACCAGTCATCGTACACATTTTTATTTATGGGTAAGCACGACATAACTAGAAAGTTAAAAATATATTAATATATAAATAATGATTATTCTTCTCGTGTCTTTGATAATATATGAGTTCATATTAGGTATTTTTTAGATAAAAAACTTGTGTGCATTTTTTATCCCACTAAATTTTGTTTGCTCTTTTCAAAATATCAAAGAAAACATGACCCTTATCTAAAGTTGGAAGATAAATCTTGATAAAGTCACTAAATGTTCCATCAAATACTGTACACTCTAAATAGATTTGGGTTGGGTTATAACCATCAATGCTTTTAGATGGTCATGATGAGCATTAATATCTTTTTTACTAACCATATAACCCAAGAATTGTCTCATTCGTACTCCCAAAGAATATTTAATAGATTCAACTTTAAGTTATACTTTTAAAAATCAATGAATGTCCTAAATAGTGGTGATATGTGTAAGTCGTCATCATTAATCTTAACAATCGTGCGTCAATGTAAAATTTCATATTATTCTCTAATGTTTTAACTAAAAGGTTGACCAAACACTGGTAAGTAGCCTCCACATTCTTTAAGTCAACCATTACTTTATAATAATACATACCTCGTTCTGTCATAAATACGGTGATCTATTTATCATCAAAGTTCATATTTATTAGATTATATCTGAAGTAGGAAGTTGTATATGATAGTAGATCGTGACTCATTATTATATTAACCAATTGATCAATTTGAGGTTGATGAGTCCAGAACTTTTCACTACTAACTATAGAAACCGGACAGGGGCAATTCGGACAAAAGCCACCCACTGAACCATCCGAACTGGACAAAAGTACTAAAAACTAATCACCTTTTGACTAAGCTAATTGCTAATCTGCTTAATAAATTAATGGGTTTTTGAACTCAACCTGGTTTCATAAGTTTGACCCGAAAGCCCATGTGGCCCATAATTAAGGGTATAAATACCCAACCACTTTCATTAATGAGGGGAATGAACATTTAATATAACAAGACATCTTAAATCTCTCACTACAAAACACCCATACATTAAATACCTTTGAAACACCACAAAACACCTGACCAAATTACCCTCAGTCGAAAATAATCCACACCAAATTGGCGACCACAGTGGTAGGAGAAGGTGCCTGAATTTAGCATTCGAAACCATCAAGAAAAACCAGTTCGATGAATCAGGACGAGCAGGCAGTGCCACCAACTTTGGCAGAAGTGGTGGGAGAAAATGATGAATATACGATTGAAGAGCGAGATAGATTGAGAGCTGAGATAGAAGCCTCGAGGGCTGCTAAAAGGATGGAGATGGGATTAACAGAAAAATCAAAAGTGTCAGCCGTTCACCACATTGACAATCCAAGGGAGCATGACCCATCAGCAAAGAACCATGTAAGTACTAAAAGACTCATGCTAGCTCAAAGAAGTCTCACCGGTCTAAACCGGTGAAGAGCTCAGATTCAGATTCAGAATTTTCTGGTAGCTCCTCGAACGAAGATGGAGTTGAGGAGTCCCTGTCATCCAGCAGTGATGAGGGCCGTTCTAAAAAGAAGCAGAAGTTGGTCAAAAACTATTCAAGAAAGAGGGACATGCATAGAAGGTTGAAAATGCATCTAGGAAAAGGGTCATCTCATGGTCACAACCATGGCCGGAAACATGTAGACCGACTATTGATGGATCCTTTCGCCTTTCATGATGAACCAGGTATCTTTGCAACTCCCAATGAAGATACCATGTTTAGTCGTGGCCGGAATTGGAGACAATCTCCATTGTCTTCCAAGATACTGTCCAAAAACCTTCCTAAGAGGTTTGACAGTACAAAGATGGAAAAATACGATGGGAGTAAAGATCCAGATAATCATCTGGAACAATTCAAAACTTTATGATGAATTTTGACAATGATGATAAGTTTCTTTGTAGAGCGTTCTCCCAGTCTTTTACGGGGAGTGCTCTGAAGTGGTATAATAGTCTGCCACAGGGTTGCATCATAAATTTTGATACTTTTTGGGTGGCCTTCTGGAGGCAGTTCGTCGGAAGTAATGAAGTGAAGGGCAATGGAGACACTATTAACCATTGTGCCCAAGAACCAAATGAATCCTTGAAAGAATATATAATTCTCTTTATGAACACCGAGAATGGATTAGCTGATTGCTTTGAACAAGTAGCAATAACTTCTCTAAGGCAGGGTTTGAACCCTGGTAATTTGGATGATTCATTAACCAGAAAGAAGGCCATGACGTGGGGCGGTTTACTGAATCAAGTGGGGAAACAAATCAATGTAGATGAAACGAAGAAGATCATGGTGCATAGGCAGGAGAGATGGGCCCCATCTGCACCAAACCAGAATCAGTCCGGGTACAAGGCTAAGGAAGCCGAACAGGGTCCCAGCAGGGCCAAGGCTCAATCCCACCCAGCACCAGCTCAGAGCCAACAATCCAGAAATAAGCGAGGGCCTTGGGTTCAACCGGAGTGGTTCGCCGATTTAAAAGAGAATGTGGCAACCATCTATGACAAAACAAAAGACGAAGTACATTTCAAGAAGCCAGTTGCGCTTCAATCTCCCAGGGAAAGTCGAAATAATTGTTTCTGCCAATATCATCATGATATTGGTGATAATACAGAAGATTGCATTGCTTTAAAGCAAAAGGTGCAAAACTTGATTGAAAGAGGAAAGTTGGGTGCTTATGTTAAAAGAAAAAATGGAAAGAGGCCTGATAATACTCATCGGACTGGCCCAACAAACAACGCAGGGGCATCGGCTCCGGTGGGGCTATGGTGATAATTGAAATATTTGATGTAGAGTCAGAGTATTTGGATCCTGATCTAACCCGGAATAAGGTGGGCGTTATCATAGAACACAACAAGACGGTGTCCGGGCTCATCACCTTTTTTGAGTAACTTAAAATATTTGGGGGGGACAACATGACTGCACCGACTGCTTCTTCGAGAAAGAGGCCTGTTCATACACTAGCTACTCAACTGGAAGGAGACATGACTTTCAATCAATCGCAAATTCCTTTTCCCTTCATTGTTTTTTATGAAGATGATTTGAGGGACATAGCTAGTCCCCATGAAGATGTTGTGGTGATAGGAGCATCCATTGGGGGCAATGACATTAGACGAATTTTGGTGGACACCGTAGTTCAGCCAATATCTTCTTTTTAACTTCCTATAAACAAATGAAGAATCCAACAGTGATTCAGCGTTCAAACAGGTCAAATGTGGGTTTCACTGGAAGCTCATCGGACGTAATCGGGGAGTTTGAGGAGGAAGTTTTGTTGGGCAATGGCCCTTTTAAGAAGATGGTCAGAGTATTTTTCATTGTGGTGGATTGTACCACATGCTACAATGCCATTTTGGGAAGGTCTTGGATCTCCAGGATGCATGCTGTGGCTTCAACAATCCACCAATGTTTAAAATACGTTGTGTAAGGACAAGTGGGAGTTGTCCGAAATAGTCAAAAGATAGCAAGGGAGTGTTATGCAACAACAATGGCCCCTCGAACTTTGGGGGTAGTTCAGATCAGTGAGGATTAGCAGTTGGAGGGGCCCTTTGGGGGAGAGGGTGAAATTGATGACCCAGAGAGACCCTTGGTGTTGTAATACCAATTGAAGAGGTTGAAACTCACTCTCTGGCTGAAGAAAGAAACGTCAAGATTGGATCTAAGATGACATCACAACTGAAGAGTAAAATGCTATCTTTTTTAAAAGACCATCATCATGTTTTTGCTTGGTGCAATGCTGATGTAACCGGAGTACCAGCAGATGTTATATCACACCAACTATCCATCCGAAGAGATGTAGCACCTGTTGTACAATAGAGGAGAGCTTTTTCTAAGAAGAAAGCTGATGTCATAGTTCAAGAGGTTGACCGACTTACTAAGATGGAGCACATAAACGAATACCAGTACCCTTTATGGACAGCCAATCCGTTATTAGTAAAAAAAAAATGGGAAATGACGAATGTGCATCGACTTTACAGACCTTAATAGGGCTTGTCCAAAAGACCTATATCCGGTTCTTCGGATCGATCAGTTAGTGGACTCCACGTCTCGGAACAAGTTGTTGTCATTTATGGATGACTTCTCCGGGTATAATTAGATTCAAGTGGATCTGAAGAATCAAGAACACACCACTTTTGTTACTCATAGGGGCCTTCATTGTTATAAGGTGATGCCTTTTGGGTTAAATAATGCTGGGGCTATCTATCACAGGTTGGTGAACAAAGCTTTTACTAATCAGATTGGAAGAAACATGAAAGTCTACATTGATGACATGATGGTAAAGAGTGTGGAAAAAGAACTACACTTGGCAGATTTGCAAGAAACTTTTGCCAACTTGGTAAAATTTAATTTAAAGTTGAACCCATAGAAGTGTGTTTTTGGAGTGCAGTCCAGAAAGTTTTTGGGGTATGTGATAAGTGAGAAAGGGATACAACCTGATCCATACCAGCTTAGTGCTTTATTTCAGATGGAGCCTCCTCGGAATATTAAAAAATTACAAAGATTGACAGGGAGGTTAGCTGCTCTAAACTATTTTATCTCAAGGTCTTCAGATAGGTGTGCCCCGTTTTTCCAAACTTTAAAGGGTGCAGAAGAATTCAACTGGTCTCCACAGTGCGACCAGGCTTTTGATGAAATTAAAAAACACTTATCCTCCCCCAAAACCTTGTTTAAACCTATGATGCAGTCTTCGATTGTGCCATAAGTGCATTGCTAGTAAGGGAGGTCGATAATTATCCTGTACTACATCAGCAAAAGCTTGATAGATGCTGAAAAGAGGTATTTAAAACTTGAAAAACTAGCACTGACTTTAGTAATTGCTGCTAGGAAAATGAGACCCTACTTTCAGTCTCATTCTATCATTGTCTGAACGTCTTTTCCCTTGAAAAACATTCTCCAGAAAGCAGACGTATCCAGCAGAATGACCAAATGGTCAGTGGAGTTGGGGGACTATGATATTGATTTTACCCCTCGAACTGCAGTCAAGGCTCAGTCTGTTGCTGACTTCCTAGTTGAATTCCATTCAGACAGGGACAGTAAGCAAGTAACAGGTGAAACGACTAAGAAAGTATGGGTTTTCCGGACTGATGGTGAATCAAGTACTATGGGTTGTGGTGCGGGGATATGTTTAACCTCTCCGTACGGTGACAAGATGTACCAGGCTATATTTTTGCTTTCAAGGCTTCTAACAATGACTCCGAATATGAAGCTGCCATAGCTGGTTTAAAGTTAGCTCTAATTTGTGGAGCCAAAATGGTCAAGTTAATGAGGGATTCTTAACTTCTTATCCATCATGCACAAGGTCAATCCGAGGCAAAAAATGAGCAGCTGATTAAATATTTGTTCATTCTTAAAGAAGTGGCACTTAACTTCAAAGACATCACCTGTGAGCACATACCCCGAACATAAAATACGTTAGCAGACTCCTTAGCAACCATAGCATATTTTGAGTCCTATCCATGGATTCACGTGTAAGAGTGCCTATCCATTCAACTCAATCAGAGCAAAGAGGGGGAGGAAAGTTTAAATATACAAGTGAGTCAACCTCAAGACTGGAGGTATCCTATTTTTCAATATATTTTAGATGGCATCTTGCCTCCGGAAAAGGCGGTAGCAATAAACGTGAAGTATAAGGCTCGTGGATTTGTAATCTTAAGAGACGTTCTTTACAAGAAGTCTTTTAGTAGACCTCTCTTGTGATGTTTGGGGATTGAAGAGTCCCAGATTGTGCTATCCGAACTACATGATGGTGAGAGATCAGCACACTGTGGTTATAGAGCTTTAACCAGAAGAGTCTTGTTGGCCGGATACTATTGGCCCTCTATAATGAAAGATGTCAAGGAATTGGTGAAGACGTGTGATCCATGCCAAAGATACGGTAATGAAATTCATATCCCAACTGTCCCTTTAGAGTCAATTTCTGAGCTAATACCTTTTGCTCGTTGGGGGCTGGATCTGGTGGGACCTCTACCTATGGCGTCCGGAGGGTGCAGAACCATCATTGTTGCCATCGATTATTTCTCAAAGTGGATAGAAACAGCCACATTAGCAGGAACTACTTCAAAATATTTGCTAATATTTTCTGCACATTTGGGGTTCCACAATAGATCACCACAGACAATGGGCCACAATTCGATAATAAGGATATGGAGAGCTTCTGTCCCTCTAGAGGCATTCAGAATTGCTTCTCTTCTCCTTTCCACCCACATGCAAATGGTCAGGTTGAATTGGCGAACATGACCATTCTGTCCGGTCTTAAAAAGAATCTAGAAGGGACTGTTGGAAAGTGGCCAAGCTATCTACAAGAAGTACTATGGGCCTACCGGACTACTCCTCGGGCTGCTACACAGGAATCGCCACACACTATCAGGGATTGATAAGAAGCAGGTTTGCTTCTAGAGTCAGAATGAAGGATTTTCAACTAGGGGATAAATTGTTGAGAAAAGTCTTCCTACACACTAAGGAGAAGAATTTCGGCAAGCTAGCTCCAAATTGGGAAGGACCCTATGTGGTCATTGAAAAGCTTGAGCCTGGGACATACATGCTTCAAGATAAAGATGGAAGGATCTTGAATCACCCCTGGAACATTGAACACCTCCGGTTTTATCTAGAATGAAAGTTAAGTAAATATTTACTTGTTTAAAGTCCATGTAAATATTAGGGGGCATACTCTTTCCTACCTTGGTGGCGCGGGGAGGTTTTAATGAGGTGTCCGGGATTTTTAATGAAATTTGTTGCCTTCTTAAAAAATTCGGAGTGGTTTGATTGATAGATTATTTAAAAATTTCTAAGTATCACTGACAGACCGGATTTATCTGGTGAAGTGATGACCATTTAAGCATTTTTCATCGGAGAATTTAAACACTCTCACCTTAAAATACTTGTAAAATGACAAGGGGCTATTTAAACATTAGCCATAAAAATTGGGCAAACATAAGACAATGCAAGAATTGTGTAAGGTAAAACTGTCAGGCTAAATACCAGGGAATGATATTAAAACACGTAAAATGCCTTGGCCTTCCAAGGACTTTGAAGTTTTAAAAGGAAAGGTTTATCCGGAGAAGAGCCGGACACGGTTACAAAAATGCATTGGCCATCCAAGGACTTTAGTCTAACACAAGAATTAAAGGAAAATAAAAAGATAGTTAAAATTTTAAGGCTGGGCTCCCTTAGATGTTCTAGCCTCATCTGGTTTCTTCTTGGGGTCTTTGGGTTCCTCATTAAGGTTCTCTCCGGTCCCTTCATCTTCGTCAGTGGTATCATCATAATCGCTGGAGTAGTTGTGCCTATCACCATCAACCATAGTGTGAAAAGGGAGGTCTTCGTATTCCACATATCACTATAAATCTTCGAGCGTCCTGTTCGGAAATGTTCGATGAAAGAGCAAAACCATGTCAGATTTGACTTCAGCATACCTTTCCTCTTGGGAATCTATCACTCTGTTGGTGTATGCATCAATCTTGGCTTGGATTGTCCTTTCATGCTCCTTTATTAAATCATCTTTCTCGTGGTTAACTCTAGACACAACATCTTCGAGCGAAATTTTGTCATTGGTTAGGGTCTGGACGATATTGTCTTTGGCCTTCACCTCTTCTTTCAAAGTGGAGATATCCTTCTCATAGCCAAAACACTTAGATTGGAGTTCTTTGTTAACCCTCTCCGAAGTGGCCAGCCTGGTGGCCAAGTCCTCTTTCCCTTTCTTCAACTCCTCGATCTCTCTCCTTAATGCCTCAACACTCTGATTGGCGTTAAAGAGGTTGTTAGATAAAGTCTCTATGTCTGCATTGAGTGTGTTGATAAGGGTAGATTGACTTCGCACTTGTCTCTCCAGGTTGAGCACCGGTTGAATGTTGCCCAACAAGGAGTGACTCACCATGTTATTCTCCCATGAAACAAAAAAAGACTTACCATTGAAAGTGACCATATTCGAGGAGCTTGGAGGGAGGTAAGGGCCAGCAAAGTTGTCTTTCTCGAGGTCTCCAAAGTGAAGACCAATCCCTTGAAGACCACTGATGTCTACTCCATTAATGTTGATATCCCCTCCGATACCCTCTCCGGTGAGGAGATCACTTGGGATTTTCTCTGCTTGTGTGGGGTCTGTTGGGTCAACCGAAAGAAGTAACTCCGGAGGCCGGAGAGCTACTTCATCCCCCTTGGAGATTTTTTTCTTATTGGCTTCCCTGTCTCCACCATCTGCCCCCCGTTTTGGATCCTTCTTGGGAGCCTTTGAGGGGTTTGGAGGTCCACCTGCCTCTTCGGTACTTTCATTTTCAACCAGTTGAAGAAGAGCAGCATTGATTCCCTCTTGGTCCTGTCCTGCCTGATTTACTGGGATGATTTCCTCAGTACCACCTTGAGCAACCTCGGTTGCATCTTGCTTCTGCTTGCCTTTCTTGCCCTTCATCTTAATTAGGGCTTTAGCCCTGGCAACCTCGGTCAATTCTTCCCAAGTTAGGTCTCTCCGGCCGGTTGTGTTCCAGAGGTGGGACCTCACTAAATTTCTGACAGTAAAAAAATTATGGAAGCGATTTCCCCATTTGTCAGCAGCCCAGGCGTTCAGCTTGACACAGGTTGCCTGCCCCTCCTCCAAGTAGTCAGAGAACTCCTTCGGAAACACTACCCAAAGAAAAAGAAGAACAATTAAGTAAGTAGACTTTTTATAAGGAAAGAAGAACAAACATGATGGAATGTTTACCTGTGCTTTTCTATCTGTTGGTGAGCATGCTTGGGTTGACACCAGCTTTAATCTTTCTCCCATTTTCCCAAGCTCCACTAATGAACAAGAATTGGGTCTTCCAATTCTTCTCCGATTCGAGCAGATCATCCACCACTTTAAAAATGTCACCCATGTTGTAATGGTAGAAGGGGATGATGTGATTCTTGCAAAGGCTGGCCACAGCAGCAAATTGCTCCATCGGAAACAGTATTCCGGAGAGCCTAAAGGCCATGATGCAAGCCATGAGGGTGTACCAGGCATTGGGACTCAGTTGGCTTGGACATAGCTTTATCAGATGAAAATATCTGATGAACTCTGGGTCTAAGGGAAATCTGAGCCCCTAATTGAACAACTCTGTGTAGATAACTATCTCACTCAGCTTTCAGTCCATTGGCGTCTCCAGAGTGACCGGTATCCTCACTTTGACAGATTCAGGGATCCCCCACTTCGTCTGGATCTACCCAAATTCAGCAGTATGAATAAAGGCATAGTTGATGTTCTGCATGGCTAGCAGATACTTTACGCTCACCTTGTGGAAGCAAGGTCCCAGTCTGCATTCCAGGGACTCCGGCAGGTCTGGATGTTTCAAACACAACTTCTCTTTACCCTTGCCCTTTTTATCAGTGGCAGCTTCCCCTATCTGCCCGGAGACGTCAGTCTCAAATGGGGCTTTTTCAATGCTGTCCTCCATCACCTCTTCCATAACCATGGAAGGATTGCTAGTTGTCATTGGTGGAGGAGTGCTGATGGTTGGCTCAGTGCACTGTCCGGACGGCTGAGCATCGCTTTCTCTTTGTGGTCTGGTGTCCGGTTGGGGCTCAGATACGGAGGGTTCATTTCGAAGGCTTGTTCCAGTAGCCTCCAGACCAGATGATTTATCCTTAGGGACTTTGATGGATGCCTCTGACCCTGTAGCTTTATCCTGGGCCCCAGACTTAAGGGGCCCTGATTTCAGAGACTTAGACTGTGGAACAACAGCCTGGCCTTTTACTAAGCGGCCTCTTCGACGAAGCGTCAGTTTTTCTGGGGAATTTTCGGCATCCGATCCCATAGTTATGAATGGAGAGGGTCTTCTTGTTCTTGTAACAACTTTTTCCCGTTCGACAGTAAGCTGTGACTCCTGAACCGAGGAGCGTAATACGATGGGTGAAAGACTTGGTTGAAATAACCTCCTGGGTTTGGAGCTTCTAGCAAAAGATGAATTTCGATCAGGCTCTGAATATGGTGTTTCAGACTTGTCGATTGGAGAAACTAGAAGACCTGCATCAATGCGCCTTTCTCACTCAACTCTTTGTGTTATTTCTAACTCCGAGAGATTAAACCACCCGCCTTTTACCAGTGCGTTTCTTGCTGTGAACATAAACTCACACCAAAAGGATTTTGAGAAGAGAGGTGAAAGTTTTGAGATAAAGGAATGAGAGAGTAATGAAGGTGGTAAAACAGTGAAAATGAAGTAATTTATACTAATGAGACAAAAAGAGATGCCAAAAACCTAGGAGAATACGAAAAGACAAAAGTAATGATTGAAGGCGACGCTGACGTCATGGGCGTTAAATGAGGAGGTTACTTTTTGGGATTAGTGGGAGCGTCGTTCTTGGAGAAAAACGACTGGTAATGCAAATCAGAATATGACACGTGTCCCACGATCCATGGCAGAACCTTTGAACTTCTGAGAAGTTTTCAGTCCGGATAAACCCTTCACTAAACACTCAATCAGTCGGGGAAATGTTCCAAGTGCCCAAAAATATTTTTTAGGTCTTGCCAAAGGCCTTCGAACAAAACCTAAAAAAGGGGCTACTGATTAGTTCAGAACTTTCCACCACTAACTATAGAAACAGGACAAGGGAAATTCGGACAAAAGCCACCCACTGAACCAACAGAACTGGACAAAATTACTAAAAACTAACCACTTTTTGACTAAGCTAATTGCTAACCTGCTTCATAAATTAATGGGTTTTTAAACTCGACCCGGTTTCATAAGTTTGACCCGAAAGCCCATGTGGCCCATAATTAAGGGTATAAATACCCAACCACTTTCATTAATGAGGGGAATGAACATTTAGTACAACCAAGCAGATTAAATCTCTCAGTAGAAAACACCCATACATTAAATACATTTGAAACACCACAAAACATCTGACCAAATTACCCTCAGTCGAAAGTAATCCACACCAGAGGTAACGTGAAATCATATTTTTTTCTTAACCGGAACCGGGTTGGTCATCCAAGTTGGATACTTGGAATTCTTTACATATCCCATTTTTAGTAATTTTTCCACCTCTTTAAGAATAAACTTGAATTTGACGGTGAAAATTTCATTCACTTTTATTTTATCGGTCTATGTCTTTATCAGTAAAAAAACAATGTTATACAATGGACTTAATGATATAGTTTGGTAATTTGAATTAAAAAATCCGGCTTGAATGATAGCACGAGAACAATAGTTCGTTTTGTAAACATAAATCTGATTTTTGGTTTTGTGCATTAATAATATATATATATATATATATATATATATATATATATATATTAATAATAAAGAATTGGATATAAACTTCCTTGCCACATTTAATAATATATACCTATATTAATAATGTGATAAGTTACACATAATTGTTTAGAGAGGATTAAAAGCAAAACAATCATGTACGTTTTGAAGTTTATCAATAATCATTTATAACATAAATGCTTTTAGCGATATGTCTTAGGTATAAAAAATAACAATCATTTTCTTCTTTAGCTCGCGAATCCTCTCTCGAATCGAAACTCACAAATCTCTGAAATTAAAGATTTTTACAATAAATTTCAATGAAATATCAAGTATTTCAATATACTAGCGGCTACTAAGCCCAAATTTCACAAAGAAAATACTTTATTTCTTCTTTAAATTTTCAATTGTTGTTCATGCTTAGTTTTGGCTTAAATCGTTGTCTAGTCCCTCGACTATCACGTTTTCTGTCATTTAGTCCCTCGACTAAAAAATCACTGGTGAGGGTCCCTCGACTATCCCATTTTCTTTCATTTAGTCCTTCGACTTTAAAATTATCGGTGAGGGTCCCTGGACTTTGAAAAATCTATAAATTTAGTCTCTGAATCTAAGAAAACAACCCCAAATCAGGGACTAAATTTATAGATTTTTGCAAAGTCCAGGGACCCTCACCGGTGATTTTAAAGTGGAAGAACTAAATGAAAGAAAATGGGATAGTCGAGGGACCCTCACCGGTGATTTTTTAGTCGAGGGACTAAATGAAAGAAAACGTGATAGTCAATTGACTATTTCCTGATTTAAGCCTTTAGTTTTGATGATTTGTATATCTTTGTATCCAACAAAAATATAACTAGTAACCTAAGAACTTCTTATATACTTCTTTAAAGTTTCTAGATGATTCTTTTTTCTTTTTACGCATCCGAATTGATCATATTTACGCATGAAAATTACAGTAAGTTTTCAGACTAGTTTCTATTATGTTTTCAAATCTATTTCAAGGACCATTGAAAATGATTCATTGCATCAAAATAAGAAGATCTTGCATCATACAGAAGAGCCTAAAATGTTTGATTTATTTCTTAACCAAGAACAAATAACAAGATATAGGTAGATCATTGTATGTTAAAGTCAAAACTATGTTTTTTGTAAAAGTTGTATGTCTCTATACTACATTTTGTGAAGTATTAATTTTATTTTATAGTTTATTTATATATTGTTATTTCACAACTGCAAAAAATTATAATGTAATTGCGTAACCATTTAAAACATAATTTCACACCCCAATAACAATCGTATTTTTCAAAACTGATGTTTATTTGCACAACCAAAATATTATTTTGCAACTAATTAAAACACAATTCCGTAACCAATTATAATTTAGTTTTGCACCCAATTACACTAAATTGTTCTTTTTCTGCAACCCATTTTAACACAATTTCGTACCTAAATTAAGATATTGCAAACCTACCGAAAATGTTGATTTTGAGGAAGTATCCATATAGATTCATTAAAATTTTAATGGGGATACTCAGGTATCATAAGATTGGGATGTAATGCCAATTATTTTGGTCCCATTAGAACAAGGTAATCCTCAAATTAACATTGATGCTCCACTTGAGGGTTATTACCAGGATACGAATATGGTTAAGGTAGAACAAGTGGAACCTCAAGATCATCTTTCACAAGTTAATAAAAATGACATCGTTCATAATTTATAGTATATATTGAGGAGCATGATGAGTTTTGTGTTGGAATTATAGATGATCCATCATCCTACAAACAGACCATGGCAACCTCTGACTCTCGGAAGTGGATTGACGCTATGTAGGAAGAATATAAATCAATCCAAGACAATGGAGTATGGGATCTTGTTCTATTACCTAAAGGGGAAATGCAATTGGTTGTAAATGGGTTTACAAAACCAAACGCAATTCCTTGGGTAATGTGGAAAGATATGAAACACATCTTGTAGCGAAAGGTTATACTCAGCATGAAGGGATTGATTTTAAATAAACCTTCGCTCTAGTATCGAAGAAGGATTCTTTTAGAACAATAATAGCATTAGTTGCACATTTCGACCTTGAGCTTCATCAGATGGATATTAATATCGCTTTTCTCAATGGTAATATTGATTAGACGATCTATATGGTGAAACCATAACACTTTGTCGAAGGTGACTCACAAGATTTGGTTTGCAGCCTTAAAAAATCCATCTATGGGCTTATACAGGCATCTCGTTAATTGCATCATAAATTCCTTGAGGTGATAGTCGGTTATGACTTTGAGATCAAATCAGTTGAGGATTGTGTGTATCACAAGTTTAGTGGGAGTAATTTCATATTTTTTTATACTATATGTGGATGACATATTGTTTGCCTCGAACAATAAGGAATTATTACACGCTACAAAAAGATTTCTATCAGACAAATTTGATATGAAGGATCTTGGTGAATCCAAAAAAAGGTTCTTAATTATTTTTCCGCGCATTGTTAAATATTATTTGAAATCGCATCAAATAATATTTAACAATATAAGGAAAATAATTATACCTTGTATCTAGTATTCTTTTGTTCCCTTTCGTTCTTCAACGGTTCTGTATATTGCTTGAGAAACCTACAGAACGAGTTAGTGAAGAAAGAAAAGGTTTCCAAACACTAAAAGAAGTGGTCGTCTGTTCGATTAGGGTTTAGAATGATGAAATTCATAAACTGAGCCCCTTACTTATAGTCTTTACAATGTGAAACCTAACATTGTAAAGCCCATAATTTATTATTTCCTTGTGTCCGGGGATCAAAACCCGATAAATTGATAATTCAATTTATATCCATGATTTATTAGTTCAGGCTTAAGTGTTGAGATTTCGCCCCTCTTCATTACAGTGTCCAAATTCAACCCGGTTACCACACTTGAGCTCATAATGCCTTTTCACTAATAGGTCTAATATAGTTAATTAAATAATTAACTAGATTATTTTTAATTTGGACTTCCTTAAGACAATGACCGGATATTTTTATTTAGCATGTCAGTCCAAATTATTGTCGATCCATAAATATATTAAATAAATATATTCCAACACATAAGATTAAAACATCTTAAATCCAAATCATATTACTTTCAATTAAAGTTTCAACAAAACAATCTACTTTTTAAGATCTCTACCATTACATGTATGATGAGTCCGGATTTATTCACCACCGCTCACTGAGAAAACCGGACATGTGTAATTTGGACAATAACTGCCCACTGGAACTATCCGGACAGGACAAAAGTGTTAAAATACTAAACACCTTTTAACTAAGCTAGGTGCTAATCTACTTAAGAACTAATGGGTCTTTAAACTCGACCCGGTTTCACAACTTCACCCGAAAGCCCATGAGTCAATATTTAAGGGTATAAATACCCAAGCACTTTCATTAATGAGGATAATGAACATTTAATACAACCAAGCAGCGTAAATCTCTCACTACAAAACAACCAAACATTTAATAACTTTAAAACTCTTTAAAAAGTTGGACAAAATTACCTCAGTTCAAAATAAACCACACCAAATTGGCGACCACAATGGGAGAAAAAGGTGCCTGAATCTAGCATTCAAAACAAGCAAAAAAAACCAGTTCGGATGAATCCAGACTCATCAATATAAAATATACATTTCAAACATAAACTATATATATCGCATGTTTAAAACCATTTATTACAAAAAAACCGAAACAAAATTTCACTATTTAGATTTAGGTTTTGATATAACTTGTTAAAATCAATTGTTTTAATATAACAACGGATTTTGACCAGATGCATCAAAATCAATTCCTAAATTTGAAAAAACAAAATCCGCAACAGACTTTGACTAATCGTGCCGAAATCAATTGCTAGTTCTAAAACAAAATAAACAATTGATTTTAACTAGTTGACTAGAAATTAGTTATTGTTTTTGGCAAATAAAAGAACTGATTTCGATCCAATTGTTCAAAATGGTCTGTTTTGTGGCCTATAAATAAATCAAAATCAAAATTATTGAGAACAAATTTTTACACAACTTATCAAATGTGGTTGTCTTTACTATTATTCTGAACATAATTAATTTTACCAATTGTGTCAAATTTATGTGTTTTGTTTTCAGAATATTAGTTGTTTTATTTGTTTTCATTTTAAAGTATCAATATGTTTGAATTTGTGTTTAGTTTTTTATTTTGTTTATGAGAACATCTAATATGTTAGATTAACAAATTTTATTATTCGTAATCGTAACCTGTAAAATAAATATTGGATTTGACGCACAAATAAAAACTAAACATAAAATAATGTTCCAAAACATAATATAAAATATATCAATCCTGATATAACATTATTCAAATGCAAAATTATTAATCATTGTCGTTGTCGATACGAGTAATAAAACTTTCTTCACTTTTTTTCTCGGACTATATATATATATATATATATATGAAAATCTATCTATTTACTCGGCCTTTATATTTATATATTTGTTGTATTCCCAGTTTAATGAGCCGTTTATACTGATAAACTTCTGATGATGGCAACATTGTCCAATATGACTGACATCTTCCTAAAATAAAAATAGAAATTGGTGGTTTCGTGATGCCATCTTTCAATAAACTCTACTATAAATGGGTTATTCGGTTGTTAATTACACAAGTATAGACCAAATACCTTATTATGGAAAATATCCACATATATTGTTGGTTGGTCACATCCCAATTAGAGACCAGAATCTACGCGGCATATAAACGAAATAATGTTTTTTTTGGTCTCTCTTATATACCAACAAATATATATTTAGCATATGACATATTATTTAGATTATTCAAAAATAAAGTTATAAACAATATTATATACTACTTATTTTTTTATAATACCTAAATTTTTTGGGTTTGTATTGGTTAGTGTGTTTTTCGACGAGGATAAATTATGAAGCTCTATGAGAAAAGTTCATAACCGCTGGAGCACGTGATTTGTATTAACCAATCTTGTTGTCGTTGGATTCATTCAATACTCGTGTTCAATACACACGATGATAAAATTTTGAAAGTATTCAACATTTTTTTTGGTGTTATCCTAATGTAATAGGATAAATCAAGAATCAAACAACACCTAACTCTAATATATATATATTAAAATATTTTTAATTTTGATGCAACTAATCGAGATTTATTATAGTTGAAAGACAAAAAAAAAATATCGACAAACCTATTGAAATCACAGTTTTAAGGTTTTTTTTATTTCAATGACGAAATAATATTTCACATTACAAAAGGATTTTAATTATGAGAAATTAACACTATATATATATATGACCACAAATGTAATTATATATGAACAAGTATGGGATGAGATATATTTTTCATTGTTAAATGAATGTATGAAATAGTTTTCATTTATTAAATTGTATAATTTAGTTTTAGAATTATATAAGCGTGAATTTGAATTTACCATATGATGTAATTCTTTTATATTTTCAATATGTTACGAATAATTTATATTTATATTTTATTTAATAATTTTTTTGTTTTTTAAATAAAAACTACTTTGATGGGATGTAAGAACTTATTTATTTTTTAAACCACAAAAATTATACTTACATATTGAACGAAAAATATATATTATTTTCTCATCCCAACCAATTTAACATAATTATATTATATTAATTTTTTGACAATATTTCGATTATTATATGATTTTACTAATATAATATTTGTGTATGTAAGATAAAATTATTTTTAAAATAATAATAATAAAACGTATTATCTGATTAAAAACATATAATTTTGGATATCACACCTAAGCTATTTTTGTGTGTAATGTATCTTGACCAAAATAAATAATATTATCTATTAAAAATTTAATGAATAAAACCGTCTTATTTTTGTTCAACAAACATTATGAATGTTGAAACTTTGGACCATTATCGAATTATGAATATTGAAGCCTTGGACTATTATCGGGTTTTTAGGTCTTCCGATAAAAGGTGAAACTATGTCAATGTTAGCAACTTTCTTTGTCACACGATATGGTTGCATTAAAAAATAGACTACGCGGTACAAATTTATATTATCTCGCACCATACATAATCAAATCATGTTATATACTCGTACGATTGGAAAATAACCTAAAAAAACCAAAAAAAAACATGTTATTAAATATATAGTATTTCAATAAATATTTTAAAAATAAAAATAGTATTAAACATGTATGTCGTATCAACCGTTAAATGGTCAATATCGATACGATTTGATTAAAAATGGTCAAAATAATATTTGCATTTTACAACTTAACGTATGGATATGCAACATAAGTATGTCATAGTCATAATGATTCTGGATTTTTGTTTGATAATAATTTATCAAATAACTTATTAGGAACAACTGGCATACCGCGCTAAACAACATATACCCTTATTAAATAAGTTAGTGTTTGCAATAATAGCATGACGTGATGTCACTTATTAAGTCGCTAAATGCGACTAGACAAGAATCATGAAAGGGCAATGTATAACTTGAAGATAAAATGATTATGTAGAGCATAATTAAGGATTATGTGGTATAAAACTGATAAGAGTTATCGGAAAAGTATCATAGAAGGGAGAGGTATACCTTGAAGATGATATAGGAGTATGAAGCAAATAAAGGTAATTAGACGAGCATCATAGAAGAATGAAGTATACCTTGAAGAGGACTTGACAAAATATTTTAGGCAAGAAAGTCTATGACAAGATTACGAGATTTCCTTATACAAAAATGGGTTAATCGATAATTATCGAGTAGAAAAGTGTAATGGATGGTTACAACATGTATTATTTAACACATGTCACACATATATATATATTTTTAGGATTATTTGTATTATAAATATAGGGTTCCACCTCTTTTTGGAGGGTAAGAAATTTGTTATCTAATAGAGCATAGTTTGTTTTCATACTTGAGTTCTTTAGTCTTTCACATAATTTGAATTCAATCTTAAAGAGATATCCCCTCATTAAAATTGGCTTCGTCTATGAGAAATATTTCTAAGGTATCAAGCCTTAAAAACTAAAAAAAATAGCTTAACTAATTGTGACAACCCGCTAAGGATTGGGAATATATCTATTGAGGATTTAATTGGTCCATAATACTCTGGTAAATAAAGTTCTTGAACTAACAAGGGCTACCTTACCCGGTCAGAAAAATGCTTTGGATCAATATTTATCTCAGCATTGACCAAAAGAGGTGGATTTGAAAAACCAATTCCCTTAGTAATTTGGTTAATAGAATTACAAATAGAAGAATTAAGACAAAACCAACTAAAGTATAATTTAATGGGAATATAAAAAAATAACGAACTCATGTGGAGATAATATCTATAATAATATAGTTTTAAATAGAAAAAAATGAAACTGAAGTAAAATATGCATCAAAATAAAATTCACGATAAGAATGATACGATTTATATAATAATTAATGCTTCAGATAACACATACAAGCTAATAGAAAAGAAGAACGATCAAGTATTGATGATGTTTTAAGCGAGAGATCTAGGAATAATAAAGAGGAGATGACATATACTAAAATAGAAGTTTATATAAAAATTAAAATAGCTTTGTATATTGTAGATTAATCACCACTCTCACAAAATATTCTTGATGACAAACTACATCGTAAATTTGGTCACTATCGAATGGATATATATGATGGGATAAATGTCCTCGAAAACTTTCAGGAATAATTTCATAACATTATACTTAGATTTAGTCGGACGAAACTATTTTGTGCAAAGCTTGCTCACTGAATTTTCAAATAAACATTTTAGTTTGTTTCAACAAACTCTAATCAGGTTACATTAACAATTTTTAAGATCTATGAAGTTCTTTTAGAAGGCAATTTATTAGAAACAAAATTATACGTGTGAATGATATTGTATAATTATTATGTACTAAAAACAAGTGAGACACTTCATATTTATGTTCATAGGTTTGTATAAGAAATGGATCCTTGATGGTTGTCATGATATCTTAACACCTGTAGCTTTTAGAATAGGTCTTTCAAATGATAGTAAAATCATTGAAGCCTTAGTCAAATTCCTAGTTGATTTCATGAGATATCTATTGCGTCCAACTAAAATGTTCATTAAAGTTGAGAAACCCAAACGATGAGGTATCACTCTAGAAAAATAACAAAGTTGTATCTATCTAATAAGAGGTTTAGTAATAACCTAAAGGCTTCAGATCATGTTAGAAAACAAATTAACATGACCCGATTATCTTATCATAAAAATCCTACTAAGATATTTACACCTTTTACAACAAGCATAGTAAATATTTATGACAAATAAAGGATAAAATAAACTATAGAAAACCACAAGCCATGATGCCCAATAATAACAAGAGGTCTAAAATACTTTATTGTGTTTATCATTGTGACCATAGTTACACAACCATTGATTTATTTCAATAAAAATATGAGATGCAGAATTTTATTAATAATGAGAAATTGAAGAAATTTGTCAAAGTTAAAAAAATGAAAGAGTATGAGAGAAAGATGAAAGTAGTCTCAATAAATAAAAGAAAAATAAACAAACAGTTTCATAATCATCACGAGAGATACTTTAAGAGGGACCTCTCATAAACATAAAAACTTTAGAGGTACACCTCGTAGATAAGACATCATTACATTTAGATCGGGCACAAACACCTAAGATTGCAAATACTGATGATGATTTCTGAGGTAGTACTAGCCCTATAGCCATTGTTGACATTAACGTGATTATATGAAAAATATATTGATTGATACGTGAATTTTGGCTAACTTACATTACATAAGTGGGTATGAAAATAACGATTGGTGTTGCCCCACCTAGAAAAACTAAATGCAACTTATTAAGTTTAAGGAAATTTTCATAAGTAGTGGTCTAGCCTTTGCTCGATTCCATCATAGATCCCACCTAAATTGGATTCCAAAGTTTTGTTTTATTTTTTATTTTGTTGTGACAAGGGGGGATATTCTACTAATCTTGTAGGAAAAATAGAATTATATGTTAGAGCCGGAAATAATTGAACATGGAAAATAATGAAAACCTATATTATGGTCATTGATGAACTATGTTCTTACAATTCTATTCTAGGAAGTCTGTCCCTTCACAAAATGTAGGCTACCAGAATACCTTTTAATCAGTATGTCAAGTACATAGTGAGAGACCAAGTCAGGTTCGTTTGAAGCAGATAGAGTTCTGTGAGGGAATGATATACAATATTTATCTACCCTGGTAAACATTATTTTGCAGAAAATAAAGAGTTTAATGAAAGACCAACCACATGTGCAGAATGATCCCTTAATAAGAAAAAATAATGTGAGATTGCAGAACCTTTAGACAACAATGATGAGTTAGAACTGGATAATGGATGGATGTTAAAAATAACACGAGAAGTTAGATTATAGGTTATGTAAATGTTTAAAGTTGAATTATAATGTTTTTTCATAGAGTATTTTTTTTATGGTGTTGAGGTTAATAAGTCCATTATATATGATTGTTTTTTTATTGATAAAAGATATAGACCGATAAAATAAAAGTGAATGGAATTTTAATTGGTAAATTCGAGAATATTTTTAAATAGCTAGAAAAATTAATAAAATGGGACATATAAAGGATTTCAAGTATCTAACTTGGATGGCCAACCCGGTTTTGGTTAAGAAAAAAATATATGATTTCTCCTTACCTCGAATTAATCAATTGGTTGATACAATAATGAGAAACGAGCTACTATCATTCACAGATTCCTAAGTTAGATATAATATAATAAATATGAACTCAAACGATAAAAAAGGAGCACCATATTTATGACAAGGTATCTATTATTATAAAGTAATTGTGATTGGCTTAAATAATCTAGGAGTTATTTACCAGTGTATGGTCAACCTTTTTGTTAAACAATTAGAGAATAATATGCAATCTTACATTGACGACATGATTATTAAGAGTAATGATGATGAGTTACATATACCACCACTATTTAGGACATTCACTTAATTTTGAAAGTATAACTTAAATTTGAATCTATTCAAATATTATGTCTGTGTGCAAACAAGAAAATCCTTAAGTTATATGGTTTGTAAGCAAGATATTGATACTGATCATGAGCAGCTAAAAGCGTTAGTATTTATAACCCCACCCAAATTTTATTTAGAACGTATAGTAGTTGACTAAGGCATGCTTGTAACCAAAGGTTATGAGTTCGAGTCCCTCTAAATACACTTTCTTGGCTGAGCATGTCACCTTGTCTGGTTTACCTTCTGGCGTTGGTTTGTAGGCTATTGCGTCAGATTGAGGGTTTACCCTGTGCGCACTCGTTGAGTAGCGGCTGCAGGTTCCCTCCAAAAAGAAAGAAAGAAAAAAGAGCGTACAGTAGTTGACGTAACATTTGGCGAATTTATCAAGATTTATCTCCCGACTTCGGATAAGGGTCATATTATCTTTGATATTTAAAAGAGAAAATAATTGTTTTAATAGGATAAAAGATACAAACAAGATTTTGATCTAACAAAATACTTAATTTGAACTCAGATATTATCTAAGACAATGGAGGAATAATCATTGTTTATATACTAGTATGTTTTTAACTTTCTAGTCAGTGTCGTGCTTACCCATAAAAAAAATATGCACAATAATCGTTATACTATGTAAGTAAAATTTTAGTTGATACAAAGACATGATATCTTAATATCAAGAAGTTATCATTGGTTTAGTGGTGATATCACGTAAAACACGACCTTATTTTAAGAACATATTATTGTGTTGCGTACTTCGATCCTTTTATAAAATGTTCTATAAAAATTGGATGTGTATGGTTAGTTGACGTGGTATTTTATTGAGCTTGAAGAATATAAAATGAAGTACAAACTGGCGAGTTTGATTATTTGGAATTTCCTTAGTAAACAAAAGAATAAGACTTTTAGAGAAAGAAATAGATTCTAAAGAGAGAAAATCAAAGTATGCAAGTGATCTAACTGAGAAATCCAACCCCTTTATTAGTTCAACTTTGGCCTTTATATAGAGGCGCAAAGACTTAGCTTACAATGGAAAAAAATTACATAAAAGGGTAATTGCACTCTTAGTCCTTGACTAAAATACATATTCTGAATTCCTCCTCTAACTTTACCATTTGTTACATAATATTTTATTGTTTACACTTTAGTCCCTTAATTTCCATTTCCTTAATCCCAAACCACGTCCATTGATTAAAGGTCAAGCAATTTCATATTTTATTAACTAATTTCAGGAAAAATAGGCATAGCTTAGAGAGTGAAATCTCAAGTGAGGTTTCATTTAAAGAATAATAATGGTTGGTTTATATATGTGGGGCATTCAGTTGATGACAATGAGATTCTATTTACAAAAATATGATATGATATATGATTTGGTTTATCTTCTATAAATAATGAAGCCGATTACGAGGTAATATTGGTAGGAAAGCGTTTGGCCCATATTTTTGGTGTTCGAGCAATACTTCTTATATTAGATCACCAATTGATAGTAAATCATGCATAATAAAAGTATGAGTAAAAACAATAAAATATGAGAGAATAATTGGAAGCGGTAAAATAAATGCAAAAACAGTTTGATAATACCATTTATGATCAGGTACCACACTAAAAAAATACTAACGTGTATTCATTAACCAAGATGTGATGTTTATAAGACAATCTTATGATTGTCTTACAAGATGTTTTAACGATTTTAATCAAAGCTAAAAGTTCAAAAAAACCAAATCTAACCTCATAAGTATTTATCTTATCTAAAGGAGCATGTAGTACCACAAGATAAAACTCAAGCACGAGCATCGTAATAAGTGCTACAAAGTATGTACTCCGTGATGATGCGTTTTATAACAAAACTACTACTATACTATTTTTATGATTTCTTGGAAATAAAAAGGCTTCATTTACTTAATAAGATTTATATGAGGGTTTTGTAAGAGCGCATTATGGATATCTGGGATTGATCATTTGGTAGGGTATTATTAGCCATCAAGGTTATTGATGCAAAAAATTTAGTTCAAAACTATGATTTGTGAAAATGTTTGCTAATACGGTAGACCTACCTAGGCATGGACATTTTAACCGGAACCGAAAGAACCGAACCGAACCGAACCAAAAGAACCGAACTGAAGTAGATTTGGTTCTTTCATAATACCCGAATGGTTCTAGTTTTCAATTATCCACGGTTCTCGGAACCGAACCGTACCGAACCGAAGAACCGTGGGTACCCGTTAGGAACCGAACCTATGTATTAACCCTTAATTTTGAATTGTTTTAAAAATATATTTTGTTATTTTAAAGTTAGATTCCCCTAAATTTATCTTTTATCATTGATCTCTAATTATATTCTCTTGAATAAATGACAGCATACTTTATTAAAGTGGCGACATATTTACAAACTATTATGCGTATAAATAAATTAAAAAAATACCAACCTTTATATAATTTAATAAACTTGATATCATCTTTCTATTTTTTTATATTACTAATATTATTCTTTAACATATTAATTTTGAATATTTCTTATATTTAGTATTTTTTTTCTTACAATTTAACATAGTTTTATTGTTTTAAAGTGTAAAAAGAGTTTTATATACGTTGATATTGCAAAGCATTTAAAGTATCCAAAATTACCCAATTGGAACCGAGTTAAGTACCCATACCGAACCGAATTAAGAAGAACCGAACCGAACCGAACCGAAATTTATTCGGTTCCTAAATGGGTACTAGTTTTGAAGAGCCGAAAGAACCAAGAATCGAAAGAACCGAACCGAACCGAACCGAAGAACCGAATGCCCATGCCTAGACCTACCTATTGAACCACTATGATCTATTGTTGCTCTTTGTCAGTTCGAAAAATATGGAATTGATTTAATGAGTCATTTACCAATGGCTACATTATTATGCCAATTTTTAGGAGTTGATGTTGACTATTTTACTAAATGGATAGAAGCAAAACCATTGACAATGGTCAATTTTCATGAGGTTTGTAACTTCTTTCAAACACTAATAAGCCGATAAGAAATACCAAGGATAATTATGACTGATGGACTTCAATTTTAAAAAGGACAAGGTTAAAATCAACGTGCTACATGAGCAAATCATAATTATATTTTGCGAATTTTACCCATAATGTTACTACAACTAACAAGCAATTATTAAGAGAATGAGGAATATTAAATCATATATTCACTCCCAATTTAAAGATGAGGTTAACAATTTATAAGTCACCAAGCCAAATAAATACTCGTGAAAGCAAAAGGCGCATACATCACATCAACGCACCACTCGTTTCGAACTGTTGATTTAAATTAATATCTGATGGTCTACATGTAAGATGTCATATCAAGAAATGTAACTATTCAAAATGAACTAGTGTGATTTCAAGACAATATCATCTCGTATAGTCTAAAGATTTAAAAAAAACACCAACCGTACCTTTTCAAAATTACAATAATAATACTTAAACAAATACATCACCTTTAGTGCATATAAAGATATTGAGGTATGAATGGTAAATGTTATCATACAAGCATCATTGAAGGACGAAAAATACTTTGAAGAAAATATGAGATATATACAAGGATTAAAGAGTACAAAATGAATAAGGATTATTGGACGAGCATATAAAAAAAACAAGGTATATTTTGGAGAGGACTTAAAAAACTTTGATCAATAAAATTCATAAAAAGAATACGAAATTTACCAAAACATAAATGGATTAATTGGTAAATATCAAACAAAAAATACAATAAATTACTATCATGTCTATTATTTAACACATGTACCGTATTTTGTTTTCTAAAATTATTTGTATTATAACATAAAATTCAAGTACCATTCTGCGGTGAGCAAATTGTAATTCAATAATTTTTTTTTTAATAAAACATACATGGAATTGCTAAAAAAGTGAAGTAGTATGTTTTCGTTTTTTCAGTATTTATAAAATTGTCACTAGTAAAAAATTCAAAAAAAATCTTTAAAATTCTATATAATTACATTTAATGTCATTATCTACTCCATAAACTTGCAAAACAGAAAATATATTGAAATCTAACATTTCACTTTGCAAAACTAACCAAAACCTAAAAATCTCAAAACTCAAAACTTACCATAAAACTTCTTTTCTCCAACCGGTCAAAATCTCACAACTATGACCAAAATCTCTAACCCAAAACCTAAACAATGTTATGAATTTCAAAATCCTAGTTAAATGTACTACTAAAAAAAAGATAAAATTTTGTAAACTAATATTTATTCTACTTCATATGAACCGAGACGCATAAATGTAAAACTTGTATCAATTATCAAATCACACAGTAAGACAACCAAAAACACAAACTAGTAAAAAAGGAAAATCATATAAATTGTGCAGTTTTGATACATCAGGGAAATGTTTATCTTCCCAATTTTCTATTGACCTCTCCAAAATGTCTGAGGATATTCACCCAACATCAATATAAGAGCTGATTTGGCCTTGGCTTCGTGAATGTTATTGTTGTTGATATCCCAGCAACTGCAATGCAATCATGACTCCATTGTGAATACTTCTTTAGAAGCCCTTTGAAAGGTTTAATGCAATTCTCTACAAATATGAAAGTTAGACGTTCGGATGGACTCCAGTCCCATACTTCCGATATTGTGGTAGCCATTAACTTGCAGACGTGTAAGATCCATGCAGACCTTGGACATTAATTCCAAACCCATATCATTCAGGAAGCAACAGTAGTTAAGTGTAAGATCTTTTCACTTCTTACATCTTTTCCAAATACTACACATTCCCCTTAAAAATACAATTGGTTGTATAGTAGTACAGATGGGAGCATAGCCCAGCGTCATACTTATGGCGTGGGAACACTGGTTCCCGCCCCTGTTTGGCAGAAACCAAGTGTTCTTCATCCGTATGCAATAACACTAAAATCCGTCTGCTGACACCTACTGCGAAACCAGAAACAAAATCGACAATAAATAAACACCAAAATAAGCACCGAAATCGAAATCAAATTGTTTGAAATTACATACCATCAAGCTCGAGTTCGGTTGTTGGTGGTGGTTGCTGGACTACTCTTTTAGAGTGAAGCTTCAATGCGGTCGAGTTGGTGGTCGACTTGCTGCTTCAGTCAATCCAGAGGAGTTGCTGCTCCGGACGAGGAATTTGGAGTCAACAAACCTCTCTATAGTAAAGAGTAACCTTCCTTTTCTTTGTGTTCTTATTCAAAGAGAACAGAAAAAAGTTCAGTTTTCAGATTTTTGTTTTTTCAGATTTTTGTTTTGTAATTTGGGTTAACCGTAAGTGTTTCTCTAGCACCAGGGAGAATGATTGGGGGTTTCAATGTTTCATGCTCCTTAAAGAACTTAAGGACAGGAGACAATCTTATGAATGATACACTTGTTATAGAAGCTGAAGTTGAGGTGGGAGAACCTCTTATTGGAGTTTCAAATGTTGAACTTGTGTTGTCACCTTCATAGCAAAATCTGGATGCTTCTCGAAAATGAGTTTTATAGCGAATGCAACAACCAAACCCATTAACATCAACATTTTGATCTTCTACAATAAGTGAAGACACATGTTCAATGTTTGAAATTCCAATAAGAGGTTCTATGACCTCAATCTCAACTTCTATCACAAGTATATCATTCGTAAGATATAGTTAGCCCTGTCTTTTAAGTAAATAGCATGAAAGATTTAAAACTCCAATTACACGCTCTGGACTAAACAAATGCTTTGATTCTACAGTTAAACCCAAATTACTAAATAAAACTCAAAACGGAACGTATGATTGTACTAGTTGAATAAGAACAAAAAGAAAGGTTACTCTTTGTTATAAAGAGTTCAGCGCTGCCTCCATTCACCGTGACGAAAGTAGCTGACGAAAGTAGCATTCTACTCCACACACTTGCAGAATCAGCAACCTGTGCTGTTCCTTCTTATGTTCCTTACGTTCTTCTTCTTCTTATGTTCCTTACGTTCTTTGGAACGATAACCTGCATAATTAAATTAATGAAGAAAGAAAAGGTTTTCAAACATTCAAAGAAACGGCCGTATTTCTTATTAGGGTTTAGAGTAATGAAAATACTTAAACATAGTCCCTTATTTATAGACTTTACAATATGGAGCCCAACATTGTAAAGCCCATAATTTATTACTTCCTTGTGACCGAAATCATAACCCGATAAATTTATTAATTCAGGATTAACTGTTCAGATTTGGGCCCTTTTCATCACAGTGCTAAAATTCAACTTGGTTACCACACTTGAGCCCATAACGCATTTTTACTCATAGGTCAAATGTAGTTAATTAAATAATTTACTCGACTACTTTTAATTTGGACTTCCTTAAAACAATAACCGAATATGTTTATTTAACATGTCGGTCCAAATTATTGTTAGTCTATGAATATATTAAATAAATATATTCAAACAATATACACTTATAGATCAACACAATACAACACAAATATATATTACAGTAAACAAGATACCAATAAGATACAAACAAATTATATGTCTCATTACCATTTGTTACCACCAGCAGTAGACGTGTTTGAGTTAGACCTTCTTGGTGTTCAACTCTGAAAAAATCTCAATTATCCAAGTAAACTTCTTTGACTTCATTTGTTAGATCCAAATTTAGGTCACTGAATCAACTTTCTAAATATAAATCAAAACAATTCACCTCAATCGACTCAACTTACAAAATTCTTAAATCTCCTTTATCATATTCGGATATAAACAGATTTAAGATCAGTAAACAAAGAAATGCAGTGATTACTTACCTGCAAGATCGCTGGATGTAAACCCTAGATTGTTTATTGGTTGGTTGAGATTAAAGATGCTTCTGAAGTGAAAGTTGCCTTAGATGATTCTGGTCAACATTTAAGATGAAGGCTCCGTTCATGTTTGATCTCTGCCTCAAAAATTTTGATTTTGTTAGCATCAAGTGGACTATTTGAGTCCACCTTCTCCTCTAACGAGTCTTCATCACTCTTCATGATTAGTCTTAAAGAACATTCTATTCTCTACCTTTCACTTTAGCGCCTAAGTTAGCATTGGCGCCGACTATTTTAACCTAAATCTTGTAACCTTGTTTTTTTAGCAAATAAAAGGTTCAACTTGAATTATAAAAGAAATTGAAAATGGTAGAAAAGTACTAGTAAATATTTATTCAACTACCAAATTACCCACTAGTACCCGAAATTTGGATAGTGTCACTTGGTACCTCCGCCAAAAATTTGGATAAAAATATCCATTGACTATATATACCCATTTTTATCTTCAAACTCATTTTTTCTCTTCTCAACACCCTAAAGCAACAAAAACACGTATAATTTTTTAGGAATAACTAGAGAAACCTTTCGAATTCTACAAACTTCCTTCCATAGAAACCATTCCAACATTCAACCCAAAAATCAGTCGTTCTCCACCGGATTTCTACAGGTCGTCGTCTTCTACTCCCTCAAGCTAGTAACCAGCAACAATTCGACGTGTTGTCGTTGAAGTGATAACCAATTACACTAACCAAGTACATTCTAATTCTGCAAAATGTTTTTTTTTTTGCGTTTTTGGTTACTTCCAATCACTTGTTGATGTTAGTTGACGATCGACGTTGCTTATTTCTACTGAAATCAAGTATTTAGGATCGACAGTTAGTATGTTAATTTCTGGGTTTATCGTCAAACACAGTTTTTTATTAGGTTTCATGTAATGTTAATCATTTTTACGTGTTGTGATGTATATTCGATGTGTTTTAGGTGGTTGTTTGTTGGTTTTGGTGTTGTTTCCATATTTCACAGATCCCTGCAATGTGCATGTAAAAAATAGAACAATTCGCGTATGGCTACATGTGTGTTGTAGTAGAATTCGCGTCTTCATCATGTACGAATGCAAATAACTCGCATCTTCATCGCTTTTTATATTTGCAAACAATTCGTAGCTTATCATTGTCAAAGTTGTTGCACACAATTCACATGCAATCCGGAGAGTTGTGTGCATAATCCAATGCCTAAGAGTTGTTTGGAAGTCAGATTAGCCTGAGAGTTCTTTAGAAACATACCTAAGATTTGTTTGAAACTGTACCCTGAGAGTTGTTTGAAACTATAGAATAGTTGTGTTGTTGTTCCCTTGTGGAAGTTTGTTCAGAAATACAGCTGATAATTTGTGTTTTTGCAGGAAGTATGACAACAAAACCAAGCTATTACAAGTCAGTATTGGTGAGCCTTTTGAAACTGCTGCCCACATTGAAACTACAAGGAACACACCCTTCTACACGCTTTTGAAGGCCGTATTCGACCTCCGGAATGAGGAAGAGTTTCCGAAGAGGAAGATTTATTCGATCAAGATGCCTTTTAATTTGGGTCAAAGTGGGTGAAGCTAACAAATGATGATGTAAAGGTAATTTTCAGACTTAAGCACGACACATAGGAAATGGCTTTAACAAAATCCGGAGCATTCCACAACAGATACATAAATGGGGAGGAGAACGAATCAAGATTGCTTTATTTCGTCCAAATATTAGTTATATACCGAGCATCTTAATGATAATATTTGTCTTGATGCAGCCCCTCGTCATGGAGCACTCAAAAATTGGACTAGAGGTCGTAAAGCCAAACTTGATCCCAAGGTTCTTCAAATGGTGGGGATTGGAGTGCCTAACATCAAACGTACAACTGAAAAACATGATGGAGTACTGCCAGAGGAGAAGGACGATGATGAGAACCATTCACCCGTACCGGCACCATTCGTTGTACCCAAAAATGACGATACAAATGATTGTCCTGCGGAAATGGTGGTTTCAGAAAAAGAGGCAGACGAGCCATCTGAACAAAGACTGGAAGAGTTATTGATCACCACAGAGACAGACACCGCGGAGAGACAGTCAGACAATTCTTCTCCTACAAAGGAGGCAACGACAGGTCTGAGTCCTCCAAATGAGACATAAAGACATGAGTCTCTTCTAAATGGCCGACAACTCGTATCTCACATGCCAGAGGATGTAGGGTGCCAAGAATACAGAGCTAAGGAGGTAGAAACTCGTGAGAAAGAAGTGGCAGCGGAAGAATATGCACTTACATACGCAGAAAACCGTGAAAATGTAAGTGGATCTGAAGTATACTAAGATTCAAATATTTTAATATATTGTTGTGATGAAATTGTCTACTAATGTATATTATTGTATACATATTCAAACAAAACTAGGGTATGTATTAAAACAATTCGCAGTTTTCTCTTACTAACAATTCGCGTACTGTTATACTCTATTTTCACATGATTCGTTATATGTTCACTTTCAAATAACTCTTAGGACTGTTATCTTAGTGCATATAACTCTCATGACGTGAGATTTGTTCGATACTCTATTGGATTAGGGTATCAAACAACTCTCACACTATCCTGAGAGTTGTTTGTAACTTAGAGTATCATGATGTCTGACACAAATTCCTTTTTATTTTGTATTTTTTATAAAACAGCAGGCCGACATACAACAGCCACAAGAAGAACAACAAAATCATGGAGAACAACAACACCTAGAATTGGCAAAGAGTGAAAGGCTAAAACAGATCGGAGATGCACAAGACGTAGCTCCGGTAGATTCAGAGTTTGCCAATCTCTGTAAGAAGTCTGAACTACTCAGCCATGTGAAAGCGCCGGTAGAAGTCCAACAGCTAGATGGAGATGTAGCTAAAAACAAATAATGGCCTACGCAAATTCAGAACCACTAAGCCAAGTAACAGTTGTAGGACAAGTACCGAATCAGCCGAAAACATAGAAGGCCAAGCTCCAGACTCATCTGATATGCTCGATAACATAGTACATTTACATGATGTATTTTTTTATGGTAATTACACTCAAGTTTCACAGTCATTTGTAAACGAAATTGATAATCTTGAAATCGATTTTGTTTTAAAATGGACTTTCGAGAATATGTCGGAGGATATGATAAATGAATTTTGTCGACTGGAACCGAAGAGTATGCCGGAGAAGTCAAAGGCACTGGTTATTGCAGATCGTGTGGTAAGCGGAATTTTAAATGATTTTGCGACGTGTGTATTTAGGATTTTATGAGTATTGAATATTTGTATAACAATTTTATAACAACTCGCAACATATCGTGAGAGTTGTTTGGATGTATATTATTCAGAGTTAGAAACAACTCTCAACATATTATGAGAGTTGTTCGATACTCTATTAGATTGATGTACCAAACAACTCTCAGATTATCGTGAGAGTTGTTTGCAACTGATAATATCATGATGCTTAACATAAATTCTTTTAACTTTTTTTTCTTTTATATGTTCAAGTCAAGGTAATAGACAGTGAATGAGGATGACATGCTGCCTAATTTTAATTTACTGACACCGACACAGCAGCCGGATGTAGAGGTAAGTGTGGTAGAAGCACCAAAGGCACCTGTAACTCTCACCGGTTGGCCAAAGAGAACACCGACAATTGACCTGATCGATGTTCGTGAATACCATAAAATACTTTTAATTGAAGCCAACGAAGACTCACCTGATCCAAATGTATGGTATTTATAAATGTCCGAGTTTTCCTACAGACTTCAAGTGCAACTGAGTGATGCGTTGGCGCTACCTATCGAAAAGGATGTAGACTACAAGGTATGCAATTTTCAAAAAAATCTCATATATTTTACGTAAATAAACAACTTGTTTCTCACTATCATTTCATAGATTATGGACGTTTTGATTCTAAAGATGCTAAAAGAAGTAAATTGGAAAGTTACATGCAAAACGTACCCGCAACTGAAATTGTACTGCATACAAATTTCTTGCATGACTATGGTAAGTTTAGCTATAAACTACAAAAACCTCGTAGATTCTCGTTATAATGTACTCTTCCTTGAATGCAGCATCAAATGGAAACAGGACAGGACATAACAAATGTAGTCGATGATGTTTTTAGAAATCCAGCATGCAGCAAGACGAAAGATACAATCAACCATTGGACTTTGCTCGTCATTGATATAGACACCAGGACGGCAACAAACTACAACCCACTTATGTCACTTAGAATCCAAGCAACGGACTACAAAACAAGGACACATGTATCGCTGGTAAGACACCTAATTACTATAATACCTGTAAAATACATTTAAAAAACAAACCTCAGGATAGTATGTGAGTTGTTCGCAAATTTATTTGTCTGTAGTTGCAAACAAATCTCAGGACAGTATAAGAGTGTTTTGCAACTCTATACGTATAAAACTTGCAAACAAATTTCAGTACAACCTGAGAGTTGTTTGCAACTCAAAATATCATGAGAGTTATTTGCAACTCTAATACCTTGGAATTGTAAACAACTCTCAGACTACCCTGAGAGTTGTGTGCAACTCATTTAGCTTGGATTTGCAAACAACTCTTAGATTATCTTGAGAGTTGTTTGCAACAAAAGTATGAGAGTTTTATGCAACTCTATTAATTAACTGAGTATTTATTTGTACTGACCCCTGACACAAATTATTATAACCAGATTAATTATTGTGTAAGAAAGGATACTTACCTCCTTAAAAAAACGGTACAAAATGAAAAAATGCAAGAAAAGTTCCACAACAAAAATGAGGCACCCTCGATTGTGGTATTTTCATATGTCAATACGCCAGAGATGTTATCGAAAAAAGTATACGTGCAGGAAACTTACCGTGAAGATATGGTAACAGAATTCAGAGCGAAAAAATGTTTTATTATTTCCAAAATGATTTTAACACTAACCGACACTGATAGTAATCTTTTTTATGTCGAAAACTGTGGAGGGAGCCTTTTGGATATATTCAATTTAATTTTTTGGTGTACATATATTCCTTGTAATTTTTTGGTATATATATAGAGTTTTTTTGTTTCAGAAATGTGCAATGTATGACATTTTCGAACTCACTTAAAAAAAAGTGGGTAATTGGGCATAAGTCACATCATTTCCTCACATATAGAATTAACAAAATTACTAGTAAATAATTCCCATTGTATTTAAACAATTACTTCTACACAATTATCAGGATTAAACTACAACTAACAGTTCGCATCATATCCTGATATATATTGAATAGTTAGAAAACATGCAAAGAATACGAACAGATTATGGTGTCTGCCTTGGTAACCATTAAGTGCATTGAAAGCCATCTAATCAAAACAGCCCATTAATTTTTTATTGCACAGAGGAGGCTATGTAATGATTAATATAGCCACACCAACACCTCACTAAGACTCCCTCAATGCCTATAAATAATACTAGTTACTAGAGGCTAATTTAAAAACAAACTCTATATTTCAAAAACTCATAACATCTTCAACTTCCAATCACCATGCCTACCTTCGGTAATTTAGGTGACTTTTGGTCTTCCATAACCACCAATATAAGATCCGGCTTAATCACTACGGTGGCACCACCAAACAACCCAGTCTCTGTAATGGACTTTGATATCGAGGATTACTTTTCTGCTAACTCTGGACCAGTTGAAGTGGTTCCCCGAGTGGCTGCATCTAAAATAACAGAGGTTCCAAACAGGAAACGGAAGAGGGAGGACACAATGAAAGAAGATGAGGAAGATGATGGTCCATCGGGGGAGGGCCATCAGATTGAGGTAGATAACGAGGAGGAAGAGCATAATGGAGATGCTGATGATGAGCATGAAGATGAGGAAGAAGGCGAATAATCCTCTAGTGATGACTGATAGTTACTACTAAAGGCGGTAGTGTTTATTTCTAAGTGGTTAGTGCATGAAGCCTGTTATGGCTATGTAATCTATTTTTTGTATAAACTTTTAATCAGTGTAAAATTTTTATGAAGTATTTTTATTTTGCAAACAAATCTCAGGTCATCTTGACAAAGAATCATCAGGAACTAATATACAAACAATTCGCATTCCTATGGTATACAGACCCAGGGGAAGGGCATGCAAACAATTCGTATTGCTCTGGTATACAGACTCAGGGGAAGGACATGCAAACAATTCACATCCTAGTAATTACAAACAACTCTCATTAATACCTGAGAGTTGTTTGCAATATTATACCAAGATATTGCAAACAATTCTCTATAGTACATGCGAATTGTTTGCAACTCTCACACTATGCTGAGAGTTGTTGAAACTATGTTCATGAGAGTTGCTTGAGAAAAATAAATTTATTAACCAAACACCTCACATATCATTACTATAATATAAACAAGAGTAATATGTGTAAATGAAAAAACAAATCTAAAAATGTTTAGTGTATTGTTAACAACAAGCGTACTATTACAAATCAATGTAGGCAACGCGAATTATCCACAACAAGAATTTTCTTTGAATTAGAACCTCACAAGTCCTCGTGTTATGACCTAATTTCGAACAACGGCCACGCCTCAACTGCTTGGTTGAGGTTTCTCCTCTAGATCGGATTCTCTTTTTCTTAGGCCTTCTAGGGCGTCTTTTAACGTTATGAGGCATAATTTCCACCTCCAAAGGATCGTCAGCGCTTTATCATTGGCCGAAATCGGTTATCGCCGGTATGCTGAAAGAGTAACTTTCCCTGTAATTCTTAACCGTGAAGAACGACTCTATTATAGTAAAAGGATCTTGATCGGTAGACTGTAATGCCGCTAAAGCGTGAGGACATGGAAAACATTTTTATTTTCATGCTCCGCAAGAACATTTAAAATCCAACAAATTAACAACTACCACAAGATCTGAATAGACTTCGAACATGGTTGCAGTTGACTTACGTACTACCCAAGTTCGTTACATGTCAACATTCAAATTTAGCTTCTTCTTATACTCGAGGACCAAATTAGTACTCAAGCTTAACCCCTCCTGGTATCTTTGTGAAACTTGAGTCATAAACAAGACTCTAATCCAGTCAATAAACTCAACAATGGGTAGGCCGCAAGATTTTTTGATCTGATTGTTAAAAGTTTCGGTCGCAGTAGAAGCCATAGACCCGTATCGTTTTACTTTAACGTAAGCCTGAGCATACTTATCCGAAGGTAAATTAGATGAAAATAACAATACGCATGATAGCAGTTTAGATACAAGACAACAATAACGATACCAGAATGACGGTCCGAAATAAATGTGATTTGGCGCTCCAACAAATGAGGTATCAAACACCCCAAAAACCACATCCAATTGTCACAATCCTCAATGCTAACGGTACCAATTGCAACAGGGAATAGTCCTGAAAGAAGGCACCTCACATGGTCAAATATAACACTCAAGCATGAACAAAATGTAAATAATTCGCATTAGTGCCTAAGAGTTGTTCTCAACTCTTAGGATTACGTGAGAGTTGTTTGCAACTCTTGGATTTCCTGAGAGTTGTTTGCAACTCTTATATTACCTAAGAGTTATTTGCAACTCTTGTATTTCCTGATAGTTGTTTGCAACTCTTATATTTGCAAAGAGTTGTTTGCAACTCTTATTTTTGCAAAGAGTTGTTTACAACTCTTATATTTGCAAAGATTTGTTTGCAACTCTTAGGATTACCTAAGAGTTGTTTGCGAATCTTGGATTTCATGATAGTTATTTCAAATCTTATATTACATGAGAGTTGTTTGCAACTCTTGTATTTCCTAAAAGTTGTTTGCAATTCTTATATTTGCAAAGAGTTGTTTACAACTCTCACGATATCCTGAGAGTTGTTTCCAACACTTATATTTGCAAATATTTGTTTACAACTCTGAGGCTTTGCTGAGAGTTATTACCAACACTTATATTACCTGGGAGTTGTTAGAAAATATAGGTTGCGAGTTGTTTAAAAGTTTTGCACAAAACATCATAATCCTTCAGATTAAAAAAAATGAAACTAACCGTTGTTGTCGTCCTTTCCTAGGATAGTAAGTAATACAACCTTCTACTTGACATATAAGAATGTTCCATTGACAAATATCATTGGATGGCATGAATGGAAACCCTGAAGGGATAAAGTGAATGCTATAAAACAACGCTTGAAGAGGTTTCCAACTGATAAATCTAACCGGCAATCTGTAGTATTATCACGGCTCTTCAATCCTTTGAAGTACCCTTTTAGCAAACTAAAAGAACTTGAACTATATTCGAAAACTCCCCTCATTGTCTTCTCTAAAGCATTCCATGACAATGGTAGGAGATATCTAGACCGTAATTTTGTTTGACAATCGATTGTATGGTTTTGGCTGTCAACAAATGGCAGGTCCTGATAGAATCATGAATTTCCTCCGCAATCAAAGCCGATGTCAAATCCCTATGCCGCTTATATTTTGGGGAGAAAATGGGACTGCAAGTATGATGCAGAACATACTTCTTGATTGTCATTAAGTCGGTGCTGGAATCAATAGATGCATCTACTTGTGAATTTATTTTCACAATCAGCAATGATCTTGTTTGATGTGTTGTGTATGTATTTGAAAGAAAAAACTTGCTCTAACGCATATTAGCACAAACATAACCTTAGATCTACAACACCTTCTTCGAAAGCTTGACCAACTCCTGTAATAGCATCAGCCCAACAAGTAGTAGCAAGTTGTTTTTTTCTCTGATTAGAATTACCTAAACCGTCACTACTCTCCCCGCTAATTAGTTTATTAAGAGATGGTTCTCCCAAACTTATGCTAGGTTATTTACGCTTTAGACCAGAACTCTTATCACCAAAACTATTATCACCAGAACCCTTAGCACTAGAACTCTTATCACCAGAACCTTTATCAAGGACTTGCCTAATGAAAAAACTAACCTGTTTTAAAGGCTCTAAATCAAGATATAATATTAAACCAACAAAAAAAAATTGGTTATTAAAGAAACAATTCTTGTGATCGCCGCAAGAGTAGGTAATTAGGTCGTCACCTGTGACCAGTTCCTCGCATATGCTTAACACATACTCTTGGATACTTTGAAAAGCTTTCAAACTCCGTGAAGGCATAATTGCAGTTTGGTGACGATTTTTAAAAATACAAACTTGTAATTTAGACATACCTTACCCTGCATTGAATAATCATAAAGCAAGTTACTAGTTCCAGACAATTGGAACTATCACAAATGAGTAACTCGCATCCTTTCCAAAGAGTTGTGTGCAACTATAAGACGCGAATTGTGGGCAGTTTTATATCCTGAGAGTTGTACGCAACTCTATAACTTAGGAGTTGTTTGCAATTTTATATCCTAAGAGTTGTATGCAAATCTATAAGTTGGGAGTTGTTTGCAGTTTTATTCCCTAAGAGTTGTATATAACTCTACTACACTGGAGTTGGATGAAAAACATCGCTGAGAGTTGTTTGATGCTCTATTATATCAAATCCTGAGAGTTGTTAGCAACTTAACAGTCTGAGTTTTGTTTACAATTCGTTATTCCAACTATGATCAAGACAACTCTCAGGGAGTAAACAAAACGTACACAATTCGCATCTTATTTTAACACAATTCGCATATTCTTCGTTAGAAAACATCAAACAATTTGCATCTTCTACATTAATAACTAGAAAACAACTCGCATATTTGTCGGGAATGCCTGGACACCTAAAACTCATAGTCTACACATGTTTCACGTTCAAAATCAGCATTGGATATACTAAAAATCAGTATATAATTAGTTAAACAAGGATTAATGACATAGACTAACATGATAACAAAAAATCGGTCGAACAAAAAACAAAAAAACAGAAGAAAACAAAACTCGAACAAAATTTACTAACACCCGAAACAGTAGAATAACACCTATTTTAACTCAGAAAATTTAGAAATAACCTCGAAATCAGTAGTTAAACACCATTATCTAAAAGTGACACGTAAGATCAAAAGAACAGAGGTTCCAAAAAAACGCGAAGAACGTGTGATCAGCTCATGTACGTAGAAAGCAGTAGTTAAATGCATTTTATACCAAGCTTACAGAATTATACAGACCTAAAACTCTTCAATCACCTAAAAACTATAGTTTATTAGTGGTTCACGGTGGTTTGTAAGGTTAGGTGGTTATAGCGGCTTCACAAATTCAAATCATTAAAAGCTAGAAAAGAGGGAAGAAAATAGAAAATTATGCTGATATAGTGGGTTGAGGGTAATGTGGGTATTAAAATAATGTTAGGTATTAAGTGAGATTTTAATAGTTGAGATGGATATTAAGAGGTAATAAAACGAAACTTGGATACTATATGGCCATAGTTGAGTTGAGTGAGTACTTTAGGTGCAATTCCCCTAAAATGTTTTACATTTTTATAAACTAACATTTTTGTTCATTTTTCTCATTTAATAATCTTTTTCGTTCTTAAAATTTTCCTACGGCTAATTATTTAACGGAAGTCACATTATAAGTTAAACCATAGATTTTTGTTTTATATTTGGTCGACACTTAATATTTTTTTCAATAATCTTTAAATTTATAAGATTAATAGTATTGGTAACAATAAAAATTAAAAAATAATATTAAAAGATTGGATAATCAAATGTGGTACGAAATAATTACGGTTAGAACTGTCATACACAATTTTTAAATAATCGCACGAGTGGAATTGCATATACAAAATTTTAAAATATAAAAATTTATTAAAAAATAATTAAAGCGAAAGTGTCTATTTTGGAACCAAACTTTCTAAGTTTAAAAATGTCTAGTCCAGCAGAAAGTGTAAATAAACGTGAATTACGGTAAATAAACTATACCAAATCTCCCACTAACCATCGAGGACCGAGTGGTAAGGCCACTATGTCGTAGTCTTATAAACTGAAATTTGTTAGCTTTCAGCGCTAGATGAATAGGCATTATGTTGTGAGTTAGTTTCGGATCGGAGGCGAAAATATACCAGAAGAATGATTCATTAAAATTGACGAGTTTTTTCAACCTCCAAATACATAATTAATGGAATTTTTATCCATAGACATCTATTCTATATGTATAGCGATGGAATATCACTATACATATCCAAGTCTTTTATGACATGATATGATCATCTAGCATATCGGTTATGCTCAACATGCGTTCCGTTGGATAAGATCATTTGTTTTGTCTGTCTTGATGAGAGAATAAATAACAAAAAACAAGGAATCTAGGATCTTAGACCTAATATGACTAGAGCTTAAAATGTAGAGAGAGAAAGTAGAAATAGAATATATTAAAGAATTGTCCATCTACCAAGAATAAATGGGCTCCCTTTTATAATGGGGAAGATAGGACCCATTAATGTCCTTGGTAGTCTTTTATTATTTCATAATTAGTCCTTTACAAACTACTTTATTTACACATTGTCTTCTAATAAATAATAAATACGGTAATGGCCATTTTTCCCTTCTCAAATTTGCAATTGACTCCTTTTCTATTGGGATTGACGAATTACTTCCTTATCAGTACCCCTCTAGTCTTCAAGAGCCTCGGGAATGAAGACTTGTAAATAAAGTATTTCTAACCGCCTATGACGATTTCTTCGGTATCGAGTGACCACATTGCCTCGGTATCGAATGACCACATTGCCTCGGTATCGGTGCAGCTTAAGGACGTTTCACACAACCGTCTGCTTTCTCCTGAATGACGACCGACCCCCTGTGGATGTTATTAAAGCTTCAGGAACGGCTACGGATCGTCCCCGACGCTAAAAGAGCTTATTATGAGTCTACCACTAATCCTCATTACACAGATTCCCTATGGGCCCAATCGGGTAATCTCGGCGTGGAAAGAAAACTGGGTACACGGACCCCATCTAGCATGCCCATCTGAACTAGCCGGTGCAGACCTACGGTGCTAGCCTCACTAGCGCCTATATCATGTTTTGTTGGGTCGAATCTACACGTGTCGTACCTTTATTTGAAGTGTACTCGCCTGCACATCTCTCCAAAAGGCTCTTCAACTTCCCGCTGCTTGTCGTCCTTTGGGCTCTGCTATGCGTAAAGCGGTTAAGGCAAGCTGCCTTATAAATACTTCATTCACTAAATCGCTCTCAAAGAAATAATAGAGAGAGAAAGTCCCGTTCTGACCATTCTAGAGAGAGAAAGTACAGTTTATGAAAAGTAAGAACCCGAAGCTAAAACCAAAATCGAAGAAGAAGATCGAGCCCGTATTTGGGTTTATTGACTGGGCCAGCATTAGCGACCGAGCTGAAGAGTACCGAGCTGCGGGATTAATCTGGAGTTATGATACAAAGCCTTTCGCACCCGTGCCTCTCCACCACGACCATGTCCTTCATATTCCTAATCCTGTTGAATCCTTCATTGTACTCGAACCTATCGGCGCTCACACCCCCGAGGCCATCGTTATCCCCTCCAGCAGCAGCTCTCCCCACTCCCCTATCGCGCAATCCGAATGCCCGATGCCTTCATCGGTAAATTCTCCTACCAGCTTAATCCATTTTCATCTTAGACGCCAAGGCAAAACTAGGTTTCTTTCAATGGGAGATTCCAGCACCTCTACTTTACCCGCTGAGGGTAACTCTCCCGAAATAGTCCAGCTTACTCCCACCATTCAAGGTTACCGGACGGCTGTCAATACCGTATGTACCCTTTTGGGCGTTGCCCAAAGGGATCTCGATCGTCAGAACCTGGAGATCGAGCATGCTCGCTAACAGCGAGAAGAAGAATCAAATCTTGCCCACACCGGTAGTAGCTCTAGCTTTATAGAGCCTCTTTCTCAATCGGTCGATCCTCCAGCGGCCGGCTCCCCTAAACCCGATGTTATCCAAGCAGAAGATGTTGAACAGCCAGAAGCGAATGTTTTAGCCAATGGGGAAGGTGTTGCCGCTGCTGGCACCGTTGTTGCTCCTCCCGAAGAACCTCTTCTAGCGGAGATCGAAGCAGTCATAACCACAACTTATCATCGGCCGCTGCCAAAGGACAACGTTATTTCCCTCTTTGAAGGAAAATATCTCTACTTTTCTACCGTCGAACAGGCAGAGCTTCTGATTCGGTGGGGGATGTCGGAGTGCATCGTCGTACGATTCCCCGTTCCTGGTGAGATGCCCGTGCACGTTCGGTCACGGGAGATCGTCATTTTTACAGAGTTCTTCAACTGGGGCCTCATGTTTCCTCTAGTCCCTGAGATCGCTCTGTATTTTAAGAACCTCAGCATCCGTCCCTCACAACTGACGCCCAATGCGTGGTATACACTGATGTCATGCATAATGGTTCTCGCTTATCAGGTCGGGTTATACCGATGACTGAGTACATTGTCATGTCCGGGCTCTCGAAATCCCCCAAATCAACCTTCTTCTACTCTTCCTTGGCCAACACTTGGAAGATTGTAAACGATTTCCTTGAAGGAGACAAGGGCTGGAAGCATCGGTTTGTCTTCCTTAGTGGCTGCTGGGAAAATGGCCGCCCATATACTAAGGCGAACCCGAGGCATGTGCTGCGGACATGGGTTCCCGATGGTAATCATATATTATTTTTTTTTATAACGAAAAGACCGACCCTTTGTGCAGTGTCAAAGGAGTTTATCCAGGAGCTAAAGAAGAACTACTTCAAAACTGGCAAAGTGATCTTCCAGATTTTGAAGGAATTTGCCAGAAAGAACTGGAGTCGGGCGTTCCACCGCGCCTTCAACAACACAAAATCTGATAACGAGCAACCTCTGGCGTTGCTCTGCTGAACCGCTCACCTTGGAGCAGTTGCGCCAACCACCCAGCTTGGTGGATTTGGTTGCAAAGACAGAGGCGCCCGACGCGCACCTATTCCTTCCCAAACGCAATAAGGCGCCTTGCAAGCGTCCCAAGTAAGACGAGGATGCCGAGCAGGCGAATGTCGAGGAAACGGAGGTCGACGCGGTGGGACAAAGGGATGAAATTGCTGCTGAGGATGTTGAAGCCCATTGGTCTGAGGAGCTGACCAAGAAACGAAAGGAAAAAGCTGAGGCGGATGGCGCTCCAAGAAGGAGAGTGGTCCCGCCGATGCTCCCGCTCTCGTCGATAATGCAACCATCCCGGCGTTGTTCGAGCAATATCAGGGGGTTAAAGGTGGGGATGTGGCCGCTCCCGCAACAGTACCGTCTGAGGGAGCTCCGGTAGTGGTGATCCCCGATGATGATGATGTTGGTTCCTCAAAGGCATCAAAAGTTGTTGGGGCATCATCAAGTGGTACTAAGCTGCTCGTGCTGTCAGTTCCGGGGATCCCTCATACCTTCCATTTGCGGGTAACTGACGGACTGTCCTTGTCGTTGTACAATATGATCGTGCCTCTGGCGATGAAAGAGAGGCGTGCAAGAGAGCTACTCCAAAAGCTGACGGATGCGGAAGGGAAAATTGCCGCGCTTGAAGAGGAGGTGAAAAAGGGAGAGGCAGCAAAAGTGCTCTTGGAGGAAAAGCTGAAAAAGGTTGAAAAAACCTTGGCGCGGGTAAGAAAAGACCGTGATGGCCGAGTTGGGCAATTGGAAATCTCGAAAATTCAGTCGTTTCTTTCCTTACTCCGCGGCGAAGAAAGCGAAAGAGATTGCCGATTTTAAAAATGCCAACGCTCTATTTGCTGACTAGTTTCAAAAATAGACGGACAAAGAGACTGCTGAGGCTAAAGCTGCTTATGTGCTGACCTTTCACAACTATTTCCCCGACCTACCCGTTGGGTCCATGTGGTTGGATGTTCCCGAGGAAGACCACCCATCCGATGTGGTCTGCGAAGATGAAGAAACGGATGACACCGAGACTGAGCCCCTGAAGATGAGGACGCTTAAACCCCCCCCCCCCCTCTTTTTTTTGTGATCAAAATTTTGTAACCTATGGGTCTGTGGAACCCTTTTGACTTGTTTTATAACTGACCACGGTTAGATGTTTAATTTTTCCCATAATCTGTAAGTTTTCTCCAATATGCTTTGTAAGTCCATATCTGGTCCGACAAGATTGTTTTCATCGGTAAGAAATTTCCAGAGTCGAAGATAATGTGCTATTGATCAAAGTTTAATTAAAAAATTTCCCATAGGGTCAGGAATAAAATGTAGATAAGTTAAACACTCAAAAACCCATTAAGGTTCTGTTGATCAATGTTTAATTGAAAATTTCTCATAGGGTCGGGAATAAAATGTAGATAAGTTAAACAATGAAAAACCTATTAAGGTTCTGTCGATCGATGTTTAATTAAAAAAATTCGCATAGGGTCGGGAATCAAATGTAGATCAGTTAAACACTGAAAAACCTATTAAGGTTATGTCGATCAATGTTTAATTGAAAATTTTCCCATAGGGTCAGGAATAAAATGTAGATAAGTTGAACACTGAAAAATCTATTAAGGTTCTGTTGATCAATGTTTAATTGAAAATTTTCCCATAGGGTCGGAAATAAAATGTAGATCAGTTGAACACTAAAAAACCTATTGAGGTTCTGTTAATCGATTAAGATCACAAAAAGTTGTCTATCAGCTCGTCAGCCGATAGACTCTCTTTTAATACTTCCAAATTTAAAGGCAAAACATTGGATTAAAAAGGTCGGTTGCTATGGATGCCTCATTAAAACCTTCTCGCGACACCGAGGTAGGAAATAGTACATCCCCGACCAAAGGTTCTTACATAAACAATGATTACAAAGAATTTACAAAGATTGATAAAGCTACTCCAAGTATAGCTTCAAATGTTCGATGTTCCACGGGAGCCTCAATAAGCGTCCGTGCTTGTCCTGCAATCGATACGTCCCACTCTTAATTCTTTCCACTACTTTATACGGTCCTCCTAGTTCGGGGTGAGTTTGTCGAGGCTCTTATCTTTGGTATGCATAAAAACTCTTCTAAAAACTCTATCCCCGACTTTGAACTCTCACCGACGTACTTTGGACGCATACTGACTCCTCACTAAAGTCTGATAATGCAAAGAATTCATTTTGATGAGTCCAGATTTTTATTGCCACTCTTTCTGAGAACCGGACAGAGGCAATTCGGACAACACCCAGCCACTGAACTATCTGAAGTGAACTAATGTACTAAAAACTTAATCATTACATGACTAAGCTAATTACTTACCTGCTTCAAACTAACGAGTCTTTGAACTCAATCTGAATCTATAAGTCAACCCGAAAGCCCATGTGGCCCACAATTAAGGGTATAAATACCTAACCACTTTTATTTAATGAGGGTAATGAAAATTAAATACAACTAGGCAGCTCTAACCTCTCATTACAATCTACCTTTGAAACACCACAAAACTCTGGACAAAATTACCCTCAACCAAAAATAAACCTCACCAAATTGGCGACCACAGTGGGAGAAGAAGGTGCCCGAATCTAGCATTCGAAACCATCAGGGAAAACCAGTTCGGATGAATCCGGACGAGCAAGAAATATCACCAGCTTTGGCAGAAGTGGTGGGTGAAAATGACGAATATACTATTGAGGGGCGAGATAGGTTGAAAGTTGCAATAGAAGCTCTGAGGGCTGACAAGAGGGCGGAGATGGGCACAAAAGAGAAGTCTAAGGCGTCGGTAGCTCATCATACTGACAATCCAAGAGAGCATGAGCCCTCAAAAACTCATGTAAGTGCGAAAAAGACTCATGTTAGCTCAAAAAAGTCTCACCGGTCCAAACCGGTGGAAAGCTCTGATTCAGACTCAGAATCTTCCAGTAGCTCCTCAAGTGAAGATGGAGTTGACGAGTCCTTGTCATCCAGCAGTGATGAGGGTCGTTCTAAAAAGAAACAAAAGTTAGTGAAAAAGTACTTAAGAAAAAGGGATATGCATGGAAGGTTAAAGAGGCATATAGGCAAAGGATCGTCTCAAAGCCGGAGACACGTAGATCGGATGGTGATGGATCCTTTTGCCTTCCATGATGAACCAGGTATCTATGCAACTCCTAATGAAGATACGGTTTTCAATCATGGTCGAAATTGGAGATAATCTCCATTGTCCTCCAAAATACTGTCCGGAAATCTTCCTAAGAGGTTCGACAGTACGAAAATGGAAAAATATGATGGTAGCAAAGACCCGGATAACCATTTGGAACAATTCAAAAACATTATGATGAATTTTGACGATGACGACAAATTACTTTGTAGGGCATTCTCCCAATCTTTTACGGGGAGTGCTCTGAAATGGTATAATAGCTTACCACAGGGTTGTATCAGGAATTTTGACATTTTTTGGGTAGCCTTTCGGAGGCAGTTTGTTGGAAGTAAGGAAGTGAAGGGCAATGGAGACACGATTATCCATTGTGCCCAAGAACCAAACGAATATTTAAAATAATACATAAGTCTCTTTGTAAATACTAAGAACGGATTGGCTGATTGCTTTGAACAAGTAACAATAGCCTCTCTGAGACAAGGTTTGAACCCCAGTAACTTGGCTGATTCAGTGACCAGGAAGAAGGCCATGACATGGGGAGGTCTGTTGAATCAGGTCGAAAAGCAGATTAGTGTAGATGAAACAAAGAAAACTAGGGTGCACAGGCAGGTGAGGTCTGCTCCGGCTGCACCAAATCCAAACCAAAACCAGTCCGGGAACAAAGCTAAGGAGGCCGAGCAGGATCATAACAGAGCCAAAGCTCAGTCTCAGCCAGCTGCGCCAGCCCAGAGTCAACAATATAGAAATAAACGAGGGTCTTGGGTTCAACCTGAGTGGTTTGCTGATTTGAAAGAAAATATAGCCACCATTTATGACAAAACAAAAGACGAAGTACACTATAGAAGGCCAGCTGCATTAAAGTCTCCTGGGGAGAGCCATAATAATTGTTTTTGCGAGTATCACCATGATACTGGTCATACCACTAAAGATTGTATTGCGTTGAAACAAGAAGTGCAGAACTTGATTGAAAGAGGAAAATTGGGGCATATGTTAAAAGAAGAGGTGGAAATAGGCCTGATAGTGCTCATCGGGCTGGTCCAAATAATGCAGGCACATCGGCTCCGGATGGGGCTATGGTGATAATTGAAAGGTTCGATGTAGAGTCAGAATATTTGGATCTTGATCCAACCCTGAATAGAGTGGGTGTTATCGAGGAACGTTGTAAGACGGTGTCCGGACTTATAAAAGTTTTTGAATCACTTACAATATTTAGAGGGGACACCGTGACTGCACCAACTGCTTCTTCAAGAAATAGGCACATTCATACTTTAGCTACCCAGCTTGAAGGAGGCATGACCTCCTTTCAATTGCGAATTCCTTTTCCTTTTATTGTTTTTGACGACGATGATCTGAGGGATATTTCTGGTCCACATGAAGATGTTGTGGTCATAGGAGCATCCATTGGAGGCAATTATATAAGGCGAATTTTGGTGGATACCGGAAGTTCAGCCAATATTCTCTTTTTAACTTCTTACAAAAAAATGAAGAATCCAGCAGTAATTCAGCGTTCGAACAGATCAATTGTGGGTTTCACTTGAAGCTCAGCAAACGTGATCGGGGAGTTCGAGGAGGAGGTGTTGTTGGGCAAAGGCCCCTTTAAAAATATGGTTAGAATACTATTCATTGTGGTGGATTGTCCCACTTGTTATAATGCTATTCTGGGGAGATCTTGGCTCTTTAGGATGCATGGCGTGGCCTCAACAGTCTACCAGTGCTTGAATTATGTTGTGCAAGGACAAGTGGGAGTTGTTCGGAGCAGCCAAAAGGTAGCAAGAGAATGTTATGCAACTGCGTTGGCTCCTCGGACGTTGGGGGCAGTTCGGACCAATGAGGAATAGCAATTTGAGGGGCCCTCTGGGGGAGAGAGTGAAATAGATGACCCTAGAGAGACCCCTGGTGTTTTGATACCAATTGAAGAAGTTGAAACTCACTCTCTGGCTGAAGGAAAAAGTGTCAAGATAGGATCCAAGATGACATCGGAATTAAAAGGTAAAATGTTAAAATTCTTGAAAGACCATCAACATGTTTTTGCATGGTGCAATGCTGATGTTACCGGAGTACCAGCAGATATTATATCACACGAATTGTCCCTCGGAAGAGGTATATCACCTGTGATACAGAAGATAAGAGCCTTTTCTAAGGAAAATGCTGATGTCATAGTTCAAGAGGTCGACCGGCTTACTAAAATGGGGCACATAAAGGAATCTCAATAGCCTTTATGGACGGCCAACCCGGTATTGGTAAAAAAGAAAAATGGAAAATGGTGCATGTGCATCGATTTCATAGAATTCAATAGAGCTTGCCCAAAGGATTTATACCCGGTCCCCCAAATTGATCAGTTGGTGGACTCCACATCTGGAAACAAGCTGTTATCCTTTATGGATGCCTTCTCCGGGTATAATCAGATTAAAGTGGATCCGAAGTATCAAGAACATACTACATTTGTTACTGATATGGGCCTTCATTGTTACAAGGTGATGTCATTTGGGTTAAAAAATGTTGGGGCTACTTATCAGAGGTTGGTGAACAAAGATTTTGCTGATCAAATTGGAAGAAACATGGAGGTTTACATCGACGACATGATGGTGAAAAGTGTGGACGAAGAGTTACACTCGGTGGATCTCCAAGAAACTTTTACTAAACTTAGTAAAAGTGAATTTGAAATTAAACCCAGAAAAGTGTGTCTTTGGAGTACAGTCCGGGAAATTCTTGGGGTATGTAATAAGTGAACAAGGAATACAGCCTGATCCGGACCAGCTTAATGCTTTGCTACAAATGGAGCCTCCTCGGAATATTAAAGAAGTACAACGATTGACTGGGAGACTGGCTGCACTAAACCGTTTCATTTCAAGGTCTTCGGACAGGTGTGCCCCGTTTTTTCAAACTTTGAAAGGTGCAAAGGACTTTGATTGGTCCTCAAAGTGTGATGAGGCCTTTGATGAAATCAAGAAGCACTTGTCCTCTCCCAAGACTTTATTTAAACCCGTTGATGGAGAGACTATTTTCGTATACTTGGGAGTCTCCAGTTGTGCCATAAGTGCAGTGTTGGTAAGGGAAGTAGATAATAATCTCCGTCCAGTGTATTACATCAGCAAGAGTTTGATTGATGCTGAGAAATGCTATTTGAAACTTGAAAAATTACCACTAGCCCTGGTGATTGCTGCAAGAAAGATGAGGCCTTATTTTCAGGCTCATCCCATTATTGTTCGGACGTCTTTTCCCTTGAAAAACGTTCTCCAAAAGGCTGACATTTTAAGTAGGATGACTAAGTGGTCAGTGGAATTGGGAGACTACGATATTGATTTTGCCCCTCGGATAGCAGTTAAAGCCAAAGCGATGGCAGATTTCTTAGTTGAATTTCACTCAGGTAGAGATACTAAACAAACAACTGAAGTAAAAGATAAAAAAGTATGGATCATCCGGACTGACGGTGGATCAAACACCATGGGTTGTGGTGCTGGGATATGTTTAACCTCTCCGTACGGTGACAAAATGTACCATGCTATATGCTTTGCATTAAGGGCTTCCAATAATGAGTTTGAATATGAGGTTGCTATAGTTGGTTTAAAGTTGGCTCTCATTTGTGGAGCCAAAAGAGTCAGGTTAATGAGCGACTCCCAGTTTCTTATCCATCATGCACAAGGTCAGTCCGAAGCTAAGAAAGAACAGCTGATTAAATATTTATTCATCCTCAAAGAAGTGGCACTCAATTTCAAAAGCGTCACTTATGAGCACATAACTCCAACAGAAAATACACTGGCAAATTCCTTGGCAATTATAGCCTACTCTGAGTCTTACCCCTGGATACATGTGCAAGAATGCCCATCAATTCAATTCAACTCGGATAAGGAAGAAGAAAGTTTGAATATACAGATAAAGTAGCCTCAAGATTGGAGATTTATTCTTCTTCAATATCTCTCAGATGGCATATTGCCTCCGGAAAAAGCAATAGCAAGAAAAGTAAAGTACAAGGCTCGTGGTTTTGTCATCCTACGAGATGTTCTTTATAAGAAATCTTATAGTAAACCCCTCTTACAATGTTTGGGGGTCGATGAGTCTCAAATAGTGCTCTCTGATTTACATGATGGTGAGGGATCAGCTCACTGTGGATTCAGGGCCCTAACAAGAAGAGTTTTGTTAGTTGGGTACTACTAGCCCTCCATAATGCAAGATGCTAAGGAGTTGGTAAAAAAGTGTGACCCATGCAAGAGATATATCAATGAAATTCATATTCCAGCTATCCTTTTAGAGTCAATTTCTGAGCCAATACCTTTTGCTCGTTGGGGGTTGGATTTGGTTGGGCCTCTACCTATGGCATCCGGAGGGTGTAGAACTATAATTATTGCTATTGATTACTTCTCCAAGTGGATAGAAGCGGCTCCATTGGCAGGTACAACATCAAAAGATATTATAAAATTCATCATATCCAACATCTGTTGCAGATTTGGAATTCCACAAAAAATAACCACGGACAATGGGCCACAGTTCGACAACAAAGAAATTGAGAATTTATGTGCCTATAGATGCATACAACATTACTTCTCTTCTCCTTTCCACCCACAAACAAATGTTCAGGTCGAAGTGGCCAACAGGACAATACTTTCCGATCTAAAGAAGAATATAGAAGGGGCTGCTGGAAAATGGCCAAGTTACTTGCAAGAAGTTTTGTGGGCTTACCGGACCACTCCCGGGGCTGCAAAACAAGAGTCTCCCTTTGCCTTGGTATATGGGATGGATGCCATAGCTACCATAGAAGCTACTTTCCCTTCCTTTCGAGTTCAAAATCTTTCCGAACACGCAAACAAAGTGGCAGTCAGAGGCCAACTTGACTTGATAAAAGAAAGAAGAGTTAAGGCTCACCTTAGAGCTGCACATTATCAAGGTTTGATGAGAAGCAGGTTTGCTTCTAAAGTTAAGAGAAGAGATTTTCAACTAGGGGATAAGGTATTAAGAAATGTTTTCCTACATACTAAAGAGAAGCAGTTCGGTAAGTTGGCTCCAACATGGGAAGGATCCTATGTGGTCATTGAAAAGCTTAAACCTGGGACATACCGACTACAAGACAAAGATGGAAGAATTTTGAATCACCCCTGGAACATTGAGCACCTCCGTTTGTACTTGGAGTAAAAACTATGCAAATATTTACTTGTTTAAAAATTCATGTAAATATTTGGGGGCATTCTCTTTCCTCCCTGGTGGCTCGGGGAGGTTTTAATGAGGTGTCCAGTCTTTTTTTATAAAATGTGATGCCTTCTTAAAGTATTCGGAGTGTTTTTCATTGAATTTTTTTATCAAACAACAGACCGGATTAAATTGGAGGAGTGATGACTACTTAAACATTTGTCATCGGAGAATTTAAACACTCTCACTTTAAAATATTTGTAAAATAATTAAGGGTTGTATAAACACTCTCACTTGAAAAAGCAGAACCATATCTGACCTGACCTCAGCATACCTTGCCTCCTGAGAATCTATCACCTCGTTGGTATAAGCATCCATCCTAGCTTGGATTGTTTTCTCCTGCTCCCTCAACAAGTCAGCTTTTTTTTGCTCGGCCTTGGACACACTATTCTCAAGAGAGATCTTGTCATTAGTTAAGGCGTGAATGGTGTTATCTTTGGCCTTCAGTCCCTCTTTCGATAAAAGGAGGTCTCTTTCCAGGCCGGATTGCTTTAACTGGAGTTCTTTGACAACTCCTTCTGAAGTGGCTAACCTGTTGGCCAAGTCCTCCTGACATTTCTTAAACTCCTCATTCTCTTTCCTCAATGCCTCAGTGTTTTGATTGGTGCTAAGAAGGTCACTAAACATTTTCTCCTTGTCAGAATTGAGGGTGTTGATTATGGCTGTCTGATTGCGCACTTGCTTCTCCAAGATAAGCACTGGTTGGACATTGCTCAATAAAGAGTGAGCAATGACATCTCTTTCACTTGAGAAAAAAAAATACATACCATTGAATGTGACGAGGTTCGAAGAACTTGGGGGGTGGTATGGCCCAGCGAAATCATCTTTGGGAAGGTTTTCAAAGTAAAGACCAATCCCCTCAAGCCCGCTGATGTCGACACCATCAATGATGATATCCCCTCCTAAACCCCCTCCGGTTTGGAAGTCACCAGGGATCTCTTCTGCTTGAGTGGGGTCAGTAGGGTCAATAGTGTCAATAGGAGGTAGTAGCTCCGGAGCCCGGAGAGAAACCTCGTCTCCCTTGGAGATTTTCTTTTTCTTGGCGTCCCGATCTCCACCTTCTGCTCCCCGTTTTCTGACCTTTTTGGGAATCTTTTGAGATTTTGGAGACCCAGTTACTTCATTGGTGCTCTCGTGCTCCACCACTTGTAGTAATGCATCATCAATTTGCCCTTGATCTTGTCCCTTTGGGTTTTTTGGGACATCTTTTTCCACCTCGGTAGGGTTGGCCTCTACCACACCTTGATTGGCCTTACCCTTTTTACCTTTCATCTTGCTTGGGGCTTTTGCTCTGCCCGGCAAGGCCAATTTCCTATCTTTCCCCTCAGTTTTCCGGAGAATCACTTTCGGATGGGGTGGAGAAGTTAATTCTTCCCAAGACAAGTCCCTCCGGTCGGTGGTATTCCAAAGATAGGATCTGGTTAGGTTGCCTCTGGTAAAGCAGTTGTGGAAGCGGTTTCCCTAGTTTTCAGCAGTCCAAGAATTTAGCTTGGCACAGGTGGTCTGTCCGGCCTCTAAGTAGTCACTGAAATCCTTGGGCAGCACTACCGAAAAGCAAAAGAAAAAAAATTAGATAAAAAAAATCATAAGTAAAAGTAGAAGTATCTGGTAAGCATGCTTGGGTTGACACCAGCTTTAATTTTCTTCCCATTCTCCCAAGCACCGCTGACAAACAGAAATTGGGTCTTCCAGCCTTTATCTGACTCGAAAAAGTCATTCACTACCTTGTAGTTGTCACTCATGTTGAAGTGATAGAAGGGGATGACATGATTTCTGCAGAGGCCTGCTACAGCAGCGAATTACTCCATCGGAAGAGGAATTCCGGAGAGCCTTGAAGCCATGATACATGCCATGAGGGTGAACCATGCATTAGGGCTTAGCTGGCTTGGGCAAAGCTTTATCAGATGGAAATATCTGACTATTTCTGGGTCCAAGGGAAACCTAAGTCCCCATTTGAATAGCTCAGTATAGATGACGATCTCGTTCATGGGCATCCCCCGGATTGATTGGAATCCTTACTTTAACATTCTCTCGAATCCCCCACTTCGTCCTTATCCGGCCAAGCTCAGGTGTGAATGAAAGCGTATTTGATTTTCTCCATGGCCAGCAGATATTTGACATTTACTTTGTGGAAACATGGCCCCACCTTTCCCACAAGGCTCTCCGGCAGGTCCGGATGTTTCAAACATACTTTTTCCTTGCCTTTGCTCTTCCTAGCAATGGCAGTCTCGCTTGTTTGCCGTGAGACATCAGTCTCAAAAGGGGCTTCTTCGATGCTGTCCTCCATTACATCCTCCATCACCATGGAGGGATTGTCAGTTGTTTTAGGAGGATAAGAGCTGGTGGTTGGCTCAATAGGCCCTCCGGATTTTTGAGCGTCCTTTCCCCATTGTGGTCTAGAGTCCGGCTGGGGCTCGGACCCCGAGGTCTCTTTTCGAGGACTTAAGCTAGTTGCCTCTGGACCGGACAGCTTGTCCTTGGGAATTTTGATGGGTGCTTCTGACCCTGTGGTTTTACTTTTTGCCCCAGATTTCAAAGGCGTGGATTGTGGTTTAGGATGGGTGCCAGCAGCCTGTCCTTTTACCAGACGACCCCTTCGTCTATCTACCAGTTTCTCCGGGGAAATATCAGCATGTGACCCCATAGAGACGAATAGGGAAGGTTTTCTAAGGCTTGTAACCACCTGTTCTGATTCAACGACAGGCTCTGACTCTTGAACTAATGAGCCCGAGATGATTGGTGAAAGGTTGGATTGAAACAACCTCCTAGGTTTAGCACTCTTAGTCGAAGAAGAACCCTGGTCGGGCTCTGAGCTTGGTGTTGCCGGTTAATTAACAGGGGAAACAAGGAGGCCTACAGCGATGCGCCTTTCTCGTTCAACCTTTTGAGCTTTTTCTAATTCTGAAAAATTAAGCCACCCACCATTTACAAAAGCGTTTCTTGTTGTGAACATAAACTCACACCCAAAGAAAGGTTTTTTGAGAGATGAAAACTTTGAAGTTTAACAGAGTAGAGATAATGAAGATGATAAAATAGTGAAAAGTGAACTGATTTATACTAATGAAATAAACGATGCTTTGATACGTAGGAGGAGACGAAAAGATAGGTATAATGATTAAATACGGCGCTGATGTCACCAACATTAATTAAAAGGTTACTTTTTCGAAACGAGTGGAAGCTCTTTTCTAGGAGGAAAACGACCGGTGAGGCGAATCAGAGGAAGACACGTGTCCCACTATCTCTGGCGGAACTGCTCAGCTTCTAAGGGTTTCAGTCTGTCCGGATAAAGTTATTACACTTTTCGAACCGTCCGAGCGAAGTTATGATTACACTTGAAATATTTTTTAGGTCTTGCCAAAGGCCTTCGAACACAACCTAAAAATGGGCTACTGATGAGTCCGGATTTTATTGCACTCTTTATGAAAACCGGACAGGGGAAATTCGGAAAACACCCACCCACTGAACTATCTAAAGTGAACTAATATACTAAAAACTTAATCATTACATGACTAAGCTAATTACTTACCTGCTTAAAACTAATGGGTCTTTGAACTCGACCCGAATCCATAAGTCAACCCGAAAGCCCATGTGGCCCACAATTAAGGGTATAAATACCCAACCACTTTCATTTAATGAGGGTAATGAAAATTAAATACAACGAGGCAGCTCTAACCTCTCACTACAATCCATCCAAACATTAAATACCTTTGAAATATCACAAAACTCTGGACAAAATTACCCTCAACCAAAAATAAACCTCACCACATTTGTGCTCGACTTCTTTTTTCTTCTACCAGGTCTAGAGTTAGTCGTCTGTCACCCTCGTTCGTACTCTCATCGTAATTACCGATCCTAAAGGATGGGAAGATTGATTCTGCCGAGGTGACAACATCCACTCCATAAACCAAGGCATAAGGTGATTCTTTAGTCGTCCTTCGAGGTGTAGTTCGGTAATCCCACAATACTTCTTACAAGTAACCCGGCCATTTCCCAGCTTTTCCTTCTAGATTCTTTTTGAGCCCGTCCAAGAGGGTTCGGTTCGTGACTTCAACTTGCCCGTTCGCCTGGGGATGGAAAGGGGCAGAAAAGCATTGCCTAATTCTATGGGTCGCACAAAAATATTTCATCTCGCTGCTGTCAAACTGAGGTCCGTTGTCCATGGTGAGCTTCTGAGGTACCCCGAACCTACAACAGATGTTTGACCAAATAAATTTGATGATATTGTTAGTTCTCGTTCCCGATAATGGCTCGGCTTCTACCCATTCGGAAAAGTAATCTACAGCCACCACAATCGTCTGTCTACCACCAGATGCCATCGGTACGGTCCCACCAAATTGATTCCCATCGGTCAAAGCGCAGGCCTTCAGATATTGACTCTAAAGGAGCCGCAGGCATATTGATCGCATTTGCGAATCTTTGACAGGTGTCGCACGTTTTCACTATATGCTGAGTGTCGGCAGTTACCGTAGGTCAATAAAAACCGGCGAGAAAAATTCTTCTTATTAGTGCTTTGTAATCGTAGTGAGCTGCGCCTTCTCCGTCGTGTAACTCGAACACAATTATCTGTGATTCATTTGCCCCCAAGCATCTCAGTAAAGGCCTGCTGAAAGACTTTTTGTATAGAATATCTACCAACAAAATATAGCCTCGGGCCTTATTTTGTACCTTCCGAGCTGCGATACTATCCTCTGGTAGTTGTCCCTCGGCCAGGAAAGCTATAATATCCCTTTTCCAGTCTGATATCGATACCGAGGATATCTGACAGGAGATTTCTGGTCGATTGTCCAGCTCTACCCTCTTAATGATCGACGGGTTCTCTTGTTCGGTTATCCACATGTAACTACTTGAACAGGAAGCCGACTCTAGGGAGTCGGCAATCACATTTTCGGTCGCGGGGACGTGCTCATATGTTACTTTGGCAAATGACGCGGCTAACACTCGCAACGCTGCTAAGTATTGAACCAGATGCTCTTTCCTACCTTCTGACGCTCCCGAGGCCTGATTAATCAAAAGTTGAGAATCATTAACAAGACGTACGTGCTTGGCCCCGCACACCTGTGCTAATCTCAAATCGGCCAGGGCAGCCTCATATTCGGCTTCGTTGTTATAAGTGGTAAAACCAAATCGGATTTCCTGATGCATACTTATGCCCGTAGGGGCGACTAGTTGTACGCTCGCGCCGCATCCATTGACGTTCGATCCACCATCAGTTCGAATAAGCCACTTAACTAGCTCGTCTTTCTCGGGCGGTTCTTCTTGGTCTGGTCGGTCGGAATGAAATTTGACTATAAAATCAGCCAGGGCTTGGCCTTTGATGGCTGTTCTTGGCTCAAAATTGATATCAAAATCGCCTAGCTCGACCGATCATTTGGACATTCTTCCCGACATGTCCGGTCGCTAAAGAACATATTTGAGCGGGAAAGAGGTTCGGACGACAACGGGATGAGCGTGAAAATATGGTCGCATTTTTAACGCCGCGGTCACCAAGGCTAAGGCCATTTTTTCCAGTTTCAAATACTGTGTCTCTGCATCCGATAGGCTTTTGCTCACAAATTATACCGCTTTGGAAACCGTTCCCGATTCAATGATCAGTGCCGCACTTACTGCAAAATCTGAAACCGCTATATAAAGGAAAAGAGTCTCCCCTGTCAGGGGCTTCGTTAGAAGGTTTGGGGATGATAAATAAGTTTTGATCCCTAAAAAGGCCTTATCACAAGCTGGTGTCCAAACAAAAGACTTAGCGTTTCTCAAGACCTGAAAAAAGGGAGCGCACTTGTCAGATGAACGAGAAATAAATCGATTCAGAGCCGCCAAACGCCCGGTTAATATCTGAACCTCCTTGATATTCCTGGGTGGAGTCATGTCGGTTAAAGCTTGCAATTGGATCGGGTCTGCCTCGATTCCCTTTTCGCTGACAAAGAATCCAAGGAACTTGCCCGACCTAACCCCAAAAGAACATTTCTTCGGGTTTAACTTGAGATTTATACTCCATAGATTGCCAAAAGTCTCCCTTAAATCAATGAGATGGTCTTCATTTGTGCCGCTCTTCACAAGCATGTCATCGATGTAAACTTCCATATTTCTCCCTATCTGGCAGTCAAAAGTCTTGTTCACCAATCTTTGGTAAGTCGCACATGCATTTTTAAACCCAAATGGCATAACCTTATAACAATATAGTCCTCGCCCTGTGACAAATGTTGTGCTTTCTTGATCTGCTGAGTGCAACTTGATTTGATTGTAGCCTGCATATGCATCCATAAAAGAGAGTAATCTGTTTCCCGACGTCGAATCCACCAACTGGTCAATTCTCGGCATCGGGAAGGGGTCTTTTTGGCACGCTCGATTAAGGTCGGTAAAGTCTACGCACATCCTCCACTTGCCATTTTTCTTTTTAACCAGGACGGGATTGGACGTCCAAAGTGGGTAACTTGATTCCTTGATGTGACCGACGCTGAGCATTCTTTCAACCTCTCTCAGAATAATCTCTGCCTTTTCTGGCGAAAAGGCCCGATGCTTTTGTGAGACTGGTCTGACGATTTTATTGATAGTTAGTTTGTGAATTACATGGTCTTCTGGGACTCCGGTAACATCCTTCGAGCACCACGCAAACAAATTCAAATTCTCTTGTAGCAATAGGATCAACTAACTCTTGAAGCCTGGTGATAAGTTAATTCCTACCTGCAAAACTCTTTCTTCGGTAAACTGTTGTTTTTCACATTCTTCATCGGTGGTCAAAAAATTGGGAGCTTCCCTAGGATCGCCGACAGGTAGCGACCCCAAGGGAAGTCCCGGTAAATGCTAGTCTCGTACTTGCTCCATCTCTTGATCCCTTTTTGGCGCTAAAGCCGCCCGGTAGCATTCTCTTGCCGTTTTCTGGCTGCTTCGCACCAGTCCTACGTTGTTCCCGACCACGTATTTCAAGCATTGATGAATAGTGGACGTTACCGCGTGCATTCGTGACAGCCATGAACTGCCAAAGATCCCATTATGGGAGGCTGAAGCATCTACCACGACGAATAAAACAGTGACCTCTTTCTTGAAAGGCCTGCGGCCCAGCTGAATAATGCCTTCGAACTCTCCGATCACTTCTGCAGCCGACCCTGTGAACCCTACGATAGTTCGGTCCGAACGTGTAATCACTGGGGGTGTCCTGAACTTAGCAAACATTGACACAAAGATTATGTTAGTCGAGATTCCGGTGTCTACAAGGATGCGTCAGACTTCTTCCCCCGCAATGGAAGCCCCGATAACAACGGCGTCTTCGTGAGGACCGGCTATGTCTCGCATGTCGTCGTCGTCAAAATACAAAATCGGTGACGGGATGCCTTTTTAGTGGGGATAAGACCGAGCTTTCAACTGAGTTGCTAGGTTCACAATATGTCGCTTTCGGGAAGAGTGCGTGATCCCTGCCATAGAATCTCTCCCAAAAATAGTCAATGACTCAAAAATTTGACAGAGGGTCCTCACATTTCCTTTACTTTCCGTAGCTTCCTCTTCAATGACCCCGATGAGATTACGGCTGACATCGGGATCAAGATATTCGATGGAGACGTCAAAAAGGTCGGTCACTTCGTAGATTGTCAAGGTTGTCTCTCGCTTCTGCACCGTCACGATTTCTTTTGAAGTTGTGCCCTGCTGCACTTTTTTTTCACATACTCGAGTAGGTTTCTTTAGTCTATCAGCATCTGTATTTCCTTTTTCAGAACGATGCAATCCTTGGTATCATGTCTCACGTCTTCATCGTATCGGCAGTATCGATTGTTCCTGTTCTCCCGAGGCGTTGGTATGGGGAAGGGCCTCCGATACATCCCGCTCTTCTTAGTCTTTTCATAGATTGTGGACACGCATTCTGTTAGATCAGCAAAGTAAGCAGGTCGGATCCATTTATTGGACATCCGCCGTGAAACAACCTGGTTGGTCTGTTTTGTCCTTTGGCCCTAGGATGCCAGAGGCTTGATCGGTATGGAGTGAGTCAGTGGTATTGCATTGATTGGCTAAATTTGCGAGGTATAGCCAGATTGAGTACCCTGCTTTATAACGACCGAGGCTTGTGCACTCTGTTGAATTTACGCTGCCAACTCGGACGCCTTGGTTTCTTCTATCAATATTTGCTTTTCCCCCTGAGCTAGAAGGGCGAAAAAATTGAAAGCTTGTTTCTTAGTGACTGCTTGCTTCATCAGTCCTGGGAGCAGGCCTAAACGATATGCTGTCAGAGTCACGTTCTCTTCGCAATGATCGAGGTCGGTCTTCGCATCGATAAAGCGCCTGGTGTAATGCCTGAGGCTTTCTCCCAGCCATTGTTTGCAGTTAACGATCGTATCACCATTGGCCCGGAAAGTTTTTCTTCCCACAAATTGCTGACGGAACATTACCCAGAACATTCCAAAAACATTTATACAACCTTGTGGTAGCCGGTTGTACCACTTAGATGCCCGATCCTTGAAATTCATCGAAAAAGCTCGGCATAACAACTTATCGTCATTATTGAAACTCAACATAAAAAATTTGAATGTTTCTAAATGGTTTTCCGGATCTCTTTACCATCGTACTTTTCCAATTTAGAAATGTCAAACTTCTTCGGGAGATGTCCCGATAATATTTCGTCTGACAACAGTAAAGCTCTGCAATTCATTCCAAATCCAAAATAACCGCCTCCGAGCCCCTCGGTCTGAACTCCATACAGTCTTTTGTTTCCCGGGTTGATGAACTAGCTACTAACCCTGTACCATTGGGTCTGGCTATTCGACGGCTGCCACTGAACCTTGGGTAGGACTACCCGCTCCTCTCTGCTGCCCGTTAACATCTCTTCTTTTTCAAGTGAACCTGGCGTTCTTTTCTTGGTGCTACCTTTCTTGAACTTGGGTGAGTCATATCGTGGTGCCATATTACGCCGGGTATTGCTCTTTTGCGCGCGTTTGTTTAGTCTTTCATTGCGTCGGTATTCTCTTCTCGACGAATCGTCCGAACTATAATTAGCAAAAATAGCTCGGTCATCCTTTTGTTATCGGTTAGCTTTTCTATCCCAGTCCCTTTCCGGGCAGGGGTCCCGATAATATTGAACAGGTCGGGCATCAATACGGTGGTCTATACTCGGATAGCCTTCTCCACGGTTGTCTACGATCAGCTCTTTTCCTTTGCCTTCCCGAATTCTTTTGTCATCTAGAGCCGGCTCCTTCTCAGCGTTCAGCTTTGCAATGTCTTCCATTAACTGTCTCCTGGTCATGATAAGAGTTGATTGCTTATCCCGACCCTGCGCGTAATACTCCTGACCCGGTACTTCCTCGCCCTCAGACAGCAAAATGGCTCGGGCCACCTCTCTCCCGACCCTCTCCCCAGCTGCTTCGTCATTCATTCTTTAAGATTAAATCGCGATTTTCAAAGAAAATTTTTTCTCTTTGGTATCACGTCTTTCCACAGACGGCGCCAATGATGAGAGAATAAATGACAAAAAATAAGGAATCTATGATCTTGGACCTGATGTGACTAGAGCTTAAAATATAAAGAGAGAAAGTAGAAAGAGAATATATTAAAGAATTGTCCACCTACCAAGAATAAATTGGCTCCCTTTTATAGTGGGGAAGGTGGGACCTATTTATGTCCTTGGTAGTCTTTTATTATTTCATAATTAGTCCTTTACAAACTACTATATTTACACATTGTCTTCTAATAAATAATAAATACAATAATGGGCATTTTTCCCTTCTCAAATTTACAGTTGACCTCTTTTCTATTGGGATTGACGAATTACTTCCTTATCAGGGATCTTTTGGACATAGTGAAAAAGACTTTCAGCTTCCATGCAAGTAAAGTAAGCATAAGTAAGACGAGAAAGTGAACGTGATCGTAAAAAAACTAGCTTCCCCCGACCCGACCGACTAATTACAATCATCGCAACCTACCTATTTTGATTCAAAAGAAAGTCAAAAGGTTTGGCAACAAGCAAAAAAAAATTCTATTAGTGGCTTTAAGGGTTCCAAACTTTAACTATTTTAAGTACCAAAGGCTATTTTTGGTTCATTTCATGAGAGGGTTTTTCGCTACAACTATTAGCGTTGTCTTAGATTTAAAGTTAACTTATCTTATCATTCAATTTCAAACGTGGGTTTCTACTAAGAACAAAATAATGTTTGTGTCCAGAGGTGAGTCTGAGTTTACGTCTTGCACTTTAGACATCACATCCAGCCATAGCATTATAAAAGGATAAAAAATCAAGGGGTTCAGTACATAGAAGGTTGGTCATGAGTGACATATGATTTTTCTAACATAATTGAATGAGAATTATAATTTATGATTGGGAGTGTATGATTTAATATAGGTTTTGAATTAAATATTATCTAACTTAACTTGATTTAAGACTAATCGCGGGCCACGTTATTGGATGACATTGTCAGTTTAGTTTTTCTCATTCACTACCAATATGGGGTTACCCTTTTATCTCTTACCAATCGTTTTCATATATACCTTTTGGTGATCACCCACTCTTTCCGGCACCTGTACAAGATATTGGAATTGCCTTCGTGGATGATAACAACTTTATTCAAGTAAGTAAATAGAAATAATTTATATGATCCTAAAGGTTCATATGATCCAGAAAGATTTTTTTTGAAATTATACTATCATTGGAATACATATCGTATAGACAAAGCCAGTGGACTGGCACTTCTTTACCATGGAAGGTCACACAAATTATATGGTGAGCACAATTTAGTGACCGATATAACCAATGATACGTGAAAGTTTGGCACATATTATATTATATTATATTATTTTACTTGACAAACCTAATTATGTATTGTTTGACTACATTATTTATTTGTCAAAATTAATTAAGTAATGTTTAACTATATTTTTTTCTTTGATGATTGAAGTGATTAATGTTTGCTTAAATAATTAAATAGTAATGTATCTTATCTTAGCGAGTTACCTAGAAGTATAGTACTTCACTCATCACTTACGTTGATAATAAATTGCATCGCTTCTTATGCCATCATTATCAAATACATGTCATTATTTGATTAGCCTAGGCAATACAATATCCGTAGTTGACACATATGTAATATGTTGATTACCCTTTTTGTGCTACCTTTCCTAATGGTTTATAATATATAAATAGATACATTTATCTTTATGAAAATAAAAAATTAAATCTAAAAAAAACTAAAAATGTTGGTGTGGATTATTATCCAATAAAATATTTAATGAAGTGCACAAAATAACTAAGAAAATTAATCTATGACGAATAAGGCTCAGATTATTGGGATGTATTGGTGTGCAAGTTGTATCATCTCTACGATATGGATCATATCCACCCACCGTAAGTGATACACAGTTAGGATGAAAATATATATAGGTCGAAGTATTTAAGAAACTTGAGAACATACCCGGTTTTCAACTATAACTATGAGAAAAACCGAACTGTATTTGTAGTGATATTATTGACGTACTAACATGGGAATAGCTAAATAACATGCACAACCAAATCGCAACCAAGAGAGAGGAAAATATTTCATAAATCACATGGTAGAAGCAAGTGACAAGGAATATATGAGGGTACGGAAATGTAATGTTTTATGGCTAGGGTTGTTTTATTTTCAGTCAGCTTAATTATCTTTGTGTTGTTATCGTTCCTCATTCATATAGTCATGTTGTTTTCATTTAGCGTTTCTAAATTATCGTTGTAATCCTTATTTATGGTAATTGTTTTCCATTTTAGCATACGTTTTTGTAGTACTATTGGGAAAAGTATGCATTTATCATGAGAAAGTGAAATTTCATTTAGTGCATACTAAGGTATAACAAAGGAATGCTTATTTCTTAAAATTAAGGCATATAATTTTTACCTTTGTTTGCCATGAGTGGGCGAATAATTTCATAGTCTTCACTATATGTTAGTGAACCTAGGCATAATATATATATATATATATATATATATATATATATATATATATATATATATATATATATATATATATATGCATACAATTTGAGATAGAAACATGTCTTCGTTAGCTCTTAGCGAATCTTTTTTGGTCTTCACTAGAGTTCGGTGAAGTCATGCCATTGTTTAACTTTAATAGGAATATTTATTTTTTAGGTTAGCTTCGTAATATAACCGCTCAATCATAGCAAACCTAGGCAAAACATTTATGCCTAAAATATTGTAACAGTGGCATGTTTTCGCTAGCATCTGGCGAATTTGTTCTTGATTTTCACTAGGATTGGGCGAAGACATGCAATTATCTCAATATATTAGGCTTATACTATTTCTTTTGTTCGCTAGGCTTGAGCAAACCTGGGTCTGCGAATAATAGTCGAACATAACAAAAAAATGAATAAACAAACCAACTAACATCCACAAAATATAGCAATCATCCGACATAACCAAAATATAATAACAATCCAACCTAACTAAAATAGGTAAATATCCAACATAGCTATAATGTAGAAATAAAAAAATTAAGACAAATTCACAATATGTTCGAAAGAAAACCAACCAAAAAAAGTCATAATATAGTAAGAAACCAATTGTCTAAACATAAGTCATAACATAGTTGAAACTAAACTCACTCGGTATGGTTGTACAATAGACAACCATATTTTTATAAGGACTTTCGTAACTCATCCATATTCCACGTCATAATATATGATTTCATATTTTGTATCTGATACGAATCATGGTCTCAATCCGTCGAATGCATTCTCAGGGACGGGTCTCTCCAACATATGTATCACGATAAAGAAAATCTTGGTTACCGATGATGTACCATAATTTTCTTCAAGCCAAAATCGATAATCATCGTCCATACTATGACATTCACATATACATCAAGGGTGTATCGCGTCGGAAGAAATAATGTAATATTTTACAACTCCTCCAAAATAATATATCAAAAGGAAATAAAACCCTAGCAAGTTTATGTCTCATAGGAAAAGCATCTTGTAATAGATATGGAATCATCTAAATGGGCTCCATCAATCCATCAGTGGGTATCAGTTAATATATTACGACGATGTCAAAAAAATTCATCATCATTTTGAGCGAAGAAAACTCATAAATTAGGTAATGTTGTATGGATACTGATATAGCTGGAAGTTGACCTATAAATTAATACAGATCAAATATTAGTATTTTCTTACTCATAGAAACTTACATCAATATCTGTAAACAATGATATAGTGTGAAAAATATTTTCCAAAAATGTCCATGGTTTGGTGTGGAAGGCAATAGTGTATATATGCACAAGTGAGGTGAGAACATAGTTAGTGAATAGCGGAGCCATAAAGCATGAAAGCTGATAAAATATCCATGTCCTCAACAACCGAATAAAGTCATAAAACAACTAGTACAATGAAATGAAGCTTATCGAAGCACACTGTACAATTGGGTCAATATTATTTGACCTCATTTATACCTTCTCATCAAACTAGAATGCTCCATGAACTAGAGATAATCAAGTGAAACAATATTGTTCGTTTTGTTGGGAAATATGAAACAACCAGATACGAAAAATTGATAGGTTCTGGTGGTACAGATGATACGAAGATTTGAGGGATGTGAATGGTCCTGATAAGAAATACTACCAAAATTTCTCATCAACATTACAAATTGAACAATATTCATACTCATACTATATGAGAGGAGATCTTGATCTAATACTGGTTGGTTATAAACCTAATTTTTTGGACATCATCTCCATATATCCATAAATTCAAGAGTATTAAGCAAATAACCTTCAACTGGAAGACTCGTGATCACATGGACATCATCCAATGTGAATGCCATCTCCCAAAAATTAAAATAGAAAGACCATGGCATCGCTCAATGAATGCATCAACCAGAGAGAAATGTATATACCGATATTGCAAATAGTCGATAAATTGACCAAATGATGTATGCATAACTCGATCTCCCACTGATTTTGACTATCTAAATCCAATAAATGTAGGTTATTGTACAATACGTAAGTCTATATGGAAGCACGAGGCGGAAAATCATATATCATATTAATTAATAATAATAAGTCTAAAAAGAAACAAAAATAAATAAAAATATTTAAATATATACTTATATCATTTTAATAACGTAGTACGCCTCATGAGTTATGTACTTTCGTTATATAGTAGGAACACGAGTTATGTATTTTGGGTATATCGTAGGAACATATGGTAAGGTTTTACAAAGCACGTTGTTAGGGGTATGCATTGTACGAACGTTTGGTGCAGAACTTGATATACTACTCGATGCTTCTCCTGTGGGGGAATCAGCTCAGTCCCCCTCCAAAGCTTCCTTAGTAGCTATGCACTTACGACTGCCCACCTAAAATCTGGATCATGTGAAACTATCGAGTGACCATCTACATCATGTGTGCTCGAAGAACTAGTTATAATAAATATCTTAAGGCGATGCGACATCCTACAACAACAATAAAAACTAAAGCATCAACAATTTAAAGAGGCTACATATGAAAACAAAAACCAAACTATCACAATGTATACATATAAAATTTATGAATCATATATAAAAAAAAGTAATATTTTCTAGATAATAAGCTAATCATGTATGTTTTCACTTAAGAGAAATTAATATGCCTCTTGTATTTACTAAGGCCCATCAATAATTGATGAGGTCGAGCAACGAACACTTTCGCTTTCGCTTGGCCTTAGTGATAATTTTTTATGAAACCATACCTGAACCCAATTCTAGTCTCTCTCAATTCTACCCTCGTATAAACAAGAAGACGTCCAAAGCATACATAAACATCACCCATATACTATGGTATTTGGAATTTTTATGTGGAAAGCATTATCACACACAAACGATCTTATTAAAAGGATGCTCCAAAGTGGAAAAGTTAGAAAAAGATGAAGAAAAAAATTATAATAAATTATCTTGATTGGTACCCGCTCTCAAAAAATATTAGTCGGTTGAGCAATGTGAAGCCCAATAACATATCCAACATAAGTAAATTTATAATGTGAGACATAAACGTCATACATTGTAGATAAACGGTCAATCTCACATGTAATTTGTTTAGGCAAAATAAAAGAAAACAACTATGTCGAAAGACATAAGATGACATATGATGGGTCTTAAGTTATCACTATGTATTTTTTATACACAAGACATCCATCGACATGTTTAAAATTGGGAATAGTACATATATGACTGCTAGGTATAAAATGTCATTATTTGAAATTTGTTAGGTTATATCAACAAGTGTAATAGTTTACATTATATTCATTTTTATTAGTGCATAAAATTTCACCAACTACACTTTAGGTTGGATCATTTTAGGTTGCTCATGAAATAAAACAAATGCGCATTACTGAATGTTATGATAAAATATAGAGAATTAACATTGATTGGTTCAATCGAAAAGATATTTCTATATACGACACACATATTATGCAAGTGGTACATAAACATAATTGTTTTAGAAAATATAAGAAAACTATTTTCTTAAAAATGATATGTTATGAATTTCGTGCTACTTGGAATACGGTCGTGTATTTGGAAAAAAAAATTAAATTATAGTCGAACATAGAGATCGTGAATGATACATTTATAGGTTATCTAAAAATCTTAAATACATTAAAAATGTGGCTCAAAGCGTATATCAAACCATTCATATATGCAGACACTAACCTGATTATATATTATAAAAATATAATTATTAATTGATAAATTCATTCATCCTTATATATCAAAGTTTAAGCACTTGATGTAACATGGTTGAACTAATTAATTTTTTGTTTATTTATTGTTAAATGAGGGAATTTATAATTAAAAAACATATAAAGTCGAACTAATTAAACTTCAAACTATCTAGAGTAAACTAGACATTTAGCTCAATATTCAACACACGAATATAAAAAAAAATCATTTGAGAGGTGTAAAGTAATAAATTTTAACACAATATTTTGATGATGAAATAGGTAACGGATGATATCACAGAGATAACCCTTAGTTTTATTTTTGGTAAGTCTAAGTATGACTGGTAACGTTATCGGTGTTAAGTACTTCATCACTACAAAAGACACTTCTGTGAGTTACGAGACCAACCCAATAGAGTTTTAAGTTGATCGTAGTTGTGAGAGAAAATATGCATAGTGAATAATGACAGCACATGAATAATAATCGTTTTGGGCCCTTGATGGCTCCAATGGCCCAATATATATAAAGATCATGTTTGGTCCATTTACTCGTAACGATAAACACTAATTAGACCGGATCACCATCCGGTCCATAAACTTATTAAACTTCCCATTATCAATATCCCATGTATTCATGGAGAGCTTGTTGAAGTATGAATACAGTTTACTGAAATATTTTGTCGTTATGCATGATTGGTTCAGAAGTCAGCTTTTCAGGTGAGGTAAGTCTCTTTGGATAATGTCGGGTGAAAGAATTTCTTTCATCCGAAGATAAATAACGTATATTAGGGTAAAAAGCATTGTTAGTCCCCCATATTTACCACTTGTATCAACATAGTCCCTTTTCTTCATCTCTGTATAAAACTCATCCCTTTCGTTTTAATAATTTGCAAATATAGTCCCCCCGCACATGTGAAGCCTGAGAGATTGACACGTGGCATCAAGTTTTGTTGCAAGATTAGTCCCCCAATGTTTTGACCAAAAATACCCCTCCCCATGCCAAGTAGGATGCCAACTCAGATTTGATTTATATTATGATTTATATTAATTTTGCCAACATATTTAGTACCACTTGTTTGCTGGTTTGAAAATCGTCATTAACCATTAGTCGAAACGTTTTTTTTCAATTTAAAAAACCGACCAACAATAAAATAATTCATTTTATTTTAATTAATGTAATCAAATATTGGAATAAATAAAACACAATCAAATATTATATTTTGATTTCGAGTAGTCAAATATTAAAATAATAAAATACAACCCAAATGTTATTTTTATTTTAAGATTATTGAATTTTTTTTAAACGAAAATATTATTGGTAATAATTTTGTTTATGTGCTTAAAATAAGATCAGCTTATCAATTTTGTACAATTGAATTCGGTTGCTATCGTGTATTTATCTAAAACTACTAATTATTAGCATGAACTACAGCAGTATACATACATATAATCCTGTTTATGGACATTTAATATACTTTTCGTAAGTGTATATGATGAAGTACATGAGTGAGTATATCCTAAATTCTTAAAAAAAAAACTAAATTATTACTTTCTTTAATTTATTTACAAAATTTACAGCTAAAATGACCGATTTTGCTTTGACGAAATTACTCGACAGGGGGCTAAATGTATTTAAACTGTTTGATAAATATCCTCAGAGAGAGACTAGAACAAATACAAAAATATCTCACCTTTGAGATCAATAGGAGAGCCGACGTAGCTACATTGGATAACGAGCCTTTCACTGAACCGGAACCTAACGGTGGCTAACAATGGGGTGCGATTTATGTTTTGTCCAAAACAATTCGGAGGAGAAAAACAGCAGTGGTGTGAACGAAGAGTTGTCAGTAATGAATCATGTGAGGATTTTAGTTTCGTTGGATGAGAACGAAATATAATTGGAGACGATGGTGAGGAAGAATAAGGAGTCGGTTTGTGTTAATTGGGTCATATTTGATTAAACGGGTCACTAGGGTAAACGGGGTGGGTTTGGGTTAGATTTTATTGGGTTTTTGGATTGGGTTATATTGTAGTGGGATGGGTTATATTGTATTGCGTTTTTGGGTTGGGTTTGTTTTAATTGGATTCGACCCGATCCGTTTATAAAATTGGTGGGTAAATGGTAACTAGAAATGGTAAATGGTAACTTTTTAAGGTAAATCAGAAATCTGACTAGGCAGCTAAGTAGGCATCCTACTTGACATGGGCAAGAGTATTTCGTCCCAAAATTTGAGGGACCAATCTTGCAACAAAACTTGATGACACGTGTCAATCTCTCAGGCTTCACATGTGCGGAGGAACTATATTTGAAAGTTATTAAAACGAAGGGAATGCGTTCTGTGCAGAGGTGAAGGAAAGGGACTATGCTGATACAAGTGGTAAACATGGGGGACTAACAGTGTTTTTTAACCCTTATATTACGTTGGTTGTGCTAGCTCTAAGGGTATTTATTGGGATCAATCTAACTTTGTTATCTGACAAGGCATCTTGATGGTTTTGAAAATTTCGAGTTACACAAATAAAGTGTGTGTGTGCGCGCGCGTGCGTGCGCGCGTGTGCGTGCGCGCGTGTGCGTGCGCGCGTGTGCGTGTGCGTGTGTGTTTTAAATTCAAAGGTGCTCGATATTCCAAGGTTGGGGAAGGCTTCTTTTTTTCATCCACTAACTTATGATTGGTAGAGTTGGCTCTTTGGATACCTTTTCGTCCTATGTTCTTCATTTAAATCAAGCTCGGTGCTTCTATTTTCTTCATTTCTCTCGGGGTTATAGTTGGTGACTCTAAAAGGTAAGATCACGATCTCTGCTAGGATCATTGCATCCATGCCATACACCAGTGCGAAAGAATTCTCTCTAATTGTAGTTAACAGAGTTATTCGATAAATCCATAAAACCTTTTGTAGATAGTTCGTCCAAATATTTATTTGTTAAATCACTATGGCCGACAGATAATCGTGTTGTTGTTTTCTTGTTTTGGTATAGTTACGTGAGTTCCTGAGCCACCCACTTGGGCTATCCCAACCCCACTATTGGTACTCCTCGGGAATACCAACCCGCTACTTCTCACGTAGTGATATAATTTTTCATTTTCGGTAAGGCTTAAATCTCCTCCCTCAAAGTAATACAATCAACAGTTAAGTGACCCGCGTCATTTGAAAACTGGAAAAGTTTACTACCGCGCTCTTCCCTCGGCATAGTTAATGGTCGAGGAGGTCTAAAATGAACATTTTCTATATCTTTCTAATAAATAGTAGTCGTGCTTTCAATCAAATTAGTGAAATTCTTTTGTCCCATCCACTTATTCTTTTTATCATCTTGATCTCTAACTGATCCTCCATTTTGAGTTTGAATGATTTGGACCGACCTTTGTCTGTGGCTTTGATTTGAATGAGTTGGAATTGGAGTTTTCGGAAAAAAGGAAGATGCATGGTCTCCTAAATTTAGATATGCGACTCATCATGTGCCAATAGTGCCTTAAAGGTTAACAAAAAAAATCATCACTTCTTCAGTCAAATTAATCCCTAGTAAGATCATTTGCCTATATGAAGTGATGATCACGTCTTCACAACAATTAGTCAAACTATTTCAATAGTAATGGCTGCAGACAGTCGAATCTTTTTCACTTTCATTAGTTGAGTAAACCAAATAATGATGTCTTGGCATGTAACAAATCCAAATCTGTTAGGTTTTCCGACCCCTCTCCAGAAAAAGAGATGTACATGTGCGTCTAAATTTGTCATAACGAAACTATCTGTAAATATAAACTAATTCGGCAATATAATTTTGAGAATATTTTGTAGATACCGGATTGGAAAAAACTCACACTATGTTCGCGATTGAGTCCAAATTGATTGGTAACGTTATAGTATAAAATACTTTAGAGCAACAAAAGGTGCTTCTGAAAAATTATTGAAGTTTTTTTTTTTATCTATGTTAAAACCATACGAATTGGCTTTAGAATAGATACCAATTTTTTTATATATGGATAGATTATTAACCCTTTGAATGTGTTGCTAAACCAATATATGGTTCCTGGATGCGAAATATCATCCATATAATTAAAATTGTGATATGATTACTTATACGATTATACGATGGATAAGGGGCGACAAATTTCAATGCGACAAAAATAAATTTATAGAAATATAAATTTGAAAATATGTAATAATAATTATGATTAAAAGAGAAGGTAATTCACTCAAACAATTATACCTAAAAAGTTAGACCAGGTGAAAAGAAACAATTTAAACTCGTTCCACCAAATAAAAAGATTATTTAAATATTTCATCAAACAAATCGATAACACGACCACAACTCAAATCCCATAACAACCTAACACAAACAAGAAGCAAAATATGTCAAACCTCTGAACTATAAGGACGAGCATAAAGTATAACTCGAAAGAAAAGATAATTTACGTTGGACATCGTTGCAACTAGTTGATTCTTCTGGAAGAGCCATTTCCTCAAGTAGGACCTTAAATGAAAAATAAATAATGAGATACAATCTGCAAACAAAAGGTGCTCACCTTTACAGAACATACGGAAACTCAGTGTCTCTATAGATAAATAAAGTTCCGAAGTATAAAAAGAACTAGAAGAACATCTAGCATACCACTCTGCAATCAGCAATGGTAACAACAAAGACAGCACCTCAGAAATTCAGACGATGCAGGTATTAAATATCATACAAGAGTATGTCACCTTTAGAGCTGCTTTAGTGGATATAGCGTGGGCGACGTACTCGTGGTCTTCCTTTGAGATGCCAGCAGCAATCTTCGCAATGATTTGAAAAATCAACATCCATGTAACTAGTTGCCAGTCATGCATCTGCCAATATGAAACACTACCACGTTAAAAGAGAGATTATTTTCAATCATTTTTTTAGAGTAGTACTGAGTAAATAATTTTTTTATTTCTTTTTTAGATTTTTTTATGTAAATTTCAAACAATAATTGTAATTCCCTACAAGTATACTCATTTACTTCATCTTATGTTTCTTATACAAAATGTATGATTAAGGTAAACTTACAAGTTACAATAATAGTTGAATTTGTTTGGATTCACTAAGTTTAGCTGATGTAATTTTGGTTTTCCTGAATGTCCACTCTTCACAGTTTTTAAGTTTGACAACGCTTCTTAAGAGAACCAAAAAGTTAAAGCAAAGTCAATGAGATTGAAATAAGAATATGGCAGTCATAATTCAACAAGGTCAATTTATCACCTGCCTCGTCTTGGAAAGTTATAGCACTGCAATCAGCTGCCATATCAGGTATATTTTTTGCACCACAACAATCTTGTTTTCCATCAGATACATCACCTTTTGTTTTATCTACATGCATGAGCTTCCATATTATTAGAAGAGTCTAGTGCAAAAGAAGAAAAAAGTTTGCAATTTGGTGTAAGATCAACTTCAAGCCCCTCAATCAGCATCGAATACGTTTGATGATGAATCTCGCAGCCCATTTTTTCCATGACACTTAAAAGTTCAGAGCATGCATCAGGAAGGCCCTTCTTTAGTAAGCCATCTATGAGAATTTTCCAAGCTATTTCATCAGCAAAATACTGAACGTAGCAAGCTACAAAAAACAGCATTAGCTTTCTCTTTGTTACCGTCCTCATACAGGCCACAAACCAAAATCTTGCAAGCCTCTAGTTGTGGTAAATGACCATAATAAATCATATCATCTACCAACTGTACTGCTTCGCCAAACATTTGTGACTTGCAGTAACAAGTAATGAGAGCATTGTATGTTTCCTCGCGGGGAGAAATATGTTTCTCTCATATGTTCAAATAATCTCCTTGCTATACCAAAGCTCCCAGCCCTGCAGAGACCTTTTATTAGCTTATCATAAGTGTTAACATCAGGTGTACATCCATGTTCTAGCATCTTATCAAAAAGCTTCAAAGCAACATCAAACTCCATTAGCTTCCACACATCAGCACTCTCGATAAAGGTGGCATTTGAAACCAATTAAATCCCAAGTGCATCACTGTTTTCTTTAATATACTTCTTTACTGAAAGATGCTTGATCAGAAAACAAAAGGTATGATGAGAAGGCTCACACCCAGCATCAATCATGCGTTTAAGAAGATCGAACGCGGAATATATTAATCCCATGTTTCCATAGGCATCAATCATTAAGGTGTAGGTCAGCGTATCTGGATAAATACCTTCTTTTTTCATCCTAACAATCATTTCCTCTGCATCATCTAATCTCCCTGCACTACAATGGGTTAGGCTAAATTAGGGCCCAAAAAATGTTAAGCATTCCCAAAATTTAGAGAATCTTTTTAATTCAATAGTCAAAGACGATTTTACCCTTTGACCAAGAATCTTTATTTTTGTCTTGTAGTGAAATGTGGGTATGGTTAGCCAATTGTGGAAGAACACAAAATTTCTCCTTCAAACAACCCTCTTATACTCTAGTCTTAACAAAAAATTCAAAAACTCAAAAACTCCAAAAAATTCAAAAACTCCTAAAATTTCAAAAACTTCAAAAACTCACAAATAAACACTTGAAGCTCCAAAAAAGCATCACTTTTTTTTTATAAATTCGGAATAATCGAAGGATGGCCTCTGAATGTGAGAAGGTTGCTGAGGAGCATGGGACTCCAAATATGGTAGTTGTTCTAACCAACTTTTTTATAAAAGTTTCTATTTTGGTAGACCTTCTATATTTAGAAGTTAGAACCCGAACTCCCCCGCCGGTTGAAACCCTCCAAACCGCCGGGATGAAGAACACTCAAATGTGGAAGATGAAGATCCCCGGCGGGGGAGACCGTGCCCAACCGTCGGGGGACACCATGTCCACCCGCCGGGTGAGACAGCCATACCCGGCGGGGTTGTGCCCCTGCATACCGGCGGGGCAACTCCAATTTTTTTCCCATAATCGAATTTTGAAGTTCAGGACTGTCCCCGCCGGGGTCTGAACGTTCAACCGGCGGGGATGACAACCTCCACCGGCGGGTTTGGCAACCTAAACCGCCGGGGCCAAGACCTGTTTTTAAACTCCAATGGAGTTTGTTTTAGACCATGAGCCCCGGCGGGTGAGGAATTTTCAACCGCCGGTTGACTATATCCCCGCCGGTTGGGACATTTTCGACCGCCGGTTGACGATGTCCGCGGCGGTTCAGACCATTAACAACCGGCGGGGACCGAATCTTCATTTAGTGTGACTTGTCTAACCGTTGGGTTGGGGTTTTGGCTTTTTTTATCCATGCTCGTATTTGATGCTTCTTTTTTAACATGCTTAGGGTCATGAGTCAAAGGATTATTTGACTAGTTCGTGCATGGCGAAGGGGGAGGAGGAGGAAATACCGGTGCCTTGCTCCGTCGATTATAGTGAGTTGTTCAACACCAAAGGACAGTACTACTCCCGGGCAGACCTTATTGAATGGGTTAAGGAAACCGCATCGGATAACGGGTTTGTGATTATTTTACGCCGATGCGATAGACACGATCGTAAAACTCCGAGAGTAGAGTTTGTGTGCGAAAGATCCGGTGTTTACACAAAACTCGTAGACCCCAAGGATCTAAAAAGGAAGTCTACCGGAACGAAAAAATGTGGATGCCCGTTCGCCCTTAAAGGAAAGAAGATGGGTGATGATTTGTGGGGAATAGAGGTTGTGTGCGGCGTTCACAATCACGATACTCCATCCTACAAAGAAGGTCATTCCTACGTGGGACAGTTTCAAAAAAAAGAGATGGATTTTGTGGTTAGTTCGAATAAAATGGGATCCCGTCCTCGTGGTATTCTTGGTGGAGTGAAGAAATTGAACCCTAAGAATTCTTCTACAATCCGCACCGTGTACAACGCAATACTAAAACACCGGAAGCTCGAGAAAGGTGGTCGGTCGCAATTCCAATACTTGTTGGGTGAACTAAAGCGACTAAACTACTACGAATTCCATAGAAAGTCCGAAGACGGAAGCGATATCATAGGCGAGCTTTTTTTTGCGCACCCGGTTAGTTTGGATTTGTTACGGACATTTCTGAACGTCATTATAATGGATAACACGTACAAGGTGATCAAATACGGGATGCCGTTGTACGAGGTCGTGGGTGCGACTTGTACGGGGAAAACATTCTACATTGAATTTGCTTTTATGTCGAGTGAAAAAATCGAGGCCTACAAGTGGGTGTTAGGATGCTTACATTCGTTGATGGTAACTCACTCCATCGAATTACCATCCATTGTTTTGACGGATAGAGATTTGCGCTTGTGAATACGGTGGAGGAAGTGTTCCCCAATGCGACGCACATGTTGTGTCGATGGCACATCAACATGAACGTCCTAGGAAAAACAAAAACGATCATAAAGGAGAAGGTAGTGTCCAATGCCTTTTTGAAAGTGTGGAACGGAATGATGTTGGCGGAAACAGAGTTAGCGTACGAGAACTACCGGTCGGAATTGCACCGCGATTTCAAAGACTATCCGAAAGCGATTGAGTATACCGAAAGTTGGGTGGGGCCGTACGGTGAAAAGTTTGTCACATGGAGAACTAACAAGTGGATGCATTTTGGTAACCAAACCACAAACCACATGGAGAGCGCTCATTCGAGTCTCAAGCGTTTCATCGGTACGAGCAAAGGTAACTTTGAATCTTTTTGGTTGAAGTTGCATACTTTGATTGAATTGCAACACGGGGACATCAAGGCTTCCTTCGAAAAGAGCCGGTTGTTGGCCCTACATAAATTCAAAAACATTGTGTACGGTCAAGTAAAAAACAACATCTCCCACCATGCAATGGGAATTTTGGCCGACGAAGTCGAATGTGCCCGGAACATGACAATCGCACCGGATATGCCTTCCGGTTGTGCCATACGAACTACGCACGGCATGCCTTGCGCCCACGAAATCTATGAGTTTGTTGCGAAAGGGATAGAGGTGTCGCTTGAGTTGTTTCATGAACATTGGAAGAGGTTAGACATCCTAGTTCGTACCAACCTCTCGACGAATGAGCAACTTAAAGCAAAGCTTGACAAGCTAGTATCCGATGTCATGGTGTCCAATGACGAAGCACGGATAGAGCACATTTATAAACAATGGTTTGCCGTCGTCCATCCCGAAACAACTAACAGTTTGGAGCCGTTGGTTAAGCAAAAATCGCGCGGTCGTCCACCTAACAAACGTAAGTTATCTATTGCCGCCGATGATACATCCACTAAACGCGACAAAAGTTGGCACGAACATGTACTTAAGGAAGAAAATGATAGTACGCCATCCTTGCTTGGAGACTTCAAACTTCCAACCGAAACCTCGAGGAAAGGGAAAAAAAGAAGGAGCCTAAACGTGGTTCGTGGACCACCCCCGCTCGTACGAACGGTAGCGCTATTCCAACGCAAGCAAGTGGTACAATGCTTAGTAGTGGAACGGTGGGTTGTAGGTCAAGCTCTACGATGCCGGTGAAGGCAAGTTTTGTGGACCCCAAAGGATACATGAACCAATTCCCGAGCTATTTTATGCCTTTCGTAGAGTCCATTACCGATGTTAAATCCGATGGGCATTGCGGGTACCGCTCGATAGCGTACGCCTTGAACGGGCAACAAGATGGGTGGAGGTTGATAAGGGATGCCCTTTACAACGAGCTTATGGATTACGCATCGGTCTACGTAAAGATTTTTACTAGCATGGAGGATTTGATTGATGTTACGGAGCGTGTGAAATGTTCTAGCGATGTGGGAACTAAGGACCATTGGATGTCCATGCCCGAGATGGGAGTGGCAATCGCATCTGCGTTTAACTGCATACTCCATTTTGTTGGGGTATTCCGAAATATGGATGTCGGCTTCACTTTTCTTCCGCTAAGAGGTGCACCTCCTCCGATGCCAAACCGGTTGGAAATCGGATTGGGTTGGGTCAACACCAACCATTTCGTGAACGTAAGTATTCATACAAGGGGTACGTTAATGGTAATTTTAATTTCAAGAAATTTATTTTATCGTGTTTTCGTTTTGTAGCTTGGGATTAAGGCGGAGGCCCCATGTGCTAGGATACATCCTTGTTGCTTAAAGTTGCGTTCACCTGAAGCTGAAGGTTGGGCATTGCCGATTGCATCTCGTTGCAAGAAATACGAAGAGCTTAAAAATAATTACCCCGAAGTAACCAATCTATCCGCTTTTGCTTGATGACTAGACGATTGTAACGAATGTAAACCCTGGATGGTTTTTATGCTTTTATCGTTTTTATGTTTGGATGTTTTTTATGTTGAAAACAATAACACGTTTCCATTCTTAATATGATGATTGCATTACAACATTGAAAACATTGCATTAAAACATTACACTTTAATTTAAAGCATTGCATAATTAGAAATACATAAGCACATAACGAAAATCAAATGATAGATAAGCTAACGCCGGGTTAGCATTGCACGTTCGGTTTTACGGGGTCGGATAGTTCATCCTGAATCCATCAGAGTCACTACTTTCCTCGGGAGATGAGTACGTTCGAACGGCGCTGGCTATTGCATCGGGTATTCCGTTCTCGACGCGCTCTATCGCTTCCGACACCATCTCCTGCGTAATTGTAGTCTGCCATCCCATGTCGAAAACCCTTCGGACTTTGGTTCCGTCTTCCCAAGGAAGTGACTCGATATTGAAAGTCACTGTTTTAAGATAAGCTAACCTATCGGCGACTTCTTCGCGGGCACGTGGTCGGGGCATTAAACATCCTGCACACGATGCCTCCCTACCGTGGTTGAAGAACATTCTGCACAGAACCGCCTAAATTTAGAAGTTAGAACCCGAACTCCCCCGCCGGTTGAAACCCTCCAAACCGCCGGGATGAAGAACACTCAAATGTGGAAGATGAAGATCCCCCGGCGGGGGAGACCGTGCCCAACCGCCGGGGGACACCATGTCCACCCGCCGGGTGAGACAGCCATACCCGGCGGGGTTGTGCCCCTGCATACCGGCGGGGCAACTCCAATTTTTTTCCCATAATCGAATTTTGAAGTTCAGGACGGTCCCCGCCGGGGTCTGAACGTTCAACCGGCGGTGATGACAACCTCCACCGGCGGGTTTGGCAACCTAAACCGCCGGGGCCAAGACCTGTTTTGAAACTCCAATGGAGTTTGTTTTAGACCATGAGCCCCGACGTGTGGGGAATTTTCAACCGCCGGTTGACTATATCCCCGCCGGTTGGGACATTTTCGACCGCCGATTGACGATGTCCCCGGCGGTTCAGACCATTAACAACCGGCGGGGACCGAATCTTCATTTAGTGTGACTTGTCTAACCGTTGGGTTGGGGTTTTGGCTTTTTCTATCCATGCTCGTATTTGATGCTTCTTTTTTAACATGCTTAGGGTGATGAGTCAAAGGATTATTTGACTAGTTCGTGCATGGCGAAGGGGGAGGAGGAGGAAATACCGGTGCCTTGCTCCATCGATTATAGCGAGTTTTTCAACACCAAAGGACAGTACTACTCCCGGGCAGACCTTATTGAATGGGTTAAGGAAACCGCATCGGATAACGGGTTTGTGATTATTTTACGCCGATGCGATAGACACGATCGTAAAACTCCGAGAGTAGAGTTTGTGTGCGAAAGATCCGGTGTTTACACAAAACTCGTAGACCCCAAGGATCTAAAGAGGAAGTCTACCGGAACGAAAAAATGCGGATGCCCGTTCGCCCTTAAAGGAAAGAAGATGGGTGATGATTTGTGGGGAATAGAGGTTGTGTGCGGCGTTCACAATCACGATACTGCATCCTACAAAGAAGGTCATTCCTACGTGGGACGGTTTCAAAAAAAAGAGATGGATTTTGTGGTTAGTTTGAATAAAATGGGATCCCGTCCTCGTGATATTCTTGGTGGAGTGAAGAAATTGAACCCTAAGAATTCTTCTACAATCCGCACCGTGTACAACGCAATACTAAAACACCGGAAGCTCGAGAAAGGTGGTCGGTCGCAATTCCAATACTTGTTGGGTGAACTAAAGCGACTAAACTACTACGAATTCCATAGAAAGTCCGAAGACGGAAGCGATATCATAGGCGAGCTTTTTTTTGCGCACCCGGTTAGTTTGGATTTGTTACGGACATTTCCGAACGTCATTATAATGGATAACACGTACAAGGTGATCAAATACAGGATGCCGTTGTACGAGGTCGTGGGTGCGACTTGTACGGGGAAAACATTCTACATTGGATTTGCTTTTATGTCGAGTGAAAAAATCGAGGCCTACAAGTGGGTGTTAGGATGCTTACATTCGTTGATGGTAACTCACTCCATCGAATTACCATCCATTGTTTTGACGGATAGAGATTTGCGCTTGTGAATGCGGTGGAGGAAGTGTTCCCCAATGCGACGCACATGTTGTGTCGATGGCACATCAACATGAACGTCCTAGGAAAAACAAAAACGATCATAAAGGAGAAGGTAGTGTCCGATGCCTTTTTGAAAGTGTGGAACGGAATGATGTTGGCGGAAACGGAGTTAGCGTACGAGAACTACCGGTCGGAATTGCACCGCGATTTCAAAGACTATCCGAAAGCGATTGAGTATACCGAAAGTTGGGTGGGGCCGTACGGTGAAAAGTTTGTCACGTGGAGAACTAACAAGTGGATGCATTTTGGTAACCAAACCACAAACCACATGAAGAGCGCTCATTCGAGTCTCAAGCGTTTCATCGGTACGAGCAAAGGTAACTTTGAATCTTTTTGGTTGAAGTTGCATACTTTGATTGAATTGCAACACGGGGACATCAAGGCTTCCTTCGAAAAGAGCCGGTTGTTGGCCCTACATAAATTCAAAAACATTGTGTACGGTCAAGTAAAAAACAACATCTCCCACCATGCAATGGGAATTTTGGCCGACGAAGTCGAATGTGCCCGGAACATGACAATCGCACCGGATATGCCTTGCGGTTGTGCCATACGAACTACGCACGGCATGCCTTGCGCCCACGAAATCTATGAGTTTGTTGCGAAAGGGATAGAGGTGCCGCTTGAGTTGTTTCATGAACATTGGAAGAGGTTAGACATCCTAGTTCGTACCAACCTCTCGACGAATGAGCAACTTAAAGCAAAGCTTGACAAGCTAGTATCCGATGTCATGGTGTCCAATGACGAAGCACGGATAGAGCACATTTATAAACAATGGTTTGCCGTCGTCCATCCCGAAACAACTAACATTTTGGAGCCGTTGGTTAAGCAAAAACCGCGCGGTCGTCCACCTAACAAACGTAAGTTATCTATTGCCGCCGATGATACATCCACTAAACGCGACAAAAGTTGGCACGAACATGTACTTAAGGAAGAAAATGATAGTACGCCATCCTTGCTTGGAGACTTCAAACTTCCAACCGAAACCTCGAGGAAAGGGAAAAAAAGAAGGAGCCTAAACGTGGTTCGTGGACCACCCCCGCTCGTACGAACGGTAGCGCTATTCCAACGCAAGCAAGTGGTACAATGCTTAGTAGTGGAACGGTGGGTTGTAGGTCAAGCTCTACGATGCCGGTGAAGGCAAGTTTTGTGGACCCCAAAGGATACATGAACCAATTCCCGAGCTATTTTACGCCTTTCGTAGAGTCCATTACCGATGTTAAATCCGATGGGCATTGCGGGTACCGCTCGATAGCGTACGCCTTGAACGGGCAATAAGATGGGTGGAGGTTGATAAGGGATGCCCTTTACAACGAGCTTATGGATTACGCATCGGTCTACGTAAAGATTTTTACTAGCATGGAGGATTTGATTGATGTTGCGGAGCGTGTGAAATGTTCTAGCGATGTGGGAACTAAGGACCATTGGATGTCCATGCCCGAGATGGGAGTGGCAATCGCATCTGCGTTTAACTGCATACTCCATTTTGTTGGGGTATTCCGAAATATGGATGTCGGCTTCACTTTTCTTCCGCTAAGAGGTGCACCTCCTCTGATGCCAAACCGGTTGGAAATCGGATTGGGTTGGGTCAACACCAACCATTTCGTGAACGTAAGTATTCATACAAGGGGTACGTTAATGGTAATTTTAATTTCAAGAAATTTATTTTATCGTGTTTTCGTTTTGTAGCTTGGGATTAAGGCGGAGGCCCCATGTGCTAGGATACATCCTTGTTGCTTAAAGTTGCGTTCACCTGAAGCTGAAGGTTGGGCATTGCCGATTGCATCTCGTTGCAAGAAATACGAAGAGCTTAAAAATAATTACCTAGAAGTAACCAATCTATCCGCTTTTGCTTGATGACTAGACGATTGTAACGAATGTAAACCCTGGATGGTTTTTATGCTTTTATCGTTTTTATGTTTGGATGTTTTTTATGTTGAAAACAATAACACGTTTCCATTCTTAATATGATGATTGCATTACAACATTGAAAACATTGCATTAAAACATTACACTTTAATTTAAAGCATTGCATAATTAGAAATACATAAGCACATAACGAAAATCAAATGATAGATAAGCTAACGCTGGGTTAGCATTGCACGTTCGGTTTTACGGGGTCGGATAGTTCATCCCGAATCCATCAGAGTCACTACTTTCCTCGGGAGATGAGTACGTTCGAACGGTGCTGGCTATTGCATCGGGTATTTCGTTCTCGACTCGCTCTATCGCTTCCGACACCATCTCATGCGTAATTGTAGTCTGCAATCCCATGTCGAAAACCCTTCGGACTTTGGTTCCGTCTTCCCAAGGAAGTGACTCGATATTGAAAGTCACTGTTTTAAGATAAGCTAACCTATCGGCACCTTCTTCGCGGGCACGTGGTCGGGGCATTAAACATCCTGCACACGATGCCTCCCTACCGTGGTTGAAGAACATTCTGCACAGAACCGCATCGACGAAACCAGGATACTCCTCTTGCATCGTAGTTTTGACGTAGTCGAATGCGCATAGTAGGCTTGCATCTTCGTACACATTCCAGCCGGAATAATCCATTGTTTTAACTTAAGTTTTTACTTTCATCGATGGGTTACAGTATTTATAGAGTTCATAGGTGGCGCAATCATAAAAATAGTGGGCGGGAAATGCTCTTGTTTACCCCGCTTATTATTTGCTTATTGGCGGGAGTAGATGTGGCAAAGTATTTGGCGGGAAATTAAATTTGGCGGGGCTTATTTTGGCGGGAGTAGATGTGGCAAAGTATTTGGCGGGAGTTTAATATCTATAAAATAAATGTCCTGCCCACACAAGAAGATAAACCCTAAAATAATGTGTCTCTGGAACGAGTTAGAAGATCAATATCTGATTAAAGCATCAATCGAACTTAACATAACATAAACAACTTAACACATATAATAAAAACATAACAAGTTACAACAACATTACGCAACATAACCATTAGTAGTCGTAACGCAAGCTGTTTAAAACATCGTCGCCATCCTCCCTTGCCATAACCATATCCTCCACATATGCTACCATATCCCTAGTGATATAGTCGCAGACGGTCATATCCCAGACCTTTACCGCCTCCTCTTTAATTCTTCGCGGCATGAACAACAACTTCGTGAGGGGCTGCACAAAGAGGTAGCGTGCCTTGATTTCGTCACGGCTGCGCACAACGACACCTCCAGTTTCTAAATAGCCGTAGTTGTAATACATATGACACAAAACCCTTTCAAAAAATGCATCACTCCTATCTTCACCCAACTCGGCCCGGGAATCCTTGACTGCTAGAAGCATGTGGTAGTCTTCATTAGCGGTAAACTCCATTTGTTTCTAAGTGTTTGATGGATGCCATGTTGCTCCTTAACACTTGTATATTTATAATGGAAGTATATCGTTGGCGGGAGTTTCATTTGGCGGGAGAGTCATATGGCGCGAAATATTTTTTGGCGGGGGCAATAATTGTTTTAGGTCCCCGCCGGTCCATGACTAGTCAACAGCCGGTTGACCAAATAAAATACTCTTATAAATTTGTTAAAAAAAATATGCTTACCCCGCCGGGGTGGAATTGTCACCCCGCCGGGTGACAACATCCCCGCCGGGGATGAAATGTCCCCGCCGGTGCTGATTTTTCACCCCGGCGGGCGAGTGGCCCATCCTCAAAGTTTGTTGAGGATGGGTATGGGCCCCCATCCCCGCCGGGTGACCAATATTCACCCGCCGGGTGAAAACTTCCTCGGCGGTTGAATATTTATCAACCGGCGAGGGAGCGTGTGGAAATTTACGAATTTCCACTCGCTCTCAACCGGCGGGTTGAATGTCTCCACCCGCCGGTTGACAATTCAACCCCGCCGGCGGAGTAATTTTCACCCGCCGGGGAAGTATTCAACCGGCGGGTGAAAATTGTTGAACCGGCGGGGACGGTTTGGTTTTTAAAAAAAATCTACCAAGTTTTTTTTAACTTGTAATGGTTGAAACTTTACCATCTTTTGTTTGTTTAAGGCTACAACGTGGATGAATATATTGATTGAATTAGATAAATTAAAGTAAACGGCAATAACGAACTATAATTAAACAAACACAATGTATTCATATTTCAAACTAAAATACAACAAAGTTTTTAAAGTAACAAACTAACCCAAATGTCAACAAGTTGAACGTAACGTAATGTTCAAAACTAGAACAACAAGCATAATAAAAATCCAAGCATAATAATAAGAAGCCACGGTGCGGTAAGCTCCATAACCTTCCTCCCAAAAGCCACTATTTCGTCATTGGAGTCGTCTAACGGCCGAATACGATTAATCGTATTCACCACATCGACCGCCGACGTCTCCGTAAGAACCCGAGGTGTGATATTAAACCACCCATACTTCTTCACGTACGTCTTGTACTGGGGGGACGAAGTGTGAGTACTCCCTTCCAAAGGCCTCGAATACCTATCGATCACGTATAGGTGCTCCCTCCACTGCGTCCAATGCCTAACCTGAACCGAATACCGAAGATGGTCTCCTCTACCAAGACTGGTTCTAGCAACGAGGGGGTCGAGCGGCTTTTCTTGGATCCAACCGAACTGGCGCATCACTCGGTCGGGGTGATATGCCTCGCTCACCATCATTAGGCGAATAGGGTTTTGGTACAACCCTATTGCCTGCTCCGGCCATACCTCACGGACATCCTCGTAAGGTCGGAAAATAACCTACAAATAAAATTATTTCAACGTCCAACATTTTATATAAAGTAGATTTATTTAAATAAACGTAAAAAAGAGAACTTACATCCTTTTCTCCTTGCTTCGCAAGGATCTCACGGTAGTACGGCTTCCCCCGAGCTAATGATACCGGGATCTTTTTCGGCAACCACGCAAGCATCTTCGGATCTGTCGGGCTATAACCACTGTTCACTGGCGCGCGGAAGACGGGGAAGTGGTCATAGACCCAACACTCGAACAAGGCCGAGAAGCCGACCAAGGTCTTCAAGGAGTGCTTCGAGATGCCTCCCAAACTCTTGTACAGCCACACTAACGCACAAGTCCCCCATGCGTACTCACCAACCAACTCTAAATCCTCGAGGGCTAGATGGAAATCGCATTGGATGTTCTTCTGGCTCGTGTTGGTGAAGATCGTACACCCGAGGAAGAACAAGATATATGCCCGAGCTGCTGCCTCCTTCATCTCCGGAGTGCAGGCGGTGTTTGAATCTAAGTACGCTTCCCCCGAGAATGTGGTCCTAAGCCATCGGAGGCCGAATCCGCTCCCGTCATGCGCCTCCATTTCCTGCTGCACATCAGCAGCCGAAACTCCCAACAGGTCCCCATACCGTGCATACGTCGCCTCTATCGGATCAGGCCGGAAGAGGTCAATAATTCTCCCCTCAACCGGGAGGCCCGTAATGACATACACGTCGTCTAGTGTCATCGTCATCTCCCCAAAGGAGAACTGGAACGTGTTCGTCTCCTGGTGCCACCTCTCACCGAAGACCTCCGCCAACTGGACGTGGTTGTTGAACCTCGGTAAATGCCGCATCAAGGGCCAAAATGGTGTCTTCTCCATGTAGGCCCTAACCCCCACTTGTTTGCTAAGGTCCCACTGACCAAGCAAACCATACTTCGACTGCACCGTAATGCCCGAGCGCGCCTGTAAAAAAATTCAAAATTAACTACAATGTTAAAAAATGAATTTAAGTAAACAAAAAAATAATAAATTAATTAACTTACATCGTTTTTGAAGGCGTAGTACGCCTCGTGCTGCGCATACTCGGGGAAGAGAAGCACACTATTTTGGGATAGGAAAAGATTTTTCCATCCCTCCGCATCGGTTGGAGGCCCTTCGGCACGGACCTCTCTTCGAGGTGGTGGCAACGGGACCTCCGCTTCCCCCTCCTCCGTATCCTCCTCCTCCTCGTCCACTAGGGCACGCCGTCGGATGGGGAGCACCTCTCGTGGAGGAGAAGCTCGTCGACTGGGGCCTTCCCTGGTGGCATCGTATTTCTGATGTCGCAACGATCGCTCGGTCGGATCCTAGCGCTCCTGGCGCACCTCGCGGTGGGGGCGAACACGCTCTGTCCGATCCCCATGTTCCGGCCTAGCGGCGACCACCGACCGTCGGCTACTACCTTCACCTTTTCTTGCCGCCTTGGCCGCCTTCTCCTTGGTTAGGCGAGGTGCTTCGTGTTGGCTGCAAAACATTAGACAAAAAAGTTAGAAAATTTTCTAAAATATACACAAAAATAAATGCAGAAAGAGGTAGCAACAGGTATTCCCCGCCGGGTTATGAATTTTCACCCGGCGGGCGAAAATTAAACTATTTAATTTTTCAGTTTTCACCCGCCGGGTGACAATTATTCACCCGGCGGGTGAAAAATAAAATAATAAATAGTTTAATTTTCACCCACCGGGTGAACCCCGCTTCACCCGGCGGGGACCAAGAACAAACCTGGAGAAACCCACATTTGTTCTTGGTCCCCGCCGGATGATGCGGGGTCCACCCGACGGGGACCAAGAACAAATCTGGGTTTCTCCAGGTTTGTTCTTGGTCCCCGCCGGGTGAATGCCCTATACCCCGGCGGGTGAACACGAAAACCTGCAAAAACCGAGGTTGAAGACAACCCAATACATCGAAAAACTACCTAAATCAGCCACAAACAACCTAATCTAGCATACCCTAGCATTACTAGACAACTATGAACAACATATAACACCAAATCAGCCACAAACAAACCTAACCTAGCATCAAAATCAAAAAACCTAATCTAAACCAAATATAGAAAGAAAGTACATTTAAGAGTAAAAACTTACTCTTTTCCTTTGCCCATTGTAGTTCTTGAGTTGTTGTTGATGTGTAGAGATCTTCGAATTTGAATTTAGGGCTGATTGTGCAAGATTGTAGAGTTTTGGAGTTTGGAGAGGTTTTAGGGTTTTGGGGCTGATTTTGGGTTGGGGCTGATTTTGAAGTGGGAATGGTTAGTAAATAGGGTTTTGGCTTAGTAAAAAAACGAAGGGTTTTTTGGGTATTAGTTTGGGGCTACTTATATTTTTAACGGACATGGTTAAAATTGGGGCTGGTTAGCCAATTGGACCCCAATTTAGCCTAACCCCACTACAATATGCGTGAATAAATGTTGTGTAGGTAGATACATCAGGTTTGGGTCCTGATGCGAACATTTGGTCGAAGATAGCATGAGCATGGTCAAAATCGCCTTCTTTCAACATGGCTACGATTAGACCTGTATATGTATAAACTGTAGGCTGCACACTAACCATCTTTTTCACCAGCAACAATGCTTCTTTCACTCTCCTCTCCTTGCACAACCCATTTATTAGGGCATTGTAAGTGTGTGAATTTGGCAAACAATCACCTGTAAGCATTCTGTCAAACAAAGAATGGGCATCATCTATTTTGCCAGCCTTGCAGTACCCATCAATCAAAGCAGTATAAATAACTTCATTGGCCTCTATGCCTTTCACCTTGAGAGTATCAAATAAGACCCTGGCTTCGTCTACTCTCTTATTTTTACATAAAGAGTATAAAATTACTATATGTCCACTAGTTAGGAGCCAAACCATATTCATTAATTAAACTAAGCAATCTATATGCAATATCCAGATTACCTACTTTACACTGACCATGAATTAACGAATTATAAGTGATCAGGCTAGGCTTTAATTTCCCCGCCTGCATTTTATTAAGTAGTGCCATTGCTTTATGCAAATTATTGTTTTTACAGAACCCACATATCAATTCATTATAAGTTCGGGTATTCGGACTATAGTTGTTTGCTTCCATCAAATCCAATATTCTTAGAGCTGACTCAATCAACCCCTCCTTGCAATATCCATCAAGCAAAGCGTTATACGTTACCACACTTGGTTCCAACTTCTTCTCCAACATCTCATCGAAGATCCTTCTGGCTTCATCTAACTTATTCTCTTCTCTTCACCAAAACCTCTCAAAAATTCCGTAAAAAAAAATCAAGATTTCTCCGAACTTACAAAAGACGTTAAGGTATGAATTCTATATCTATTTATGTAATTTTTATGCAATTTATTTAGATATTTTTAGTGATATTTAGAGTTATAGATTCTGCCTCAAAAGTTAAATTGTCAAATAGGATCCCAATATAGCCTAGCCCAAAAATTAATTTGAGAATAAATAGCAAAAATATATATTATTATTCACAAAATAAAATTTTAATAAATAATATAAAGTATTTTAAAATTACATATTTTAGTTTTAATAAGTTTATCCAAATCGTTATATAATATCCATAAGTTTTTTTTTTTTCTTTCATAATTTTAAAAAAATAAAAAATAAAAGCCTGAATTATATAGGTTTTGTTGGATTATGTAAGAATTTGGATTACCAAAAAGGCACGGCTAAAACGAGGCCTTTCTTTTATAGTGAGATCTTTTTTTTGAGTTTTTGTGTGAACTTGAAATTATCAAAATATCCCAACAGATAAAAACCATCAATACTTCTACCAACTCATTTTCTTATTCTTCTCCTCTCTTTTCCTACCACTTCTCTCTCCAAAATTCAAATTAAATACAAAATCACACAAACCCAAACTCTCACTCAAACATTTAATAAGCCTTAATTATTAAAAGTTAAAACCAACTACTCAAAGTATGGATTTGAGTGACTATAACGACGATTTCAGCTGCAACATTGATGGTTTCCTTTCGGACGAGGAGGAACCCCTTACTGACCATATCGAGAGTGTCCTTGAGGTAAATTTTTTTTTTTCTAAACAGAACACATCCTCGCACGAAATCGTGCTTGGAATTGTACACTTCCACGCAAGAACACGCGTGGAAGATACAAATCTTCGCATGAGTGTGCGAAGATTGTGTCAAATCTTCACGATTTCATGCCAAGATTTGATACAATCTTCACAGCAATGTGTGCGAAGATGGTGCCAAATCTTGGCATAAAATTGTGAAGATTGGAATTGTCTTTGTTTTATATGCCCGTTATTTGCCGAATATTGCATTTGTCTTTTTTTTTTGAATTGCGAATACATGTTTACAATTGATGTAGTTATTTTTGTTGTTGGTTATATAAAAGAATGGTGATTTTGTGTGAGTTAAATGATATTTTTGTGTGTAGGAACCAGGACAAACACCATGTAACATGGCCGATTATAGCCAAATTTACGGATAATTTCTACACAAAAACGGGATTGATAGCATGGGTTGATAAGGAAAGCAAGAGTATATGATTCATTATTGTGGTCGATAAAGATGACGATGCTAGTAAAAACGGTAAAACTCTGCGGCGATATTTCAAGTGCGAGAGGCACAGTTTTTACAAGCCGAGGCCAAAACCATGGATTGTGAAGAAGCGACGAGATTGTTCATCCAAAAATTACGGTTGTCCGTTCATGCTTAGGGGCAATCCGGTGTTAGAACTACCCGGTTATTGGAAATCGGTAGTTAGAAATGGAAAACACAACCACCAACCCTTCTTGCACTTGGATGGTCATTCACGGGCCGCGAGGTTAAAAGCGGAAGAGGAGGAGTATGTTCGTAAACTCACAATAATGGGTTTCGGCCAATAGATATATACCGTGGATTGAAGTTAGAGATCTGCAAAATATATCTAGTATGCGTACCATCTACAACATGCGGCACAAGCACCAATTGTTTGATAAAGCGGGGAAATCTCAAATGCAATACTTGTTCGGTAGAGTGAATGAGCACGAGTACTATGTTTGGGAGCGAACAAACAAAATAACTGACAAGATCCTTGAATTGTGTTTCGCACATCCTACAAGCATCGATTTGTTGCGCACTTTTCCTCAAGTGCTTATAATGGATAGCACGTACAAGACTACAAGGTATAAAATTCTTTTGCTAGAAGTAGTTGGCCAAACTTCGACGAAGAAGACCTTTTGTATAGCCTTTGTTTTTATGAGATCGGAGAAAGAAGAGAACTACACGTCGGCAATGAGCGTTCTAAGGAGAGTGATGGAGAACAACACGTGCGCATTACTAAATATTATCGTCACCGATAGGGAGTTGCCTTTAATGAACGTTATCGATGAGGTATTTCTGGATGCAAGTCATTTGTTATGCACTTGGCATATAAATAGGAACATTAGCTCCTACTCTAAGAAAGTTTTATCTAAACCGGACATGGTTGAAGAGTTCTTAGAATTTTATGTCGCGGTTCAACATTCGGCGAAGATCAAAGAATATAACAAAAACCTAGCCGAGTTGCACCAATCCTCCGCATATTGTCCCAAGGTTCTCGAGTACGTGATCAAACAATAGAATGACCCTTACGGACACAAATTCCTTAATATCTACACGAACAAAATTAAACATTTGGGCAACCACACTAGCAACCGGTGAGTTATATTATCATATCTATACATTACTTTATTTAATTAATTATTAGACTTGTAAATAATTTTAGTTTATGTTATAGGGCAGAGAGTGCTCACTTGAGCCTAAAACGGGCAATCGGCACAAGTCTATGCACGTTCGAGCAATTTTGGGATAAATTTCACGTGTTGCTTCGCATTCAACACTCTACCATCTTTGAAGCGTTCGAACGAAGTTTGTTTCGTCCTAGAAAAGCATCTAGGGGAGCTATCTTTAGCGACATCAAAGGTAAAATTTCATGTACGGCCATAGAAATATTAGAGGAAACTATTAAAAAGGTCGGGGATTTATGTTTCACTACCACAAAGTATGGTTGTGTTATTAGGACAACACACAATTTACCTTGTGTGTGTGAGTGTGCTACGATCGTGAGAGAAGGTAGGTCGATTCAAAAGAGTGAATATGATGTTTATTGGAGTACTTTAGAGATCAAACCTAAGGATAACGTTGGTACCGAAGATGAGCTTACAAGAAAGCTATCCTTAATAGATAGTACCACGGTGGTTACCGTCCACAAGTGCAAGATCACATAATAAATAGGATGATGCAAATCCTAGATCCTGCTAGAAGACATGTTTTGGAACTTAAGGAACCGGTTATCACGAAAGGTCGGAAAAAAGCCGGTCCCGACAAGTCAACTAAGCGGGACCCATCCGAGTGGGAATACGGTGATAGTTTAGGCGCTAGTACTCATGGTACGATAGCTAGCACTGTCGCGTCGGTGGTTAAGGCATTTTTAGTACCCCAAGCCAAGTCCAAATCTAAAGCCCCACCGAAAAAGGAGAAAGCGACTCGATCTAGAAAATCGAATAAAAGAAAAGGATTGAGCGCATACGAGATTTGTATTCCCGAGTACTTGCACAACTACATAACTAGCTTTGAAGACGTTTCTCCTGACGCAAATTGTGGATTTAGGGCCGTTGCTTTGACGATTAAACACAATTTTGATTCATGGGATGAAGCGAGAAGGGATTTGATGTATGAATTTTCAAGTCAACGTGATCTTTGGGAGATGGTTTTTGATGGTGCACAACGTGTTGATAACCTATTGCGAAGATTGGATTGTTTCAAAATGTGCGAAAGCGGTTGTAGGCACTGCAACATGTGCGTACTTTTTTGCTTTATAGGCGTCACAAAATCATTCGTCAACTTGGATTACGTTATCCTTATCTTACAGGTGTCGTTTATTAATTGGTCTACTTAGATTATTTTCTTTGAATCATAGAAGGCCTTTAAGTAGACGTTTTTGAGGTAGTAAAAATATAGCAAATATACAATTACAAAAATGTGTCCATGGACTGAGTTAGAAGATTAATATCTGATGAGGGCATCAATCGAATTTGGTAACACGAACATGGTAGAGGGGGGTAAAACGTACTGGGAGGCATTGCTATGCCAAATGTATTTCCTATATGGAAGAGATGGTGGCCAGTCTCCTAGAATTTCTAGGCGTGTAGATGAGGTGAAATCTAGGTGGTCAGTCCTAGTCACATACCGTATGCATCCAGTTTCCAAGCTCAACGACTTGGAACGTCGTGTTGGGTGTAACCGGTTCAATTGCATGGTCACAGATTCTCTAACAAAGGAGCAGCTGGATCAAATTCGTTTTGAGATTATTGACATCCGGGTAGAAGAAATGCGTGAATACCATGATACGAAAGAAGAAATGAGGTTGATGAAATGGAACTAGTGTGATAGATAAACTGTGGTTTGTACAAGTGGATGGCTTATGTTCCAGTTCATATTTCAGACTATGTTTTAGTTTCTGTTTCAGACTATATTTGAGTTTCTGTTTTAGTTTATGTTTCAGTTTGTGTTTCTGTTTATGTTCGAGTTTGAGTTTCAGCTTATATTTCAGTTTATGTTGCAGTTTGTGCTACTTTGATGCTGCTTTTTAAGTTAAAGTTTGAACAAATGTCATTTTTTATTATAACTTCAAAATGTAACAAAATACCAACCATTTATCATTCAAATGTAACAGAATACCATAAAACATGACAAAACAATAACAGTAGAAACGCCTTGCATACATAACATATAAAACGTCATAAACTGTCGACCATGAAAACATAAATAATAATCAATCCCAATACTCGTGAGCAAAACGGTAGCACTCGTCCAGAGGCTCACGAAGGTCCTGCAAACTAATGATGGGGTGGCTCTGCTCGAACGCCTGAAAATCAAGTTGGCGCGTAGTCAGCTCGTGCAGTCTGGTGGCATGTGCGGGTGCGGAGGGGTTCAACCCTAACTATGCATCAGCTCGGTGAGTCTCTGGATCGGATATGATGTACCAGAATTTCTTTGTAACCCATGAAGAGTAGATCAAACTAGTAACATCCTCCTGTACATGAATATACTCTCCACCTTTTAAAATCTGGTGAGTATAGTGTGACTCACAGTTGTCCCAAATGAATGCATCACAGTTGTAGAGGGTGTTCGCACGGTGATCCCTACTAGAATCGGTACGAATCAGACGCAGTACACCAGGAACCTATATTTTAACAATTATTCTGTAACATACATGCGTAAAAAAATAATATTAATATCTCGAGTATCACAAAATATCACCTGATGAATGCGACCCAACTATCTAGCCACCCGTAGCCACATAATATTAACAATTATTTTAAAAATTTATTATCATCATAATTCATCATGAAATTCTTGAACTACTCGATATGGTTATCCAAATATCAGTTTCAATCAAACTTATCAACTTTTGATATGTCAAATCGCTTCATCAAATGTCTGGATAATTTTTTTATTAATAGTAAAGTTTGCTTCCAATTATGCCCCTGACTATATTGATGCTTCCTAGACCTTCATCAATTATTGAATAAAGACCAAGCTTGGAATGATTCACAAATCAACTATTGACATGGTAATCAAAACTTTGGTTACCCAAACCCTTTTATTGATATTACTGGTTGATCACTTGTTTCATAGAAAATATTGCAGGATTTTCTTGAACCTCAGCTATAGCTTTCAGTTATCCTACCCTACCCTTGATGACCATCCAAGTCTTAATTTCAAATGTGGGTACCTGCTTATCCGATGAATCACGTTGTCTTTTCGAATTTCGCTATTGTTTATAATTTCTAAACTGACTAAAATGTCTTTTTAAATAAAAATTTCTCATGTGGCAATGATTCCATTCTGGGGAATGATAATTTTTTCAAAATCGGGCACATAGTAGTCAATAGACTCCGAACAAAAATCAGAGATGTCTGGTTTTGTGGTCCTTTTTTCAAGGAATGGTAACTTTGGTTCGATTGAATTTTTTTCATTCGCTATTTTTCTTGATATCACATAGATTCCTACTCAACATCATCACCCTCGTAAAAAATTATTTCTTTCTATTTTTTTTAAATTTCTGACCGGATCTTACCATTGTCTCTCCATGAGCCCTTATTGCATTAATTTCATCCAACAATTGATCCTGATGTCCCTCTAAGTCTAACTTATTTTGTTACTCTTCAAGTTGTTGTTGTGTTTGAGCACCCTATACAAACGGATATGAGCCCTCTCCAATTTTCGTTCCTTTTATAATCATCGTAGGATTTATTTGTGTTTAAGAATATATTTCTCACAAAACCCCGAAGTCGAGCTTAGTGTCTTAGTGGTTTTGGATATTATATCTGGATACCAATTTAAGCTCCCGGAGTAATTGTCACTGATGACTCTTGAAAATATTGAAAGAGAAAATATCCAGATACTAGTCTAAGCTCCCACTGTGATAGATTTATTATAAGAATTCTAGAGAGAAAAACTTCCAAAAGTAGTAATAAAATAATAATAATTCATTATTTCTACAAAAAAATATACTACCTTATATAATAATGGTGGCATGCCTTTAGACCTATATAAATTTAAATCTGGTTAATTTACCTTATTAACTTACTAAGTTAAAATATATTTACTTCTTATTTCCTAAGATACCCTCAATATTACAGATTTGTTGGGTTTATATTAAAAAGTAAATACCAGCCCAATATCTTACCGGTTCGGCTTAAAGGTCAAATAAATCCTACCATTATCAACACTCATACAAGAAAAGTTCAACTAGATATTATTTATAGGTCTATTAAGCTTGCAGTCATGTGTGACAACCACTTATTTGATAATAGACCAATATGATATTTCGCAACGTTATCCTCTTTTGTGTTAATCATATGCCATTGAAAAGCTTGATTCATATCATATTTACCTTGAATAAATCTAAAGTTCAATTCCACTTAATCCAACAAGCACTTTCAAATTAATGTATCATCAAAGAGAAAAAAAACTTACCACTTGAAATCAACGCCTTTAATAGTCATGGTACAAACAAACCCTAATTTTTATTGTTGTTAAAAATCGAGCATTAAATTGAAATCAAGGCACTTTCAAATTAATGTATCATCAAAGCACTTCCTATCCAAATATGTTTTTAGGACACATTTAATACAAATCGAGCATTAAATTGAAAATCTTTTTTCACCAGCTTGTTTCTTGAAAGCCATAATTTTGAATTAAAAATAATTGTTAATACAAATTTTTTGAGGTTATCATAAATAAAAATCATCAACAACTTGTATTGATGGTCACATTCAATCTAAAATGATGGTTTGTAATAAGAAATGGGTGTGGTGAAAAAAATGTGTTTAGGATTTTAATTTTGAGAGAGAATAAAGATAAGAAAGTTTATATTTTACAATTAATATGGTTGTACGGTTTCACATATACATACATTTCAGCAAAAAAATGTATAGCCAAAACAAATATTTTTCCATTTTTTTATATTGGATAAGTAATAACTAGGTTTGCCTAGTATGGACCCGCGTATAGATCTTTATCATCCTTTAGAAACCTGTCTCTCTTAGCTTTTTTTTATCTCTCACTTGGAGGCATTTTGTTGTTATTGTAGTTTTTGTGTGGGTTTGGAATATTTATATATAAAACTGGAATGCGGTAAGTTATTTTTATGTTTAATGCTTTAAAATTGTTCTGGCTACCAACTGATTGGTTAATACTAGTAAAGTGTATTGCCAACTATTATGTTAACTCGAATAATCAATATAATTAACTAAATTTGTAATGCTTAATTAGACGTGTATCCAAACTCTGTAAAGTTTTAATGTTTGGTTAAACGTGTATCCAAACTCTGTAAGTTATGTGTGTCTATATTCTGTAAGTTCTTAAATGAGGTGTTTTTCATTATTTTTAAGTGGTTAGTCTTTGAATATTTTGCAGTTGATTCAGTTACTTTCACATGACAAATGTGCAAATGATATAAACAATGAAAGATACGAATATGTTGTTTATTCGCTTTTTCGCAGCGGCTAATTTGAATATTTCACATTTCTAAATTAGCTTCACACTTCACACATCTTTGCATGACACGATCATGAAAAATATGCATTTTAGTTTCACATGTTTCTGACAAGAGATATTCATAATATTATTTGACAACAAATAACAAAAATAATTTAAATATGCGAATAAATTTGACTTCCCAAATTAGATCTCTAGTTAATCCTTACACGTTATCTTTCTCTCTCATTACAACCCTCCGCTCTTTCAAATTTCCACTGATTTCACAAATTACATGATCCCCGCAGATCAAATTTAAGAACTTTATTATTTTAAACCCTAAGTAGTGTTTGTAAGATTCTGTATTCTCGATGATTTTTTGAAATAGGTTAATTTTAACTACTATTACATATGATGTCATGCAGTACACAAATCTTATTTGTGTTTGCGTTTTGTTGTTTGTGGTATTTTATTTGTGTTATAGCATGTGACTTTGAACTTAATTTCGCAAGTACAATGATGCATAACCATAACTTGTTTTTTGTTTGTTTGTATGATCTTTGACTTGTCATGCAAAACCCAATGAATCAATCTCTCGTGTACATATGTGTTTTCAATATTAAAATAAAATACGTCATGTATTAAATGTTTTTCAGTCTCTAGTATAGATAAAGAAGTCAGAGGATTAGTGAACTTTTATTCTGAATTCAGCGCTTTAACAAAAATAATGAATACATTAATGGTAAACAAGAATCACATAAACACAACAAAAATACGCATTTCTCCCCTCTTCAAAGCTACATAAGATCTATTGTTCTTCTTGGAAGAAAGTCTACAACTGATTTGGAGAATGTGGTCTTAACATACATAGGTTGAAAAACATTCAGAAAGCTTTCTCTTGCAAACTCTGGAAAAACTTCAGAGAAAACACCTTATTGTATGCTAGAATTATGCAGAGTATCCACTGCAAAGGAAACCATCCTCTACAAATTAACTTCTCAAAAAAGGTTTCTTAACATGTAAGAGACTAGTATAAATAAAAGAATTTGCAGAAGGAAAAATCAGGTGGAAGCTGGGGGGAGGTAAAGTTGATATGTGGTTAGATAACTGGTTTGGTAAAAATCCTTTAATAAAGCTTGCACATAAATCAAATGATAGTTGGTTTAAAGAAATTCATGTTACATCCTTTTGAGAAGGTAACAGATGGAAGTCAATAAACTTCAAAGTTAACTTATTGACTCTAACATTACCCTTGTCCTAAAAACTAACATTAAAGAAAATGACAAATGAAAAATTGAATGGAGTTTATCCAGCAATGACAACTTCAGTGTTAAAGATACTTTGAAGGGCATCAGACCAGCTCTGTTCAATTTATCTTTATTTAAAAATTTGTGGAACAACGTAACCCCATGAAAATGTTCTTTCTTAACTTTGAGACTATTGACGAACAAGCTGCCGATTGATTATATCATCAAAGCTAGACATATTCATCTTGCATCCAAATGCCAGTTTTGCCTTAATGAAGAATCAAAAGACCATCTATTTATATCATGTAACTTTGCTTTGAGTATATGACTTGATTTTGCAGGTATCCTTAGGATTTATATAAGAAGACATATGACTTTAAATCATCTACTTAGAACTTGGTTCTAGTTAGCTCCAGTAAGGATTCATGTCAAATCAATACTGCCCCCTCTTATTTGCTGGGCAATTTGACAACAACTCAATAAGACGAAAACAATGGAGAAAATTTCTATTCAAGATCAACTATTAACTACATCATAAACATGTTGCCCATCTAGACCATTCTAAACTACTTTTAAGGAAGCACTGAAAACTGAGCGAGAGGGAAGCAACATCTCTGGGTTTTGTTAATTACATCATATCTAAACAGAAAATCACTTACCCAAATGGGAGCTTCCACAGCCAGGGAGATTCAAACTAAATTCAGAAGCATGTTGCTTATCATCTGGAGAATCAAATGGAGGAATACTTATTAGAGATAACAAGGGAGTTATAATGAGTGGATATGGCAATAATTATGGAAAACTTACTCCGTTAAAAGCTGAAGCAAGGGCAATGCTAGATGGACTTCTCATCTGCAAAATCATTGGTATAAGGGAAGTTAACATTGAATCAGATTGTAGAATTCTGATTTCTCTTTTTTTCTATTAAAATCCCAAATTACTTAGCATCAATAATGGACAGAATCAAATCTTTTGTTCATTTTATTTTTAGGGAATAGAATCGAGATGCGGATTGGCTAGCTCGGTGGACCCTAAAGTGTAAAATGAAGATAGACTATACGAACTCTAAACCTCCAGCTCAACTAGAAGCTATTTCGAAACTAGAAAGCCTAGGAATAGGTTACATTAGAACTGGTTTGTAATTGGCTTACCTCTGTTTTGCAGAACTGATGAAGATGAACCTAACTTCCTTGAAGAAGATGATCCATATGGAGAAACAAACAGAAATACGAAATGAAGTGATTGAAAGATTGAGAAGAATGAAGAAACTGAAAATACTCATGAAGGTCTGTTTAAACAATTACTGGAGCCAGACTCTCTACCAAACAGATTAATTATCTGGAAGAGAATCAAGGAGAATTATAACGAAATTTCTCTCTTGAAAGAACTAAAATTTCTGTCTCTTCTCTGAAAGAAGCTACTTGAGTAGAAGCTTGGAGTAGACATTGAATTCAAATCTAAAAGAGCGGGAAAATTTGGGGTAGTATATTTCGTTTAATCTTTTCAAACTTTCATTTCAGTCCTCTATCTGTTACTTATTTCAAATCAAAGACTCGAAGTTGTAAAATTCTTTATTTAACCCTTTCAATAAAATTTCTTTTTAGATTAAAAAAACTGCACAAGATCGTAATGAATTAATAAACAAATCAAAATATGATCTCAATATAGTAAGGTTTGAATTTGAATTAAAAATTTAAATTTTATAATATTAAGGTGAGCTAGTAAATTATTTACAATTTCTACAAAGAAGAGTTTTTTAGTTTTGATATAAAAATATAATATTTATAATTCTAAATTACTATAAAAACTAAAGTAAAGTACCGATTCACTGTGCTTATTAACAGTGAATTGGTACTTTACCAATATGCACTTGGGTTTATCAATTTAACGGGCCTAAGTTTTCTGGCCCAGAGTTTTAGGTTTTATTATTTCTCTAAGTATCCATTTCAACCTTTTACTTTTGGTGCGTGTCATGTGTATAAGCGTCTGTCTGCTACGTGTTTTGTTTATAGCTTCCATTTGCTGCGTGTCTTACTTATAAGTTTTTACATGTTTTATATATATATATTGTTTGTGCGATTCATTACCTATCCAAAATCTTCAATTAAGAGAAAAGCTTTTTTTTTACAGTGTTCTCTTTTATTCCTCTTTCGAGGTATAATTTCAAATTTACGCATCATTTATTTAAAGGAAGTTGCCTGAACATTTCATTATTATCTATAATTTGGTCTAATTTTTTCATTTTGATGGTTTTCTCTATATTCCGATCTTCTTCTTCGTCGTCGTTTTCATTAGCAAGGTAATTTGGTCTAATTTTTTCATTCCGATGGTTTTTTCTATATTCCGATCTTCTTCTTCTTCATTAGCAAAGTAATTTGGTCTAATTTTTCTCTATATTCAATCTTCTTATATTTCGATCTTCTTCATTGTCTTCATTAACAAGGTAATTTTTTTTTAATTTTTTGTTTTTTGTCTTCATCTCTCTCTTTTTCTCTTTTGTAGCTTTATCATAAATCAAATCTATTTTTATACTTTGAGATTAGTTAAAAGAAATAAAGTTTTTGTTTTGATTCTTATTTTGTCTAATTTTTCATTCTGGTGGTTTTCTCTTTATTCCGATCTTCTTATATTTCGAATCTTCTTCGTCGTCTTCATTACCAAAGTAATTTTTTTTTCTTTTTGTCTTCATCACTTTTTTTTTCTTATATACTGTGAGATTAGTGAAAGAAATAAAGGTTTTTTTATTCTTAAAAAAGAAAGAAAGATGACAAGAAAGAAAAGAATACATATCTTTTAAATCTATTTTTATATTGTGAGATTAGTAAAAAGATATAAAGGTTTTTGTTTTGATTCTTAAAAAAGAAAGAAAGATGACAAAAAAGAAAAAAACGGAGTTATAATTAAGTTAGAAAAGTTATAATTAAGGTAGAAATTATTGACGAATTCTCGAGTTCTTCCACCAAACCAAAATTGATGAATTACTAAAAACAAGAGAAAATAAAGTATATTAAATTAAACAAAATGAATGAAATGGAAAGAATGATGATGGATTTACTGTATAATTTATTTAGATTTTTGTTCTTTTAATTTTAATTTCATACAATTTCATAAAAGTGTTTATTATTTTAGGTTTTGTTTCTATATCTGATTTTATTTTTTATTTTTGCAGTATATGATGATCTTCATTCTTCAAGACAGGTATTTGTTCATTCTTGAAGATATGTATTCGTCTAAAGGAAACTGTTGTATTATATTTTCAATTATTTAATTATTGTTTATCCATCTGTTTCTTTCATATACTGTATTTTTCTTATGTATTTGATTTTGATTTTTGTTTCCAAATTTTATTATTGTTGGAGAAAAAGGTAAGGGTGTTGTTTCTAAGTGGCTTAGAAAAACACATTTAAGAAGAACAATGAAAAGATGGTCGGTTAACAAAAAAAAATTATGAAGTTTAATTCCAATCTTTTAATTTTCGATCTAAGTACTTTTCCATGTGAGTTTTACATTTTTCGTTTGGATCTTTTTAATATGAGGTTTTGAGATTAACAATACTTATTTAAGTGCTAGAAGAACAGTTTCAAGATATATCTGGAATTTAAATTTAGATCTAACGAATTTGAGCTTGATGTGAATCTATGAAGAGAAGATCATTTCTACAGTAGATTATAAGGCATGTAAATGGTTTTCTAATAATCTTAAAGTGAGAGTCAAAGGACGGTATTGGGGTCTACCACTCTCTTTTCAATAGATGTAAACTTACTCCATCGTGATGGTCTCTCTCGAATAAGGTAACTTTCCCTTCTTGATTTCTATAAGCATCGAAATTACTAAATTTTCTGTTTCTCTTTCGATTTTTATTCTTCTTTTGAATTTGATTGCTAAGTAGTTGATTATGTTTATACTCTTTCTTGATTCAAGCTTAGTGTTCACAATTTTTTCATCAGATTTATTAGTTCCATATCATCGTCGTCGTCTTCGATTTTGTTTTTTTTTAATTATCTGAAGTATAGAAGTGCTTGATCGTGATGAAGTGTAATATTCAATTGTTAATGCAGATTCATGGGTTTTTAGGATTGTTAGAGCTCAAACAAGTAAAGTGGATAGAAGAGCTCAAACAAATGGAGTGAATATATTTCTGACCACATGCTCTCGCTCTCCCTTAAACAGGTAAGATTCTTTCCAAATCCATCAAAATCCCTCAATATATGTATATATGCCATCATATAAAAACATTGTAAAAACCCTAAATTGTTTTTCTTTTTCAGGTAAAGAGTTAAAAACCTAAATTGTTTTTTTCTTTCAGGTAAAGAGTGACAAAAATAGTTGAAGCCAAGATTTACAATTTCTTTTAACGTTAGCTCGAACAAGTGAATCGTGAAATTTAATCTTTTTCTTTAGAAAAATGGATATACTTCTTAGCAACTGAAAATACCTCAGGTATCATCATTCCAACCAAATATTGCTGCATAAATTGATTATTTGATACTTTGTTACCATTTTCAACTATCATCTAATTTTTGTGATTTTCATTGTAGTTCTTTATACCAGTTTATTTTTGTGCTCTCTCTGTTTAGCTTGATATTTGTGTCTTACACTATCTTTGTATTAAAGAATTTATTTTCTCTTCATATTATTGTCTTAAACTATTTTTGTGATAAAACTTACTCAACCTAGAGATACCAGTACGACGGATCATAGAATAATAGGAGTAAGCATTTGGTTTTCAGTGATAGGAATGCGCATTTGGTTCTAAATGATCATAAGGTATGGTTTATGAGATTTCTATTCAAATAAATCCTAATGGAAGTAACTAGATATTGCCGTATTTTAGCTATGAGATTTTGATTGGCTATTATTCTTTTTTCCCATCCATTTCAGCTTACACCAATTGTTCCCAGTTTCTCCCGAGTACTCTTTCCGAATAGATGGATTAGATGATCAATCTATCTAATGCGACTATTCCATCAACATGACGTATAAGACTATAGAAGTCTGCTAATGATCTTAAAGTGAGAGTCAAAGGCCGGTATTGGGGCCTACCACTCTCTTTTCAATACATGTAAACTTACTCCATCCTGACGATCTCTCTCTCTCGAATAAGGTAACTTTCTCTCCTTGATTTCTATAAGCATCGAAATTACTAAAGTTTCTGTTTTGATTTTTATTCTTCTTTTGAATTTGATTGCTAAGTAGCTGATTATGTTTATACTCTTTCTCGATTCAAGCTTAGTGTAAAAAATCTCCCACCAAGTTTAGCTTCTCTTGAAGGACGCCCGTATATTTTTAAAGTCCGCTTTGGTAATGTTAGAAATGACTTCGCTATTATGCACATGTTTGAGGACGATGTTGTCATCGCACCGAATGTATCACCACCTCCTCTAGGAGAAAAAGCGATCAACCTTGATAAAAAGAAACGACCACTTGAAGCATCAAAGGAAAACAAACCCAATAAGAAAATTAAAAAAACCCGTTAGTTCAGACATGTTGATGTGTGTTTGTAAATAACTCTTTTTTGTACTACCTTTCTAAAATAGTTAGTTCACACATGTTTATGTATATTTGTAAAAAAACTTTTTTTTTGTACTATTTATAGTTTGTAAAATAATTTTGTGTTTACTTATGTTTTCGGTTGTACAAGAAATGTTTGTAACCTTTTGTCTTTTGTTTTATAAAATGAATTTTTATAAATAATTATATAACTATCATTTTAGTTTTTTTTATATATATGCACGTTTTGTAATGATTTATGTGATTAACCCGCGGCAAAGCGCGAAACATTTTTCTAATTACGATCTAAAACATATTAAAAAAACACTATCAAAAAAATTATTAATTCAACTTCCGAATCAACCACAAAAAATATTTAGTTACCGCCTTATTGAATATTTTATAATCAGTATTAAAACACAGAAAAAGTAACGTAAGGATCGAGAACAAATTCGAAGTGTAAAAACTATGTAATAGAATATGAAACCTAATTAGTATATATTTTGTATTCTATCGCTATAAATTTGTTATATAACTTTTGTTTATAAATGTTTAAATTTAATTAGAAATAAATTTTTAACATGATATTCAATTTTATTTAGGTACGGATTAGATTTTTCATATTTTATAATGGAGATTTTGAAGAGCGGATCTTTTGGTGCTAAGACCTAGGTTTAAAGTAATATGATTTAGATTTAAAATGATTTAGCTTTGTGTTCCAATCATGAAGAATTTAATATACCAATTTATGGAGTTTGAGAATTTGATAAATCATTGCAGAAAAACACCACTCATCCCTCACATTTCTCATTTGTAACAAGTTCGTCATTTTGGTTTCGGACCGTAATAAAGTGGTCCTCTGTTTTCAAAAATCGGAACAAAACGGTCCTTATTGACCTTAACCCATTTTTTCTACTATTTATACCATTTGACCAGCCACATCAGCGATCCACGTGGGACGCTGATGTGGCAACAGTGAAAAAAGCTAAAACGTTTTTTACTTTATCCAAATCTTTTAACCTTAATTCTACCCATAACCCGGTCCAACTAACAAAAAAAACACGATAAGCACATCTACCCTAACCCTAGATCCACTCAGCCTTTCCCTTTCTCATTCCAACCTAAACCAGAAATCTAACCCTAAATCTCATCTCCTTCTCCTCTCTAAAAAAAACAATGCTTTGGATCCCTTTCTTTTTTAAATTTCTGCTTTTTGTTCCCGAGCCTTATCGAACACGACAATCAATTGCTTGATTTTTTTTCTCTATCTTCACTATCACCAAAACTTACTCCATTTTTATCTTTTACTCTCCTTTTTTCGGAAAACTAATCGAGTAATATATGGAGTAATGGTTGAATAAACTGGGTTTACATCATTCTATGTGATTAGAATCTGAGATCTGTTTGAATCGTAACTTTGGTACTTCGTACACTCATCAATGGAAGCTTTATGCCTTCTCAAAACATGTTATGGGTTAAATATCTTGGAAACATTATCTAGGTTTCCTCCAATTTCACTTTTCGATTCATTTAAGATTGTGATTGTACTACCATAATGTTAGAATATAAAGTATATTAAGTTTCCTTGTATAAGCCTTTAAGTTCTCTATATATTAAGAGCCTTACTTGGGTTTGCATTATAAAAAAACAGTTCAATACAAAAAGGAACATTTTCTAATAAACACAAAACCCTAGCCGCTTCCTGGCGGCTACTTCTCTCTTTGTTTTTTAACATGGTATTATAGCACATGTGATTCTGGGAATTCTAAACATCCTCAACAAAGATGGCTGGCAATGAAGTCGTGGTCAGTCAAATCCTTGATGAATTAACAATGCAGATTGGTGCCATTCTGAGAAATGGTCTTGGAACACAACAACAAACAACTAACCCCGAGAATTTATCCCTAGGGATTAAACTCGGTGGTGACAACTATGCCCTATGGGCAAACCTGATGAAGAAAGCAATTGGGGGAAGGGGAGATGTTCTCACATTACAGGGGAGCCGACAGCTCCATCCAAAACTGACAACGCATATACAAGGTGGGAACAAGATGATCAATGTGTTTTCACATGGATTATCCAGAATCTTAAATCCATCTTGATGAATAATGTCTCGCAATATCCCACAGCAAAAGCCCTCTAGGATGGGTTAACCACCACATACGGTTCTGGTACAGATTCGTTACAGGTGTTTGACCTTCATAAGAGGGCTAATTCATTAAGGCAAGGGTCCGATACACTAGAAGACTTGTGGAACAAACTACAGAACATCTGGATATCTATAGATAGGCGAGATCCGAACCCTATAAAAGACCCAGAATACATTCAGATCTACAATAAGAAGACTCAAGAACAAAGACTCTATCAATTGCTAATGGTGATTAATGACAAGCTGGAACCAGTCAAGAGAGATATCATGAAAAAGGATCCTATTCCTTCCGTGGAAACATCATATGCTACAATACGAAGGGAAGTGGCCAAGCTTAATATACTAAAATCAAGTTCTTCTGATAGTGACTCGATTGAAATTGGAATGGGTTTGGCTGCTAAGATTCTGCACAGAGGTTTAAATTCCGATCCAAAGAGAAAAAAGATAAATCCAAGTTGTATTGCACTCATTGTGGGATGAAGAAACACACTAAAGAGACATGTTTCTAGCTAGTTGGCTATCCAGAATGTTAGGAGGACGGTCATACAGAGAAAAATAACCAGCGTTTCAGATCTAATGTCAAACGGGCTTCGTCTACAAGTGGCGGTGAAGATCCGACTAAAAATGAGCAAGGAAGTGGCACTGGTTTTGGAGGAATGGTGGCGAACTCCTATGAAAAACTTGGAGGTAAAAGGTTTGAGAAATCAATGAATTGGATCTTTGATTGCGGGGCTACGGACACCATGTCTTATGATCCTAAAGACTTTGGTGACATGTCATCTCCAAAGAAGTCCCATATTGAGACTGCTAGTGGAGAAATTTGTGAAGTCAAAGGGGGAGGTTCAATTATTTTTTCAGAAAAATGGAAATTAAAAACTGCCTCTACATTCCTTCACTATCCTTAAAGTTATTATCTGTTAGTCAAGTGACAAAACAACTCAACTGTGTGGTTCTTATGTATCCATTTTTTTTCATTTTACAGGACATTCGTACGAAGGAGATCATTGGGCGTGGTACTAAACAATGAGGTCTCTATTATGTTGATGAGGTAGTTCATAAGGGACATGCCATGCTTGCTCACGGAACAACCGAAAGGCAACTTTGGTTATGGCACCGGCGACTTGGTCATCCTTTTTTTAGCTATCTTAAAAGTTTGTTTCCTAGTCTTTTTTTGAATAATTCCATTCATGAGAAATGTGAAACCTGTATTCTTGCAAAATATCGTAGGGTCTCATTTAATCAAAGTAATACTAGAGTTGATTATGCTTTTTCGCTAATCCATTCTGATGTTTGGGGTCCAGCACCAAATTCCAGTAACATTCAAATCAGATACTTTGTTTTATTTGTGGGTGATTTCTCAAGAATGACTTGGATATACTTCATAAAACATAAATCGGAAGTACCAGAAATATTTGTTTGTTTTTACAAAATGATTTTGACTCAATTTGAAAAAAAAAATACAGACTCTCCGTTCTGATAATGGAACAGAGTTTATCAACCAAAGAATGCATAATTTCTTCAAAACAAATGGTCTTATCCATCAAACCACTTGTCCAAACACACCTCAATAAAACGGTACTTCAGAACGAAAAAATCGTACTTTACTTGAAAAAACTCGTGTTAGTATGATTGAATCTAGAGTTCCTCATTCTCTTTGGCCAGAATCTCTTGCTACAGCCACGTATCTTGCAAATTGTCTACCAACCCGATGTCTAGGAAATAAAACTCCATTACAAGTGCTTGCCACCCAAGTTACAATTCCATCTGTTATGACCTTACCACCTCGTGTATTTGGTTGTTCGGTGTTTGTTCATATCTCTAAAACTAGTCGAAACAAACTTAATCCGTGTGCTGAAAAGTGTGTATTCGTTGGGTACGGTGTCCATCAAATGGGCTATCGGTGTTACAATCCGGTTACTCGTCGAATCCATGTCACCATGGACTGTGACTTCTTAGAATCCGATTATTTTTTTGACCACCAATCTCGTGCTCAAGGGGAGAAAGTAAGTGAACCACTCGACTGGTTGATATATGAAAGTTACTTTGAGGATGTGCCGACAAAGTCGGTAGATGGCGCCACCGAACACGCCTCTTCCAACATAAAGGAGATTGACGAGGCAGTTCTTACCACCAATGATTCTCCTGAAGACAATGTCCAACAAGAAATAAATGCCATGGATACTACCAGCGAATCAGCCGAAGAAAATGTCCATCAAGAGGTAAACAATTTACAATGTCATAATTCACAAAATGCTACTGACCATGACATTTCAGGAAGTTCATTTGTTGAAACTCAAACTCTGGTTCTTCCCCCAAGAAAAAATAGAGGGGTTCCTCCTGACCGGTATTCACCGGAACACGTTCCTCGTGCTTCTACATATCCGGTAAAAACGGACAGGAAAGGAATGACGAAGATTACAAAGGCGTTTTTAGGTACTATTCTCTCTGAACAAATCCCTAAAACAGCTCAAGAAGCTAAGAAGATGACTAAATGACATAAGGCAATGAATACCGAAATAGAAGCTCTAAAAAGGAATGGTAAATGGGAAAATTGTGTGTTACCACAAGGGAAGAAAGCAGTCGGGTGTAGATGGGTGTTTAATATAAAATATAAATCTGATGGCACCATTGAGCAACACAAGGCAAGATTGGTTGCCAAATAATATACACAAACATATGGTATAGACTACTCTGAAACGTTTTCTCCGATTGCAAAGATTGAAACTATCAGAGTTTTACTTTCAATAGCCGCGGATAAATATTGGCCTCTTCATCAATTTGATGTAAAGAATGCTTTCTTATACGGAGACTTGGAAGAAGAGGTATATATGGAACCCCCCACCAGGGTTCTCTGATGGTTTTCAAGAAAATGAGGTATGTAAACTGAAAAAGGCATTATATGGGCTCAAACAGTCTCCTCGTGCTTGGTTTGGGAGATTTACAATGGAAATGAAGCAGTATAGCTACAAACAGAGTAATGGGGATCATACCTTGTTTTACCAAAGGAGAGGAGAATTAGTCACTTGTCTTATAATATATGTCGACGATATGATTATAACACGGAATGACGAAGAAGAAATTAGCTCTCTTAGGAAGAACCTCTTCAAGGAGTTCGAAATGAAAAACCTTGGGGGAGTAAAGTATTTCTTAGGAATCGAGGTTCTTAGGTCAGGATAAAAGATTTATATCTCCCAACGGAAATATATATTGGATTTATTAGCTGAAGTTGGCATGGTGGATTGCAAAACAAATAACACTCCTATGGTTGTGAATCACAAACTAAAGATAATTGAAGGGGCTTAACCAACGAGTAAAGAAAGGTACCAAAGGTTGTGGGAAAATTGATTTACGTGGTTTACACTCGACCCGACATTGCATACGTGGTGGGAGTAGTTAGCCAGTTCATGCATCATCCTCAGGAACACCATATGGAGGCAGTATTGAGGATTATTCGATATCTCAAAGGCACACCAGGAAGAGGCATAATTTGTAAGAAAAATGGACACCTTGATGTTGAAGTATTCACATATGCTGATTGGGGAGGGAATCCTAACGACAAGCGATCAACTGCTGGATACTTTACTCTTCTTGGAGGTAACTTGATGACTTTGAGGAGTAAGAAACATAAAGTAATATCACTGTCAAGTGATGAATCAGAATTTAGAGGAATCGTTAAGGGGATTACCGAGATACTTTGGTTAAAGAAGATAATGAAAGAAATTGGATCCCCTCTGAAGTGTCTAACTCAGTTAATGTGCAATAATAAAGGTGCGATTAAGATTTCAGAGAACTCGGTACAGCACGATAGAACAAAGCACGTTGAAATAGATAGGCACTTAATAAAAGAAAAGATTGAAGATGGGACAGTTGAACTTCTGTTTGTTAGATCCGAAGACCAACTGGCAGACATCCTAACAAAAGCGGTTGCTGCAAGAACATTCGAATCAGTTTTATCCAAGTTGGATATTGGTGATCCCACTACACAACTTGAGGGGGAGTGTTAGAATATTCAGTATATTAAGTTTCCTTGTATAGGCCTCTAAGTTCTACATATATTGAGAGCCTTACTTGGGTTTGCATTATAAAAAAACAGTTCAATACAAAAAGAACATTTTCTAATAAACACAAAACCCAAGCCGCTTCCTGACGGCTACTTCTCTCTTTGTTTTTTAACATATAATGTTTTTTAACAAGATTCATCAAATACACATCTGGGTTGTCTCTGATTTCAAGTTCAGACGTCTCGAAAATGATTTTATACGCTTCGAAGTCCTCAATGCGTAGCGAATAATCAATTTCATGCCACGATAAGCTGTTTCTCAATTTATAGAACTTGGTAAGAAGATAACTCAAATTGTGCTGTTTCGGAAGAGCATTATCGTGACATAGAGTAAAAAAAAGAGCAAGAGAGAGGTTGTGATAAAGAGAGGAGATATAAAATATAGGATTTTGAGAAAGTAAGGAGAAAAGAAATGAAGTAACCGAATTACATAGAGGTGTGTTCTTTGTTGTTTGTTGTTCTAGTGAGGTAAAGAATTCTGACATTTTCGTGATAAAGGAAAAAATCAGAGAGAAGAAGATGACATAGATGGGCATATCAGGTTTTTTTGGTTGGTTAGACCGGGTTATGGGTAGAATTAAGGTAAAACGATTTGGATAAAATTAAAAACGGTTTTAACTTTTTTATAGTTGCCACATCAGTGTTCCACGTGGATCACTCATGTGGCTCGTCAAAGGGCATAAATAGTAGAAAAATTGGGCTGAGGTCAATAAGGACCGTTTTGTTCCGCTTTTTGAAACATGAAGGACCATTTTATTACAGCCCCAAATGAAAAGGACGAACTTGTTACAAGTGAGAAACGTGAGGGACCAGTGGTGTTTTTTACCCAAAAAAAAGGTTAAACTACCTTAATAAAATCTATTTTTTTTATAAAAAAGTAATTAAGAAAAACATTGTTTAAATTTACAAACCATGCACCGAAATTACTATTTTTTATGGAGAGAACCCGCAGACGCTACTCAACGAGTGCGCACAAGGAAAACCTTTAGTCTGACGCAATAGCCTGCAAATCAACGCCAGAAGATAAACCACACAAGGTGACAGACTCGGCCAAGAAAGCGTATGTAGAGGGAGGCTTAAATCGATGTCTAGTCCTTCGACTATCACGTGTTTTGCTATTTAGTCTTTCGACTATCACGTTTTCTGCTATTTAGTCCTTCGGCTTAAAAATCACGGGTGAGGATCCCTTGACTATTAAAAATCTATAAATTTAGTCTCGGCACGTAGTCTTCCCTCTGGTTCTGCAACGTATCACCGTAGTTAAATTGTTCCTGTCTCACAAATATATTTTATTTTTTATCTATTTTTCTTTTTTTTGTTTTTTTGTTTTCTTTTTTCAATTTATCCCACCTATTTTTCTTTTAGCAACATAAATACTTCTTATCTTAAACGAATCTCATTCTTCCAGCGTCACTATTTCTTTCCCGCAAAATACTCTCTAAAATACTCTCTCACTAGAAGTCATTATCCGGTGTGCTACGGCTACGGAACCAATTGTCATTTATATTAGACATTTAATAAACAAATTCAGCTATTAAGTATCAGATATTTTCAAGCTTATTACCCTCCAAATAAATCATATCCAATTAGTAGATGACTTTAATTTATACTACCATGCGGAAATTGATTCCCGAATGAGATAATCAGTTAATTGCTTTTTAAATTCAATTGCTTGACTTCGTATATTTCCGTTGATAATTTAATAGTTTAGTCTCTATTAAAGTTTCAATCTTTAACCATATATTTACAATTAAAATAGATAAAAGTATAAATTACTTTTCAACCAAATATATTGTTTTTCTGTATGGTTGTTCTCCCATGAACCAAGGGGTTTCTAATCTGGGTTACAGTAGGTTGTTTGGATTGTGTGTGTGTGCGCAGATTTGAATTCCAGTCAGCAACAATGGTGTTGAGACAAGGTGTTGAGATAAGTTCAACTCACACCGACCTTTCAAGAAAACCTAAAAATTCAAAAAGAAAAATATTGGTTACCAGTCAACAACAATGGTGTTGAGAGAAGTTCAACTCACACCCTTTCAAGAAAACCTAAAAATTCAAAAAGAAAAATATTGGTTACAAGCTTCAATGAACTGAAGGAGAGAGCAAGATAAGAAGAAAAGAACGATAGATGGGTATTTAACCTTTTATGTTTTTTAAAAGAAAAATAGGTGCGATAAATTGGGAAAGAAAATGAAAAAAGAACATAACAGACAGAGTATCGCAAATTTTGCGATATTCCGTTTTCAAAAAAAAGAAATAGTAAAAATATAGTATATTCAAAGGGTAAAATGGAATTTATAGTTAAGATACTATTTGTGAGACAACAATTTAACTATTGTGGCAAGTGAAAGTATTCTGACCCGTGATTTTATAGTCGAATGACTAGATAGCAGAAAACGTGGTAGTCGAAAGACAGGTGAGAGGTTCGAACTCATGATTTTTAGTTCCGAACATAGCTTACTCAGCCAACTCGTTACTCCTTAAAATCAACCAACTCGGTTATCCTTGGGATCACGAAATCTACTATTTGAAGTAGAAAGCTTTGGACTTAATTAAATTCCCACATTGTACGAAATTCACTTGATACAAACACCATATCTATGTACAAATCCAAAGCCTAGAGTTATTGTTATTATAAACACACAAATAGATACGAAGACACGACAAAGAAATCAAACCAAACTATTGCTTTCAAAATATCATTCAAACTGAAATTGTTTTACTCAAAATATCAGACTATCAAACAAGTTACTGATTATAAAACAAACTACTGGTGTCAAAATATCAATCAAACCAAGCTATTCAAAACATCATGCTATAGAATCAAACACTATCGTTAAATGAAAGCGAAGCTTGGAACGCTGCAGCTTCGTTAATCTGTGTTTGGATATCGGCCATCATTAGCTGCATATCCTCGCATTGCTTCTTCATATCGTCGTATTGTCTGTAGAGGTCATCAATCCGAGTTCCAACAGCCAGTTCTTTCCTCTTTGAAATTTCCTTCAACTCGGCCTTGAGCCATTCCACCTGGAAACCAGCAGTGTCTAGATCAGTCAAAGTGGCACGCGCATCACATAGGTCGTCTTTGGAAAGTTCTATAGGAGACGAACATAGCTTCTCAATGACGCCAAGAACGACATTCATGTAAGCCGAACGAAGTTCATGATTAGTGAAACGGAAGTTTGAAGCAAAATCTGGATGCTTCGCGAAAATGCGTTTTACAGCTTCTTGTTTTGAAGCCAACACCCGAAACCCATTAACATCAACAGGTTCTGACACCTCAACCTCAGCTTCTATAACAAGTGTATCATTCTCTAAATATCCTTTAGCCTGGTCTTTAAGTTCTTCAAGAGGCATGAAGCATGTAAAACCCCAATCACACAATATGCGGCTAAACAAATGCCTCGATTCTACAGTTAAACCCAAATTACTAAACAGAATCTATTGTTGTAGTTGAATAAAGAAGAAAAAGAAAAGGAAGGTTACTCTTTACTATGGAGAGTTCAGCCTTGACTCCATTAACCACAACGATCATGAAAGTAGCGGTTCTACTCCATCCGTATGGCAACGTTGTAGAATCAGCAGCCTCCAAATAAAGAGACAAATTATCGGTGTTGTTTCCCGTTGGATAAAGTAATACACGCCTGCAGACAGAACACAACAACACAAACATATATTACAGTAAACAACATACCAACAACATACAAACGTGTATATTATATGATTCATTACCATTTGTAACCACCAGCAGTAAACGTGTCTGAGTAGACCTTTTTGGTGTTCAACTCTGAAAAATTCTTGATCGTCCAAGTAAATTTCTTTGACTCCATTTGTTACCTCCAAATTTAGCTGACTGAATAGCTTTCAAAGTATAAATTAAAACAATTCAGCTCAATCGACTCTAACTTGTAAATCTCCTTGATCATATTCGGATATAAACGGATTTAAAATCAATAAACAAAGAACTACAGTGATCACATACCTTGAAGGTAAAAGGTCTTCTTTGCTGTAAATAATTTGCAAAACTTTATTAGAATTGCTGAACTTATCGAAACCCTAGATTACGTACAGGGTTGTGTTTAAAACGAAGGAAAAAATTAAATCGCTGCCGGTGTACTTATAGGGGCGTCAAATCAAGAAGACTACCTATGCTATGCTCAACTATAAAAGTTTTAAATTCAATCTATATATAAATTTAGTCCGGTTAAAAGAAATATAATTTCGACAATCTAGATAAGAGAGCAATCATATCCTGCCATCTAAGTATATTTTAGATACTAATGACAGAAAAGACTAAATAAATACGCTAAGGAAACTAATATATTTCATCGAAAAACATATATTGTGTTACAGCTTGTTTAATTTTTTTAATGGAATTTGGATATTGTATTATAATACAAATAATATTAAAAAAAATATATGACTAAATTTATTATATTTTACCATTTACATTAAGCAACTAATCTATTCATGTTTTTATAAATCTTGTTTTTATAAATTTTATTGGGGTCGAATTGTTCGTGACTAAATTTATAGATATTGTCAAGTCTAGGGATTCAACAGGAAGATTTTGGAGTCAATGGACTAAATAAAAGAAAACAGGATAGTCGAGGAACTATTGAGTTACTTAAGCCGGTTTTATTGGCAAAAAACATTTTTCTAAGTCCCTTCCAAAATATACCTCGTCAATAACCTTATTTGCTTTGTACTCTTTAATCTGTATATGCATCTCATATCGAATCCCAAATCTACCAAATACGAACCCTAATCGAACGCTAAATCTACCAAATAAGAACCCTAACCTAACAAGAACATCTCATATCGTCATATATTCTTCAAAGTATATATCATCTTTCAATTATGCTTGTATGATAACACTTATTGATGCATACCTCAATATCTTTATATGCATTCCACAAAATTAATTCTGAATGACCATCTCGGAATCGGATGCAATTTTTTCTTTCACAAATTACATCTGATTCTGAGATGGCCACTGGAATCAGATGTAATTTTTCAAAAAAAATGTGCACCTGATTCTGATATGGCCACTCGGAATCAGGTGCAATGTCTTTGTCTCCTTATTTGTTTGTAATTTGTTAAAAAAAAACGTTGCACCTGATTCCGAGATGGCCACTCGGAATCACATGCTATCGTTAAAAAAAAAGAATACAAAAGAACAGTCATATGGACACAAAACCAAATCAAACTCGAAAATAGATCAAACAAAAGCATAGACCCTAATCGAACCCTAAATCTACCAAATAAGAACCCTAATCGAATCCTAAATCTACCAAATAAGAACCCTAATCGAACCCTAAATCTACCAAATAAGAACTATAACCTTACAAGAACAATCTTAGCCAAAAGACAGTACCGAAAACTGAAGAACCCTAATCGAACAACAGCCTAGCTGAAAACTGAAAACACAAAAAAACTACTGAAGAAATCTTACCTTTGGGAATAGCTGCTCTCTCTCTTCGATTAGAGTTTTGAAAGGAAACTGGAAAACAAATCTCTCTTCAATTAGGGTTTTGAAAGGGAACCAGAAAACAAAAGACTTTAGAAAACTAAAGAAATAGATAAGTACGGTATTTATAAATGAGTAGAATGATAAATGTCTAATTTTCTTTATGGAGGAAATAACAACATGGGGTTATTTTCAAATTATAGAGGAAATAAAAATTATCATGGAGAAAATAGCTTTGGCCTAAATTTAGTCCGATGAAAAGAAATATAATTTCGACAATCTAGATAGCAATGATATCCTTGCCATCTAAGTATATTTTAGATACAAATGACAGAAAACACAAAATAAATATGCTAGGGAAACTATATATATTTTATTGAAAAAATATATTGAGATACAAATTGTTCAATTTTTTTAATGGAATTTGAATATTTTATTATAATACAAATAATATTTAAAAAATATATGACTAAATTTATTATATTTTATAATTTACATTTAGCAATTAATCTATTCATGTTTTTATAAATGGTGAAGCTATTTTCTCCATCAAATTTTTTATTTCCCCCTAAATAAATAAAAACTTCATTTTATTATTTCTTTCATAAAGGAAATACCATATTTACCCTTCTTTTTTATCCCAAAATTCATTCATTCTCAACCAACTCCATCGACTTCTACTACCATCTCAACTATCTTCAATCCTAATAACTTCTGCACACCCAACCAACCCTATTAGCTTCTTACCATCAATCACCCCTAAATCCTAACCCTAGTCTAGCCTAGCTAATATAAAAATGGCCTCCTTTTCATATTTCTTTTCAAATCTTGAAAAATAACAAACCATAGGCACCTATTCGATTTCTCTTCTAATCTTGAAAAATAACGGTAGTTTTTCTCGAATTCGTCTAAGGTAGAAATCATTCGTTATCTAAAAAAACAACACTTAAAATTGAAACAGGCGAAATGCACCTAATTCTGAGACGATATCTCGGAATTAAGTGCATTTTTTATATAAAAAACACATGATTCCGAGGTGCTGTCTTGGAATCAGGTGTTTTTTTATAAAAAAACGCACCTGATTCCTATCTGCTGTCTCAGAATGAGGTGTTTTTTTCTAGAAAAAAGCAACTAATTCCTATCTGATGTCTCGGAATTAGTTGTTTTTTGCTAAGACATGCACAAATCGGGATTTTTGAAAATGTGTTTTTTTAACACGGATTTTTAAATTACATGAATGTAAAACTAAAAAAATAAGATTAATTTACTTTGTTGGTTGATTGGGTGATGTTCTCCGATGTTAAATTTTTGGTTTGGGTATGTTCCTCTTCCATGAGTAATCTTTAAGAAATTTGATTTTTTTTTATTTTTAGAGTTTAATTTTAGAAGCTAAATCATATATGTTCGACAAAATTATTTCACCTTCAATGTATATATTGTCATTGCATGATTCTTGTATGGTAACCTTTAACCACTTTATAAGTGTCACCACATCATACTACTATAAATCAGATATATCATTAACCACATTTAACCACTTCATAAGTGTCACCACATCATACTACCTTAATAATAAATGTATAGGTCGTCTAATGAGATATATCATTATCAAGGCTCTAGTCAATAAATCAAATGTGATGTATTTGTTTAAGTATTATCATTGTAATCTTGAAAATGTAAGGTTTGTCATTTTTTGCGAAATCATTATACTACTTATACGAGATGATATTATATTGAACTCACACCAGTTCATTTTGAATACTTAAGTTCTTTTATATGACATCTTATATGTAGACTGTCGGATGTTAATTTAAATCAAAAGTTGAAAACGAGTAGTGCGTTGATGTAATGTAGATGACCTTTTGCCTTCACGATTACTTATTTGTTTAGGTGACTTATAAATCGTCGACCTCATATTTAAATCGGTGGTGAATATATTATTGAATAGTTCATAAAAAAAAGATAAAACCATTTTTTACTCTTCTTTTCAAAAAACATTATCTATTAAAAGTTTTCGCTCTCTAAACATGTATGATAAAATGCGATCTCTTATAACACTACTTGTTTGATGGAGGATAATTCTAGCTATTTTTAGTTGTTTGTAACAAAGTAACATCTTACAAGTCATCATATTCGGGATTAAGTTAGGGATATTCCTCATTATCTTAGTATTTCTTTGTTAGTTGTAGTAACATTAAGGGTAAAAATCGCGAAACATAAATATGATTTGCTTATATAGCACGTTGATTCTAACCCTCTTATTTTTAAAATTGGAGTTTATTGGTCATAATTATCCTTTGTATTTCATATCGATTCAAAATTAGTGTTTGAAAAAAGTCACAAACCTCATGAAAATTGACCATTGTCAGTGGTTTTGCAACTATTCATTTAGTAAAATAGTCAACATCAACTACTAAAAATTGGTATAATATTGTAGCCATTGGTAAATGACCCACTAAATCGATTTCCATTTTTCGAACTGATAAAGAACAGCAATATATCCAAGTGGTTCACTAGGTAGGTGTGTTGTATTAGGAAATGTTGGGACAAATTATAATTTTGACTTGAATGTTTTGCATCCATAGCCAATGTTGGCCCATAATGCTCTATCCGAAGATTTCATTAGATCAACCACCGATATCCATTATGTGCTTTTGAAATACCCTCATATAAATATTGTTAAATAAATGATGCTTATTTATTTACAAGACATTGTATAAATAGTCCAGTAGTAGTTTTCCTATAAAATATATCGTTATGGAGTACATACTTTGTAGCATTTATTACAACATTCGTGGTTGAGTTTGATCTTGTGGTACTACATGCTCCCTTAGATAAGATAAAAAATCATGACGTTGACCCCTTGTCTTCCCAAGTAGAAAAAATTCTGAACTTTTATCTTTGATTAAAATCGTTGGAATATCTTGCACGACAACCATAAAATTATCTTATAAACATCACAACTTGGTTAATCAATACACGTTAGTATTTCGAGCGTAGTACCTGATCATAAATGAACATATCAAAGTCTTTTTCCATTTATTTTACCGTTTCCAAATATTATCTCATATTTTATTATTTTTTCTCATGCATTTATTATGCATGATTTATTATCAATTAAGGGTCTTATATAAGATGTATTGCTCGAACACCACATATATGGGCCAAACGTATTCCGACCATCACTACCTCGTAATCAGTTTCAATATTTATAGCATGGAAAACAAATCATATATCACTTCATATTTTCCCCTACCATGGGGTTAGGAAAATTCTAGCACCAATATCATTTGAACTGAATACCCCATGTATACAAACGACCACTCTTATTCTTTAAATAAAACCTCACTTGGGATTTCATTATTGAGGCCATGCCTATTTTTCCTGAAATGTGAAATTGCTTGGAATTTAATCAATGTATATGGTTTATACTTAATTTCATATTCTCCAAGCTCAATAAAATACCACGTCAACCAACCGAACACATGCGATTTTTGTAGAACACTTCGTAAAGGGAAAGAAGTACGCAACACAAAAATACGTTCTTAAAATAAGGTCGCATTTTATGTGATGTCACCACTAAACCAATGGATAACTTCTCGATAATAAGATATCATGTCTATGTATCAACTAAACTGTTACTTACATAATATACCAGTCATCGTACACATTTTTATTTATGGGTAAGCACGACATAACTAGAAAGTTAAAAATATATTAATATATAAATAATGATTATTCTTCTCGTGTCTTTGATAATATATGAGTTCATATTAGGTATTTTTTAGATAAAAAACTTGTGTGCATTTTTTATCCCACTAAATTTTGTTTGCTCTTTTCAAAATATCAAAGAAAACATGACCCTTATCTAAAGTTGGAAGATAAATCTTGATAAAGTCACTAAATGTTCCATCAAATACTGTACACTCTAAATAGATTTGGGTTGGGTTATAACCATCAATGCTTTTAGATGGTCATGATGAGCATTAATATCTTTCTTACTAACCATATAACCCAAGAATTGTCTCATTCGTACTCCCAAAGAATATTTAATAGATTCAACTTTAAGTTATACTTTTAAAAATCAATGAATGTCCTAAATAGTGGTGATATGTGTAAGTCGTCATCATTAATCTTAACAATCGTGCGTCAATGTAAAATTTCATATTATTCTCTAATGTTTTAACTAAAAGGTTGACCAAACACTTGTAAGTAGCCTCCACATTCTTTAAGTCAACCATTACTTTATAATAATACATACCTCGTTCTGTCATAAATACGGTGATCTATTTATCATCAAAGTTCATATTTATTAGATTATATCTGAAGTAGGAAGTTGTATATGATAGTAGATCGTGACTCATTATTATATTAACCAAATGATCAATTTGAGGTTGATGAGTCCAGAACTTTTCACTACTAACTATAGAAACCGGACAGGGGCAATTCGGACAAAAGCCACCCACTGAACCATCCGAACTGGACAAAAGTACTAAAAACTAATCACCTTTTGACTAAGCTAATTGCTAATCTGCTTAATAAATTAATGGGTTTTTGAACTCGACCTGGTTTCATAAGTTTGACCCGAAAGCCCATGTGGCCCATAATTAAGGGTATAAATACCCAACCACTTTCATTAATGAGGGGAATGAACATTTAATATAACAAGACATCTTAAATCTCTCACTACAAAACACCCATACATTAAATACCTTTGAAACACCACAAAACACCTGACCAAATTACCCTCAGTCGAAAATAATCCACACCAAATTGGCGACCACAGTGGTAGGAGAAGGTGCCTGAATTTAGCATTCGAAACCATCAAGAAAAACCAGTTCGATGAATCAGGACGAGCAGGCAGTGCCACCAACTTTGGCAGAAGTGGTGGGAGAAAATGATGAATATACGATTGAAGAGCGAGATAGATTGAGAGCTGAGATAGAAGCCTCGAGGGCTGCTAAAAGGATGGAGATGGGATTAACAGAAAAATCAAAAGTGTCAGCCGTTCACCACATTGACAATCCAAGGGAGCATGACCCATCAGCAAAGAACCATGTAAGTACTAAAAGACTCATGCTAGCTCAAAGAAGTCTCACCGGTCTAAACCGGTGAAGAGCTCAGATTCAGATTCAGAATTTTCTGGTAGCTCCTCGAACGAAGATGGAGTTGAGGAGTCCCTGTCATCCAGCAGTGATGAGGGCCGTTCTAAAAAGAAGCAGAAGTTGGTCAAAAACTATTCAAGAAAGAGGGACATGCATAGAAGGTTGAAAATGCATCTAGGAAAAGGGTCATCTCATGGTCACAACCATGGCCGGAAACATGTAGACCGACTATTGATGGATCCTTTCGCCTTTCATGATGAACCAGGTATCTTTGCAACTCCCAATGAAGATACCATGTTTAGTCGTGGCCGGAATTGGAGACAATCTCCATTGTCTTCCAAGATACTGTCCAAAAACCTTCCTAAGAGGTTTGACAGTACAAAGATGGAAAAATACGATGGGAGTAAAGATCCAGATAATCATCTGGAACAATTCAAAACTTTATGATGAATTTTGACAATGATGATAAGTTTCTTTGTAGAGCGTTCTCCCAGTCTTTTACGGGGAGTGCTCTGAAGTGGTATAATAGTCTGCCACAGGGTTGCATCATAAATTTTGATACTTTTTGGGTGGCCTTCTGGAGGCAGTTCGTCGGAAGTAATGAAGTGAAGGGCAATGGAGACACTATTAACCATTGTGCCCAAGAACCAAATGAATCCTTGAAAGAATATATAATTCTCTTTATGAACACCGAGAATGGATTAGCTGATTGCTTTGAACAAGTAGCAATAACTTCTCTAAGGCAGGGTTTGAACCCTGGTAATTTGGATGATTCATTAACCAGAAAGAAGGCCATGACGTGGGGCGGTTTACTGAATCAAGTGGGGAAACAAATCAATGTAGATGAAACGAAGAAGATCATGGTGCATAGGCAGGAGAGATGGGCCCTATCTGCACCAAACCAGAATCAGTCCGGGTACAAGGCTAAGGAAGCCGAACAGGGTCCCAGCAGGGCCAAGGCTCAATCCCACCCAGCACCAGCTCAGAGCCAACAATCCAGAAATAAGCGAGGGCCTTGGGTTCAACCGGAGTGGTTCGCCGATTTAAAAGAGAATGTGGCAACCATCTATGACAAAACAAAAGACGAAGTACATTTCAAGAAGCCAGTTGCGCTTCAATCTCCCAGGGAAAGTCGAAATAATTGTTTCTGCCAATATCATCATGATATTGGTGATAATACAGAAGATTGCATTGCTTTAAAGCAAAAGGTGCAAAACTTGATTGAAAGAGGAAAGTTGGGTGCTTATGTTAAAAGAAAAAATGGAAAGAGGCCTGATAATACTCATCGGACTGGCCCAACAAACAACGCAGGGGCATCGGCTCCGGTGGGGCTATGGTGATAATTGAAATATTTGATGTAGAGTCAGAGTATTTGGATCCTGATCTAACCCGGAATAAGGTGGGCGTTATCATAGAACACAGCAAGACGGTGTCCGGGCTCATCAGCTTTTTTGAGTAACTTAAAATATTTGGGGGGGACAACATGACTGCACAGACTGCTTCTTCGAGAAAGAGGCCTGTTCATACCCTAGCTACTCAACTGGAAGGAGACATGACTTTCAATCAATCGCAAATTCCTTTTCCCTTCATTGTTTTTTATGAAGATGATTTGAGGGACATAGCTAGTCCCCATGAAGATGTTGTGGTGATAGGAGCATCCATTGGGGGCAATGACATTAGACGAATTTTGGTGGACACCGTAGTTCAGCCAATATCTTCTTTTTAACTTCCTATAAACAAATGAAGAATCCAACAGTGATTCAGCGTTCAAACAGGTCAAATGTGGGTTTCACTGGAAGCTCATCGGACGTAATCGGGGAGTTTGAGGAGGAAGTTTTGTTGGGCAATGGCCCTTTTAAGAAGATGGTCAGAGTATTTTTCATTGTGGTGGATTGTACCACATGCTACAATGCCATTTTGGGAAGGTCTTGGATCTCCAGGATGCATGCTGTGGCTTCAACAATCCACCAATGTTTAAAATACGTTGTGTAAGGACAAGTGGGAGTTGTCCGAAATAGTCAAAAGATAGCAAGGGAGTGTTATGCAACAACAATGGCCCCTCGAACTTTGGGGGTAGTTCAGATCAGTGAGGATTAGCAGTTGGAGGGGCCCTTTGGGGGAGAGGGTGAAATTGATGACCCAGAGAGACCCTTGGTGTTGTAATACCAATTGAAGAGGTTGAAACTCACTCTCTGGCTGAAGAAAGAAACGTCAAGATTGGATCTAAGATGACATCACAACTGAAGAGTAAAATGCTATCTTTTTTAACAGACCATCATCATGTTTTTGCTTGGTGCAATGCTGATGTAACCGGAGTACCAGCAGATGTTATATCACACCAACTATCCATCCGAAGAGATGTAGCACCTGTTGTACAATAGAGGAGAGCTTTTTCTAAGAAGAAAGCTGATGTCATAGTTCAAGAGGTTGACCGACTTACTAAGATGGAGCACATAAACGAATACCAGTACCCTTTATGGACAGCCAATCCGTTATTAGTAAAAAAAAAAAATGGGAAATGACGAATGTGCATCGACTTTACAGACCTTAATAGGGCTTGTCCAAAAGACCTATATCCGGTTCTTCGGATCGATCAGTTAGTGGACTCCACGTCTCGGAACAAGTTGTTGTCATTTATGGATGACTTCTCCGGGTATAATTAGATTCAAGTGGATCTGAAGAATCAAGAACACACCACTTTTGTTACTCATAGGGGCCTTCATTGTTATAAGGTGATGCCTTTTGGGTTAAATAATGCTGGGGCTATCTATCACAGGTTGGTGAACAAAGCTTTTACTAATCAGATTGGAAGAAACATGAAAGTCTACATTGATGACATGATGGTAAAGAGTGTGGAAAAAGAACTACACTTGGCAGATTTGCAAGAAACTTTTGCCAACTTGGTAAAATTTAATTTAAAGTTGAACCCATAGAAGTGTGTTTTTGGAGTGCAGTCCAGAAAGTTTTTGGGGTATGTGATAAGTGAGAAAGGGATACAACCTGATCCATACCAGCTTAGTGCTTTATTTCAGATGGAGCCTCCTCGGAATATTAAAAAATTACAAAGATTGACAGGGAGGTTAGCTGCTCTAAACTATTTTATCTCAAGGTCTTCAGATAGGTGTGCCCCGTTTTTCCAAACTTTAAAGGGTGCAGAAGAATTCAACTGGTCTCCACAGTGCGACCAGGCTTTTGATGAAATTAAAAAACACTTATCCTCCCCCAAAACCTTGTTTAAACCTATGATGCAGTCTTCGATTGTGCCATAAGTGCATTGCTAGTAAGGGAGGTCGATAATTATCCTGTACTACATCAGCAAAAGCTTGATAGATGCTGAAAAGAGGTATTTAAAACTTGAAAAACTAGCACTGACTTTAGTAATTGCTGCTAGGAAAATGAGACCCTACTTTCAGTCTCATTCTATCATTGTCTGAACGTCTTTTCCCTTGAAAAACATTCTCCAGAAAGCAGACGTATCCAGCAGAATGACCAAATGGTCAGTGGAGTTGGGGGACTATGATATTGATTTTACCCCTCGAACTGCAGTCAAGGCTCAGTCTGTTGCTGACTTCCTAGTTGAATTCCATTCAGACAGGGACAGTAAGCAAGTAACAGGTGAAACGACGAAGAAAGTATGGGTTTTCCGGACTGATGGTGAATCAAGTACTATGGGTTGTGGTGCGGGGATATGTTTAACCTCTCCGTACGGTGACAAGATGTACCAGGCTATATTTTTGCTTTCAAGGCTTCTAACAATGACTCCGAATATGAAGCTGCCATAGCTGGTTTAAAGTTAGCTCTAATTTGTGGAGCCAAAATGGTCAAGTTAATGAGGGATTCTTAACTTCTTATCCATCATGCACAAGGTCAATCCGAGGCAAAAAATGAGCAGCTGATTAAATATTTGTTCATTCTTAAAGAAGTGGCACTTAACTTCAAAGACATCACCTGTGAGCACATACCCCGAACATAAAATACGTTAGCAGACTCCTTAGCAACCATAGCATATTTTGAGTCCTATCCATGGATTCACGTGTAAGAGTGCCTATCCATTCAACTCAATCAGAGCAAGGAGGGGGAGGAAAGTTTAAATATACAAGTGAGTCAACCTCAAGACTGGAGGTATCCTATTTTTCAATATATTTTAGATGGCATCTTGCCTCCGGAAAAGGCGGTAGCAATAAACGTGAAGTATAAGGCTCGTGGATTTGTAATCTTAAGAGACGTTCTTTACAAGAAGTCTTTTAGTAGACCTCTCTTGTGATGTTTGGGGATTGAAGAGTCCCAGATTGTGCTATCCGAACTACATGATGGTGAGAGATCAGCACACTGTGGTTATAGAGCTTTAACCAGAAGAGTCTTGTTGGCCGGATACTATTGGCCCTCTATAATGAAAGATGTCAAGGAATTGGTGAAGACGTGTGATCCATGCCAAAGATACGGTAATGAAATTCATATCCCAACTGTCCCTTTAGAGTCAATTTCTGAGCTAATACCTTTTGCTCGTTGGGGGCTGGATCTGGTGGGACCTCTACCTATGGCGTCCGGAGGGTGCAGAACCATCATTGTTGCCATCGATTATTTCTCAAAGTGGATAGAAACAGCCACATTAGCAGGAACTACTTCAAAATATTTGCTAATATTTTCTGCACATTTGGGGTTCCACAATAGATCACCACAGACAATGGGCCACAATTCGATAATAAGGATATGGAGAGCTTCTGTGCCTCTAGAGGCATTCAGAATTGCTTCTCTTCTCCTTTCCACCCACATGCAAATGGTCAGGTTGAATTGGCAAACATGACCATTCTGTCCGGTCTTAAAAAGAATCTAGAAGGGACTGCTGGAAAGTGGCCAAGCTATCTACAAGAAGTACTATGGGCCTACCGGACTACTCCTGGGGCTGCTACACAGGAATCGCCACACACTATCAGGGATTGATAAGAAGCAGGTTTGCTTCTAGAGTCAGAATGAAGGATTTTCAACTAGGGGATAAATTGTTGAGAAAAGTCTTCCTACACACTAAGGAGAAGAATTTCGGCAAGCTAGCTCCAAATTGGAAAGGACCCTATGTGGTCATTGAAAAGCTTGAGCCTGGGACATACATGCTTCAAGATAAAGATGGAAGGATCTTGAATCACCCCTGGAACATTGAACACCTCCGGTTTTATCTAGAATGAAAGTTAAGTAAATATTTACTTGTTTAAAGTCCATGTAAATATTAGGGGGCATACTCTTTCCTACCTTGGTGGCGCGGGGAGGTTTTAATGAGGTGTCCGGGATTTTTAATGAAATTTGTTGCCTTCTTAAAAAATTCGGAGTGGTTTGATTGATAGATTATTTAAAAATTTCTAAGTATCACTGACAGACCGGATTTATCTGGTGAAGTGATGACCATTTAAGCATTTTTCATCGGAGAATTTAAACACTCTCACCTTAAAATACTTGTAAAATGACAAGGGGCTATTTAAACATTAGCCATAAAAATTGGGCAAACATAAGACAATGCAAGAATTGTGTAAGGTAAAACTGTCAGGCTAAATACCAGGGAATGATATTAAAACACGTAAAATGCCTTGGCCTTCCAAGGACTTTGAAGTTTTAAAAGGAAAGGTTTATCCGGAGAAGAGCCGGACACGGTTACAAAAATGCATTGGCCATCCAAGGACTTTAGTCTAACACAAGAATTAAAGGAAAATAAAAAGATAGTTAAAATTTTAAGGCTGGGCTCCCTTAGATGTTCCAGCCTCATCTGGTTTCTTCTTGGGGTCTTTGGGTTCCTCATTAAGGTTCTCTCTGGTCCCTTCATCTTCGTCAGTGGTATCATCATAATCGCTGGAGTAGTTGTGCCTATCACCATCAACCATAGTGTGAAAAGGGAGGTCTTCGTATTCCACATATCACTATAAATCTTCGAGCGTCCTGTTCGGAAATGTTCGATGAAAGAGCAAAACCATGTCAGATTTGACTTCAGCATACCTTTCCTCTTGGGAATCTCTCACTCTGTTGGTGTATGCATCAATCTTGGCTTGGATTGTCCTTTCATGCTCCTTTATTAAATCATCTTTCTCGTGGTTAACTCTAGACACAACATCTTCGAGCGAAATTTTGTCATTGGTTAGGGTCTGGACGATATTGTCTTTGGCCTTCACCTCTTTTTTCAAAGTGGAGATATCCTTCTCATAGCCAAAACACTTAGATTGGAGTTCTTTGTTAACCCTCTCCGAAGTGGCCAGCCTGGTGGCCAAGTCCTCTTTCCCTTTCTTCAACTCCTCGATCTCTCTCCTTAATGCCTCAACACTCTGATTGGCGTTAAAGAGGTTGTTAGATAAAGTCTCTATGTCTGCATTGAGTGTGTTGATAAGGGTAGATTGACTTCGCACTTGTCTCTCCAGGTTGAGCACCGGTTGAATGTTGCCCAACAAGGAGTGACTCACCATGTTATTCTCCCATGAAACAAAAAAAGACTTACCATTGAAAGTGACCATATTCGAGGAGCTTGGAGGGAGGTAAGGGCCAGCAAAGTTGTCTTTCTCGAGGTCTCCAAAGTGAAGACCAATCCCTTGAAGACCACTGATGTCTACTCCATTAATGTTGATATCCCCTCCGATACCCTCTCCGGTGAGGAGATCACTTGGGATTTTCTCTGCTTGTGTGGGGTCTGTTGGGTCAACCGAAAGAAGTAACTCCGGAGGCCGGAGAGCTACTTCATCCCCCTTGGAGATTTTTTTCTTATTGGCTTCCCTGTCTCCACCATCTGCCCCCCGTTTTGGATCCTTCTTGGGAGCCTTTGAGGGGTTTGGAGGTCCACCTGCCTCTTCGGTACTTTCATTTTCAACCAGTTGAAGAAGAGCAGCATTGATTCCCTCTTGGTCCTGTCCTGCCTGATTTACTGGGATGATTTCCTCAGTACCACCTTGAGCAACCTCGGTTGCATCTTGCTTCTGCTTGCCTTTCTTGCCCTTCATCTTAATTAGGGCTTTAGCCCTGGCAACCTCGGTCAATTCTTCCCAAGTTAGGTCTCTCCGGCCGGTTGTGTTCCAGAGGTGGGACCTCACTAAATTTCTGGCAGTAAAAAAATTATGGAAGCGATTTCCCCATTTGTCAGCAGCCCAGGCGTTCAGCTTGACACAGGTTGCCTGCCCCTCCTCCAAGTAGTCAGAGAACTCCTTCGGAAACACTACCCAAAGAAAAAGAAGAACAATTAAGTAAGTAGACTTTTTATAAGGAAAGAAGAACAAACATGATGGAATGTTTACCTGTGCTTTTCTATCTGCTGGTGAGCATGCTTGGGTTGACACCAGCTTTAATCTTTCTCCCATTTTCCCAAGCTCCACTAATGAACAAGAATTGGGTCTTCCAATTCTTCTCCGATTCGAGCAGATCATCCACCACTTTAAAAATGTCACCCATGTTGTAATGGTAGAAGGGGATGATGTGATTCTTGCAAAGGCTGGCCACAGCAGCAAATTGCTCCATCGGAAACAGTATTCCGGAGAGCCTAAAGGCCATGATGCAAGCCATGAGGGTGTACCAGGCATTGGGACTCAGTTGGCTTGGACATAGCTTTATCAGATGAAAATATCTGATGAACTCTGGGTCTAAGGGAAATCTGAGCCCCTAATTGAACAACTCTGTGTAGATAACTATCTCACTCAGCTTGCAGTCCATTGGCGTCTCCAGAGTGACCGGTATCCTCACTTTGACAGATTCAGGGATCCCCCACTTCGTCTGGATCTGCCCAAATTCAGCAGTATGAATAAAGGCATAGTTGATGTTCTGCATGGCTAGCAGATACTTTACGCTCACCTTGTGGAAGCAAGGTCCCAGTCTGCATTCCAGGGACTCCGGCAGGTCTGGATGTTTCAAACACAACTTCTCTTTACCCTTGCCCTTTTTATCAGTGGCAGCTTCCCCTATCTGCCCGGAGACGTCAGTCTCAAATGGGGCTTTTTCAATGCTGTCCTCCATCACCTCTTCCATAACCATGGAAGGATTGCTAGTTGTCATTGGTGGAGGAGTGCTGATGGTTGGCTCAGTGCACTGTCCGGACGGCTGAGCATCGCTTTCTCTTTGTGGTCTGGTGTCCGGTTGGGGCTCGGATACGGAGGGTTCATTTCGAAGGCTTGTTCCAGTAGCCTCCAGACCAGATGATTTATCCTTAGGGACTTTGATGGATGCCTCTGACCCTGTAGCTTTATCCTGGGCCCCAGACTTAAGGGGCCCTGATTTCAGAGACTTAGACTGTGGAACAACAGCCTGGCCTTTTACTAAGCGGCCTCTTCGACGAAGCGTCAGTTTTTCTGGGGAATTTTCGGCATCCGATCCCATAGTTATGAATGGAGAGGGTCTTCTTGTTCTTGTAACAACTTTTTCCCGTTCGACAGTAAGCTGTGACTCCTGAACCGAGGAGCGTAATACGATGGGTGAAAGACTTGGTTGAAATAACCTCCTGGGTTTGGAGCTTCTAGCAAAAGATGAATTTCGATCAGGCTCTGAATATGGTGTTTCAGACTTGTCGATTGGAGAAACTAGAAGACCTGCATCAATGCGCCTTTCTCACTCAACTCTTTGTGTTATTTCTAACTCCGAGAGATTAAACCACCCGCCTTTTACCAGTGCGTTTCTTGCTGTGAACATAAACTCACACCAAAAGGATTTTGAGAAGAGAGGTGAAAGTTTTGAGATAAAGGAATGAGAGAGTAATGAAGGTGGTAAAACAGTGAAAATGAAGTAATTTATACTAATGAGACAAAAAGAGATGCCAAAAACCTAGGAGAATACGAAAAGACAAAAGTAATGATTGAAGGCGACGCTGACGTCATGGGCGTTAAATGAGGAGGTTACTTTTTGGGATTAGTGGGAGCGTCGTTCTTGGAGAAAAACGACTGGTAATGCAAATCAGAATATGACACGTGTCCCACGATCCATTGCAGAACCTTTGAACTTCTGAGAAGTTTTCAGTCCGGATAAACCCTTCACTAAACACTCAATCAGTCGGGGAAATGTTCCAAGTGCCCAAAAATATTTTTTAGGTCTTGCCAAAGGCCTTCGAACAAAACCTAAAAAAGGGGCTACTGATTAGTTCAGAACTTTCCACCACTAACTATAGAAACAGGACAAGGGAAATTCGGACAAAAGCCACCCACTGAACCAACAGAACTGGACAAAATTACTAAAAACTAACCACTTTTTGACTAAGCTAATTGCTAACCTGCTTCATAAATTAATGGGTTTTTAAACTCGACCCGGTTTCATAAGTTTGACCCGAAAGCCCATGTGGCCCATAATTAAGGGTATAAATACCCAACCACTTTCATTAATGAGGGGAATGAACATTTAGTACAACCAAGCAGATTAAATCTCTCAGTAGAAAACACCCATACATTAAATACATTTGAAACACCACAAAACATCTGACCAAATTACCCTCAGTCGAAAGTAATCCACACCAGAGGTAACGTGAAATCATATTTTTTTCTTAACCGGAACCGGGTTGGTCATCCAAGTTGGATACTTGGAATTCTTTACATATCCCATTTTTAGTAATTTTTCCACCTCTTTAAGAATAATCTTGAATTTGACGGTGAAAATTTCATTCACTTTTATTTTATCGGTCTATGTCTTTATCAGTAAAAAAACAATGTTATACAATGGACTTAATGATATAGTTTGGTAATTTGAATTAAAAAATCCGGCTTGAATGATAGCACGAGAACAATAGTTCGTTTTGTAAACATAAATCTGATTTTTGGTTTTGTGCATTAATAATATATATATATATATATATATATATATATTAATAATAAAGAATTGGATATAAACTTCCTTGCCACATTTAATAATATATACCTATATTAATAATGTGATAAGTTACACATAATTGTTTAGAGAGGATTAAAAGCAAAACAATCATGTACGTTTTGAAGTTTATCAATAATCATTTATAACATAAATGCTTTTAGCGATATGTCTTAGGTATAAAAAATAACAATCATTTTCTTCTTTAGCTCGCGAATCCTCTCTCGAATCGAAACTCACAAATCTCTGAAATTAAAGATTTTTACAATAAATTTCAATGAAATATCAAGTATTTCAATATACTAGCGGCTACTAAGCCCAAATTTCACAAAGAAAATACTTTATTTCTTCTTTAAATTTTCAATTGTTGTTCATGCTTAGTTTTGGCTTAAATCGTTGTCTAGTCCCTCGACTATCACGTTTTCTGTCATTTAGTCCCTCGACTAAAAAATCACTGGTGAGGGTCCCTCGACTATCCCATTTTCTTTCATTTAGTCCTTCGACTTTAAAATTATCGGTGAGGGTCCCTGGACTTTGAAAAATCTATAAATTTAGTCTCTGAATCTAAGAAAACAACCCCAAATCAGGGACTAAATTTATAGATTTTTGCAAAGTCCAGGGACCCTCACCGGTGATTTTAAAGTGGAAGAACTAAATGAAAGAAAATGGGATAGTCGAGGGACCCTCACCGGTGATTTTTTAGTCGAGGGACTAAATGAAAGAAAACGTGATAGTCAATTGACTATTTCCTGATTTAAGCCTTTAGTTTTGATGATTTGTATATCTTTGTATCCAACAAAAATATAACTAGTAACCTAAGAACTTCTTATATACTTCTTTAAAGTTTCTAGATGATTCTTTTTTCTTTTTACGCATCCGAATTGATCATATTTACGCATGAAAATTACAGTAAGTTTTCAGACTAGTTTCTATTATGTTTTCAAATCTATTTCAAGGACCATTGAAAATGATTCATTGCATCAAAATAAGAAGATCTTGCATCATACAGAAGAGCCTAAAATGTTTGATTTATTTCTTAACCAAGAACAAATAACAAGATATAGGTAGATCATTGTATGTTAAAGTCAAAACTATGTTTTTTGTAAAAGTTGTATGTCTCTATACTACATTTTATGAAGTATTAATTTTATTTTATAGTTTATTTATATATTGTTATTTCACAACTGCAAAAAATTATAATGTAATTGCGTAACCATTTAAAACATAATTTCACACCCCAATAACAATCGTATTTTTCAAAACTGATGTTTATTTGCACAACCAAAATATTATTTTGCAACTAATTAAAACACAATTCCGTAACCAATTATAATTTAGTTTTGCACCCAATTACACTAAATTGTTCTTTTTCTGCAACCCATTTTAACACAATTTCGTACCTAAATTAAGATATTGCAAACCTACCGAAAATGTTGATTTTGAGGAAGTATCCATATAGATTCATTAAAATTTTAATGGGGATACTCAGGTATCATAAGATTGGGATGTAATGCCAATTATTTTGGTCCCATTAGAACAAGGTAATCCTCAAATTAACATTGATGCTCCACTTGAGGGTTATTACCAGGATACGAATATGGTTAAGGTAGAACAAGTGGAACCTCAAGATCATCTTTCACAAGTTAATAAAAATGACATCGTTCATAATTTATAGTATATATTGAGGAGCATGATGAGTTTTGTGTTGGAATTATAGATGATCCATCATCCTACAAACAGACCATGGCAACCTCTGACTCTCGGAAGTGGATTGACGCTATGTAGGAAGAATATAAATCAATCCAAGACAATGGAGTATGGGATCTTGTTCTATTACCTAAAGGGGAAATGCAATTGGTTGTAAATGGGTTTACAAAACCAAACGCAATTCCTTGGGTAATGTGGAAAGATATGAAACACATCTTGTAGCGAAAGGTTATACTCAGCATGAAGGGATTGATTTTAAATAAACCTTCGCTCTAGTATCGAAGAAGGATTCTTTTAGAACAATAATAGCATTAGTTGCACATTTCGACCTTGAGCTTCATCAGATGGATATTAATATCGCTTTTCTCAATGGTAATATTGATTAGACGATCTATATGGTGAAACCATAACACTTTGTCGAAGGTGACTCACAAGATTTGGTTTGCAGCCTTAAAAAATCCATCTATGGGCTTATACAGGCATCTCGTTAATTGCATCATAAATTCCTTGAGGTGATAGTCGGTTATGACTTTGAGATCAAATCAGTTGAGGATTGTGTGTATCACAAGTTTAGTGGGAGTAATTTCATATTTTTTTATACTATATGTGGATGACATATTGTTTGCCTCGAACAATAAGGAATTATTACACGCTACAAAAAGATTTCTATCAGACAAATTTGATATGAAGGATCTTGGTGAATCCAAAAAAAGGTTCTTAATTATTTTTCCGCGCATTGTTAAATATTATTTGAAATCGCATCAAATAATATTTAACAATATAAGGAAAATAATTATACCTTGTATCTAGTATTCTTTTGTTCCCTTTCGTTCTTCAACGGTTCTGTATATTGCTTGAGAAACCTACAGAACGAGTTAGTGAAGAAAGAAAAGGTTTCCAAACACTAAAAGAAGTGGTCGTCTGTTCGATTAGGGTTTAGAATGATGAAATTCATAAACTGAGCCCCTTACTTATAGTCTTTACAATGTGAAACCTAACATTGTAAAGCCCATAATTTATTATTTCCTTGTGTCCGGGGATCAAAACCCGATAAATTGATAATTCAATTTATATCCATGATTTATTAGTTCAGGCTTAAGTGTTGAGATTTCGCCCCTCTTCATTACAGTGTCCAAATTCAACCCGGTTACCACACTTGAGCTCATAATGCCTTTTCACTAATAGGTCTAATATAGTTAATTAAATAATTAACTAGATTATTTTTAATTTGGACTTCCTTAAGACAATGACCGGATATTTTTATTTAGCATGTCAGTCCAAATTATTGTCGATCCATAAATATATTAAATAAATATATTCCAACACATAAGATTAAAACATCTTAAATCCAAATCATATTACTTTCAATTAAAGTTTCAACAAAACAATCTACTTTTTAAGATCTCTACCATTACATGTATGATGAGTCCGGATTTATTCACCACCGCTCACTGAGAAAACCGGACATGTGTAATTTGGACAATAACTGCCCACTGGAACTATCCGGACAGGACAAAAGTGTTAAAATACTAAACACCTTTTAACTAAGCTAGGTGCTAATCTACTTAAGAACTAATGGGTCTTTAAACTCGACCCGGTTTCACAACTTCACCCGAAAGCCCATGAGTCAATATTTAAGGGTATAAATACCCAAGCACTTTCATTAATGAGGATAATGAACATTTAATACAACCAAGCAGCGTAAATCTCTCACTACAAAACAACCAAACATTTAATAACTTTAAAACTCTTTAAAAAGTTGGACAAAATTACCTCAGTTCAAAATAAACCACACCAAATTGGCGACCACAATGGGAGAAAAAGGTGCCTGAATCTAGCATTCAAAACAAGCAAAAAAAACCAGTTCGGATGAATCCAGACTCATCAATATAAAATATACATTTCAAACATAAACTATATATATCGCATGTTTAAAACCATTTATTACAAAAAAACCGAAACAAAATTTCACTATTTAGATTTAGGTTTTGATATAACTTGTTAAAATCAATTGTTTTAATATAACAACGGATTTTGACCAGATGCATCAAAATCAATTCCTAAATTTGAAAAAACAAAATCCGCAACAGACTTTGACTAATCGTGCCGAAATCAATTGCTAGTTCTAAAACAAAATAAACAATTGATTTTAACTAGTTGACTAGAAATTAGTTATTGTTTTTGGCAAATAAAAGAACTGATTTCGATCCAATTGTTCAAAATGGTCTGTTTTGTGGCCTATAAATAAATCAAAATCAAAATTATTGAGAACAAATTTTTACACAACTTATCAAATGTGGTTGTCTTTACTATTATTCTGAACATAATTAATTTTACCAATTGTGTCAAATTTATGTGTTTTGTTTTCAGAATATTAGTTGTTTTATTTGTTTTCATTTTAAAGTATCAATATGTTTGAATTTGTGTTTAGTTTTTTATTTTGTTTATGAGAACATCTAATATGTTAGATTAACAAATTTTATTATTCGTAATCGTAACCTGTAAAATAAATATTGGATTTGACGCACAAATAAAAACTAAACATAAAATAATGTTCCAAAACATAATATAAAATATATCAATCCTGATATAACATTATTCAAATGCAAAATTATTAATCATTGTCGTTGTCGATACGAGTAATAAAACTTTCTTCACTTTTTTTCTCGGACTATATATATATATATATATATATATATATATATATATATATATATATATATATATATATATGAAAATCTATCTATTTACTCGGCCTTTATATTTATATATTTGTTGTATTCCCAGTTTAATGAGCCGTTTATACTGATAAACTTCTGATGATGGCAACATTGTCCAATGTGACTGACATCTTCCTAAAATAAAAATAGAAATTGGTGGTTTCGTGATGCCATCTTTCAATAAACTCTACTATAAATGGGTTATTCGGTTGTTAATTACACAAGTATAGACCAAATACCTTATTATGGAAAATATCCACATATATTGTTGGTTGGTCACATCCCAATTAGAGACCAGAATCTACGCGGCATATAAACGAAATAATGTTTTTTTTGGTCTCTCTTATATACCAACAAATATATATTTAGCATATGACATATTATTTAGATTATTCAAAAATAAAGTTATAAACAATATTATATACTACTTATTTTTTTATAATACCTAAATTTTTTGGGTTTGTATTGGTTAGTGTGTTTTTCGACGAGGATAAATTATGAAGCTCTATGAGGAAAGTTCATAACCGCTGGAGCACGTGATTTGTATTAACCAATCTTGTTGTCGTTGGATTCATTCAATACTCGTGTTCAATACACACGATGATAAAATTTTGAAAGTATTCAACATTTTTTTTGGTGTTATCCTAATGTAATAGGATAAATCAAGAATCAAACAACACCTAACTCTAATATATATATATTAAAATATTTTTAATTTTGATGCAACTAATCGAGATTTATTATAGTTGAAAGACAAAAAAAAAATATCGACAAACCTATTGAAATCACAGTTTTAAGGTTTTTTTTATTTCAATGACGAAATAATATTTCACATTACAAAAGGATTTTAATTATGAGAAATTAACACTATATATATATATATGACCACAAATGTAATTATATATGAACAAGTATGGGATGAGATATATTTTTCATTGTTAAATGAATGTATGAAATAGTATTCATTTATTAAATTGTATAATTTAGTTTTAGAATTATATAAGCGTGAATTTGAATTTACCATATGATGTAATTCTTTTATATTTTCAATATGTTACGAATAATTTATATTTATATTTTATTTAATAATTTTTTTGTTTTTTAAATAAAAACTACTTTGATGGGATGTAAGAACTTATTTATTTTTTAAACCACAAAAATTATACTTACATATTGAACGAAAAATATATATTATTTTCTCATCCCAACCAATTTAACATAATTATATTATATTAATTTTTTGACAATATTTCGATTATTATATGATTTTACTAATATAATATTTGTGTATGTAAGATAAAATTATTTTTAAAATAATAATAATAAAACGTATTATCTGATTAAAAACATATAATTTTGGATATCACACCTAAGCTATTTTTGTGTGTAATGTATCTTGACCAAAATAAATAATATTATCTATTAAAAATTTAATGAATAAAACCGTCTTATTTTTGTTCAACAAACATTATGAATGTTGAAACTTTGGACCATTATCGAATTATGAATACTGAAGCCTTGGACTATTATCGGGTTTTTAGGTCTTCCGATAAAAGGTGAAACTATGTCAATGTTAGCAACTTTCTTTGTCACACGATATGGTTGCATTAAAAAATAGACTACGCGGTACAAATTTATATTATCTCGCACCATACATAATCAAATCATGTTATATACTCGTACGATTGGAAAATAACCTAAAAAAACCAAAAAAACATGTTATTAAATATATAGTATTTCAATAAATATTTTAAAAATAAAAATAGTATTAAACATGTATGTCGTATCAACCGTTAAATGGTCAATATCGATACGATTTGATTAAAAATGGTCAAAATAATATTTGCATTTTACAACTTAACGTATGGATATGCAACATAAGTATGTCATAGTCATAATGATTCTGGATTTTTGTTTGATAATAATTTATCAAATAACTTATTAGGAACAACTGGCATACCGCGCTAAACAACATATACCCTTATTAAATAAGTTAGTGTTTGCAATAATAGCATGACGTGATGTCACTTATTAAGTCGCTAAATGCGACTAGACAAGAATCATGAAAGGGCAATGTATAACTTGAAGATAAAATGATTATGTAGAGCATAATTAAGGATTATGTGGTATAAAACTGATAAGAGTTATCGGAAAAGTATCATAGAAGGGAGAGGTATACCTTGAAGATGATATAGGAGTATGAAGCAAATAAAGGTAATTAGACGAGCATCATAGAAGAATGAAGTATACCTTGAAGAGGACTTGACAAAATATTTTAGGCAAGAAAGTCTATGACAAGATTACGAGATTTCCTTATACAAAAATGGGTTAATCGATAATTATCGAGTAGAAAAGTGTAATGGATGGTTACAACATGTATTATTTAACACATGTCACACATATATATATTTTTAGGATTATTTGTATTATAAATATAGGGTTCCACCTCTTTTTGGAGGGTAAGAAATTTGTTATCTAATAGAGCATAGTTTGTTTTCATACTTGAGTTCTTTAGTCTTTCACATAATTTGAATTCAATCTTAAAGAGATATCCCCTCATTAAAATTGGCTTCGTCTATGAGAAATATTTCTAAGGTATCAAGCCTTAAAAACTAAAAAAAATAGCTTAACTAATTGTGACAACCCGCTAAGGATTGGGAATATATCTATTGAGGATTTAATTGGTCCATAATACTCTGGTAAATAAAGTTCTTGAACTAACAAGGGCTACCTTACCCGGTCAGAAAAATGCTTTGGATCAATATTTATCTCAGCATTGACCAAAAGAGGTGGATTTGAAAAACCAATTCCCTTAGTAATTTGGTTAATAGAATTACAAATAGAAGAATTAAGACAAAACCAACTAAAGTATAATTTAATGGGAATATAAAAAAATAACGAACTCATGTGGAGATAATATCTATAATAATATAGTTTTAAATAGAAAAAAATGAAACTGAAGTAAAATATGCATCAAAATAAAATTCACGATAAGAATGATACGATTTATATAATAATTAATGCTTCAGATAACACATACAAGCTAATAGAAAAGAAGAACGATCAAGTATTGATGATGTTTTAAGCGAGAGATCTAGGAATAATAAAGAGGAGATGACATATACTAAAATAGAAGTTTATATAAAAATTAAAATAGCTTTGTATACTGTAGATTAATCACCACTCTCACAAAATATTCTTGATGACAAACTACATCGTAAATTTGGTCACTATCGAATGGATATATATGATGGGATAAATGTCCTCGAAAACTTTCAGGAATAATTTCATAACATTATACTTAGATTTAGTCGGACGAAACTATTTTGTGCAAAGCTTGCTCACTGAATTTTCAAATAAACATTTTAGTTTGTTTCAACAAACTCTAATCAGGTTACATTAACAATTTTTAAGATCTATGAAGTTCTTTTAGAAGGCAATTTATTAGAAACAAAATTATACGTGTGAATGATATTGTATAATTATTATGTACTAAAAACAAGTGAGACACTTCATATTTATGTTCATAGGTTTGTATAAGAAATGGATCCTTGATTGTTGTCATGATATCTTAACACCTGTAGCTTTTAGAATAGGTCTTTCAAATGATAGTAAAATCATTGAAGCCTTAGTCAAATTCCTAGTTGATTTCATGAGATATCTATTGCGTCCAACTAAAATGTTCATTAAAGTTGAGAAACCCAAACGATGAGGTATCACTCTAGAAAAATAACAAAGTTGTATCTATCTAATAAGAGGTTTAGTAATAACCTAAAGGCTTCAGATCATGTTAGAAAACAAATTAACATGACCCGATTATCTTATCATAAAAATCCTACTAAGATATTTACACCTTTTACAACAAGCATAGTAAATATTTATGACAAATAAAGGATAAAATAAACTATAGAAAACCACAAGCCATGATGCCCAATAATAACAAGAGGTCTAAAATACTTTATTGTGTTTATCATTGTGACCATAGTTACACAACCATTGATTTATTTCAATAAAAATATGAGATGCAGAATTTTATTAATAATGAGAAATTGAAGAAATTTGTCAAAGTTAAAAAAATGAAAGAGTATGAGAGAAAGATGAAAGTAGTCTCAATAAATAAAAGAAAAATAAACAAACAGTTTCATAATCATCACGAGAGATACTTTAAGAGGGACCTCTCATAAACATAAAAACTTTAGAGGTACACCTCGTAGATAAGACATCATTACATTTAGATCGGGCACAAACACCTAAGATTGCAAATACTGATGATGATTTCTGAGGTAGTACTAGCCCTATAGCCATTGTTGACATTAACGTGATTATATGAAAAATATATTGATTGATACGTGAATTTTGGCTAACTTACATTACATAAGTGGGTATGAAAATAACGATTGGTGTTGCCCCACCTAGAAAAACTAAATGCAACTTATTAAGTTTAAGGAAATTTTCATAAGTAGTGGTCTAGCCTTTGCTCGATTCCATCATAGATCCCACCTAAATTGGATTCCAAAGTTTTGTTTTATTTTTTATTTTGTTGTGACAAGGGGGGATATTCTACTAATCTTGTAGGAAAAATAGAATTATATGTTAGAGCCGGAAATAATTGAACATGGAAAATAATGAAAACCTATATTATGGTCATTGATGAACTATGTTCTTACAATTCTATTCTAGGAAGTCTGTCCCTTCACAAAATGTAGGCTACCAGAATACCTTTTAATCAGTATGTCAAGTACATAGTGAGAGACCAAGTCAGGTTCGTTTGAAGCAGATAGAGTTCTGTGAGGGAATGATATACAATATTTATCTACCCTGGTAAACATTATTTTGCAGAAAATAAAGAGTTTAATGAAAGACCAACCACATGTGCAGAATGATCCCTTAATAAGAAAAAATAATGTGAGATTGCAGAACCTTTAGACAACAATGATGAGTTAGAACTGGATAATGGATGGATGTTAAAAATAACATGAGAAGTTAGATTATAGGTTATGTAAATGTTTAAAGTTGAATTATAATGTTTTTTCATAGAGTATTTTTTTTATGGTGTTGAGGTTAATAAGTCCATTATATATGATTGTTTTTTTATTGATAAAAGATATAGACCGATAAAATAAAAGTGAATGGAATTTTAATTGGTAAATTCGAGAATATTTTTAAATAGCTAGAAAAATTAATAAAATGGGACATATAAAGGATTTCAAGTATCTAACTTGGATGGCCAACCCGGTTTTGGTTAAGAAAAAAATATATGATTTCTCCTTACCTCGAATTAATCAATAGGTTGATACAATAATGAGAAACGAGCTACTATCATTCACAGATTCCTAAGTTAGATATAATATAATAAATATGAACTCAAACGATAAAAAAGGAGCACCATATTTATGACAAGGTATCTATTATTATAAAGTAATTGTGATTGGCTTAAATAATCTAGGAGTTATTTACCAGTGTATGGTCAACCTTTTTGTTAAACAATTAGAGAATAATATGCAATCTTACATTGACGACATGATTATTAAGAGTAATGATGATGAGTTACATATACCACCACTATTTAGGACATTCACTTAATTTTGAAAGTATAACTTAAATTTGAATCTATTCAAATATTATGTCTGTGTGCAAACAAGAAAATCCTTAAGTTATATGGTTTGTAAGCAAGATATTGATACTGATCATGAGCAGCTAAAAGCGTTAGTATTTATAACCCCACCCAAATTTTATTTAGAACGTATAGTAGTTGAGTAAGGCATGCTTGTAACCAAAGGTTATGAGTTCGAGTCCCTCTAAATACACTTTCTTGGCTGAGCATGTCACCTTGTCTGGTTTACCTTCTGGCGTTGGTTTGCAGGCTATTGCGTCAGATTGAGGGTTTACCCTGTGCGCACTCGTTGAGTAGCGGCTGCAGGTTCCCTCCAAAAAGAAAGAAAGAAAAAAGAGCGTACAGTAGTTGACGTAACATTTGGCGAATTTATCAAGATTTATCTCCCGACTTCGGATAAGGGTCATATTATCTTTGATATTTAAAAGAGAAAATAATTGTTTTAATAGGATAAAAGATACAAACAAGATTTTGATCTAACAAAATACTTAATTTGAACTCAGATATTATCTAAGACAATGGAGGAATAATCATTGTTTATATACTAGTATGTTTTTAACTTTCTAGTCAGTGTCGTGCTTACCCATAAAAAAAATATGCACAATAATCGTTATACTATGTAAGTAAAATTTTAGTTGATACAAAGACATGATATCTTAATATCAAGAAGTTATCATTGGTTTAGTGGTGATATCACGTAAAACACGACCTTATTTTAAGAACATATTATTGTGTTGCGTACTTCGATCCTTTTATAAAATGTTCTATAAAAATTGGATGTGTATGGTTAGTTGACGTGGTATTTTATTGAGCTTGAAGAATATAAAATGAAGTACAAACTGGCGAGTTTGATTATTTGGAATTTCCTTAGTAAACAAAAGAATAAGAGTTTTAGAGAAAGAAATAGATTCTAAAGAGAGAAAATCAAAGTATGCAAGTGATCTAACTGAGAAATCCAACCCCTTTATTAGTTCAACTTTGGCCTTTATATAGAGGCGCAAAGACTTAGCTTACAATGGAAAAAAATTACATAAAAGGGTAATTGCACTCTTAGTCCTTGACTAAAATACATATTCTGAATTCCTCCTCTAACTTTACCATTTGTTACATAATATTTTATTGTTTACACTTTAGTCCCTTAATTTCCATTTCCTTAATCCCAAACCACGTCCATTGATTAAAGGTCAAGCAATTTCATATTTTATTAACTAATTTCAGGAAAAATAGGCATAGCTTAGAGAGTGAAATCTCAAGTGAGGTTTCATTTAAAGAATAATAATGGTTGGTTTATATATGTGGGGCATTCAGTTGATGACAGTGAGATTCTATTTACAAAAATATGATATGATATATGATTTGGTTTATCTTCTATAAATAATGAAGCCGATTACGAGGTAATATTGGTAGGAAAGCGTTTGGCCCATATTTTTGGTGTTCGAGCAATACTTCTTATATTAGATCACCAATTGATAGTAAATCATGCATAATAAAAGTATGAGTAAAAACAATAAAATATGAGAGAATAATTGGAAGCGGTAAAATAAATGCAAAAACAGTTTGATAATACCATTTATGATCAGGTACCACACTAAAAAAATACTAACGTGTATTCATTAACCAAGATGTGATGTTTATAAGACAATCTTATGATTGTCTTACAAGATGTTTTAACGATTTTAATCAAAGCTAAAAGTTCAAAAAAACCAAATCTAACCTCATAAGTATTTATCTTATCTAAAGGAGCATGTAGTACCACAAGATAAAACTCAAGCACGAGCATCGTAATAAGTGCTACAAAGTATGTACTCCGTGATGATGCGTTTTATAACAAAACTACTACTATACTATTTTTATGATTTCTTGGAAATAAAAAGGCTTCATTTACTTAATAAGATTTATATGAGGGTTTTGTAAGAGCGCATTATGGATATCTGGGATTGATCATTTGGTAGGGTATTATTAGCCATCAAGGTTATTGATGCAAAAAATTTAGTTCAAAACTATGATTTGTGAAAATGTTTGCTAATACGATAGACCTACCTAGGCATGGACATTTTAACCGGAACCGAAAGAACCGAACCGAACCGAACCAAAAGAACCGAACCGAAGTAGATTTGGTTCTTTCATAATACCCGAATGGTTCTAGTTTTCAATTATCCACGGTTCTCGGAACCGAACCGTACCGAACCGAAGAACCGTGGGTACCCGTTAGGAACCGAACCTATGTATTAACCCTTAATTTTGAATTGTTTTAAAAATATATTTTGTTATTTTAAAGTTAGATTCCCCTAAATTTATCTTTTATCATTGATCTCTAATTATATTCTCTTGAATAAATGACAGCATACTTTATTAAAGTGGCGACATATTTACAAACTATTATGCGTATAAATAAATTAAAAAAATACCAACCTTTATATAATTTAATAAACTTGATATCATCTTTCTATTTTTTTATATTACTAATATTATTCTTTAACATATTAATTTTGAATATTTCTTATATTTAGTATTTGTTTTCTTACAATTTAACATAGTTTTATTGTTTTAAAGTGTAAAAAGAGTTTTATATACGTTGATATTGCAAAGCATTTAAAGTATCCAAAATTACCCAATTGGAACCGAGTTAAGTACCCATACCGAACCGAATTAAGAAGAACCGAACCGAACCGAACCGAAATTTATTCGGTTCCTAAATGGGTACTAGTTTTGAAGAGCCGAAAGAACCAAGAATCGAAAGAACCGAACCGAACCGAACCGAAGAACCGAATGCCCATGCCTAGACCTACCTATTGAACCATTATGATCTATTGTTGCTCTTTGTCAGTTCGAAAAATATGGAATTGATTTAATGAGTCATTTACCAATGGCTACATTATTATGCCAATTTTTAGGAGTTGATGTTGACTATTTTACTAAATTGATAGAAGCAAAACCATTGACAATGGTCAATTTTCATGAGGTTTGTAACTTCTTTCAAACACTAATAAGCCGATAAGAAATACCAAGGATAATTATGACTGATGGACTTCAATTTTAAAAAGGACAAGGTTAAAATCAACGTGCTACATGAGCAAATCATAATTATATTTTGCGAATTTTACCCATAATGTTACTACAACTAACAAGCAATTATTAAGAGAATGAGGAATATTAAATCATATATTCACTCCCAATTTAAAGATGAGGTTAACAATTTATAAGTCACCAAGCCAAATAAATACTCGTGAAAGCAAAAGGCGCATACATCACATCAACGCACCACTCGTTTCGAACTGTTGATTTAAATTAATATCTGATGGTCTACATGTAAGATGTCATATCAAGAAATGTAACTATTCAAAATGAACTAGTGTGATTTCAAGACAATATCATCTCGTATAGTCTAAAGATTTAAAAAAAACACCAACCGTACCTTTTCAAAATTACAATAATAATACTTAAACAAATACATCACCTTTAGTGCATATAAAGATATTGAGGTATGAATGGTAAATGTTATCATACAAGCATCATTGAAGGACGAAATATACTTTGAAGAAAATATGAGATATATACAAGGATTAAAGAGTACAAAATGAATAAGGATTATTGGACGAGCATATAAAAAAAACAAGGTATATTTTGGAGAGGACTTAAAGAACTTTGATCAATAAAATTCATAAAAAGAATACGAAATTTACCAAAACATAAATGGATTAATTGGTAAATATCAAACAAAAAATACAATAAATTACTATCATGTCTATTATTTAACACATGTACCGTATTTTGTTTTCTAAAATTATTTGTATTATAACATAAAATTCAAGTACCATTCTGCGGTGAGCAAATTGTAATTCAATAATTTTTTTTTTTAATAAAACATACATGGAATTGCTAAAAAGGTGAAGTAGTATGTTTTCGTTTTTTCAGTATTTATAAAATTGTCACTAGTAAAAAATTCAAAAAAAATCTTTAAAATTCTATATAATTACATTTAATGTCATTATCTACTCCATAAACTTGCAAAACAGAAAATATATTGAAATCTAACATTTCACTTTGCAAAACTAACCAAAACCTAAAAATCTCAAAACTCAAAACTTACCATAAAACTTTTTTTCTCCAACCGGTCAAAATCTCACAACTATGACCAAAATCTCTAACCCAAAACCTAAACAATGTTATGAATTTCAAAATCCTAGTTAAATGTACTACTAAAAAAAAGATAAAATTTTGTAAACTAATATTTATTCTACTTCATATGAACCGAGACGCATAAATGTAAAACTTGTATCAATTATCAAATCACACAGTAAGACAACCAAAAACACAAACTAGTAAAAAAGGAAAATCATATAAATTGTGCAGTTTTGATACATCAGGGAAATGTTTATCTTCCCAATTTTCTATTGACCTCTCCAAAATGTCTGAGGATATTCACCCAACGTCAATATAAGAGCTGATTTGGCCTTGGCTTCGTGAATGTTATTGTTGTTGATATCCCAGCAACTGCAATGCAATCATGACTCCATTGTGAATACTTCTTTAGAAGCCCTTTGAAAGGTTTAATGCAATTCTCTACAAATATGAAAGTTAGACGTTCGGATGGACTCCAGTCCCATACTTCCGATATTGTGGTAGCCATTAACTTGCAGACGTGTAAGATCCATGCAGACCTTGGACATTAATTCCAAACCCATATCATTCAGGAAGCAACAGTAGTTAAGTGTAAGATCTTTTCACTTCTTACATCTTTTCCAAATAGTACACATTCCCCTTAAAAATACAATTGGTTGTATAGTAGTACAGATGGGAGCATAGCCCAGCGTCATACTTATGGCGTGGGAACACTGGTTCCCGCCCCTGTTTGGCAGAAACCAAGTGTTCTTCATCCGTATGCAATAACACTAAAATCCGTCTGCTGACACCTACTGCGAAACCAGAAACAAAATCGACAATAAATAAACACCAAAATAAGCACCGAAATCGAAATCAAATTGTTTGAAATTACATACCATCAAGCTCGAGTTCGGTTGTTGGTGGTGGTTGCTGGACTACTCTTTTAGAGTGAAGCTTCAATTCGGTCGAGTTGGTGGTCGACTTGCTGCTTCAGTCAATCCAGAGGAGTTGCTGCTCCGGACGAGGAATTTGGAGTCAACAAACCTCTCTATAGTAAAGAGTAACCTTCCTTTTCTTTGTGTTCTTATTCAAAGAGAACAAAAAAAAGTTCAGTTTTCAGATTTTTGTTTTTTCAGATTTTTGTTTTGTAATTTGGGTTAACCGTAAGTGTTTCTCTAGCACCAGGGAGAATGATTGGGGGTTTCAATGTTTCATGCTCCTTAAAGAACTTAAGGACAGGAGACAATCTTATGAATGATACACTTGTTATAGAAGCTGAAGTTGAGGTGGGAGAACCTCTTATTGGAGTTTCAAATGTTGAACTTGTGTTGTCACCTTCATAGCAAAATCTGGATGCTTCTCGAAAATGAGTTTTATAGCGAATGCAACAACCAAACCCATTAACATCAACATTTTGATCTTCTACAATAAGTGAAGACACATGTTCAATGTTTGAAATTCCAATAAGAGGTTCTATGACCTCAATCTCAACTTCTATCACAAGTATATCATTCGTAAGATATAGTTAGCCCTGTCTTTTAAGTAAATAGCATGAAAGATTTAAAACTCCAATTACACGCTCTGGACTAAACAAATGCTTTGATTCTACAGTTAAACCCAAATTACTAAATAAAACTCAAAACGGAACGTATGATTGTACTAGTTGAATAAGAACAAAAAGAAAGGTTACTCTTTGTTATAAAGAGTTCAGCGCTGCCTCCATTCACCGTGACGAAAGTAGCATTCTACTCCACACACTTGCAGAATCAGCAACCTGTGCTGTTCCTTCTTATGTTCCTTACGTTCTTCTTCTTCTTATGTTCCTTACGTTCTTTGGAACGATAACCTGCATTAAATTAATGAAGAAAGAAAAGGTTTTCAAACATTCAAAGAAACGGCCGTATTTCTTATTAGGGTTTAGAGTAATGAAAATACTTAAACATAGTCCCTTATTTATAGACTTTACAATATGGAGCCCAACATTGTAAAGCCCATCATTTATTACTTCCTTGTGACCGAAATCATAACCCGATAAATTTATGAATTCAGGATTAACTGTTCAGATTTGGGCCCTTTTCATCACAGTGCTAAAATTCAACTTGGTTACCACACTTGAGCCCATAACGCATTTTTACTCATAGGTCAAATGTAGTTAATTAAATAATTTACTCGACTACTTTTAATTTGGACTTCCTTAAAACAATAACCGAATATGTTTATTTAACATGTCGGTCCAAATTATTGTTAGTCTATGAATATATTAAATAAATATATTCAAACAATATACACTTATAGATCAACACAATACAACACAAATATATATTACAGTAAACAAGATACCAATAAGATACAAACAAATTATATGTCTCATTACCATTTGTTACCACCAGCAGTAGACGTGTTTGAGTTAGACCTTCTTGGTGTTCAACTCTGAAAAAATCTCAATTATCCAAGTAAACTTCTTTGACTTCATTTGTTAGATCCAAATTTAGGTCACTGAATCAACTTTCTAAATATAAATCAAAACAATTCACCTCAATCGACTCAACTTACAAAATTCTTAAATCTCCTTTATCATATTCGGATATAAACAGATTTAAGATCAGTAAACAAAGAAATGCAGTGATTACTTACCTGCAAGATCGCTGGATGTAAACCCTAGATTGTTTATTGGTTGGTTGAGATTAAAGATGCTTCTGAAGTGAAAGTTGCCTTAGATGATTCTGGTCAACATTTAAGATGAAGGCTCCGTTCATGTTTGATCTCTGCCTCAAAAATTTTGATTTTGTTAGCATCAAGTGGACTATTTGAGTCCACCTTCTCCTCTAACGAGTCTTCATCACTCTTCATGATTAGTCTTAAAGAACATTCTATTCTCTACCTTTCACTTTAGCGCCTAAGTTAGCATTGGCGCCGACTATTTTAACCTAAATCTTGTAACCTTGTTTTTTTAGCAAATAAAAGGTTCAACTTGAATTATAAAAGAAATTGAAAATGGTAGAAAAGTACTAGTAAATATTTATTCAACTACCAAATTACCCACTAGTACCCGAAATTTGGATAGTGTCACTTGGTACCTCCGCCAAAAATTTGGATAAAAATATCCATTGACTATATATACCCATTTTTATCTTCAAACTCATTTTTTCTCTTCTCAACACCCTAAAGCAACAAAAACACGTATAATTTTTTAGGAATAACTAGAGAAACCTTTCGAATTCTACAAACTTCCTTCCATAGAAACCATTCCAACATTCAACCCAAAAATCAGTCGTTCTCCACCGGATTTCTACAGGTCGTCGTCTTCTACTCCCTCAAGCTAGTAACCAGCAACAATTCGACGTGTTGTCGTTGAAGTGATAACCAATTACACTAACCAAGTACATTCTAATTCTGCAAAATGTTTTTTTTTTTTGCGTTTTTGGTTACTTCCAATCACTTGTTGATGTTAGTTGACGATCGACGTTGCTTATTTCTACTGAAATCAAGTATTTAGGATCGACAGTTAGTATGTTAATTTCTGGGTTTATCGTCAAACACAGTTTTTTATTAGGTTTCATGTAATGTTAATCATTTTTACGTGTTGTGATGTATATTCGATGTGTTTTAGGTGGTTGTTTGTTGGTTTTGGTGTTGTTTCCATATTTCACAGATCCCTGCAATGTGCATGTAAAAAATAGAACAATTCGCGTATGGCTACATGTGTGTTGTAGTAGAATTCGCGTCTTCATCATGTACGAATGCAAATAACTCGCATCTTCATCGCTTTTTATATTTGCAAACAATTCGTAGCTTATCATTGTCAAAGTTGTTGCACACAATTCACATGCAATCCGGAGAGTTGTGTGCATAATCCAATGCCTAAGAGTTGTTTGGAAGTCAGATTAGCCTGAGAGTTCTTTAGAAACATACCTAAGATTTGTTTGAAACTGTACCCTGAGAGTTGTTTGAAACTATAGAATAGTTGTGTTGTTGTTCCCTTGTGGAAGTTTGTTCAGAAATACAGCTGATAATTTGTGTTTTTGCAGGAAGTATGACAACAAAACCAAGCTATTACAAGTCAGTATTGGTGAGCCTTTTGAAACTGCTGCCCACATTGAAACTACAAGGAACACACCCTTCTACACGCTTTTGAAGGCCGTATTCGACCTCCGGAATGAGGAAGAGTTTCCGAAGAGGAAGATTTATTCGATCAAGATGCCTTTTAATTTGGGTCAAAGTGGGTGAAGCTAACAAATGATGATGTAAAGGTAATTTTCAGACTGAAGCACGACACATAGGAAATGGCTTTAACAAAATTCGGAGCATTCCACAACAGATACATAAATGGGGAGGAGAACGAATCAAGATTGCTTTATTTCGTCCAAATATTAGTTATATACCGAGCATCTTAATGATAATATTTGTCTTGATGCAGCCCCTCGTCATGGAGCACTCAAAAATTGGACTAGAGGTCGTAAAGCCAAACTTGATCCCAAGGTTCTTCAAATGGTAGGGATTGGAGTGCCTAACATCAAACGTACAACTGAAAAACATGATGGAGTACTGCCAGAGGAGAAGGACGATGATGAGAACCATTCACCCGTACCGGCACCATTCGTTGTACCCAAAAATGACGATACAAATGATTGTCCTGCGGAAATGGTGGTTTCAGAAAAAGAGGCAGACGAGCCATCTGAACAAAGACTGGAAGAGTTATTGATCACCACAGAGACAGACACCGCGGAGAGACAGTCAGACAATTCTTCTCCTACAAAGGAGGCAACGACAGGTCTGAGTCCTCCAAATGAGACATAAAGACATGAGTCTCTTCTAAATGGCCGACAACTCGTATCTCACATGCCAGAGGATGTAGGGTGCCAAGAATACAGAGCTAAGGAGGTAGAAACTCGTGAGAAAGAAGTGGCAGCGGAAGAATATGCACTTACATACGCAGAAAACCGTGAAAATGTAAGTGGATCTGAAGTATACTAAGATTCAAATATTTTAATATATTGTTGTGATGAAATTGTCTACTAATGTATATTATTGTATACATATTCAAACAAAACTAGGGTATGTATTAAAACAATTCGCAGTTTTCTCTTACTAACAATTCGCGTACTGTTATACTCTATTTTCACATGATTCGTTATATGTTCACTTTCAAATAACTCTTAGGACTGTTATCTTAGTGCATATAACTCTCATGACGTGAGATTTGTTCGATACTCTATTGGATTAGGGTATCAAACAACTCTCACACTATCCTGAGAGTTGTTTGTAACTTAGAGTATCATGATGTCTGACACAAATTCCTTTTTATTTTGTATTTTTTATAAAACAGCAGGCCGACATACAACAGCCACAAGAAGAACAACAAAATCATGGAGAACAACAACACCTAGAATTGGCAAAGAGTGAAAGGCTAAAACAGATCGGAGATGCACAAGACGTAGCTCCGGTAGATTCAGAGTTTGCCAATCTCTGTAAGAAGTCTGAACTACTCAGCCATGTGAAAGCGCCGGTAGAAGTCCAACAGCTAGATGGAGATGTAGCTAAAAACAAATAATGGCCTACGCAAATTCAGAACCACTAAGCCAAGCAACAGTTGTAGGACAAGTACCGAATCAGCCGAAAACATAGAAGGCCAAGCTCCAGACTCATCTGATATGCTCGATAACATAGTACATTTACATGATGTATTTTTTTATGGTAATTACACTCAAGTTTCACAGTCATTTGTAAACGAAATTGATAATCTTGAAATCGATTTTGTTTTAAAATGGACTTTCGAGAATATGTCGGAGGATATGATAAATGAATTTTGTCGACTGGAACCGAAGAGTATGCCGGAGAAGTCAAAGGCACTGGTTATTGCAGATCGTGTGGTAAGCGGAATTTTAAATGATTTTGCGACGTGTGTATTTAGGATTTTATGAGTATTGAATATTTGTATAACAATTTTATAACAACTCGCAACATATCATGAGAGTTGTTTGGATGTATATTATTCAGAGTTAGAAACAACTCTCAACATATTATGAGAGTTGTTCGATACTCTATTAGATTGATGTACCAAACAACTCTCAGATTATCGTGAGAGTTGTTTGCAACTGATAATATCATGATGCTTAACATAAATTCTTTTAACTTTTTTTTCTTTTATATGTTCAAGTCAAGGTAATAGACAGTGAATGAGGATGACATGCTGCCTAATTTTAATTTACTGACACCGACACAGCAGCCGGATGTAGAGGTAAGTGTGGTAGAAGCACCAAAGGCACCTGTAACTCTCACCGGTTGGCCAAAGAGAACACCGACAATTGACCTGATCGATGTTCGTGAATACCATAAAATACTTTTAATTGAAGCCAACGAAGACTCACCTGATCCAAATGTATGGTATTTATAAATGTCCGAGTTTTCCTACAGACTTCAAGTGCAACTGAGTGATGCGTTGGCGCTACCTATCGAAAAGGATGTAGACTACAAGGTATGCAATTTTCAAAAAAATCTCATATATTTTACGTAAATAAACAACTTGTTTCTCACTATCATTTCATAGATTATGGACGTTTTGATTCTAAAGATGCTAAAAGAAGTAAATTGGAAAGTTACATGCAAAACGTACCCGCAACTGAAATTGTACTGCATACAAATTTCTTGCATGACTATGGTAAGTTTAGCTATAAACTACAAAAACCTCGTAGATTCTCGTTATAATGTACTCTTCCTTGAATGCAGCATCAAATGGAAACAGGACAGGACATAACAAATGTAGTCGATGATGTTTTTAGAAATCCAGCATGCAGCAAGACGAAAGATACAATCAACCATTGGACTTTGCTCGTCATTGATATAGACACCAGGACGGCAACAAACTACAACCCACTTATGTCACTTAGAATCCAAGCAACGGACTACAAAACAAGGACACATGTATCGCTGGTAAGACACCTAATTACTATAATACCTGTAAAATACATTTAAAAAACAAACCTCAGGATAGTATGTGAGTTGTTCGCAAATTTATTTGTCTGTAGTTGCAAACAAATCTCAGGACAGTATAAGAGTGTTTTGCAACTCTATACGTATAAAACTTGCAAACAAATTTCAGTACAACCTGAGAGTTGTTTGCAACTCAAAATATCATGAGAGTTATTTGCAACTCTAATACCTTGGAATTGTAAACAACTCTCAGACTACCCTGAGAGTTGTGTGCAACTCATTTAGCTTGGATTTGCAAACAACTCTTAGATTATCTTGAGAGTTGTTTGCAACAATAGTATGAGAGTTTTATGCAACTCTATTAATTAACTGAGTATTTATTTGTACTGACCCCTGACACAAATTATTATAACCAGATTAATTATTGTGTAAGAAAGGATACTTACCTCCTTAAAAAAACGGTACAAAATGAAAAAATGCAAGAAAAGTTCCACAACAAAAATGAGGCACCCTCGATTGTGGTATTTTCATATGTCAATACGCCAGAGATGTTATCGAAAAAAGTATACGTGCAGGAAACTTACCGTGAAGATATGGTAACAGAATTCAGAGCGAAAAAATGTTTTATTATTTCCAAAATGATTTTAACACTAACCGACACTGATAGTAATCTTTTTTATGTCGAAAACTGTGGAGGGAGCCTTTTGGATATATTCAATTTAATTTTTTGGTGTACATATATTCCTTGTAATTTTTTGGTATATATATAGAGTTTTTTTGTTTCAGAAATGTGCAATGTATGACATTTTCGAACTCACTTAAAAAAAAGTGGGTAATTGGGCATAAGTCACATCATTTCCTCACATATAGAATTAACAAAATTACTAGTAAATAATTCCCATTGTATTTAAACAATTACTTCTACACAATTATCAGGATTAAACTACAACTAACAGTTCGCATCATATCCTGATATATATTGAATAGTTAGAAAACATGCAAAGAATACGAACAGATTATGGTGTCTGCCTTGGTAACCATTAAGTGCATTGAAAGCCATCTAATCAAAACAGCCCATTAATTTTTTATTGCACAGAGGAGGCTATGTAATGATTAATATAGCCACACCAACACCTCACTAAGACTCCCTCAATGCCTATAAATAATACTAGTTACTAGAGGCTAATTTAAAAACAAACTCTATATTTCAAAAACTCATAACATCTTCAACTTCCAATCACCATGCCTACCTTCGGTAATTTAGGTGACTTTTGGTCTTCCATAACCACCAATATAAGATCCGGCTTAATCACTACGGTGGCACCACCAAACAACCCAGTCTCTGTAATGGACTTTGATATCGAGGATTACTTTTCTGCTAACTCTGGACCAGTTGAAGTGGTTCCCCGAGTGGCTGCATCTAAAATAACAGAGGTTCCAAACAGGAAACGGAAGAGGGAGGACACAATGAAAGAAGATGAGGAAGATGATGGTCCATCGGGGGAGGGCCATCAGATTGAGGTAGATAACGAGGAGGAAGAGCATAATGGAGATGCTGATGATGAGCATGAAGATGAGGAAGAAGGCGAATAATCCTCTAGTGATGACTGATAGTTACTACTAAAGGCGGTAGTGTTTATTTCTAAGTGGTTAGTGCATGAAGCCTGTTATGGCTATGTAATCTATTTTTTGTATAAACTTTTAATCAGTGTAAAATTTTTATGAAGTATTTTTATTTTGCAAACAAATCTCAGGTCATCTTGACAAAGAATCATCAGGAACTAATATACAAACAATTCGCATTCCTATGGTATACAGACCCAGGGGAAGGGCATGCAAACAATTCGTATTGCTCTGGTATACAGACTCAGGGGAAGGACATGCAAACAATTCACATCCTAGTAATTACAAACAACTCTCATTAATACCTGAGAGTTGTTTGCAATATTATACCAAGATATTGCAAACAATTCTCTATAGTACATGCGAATTGTTTGCAACTCTCACACTATGCTGAGAGTTGTTGAAACTATGTTCATGAGAGTTGCTTGAGAAAAATAACTTTATTAACCAAACACCTCACATATCATTACTATAATATAAACAAGAGTAATATGTGTAAATGAAAAAACAAATCTAAAAATGTTTAGTGTATTGTTAACAACAAGCGTACTATTACAAATCAATGTAGGCAACGCGAATTATCCACAACAAGAATTTTCTTTGAATTAGAACCTCACAAGTCCTCGTGTTATGACCTAATTTCGAACAACGGCCACACCTCAACTGCTTGGTTGAGGTTTCTCCTCTAGATCGGATTCTCTTTTTCTTAGGCCTTCTAGGGCGTCTTTTAACGTTATGAGGCATAATTTCCACCTCCAAAGGATCGTCAGCGCTTTATCATTGGCCGAAATCGGTTATCGCCGGTATGCTGAAAGAGTAACTTTCCCTGTAATTCTTAACCGTGAAGAACGACTCTATTATAGTAAAAGGATCTTGATCGGTAGACTGTAATGCCGCTAAAGCGTGAGGACATGGAAAACATTTTTATTTTCATGCTCCGCAAGAACATTTAAAATCCAACAAATTAACAACTACCACAAGATCTGAATAGACTTCGAACATGGTTGCAGTTGACTTACGTACTACCCAAGTTCGTTACATGTCAACATTCAAATTTAGCTTCTTCTTATACTCGAGGACCAAATTAGTACTCAAGCTTAACCCCTCCTGGTATCTTTGTGAAACTTGAGTCATAAACAAGACTCTAATCCAGTCAATAAACTCAACAATGGGTAGGCCGCAAGATTTTTTGATCTGATTGTTAAAAGTTTCGGTCGCAGTAGAAGCCATAGACCCGTATCGTTTTACTTTAACGTAAGCCTGAGCATACTTATCCGAAGGTAAATTAGATGAAAATAACAATACGCATGATAGCAGTTTAGATACAAGACAACAATAACGATACCAGAATGACGGTCCGAAATAAATGTGATTTGGCGCTCCAACAAATGAGGTATCAAACACCCCAAAAACCACATCCAATTGTCACAATCCTCAATGCTAACGGTACCAATTGCAACAGGGAATAGTCCTGAAAGAAGGCACCTCACATGGTCAAATATAACACTCAAGCATGAACAAAATGTAAATAATTCGCATTAGTGCCTAAGAGTTGTTCTCAACTCTTAGGATTACGTGAGAGTTGTTTGCAACTCTTGGATTTCCTGAGAGTTGTTTGCAACTCTTATATTACCTAAGAGTTATTTGCAACTCTTGTATTTCCTGATAGTTGTTTGCAACTCTTATATTTGCAAAGAGTTGTTTGCAACTCTTATTTTTGCAAAGAGTTGTTTACAACTCTTATATTTGCAAAGATTTGTTTGCAACTCTTAGAATTACCTAAGAGTTGTTTGCGAATCTTGGATTTCATGATAGTTATTTCAAATCTTATATTACATGAGAGTTGTTTGCAACTCTTGTATTTCCTAAAAGTTGTTTGCAATTCTTATATTTGCAAAGAGTTGTTTACAACTCTCACGATATCCTGAGAGTTGTTTCCAACACTTATATTTGCAAATATTTTTTTACAACTCTGAGGCTTTGCTGAGAGTTATTACCAACACTTATATTACCTGGGAGTTGTTAGAAAATATAGGTTGCGAGTTGTTTAAAAGTTTTGCACAAAACATCATAATCCTTCAGATTAAAAAAAATGAAACTAACCGTTGTTGTCGTCCTTTCCTAGGATAGTAAGTAATACAACCTTCTACTTGACATATAAGAATGTTCCATTGACAAATATCATTGGATGGCATGAATGGAAACCCTGAAGGGATAAAGTGAATGCTATAAAACAACGCTTGAAGAGGTTTCCAACTGATAAATCTAACCGGCAATCTGTAGTATTATCACGGCTCTTCAATCCTTTGAAGTACCCTTTTAGCAAACTAAAAGAACTTGAACTATATTCGAAAACTCCCCTCATTGTCTTCTCTAAAGCATTCCATGACAATGGTAGGATATATCTAGACCGTAATTTTGTTTGACAATCGATTGTATGGTTTTGGCTGTCAACAAATGGCAGGTCCTGATAGAATCATGAATTTCCTCCGCAATCAAAGCCGATGTCAAATCCCTATGCCGCTTATATTTTGGGGAGAAAATGGGACTGCAAGTATGATGCAGAACATACTTCTTGATTGTCATTAAGTCGGTGCTGGAATCAATAGATGCATCTACTTGTGAATTTATTTTCACAATCAGCAATGATCTTGTTTGATGTGTTGTGTATGTATTTGAAAGAAAAAACTTGCTCTAACGCATATTAGCACAAACATAACCTTAGATCTACAACACCTTCTTCGAAAGCTTGACCAACTCCTGTAATAGCATCAGCCCAACAAGTAGTAGCAAGTTGTTTTTTTCTCTGATTAGAATTACCTAAACCGTCACTACTCTCCCCGCTAATTAGTTTATTAAGAGATGGTTCTCCCAAACTTATGCTAGGTTATTTACGCTTTAGACCAGAACTCTTATCACCAAAACTATTATCACCAGAACCCTTAGCACTAGAACTCTTATCACCAGAACCTTTATCAAGGACTTGCCTAATGAAAAAACTAACCTGTTTTAAAGGCTCTAAATCAAGATATAATATTAAACCAACAAAAAAAAATTGGTTATTAAAGAAACAATTCTTGTGATCGCCGCAAGAGTAGGTAATTAGGTCGTCACCTGTGACCAGTTCCTCGCATATGCTTAACACATACTCTTGGATACTTTGAAAAGCTTTCAAACTCCGTGAAGGCATAATTGCAGTTTGGTGACGATTTTTAAAAATACAAACTTGTAATTTAGACATACCTTACCCTGCATTGAATAATCATAAAGCAAGTTACTAGTTCCAGACAATTGGAACTATCACAAATGAGTAACTCGCATCCTCTCCAAAGAGTTGTGTGCAACTATAAGACGCGAATTGTGGGCAGTTTTATATCCTGAGAGTTGTACGCAACTCTATAACTTAGGAGTTGTTTGCAATTTTATATCCTAAGAGTTGTATGCAAATCTATAAGTTGGGAGTTGTTTGCAGTTTTATTCCCTAAGAGTTGTATATAACTCTACTACACTGGAGTTGGATGAAAAACATCGCTGAGAGTTGTTTGATGCTCTATTATATCAAATCCTGAGAGTTGTTAGCAACTTAACAGTCTGAGTTTTGTTTACAATTCGTTATTCCAACTATGATCAAGACAACTCTCAGGGAGTAAACAAAACGTACACAATTCGCATCTTATTTTAACACAATTCGCATATTCTTCGTTAGAAAACATCAAACTATTTGCATCTTCTACATTAATAACTAGAAAACAACTCGCATATTTGTCGGGAATGCCTGGACACCTAAAACTCATAGTCTACACATGTTTCACGTTCAAAATCAGCATTGGATATACTAAAAATCAGTATATAATTAGTTAAACAAGGATTAATGACATAGACTAACATGATAACAAAAAATCGGTCGAACAAAAAACAAAAAAACAGAAGAAAAAAAAACTCGAACAAAATTTACTAACACCCGAAACAGTAGAATAACACCTATTTTAACTCAGAAAATTTAGAAATAACCTCGAAATCAGTAGTTAAACACCATTATCTAAAAGCGACACGTAAGATCAAAAGAACAGAGGTTCCAAAAAAACGCGAAGAACGTGTGATCAGCTCATGTACGTAGAAAGCAGTAGTTAAATGCATTTTATACCAAGCTTACAGAATTATACAGACCTAAAACTCTTCAATCACCTAAAAACTATAGTTTATTAGTGGTTCACGGTGGTTTGTAAGGTTAGGTGGTTATAGCGGCTTCACAAATTCAAATCATTAAAAGCTAGAAAAGAGGGAAGAAAATAGAAAATTATGCTGATATAGTGGGTTGAGGGTAATGTGGGTATTAAAATAATGTTAGGTATTAAGTGAGATTTTAATAGTTGAGATGGATATTAAGAGGTAATAAAACGAAACTTGGATACTATATGGCCATAGTTGAGTTGAGTGAGTACTTTAGGTGCAATTCCCCTAAAATGTTTTACATTTTTATAAACTAACATTTTTGTTCATTTTTCTCATTTAATAATCTTTTTCGTTCTTAAAATTTTCCTACGGCTAATTATTTAACGGAAGTCACATTATAAGTTAAACCATAGATTTTTGTTTTATATTTGGTCGACACTTAATATTTTTTTCAATAATCTTTAAATTTATAAGATTAATAGTATTGGTAACAATAAAAATTAAAAAATAATATTAAAAGATTGGATAATCAAATGTGGTACGAAATAATTACGGTTAGAACTGTCATACACAATTTTTAAATAATCGCACGAGTGGAATTGCATATACAAAATTTTAAAATATAAAAATTTATTAAAAAATAATTAAAGCGAAAGTGTCTATTTTGGAACCAAACTTTCTAAGTTTAAAAATGTCTAGTCCAGCAGAAAGTGTAAATAAACGTGAATTACGGTAAATAAACTATACCAAATCTCCCACTAACCATCGAGGACCGAGTGGTAAGGCCACTATGTCGTAGTCTTATAAACTGAAATTTGTTAGCTTTCAGCGCTAGATGAATAGGCATTATGTTGTGAGTTAGTTTCGGATCGGAGGCGAAAATATACCAGAAGAATGATTCATTAAAATTGACGAATTTTTTCAACCTCCAAATACATAATTAATGGAATTTTTATCCATAGACATCTATTCTATATGTATAGCGATGGAATATCACTATACATATCCAAGTCTTTTATGACATGATATAATCATCTAGCATATCGGTTATGCTCAACATGCGTTCCGTTGGATAAGATCATTTGTTTTGTCTGTCTTGATGAGAGAATAAATAACAAAAAACAAGGAATCTAGGATCTTAGACCTAATATGACTAGAGCTTAAAATGTAGAGAGAGAAAGTAGAAATAGAATATATTAAAGAATTGTCCATCTACCAAGAATAAATGGGCTCCCTTTTATAATGGGGAAGATAGGACCCATTAATGTCATTGGTAGTCTTTTATTATTTCATAATTAGTCCTTTACAAACTACTTTATTTACACATTGTCTTCTAATAAATAATAAATACGGTAATGGCCATTTTTCCCTTCTCAAATTTGCAATTGACTCCTTTTCTATTGGGATTGACGAATTACTTCCTTATCAGTACCCCTCTAGTCTTCAAGAGCCTCGGGAATGAAGACTTGTAAATAAAGTATTTCTAACCGCCTATGACGATTTCTTCGGTATCGAGTGACCACATTGCCTCGGTATCGAATGACCACATTGCCTCGGTATCGGTGCAGCTTAAGGACGTTTCACACAACCGTCTGCTTTCTCCTGAATGACGACCGACCCCCTGTGGATGTTATTAAAGCTTCAGGAACGGCTACGGATCGTCCCCGACGCTAAAAGAGCTTATTATGAGTCTACCACTAATCCTCATTACACAGATTCCCTATGGGCCCAATCGGGTAATCTCGGCGTGGAAAGAAAACTGGGTACACGGACCCCATCTAGCATGCCCATCTGAACTAGCCGGTGCAGACCTACGGTGCTAGCCTCACTAGCGCCTATATCATGTTTTGTTGGGTCGAATCTACACGTGTCGTACCTTTATTTGAAGTGTGCTCGCCTGCACATCTCTCCAAAAGGCTCTTCAACTTCCCGCTGCTTGTCGTCCTTTGGGCTCTGCTATGCGTAAAGCGGTTAAGGCAAGCTGCCTTATAAATACTTCATTCACTAAATCGCTCTCAAAGAAATAATAGAGAGAGAAAGTCCCGTTCTGACCATTCTAGAGAGAGAAAGTACAGTTTATGAAAAGTAAGAACCCGAAGCTAAAACCAAAATCGAAGAAGAAGATCGAGCCCGTATTTGGGTTTATTGACTGGGCCAGCATTAGCGACCGAGCTGAAGAGTACCGAGCTGCGGGATTAATCTGGAGTTATGATACAAAGCCTTTCGCACCCGTGCCTCTCCACCACGACCATGTCCTTCATATTCCTATTCCTGTTGAATCCTTCATTGTACTCGAACCTATCGGCGCTCACACCCCCGAGGCCATCGTTATCCCCTCCAGCAGCAGCTCTCCCCACTCCCCTATCGCGCAATCCGAATGCCCGATGCCTTCATCGGTAAATTCTCCTACCAGCTTAATCCATTTTCATCTTAGACGCCAAGGCAAAACTAGGTTTCTTTCAATGGGAGATTCCAGCACCTCTACTTTACCCGCTGAGGGTAACTCTCCCGAAATAGTCCAGCTTACTCCCACCATTCAAGGTTACCGGACGGCTGTCAATACCGTATGTACCCTTTTGGGCGTTGCCCAAAGGGATCTCGATCGTCAGAACCTGGAGATCGAGCATGCTCGCTAACAGCGAGAAGAAGAATCAAATCTTGCCCACACCGGTAGTAGCTCTAGCTTTATAGAGCCTCTTTCTCAATCGGTCGATCCTCCAGCGGCCGGCTCCCCTAAACCCGATGTTATCCAAGCAGAAGATGTTGAACAGCCAGAAGCGAATGTTTTAGCCAATGGGGAAGGTGTTGCCGCTGCTGGCACCGTTGTTGCTCCTCCCGAAGAACCTCTTCTAGCGGAGATCGAAGCAGTCATAACCACAACTTATCATCGGCCGCTGCCAAAGGACAACGTTATTTCCCTCTTTGAAGGAAAATATCTCTACTTTTCTACCGTCGAACAGGCAGAGCTTCTGATTCGGTGGGGGATGTCGGAGTGCATCGTCGTACGATTCCCCGTTCCTGGTGAGATGCCCGTGCACGTTCGGTCACGGGAGATCGTCATTTTTACAGAGTTCTTCAACTGGGGCCTCATGTTTCCTCTAGTCCCTGAGATCGCTCTGTATTTTAAGAACCTCAGCATCCGTCCCTCACAACTGACGCCCAATGCGTGGTATACACTGATGTCATGCATAATGGTTCTCGCTTATCAGGTCGGGTTATACGGATGACTGAGTACATTGTCATGTCCGGGCTCTCGAAATCCCCCAAATCAACCTTCTTCTACTCTTCCTTGGCCAACACTTGGAAGATTGTAAACGATTTCCTTGAAGGAGACAAGGGCTGGAAGCATCGGTTTGTCTTCCTTAGTGGCTGCTGGGAAAATGGCCGCCCATATACTAAGGCGAACCCGAGGCATGTGCTGCGGACATGGGTTCCCGATGGTAATCATATATTATTATTTTTTTATAACGAAAAGACCGACCCTTTGTGCAGTGTCAAAGGAGTTTATCCAGGAGCTAAAGAAGAACTACTTCAAAACTGGCAAAGTGATCTTCCAGATTTTGAAGGAATTTGCCAGAAAGAACTGGAGTCGGGCGTTCCACCGCGCCTTCAACAACACAAAATCTGATAACGAGCAACCTCTGGCGTTGCTCTGCTGAACCGCTCACCTTGGAGCAGTTGCGCCAACCACCCAGCTTGGTGGATTTGGTTGCAAAGACAGAGGCGCCCGACGCGCACCTATTCCTTCCCAAACGCAATAAGGCGCCTTGCAAGCGTCCCAAGTAAGACGAGGATGCCGAGCAGGCGAATGTCGAGGAAACGGAGGTCGACGCGGTGGGACAAAGGGATGAAATTGCTGCTGAGGATGTTGAAGCCCATTGGTCTGAGGAGCTGACCAAGAAACGAAAGGAAAAAGCTGAGGCGGATGGCGCTCCAAGAAGGAGAGTGGTCCCGCCGATGCTCCCGCTCTCGTCGATAATGCAACCATCCCGGCGTTGTTCGAGCAATATCAGGGGGTTAAAGGTGGGGATGTGGCCGCTCCCGCAACAGTACCGTCTGAGGGAGCTCCGGTAGTGGTGATCCCCGATGATGATGATGTTGGTTCCTCAAAGGCATCAAAAGTTGTTGGGGCATCATCAAGTGGTACTAAGCTGCTCGTGCTGTCAGTTCCGGGGATCCCTCATACCTTCCATTTGCGGGTAACTGACGGACTGTCCTTGTCGTTGTACAATATGATCGTGCCTCTGGCGATGAAAGAGAGGCGTGCAAGAGAGCTACTCCAAAAGCTGACGGATGCGGAAGGGAAAATTGCCGCGCTTGAAGAGGAGGTGAAAAGGGGAGAGGCAGCAAAAGTGCTCTTGGAGGAAAAGCTGAAAAAGGTTGAAAAAACCTTGGCGCGGGTAAGAAAAGACCGTGATGGCCGAGTTGGGCAATTGGAAATCTCGAAAATTCAGTCGTTTCTTTCCTTACTCCGCGGCGAAGAAAGCGAAAGAGATTGCCGATTTTAAAAATGCCAACGCTCTATTTGCTGACTAGTTTCAAAAATAGACGGACAAAGAGACTGCTGAGGCTAAAGTTGCTTATGTGCTGACCTTTCACAACTATTTCCCCGACCTACCCGTTGGGTCCATGTGGTTGGATGTTCCCGAGGAAGACCACCCATCCGATGTGGTCTGCGAAGATGAAGAAACGGATGACACCGAGACTGAGCCCCTGAAGATGAGGACGCTTAACCCCCCCCCCCCCCCTCTTTTTTTTGTGATCAAAATTTTGTAACCTATGGGTCTGTGGAACCCTTTTGACTTGTTTTATAACTGACCACGGTTAGATGTTTAATTTTTCCCATAATCTGTAAGTTTTCTCCAATATGCTTTGTAAGTCCATATCTGGTCCGACAAGATTGTTTTCATCGGTAAGAAATTTCCAGAGTCGAAGATAATGTGCTATTGATCAAAGTTTAATTAAAAAATTTCCCATAGGGTCAGGAATAAAATGTAGATAAGTTAAACACTCAAAAACCCATTAAGGTTCTGTTGATCAATGTTTAATTGAAAATTTCTCATAGGGTCGGGAATAAAATGTAGATAAGTTAAACAATGAAAAACCTATTAAGGTTCTGTCGATCGATGTTTAATTAAAAAAATTCGCATAGGGTCGGGAATCAAATGTAGATCAGTTAAACACTGAAAAACCTATTAAGGTTATGTCGATCAATGTTTAATTGAAAATTTTCCCATAGGGTCAGGAATAAAATGTAGATAAGTTGAACACTGAAAAATCTATTAAGGTTCTGTTGATCAATGTTTAATTGAAAATTTTCCCATAGGGTCGGAAATAAAATGTAGATCAGTTGAACACTAAAAAACCTATTGAGGTTCTGTTAATCGATTAAGATCACAAAAAGTTGTCTATCAGCTCGTCAGCCGATAGACTCTCTTTTAATACTTCCAAATTTAAAGGCAAAACATTGGATTAAAAAGGTCGGTTGCTATGGATGCCTCATTAAAACCTTCTCGCGACACCGAGGTAGGAAATAGTACATCCCCGACCAAAGGTTCTTACATAAACAATGATTACAAAGAATTTACAAAGATTGATAAAGCTACTCCAAGTATAGCTTCAAATGTTCGATGTTCCACGGGAGCCTCAATAAGCGTCCGTGCTTGTCCTGCAATCGATACGTCCCACTCTTAATTCTTTCCACTACTTTATACGGTCCTCCTAGTTCGGGGCGAGTTTGTCGAGGCTCTTATCTTTGGTATGCATAAAAACTCTTCTAAAAACTCTATCCCCGACTTTGAACTCTCACCGACGTACTTTGGACGCATACTGACTCCTCACTAAAGTCTGATAATGCAAAGAATTCATTTTGATGAGTCCAGATTTTTATTGCCACTCTTTCTGAGAACCGGACAGAGGCAATTCGGACAACACCCAGCCACTGAACTATCTGAAGTGAACTAATGTACTAAAAACTTAATCATTACATGACTAAGCTAATTACTTACCTGCTTCAAACTAACGAGTCTTTGAACTCAATCTGAATCTATAAGTCAACCCGAAAGCCCATGTGGCCCACAATTAAGGGTATAAATACCTAACCACTTTTATTTAATGAGGGTAATGAAAATTAAATACAACTAGGCAGCTCTAACCTCTCATTACAATCTACCTTTGAAACACCACAAAACTCTGGACAAAATTACCCTCAACCAAAAATAAACCTAACCAAATTGGCGACCACAGTGGGAGAAGAAGGTGCCCGAATCTAGCATTCGAAACCATCAGGGAAAACCAGTTCGGATGAATCCGGACGAGCAAGAAATATCACCAGCTTTGGCAGAAGTGGTGGGTGAAAATGACGAATATACTATTGAGGGGCGAGATAGGTTGAAAGTTGCAATAGAAGCTCTGAGGGCTGACAAGAGGGCGGAGATGGGCACAAAAGAGAAGTCTAAGGCGTCGGTAGCTCATCATACTGACAATCCAAGAGAGCATGAGCCCTCAAAAACTCATGTAAGTGCGAAAAAGACTCATGTTAGCTCAAAAAAGTCTCACCGGTCCAAACCGGTGGAAAGCTCTGATTCAGACTCAGAATCTTCCAGTAGCTCCTCAAGTGAAGATGGAGTTGACGAGTCCTTGTCATCCAGCAGTGATGAGGGTCGTTCTAAAAAGAAACAAAAGTTAGTGAAAAAGTACTTAAGAAAAAGGGATATGCATGGAAGGTTAAAGAGGCATATAGGCAAAGGATCGTCTCAAAGCCGGAGACACGTAGATCGGATGGTGATGGATCCTTTTGCCTTCCATGATGAACCAGGTATCTATGCAACTCCTAATGAAGATACGGTTTTCAATCATGGTCGAAATTGGAGATAATCTCCATTGTCCTCCAAAATACTGTCCGGAAATCTTCCTAAGAGGTTCGACAGTACGAAAATGGAAAAATATGATGGTAGCAAAGACCCGGATAACCATTTGGAACAATTCAAAAACATTATGATGAATTTTGACGATGACGACAAATTACTTTGTAGGGCATTCTCCCAATCTTTTATGGGGAGTGCTCTGAAATGGTATAATAGCTTACCACAGGGTTGTATCAGGAATTTTGACATTTTTTGGGTAGCCTTTCGGAGGCAGTTTGTTGGAAGTAAGGAAGTGAAGGGCAATGGAGACACGATTATCCATTGTGCCCAAGAACCAAACGAATATTTAAAATAATACATAAGTCTCTTTGTAAATACTAAGAACGGATTGGCTGATTGCTTTGAACAAGTAACAATAGCCTCTCTGAGACAAGGTTTGAACCCCAGTAACTTGGCTGATTCAGTGACCAGGAAGAAGGCCATAACATGGGGAGGTCTGTTGAATCAGGTCGAAAAGCAGATTAGTGTAGATGAAACAAAGAAAACTAGGGTGCACAGGCAGGTGAGGTCTGCTCCGGCTGCAACAAATCCAAACCAAAACCAGTCCGGGAACAAAGCTAAGGAGGCCGAGCAGGATCATAACAGAGCCAAAGCTCAGTCTCAGCCAGCTGCGCCAGCCCAGAGTCAACAATATAGAAATAAACGAGGGTCTTGGGTTCAACCTGAGTGGTTTGCTGATTTGAAAGAAAATATAGCCACCATTTATGACAAAACAAAAGACGAAGTACACTATAGAAGGCCGGCTGCATTAAAGTCTCCTGGGGAGAGCCATAATAATTGTTTTTGCGAGTATCACCATGATACTGGTCATACCACTAAAGATTGTATTGCATTGAAACAAGAAGTGCAGAACTTGATTGAAAGAGGAAAATTGGGGCATATGTTAAAAGAAGAGGTGGAAATAGGCCTGATAGTGCTCATCGGGCTGGTCCAAATAATGCAGGCACATCGGCTCCGGATGGGGCTATGGTGATAATTGAAAGGTTCGATGTAGAGTCAGAATATTTGGATCTTGATCCAACCCTGAATAGAGTGGGTGTTATCGAGGAACGTTGTAAGACGGTGTCCGGACTTATAAAAGTTTTTGAATCACTTACAATATTTAGAGGGGACACCGTGACTGCACCAACTGCTTCTTCAAGAAATAGGCACATTCATACTTTAGCTACCCAGATTGAAGGAGGCATGACCTCCTTTCAATTGCGAATTCCTTTTCCTTTTATTGTTTTTGACGACGATGATCTGAGGGATATTTCTGGTCCACATGAAGATGTTGTGGTCATAGGAGCATCCATTGGAGGCAATTATATAAGGCGAATTTTGGTGGATACCGGAAGTTCAGCCAATATTCTCTTTTTAACTTCTTACAAAAAAATGAAGAATCCAGCAGTAACTCAGCGTTCGAACAGATCAATTGTGGGTTTCACTTGAAGCTCAGCAAACGTGATCGGGGAGTTCGAGGAGGAGGTGTTGTTGGGCAAAGGCCCCTTTAAAAATATGGTTAGAATACTATTCATTGTGGTGGATTGTCCCACTTGTTATAATGCTATTCTGGGGAGATCTTGGCTCTTTAGGATGCATGGCGTGGCCTCAACAGTCTACCAGTGCTTGAATTATGTTGTGCAAGGACAAGTGGGAGTTGTTCGGAGCAGCCAAAAGGTAGCAAGAGAATGTTATGCAACTGCGTTGGCTCCTCGGACGTTGGGGGCAGTTCGGACCAATGAGGAATAGCAATTTGAGGGGCCCTCTGGGGGAGAGAGTGAAATAGATGACCCTAGAGAGACCCCTGGTGTTTTGATACCAATTGAAGAAGTTGAAACTCACTCTCTGGCTGAAGGAAAAAGTGTCAAGATAGGATCCAAGATGACATCGGAATTAAAAGGTAAAATGTTAAAATTCTTGAAAGACCATCAACATGTTTTTGCATGGTGCAATGCTGATGTTACCGGAGTACCAGCAGATATTATATCACACGAATTGTCCCTCGGAAGAGGTATATCACCTGTGATACAGAAGATAAGAGCCTTTTCTAAGGAAAATGCTGATGTCATAGTTCAAGAGGTCGACCGGCTTACTAAAATGGGGCACATAAAGGAATCTCAATAGCCTTTATGGACGGCCAACCCGGTATTGGTAAAAAAGAAAAATGGAAAATGGTGCATGTGCATCGATTTCATAGAATTCAATAGAGCTTGCCCAAAGGATTTATACCCGGTCCCCCAAATTGATCAGTTGGTGGACTCCACATCTGGAAACAAGCTGTTATCCTTTATGGATGCCTTCTCCGGGTATAATCAGATTAAAGTGGATCCGAAGTATCAAGAACATACTACATTTGTTACTGATATGGGCCTTCATTGTTACAAGGTGATGTCATTTGGGTTAAAAAATGTTGGGGCTACTTATCAGAGGTTGGTGAACAAAGCTTTTGCTGATCAAATTGGAAGAAACATGGAGGTTTACATCGACGACATGATGGTGAAAAGTGTGGACGAAGAGTTACACTCGGTGGATCTCCAGGAAACTTTTACTAAACTTAGTAAAAGTGAATTTGAAATTAAACCCAGAAAAGTGTGTCTTTGGAGTACAGTCCGGGAAATTCTTGGGGTATGTAATAAGTGAACAAGGAATACAGCCTGATCCGGACCAGCTTAATGCTTTGCTACAAATGGAGCCTCCTCGGAATATTAAAGAAGTACAACGATTGACTGGGAGACTGGCTGCACTAAACCGTTTCATTTCAAGGTCTTCGGACAGGTGTGCCCCGTTTTTTCAAACTTTGAAAGGTGCAAAGGACTTTGATTGGTCCTCAAAGTGTGATGAGGCCTTTGATGAAATCAAGAAGCACTTGTCCTCTCCCAAGACTTTATTTAAACCTGTTGATGGAGAGACTATTTTCGTATACTTGGGAGTCTCCAGTTGTGCCATAAGTGCAGTGTTGGTAAGGGAAGTAGATAATAATCTCCGTCCAGTGTATTACATCAGCAAGAGTTTGATTGATGCTGAGAAATGCTATTTGAAACTTGAAAAATTACCACTAGCCCTGGTGATTGCTGCAAGAAAGATGAGGCCTTATTTTCAGGCTCATCCCATTATTGTTCGGACGTCTTTTCCCTTGAAAAACGTTCTCCAAAAGGCTGACATTTTAAGTAGGATGACTAAGTGGTCAGTGGAATTGGGAGACTACGATATTGATTTTGCCCCTCGGATAGCAGTTAAAGCCAAAGCGATGGCAGATTTCTTAGTTGAATTTCACTCAGGTAGAGATACTAAACAAACAACTGAAGTAAAAGATAAAAAAGTATGGATCATCCGGACTGATGGTGGATCAAACACCATGGGTTGTGGTGCTGGGATATGTTTAACCTCTCAGTACGGTGACAAAATGTACCATGCTATATGCTTTGCATTAAGGGCTTCCAATAATGAGTTTGAATATGAGGTTGCTATAGTTGGTTTAAAGTTGGCTCTCATTTGTGGAGCCAAAAGAGTCAGGTTAATGAGCGACTCCCAGTTTCTTATCCATCATGCACAAGGTCAGTCCGAAGCTAAGAAAGAACAGCTGATTAAATATTTATTCATCCTCAAAGAAGTGGCACTCAATTTCAAAAGCGTCACTTATGAGCACATAACTCCAACAGAAAATACACTGGCAAATTCCTTGGCAACCATAGCCTACTCTGAGTCTTACCCCTGGATACATGTGCAAGAATGCCCATCAATTCAATTCAACTCGGATAAGGAAGAAGAAAGTTTGAATATACAGATAAAGTAGCCTCAAGATTGGAGATTTATTCTTCTTCAATATCTCTCAGATGGCATATTGCCTCCGGAAAAAGCAATAGCAAGAAAAGTAAAGTACAAGGCTCGTGGTTTTGTCATCCTACGAGATGTTCTTTATAAGAAATCTTATAGTAAACCCCTCTTACAATGTTTGGGGGTCGATGAGTCTCAAATAGTGCTCTCTGATTTACATGATGGTGAGGGATCAGCTCACTGTGGATTCAGGGCCCTAACAAGAAGAGTTTTGTTAGTTGGGTACTACTAGCCCTCCATAATGCAAGATGCTAAGGAGTTGGTAAAAAAGTGTGACCCATGCAAGAGATATATCAATGAAATTCATATTGCAGCTATCCTTTTAGAGTCAATTTCTGAGCCAATACCTTTTGCTCGTTGGGGGTTGGATTTGGTTGGGCCTCTACCTATGGCATCCGGAGGGTGTAGAACTATAATTATTGCTATTGATTACTTCTCCAAGTGGATAGAAGCGGCTCCATTGGCAGGTACAACATCAAAAGATATTATAAAATTCATCATATCCAACATCTGTTGCAGATTTGGAATTCCACAAAAAATAACCACGGACAATGGGCCACAGTTCGACAACAAAGAAATTGAGAATTTATGTGCCTCTAGATGCATACAACATTACTTCTCTTCTCCTTTCCACCCACAAACAAATGTTCAGGTCGAAGTGGCCAACAGGACAATACTTTCCGATCTAAAGAAGAATATAGAAGGGGCTGCTGGAAAATGGCCAAGTTACTTGCAAGAAGTTTTGTGGGCTTACCGGACCACTCCCGGGGCTGCAAAACAAGAGTCTCCCTTTGCCTTGGTATATGGGATGGATGCCATAGCTACCATAGAAGCTACTTTCCCTTCCTTTCGAGTTCAAAATCTTTCCGAACACGCAAACAAAGTGGCAGTCAGAGGCCAACTTGACTTGATAAAAGAAAGAAGAGTTAAGGCTCACCTTAGAGCTGCACATTATCAAGGTTTGATGAGAAGCAGGTTTGCTTCTAAAGTTAAGAGAAGAGATTTTCAACTAGGGGATAAGGTATTAAGAAATGTTTTCCTACATACTAAAGAGAAGCAGTTCGGTAAGTTGGCTCCAACATGGGAAGGACCCTATGTGGTCATTGAAAAGCTTAAACCTGGGACATACCGACTACAAGACAAAGATGGAAGAATTTTGAATCACCCCTGGAACATTGAGCACCTCCGTTTGTACTTGGAGTAAAAACTATGCAAATATTTACTTGTTTAAAAATTCATGTAAATATTTGGGGGCATTCTCTTTCCTCCCTGGTGGCTCGGGGAGGTTTTAATGAGGTGTCCAGTCTTTTTTTATAAAATGTGATGCCTTCTTAAAGTATTCGGAGTGTTTTTCATTGAAATTTTTTATCAAACAACAGACCGGATTAAATTGGAGGAGTGATGACTACTTAAACATTTGTCATCGGAGAATTTAAACACTCTCACTTTAAAATATTTGTAAAATAATTAAGGGTTGTATAAACACTCTCACTTGAAAAAGCAGAACCATATCTGACCTGACCTCAGCATACCTTGCCTCCTGAGAATCTATCACCTCGTTGGTATAAGCATCCATCCTAGCTTGGATTGTTTTCTCCTGCTCCCTCAACAAGTCAGCTTTTTTTTGCTCGGCCTTGGACACACTATTCTCAAGAGAGATCTTGTCATTAGTTAAGGCGTGAATGGTGTTATCTTTGGCCTTCAGTCCCTCTTTCGATAAAAGGAGGTCTCTTTCCAGGCCGGATTGCTTTAACTGGAGTTCTTTGACAACTCCTTCTGAAGTGGCTAACCTGTTGGCCAAGTCCTCCTGACATTTCTTAAACTCCTCATTCTCTTTCCTCAATGCCTCAGTGTTTTGATTGGTGCTAAGAAGGTCACTAAACATTTTCTCCTTGTCAGAATTGAGGGTGTTGATTATGGCTGTCTGATTGCGCACTTGCTTCTCCAAGATAAGCACTGGTTGGACATTGCTCAATAAAGAGTGAGCAATGACATCTCTTTCACTTGAGAAAAAAAAATACATACCATTGAATGTGACGAGGTTCGAAGAACTTGGGGGGTGGTATGGCCCAGCGAAATCATCTTTGGGAAGGTTTTCAAAGTAAAGACCAATCCCCTCAAGCCCGCTGATGTCGACACCATCAATGATGATATCCCCTCCTAAACCCCCTCCGGTTTGGAAGTCACCAGGGATCTCTTCTGCTTGAGTGGGGTCAGTAGGGTCAATAGTGTCAATAGGAGGTAGTAGCTCCGGAGCCCGGAGAGAAACCTCGTCTCCCTTGGAGATTTTCTTTTTCTTGGCGTCCCGATCTCCACCTTCTGCTCCCCGTTTTCTGACCTTTTTGGGAATCTTTTGAGATTTTGGAGACCCAGTTACTTCATTGGTGCTCTCGTGCTCCACCACTTGTAGTAATGCATCATCAATTTGCCCTTGATCTTGTCCCTTTGGGTTTTTTGGGACATCTTTTTCCACCTCGGTAGGGTTGGCCTCTACCACACCTTGATTGGCCTTACCCTTTTTACCTTTCATCTTGCTTGGGGCTTTTGCTCTGCCCGGCAAGGCCAATTTCCTATCTTTCCCCTCAGTTTTCCGGAGAATCACTTTCGGATGGGGTGGAGAAGTTAATTCTTCCCAAGACAAGTCCCTCCGGTCGGTGGTATTCCAAAGATAGGATCTGGTTAGGTTGCCTCTGGTAAAGCAGTTGTGGAAGCGGTTTCCCTAGTTTTCAGCAGTCCAAGAATTTAGCTTGGCACAGGTGGTCTGTCCGGCCTCTAAGTAGTCACTGAAATCCTTGGGCAGCACTACCGAAAAGCAAAAGAAAAAAAATTAGATAAAAAAAATCATAAGTAAAAGTAGAAGTATCTGGTAAGCATGCTTGGGTTGACACCAGCTTTAATTTTCTTCCCATTCTCCCAAGCACCGCTGACAAACAGAAATTGGGTCTTCCAGCCTTTATCTGACTCGAAAAAGTCATTCACTACCTTGTAGTTGTCACTCATGTTGAAGTGATAGAAGGGGATGACATGATTTCTGCAGAGGCCTGCTACAGCAGCGAATTACTCCATCGGAAGAGGAATTCCGGAGAGCCTTGAAGCCATGATACATGCCATGAGGGTGAACCATGCATTAGGGCTTAGCTGGCTTGGGCAAAGCTTTATCAGATGGAAATATCTGACTATTTCTGGGTCCAAGGGAAACCTAAGTCCCCATTTGAATAGCTCAGTATAGATGACGATCTCGTTCATGGGCATCCGCCGGATTGATTGGAATCCTTACTTTAACATTCTCTCGAATCCCCCACTTCGTCCTTATCCGGCCAAGCTCAGGTGTGAATGAAAGCGTATTTGATTTTCTCCATGGCCAGCAGATATTTGACATTTACTTTGTGGAAACATGGCCCCACCTTTCCCACAAGGCTCTCCGGCAGGTCCGGATGTTTCAAACATACTTTTTCCTTGCCTTTGCTCTTCCTAGCAATGGCAGTCTCGCTTGTTTGCCGTGAGACATCAGTCTCAAAAGGGGCTTCTTCGATGCTGTCCTCCATTACATCCTCCATCACCATGGAGGGATTGTCAGTTGTTTTAGGAGGATAAGAGCTGGTGGTTGGCTCAATAGGCCCTCCGGATTTTTGAGCGTCCTTTCCCCATTGTGGTCTAGAGTCCGGCTGGGGCTCGGACCCCGAGGTCTCTTTTCGAGGACTTAAGCTAGTTGCCTCTGGACCGGACAGCTTGTCCTTGGGAATTTTGATGGGTGCTTCTGACCCTGTGGTTTTACTTTTTGCCCCAGATTTCAAAGGCGTGGATTGTGGTTTAGGATGGGTGCCAGCAGCCTGTCCTTTTACCAGACGACCCCTTCGTCTATCTACCAGTTTCTCCGGGGAAATATCAGCATGTGACCCCATAGAGACGAATAGGGAAGGTTTTCTAAGGCTTGTAACCACCTGTTCTGATTCAACGACAGGCTCTGACTCTTGAACTAATGAGCCCGAGATGATTGGTGAAAGGTTGGATTGAAACAACCTCCTAGGTTTAGCACTCTTAGTCGAAGAAGAACCCTGGTCGGGCTCTGAGCTTGGTGTTGCCGGTTAATTAACAGGGGAAACAAGGAGGCCTACAGCGATGCGCCTTTCTCGTTCAACCTTTTGAGCTTTTTCTAATTCTGAAAAATTAAGCCACCCACCATTTACAAAAGCGTTTCTTGTTGTGAACATAAACTCACACCCAAAGAAAGGTTTTTTGAGAGATGAAAACTTTGAAGTTTAACAGAGTAGAGATAATGAAGATGATAAAATAGTGAAAAGTGAACTGATTTATACTAATGAAATAAACGATGCTTTGATACGTAGGAGGAGACGAAAAGATAGGTATAATGATTAAATACGGCGCTGATGTCACCAACATTAATTAAAAGGTTACTTTTTCGAAACGAGTGGAAGCTCTTTTCTAGGAGGAAAACGACCGGTGAGGCGAATCAGAGGAAGACACGTGTCCCACTATCTCTGGCGGAACTGCTCAGCTTCTAAGGGTTTCAGTCTGTCCGGATAAAGTTATTACACTTTTCGAACCGTCCGAGCGAAGTTATGATTACACTTGAAATATTTTTTAGGTCTTGCCAAAGGCCTTCGAACACAACCTAAAAATGGGCTACTGATGAGTCCGGATTTTATTGCACTCTTTATGAAAACCGGACAGGGGAAATTCGGAAAACACCCACCCACTGAACTATCTAAAGTGAACTAATATACTAAAAACTTAATCATTACATGACTAAGCTAATTACTTACCTACTTAAAACTAATGGGTCTTTGAACTCGACCCGAATCCATAAGTCAACCCGAAAGCCCATGTGGCCCACAATTAAGGGTATAAATACCCAACCACTTTCATTTAATGAGGGTAATGAAAATTAAATACAACGAGGCAGCTCTAACCTCTCACTACAATCCATCCAAACATTAAATACCTTTGAAATATCACAAAACTCTGGACAAAATTACCCTCAACCAAAAATAAACCTCACCACATTTGTGCTCGACTTCTTTTTTCTTCTACCAGGTCTAGAGTTAGTCGTCTGTCACCCTCGTTCGTACTCTCATCGTAATTACCGATCCTAAAGGATGGGAAGATTGATTCTGCCGAGGTGACAACATCCACTCCATAAACCAAGGCATAAGGTGATTCTTTAGTCGTCCTTCGAGGTGTAGTTCGGTAATCCCACAATACTTCTTACAAGTAACCCGGCCATTTCCCAGCTTTTCCTTCTAGATTCTTTTTGAGCCCGTCCAAGAGGGTTCGGTTCGTGACTTCAACTTGCCCGTTCGCCTGGGGATGGAAAGGGGCAGAAAAGCATTGCCTAATTCTATGGGTCGCACAAAAATATTTCATCTCGCTGCTGTCAAACTGAGGTCCGTTGTCCATGGTGAGCTTCTGAGGTACCCCGAACCTACAACAGATGTTTGACCAAATAAATTTGATGATATTGTTAGTTCTCGTTCCCGATAATGGCTCGGCTTCTACCCATTCGGAAAAGTAATCTACAGCCACCACAATCGTCTGTCTACCACCAGATGCCATCGGTACGGTCCCACCAAATTGATTCCCATCGGTCAAAGCGCAGGCCTTCAGATATTGACTCTAAAGGAGCCGCAGGCATATTGATCGCATTTGCGAATCTTTGACAGGTGTCGCACGTTTTCACTATATGCTGAGTGTCGGCAGTTACCGTAGGTCAATAAAAACCGGCGAGAAAAATTCTTCTTATTAGTGCTTTGTAATCGTAGTGAGCTGCGCCTTCTCCGTCGTGTAACTCGAACACAATTATCTGTGATTCATTTGCCCCCAAGCATCTCAGTAAAGGCCTGCTGAAAGACTTTTTGTATAGAATATCTACCAACAAAATATAGCCTCGGGCCTTATTTTGTACCTTCCGAGCTGCGATACTATCCTCTGGTAGTTGTCCCTCGGCCAGGAAAGCTATGATATCCCTTTTCCAGTCTGATATCGATACCGAGGATATCTGACAGGAGATTTCTGGTCGATTGTCCAGCTCTACCCTCTTAATGATCGACGGGTTCTCTTGTTCGGTTATCCACATGTAACTACTTGAACAGGAAGCCGACTCTAGGGAGTCGGCAATCACATTTTCGGTCGCGGGGACGTGCTCATATGTTACTTTGGCAAATGACGCGGCTAACACTCGCAACGCTGCTAAGTATTGAACCAGATGCTCTTTCCTACCTTCTGACGCTCCCGAGGCCTGATTAATCAAAAGTTGAGAATCATTAACAAGACGTACGTGCTTGGCCCCGCACACCTGTGCTAATCTCAAATCGGCCAGGGCAGCCTCATATTCGGCTTCGTTGTTAGAAGTGGTAAAACCAAATCGGATTTCCTGATGCATACTTATGCCCGTAGGGGCGACTAGTTGTACGCTCGCGCCGCATCCATTGACGTTCGATCCACCATCAGTTCGAATAAGCCACTTAACTAGCTCGTCTTTCTCGGGCGGTTCTTCTTGGTCTGGTCGGTCGGAATGAAATTTGACTATAAAATCAGCCAGGGCTTGGCCTTTGATGGCTGTTCTTGGCTCAAAATTGATATCAAAATCGCCTAGCTCGACCGATCATTTGGACATTCTTCCCGACATGTCCGGTCGCTAAAGAACATATTTGAGCGGGAAAGAGGTTCGGACGACAACGGGATGAGCGTGAAAATATGGTCGCATTTTTAACGCCGCGGTCACCAAGGCTAAGGCCATTTTTTCCAGTTTCAAATACTGTGTCTCTGCATCCGATAGGCTTTTGCTCACAAATTATACCGCTTTGGAAACCGTTCCCGATTCAATGATCAGTGCCGCACTTACTGCAAAATCTGAAACCGCTATATAAAGGAAAAGAGTCTCCCCTGTCAGGGGCTTCGTTAGAAGGTTTGGGGATGATAAATAAGTTTTGATCCCTAAAAAGGCCTTATCACAAGCTGGTGTCCAAACAAAAGACTTAGCGTTTCTCAAGACCTGAAAAAAGGGAGCGCACTTGTCAGATGAACGAGAAATAAATCGATTCAGAGCCGCCAAACGCCCGGTTAATATCTGAACCTCCTTGATATTCCTGGGTGGAGTCATGTCGGTTAAAGCTTGCAATTGGATCGGGTCTGCCTCGATTCCCTTTTCGCTGACAAAGAATCCAAGGAACTTGCCCGACCTAACCCCAAAAGAACATTTCTTCGGGTTTAACTTGAGATTTATACTCCATAGATTGCCAAAAGTCTCCCTTAAATCAATGAGATGGTCTTCATTTGTGCCGCTCTTCACAAGCATGTCATCGATGTAAACTTCCATATTTCTCCCTATCTGGCAGTCAAAAGTCTTGTTCACCAATCTTTGGTAAGTCGCACATGCATTTTTAAACCCAAATGGCATAACCTTATAACAATATAGTCCTCGCCCTGTGACAAATGTTGTGCTTTCTTGATCTGCTGAGTGCAACTTGATTTGATTGTAGCCTGCATATGCATCCATAAAAGAGAGTAATCTGTTTCCCGACGTCGAATCCACCAACTGGTCAATTCTCGGCATCGGGAAGGGGTCTTTTTGGCACGCTCGATTAAGGTCGATAAAGTCTACGCACATCCTCCACTTGCCATTTTTCTTTTTAACCAGGACGGGATTGGACGTCCAAAGTGGGTAACTTGATTCCTTGATGTGACCGACGCTGAGCATTCTTTCAACCTCTCTCAGAATAATCTCTGCCTTTTCTGGCGAAAAGGCCCGATGCTTTTGTGAGACTGGTCTGACGATTTTATTGATAGTTAGTTTGTGAATTACATGGTCTTCTGGGACTCCGGTAACATCCTTCGAGCACCACGCAAACAAATTCAAATTCTCTTGTAGCAATAGGATCAACTAACTCTTGAAGCCTGGTGATAAGTTAATTCCTACCTGCAAAACTCTTTCTTCGGTAAACTGTTGTTTTTCACATTCTTCATCGGTGGTCAAAAAATTGGGAGCTTCCCTAGGATCGCCGACAGGTAGCGACCCCAAGGGAAGTCCCGGTAAATGCTAGTCTCGTACTTGCTCCATCTCTTGATCCCTTTTTGGCGCTAAAGCCGCCCGGTAGCATTCTCTTGCCGTTTTCTGGCTGCTTCGCACCAGTCCTACGTTGTTCCCGACCACGTATTTCAAGCATTGATGAATAGTGGACGTTACCGCGTGCATTCGTGACAGCCATGAACTGCCAAAGATCCCATTATGGGAGGCTGAAGCATCTACCACGACGAATAAAACAGTGACCTCTTTCTTGAAAGGCCTGCGGCCCAGCTGAATAATGCCTTCGAACTCTCCGATCACTTCTGCAGCCGACCCTGTGAACCCTACGATAGTTCGGTCCGAACGTGTAATCACTGGGGGTGTCCTGAACTTAGCAAACATTGACACAAAGATTATGTTAGTCGAGATTCCGGTGTCTACAAGGATGCGTCAGACTTCTTCCCCCGCAATGGAAGCCCCGATAACAACGGCGTCTTCGTGAGGACCGGCTATGTCTCGCATGTCGTCGTCGTCAAAATACAAAATCGGTGACGGGATGCCTTTTTAGTGGGGATAAGACCGAGCTTTCAACTGAGTTGCTAGGTTCACAATATGTCGCTTTCGGGAAGAGTGCGTGATCCCTGCCATAGAATCTCTCCCAAAAATAGTCAATGACTCAAAAATTTGACAGAGGGTCCTCACATTTCCTTTACTTTCCGTAGCTTCCTCTTCAATGACCCCGATGAGATTACGGCTGACATCGGGATCAAGATATTCGATGGAGACGTCAAAAAGGTCGGTCACTTCGTAGATTGTCAAGGTTGTCTCTCGCTTCTGCACCGTCACGATTTCTTTTGAAGTTGTGCCCTGCTGCACTTTTTTTTCACATACTCGAGTAGGTTTCTTTAGTCTATCAGCATCTGTATTTCCTTTTTCAGAACGATGCAATCCTTGGTATCATGTCTCACGTCTTCATGGTATCGGCAGTATCGATTGTTCCTGTTCTCCCGAGGCGTTGGTATGGGGAAGGGCCTCCGATACATCCCGCTCTTCTTAGTCTTTTCATAGATTGTGGACACGTATTCTGTTAGATCAGCAAAGTAAGCAGGTCGGATCCATTTATTGGACATCCGCCGTGAAACAACCTGGTTGGTCTGTTTTGTCCTTTGGCCCTAGGATGCCAGAGGCTTGATCGGTATGGACTGAGTCAGTGGTATTGCATTGATTGGCTAAATTTGCGAGGTATAGCCAGATTGAGTACCCTGCTTTATAACGACCGAGGCTTGTGCACTCTGTTGAATTTACGCTGCCAACTCGGACGCCTTGGTTTCTTCTATCAATATTTGCTTTTCCCCCTGAGCTAGAAGGGCGAAAAAATTGAAAGCTTGTTTCTTAGTGACTGCTTGCTTCATCGGTCCTGGGAGCAGGCCTAAACGATATGCTGTCAGAGTCACGTTCTCTTCGCAATGATCGAGGTCGGTCTTCGCATCGATAAAGCGCCTGGTGTAATGCCTGAGGCTTTCTCCCAGCCATTGTTTGCAGTTAACGATCGTATCACCATTGGCCCGGAAAGTTTTTCTTCCCACAAATTGCTGACGGAACATTACCCAGAACATTCCAAAAACATTTATACAACCTTGTGGTAGCCGGTTGTACCACTTAGATGCCCGATCCTTGAAATTCATCGAAAAAGCTCGGCATAACAACTTATCGTCATTATTGAAACTCAACATAAAAAATTTGAATGTTTCTAAATGGTTTTCTGGATCTCTTTACCATCGTACTTTTCCAATTTAGAAATGTCAAACTTCTTCGGGAGATGTCCCGATAATATTTCGTCTGACAACAGTAAAGCTCTGCAATTCATTCCAAATCCAAAATAACCGCCTCCGAGCCCCTCGGTCTGAACTCCATACAGTCTTTTGTTTCCCGGGTTGATGAACTAGCTACTAACCCTGTACCATTGGGTCTGGCTATTCGACGGCTGCCACTGAACCTTGGGTAGGACTACCCGCTCCTCTCTGCTGCCCGTTAACATCTCTTCTTTTTCAAGTGAACCTGGCGTTCTTTTCTTGGTGCTACCTTTCTTGAACTTGGGTGAGTCATATCGTGGTGCCATATTACGCCGGGTATTGCTCTTTTGCGCGCGTTTGTTTAGTCTTTCATTGCGTCGGTATTCTCTTCTCGACGAATCGTCCGAACTATAATTAGCAAAAATAGCTCGGTCATCCTTTTGTTATCGGTTAGCTTTTCTATCCCAGTCCCTTTCCGGGCAGGGGTCCCGATAATATTGAACAGGTCGGGCATCAATACGGTGGTCTATACTCGGATAGCCTTCTCCACGGTTGTCTACGATCAGCTCTTTTCCTTTGCCTTCCCGAATTCTTTTGTCATCTAGAGCCGGCTCCTTCTCAGCGTTCAGCTTTGCAATGTCTTCCATTAACTGTCTCCTGGTCATGATAAGAGTTGATTGCTTATCCCGACCCTGCGCGTAATACTCCTGACCCGGTACTTCCTCGCCCTCAGACAGCAAAATGGCTCGGGCCACCTCTCTCCCGACCCTCTCCCCAGCTGCTTCGTCATTCATTCTTTAAGATTAAATCGCGATTTTCAAAGAAAATTTTTTCTCTTTGGTATCACGTCTTTCCACAGACGGCGCCAATGATGAGAGAATAAATGACAAAAAATAAGGAATCTATGATCTTGGACCTGATGTGACTAGAGCTTAAAATATAAAGAGAGAAAGTAGAAAGAGAATATATTAAAGAATTGTCCACCTACCAAGAATAAATTGGCTCCCTTTTATAGTGGGGAAGGTGGGACCTATTTATGTCCTTGGTAGTCTTTTATTATTTCATAATTAGTCCTTTACAAACTACTATATTTACACATTGTCTTCTAATAAATAATAAATACAATAATGGGCATTTTTCCCTTCTCAAATTTACAATTGACCTCTTTTCTATTGGGATTGACGAATTACTTCCTTATCAGGGATCTTTTGGACATAGTGAAAAAGACTTTCAGCTTCCATGCAAGTAAAGTAAGCATAAGTAAGACGAGAAAGTGAACGTGATCGTAAAAAAACTAGCTTCCCCCGACCCGACCGACTAATTACAATCATCGCAACCTACCTATTTTGATTCAAAAGAAAGTCAAAAGGTTTGGCAACAAGCAAAAAAAAATTCTATTAGTGGCTTTAAGGGTTCCAAACTTTAACTATTTTAAGTACCAAAGGCTATTTTTGGTTCATTTCATGAGAGGGTTTTTCGCTACAACTATTAGCGTTGTCTTAGATTTAAAGTTAACTTATCTTATCATTCAATTTCAAACGTGGGTTTCTACTAAGAACAAAATAATGTTTGTGTCCAGAGGTGAGTCTGAGTTTACGTCTTGCACTTTAGACATCACATCCAGCCATAGCATTATAAAAGGATAAAAAATCAAGGGGTTCAGTACATAGAAGGTTGGTCATGAGTGACATATGATTTTTCTAACATAATTGAATGAGAATTATAATTTATGATTGGGAGTGTATGATTTAATATAGGTTTTGAATTAAATATTATCTAACTTAACTTGATTTAAGACTAATCGCGGGCCACGTTATTGGATGACATTGTCAGTTTAGTTTTTCTCATTCACTACCAATATGGGGTTACCCTTTTATCTCTTACCAATCGTTTTCATATATACCTTTTGGTGATCACCCACTCTTTCCGGCACCTGTACAAGATATTGGAATTGCCTTCGTGGATGATAACAACTTTATTCAAGTAAGTAAATAGAAATAATTTATATGATCCTAAAGGTTCATATGATCCAGAAAGATTTTTTTTGAAATTATACTATCATTGGAATACATATCGTATAGACAAAGCCAGTGGACTGGCACTTCTTTACCATGGAAGGTCACACAAATTATATGGTGAGCACAATTTAGTGACCGATATAACCAATGATACGTGAAAGTTTGGCACATATTATATTATATTATATTATTTTACTTGACAAACCTAATTATGTATTGTTTGACTACATTATTTATTTGTCAAAATTAATTAAGTAATGTTTAACTATATTTTTTTCTTTGATGATTGAAGTGATTAATGTTTGCTTAAATAATTAAATAGTAATGTATCTTATCTTAGCGAGTTACCTAGAAGTATAGTACTTCACTCATCACTTACGTTGATAATAAATTGCATCGCTTCTTATGCCATCATTATCAAATACATGTCATTATTTGATTAGCCTAGGCAATACAATATCCGTAGTTGACACATATGTAATATGTTGATTACCCTTTTTGTGCTACCTTTCCTAATGGTTTATAATATATAAATAGATACATTTATCTTTATGAAAATAAAAAATTAAATCTAAAAAAAACTAAAAATGTTGGTGTGGATTATTATCCAATAAAATATTTAATGAAGTGCACAAAATAACTAAGAAAATTAATCTATGACGAATAAGGCTCAGATTATTGGGATGTATTGGTGTGCAAGTTGTATCATCTCTACGATATGGATCATATCCACCCACCGTAAGTGATACACAGTTAGGATGAAAATATATATAGGTCGAAGTATTTAAGAAACTTGAGAACATACCCGGTTTTCAACTATAACTATGAGAAAACCCGAACTGTATTTGTAGTGATATTATTGACGTACTAACATGGGAATAGCTAAATAACATGCACAACCAAATCGCAACCAAGAGAGAGGAAAATATTTCATAAATCACATGGTAGAAGCAAGTGACAAGGAATATATGAGGGTACGGAAATGTAATGTTTTATGGCTAGGGTTGTTTTATTTTCAGTCAGCTTAATTATCTTTGTGTTGTTATCGTTCCTCATTCATATAGTCATGTTGTTTTCATTTAGCGTTTCTAAATTATCGTTGTAATCCTTATTTATGGTAATTGTTTTCCATTTTAGCATACGTTTTTGTAGTACTATTGGGAAAAGTATGCATTTATCATGAGAAAGTGAAATTTCATTTAGTGCATACTAAGGTATAACAAAGGAATGCTTATTTCTTAAAATTAAGGCATATAATTTTTACCTTTGTTTGCCATGAGTGGGCGAATAATTTCATAGTCTTCACTATATGTTAGTGAACCTAGGCATAATATATATATATATATATGCATACAATTTGAGATAGAAACATGTCTTCGTTAGCTCTTAGCGAATCTTTTTTGGTCTTCACTAGAGTTCGGTGAAGTCATGCCATTGTTTAACTTTAATAGGAATATTTATTTTTTAGGTTAGCTTCGTAATATAACCGCTCAATCATAGCAAACCTAGGCAAAACATTTATGCCTAAAATATTGTAACAGTGGCATGTTTTCGCTAGCATCTGGCGAATTTGTTCTTGATTTTCACTAGGATTGGGCGAAGACATGCAATTATCTCAATATATTAGGCTTATACTATTTCTTTTGTTCGCTAGGCTTGAGCAAACCTGGGTCTGCGAATAATAGTCGAACATAACAAAAAAATGAATAAACAAACCAACTAACATCCACAAAATATAGCAATCATCCGACATAACCAAAATATAATAACAATCCAACCTAACTAAAATAGGTAAATATCCAACATAGCTATAATGTAGAAATAAAAAAATTAAGACAAATTCACAATATGTTCGAAAGAAAACCAACCAAAAAAAGTCATAATATAGTAAGAAACCAATTGTCTAAACATAAGTCATAACATAGTTGAAACTAAACTCACTCGGTATGGTTGTACAATAGACAACCATATTTTTATAAGGACTTTCGTAACTCATCCATATTCCACGTCATAATATATGATTTCATATTTTGTATCTGATACGAATCATGGTCTCAATCCGTCGAATGCATTCTCAGGGACGGGTCTCTCCAACATATGTATCACGATAAAGAAAATCTTGGTTACCGATGATGTACCATAATTTTCTTCAAGCCAAAATCGATAATCATCGTCCATACTATGACATTCACATATACATCAAGGGTGTATCGCGTCGGAAGAAATAATGTAATATTTTACAACTCCTCCAAAATAATATATCAAAAGGAAATAAAACCCTAGCAAGTTTATGTCTCATAGGAAAAGCATCTTGTAATAGATATGGAATCATCTAAATGGGCTCCATCAATCCATCAGTGGGTATCAGTTAATATATTACGACGATGTCAAAAAAATTCATCATCATTTTGAGCGAAGAAAACTCATAAATTAGGTAATGTTGTATGGATACTGATATAGCTGGAAGTTGACCTATAAATTAATACAGATCAAATATTAGTATTTTCTTACTCATAGAAACTTACATCAATATCTGTAAACAATGATATAGTGTGAAAAATATTTTCCAAAAATGTCCATGGTTTGGTGTGGAAGGCAATAGTGTATATATGCACAAGTGAGGTGAGAACATAGTTAGTGAATAGCGGAGCCATAAAGCATGAAAGCTGATAAAATATCCATGTCCTCAACAACCGAATAAAGTCATAAAACAACTAGTACAATGAAATGAAGCTTATCGAAGCACACTGTACAATTGGGTCAATATTATTTGACCTCATTTATACCTTCTCATCAAACTAGAATGCTCCATGAACTAGAGATAATCAAGTGAAACAATATTGTTCGTTTTGTTGGGAAATATGAAACAACCAGATACGAAAAATTGATAGGTTCTGGTGGTACAGATGATACGAAGATTTGAGGGATGTGAATGGTCCTGATAAGAAATACTACCAAAATTTCTCATCAACATTACAAATTGAACAATATTCATACTCATACTATATGAGAGGAGATCTTGATCTAATACTGGTTGGTTATAAACCTAATTTTTCGGACATCATCTCCATATATCCATAAATTCAAGAGTATTAAGCAAATAACCTTCAACTGGAAGACTCGTGATCATATGGACATCATCCAATGTGAATGCCATCTCCCAAAAATTAAAATAGAAAGACCATGGCATCGCTCAATGAATGCATCAACCAGAGAGAAATGTATATACCGATATTGCAAATAGTCGATAAATTGACCAAATGATGTATGCATAACTCGATCTCCCACTGATTTTGACTATCTAAATCCAATAAATGTAGGTTATTGTACAATACGTAAGTCTATATGGAAGCACGAGGCGGAAAATCATATATCATATTAATTAATAATAATAAGTCTAAAAAGAAACAAAAATAAATAAAAATATTTAAATATATACTTATATCATTTTAATAACGTAGTACGCCTCATGAGTTATGTACTTTCGTTATATAGTAGGAACACGAGTTATGTATTTTGGGTATATCGTAGGAACATATGGTAAGGTTTTACAAAGCACGTTGTTAGGGGTATGCATTGTACGAACGTTTGGTGCAGAACTTGATATACTACTCGATGCTTCTCCTGTGGGGGAATCAGCTCAGTCCCCCTCCAAAGCTTCCTTAGTAGCTATGCACTTACGACTGCCCACCTAAAATCTGGATCATGTGAAACTATCGAGTGACCATCTACATCATGTGTGCTCGAAGAACTAGTTATAATAAATATCTTAAGGCGATGCGACATCCTACAACAACAATAAAAACTAAAGCATCAACAATTTAAAGAGGCTACATATGAAAACAAAAACCAAACTATCACAATGTATACATATAAAATTTATGAATCATATATAAAAAAAAGTAATATTTTCTAGATAATAAGCTAATCATGTATGTTTTCACTTAAGAGAAATTAATATGCCTCTTGTATTTACTAAGGCCCATCAATAATTGATGAGGTCGAGCAACGAACACTTTCGCTTTCGCTTGGCCTTAGTGATAATTTTTTATGAAACCATACCTGAACCCAATTCTAGTCTCTCTCAATTCTACCCTCGTATAAACAAGAAGACGTCCAAAGCATACATAAACATCACCCATATACTATGGTATTTGGAATTTTTATGTGGAAAGCATTATCACACACAAACGATCTTATTAAAAGGATGCTCCAAAGTGGAAAAGTTAGAAAAAGATGAAGAAAAAAATTATAATAAATTATCTTGATTGGTACCCGCTCTCAAAAAATATTAGTCGGTTGAGCAATGTGAAGCCCAATAACATATCCAACATAAGTAAATTTATAATGTGAGACATAAACGTCATACATTGTAGATAAACGGTCAATCTCACATGTAATTTGTTTAGGCAAAATAAAAGAAAACAACTATGTCGAAAGACATAAGATGACATATGATGGGTCTTAAGTTATCACTATGTATTTTTTATACACAAGACATCCATCGACATGTTTAAAATTGGGAATAGTACATATATGACTGCTAGGTATAAAATGTCATTATTTGAAATTTGTTAGGTTATATCAACAAGTGTAATAGTTTACATTATATTCATTTTTATTAGTGCATAAAATTTCACCAACTACACTTTAGGTTGGATCATTTTAGGTTGCTCATGAAATAAAACAAATGCGCATTACTGAATGTTATGATAAAATATAGAGAATTAACATTGATTGGTTCAATCGAAAAGATATTTCTATATACGACACACATATTATGCAAGTGGTACATAAACATAATTGTTTTAGAAAATATAAGAAAACTATTTTCTTAAAAATGATATGTTATGAATTTCGTGCTACTTGGAATACGGTCGTGTATTTGGAAAAAAAAATTAAATTATAGTCGAACATAGAGATCGTGAATGATACATTTATAGGTTATCTAAAAATCTTAAATACATTAAAAATGTGGCTCAAAGCGTATATCAAACCATTCATATATGCAGACACTAACCTGATTATATATTATAAAAATATAATTATTAATTGATAAATTCATTCATCCTTATATATCAAAGTTTAAGCACTTGATGTAACATGGTTGAACTAATTAATTTTTTGTTTATTTATTGTTAAATGAGGGAATTTATAATTAAAAAACATATAAAGTCGAACTAATTAAACTTCAAACTATCTAGAGTAAACTAGACATTTAGCTCAATATTCAACACACGAATATAAAAAAAATCATTTGAGAGGTGTAAAGTAATAAATTTTAACACAATATTTTGATGATGAAATAGGTAACGGATGATATCACAGAGATAACCCTTAGTTTTATTTTTGGTAAGTCTAAGTATGACTGGTAACGTTATCGGTGTTAAGTACTTCATCACTACAAAAGACACTTCTGTGAGTTACGAGACCAACCCAATAGAGTTTTAAGTTGATCGTAGTTGTGAGAGAAAATATGCATAGTGAATAATGACAGCACATGAATAATAATCGTTTTGGGCCCTTGATGGCTCCAATGGCCCAATATATATAAAGATCGTGTTTGGTCCATTTACTCGTAACGATAAACACTAATTAGACCGGATCACCATCCGGTCCATAAACTTATTAAACTTCCCATTATCAATATCCCATGTATTCATGGAGAGCTTGTTGAAGTATGAATACAGTTTACTGAAATATTTTGTCGTTATGCATGATTGGTTCAGAAGTCAGCTTTTCAGGTGAGGTAAGTCTCTTTGGATAATGTCGGGTGAAAGAATTTCTTTCATCCGAAGATAAATAACTTATATTAGGGTAAAAAGCATTGTTAGTCCCCCATATTTACCACTTGTATCAACATAGTCCCTTTTCTTCATCTCTGTATAAAACTCATCCCTTTCGTTTTAATAATTTGCAAATATAGTCCCCCCGCACATGTGAAGCCTGAGAGATTGACACGTGGCATCAAGTTTTGTTGCAAGATTAGTCCCCCAATGTTTTGACCAAAAATACCCCTCCCCATGCCAAGTAGGATGCCAACTCAGATTTGATTTATATTATGATTTATATTAATTTCGCCAACATATTTAGTACCACTTGTTTGCTGGTTTGAAAATCGTCATTAACCATTAGTCGAAACGTTTTTTTTCAATTTAAAAAACCGACCAACAATAAAATAATTCATTTTATTTTAATTAATGTAATCAAATATTGGAATAAATAAAACACAATCAAATATTATATTTTGATTTCGAGTAGTCAAATATTAAAATAATAAAATACAACCCAAATGTTATTTTTATTTTAAGATTATTGAATTTTTTTTAAACGAAAATATTATTGGTAATAATTTTGTTTATGTGCTTAAAATAAGATCAGCTTATCAATTTTGTACAATTGAATTCGGTTGCTATCGTGTATTTATCTAAAACTACTAATTATTAGCATGAACTACAGCAGTATACATACATATAATCCTGTTTATGGACATTTAATATACTTTTCGTAAGTGTATATGATGAAGTACATGAGTGAGTATATCCTAAATTCTTAAAAAAAAAACTAAATTATTACTTTCTTTAATTTATTTACAAAATTTACAGCTAAAATGACCGATTTTGCTTTGACGAAATTACTCGACAGGGGGCTAAATGTATTTAAACTGTTTGATAAATATCCTCAGAGAGACTAGAACAAATACAAAAATATCTCACCTTTGAGATCAATAGGAGAGCCGACGTAGCTACATTGGATAACGAGCCTTTCACTGAACCGGAACCTAACGGTGGCTAACAATGGGGTGCGATTTATGTTTTGTCCAAAACAATTCGGAGGAGAAAAACAGCAGTGGTGTGAACGAAGAGTTGTCAGTAATGAATCATGTGAGGATTTTAGTTTCGTTGGATGAGAACGAAATATAATTGGAGACGATGGTGAGGAAGAATAAGGAGTCGGTTTGTGTTAATTGGGTCATATTTGATTAAACGGGTCACTAGGGTAAACGGGGTGGGTTTGGGTTAGATTTTATTGGGTTTTTGGATTGGGTTATATTGTAGTGGGATGGGTTATATTGTATTGCGTTTTTGGGTTGGGTTTGTTTTAATTGGATTCGACCCGATCCGTTTATAAAATTGGTGGGTAAATGGTAACTAGAAATGGTAAATGGTAACTTTTTAAGGTAAATCAGAAATCTGACTAGGCAGCTAAGTAGGCATCCTACTTGACATGGGCAAGAGTATTTCGTCCCAAAATTTGAGGGACCAATCTTGCAACAAAACTTGATGACACGTGTCAATCTCTCAGGCTTCACATGTGCGGAGGAACTATATTTGAAAGTTATTAAAACGAAGGGAATGCGTTCTGTGCAGAGGTGAAGGAAAGGGACTATGTTGATACAAGTGGTAAACATGGGGGACTAACAGTGTTTTTTAGCCCTTATATTACGTTGGTTGTGCTAGCTCTAAGGGTATTTATTGGGATCAATCTAACTTTGTTATCTGACAAGGCATCTTGATGGTTTTGAAAATTTCGAGTTACACAAATAAAGTGTGTGTGCGCGCGCGTGCGTGCGCGCGTGTGCGTGCGCGCGTGTGCGTGTGCGTGTGTGTTTTAAATTCAAAGGTGCTCGATATTCCAAGGTTGGGGAAGGCTTCTTTTTTTCATCCACTAACTTATGATTGGTAGAGTTGGCTCTTTGGATACCTTTTCGTCCTATGTTCTTCATTTAAATCAAGCTCGGTGCTTCTATTTTCTTCATTTCTCTCGGGGTTATAGTTGGTGACTCTAAAAGGTAAGATCACGATCTCTGCTAGGATCATTGCATCCATGCCATACACCAGTGCGAAAGAATTCTCTCTAATTGTAGTTAACAGAGTTATTCGATAAATCCATAAAACCTTTTGTAGATAGTTCGTCCAAATATTTATTTGTTAAATCACTATGGCCGACAGATAATCGTGTTGTTGTTTTCTTGTTTTGGTATAGTTACGTGAGTTCCTGAGCCACCCACTTGGGCTATCCCAACCCCACTATTGGTACTCCTCGGGAATACCAACCCGCTACTTCTCACGTAGTGATATAATTTTTCATTTTCGGTAAGGCTTAAATCTCCTCCCTCAAAGTAATACAATCAACAGTTAAGTGACCCGCGTCATTTGAAAACTGGAAAAGTTTACTACCGCGCTCTTCCCTCGGCATAGTTAATGGTCGAGGAGGTCTAAAATGAACATTTTTTATATCTTTCTAATAAATAGTAGTCGTGCTTTCAATCAAATTAGTGAAATTCTTTTGTCCCATCCACTTATTCTTTTTATCATCTTGATCTCTAACTGATCCTCCATTTTGAGTTTGAATGATTTGGACCGACCTTTGTCTGTGGCTTTGATTTGAATGAGTTGGAATTGGAGTTTTCGGAAAAAAGGAAGATGCATGGTCTCCTAAATTTAGATATGCGACTCATCATGTGCCAATAGTGCCTTAAAGGTTAACAAAAAAAATCATCACTTCTTCAGTCAAATTAATCCCTAGTAAGATCATTTGCCTATATGAAGTGATGATCACGTCTTCACAACAATTAGTCAAACTATTTCAATAGTAATGGCTGCAGACAGTCGAATCTTTTTCACTTTCATTAGTTGAGTAAACCAAATAATGATGTCTTGTCATGTACTCCCGACTTAAGCTAATCTAAGTTTTGGTATCGGTCGTAAGGACCGGTGAAGTTCATGTTATCGTCTTCGTATTAATTTTTGTTTCAATGTGAACCTCCAGCCGTTGTCTGTTTATTGATGCGACCATCTCGGCGTGTCCAACTATCGTGTCGATCAATGTTTCCCTTTCGGTCTCAAGTGTCGCAAGCTCTATTCGCAACCGTTGGTTATATTCTTCCAACTGAGCATGTAACAAATCCAAATCCGTTAGGTTTTCCGACCCCTCTCCAGAAAAAGAGATGTACATGTGCGTCTAAATTTGTCATAACGAAACTATCTGTAAATATAAACTAATTCGGCAATATAATTTTGAGAATATTTTGTAGATACCGGATTGGAAAAAACTCACACTATGTTCGCGATTGAGTCCAAATTGATTGGTAACGTTATAGTATAAAATACTTTAGAGCAACAAAAGGTGCTTCTGAAAAATTATTGAAGTTTTTTTTTTTATCTATGTTAAAACCATACGAATTGGCTTTAGAATAGATACCAATTTTTTTATATATGGATAGATTATTAACCCTTTGAATGTGTTGCTAAACCAATATATGGTTCCTGGATGCGAAATATCATCCATATAATTAAAATTGTGATATGATTACTTATACGATTATACGATGGATAAGGGGCGACAAATTTCAATGCGACAAAAATAAATTTATAGAAATATAAATTTGAAAATATGTAATAATAATTATGATTAAAAGAGAAGGTAATTCACTCAAACAATTATACCTAAAAAGTTAGACCAGGTGAAAAGAAACAATTTAAACTCGTTCCACCAAATAAAAAGATTATTTAAATATTTCATCAAACAAATCGATAACACGACCACAACTCAAATCCCATAACAATTATCAAACAAAAAAATATCTTAATTAAAATGACAATCCCTGCATGCACCAAACCGCCAAAAAAAAGGTAACACATCACCCTGACAAGTTTAGAAATTTAAGAAGTCGATAAGAGTTTCAAGAGCTAACAAGTTAAATGGCATCATTAGCATTTTAAAAGAGCCCTCTAAGTCTAGAAGCTACAAGGAGATATCACCTTTACTAACACTGACCTATTGTTAGACTGAGAAATGCTACTACCACCCATAGACTTCCTCTCACGAACAAACACGTTCAATTTGCGTTCACCATTGGCAACAACCTAACACAAACAAAAGCAAAATATGCCAAACCTCTGAATTATAAGGACGAGCATAAAGTATAACTCGAAAGAAAAGAGAATTTACGTTGGACATCGTTGCAACTAGTTGATTCTCCTGGAAGACCCATTTCCTCGAGTAGGACCTTAAATGAAAAATAAATAATGAGATACAATCTGCAAACAAAAGCTGCTCACCTTTACAGAACATACGGAAACTCAGTGTCTCTATAGATAAATAAAGTTCCGAAGTATAAAAAGAACTAGAAGAACATCTAGCATACCACTCTGCAATCAACAATGGTAACAACAAAGACAGCTCCTCAGAAATTCAGACGATGCAGGTATTAAATATCATACAAGAGTATGTTACCTTTAGAGCTGCTTTAGTGGATATAGCGTGGGCGACGTACTCGTGGTCTTCCTTTGAGATGCCAGCAGCAACCTTCGCAATGATTTGAAAAATCAACATCCATGTAACTAGCCAGTCATGCATCTGCCAATATAAAACACTACCACGTTAAAAGAGAGATTATTTTCAATCATTTTTTTAGAGTACTCCTGAGTAAATAATTTTTTTATTTCTTTTTTAACTTTTTTTATGTAAATTTCAAACAATAATTGTAATTCCCTACAAATATACTCATTTACTTCCTCTCGTTTTGTATATGTTTTTTAGGACTTCATCGAAGGTTTCTTATACGAAGTGTATGACTAAGGTAGACTTACAAGTTACAATAATAGTTGAATTTGTTTGGATTCACTAAGTTTAGCTGATGTAATTTTGGTTTTCCTGAATGTCCACTCTTCACAGTTTTTAAGTTTGACAACACTTCATAAGAGAACCAAAAAGTTAAAGCAAAGTCAATGAGATTGAAATAAGAATATGGCAGTCATAATTCAACAAGGTCAATTTATCACCTGCCTCGTCTTGGAAAGTTATAGCACTGCAATCAGCTGCCATATCAGGTATATTGTTTGCACCACAACAACCTTGTTTTCCATCATATACATCACCTTTTGTTTTATCTACATGCATGAGCTTCCATATTATTGACACGAGCTATCATCTATAGAAGTGTCTAGTGCAAAAGAAGAAAAAGGTTTGCAATTTGGTGTAACATCAACTTCAAGCCCCTCAATCAGCATCGAATACGTTTGATGATGAATCTCGCAACCCATTTTTTCCATGACACTTAAAAGTTCAGAGCATGCATCAGGAAGGCCCTTCTTTAGTAAGCCATCTATGAGAATTTTCCAAGCTATTTCATCAGGAAAATACTGACAACGTAGCAAGCTACAAAAAACAGCATTAGCTTTCTCTTTGTTACCTTCCTCGTACAGGCCACAAACCAAAATCTTGCAAGCCTCTAGTTGTGGTAAATGACCATTATAAATCATATCATCTACCAACTGCACTGCTTCGCCAAACATTTGTGACTTGCAGCAACAAGTAACGAGAGCATTATATGTTTCCTCACGGGGAGAAATACGTTTCTCTCTCATATGTTCAAATAATCTCCTTGCTATACCAAAGCTCCCAGCCCTGCAGAGACCTTTTATTAGCTTATCATAAGTGTTAACATCAGGTGTACATCCATGTTCTAGCATCTTATCAAAAAGCTTCAAAGCAACATCAAACTCCATTAGCTTCCACACATCAGCACTCTCGATAAAGGTGGCATTTGAAACCAAATATATCCCAAGTGCATCACTGTTTTCTTTAATATACTTCTTTACTGAAAGATGCTTGATCAGAAAACAAAAGGTATGATGAGAAGGCTCACACCCAGCATCAATCATGCGTTTAAGAAGATCGAACGCGGAATATATTAATCCCAGGTTTCCATAGGCATCAATCATTAAGGTGTAGGTCAGCGTATCTGGATAAATACCTTCTTTTTTCATCTTAACAATCATTTCCTCTGCATCATCTAATCTCCCTGCACTACAATACGCGTGAATAAATGTTGTGTAGGTAGATACATCAGGTTTGGGTCCTGATGCGACCATTTGGTCGAAGATAGCATGAGCATGGTCAAAATCGCCTTCTTTCAACATGGCTACGATTAGACCTGTATATGTATAAACTGTAGGCTGCACACTAGCGCTCACCATCTTTTTAACCAGCAACAATGCTTCTTTCACTCTCCTCTCCTTGCACAACCCATTTATTAGGGCATTGTAAGTGTGTGAATTTGGCAAACAATCACCTGTAAGCATTCTGTCAAACAAAGAATGGGCATCATCTATTTTGCCAGCCTTGCAGTACCCATCAATCAAAGCAGTATAAATAACTTCATTGGCATCTATGCCTTTCACCTTGAGAGTATCAAATAAGACCCTGGCTTCGTCTAATCTCTTATTTTTACATAAAGAGTCTATAAAATTGCTATATGTCCACTGGTTAGGAGCCAAACCATATTCATTAACTAAACTAAGCAATCTATATGCAATATCCAAATTACCTACTTTACACTGCCCATGAATTAACGAATTAAAAGTGATCAGACTCGGCTTTAATTTCCCCGCCTGCATTTTATTAAGTAGTGCCATTGCTTTATGCAAATTATTGTTTTTACAGAACCCACATATCAATTCATTATAAGTTCGGGTATTCGGACTATAGTTGTTTGCTTCCATCAAATCCAATATTCCTAGGGCTGACTCAATCAACCCCTCCTTGCAATATCCATCAAGCAAAGCGTTGTATGTTACCACACTTGGTTCCAACTTCTTCTCCAACATCTCATCGAAGATCCTTCTGGCTTCATCTAACTTATTCTCTTTGCATGAAGAATTGATGAGGACAGTGTAGGTATGCGTATTAGGTTTACAACCTTTCTGTGACATCTGTTTGAACAATCTCAAAGCCTCGGATTTCCTCCCTAACTTACATAATGCATCTATAATCACTGTATATGTACGAGCTGTAGGATAACAATAATCATCCTCAATTTTTACATACAAGTCCAGAGCCTCATCAACCCTCCCAGCCTCGCAAAGACCACGCATCAATGTATTATATGTAACCTCATTTCTAGGGCAATGATTCCGTGGCATTGCGTTAAAAACTCTATAGGCAGCGTCTACATCTTTGTTTCTACAATGCCCCAATATCAACGAAGTGTACGTAAATGTATCAGGAATCAAACCAGCCTGCAAAATCTTACTAACATACACTTCAGCCTCTAAAAGGTTCCCCAGCTTACAATACCCATTAACCATGGTATTCAACGTGTAGATATCTGGAGAAAGCATATCCTCTAACATTTCAAAATAAACGCTTTTCATGTCATTAACCAATCCAAATTTCGCCAATGACTGTAAAATTGTATTATAGCATTTAAGGGTGAGCTTAAAACTACCACCAGCATCTTTATTCATTTTCCTTGACAAATTCAAAACAAAAATGGCATCCTCAACCGAGCAACAAGACTTGATCATCAATATCCTAGTTTTATATGCAGCATCGAACAACTGATGACGAGCAAGAATGCTAAGCAGGGACGCAAAAGAGTAGACATTGTGCTTGAAAGTAGGTTTTTGAGATATCCAATACGAAAAGCTGAGAGCGGTTCGTGGATCGAGATTGAAATCGAAGAGTGAAGAGACGTGGGAAGGGGATATGATTGGAACTAGAGCTTTTAAATGTGGACTGGTCTGCCAATTCCGGTTAGAGAGAATGAAGAAGAGACGAGAAGGTACATCGGACTGGTAGGATTCAGTATCTGAGTGAGGGAGAGGAGCGATCGACGATAATGGACGGTAAATGAGGAGAAGGGGAAACTGACCTGGTGATGTGGCGGCGGCCGTCGGATTCCTCGTGGTGGAAGACCGTACGGCAACGAAGAATCCGTGCATCAGTAGTGGGAGTAGGCAGACATATGTTTGAATTACTGTCGAGGCAGATGGTCAATATTTTATTTTGACTAAAGTACGGATCGATACCAAAAAAATCAAACATATTCGTCGTTTATTAAAACATTCTCAACCATGGTGAGAAAGAAAAAAAAAAGAGCTCCAAAATCCTTATTCAAGATAAGTTTTTTTCTTTTTTGTTTCAATTGTGAGTTTTCACCATTTTTTGCGATTTTTTCTTATCCTCTTTCGTTTGGTATTCATCTTTATCATGGAGTTTTGTAACAATACATTATTTAAAAAGGATGAATTTTCAGTCTTAAATCCGGAAAACAGTGTTGAAAATAGAAATTACAGACAATTCAACAAATCCTTCGTTGATGCGGTTAAACCAACCATTAGCAATCTTGATTTAAAGATAAATCCTGAAATTATACAGATAAAAGAGGATCACATAGCGGTTCAATTCTCAAGTGAAATCAAAGATCATCTATCTCAGAGTTCGAAAATTACGTTGGTCGATAAGTTTACTGCAGGAGTGCCTAAGAAAGTTGTAATAGATCAGTTCTTGATTTTGAAAAAATTTAAGGGCAATTATAATATTACTATATGGGATTCACGCCACATTATTATGGAATTTGAATTAAAAGAAGATGTTTGCAAGATATGGGAACGTGAAATATGAGAGTTCTTCGATGGACGTCGGACTTTAACGTGAAATATGAGAGTTCTATATCGTTAATCTGGGTCAGAATAGAGAAAGTTCCAAAGTTTATATATAATCTGAATATAATGACTGATATAGTTGCCGCGATAGGAGTTCCTTACAAGGTTGATTTCCCCAGTAAAAACAGAGCATATAACAATGTTGTTTATGCTCTGCTCGAGATAGATATTACTAAAAGAATCCAAAATCGTATATGGATTGGATTTGGTAAGAATGGGGGTTATTAGTTAAAGGTTTCTTACACAAATTTACCATCATACTGCTATAGTTGTCATCATCTGGAACATAAAAGTGATGATTGTTTGAAACTTCTTAAGAATACTCGTAAAGAAAAGATTGCTGAAAATGATAATAACAATGAAGAAAAGACTACTGTGTTGCTAGAAAGGAAAGAAAGTGTCATCAAAAAGTAGGATACTAATAAAAAAAATCATCGATACCAAATCGGTGTACATCCCAAAGCTTAAATCTATTGTTATTGACAAGGATTGCAACAAAAGATTTACAGAAAAAAAACAAAAAGAATCTTGATTCTGGTGGAAAAATAAATGTTCTGAATAGTGTAAATTTGTCTAAATCTAGATGCCTTGATCCATCTCCTGAAGATGATAATGAAATCAACGAAGCTTTACGAAATCTGAGCAGGGAATTTGAATCTAACAGCACTCAAGATCATAATATGCGGCTTTCTAAAATCAACTCTCTAAAGAAAGGTAATATTGGTAGCAACTGTTCTTCTCCAGTCAGGAGGCCCAATTCTACAGACCACACTTTTAACTACATCCGCGAAAGAAGCTGAAGTCTGTCAGGAAAGGGAAAAACCAAGCAATAGAATCATTAAGTCCCTAAATTTTTTAGGGATCAGTAAGTATAAATATTTATCAGATAATGATAAAAGCACTTAGCTGGAATGTTCGAGGAATTAGTAACAAAACAACTGTGGAAAGGCTGAAAGAAATCAATTTCAAAGAGAAAATTAAAATCCTTGCAATTCAAGAACCTATGGCTAAATAAGAAGTTAAAAGTGTGATTGCTACTAGATTGGGTCTTATCAATAGAAATTCTAACATCTCAAACAATATTTGGATGTTTTGGGATGAAGACATCAGTATTAACATAATTGTTAATCATGACTAGTGTCTTCATGTGGAAGTTAGTTACCCTGGGATTACTGACAGCTTCCACATCACTGTGGTTTATGCTCAGTGCCAAATGAGCCAAAGTATCTTTGGAATCAGCTTAGGAATATCTCTAACACTAAGAAAGCCTGGCTTACCTTGGGTGACTTCAATGTTGTGACCTTTACTGAAGAACAAATTGGATGTATTACTTTTTGTCACAACAGTATTAAGGATTTTGTTGAAGCTATTAGTGATTGTCAGTTGGAAGATGTTGGTGTTGTTGGCTCCAAGTTCTCCTGGAACAGAAATTTAAAGTGTAAAAGATTAGATCATGTGATGTCCAACACCATTTGGGCTGATACTTTCAGTTCTACTCAGGTTATCAACATGGTCAAAACTTGTTCTAACTATGCTCCTCTTTTAATAACCTCTTTTTTTAATTCTTCTTTTACTCATATATATAAAAACATAAGCTTTATATTTATGAACATGTGGACTACTAATGAATCTTTTTTAAGTTTGGTTGCACAAAATTGGAATCTCAATATCAAGTGCTCTACTAAGGATATCTTTTGCATCTAGATCAAAAGACTGAAAAAAGTGTTTGAAAGATTGGAACTCGAGACATTTTGGAAACATTTTTAGAAAAGTTAAAGAAGCTGAAGACCATGTCAACGAAATGGAGACTATCCACTTAAGGGTGAACTCTCTTGGCTCTAATGATGCCCTTAAAAAAGCTTATGTTTTACACCTAAAAACTCTAAGAATTGAAGAAGATTATTGGCGTCAAAGGTGTTATAATTCCTGGCTAAAGGGTGTTGATAGTAATACTAAGCTCTACAATACTTATGTTACTAGAAAAAAGAGGAAAACACTATCAAATGAATCAAACAGGGAGATAGCTAGATTTATGAAGATGAGAAGATAGGCAAATCTGCTGAAAATTATTTTAAAACCAATCTTATTAATAATCCTTATATCAGTAAAGAGGAGGAGCTTGACATGATGAGCAATGATAACTTTGATGGCATCCTCAACCTGGTGACAGTGGATGAAAATAACTACCTTATGAAACCTGCAAAAGAAGAAGAAGTTTGGGATACTATCAGTAACATGAAGAAAGATACCGTTGTTGGCTCAGATGGGTACAATATGTTTTTTTACAAATTATGTTGGAATATTATCAAAACTGATATGTGCTCTTCTATAAACTCTTCCCTTAAAGATCAGAGTATGCCTAAAGGCATGTTTGCCACTGGCATTAGTCTTATTCCAAAGACCTCAAACCCTACTAATTGGAGCAACTATAGGCCATTAAGCCTCTACTCTATGCTCAATAGAATCTTTTCTAGTCTCATAAATAATAGGCTTGCAAACTTTTTGCCTAAAATTGTTTCTGATAACCAGGGTGCTTTCGTTGGAAACAAATCTATTCGTGAGACTATTCTAATTGCTAAAGATTTGGCTTTTGACATCAACAAGAAACCCAATAAAGAAAATATTATGATTCTGTTGGACATGTCAAAAGCCTTTGACAAAATGTCATTTCCTTTTATAAGGTTCTAACTAGGTTTGGCTTCTCAAATAACTTTATCAACCTTATAAGCAACATGATTTTTTATGTTACTCTATCTATCTTTATTAATTTCAATGTTTATGGTTACTTTAAAACTAAAAGAGGCTTAAGGCAAGGAGATCCCTTGTCCCCAAGCCTCTTTATCATAGGGGAAGAAGTTTTGATTAGAGGTCTATACAATTTATTCAATAATAATAAAAGAATGCAATATGCTTCTAGATCTAACATCCTAATACCATGTAGTGCATTAGCTGATGATATTATTATATATACTAACAGTTTTCCCTCTTCTATTGAGATTTTAAGTAACTTTTTAGACAGATATCAAAGCATTTCAGGTCAAGCTATTAACAAGCAGAAAACAAAGATCATTACCTCAAAAAAGCTCCACCAATGCAGAATAAATAGTCTGGAAATTAGCATTGGTTTCAGCACAGATAACCTTCCCACAAGATATCTTGGAATAACCCTGCAAAACAATAATAGAGCTCAGAATTAAAACCTTCTTATGGACAAATTCAATGCTAAAATCATGGAATGGGACTCTAAATATCTATCTTATGGGGGAAGACTCTCCTTAATCTCTTCTATTCTTATGTTTATCTCTTATTATTGGATGCAAAACTGCTTAATTCCTAGTTATATTATTAAAAGATTGAAGAAAACTTTCAATAAGTTTCTCTGGATATCTAAACTCAATGAAAATAACATTTATTGGACCTCCTTGGAGAAACTCTGTTATCCTTTTGATGAAGGTGGTCTGAACATCAGAAACTTAACTGATATTCAGAACATTTTCTCCCAAAAGCTATGGTTTTGCTACAAAAAGAAAATTGCCTCTGGTCTAAGTTGATGCATGATATATATATATATATATATATATATATATATATAATAGAAACATTCACCATTTGAAAGTTAACATTAATAAATCTGGATCACTTACTTGGAAAATACTTGTAGGAATCAGAGCTGATGCTGAGAAGAACATCAAATGGCTTATAGGAAGAGAAGACATGGACTTCTGGACTGAAATTGGCACAACCTCCCTCATATTCTGGATCATAATCAATCTGACACTAACAACCGGTTTCTAGATGCAACGGTTAACACATTCTGGAGAAATAGTTGTTGGGATTTTAATGCTTTAAATCAAAGCATTCTTGAAAGCAGAGTAAACCTAATCAACAAGTACAGAACCAACCCTAACTCAGAAGTCAAGATAATCTGAATTCAATCCCCTGATAAAAACTTTAATACGAAATACACATGGAATAGTCTCATAATTCACAAAAATGTTTCATCCTTCTACAAGAAAATTTGGTCTACAATTACTCTTATGAAGTTATCCTTTTTATTATGGAAATTAACTCAAAATTACATTCCTATTGATTCTGTTATGAAAAAAGACACCTCCAAATTGCATCCAAATGTTAGTTTTGTTCAAACAGTGCAAACATTAGACACTTATATGTTAACTGTAATTATACCTAAAGTCTTTGGAATCACTATGGTCATTTTTTTCAACATTATGGTTGAAAAATACATGACTTTAAAACACATTGTCCATAATTGGTTCTGGTTCTCGACTTAAAAAGTTAATACCACCCATTCATTACCAGCTATCATTAGTTGGGTGATATGGAAGAGTCGAAATAATTCTAAATTCAAAGGCTCTAGTCTCACTACTAACAATTCCATTATTTTGATAAACAAAATTATTTTGGGATTGGACTCTTCAAAAACTCTAACACCAAAGCATTGGTTTAATATGAAAGATGCAAGTTTATCCTTGGGTTGTCTATCCATAAATGATAATAACAGAAATGACATTTACGTGAAATAGGTTGCTCCTGAAACTGGCAGGCTCAAGCTTAACAATGACGCCTCTTGTTTAATCAATGGAGAATCTGGTGGTGGGATGATCTTTAGAGATAGCACTGGGACTATTATCAATGCCTCTAACAATACGTTTAGAAAGTTTTCCCCCTAGTAGCTGAGACTAAAGCTCTTCTTGAGGGTCTTCTGATCTATAAAGATAAAAAAAATTGGTAAATGTAGATATCGAACCTGACTGTTTAACTCTAATAAATATTATAGCTAATGTTAGGGAATCTCTGGTTTACATTCGATAATATCCCTATGTAGAAATCTGATTAGGCCCTTTATGACTCTGAAGTTTGTCCTGAGAGTGCAGAACAAGGATGCTGACTAGCTCTCTAAATGGACATTGAAATGTAAACAAAAGTTAAAATGTTCATATTCTAATGCCCCAAACCCTTTACTAGTTATTGTCTTTATGGAAAGTCTGAGTTTGGGTTACATAAACCCATCTCCAGACTGAATTTTGATCTTGCTCATTGTTACTGCCGATAGCTCTCTTCCTTGCATAAATGGAGCTATTCTTAGTAAGAGAAGTATCGGTCTAAGCTTTGATCATGAAGATGACTTCTTGAAGGATCGATATGTTGGCTCTTCGTTGGAATTCAAAAAACAAATTGGGGATTTAGAGTTTTTTTGGTGACTTTGTATTTTCCGCCTTAAAAAGAAAAAAAAGTTGAAATTAAACGATTTCAATGGATCTCTTTCTATCCTCCATTGTCAAATGAAGATTTTGAATTGCCTCTCTTTTTTATTTGGTTAGAGTAGGTGTTCTGGTGAGAAGCTCGCTCTGGAGCGATTATAGTTCTGTATAATTTATTGTTAGAGTTAAATTTTGTGTAACCCTTGTATCTCTTAGAAATTTTTTATTAACTCCATATACTTTTGTAATTTTCTCAATTTAATAATGAAATCTCTTTTGCAAAAAAATAAAATTCTCGACCTTTTTTTAAATGTTGGTAAGTAGTGCCATCTCCAATAAAAATTTAATTTGAGAATATATCGCAAAAATATATATTATTATTTGCAAAATAAAATTTTACTAAATAATATAAAATAATTTTAAAATTATATATTTTAGTTTTAATAAGTAAGTTTATCCAAATCTTTATATAACATGTATAAGTTTTTGTTTATCTTCCACAATTTAAAAAGAGAAAAAAAAACCTTAAACTATACAGGTTTCGTTGGATTAATTCATAATCTGATAAATTTGGATTACCAAAATTCTAGTTACATTTAACAAAATTATATAGTAATTGTTTGAGATGCTCTAATAATTTAAATATATAATAACTTTTTTTATGACAAACGTTTTATATTGGGTGTTGTATTTAAATGTATCCCACTAATTATCATTGTCATTTAATATTATCACTAATGAACATCTAGTATCCATAAATAAAACTTATTGCTCATGTAATACCCAACAAATTCCATAATAACTTAAATATATTTATTCAAGTAATCTTATTCTTTTTTTACCAAACTTTTTATTTCTTTCTTTTTATAAATTATGTATCTTTCAAACCGTAGTTAATAAAAAAATATGAAAGTACCATCGACTTTATTTTTTAAGACGAAGAAAGCTAAATTCATTTTATGAATTTTTTGTTGAATCCGCTAATCTTGGTTTCGCACTACGTTTGCATGGTCTAACATCTCGTAATTTGTTTTATTATAGTTTCACATGATGTAATAGAGATATGTGAGACCAACCACTTTCCCAGTGTTTATCACGCGGGAAGTAGTTGGTCTCACATTTATCTATTAAGATTCTTCGTATCTCATCCTCAATCATTCCTACCACAATCACCACATCGTCCTCACGCGGGTCAGCTACTTCCTTCACATTATCATCTTTAAAATAAAGTAATGAATATGAACTCATATACAAATGCAGCAAGTCACCCACCTCTAACAAGGTTGCTAAGCTTACGATATGTATTTTTCGAGAATAATTCAATGTCTCTGAAATAGTTGTCACATTTAAAAATTATTAGTAATTCAAAGAAAGTACACAATTCGCTAACCTTTCCATTCACAACCGGTTCATCCACTAACATGGTCTGATTCATGTCCAGTTTTGGATCTAGGTACTTCAGAATAACATTAAAAAAATCGATAGCTTTGAAATCATCAAAGTGTTTTCTTGCTTTGGAACGGTAAGATAATTTTTTTTAACAGATGTTATAAGCTTCCCATTTCTATCAATACTTGTATTTATTTTTTCAACACCACACAATCTTTTGTATCATACCCAACATATTCATGGTACTTGCAATATCTGTTATTTATGCTTCCCCCAGAGTCTGTATTGGGGAAGTTTTACGAAATTGTATGTGATTTTGAGCTCTGTCCAAAATTGTTGCTATACACTCTATCAATTCGGCAAAATGAGTTGGTCGGACCCACTTGTTTGACATCATCCTGACACTTTTTTGCACATTTTTCACTTACGAATTCATTCGCGGTATCAGAATTAACTGGGTTGAAGCTCTTGGTCTGACAATTGTGGTCGGATGATAAGTTAAAGGAATTTGTGTTGGTGGATTATATGTTATCATCAAAGATTGTTGGAACTGATTTTGTTCAACTTGTACCATAGAATCCATTTATGATGCATGGGTTTCCTCTACCAAAATTATCTTTTAAACCTTGTCTAACAATGCCTTAAACGTCATAGCCTACTTTTTTGCAAAATTATCTTTCAAAATATCGGGGAGAAGTCACATTCGAAAAGCTGCCAAAGCCACTTTATCTTTGCATCCATCCATATCGGTCTTGGTTTTGATGAAACGATTAGTATACTCTTTCAAGCTCTCCCCAACTTTCTGGCAACAGTAAATTATTATATCACCATTCACTCGGAACGTTTTTCTCCCCACAAAATGTTGGCGAAATATGCTCCAAAACATGTTGAAATTTTAATACAACCCTGAGGTAAACAGTTATACCACTTTGAATCAACGCCCTTAAATATTTGGGAAAAAATCATGCATGATGAGTCCGAATTCAGTATGCTCCCCGGACGCGGACAGATCGGTCCAAGGTCTCCGGACCGGACAGATCGGACAGATCGTATGGACCGGACAGATCACTTTGAACACTATGACCATAGGACTGTTCGAACTATGACAAAAGTACTAAAAAACCTAAACACTTCTTGACTAAGCTACTTGCTCTCCTGCTTAGAGCTCATGGGTCTTTGAACATGACCCGGGTCCATTAAACATGACCCGAAAGCCCATAAGGGCCCAAACATCAGGGTATAAATACCCAACCACCTGCATTAACTAGAGGTAATGAAAATTAACTGCTACCAAGCTGCTTAATTATCTCTCTACTCTCTAAACACTTAAGCACCCACATACCACCATAAAACACCAACTGAAATTACCAGCCTACCCTCAGGCGATTATTATCCACACCAAATTGGCGACCACAGTGGGAGCACGAAGGTTCCTGAATCAAGCATTCAAAACCAGCTAAGAAAATCTGTCAGAATGAATCCGAACAATCCAGAGCTTCTACCATCTTTGCTCGAAGTGGTGGAAGAGAACGATGAATACACTATCGAAGAGCGTGATAGGCTAAAGTGTGAAATAGAAGCTCTGAGGGCTGAAAAGGCCAAGCTGGGTGTGAAGGAAAAATCCAAAGCATCGGTTGCTCATCACACCGATAACCCCAGAGAGCATGAGTCTTCGAAGACTCATGTGAGCACCAAAAAGACTCATGCCAGTTCTAAAAAGTCTCACCGGTCCAAGCCTGTGGAGAGTTCTGACTCAAGCTCAGAATCTTCTGATAGCTCTTCGGACAGTGATGGAGTTGAAAAATCCTTGTCCTCTAGCAGCGATGAGGGTCGAACCAGAAAAAAGCAAAAGCAAATTAAAAAATATTCAAGAAAAAGAGATAGACATGGAAGAATGAAGAAGCATATTGGCAAGGGGTCATCTCATAACCGGAGGCATGTGGACAAGATGCTGATGGATCCCTTTGCCTTCCACGATGAACCAGGTATCTTTGCAACTCCCAATGAGGATACTGTGTTCAGTCGTGGAAGAAATTGGAGGCAATCTCCATTGTCTTCTAAAATTCTGTCCGGAAACCTCCCCAAGAGGTTTGACAGCACCAAAATAGAGAAGTACGATGGTAGTACTGATCCAGACAACCATCTGGAGCAATTTAAGAACTTCATGATGAACTTTAACGATGATGATAAACCACTTTGTAGGGCATTCTCCCAATCCTTTACGGGGAGTGCTCTGAAATTGTACAACAGCCTGCCTCAGGGTTGTATTAAAGATTTCGATACGTTTTGGGTGGCCTTTCGAAGGCAGTTCGTAGGGAGTAAAGAGCTGAAGGGCAATGGAGACACAATAATCCATTGTGCCCAGGAACCAAATGAATCCTTGAAAGAATATATAAGTCGTTTTGTGAACATCAAGAATGGGTTGGCTGATTGCTTCGAACAGGTGGCAATAGCATCCCTAAGGCAAGGTTTGAATCCAGGCAATCTAGCTGATTCAGTAACCAGGAAGAAGGCCATGACCTGGGGAGGGTTGCTGAATCAGGTTGGCAAACAAATAAACGTCGATGAAACAAAGAAAACCAGGGTGCACAGGGAGGTGAGGTCTACCCCGGTGACACCAAATCCCAATCAGAATCAGTCCGGGAACAAAGCAAGAGAAACCGGACAGGGGCATGGTAGGGCAAAAGCTCAGTCTCAGCCAGCTGCTCCTGCTCAAAGTCAACAGTCCAGAAACAAGAGAGGGCCATGGGTCCAACCGGAGTGGTTCGAAGAGTTAAAAGAAAGTGTGGCCACTATCTTTGATAAAACAAAGGATGAGGTGCATTACCGGAGACCGGCAACACTGCAGTCTCCCAGAGAGCATCGCAACAACTCTTTTTGCCAATATCACAATGATATTGATCATACCACTGATGATTGCATAGCATTGAAACAAGAAGTTCAGAACTTGATTGAAAGGGGAAAGCTGGGGGCCTATGTGAAAAGAAGAGGGGGTAACAGGCCTGATAACGCTCACCGAGTTGGTCCAAGTAATGCTGCTCCGGAGGGAGCCATGGTTATAGTTGAAAGGTTTGACGTGGAATCTGAGTACTTGGATCCCGATCCAACTCGGAACAGAGTGGGTCCTATAGAGGAATGTTCTAGGTCGGTCTCCGGGCTCATTAAGTTTTTCGAGTCGCTTACAATTTTCGGAGGGGACACTATGACAGCTCATACTGCTTCTTCGAGGAAGAGGCATGTTCATACTTTGGCCTCCCAGCTAGAAGGAGGCATGACATCTTATCAGTCACCAAACTCATTTCCCTTCATTGTGTTTGATGAAGATGATTTAAGAAACATTGCTGGCCCTCATGAGGATGCTGTTGTCATAGGAGCATCTATAGGGGGCAATGACATAAGACGAATCTTGGTGGATACTGGAAGCTCAACCAATATCCTTTTCCTAACCACTTACAAGAAAATGAAAAATCCAGCTGTAATTCAGAATTCGGACAGGTCAATCGTGGGCTTCACATGCAGCTCAGCAGATGTGATCGGGGAGTTCGAAGAAGAGGTGTTATTGGGCAAGGGCCCTTTCAAGAAAATGGTCAGAATACTCTTTATTGTGGTGGATTGTCCCACTTGTTATAATGCTATTAGAGGGAGGTCTTGGCTCTCTAGGATGCATGCAGTGGCTTCAACAGTCCACCAATGCTTGAAGTATGCTGCTCAGGGGCAGGTTGGAGTTGTCCGGAGCAGCCAAAAGATTGCAAGAGAATGTTATGCCACTGCCTTGGCTCCTCGAACGCCGGGGGCAGTCCGCATTGATGAACAATAGCATTTTGAGGGCCTTTCTGGGGGTGAGGGTGAAATTTGTGACCCCAGAGAGACCCCCGGAGTGTTGATACCAGTTGAAGAGGTAGAAACGCAATGTTTGGAAGATGGGAAAAGTGTCAAGATAGGATCTAAAATGCCACCTATGTTGAAGAATGAGATGTTAAAGTTTTTGAAGAACCATCAGCATGTCTTTGCTTGGTGCAATGTTGATGTTACTGGAGTTCCATCAGAAGTAATATCACACCACCTATCCGTCCGGAGAGATGTAGCTCTAGTGGTTCAAAAAAGAAGAGCTTTTTCCAAAGAAAAGGCTGATGTCATTGTGCAAGAGGTTGACAGGCTCACAAAGATGGGGCACATCAAAGAGTCTCAATACCCTTTGTGGACTGCCAATCCTGTCTTGGTGAAAAAGAAGAATGGCAAGTGGCGCATGTGCATTGACTTCACAGACCTCAATAGATCTTGTCCAAAAGACTTGTATCCGGTCCCCCGGATTGATCAGTTAGTAGACTCTACCTCTAGGAACAAGCTGCTTTCCTTTATGGATGCTTTCTCCGGATACAATCAGATTCGAGTAGATCCAAGGGATCAAGAGCATACCACATTTGTCACAGACATGGGGCTTCATTGCTACAAGGTGATGCCATTTGGTTTGAAAAATGTTGGGGCTACTTATCAGAGATTAGTCAATAAGGCATTTGCTGATCAAATTGGAAGAAATATGGAAGTATACATTGACGATATGATGGTGAAGAGTGTGGATGAGCAGTTGCACTTGTCCGATCTCCAAGAAACTTTTGCCAACTTGGTAAAAGTGAATTTGAAGTTAAACCCTGAAAAATGTGTATTCGGAGTGCATTCCGGGAAGTTTCTGGGCTATATCATAAGTGAGCATGGAATACAGCCCGATCTAGACCAGCTAAATGCTCTTTTCCAAATGGAGCCTCCTCGAAACATCAAAGAAGTACAACGGTTAACGGGGAGATTAACTGCCTTAAACAGATTTATCTCAAGGTCTTCGGACAGGTGTGCTCCTTTCTTTCAAACTTTGAAGGGTGCAAAGGGCTTTGATTGGACCCCGCAGTGCGATGAGGCTTTCAATGAGATCAAGAAACACCTGTCATCCCCCAAAACTTTGTTCAAGCCAGTCGATGGGGAGACTCTCTTTGTATACTTGGCAGTTTCAAGTTGTGCCATCAGTGCTGTGCTGGTAAGAGAGGTCGATAGTCATCCCCATCCAGTGTACTACATCAGCAAAAGCTTGATAGATGCAGAGAATCGTTACTTAAAACTGGAAGAATTGGCATTAGCCCTGGTAATAGCTGCAAGGAAGATGAGGCCTTATTTCCAGGCTCATCCTATCATCGTCCGGACCTCCTTTCCCCTAAAGAATGTCCTTCAAAAAGCAGACATTTCGAGTAGAATGACTAAGTAGTCAGTAGAGTTGGGGGACTTTGACATAGACTTTGCTCCCCGAACAGCAGTCAAAGCCCAAGCTGTGGCTGATTTTCTGGTCGAATTCCACTCCGACAGGGATTCAGAGCAAGCTACTGATATAAAAGATAAAAAAGTATGGGTCGTTCGAACAGATGGTGGATCTAGCACAATGGGATGTGGTGCAGGGGTATGCTTAACTTCCCCATATGGAGACAAAATGTACCAGGCTATTTGTTTTGCTTTCAAGGCATCTAATAACGAGTCCGAATACGAAGCAGCTATAGCTGGGCTAAAATTGGCCTACATTTGTGGGGCTAAGAGGGTCAAGCTGCTGAGCGACTCCCAACTGATTATCCACCATGCCCAAGGCCAGTCTGAGGCTAAGAAGGAGCAACTTGTGAAATATTTACTCCTCCTCAAAAATGAAGCGCTTAAGTTTAAAAGTGTTGTCTATAAACACATTCCCCGGGCAGAAAATGATCTAGCAGACTCACTAGCAACCATAGCCTATACGGATTCATACCCATGGATCCATGTGCTTGAAAGCCCCTCCATCCAACTTTGTAAGGGTAAAGAAGAGGAAATTTTTGAAATACAGGTGAAACAACCTCAAGACTGGAGGTCTTCTCTCATACAATATCTCTCCGATGGTGTTGTGCCTCCAGATAAGTCACTAGCCAGAACATTGAAATACAAGGCTCGTGGTTTCATCATATTGAAAGAAGTGTTATACAAGAAATCTTACAGTAAACCTCTCATGCGCTGTTTGGGAGATGAAGAATCACAAATGGTCCTCTCCGAATTGCATGATGGTGAGGGATCAGCCCATTGTGGGTTTAGAGCTTTAACAAAAAGAGTTTTACTCTCCGGTTACTATTGGCCATCAATCATGAAAGATGCTAAGGAATTGGTGAGGAGGTGTGACCCATGTCAGAGGTACAGCAATGAAATTCATGTACCAGCCATTCCTTTAGAATCAATTTCTGAACCTATTCCTTTTGCTCGATGGGGATTGGATTTAGTAGGGCCTCTCCCTGTGGCGTCCGGAGGGCGCAAAACTATAATTGTGGCCATTGACTACTTCTCGAAGTGGATAGAAGTAGCCCATCTAGCAGGGACAACATCAAAAGCTGTTATAAAATTCATTCTATCCAACATATGTTGCAGATTTGGTGTCCCACAGAAAATAACAACAGACAATGGGCCACAGTTCGACAATAGAGAAATGGAGAGCTTTTGTGCCTCAAGGGGTATAGAGCATTGTTTTTCTTCACCTTTCCACCCGCAAGCAAATGGGCAGGTTGAAGTGGCTAATAGAACTATACTGTCCGGCTTAAAGAAGAATTTGGAAGGGGCTGTTGGGAACTGGCCTAGTTATTTACAAGAGGTCTTGTGGGCCTACCGGACAACACCTGGGGCTGCAACACAAGAATCACCCTTTGCCTTGGTCTATGGGATGGATGCAGTAGCTCCCATAGAAGCAACTCTCCCCTCTTTTCGTGTTCACAACTTCTCCGAACAGGCTAATGAGATGGCAATCAGAGGTCAACTTGATTTGATAGAAGAAAGACGAGTTAAAGCTCACCTTAGAGTTGCACACTATCAAGTCTTGATGAGGAGCAGGTTTGCTTCCAAAGTCAAAAGAAGAGATTTCCAACCAGGGGACAAAGTATTAAGGAAGGCCTTCTTACACACTAAAGAAAAGCTCTTCGGAAAGCTGGCCCCAACTTGGGAAGGTCCGTATATAGTTGTTGAAAGAATCAAGTCTGGAACTTATTGGTTGGAAGCCAAAGATGGCAGAGTTCTAACCCATCCTTGGAATATTGAGCATCTCCAGATGTACTTGGAATAGCACTTGTGTAAATATTTACTTGTTTAAACATCCATGTAAATATTTGGGGGCATACTTTTTCCTCCCCGGTGGCACAGAGAGTTTTTAATGAGGTGTCCGGGCTGTTAAATAAAATTCAATGCCTTCTTAAAGATTTTCTAAGTATTTTTTAAAGTTTTGTCCCTTGTCATACTATCCGGACTGATCTAAGGGCTATTTAAACTCTAGCCGGAGAATTTAAACACTCTCACAATGTTACAACTAAAGGCTACTTAAACTCTGGCTATCAAAATTAAAATGAACAATGAAAGAAGATGATGGTTGTACAAAACAAAGATATTCATTGAATGAAATAACTTAAACTTGCCTTGACCTTCCAAGGACTTTTAAATAGTCAAGATACAACACAAAAAACCTGTCCGGTCAAGCACCGGACACCATTACAAAAAAGAGTGCCTTGGCCTTCCAAGGACTTTAGTCTGAATAAAAAATAAACAAAGTAAATCATAGGTTAAGGTTGAACCTTTGAAGATGGCTCACCTTCATATACCTTCTTGCCTTTGGGATCGTCTTTCTCTTCATCTGGGCTCTCCCCGGTATGCTCTTCATCATCGGATGAGGACGCACTGGAGACTCCATCCTGATCCTCATCGGCCATTGTATGATATGGAAGGTCATCATCGTCTACATAACGCCATAAGTCCCCTAGGTTCCTCTTCGGATATTTTTCATGAAAGAGTAGAACCATGTCAGACCTCACCTTCTCAATCAATAGCTCTTCACTTTTAATCATCTGGTTGGCATATGCATTGATCCTGGCTTGGATCGTAGCCTCTTGATCCCTTAGCAAAGTGGTATTCTCCTCGGCAGCCTTGGATGCTGCATTCTCAAGAGCAATCTTATCAGTAGTTAGGTTGGTGATGATCTTGTCATTTTCCTTGGTCTCTTCTTTTGAGGCAGTAAGGTCTTTCTCCACACCGAACAGCTTCTCCCGGAGGCCTTTGATGGTTTCCTCTAGAGTAGCAACTTTTGTGTTGCTTTCCTCCTGATTCTTCTTCAATTCCTCATTTGCTTCCTTTAGCATGTCAGCATTGGCAATAGCAGTGCGAAGGTCTTCGGACAGCTTTTCCTTCTCAGACTTAAGGTCTTTGATGGTGTCTGCTTGACTCCGAACTTATCTCTCTAGAGTAAGTACCGGCTGCACATTGCTTAGCAAGGAGTGGGCTATGGTGTCCTTTTCACTAGAGACAATGAAAGTTTTACCATTGAAGTTGACAGTGTTAGAGCTGCTCGGAGGAACGTAGGGCCCTGCGAAGTCGTCTTTGGGGAGGTTGAGGAAGTATTCGCCGAGTTCACCAAGACCGGTGATGTCTACTTCGTCAATGTTGAGCTCTCCTCCCTCAACTTCATCAGTATGAAAGTCCCTCAGGATCTCTTCAGCATGTGTTAGGTCAGCCTGGAAAGAAGGCTCCGGATCCCGGAGAGCAAGCTCATCTCCCTTAGCAGATTTTTTCTTCTTGGCTGCCCGGTCTGCCCCTTCACTCTCCTGCTTGCGATTCCTCTTGGAAGCCCTTGGAGGTTTTGGGAGGTCTGCTTCCTACCTTTCGGACTCTTGCTCCACTACCTGCAAAAGAGCAGCATCGATTTGGCTCTGAGCCGGTCCCTCCGGGTCTGTTGGAGTATCCTTCTCAACATCAGTAGGATTAGCATTGCTCACCACCTTTTTGCCTTTCTTTTTTCCCTTCATTTTGCTTGGGGCTTTGGCCCGACCTGGCAAGAAGAGTGTCCCATCTGCTTCATGGGACCTCTTAAGCACTGTGTCCAGAGAAGGTTGGGTAGTGAGCTCCTCCCAAGTCAGGTCTCTCCGACCTGTGGTGTTCCACAGGTGAGATCTTGCCAGATTTCCACTAGTGAAGGAATTATGGAATCGGTTCCCCCAGTTCTCTGCGGCCCAGGCATTGATTTTGCCACAAGTGACCTGTCCGGCCTTCAAGTAATCACCGAACTCCTTAGGCAGTTCTGTTAAGACAAAAGAAAGACCAATTAATTTAAGTCAACTATGAGAAGGAAGAAGTAGACAAAGATTTAAAGTAGGAAACTTACGGTCACTCCTCCACCTGCTTCTGAGGAGGCTTGGGTTCACTCCGGACTTGATCTTCTGTCCGTTTTCCCAAGCCCCACTGATAAACAAAAACTGGCTCCTCCATTTGCTCTCAGACTCCAACAGATCATCAACAACTTTGAGATCATTCCCCATATTGAAGTGGTAGAAGGGGAATTGGTGATGTTTGCAAAGATTGGCCACTGCTGCAAATTCTTCCATAGGAAGAGGGATCCCGGACAGCCTTGATGCCATGATGCATGACATCAGAGTATACCAGCCGTTGGGGCTCAGCTGGCTCGGACAGAGTTTGACCAGATGAAAATATCTGACAATCTCTGGGTCCAATGGGAATCTAAGTCCCCAATTAAATAGCTCTGTGAAGATGACTATTTCATTCAGCTTGCAATCCATAGGAGTTTCAGGATCTATGGGAATCCTTATCTTCACATTTTATGGGATCCCCCATTTTGTGCGCATTTGACCTAGTTCAGCCGTGTGGATGAAAGCATACTTGGTCTTCTGTAAGGCCAAGAGATATTTAAGTTCGATCCTGTGAAAACAAGGACATACCTTCCCTTCGAGACACTCCGGCAGCTCCGGATGTCTCAGGCATAGTTTTTCTTTGCCCTTATCTTTTTTGGCAGCAGCAGTGTTACTAGTCTGACCGGATGGCTCAGACTCAAAAGGGACCTCTTCAACAGAGTCCTCCATTTTTTCCTCCATGATCGTAGGAGGAATATCAGTGGCCCGGGGAGAATTTAAACTTGGCATAGCATTGCTTCCGGACTGCTGGTTTTCTGTGTTTTCTTGACTTCTAGTCTCAGACTGGGGCTCTGAGGCAGAAGTCTCTCTTTGGAGTGCTGGACTGTTAGCCTCCGGACCGGGTAGTCTTTCCCGGGGAGCTCTGATAGGCACTCCAGACCCAGAACTGCTATTTTTTGCCCCCGATTTTGAGGGAGTGTTCTTGGAGGCTTGCCCCTTAACCAGCCGGCTTGTCCTCTTAACAACCAGTTTCTCCGGAGAGTGCTCTGTGTCTGATCCCATTGCGAGAAAAGGAGAAGGTTTCCTAAAACTTGTGACTGTAACTCCTGGCTCGACAGTAGGCACTGACTCTTGAACTGAGGAACCATAGACTATGGGGGAGAGAGTGGATTGAAATAGTTTTTTGGGCTTAGTACCTTTAGAAGAGGACGAGCCTCGATCTGACTCTGTAGCAGAGGAGATTGGTCTGTCGACAGGCGAGGTAGGTAACCTTGCTGCGATTCGTCTTTCCTTCTCGACTTTTTGTGCCTTCTCCAACTCAGAAAGGTTGAGCCACCCGCCTTTGATCAATGCAGTCCTTGCTGTAAACATAAACTACCAAGAAAATCTTTGCTTTAGAGAGAGAAAGCTCTAAGTAAATATGCAGAATAAATATGAAAGAGATAGTAAAACAGTCGAAAGTGAGTCTAAATTTATAGTAAATCTGAAAAAGCAGTTGATTCCTAGGAGAATTCGAAAAGTTTGGCAATGATTAAAAGACAGCGCTGATGTCACCATATGTAATTAAAGAGGTTGCTTTTCGAAGAAGGTGGGTTCGAAATTCAAGGTGAAAAAAACGGCTAAAACAACCAATCAGAGTGTGACACGTGTCCCACGAACTCTGGCAAAAACCGTTTTGAATTCGTAAAGCTTTATCTGTCCGGGTAAACCCATAGACCTGTCCGGATTGAAAACTACTTCTAATGTCGGACTGTTTTTCAGGTCTCTGACAAGAATACTTGCTCAAACACCTAAAAAAGGGGCTCCTGATGAGTCCGAATTCAGCATGCTCCCCGGACGCGGACAGATCGGTCCAAGGTCTCCGGACCGGACAGATCGGACAGATCGTATGGACCGGACAGATCACTTTGAACACTATGACCATAGGACTGTTCGAACTATGACAAAAGTACTAAAAAACCTAAACACTTCTTGACTAAGCTACTTGCTCTCCTGCTTAGAGCTCATGGGTCTTTGAACATGACCTGGGTCCATTAAACATGACTCGAAAGCCCATAAGGGCCCAAACATCAGGGTATAAATACCCAACCACCTGCATTAACTAGAGGTAATGAAAATTAACTGCTACCAAGCTGCTTAATTATCTCTCTACTCTCTAAACACTTAAATACCCACATACCACCATAAAACACCAACTGAAATTACCAGCCTACCCTCAGGCGATTATTATCCACACCAATGCATAACAAACTTAGCATCATCATCATAAAATTATTGAATTGGTCAATATGTCTATCTGGATATTGTGTCCCATCAAACTTATCTAGCTTCAAAATGTCAAAGTGTTTTGGCATATGTTCGGATATGATTTTCGCGGAGAAGAATAAGACTTCCAACTATGTCCTATCTTATACAGCCCCCCTGACCTTCACTCATAACAGTGTACAAGTCTTCTTCAGACGAGTATGTGAATTGGTTACTCACACGATATTCAATATTGTGACTTCTCGAATGGATATGTATATGTGGTATAACCTGCTCTCTCTTAGCAATATTAACAACCTTATCTCATTCATCGCACCCAAGTTCTCCTTTATTTTGATTATTTATTTCTCTCTTCGAACTATTATTCCGACGAGACGTTCGATGGCTATCCTTGTGCCGATTAAAGAGATTAGTCACTATACTCATTAGAATCATATTCACGCCTACGTTTTATTTATTTTTTGAAGAATAATTGGTGTGGATAAAAATGGCCTAGGGGTAGGCAAGTAATTTCAAGTGGAGTTTTAAGGCGGCGTAAGGGTGTTTCACGGTGGTGTGAGGGTGTTTAAGGGTGTTTCAAAGTGTTTTAATGTGGAGAGAGAATTAAGCAGCTTGGCAGCAGTTAATTTTTCTTACCCATAGTTAATGCTGGTGGTTGGGTATTTATAGTATGAAATTTGGGCCCTTATGGGCTTTCGGGTCATGTTTAAAGACCCATGAGTTCTAAGCAGGAGGACAGGTAGCTTAGTCAAGAAGTGTTTAGGTTTTTTAGTACTTTTGTCATAGTTCGAACAGCCTTAGGCTCACACTGGTTCGAAGTGATCTGTCCGGTCCAAAAGTTCTGTCCGGATTTCAGAGAGAATTACACTGATCTGCCCTTCCGGGGAGTATTCTGAATTCGGACTCATCAGGAGCCCCTTTTTTAGATGTTTGAACAAGTGTCATTGTCAAAGAACTGAAAAACAGTCCGATTATAGGAAGTGGTTTTTCAATCCGGAGAGAGTTGTGGATAAACCCGGACAGACCGAACGTTACGAATTCTAAACGGATCTTGCCAGAGTTAATGGGACACGTGTCATTCTCTGATTGGTCACTTTAGCCGTTTTTTCACCTTGAACTTCGCACCACTTTCTCGAACAAGTTACCTCTTTTAAATGCCATTAATGACATCAGCGCCGTCTTCTAGTCATTGCCCAACTTTTCGGATTCTCCTAGGAATCAACTCCTTTTTTCACTTTTACTATAAATTCTAATTCACTTTTCACTATCTCATTATCTCTTTCAAATTTCACTCTGCCATTTTTACTCAGAGCTTTATCTCTCTAGAATCTTTAAAACTTTCTTGGCTGTTTATGTTTACAGCAAGAACAGCACTGATCAAGGGCGGCTGGCTTAATCTCTCGGAATTGGAGAAAGCTCAAAGAGTTGAGAAGGAAAAAAGACTTGCAGCAGGGCTACCATCGTCGCCTGTTGAGAAACCAACCCCTTCAATCGAAGAATCTGACAGAGGCTCATTTTCTTCTAAAGGTACCAAGCCAAAAAGGCTTTTTCAATCAACGCTTTCCCCCATAGTATCTGGCTCCTCAGTTCAGGAGTCGATCCCTGCTGTTGAACCGGGAGTTACTGTCACTAGTGTTAGGAAAAAATCTTCTTTCATTGCTATGGGGTCTGATTCTGACCATTCCCCGGACAAGCTAATCATGAAAAGGCCAAGTCGGTTGGTCAAAGGGCTTTCTTCTAAAAACACACCCTCGAAATTGGGGGCAAAAGATAGTGTATCAGGGTCTGGGGCAACTATAAGGGCTCCCCGGGAGAGGCCGTCAGGATTGGAAGCCAGCAGCCCACTACCCCCTAAGGAATCTTCTACCTCAGAAACTCAAATTGAGGTGAAAAGTCGAGTAAATACGGACAGCCAACAGTCCGGAGGATCAGCTCTGCCAAGCCTCAATCCTCCCCGGACTATTTCTACTGAAGCTCCCCCAACGATTATGGAGGAGAGGATGGAGGACTCCACTGAGGAGGTTAGATTTGAGTCCGAGTCCTCCGGACAGGCTGAAACTGCTATCGTTGTTGCCAAGAAGGGCAAAGAGGACTTGTATCTGAGGCGTCCGGACCTGCCGGAGAGCCTTGAAGGGAGAGTGGGGCCATGCTTTCATAAAGTGGAGTTCAAGTATCTTTTGTCTTTGTTGAAACCCAAGTACGCGTTTATCCATACTTCAGATCTGGGTAGATTGCGCACAAAGTGGTGAATCCCTGAGAACGTAAAGATAAGGATTCCTATCGATCCGGAGACCCCGATGGATTGCAAAAGGAATGAGATAGTCTTCTTCACAGGCTATTCAACTGGGGACTCAGGTTCCCACTGGACCCGGAGATAGTGCGCTATTTTCACTTGGTCAAACTCTGCCCATCACAGTTAAGCCCCAACGGTTGGTTCACCTTGATGTCATGTATTATGGCGTCTAGGTTATCTAGAATCCCTCTTCTTATGGAAGAGTTTGCAGCTGTGGCCAACTTGTGCAAACATCATCAGTTCCCCTTCTACCATTTCAACATGGGGAACGATCTTAAAGCTGTCGATGATCTCCTGGAGTCGGAGAGCAAATGGAGGAGCCAATTCTTATTTGTCAGTGGCTCATGGGAGAATGGCAAGAAAATTAAGACCGGAGAGAATCCAAGCCTCCTCAGGAGTAGATGGAGGAGTGACCGTAAGCTTCTCATCTTAAGTCTCTGTTCGAATTTCTCTTTTCTTTTAAGTTTATGCTAATTAGTTTCTCTTTTGTTTCATCAGAGCTGCCAAAGGAGTTTGGAGACTACCTGAAGGCCGGACAGGTCACCTGTGGCAAAATCAACGCTTGGGCCGCAGAGAACTGGGAGAACCGGTTCCATAAAGCCTTCACTGCTGGGAACTTAGCAAGGTCTCACCTGTGGAACACCACAGGTCGAAGAGACCTAACTTGGGAGGAGTTCTCCACCCAACCTGATGAAGACATCGTGCTGAGAAGGTCTCACGAACTGGATGGGACTCTCTTCCTTCCTGCCCGGGCCAAAGCCCCAAGTAAAATGAAGGGCAAGAAGAAGAAAGGCAAGAGGGTAGCAGGTGACGATGAGAAGGAGGCCCCAACAGACACAGAAGGACTGGCACAGGCTCAGATTGATGCAGCCCTTCTACAGGTGGTGGAACAGGAGAGCGAGAAGCAGGAAGTGAACCTCCCTAAGCCTATAAGGGCCTCTAAGAGGACTCGCAAGCAAACAAGTGAGAGCGCTGACAGGGAGGCCAAGAAGAAGAAGTCTTCCCAAGGAGATGAAGTTGCTCTCCGGGACCCGGAGCCCTCTTTCCCTACTGACCCAACATTGGCTGAAGAGATCCCAAGGGACTTGCAAGGAGAGATTCAAAGGGAGTTTACTACAGATGAAGTTGAGGGGGGAGAGCTCAACTTAGATGAAATGGACATCACCGGTCTGGGTGGACTTGGTGAATATTTTCTTGGGCTGCCTAGAGACGAGTTTGCAGGGCCCTATGTCCCTCCAAGAAGCTCCAACACAGTTAATTTCAACGGTAAGACTTTTATGGTTTCCAGTGAGAGAGATGTTATAGCCCATTCTATCCTTAGCAACGTGCAACCAATACTTACTTTGGAAAGGCAAGTCCGAAGTCAGGCAGACACCATCAAAGACCTCAAGTCGGAGAAGGAAAAACTGTCTGAAGACCTCCGGACTGCTGCCAATAAGGTTGATTTGCTCAAGGAGGCAAATGATCAGCTAAAGAAGAATCAAGATGAAAGCAACACAAAAGCTGCTTCCTTAGAAGAGACCGTAAAAGATCTCCGGGCTAAGCTGTCCGGACTGGAGAAGGACCTGACAGCCTCAAGAGGAGAAACTGCAGCAAAGGAGAAGCTTGTCACCAACCTGACCACTGACAAACTTGCTTTAGAGAATACAGTGACTCAGGATGTTGAAGAGAAAGATGCTTTGGTGAGGGATCAAGAGGCCATGATCAAGGCCAAGATCAACGCCTATGCCAGGGAGATGATCCAAAGCGAGGAGCTAATGATTCAAAAGGTAAAGTCTGATATGGTCCTCCTGTTTCATGAGAAATTCCCGAAGAGGAGACTAGGGGAATTATGGCGCTATGTGGATGATGATGATCTCCCATACTGGACCATGGTTGATGAGGGGTACTCCGGTGAGTCTTCGTCCGGTGAAGAAGAGGAAACCGGAGAGAGCCCAGGTGAGGAAGAGATTGACCCCAAGGGTAAAAAGATAGTCGAAGAGAAAAGCGATATCAAGGGCAAGAAAGTAAATGAGGGTGAGCCATCTTCAAAGGCTCAACCTTAACCAAAAATTTATTTTGTTTATCTTTTGTTCGAACTAAAGTCCTTGGAAGGCCAAGGCACTTTTTTTGTGATGCTGTCCGTATTATTCGGACAGATTTTTGTACTGTGCCCAAACTTACTCAAAAAGTCCTTGGAAGGCCAAGGCAGTTTTAAATTGTTGAATGAATATCTTATTTTGCTCAACCATCCTCTTGTTTCATTGTTTGTTTAAATAGCTGGAGTTTAAATAATTTTATTGTATTGTGAGAGTATTAAGACTTTCCGGCTAGAATTTAAGTAGCCCTTAGATCTTTTAACCCGGGTAGTATGATAAGAGACAAAATGTTTAAAAATACTTAGAGAATTTTGAAGAAGGCACCAAATTTCATTGAAAACTCTCCGTGCCACCGAAGAGGGGAAGGTATGCCCCCAAATATTTACATGGATGTTTAAACAAGTAAATATTTACATAAGTTTTATTCCAAGTACATTCGAAGGTGTTCAATATTCCAAGGGTGAGTTAAAACCCTGCCATCTTTGTCTTCCAACCAGTATGTCCCAGGCTTGATTCTTTCAACCACAGTGTACGGACCCTCCCAAGTCGGGGCCAGTTTTCCGAAGAGCTTTTCCTTAGTATGCAAGAAAACTTTCCTTAATACTTTATCTCCTGGTTGAAAATCTCTTCTTTTAACTTTAGAAGCAAACCTGCTTCTCATCAAGCCCTGATAGTGTGCCATTCTAAGATGAGCTTTCACCCGTCTTTCTTCAATCAAATCAAGCTGATTTCTAATTGCCATCTCATTAGCCTGTCCGGAGAAGTTATGAACACGAAAGGAGGGGAGTGTCTTCTCTATGGGAGCTACTGCATCCATTCCATAGACCAAGGCAAAAGGGGATTCTTGTGTTGCAGCCCCAGGTGTTGTTCGGTAGGCCCATAAAACTTCTTGTAGATAACTAGGCCACTTCCCAGCAGCCCCTTCTAAATTCTTCTTTAAACCGGACAGTATCGTTCTATTAGCCACTTCAACTTGCCCATTGGCTTGAGGGTGGAAAGGTGAAGAAAAGCAGTGCTGAATACCCCTTGAGGCACAGAAGCTTTCCATTTATCTGTTGTCAAACTGTGGCCCATTGTCTGTTGTTATTTTCTGGGGGACACCAAATCTGCAACATATGTTGGATAGAATGAATTTTATAACAGCTTTTGAGGTTGTCCCTGCCAAGGGGGCTGCTTCTATCCACTTCGAGAAGTAGTCAATGGCTACAATTATGGTTTTACGCCCTCCGGACGCCACAGGGAGAGGCCCAACTAAGTCCAATCCCCAACGAGAAAAAGGGATGGGCTCAGAAATTGATTCCAAAGGACTGGCTGGTACATGAATTTCATTGCTGTACCTCTGGCATGGGTCACACCTTCTTACCAGCTCCTTAGCATCTTTCATAATCGATGGCCAATAGTATCCGGAGAGTAACACTCTTCTTGTCAAAGCTCTAAATCCACAATGGGTTGATCCCTCACCATCATGCAATTCGGAGAGAACCATTTGTGACTCATGATCCCCTAAACAACGTAGGAGAGGTTTGCTGTAGGATTTTTTGTACAAAACTTCTCTAATCATAATGAAACCACGAGCCCTGTGTTTCAATGTTCTGGCTTGTGATTTATCCAAGGGCACGATGTCATCGGACAGATATTGTATAAGAGGAGACCTCCAGTCTCGAGGCCGATTTACTTGTACTTCAAAGACTTCCTCTTTTATACCTTCATTGAGTTGAATAGAAGGGCTTTCAAGCACATGGATCCATGGGTAGGACTCCGTATATGCTATCGTTGCTAGTGAGTCTGCTAGCTCATTTTCTGCCCGGGGGATGTGCTCATAGATAACAGCTTTAAATTTCAACGCTTCATTTTTGAGGAGGAGTAAATACTTGACCAACTGTTCCTTTCTAGCTTCTGATAGGCCCAAGGCATGGTGGACTAGCAACTGGGAGTCACTTAGTAGCTTGACTCTTTTAGCTCCACAAATGTAGGCCAATTTTAACCCAGCTATAGCTGCTTCGTATTCGGACTCATTATTGGATGCCCTGAAAGCAAAACAAATAGCCTGGAACATGTTGTCCCCGTATGGGGAAGTGAGACATATTCCTGCCCCAGATCCCATGGTACTGGATCCTCCGTCTGTTCGGACAATCCACACTTTCTTGTCTTTTGAATCAGTAGGTTGTTCGGAATCCCTATCAGAATGGAATTCAACCAGAAAGTCAGCCACAGCTTGAGCTTTTACCGCTGTTCGGGGAGCAAAGTCTATGTCGAAGTCCCCCAACTCTACTGACCACTTTGTCATTCTGCTCGAAATGTCTGCTTTTTGAAGGATATTCTTTAAAGGGAAAGAAGTTCGGACAACGATAGGATGAGCCTGGAAGTAGGGCCTCATTTTTCTTGCAGCTATTACCAAGGCCAACGCCAGTTTTTCGAGTTTCAAGTAACGCCTCTCAGCATCAATCAAGCTTTTGCTGATGTAGTACACTGGGAGATACTATACCCATCAACCTCCCTTACTAGCACAACACTGATGGCACAACTTGAAACAGCCAGATATACAAAGAGAGTCTCCCCATCAACCGGTTTGAACAAAGTCTTGGGAGAGGAAAGATGTTTCTTGATTTCATTAAATGCTTCATTACACTGTGGTGTCCATTCGAACCCCTTTGCACCCTTCAAGGTTTGAAAGAATGGAGCACACCTGTCCGAAGATCTGGAGATGAATCTGTTCAAGGCAGCCAATCTCCCCGTTAATCGCTGTACTTCTTTAATGTTTCGAGGAGGCTCCATCTGGAGCAAAGCATCGAGTTGGTCCAGGTCGGGCTGTATTCCATGCTTACTTATGATATACCCTAAGAACTTCCCGGACTGTACTCCGAACACACACTTTTCAGGGTTTAGTTTCAAATTTACTTTGGCCAAGTTGGCAAAAGTCTCCTGGAGGTCGGACAAGTGCAACTGCTCATCCATGTTTTTTACCATCATATCGTCAATGTAAACCTCCATATTTCTTCCAATTTGATCAGCAAATGCCTTGTTGACTAACCTTTGATAAGTAGCCCCAGCATTTTTCAAGCCAAAGGGCATCACCTTGTAGCAATGTAGACCCCTATCAGTGACAAACGTAGTATGCTCTTGATCTTTTGGATCTACTTGGATCTGATTGTACCCGGAGAAGGCATCCATAAAGGAGAGTAGCTTGTTCCCAGAAGTAGAGTCTACTAACTGATCTATCCGGGGGACCGGATACAAATCTTTTGGACAAGCTCGATTGAGGTCTGTGAAGTCAATGCACATACGCCATTTGCCATTCTTCTTTTTTACTAAGACAGGATTGGCAGTCCACAAAGGGTATTGAGATTCTTTAATGTGCCCCATCTTTGTGAGTCTATCAACCTCTTGTACAATGACATCAGCTTTTTCTTTTGAGAAAGCTCTCCTCTTTTGTACTACTGGTGCCACATCTCTCCGGACAGACAAGCGATGGGAAATCACCTCTGATGGAACTCCAGTAACATCAGCGTTGCACCAAGCAAAAACATGCTGATGGTCTTTTAAGAATTTCAACATTCCTTCTTTCAACATTGGTGGCATTTTGGACCCTATCTTGACACTTTTTCCTTCTTCCAAGTAGTGTGTTTCAACCTCTTCAATCGGAATCAATACTCCGGGGGTCTCTCTGGGGTCATCAATTTCACCCTCACCCCCAGAAAGGCCCTCAAACTGCTATTGATCATTTATACGGACTGCCCCCAGCGTTCGTGGAGCCAAGGCAGTGGCATAGCATTTTTTGCAACCTTTTGGCTGCTCCGGACAACCCCAACCTGCCCCTGAACAGCATACTTTAGACACTGATGGACTGTCGAAGCCACTGCATGCATCCTAGAGAGCCAAGATCTCCCTAGAATAGCATTGTAGCAGGTGGGACAATCCACCACAATGAAGAGTATTCTGACCGTTTTCTTGAAAGGGCCCCTGCCCAACAACACTTCTTCTTCAAACTCCCCGATCACATCGACTGAGCTGCCCGTGAAGCCCACGATTGACCTATCTGACTTTTGAATCACAGCTGGATTTTTCATTTTCTTGTAAGTGTCTAGGAAAAGGATATTGGCAGAGCTTCCAGTATCTACCAGAATTCGCCTTATCTCATTGCCCCCTACTGATGCTCCTATAACAACAGCATCCTCATAGGGGCCAGCAATGTTTCTTAAATCATCCCCATCAAAGACAATGAATGGGAATGAATTTGATGATTGATAAGAGGTCATGCCCCCTTCTAGCTGGGAAGCCAAATTATGAACATGCCTTTTTCTTGATGAAGTAGTAGGAGCTGTTACAGTGTCCCCTCCGAAAATTGTCAGTGACTCAAAGAATTTAATGAGCCCGGAGACCGATCTAGAACGCTCCTCTATAGCACCCACTCTGTTTCTTGTTGGATCAGGATCCAAGTATTCAGATTCCACATCAAACCTTTCAACTATTACCATAGCCCCCTCCGGGGCAGCATTAACCGGACCAGCCCGGTGAGTGTTGTCAGGCCTGTTGCCTCCTTTTCTTTTAACATATGCACCCAACTTCCCCCTTTCAATCAAATTTTATACCTCTTGTTTCAACGCTATGCAATCATCAGTGGTATGGCCAATATCATTGTGGTATTGGCAAAAGGAGTTATTACGATGCTCTCTGGGAGACTGCAAGGTTGCCGGTCTCCGGTAGTGTACCTCATCTTTTGTTTTATCAAAAATGGTGGCCACGCTTTCTTTAAGTTCTGCGAACCACTCTGGTTGGACCCATGACCCTCTTTTGTTTCTGGATTGCTGACTTTGAGCAGGAGCAGCTGGCTGGGACTGAGCTTTTCCCTTACCATGCCCCTGTCCGGTTTCTCTTGCTCTATTCCCGGACTGGTTTTGATTTGGAGTTGGTGCCACCGGGGTGGATCTCACCTGTCTGTGCACCCTGGTCTTTTTTGTTTCATCAACGTTTATTTGCTTGCCAACTTGATTCAGCAATCCTCCCCAGGTCATGGCTTTCTTCCTGGTCACCGAATCAGCCAGGTTGTCTGGGTTCAAACCTTGTCTTAGGGATGCTATTGCGACCTGTTCGAAGCAATCAGCCAACCCATTCTTTGTGTTTACAAAACGACATATGTACTCCTTTAATGACTCATTTGGCTCTTGGGCACAATGGATTATTGTGTCTCCATTGCCCTTCAGCTCCTTACTCCCCACAAACTGCCTTCGAAAGGCCACCCAAAAAGTATCAAAGTCTTTAATACAACTCTGAGGCAGGCTGTTGTACCATTTCAGAGCACTCCCCGTAAAAGATTGGGAGAATGCCCTACAGAGTAGTTTATCATCATCATCAAAATTCATCATGAAGTTCTTGAATTGCTCCAGATGATTGTCCGGATCAGTACTACCATCGTACTTCTCTATTTTGGTGCTGTCAAACCTCTTGGGGAGGTTTCCGGACAGAATTTTAGAAGACAATGGAGATTGCCTCCAATTCCTTCCACGACTGAACACAGTATCCTCATTGGGAGTTGCAAAGATATCTGGTTCATCGTGGAAGGCAAAGGGATCCATCAGCATCTTGTCCACATGCCTCCGGTTATGAGATGACCCCTTGCCAATATGCCTCTTCATTCTTCCATGATGATCTCTTTTTCTCGAATACTTCTTAACTTGCTTTTGTTTCTTCTTGGTTCGACCCTCGTCACTGCTAGAGGACAAGGATTTTTCGTTTCCCTCACTGTCCGAAGAGCTGCCCGAAGATTCTGAACTTGAGTCAGAGCTCTCCACAGGCTTGGACCGGTGAGACATTTTAGAGCTGGCATGTGTCTTTTTAGTGCTCACACGAGTTTTCGAAGCCTCAGGCTCTCGAGGGTTGTCAGTGTGATGAGCAGCTGACGCTTTGGATTTCTCTTTCATGCCCATCTTGGCCTTTTCAACCCTCAGAGCTTCTATCTCAAGCTTTAACCTGTCGCGCTCTTGGAATGTATACTCATCGTTCTCCTCCACCACTTCGAGCAAAGCTGGTGGAAGCTCTGGATTATCCGAATTCATTCGGACAGAAATTCTTTGCTTGGTTTCGAATACTTGATTCAGGCACCGTCGCCTCCCACTGTGGTCGCCAATTTGGTGTGGATAAAAATGGCCTAGGGGTAGGCAAGTAATTTCAAGTGGAGTTTTAAGGTGGCGTAAGGGTGTTTCACGGTGGTGTGAGGGTGTTTAAGGGTGTTTCAAAGTGTTTTAATGTGGAGAGAGAATTAAACAGCTTGGCAGCAGTTAATTTTTCTTACCCATAGTTAATGCTGGTGGTTGGGTATTTATAGTATGAAATTTGGGCCCTTATGGGCTTTCGGGTCAAGTTTAATGGACCCGGGTCATGTTTAAAGACCCATGAGTTCTAAGCATGAGGACAGGTAGCTTAGTCAAGAAGTGTTTAGGTTTTTTAGTATTTTTGTCATAGTTCGAACAGCCTTAGGCTCACACTGGTTCGAAGTGATCTCTCCGGTCCAAAAGTTCTGTCCGGATTTCGGAGAGAATTACACTGATCTGCCCTTCCGGGGAGTATTCTGAATTTGGACTCATCAATAATGACTTTAACTCTAACGTCGTTCATGCATATCATTGGTCTGATGAGCATCTTTTGATTCATCTTTCTCAGTTTCATACTTCATTTTTTGCGTTTAATATTTATATATCCTCTAGAAGTTCCTTCCTCCGAGTTACTAAAGTAGACTCTTCAATAACTTCATGATGAACTTTGATGATGATGATAAACTACTTTGTAGGGCATTCTCCCAGTCTTTTACGGGGAGTGCTCTGAAATGGTACAACAACCTGCCTCAGGGTTGTATTAAAGACTTTGATACTTTTTGGGTGGCCTTTCGAAGGCAGTTTGTGGGGAGTAAGGAGCTGAAGGGCAATGGAGATACCATAATCCATTGTGCCCAGGAACCAAATGAGTCGTTAAAGGAGTACATAAGTCGTTTTGTAAACACAAAAAATGGGTTGGCTGATTGCTTTGAACAGGTAGCAATAGCATCCCTGAGACAAGGATTGAACCCAGGCAACCTGGCCGATTCGGTGACCAGGAAGAAAGCCATGACCTGGGGAGGATTGCTAAACCAAGTTGGCAAGCAAATAAATGTTGATGAAACAAAAAAGACCAGGGTGCACAGACAGGTGAGATCCACCCCGGTGGCACCAACTCCAAATCAGAATCAGTCCGGGAATAGAGCAAGAGAAACCGGACAGGGGCATGGTAGGGGAAAAGCTCAGTCCCAGCCAGCTGCTCCTGCTCAAAGTCAGCAATCCAGAAACAAAAGAGGGTCATGGGTCCAACCAGAGTGGTTCGCAGAACTTAAAGAAAGCGTGGCCACCATTTTTGATAAAACAAAAGATGAAGTACACTACCGGAGACCGGCAACCTTGCAGTCTCCCAGAGAGCATCGTAATAACTCCTTTTGCCAATACCACAATGATATTGGCCATACCACTGATGATTGCATAGCGTTGAAACAAGAGGTACAAAATTTGATTGAAAGGGGGAAGTTGGGTGCGTACGTTAAAAGAAAAGGAGGCAACAGGCCTGACAACACCCACCGGGCTGGTGTGGTTAATGCTGCCCCGGAGGGGGTTATGGTAATAGTTAAAAGGTTTGATGTGGAATCTGAATACTTGGATCCTGATCCAACAAGAAACAGAGTGGGTACTATAGAGGAGCGTTCTAGATCGGTCTCCGGGCTCATTAAATTCTTCGAGTCACTGACAATTTTCGGAGGGGACACTATGACAGCTCCTACTACTTCTTCAAGAAAAAGACATGTTCATAATTTGGCCTCCCAACTAGAAGGAGGCATGACATCCTATCAATCTCCAAACTCATTCTCATTCATAGTCTTCGATGAGGATGATTTGAGAGATATTGCTGGCCCTCATGAGGATGCTGTTGTCATAGGAACATCTATAGGGGGCAATGAGATAAGGCGAATTTTGGTGGATACTGGAAGCTCTGCCAATATCCTTTTTCTAAACACTTACAAGAAAATGAAAAATCCAGCGGTGATTCAAAAGTCGGACAGGTCGATCGTGGGCTTCACGGGCAGCTCAGCCGATGTGATCGGGGAGTTTGAAGAAGAAGTGTTGTTGGGCAGGGGCCCTTTCAAGAAAATGGTTAGAATACTCTTCATTGTGGTGGATTGTCCCACCTGTTATAATGCTATTCTAGGGAGATCTTAGCTCTCTAGGATGCATGCAGTGGCTTCGACAGTCCATCAGTGTCTAAAGTATGCTGTTCAGGGACAGGTTGGGGTTGTCCGGAGCAGTCAAAAGATTGCAAGAGAATGTTATGCCACTGCCTTGGCTCCACGAACGCTGGGGGCAGCCCGTATAAATGACCAATAGCAGTTTGAGGGCCTTTCTGGGGTGAGGGTGAAATTGATGACCCCAGAGAGACCCCTAAAGTGTTGATTCCAATTGAGGAGGTTGAAACACACTGCTTGGAAAAAGGAAAAAGCGTCAAGATAGGGTCCAAAATGCCACCAATGCTGAAAAAAAGAATGTTGAAATTTTTGAAAGACCATCAGCATGTTTTTGCTTGGTGCAACGCTGATGTTACTGGAGTTCCATCAGAGGTGATTTCCCATCACCTATCTGTCCGGAGAGATGTGGCACCAGTGGTACAAAATAGGAGAGCTTTCTCAAAAGAAAAGGCTGATGTCATTGTACAAGAGGTTGATAGGCTCACAACGATGGGGCATATTAAAGAATCTCAATACCCCTTGTGGACTGCCAATCCTGTCTTGGTGAAAAAGAAGAATGGCAAATGGCGTATGTGCATTAACTTCACAGACCTTAATCGAGCTTGCCCAAAAGACTTGTATCCGGTCCCCCGGATAGATCAGTTAGTAGACTCTACTTCTGGGAACAAACTACTCTCTTTCACGGATGCCTTCTCCGGGTACAATCAGATCCAAGTAGATCCAAAAGATCAAGAGCATACTACATTTGTCGCTGATAGGGGTCTACATTGCTACAAGGTGATGCCCTTTGGCTTGAAAAATGCTGGGGCTACTTATCAAAGCTTAGTCAACAAAGCATTTGTTGATCAAATTGGAAGGAATATGGAGGTTTACATTGACGATATGATGGTGAAAAGCGTGGATGAGCAGTTGCACTTGTCCGACCTCCAAGAGACTTTTGCCAACTTGGCCAAAGTGAATTTAAAACTAAACCCTGAAAAGTGTGTGTTCGGAGTACAGTCCGGGAAAGTCTTAGGATATATCATAAGTGAGCATGGAATACAGCCCGACCCGGACCAACTCAATGCTTTGTTCCAAATGGAGCCTCCTCGAAACATTAAAGAAGTACAGCGATTAACGGGGAGATTGGCTGCCTTGAACAGATTCATCTCCAGGTCTTCGGACAGATGTGCTCCATTCTTTCAAACCTTGAAGGATACAAAGGGGTTTGAATGGACACCCCAGTGTAATGAAGCATTTAATGAAATCAAGAAACATCTTTCCTCTCCCAAGACTTTGTTCAAACCAGTTGATGGGGAGACTCTCTTTGTATATCTGGCTGTTTCAAGTTGTGCCATCAGTGTTGTGCTAGTGAGGGAGGTTGATGGGCATCCTCACCCAGTGTACTACATCAGCAAAAGCTTGATTGATGCTGAAAGGCGTTACTTGAAACTTGAAAAACTAGCATTGGCCTTGGTGATAGCTGCAAGAAAAATGAGGCCCTACTTCCAGGCTCATCCTATCGTTGTCCGGACATCTTTCCCTTTAAAAAATGTCCTTCAAAAAGCAGACATTTCGAGCAGAATGACAAAGTGGTCAGTAGAGTTGGGGGACTTCGACATAGACTTTGCTCCCCGAACAACGGTAAAGCTCAAGCTGTGGCTGACTTTCTGGTCGAATTACATTCTGATAGGGATTCCGAACAACCTACTGATTCAAAAGACAAGAAAATGTGGATTGTCCGAACAGACGGAGGATCCAGTACCATGGGATCTGGGGCAGGAATATGTCTCACTTCCCCATACGGGGACAACATGTTCCAAGCTATTTGTTTTGCTTTCAGGGCATCCAATAATGAGTCCGAATACGAAGCAGCTATAGCTGGGTTGAAATTGGCCTACATTTGTGGAGCTAAAAGGGTCAAGCTACTAAGTGATTCCCAGTTGCTAGTCCACCATGCCTTGGGCCTATCAGAAGCTAGAAAGGAACAATTGGTCAAGTATTTACTCCTCCTGAAAAATGAGGCGTTGAAATTTAAAGCTGTTGTCTATGAGCACATCCCCCGGGCAGAGAATGAGCTAGCAGACTCACTGGCAACGATAGCATATACAGAGTCCTACCCATTGATCCATATGCTCGAAAGCCCTTCTATTCAACTCGATAAAGGTGAAAAGAGGATGTTTTTGAAATACAAGTAAATCAGCCTCAAGATTGGAGGTCTCCTCTTGTGCAATATCTGTCCGATGGTATCGTGCCCTTGAATAAATCACAAGCCAGAACATTGAAGCACAGGGCTCGTGCTTTTCTTATGTTAAGAGAAGTATTATACAAAAAATCCTATAGCAAACCTCTCCTACGTTGTTTAGGGGATCATGAGTCACAAATAGTACTCTCCGAATTGCATGATGGTGAGGGATCAGCCCATTGTGGATTTGAAGCTTTAACAAGAAGGGTGCTACTCTCCGGATACTATTGGCCATCAATTATGAAAGATGTTAAGGAGCTGGTACGAAGGTGTGACCCATGCCAGAGGTACAACAATGAAATTCATGTACCAGCCATTCCCTTGGAGTCAATTTCTGAGCCTATCCCTTTTGCTCGATGGGGATTGGACTTAGTTGGGCCTCTCCCTGTGGCGTCCGGAGGGCGTAAAAATATAATTGTGTCCATTGACTACTTCTCAAAGTGGGTAGAAGCAGCTCCCTTGGCAGGGACAACCTCGAAAGCTGTCATAAAATTCATTATGTCCAACATATGTTGCAGATTTGGTGTCCCCCAGAAAATAACAACAGGCAATGGGCCACAGTTTGATAATAGAGAGATGGAGAGCTTCTGTGCCTCAAGAGGTATTCAGCACTGCTTTTCTTCACCTTTTCACCCTCAAGCCAATGGGCAAGTTGAAGTGGCTAATAGAACGATACTGTCCGGTTTAAAGAAAAATTTAGAAGGGGATGCTGGGAAGTGGCCTAGTTATCTACAAGAAGTCTTGTGGGCCTACCGAACAACACCTGGGGCTGCAACACAAGAATCCCCTTTTGCCTTGGTCTATGGAATGGATGCAGTAGCTCCCATAGAGAAGACACTCCCCTCCTTTCGTGTTCATAACTTCTCCGGACAGGCTAATGAGATGACAATTAGAAATCAGCTTGATTTGATCGAAGAAAGACGGGTAAAAGCTCATCTTAGAATGGCACACTATCAGGGCTTGATGAGAAGCAGGTTTGCTTCTAAAGTTAAAAGAAGGGATTTTCAACCAGGAGAAAAAGTATTAAGGAAAGTTTTCTTGCATACTAAGGAAAAGCTCTTCGGAAAGCTGGCCCCAACTTAGGAGGGTCCATATACTGTGGTTGAAAGAATCAAGCCTGGGACATACTGGTTGGAAGACAAAGATGGCAGGGTTTTAACTCACCCTTGGAATATTGAACACCTACGAATGTACTTGGAATAAAACTTGTGTAAATATTTACTTGTTTAAACATCCTTGTAAATATTTGGGGGCATACCTTCCCCTCTTCGGTGGCACGGAGAGCTTTCAATAAAACTTGATGCCTTCTTCAAAATTCTCTAAGTATTTTCAAAATTTTGTCTCTTATCATACTACCCGGGTTAAAAGATCTAAGGGATATTTAAATTCTAGCCGGAGAGTCTTAATGCTCTCACAATACAATAAAACTACTTAAACTCCAGCTATTTAAACAAATGATGAAAGAAGAGGATGGTTGAGCAAAATAAGATATTCATTCAACAATTTAAAACTGCCTTGGCTTTCCAAGGACTTTTTAAACAAGTTTGGGCACGGTACAAAAATCTGTCCGAATTATACGGACAACATCACAAAACAAATTATAGGTTAAGTTTGAGCCTTTGAAGATGACTCACCCTCATTCGCTTTCTTGCCCTTGATGTCGCTCTTCTCTTCGACTATCTTTTTACCCTTGGGGTCAATCTCTTCCTCACCTGGGCTCTCTCCGGTTTCCTCTTCTTCACCGGACGAAGACTCACCGGAGTACCCCTCATCAACCATGGTCCAGTATGGGAGATCATCATCATCCACATAACGCCATAATTCCCCTAGTCTCCTCTTCGGGAATTTCTCATGAGACAGGAGGACCATATCAGACTTTACCTTTTGAATCATTAGCTCCTCGCTTTGGATCATCTCCCTGGCATAGGCGTTGATCTTGGCCTTGATCATGGCCTCTTGATCCCTCACCAAAGCATCTTTCTCTTCAACAGCCTGAGTCACTGCATTCTCTAAAGCAAGTTTGTCAGTGGTTAGATTGGTGACAAGCTTCTCCTTTGCTGCAGTTTCTCCTCTTGAGGCTGTCAGGTCCTTCTCCAGTCCGGACAGCTTAGCCCGGAGATCTTTTACGGTCTCTTCTAAGGAAACAGCTTTTGTGTTGCTTTCATCTTGATTCTTCTTTAGCTGATCATTTGCCTCCTTGAGCAAATCAACCTTATTGGCAGCAGTCCGGAGGTCTTCGGACAGTTTTTCCTTCTCCGACTTGAGGTCTTTGATGGTGTCCGCCTGACTTCGGACTTGCCTTTCCAAAGTAAGTATTGGTTGCACGTTGCTAAGGATAGAATGGGCTATAACATCCCTCTCACTGGAAACCATAAAAGTCTTACCGTTGAAATTAACTGTGTTAGAGCTGCTTGAAGGGACATAGGGCCCTGCAAACTCGTCTCTGGGCAGCCCAAGAAAATATTCACCAAGTCCACCCAGACCGGTGATGTCCATTTCATCTAAGTTGAGCTCTCCCCTCTCAACTTCATCTGTAGTAAACTCCCTTTGAATCTCTCCTTGCAAGTCCCTTGGGATCTCTTCAGCCAATGTTGGGTCAGTAGGGAAAGAGGGCTCCGGGTCCCGGAGAGCAACTTCATCTCCTTGGGAAGACTTCTTCTTCTTGGCCTCCCTGTCAGCGCTCTCACTTGTTTGCTTGCGAGTCCTCTTAGAGGCCCTTGTAGGCTTAGGGAGGTTCACTTCCTGCTTCTCGCTCTCCTGTTCCACCACCTGTAGAAGGGCTGCATCAATCTGAGCCTGTGCCAGTCCTTCTGTATCTGTTGGGGCCTCCTTCTCATCGTCACCTGCTACCCTCTTGCCTTTCTTCTTCTTGCCCTTCATTTTACTTGGGGCTTTGGCCCGGGCAGGAAGGAAGAGAGTCCCATCCAGTTCATGAGACCTTCTCAGCACGATGTCTTCATCAGGTTGGGTGGAGAACTCCTCCCAAGTTAGGTCTCTTCGACCTGTGGTGTTCCACAGGTGAGACCTTGCTAAGTTCCCAGCAGTGAAGGCTTTATAGAACCGGTTCTCCCAGTTCTCTGCAGCCCAAGCGTTAATTTTGCCACAGGTAGTCTGTCCGGCCTTTAGGTAGTCCCCGAACTCCTTTGGCAGCTCTGTTAAAACAAAAAGAAACTAATTAGCATAAACTTAAAGAAAAGAGAGATTTGAACAGAAGCTTAAATTAAAAACTTACGATCACTCCTCCATCTACTTCGAAGAAGGCTAGGATTCTCCTTGGCCTTGATTTTCTTGCCATTTTCCCATGAGCCACTGACAAACAAGAATTGGCTCCTCCATTTGCTCTCCGACTCCAGGAGATCGTCAACAGCTTTAAGGTCATTCCCCATGTTGAAATGATAGAAGGGGAACTGATGATGTTTACACAAGCTGGCCACAGCTGCAAACTCTTCCATAAGAAGAGGGATTCCAGATAACCTAGACGCCATAATACATGACATCAAGGTGAACCAGCCATTGGGGCTTAACTGTGATGGGCAGAGTTTGACCAAATGAAAATAGCGCACTATCTCCGGGTCCAGTGGGAACCTGAGTCCCCAGTTAAATAGCTCCGTGAAGAAGACTATCTCATTCCTTTTGCAATCCATTGGGGTCTCCGGATCGATGGGAATCCTTATCTTTACGTTCTCAGGGATTCCCCACTTTGTGCGCAATCTACCTAGATCTGAAGTATGGATGAACGCGTACTTGGGTTTCAACAAAGCCAAAAGATACTTGAACTCCACTTTATGAAAGCATGGCCCCACTCTCCCTTCAAGGCTTTCCGGCAGGTCCGGACGCCTCAGATACAAGTCCTCTTTGCCCTTTTTGGCAACAACGATAGCAGTTTCATCCTGTCCGGAGGACTCGGACTCAAATCTAACCTCCTCAGTGGAGTCCTCCATCCTCTCCTCCATAATCGTTGGGGGAGCTTCAGTAGAAATAGTCTGGGGAGGATTGAGGCTTCGCAGAGCTGATCCTCCGGACTGTTGGCTGTCCGTATTTACTCGACTTCTCACCTCAATTTGAGTTTCTGAGGTAGAAGATTCCTTAGGGGGTAGTGGGCTGCTGGCTTCCAATCCTGACGGCCTCTCCCGGGGAGCCCTTATAGTTGCCCCAGACCCTGATTCACTATTTTTTGCCCCCGATTTTGAGGGTGTGTTTTTAGAAGAAAGTCCTTTAACCAACCTACTTGACCTTTTCATGATTAATTTGTCCGGGGAGTGGTCAGAATCAGACCCCATAGCAATGAAAGAGGATTTTTTCCTAACACTTGTGGCAGTGACTCCCGGTTCAACAACAGGAATCGACTCTTGAACTGAGGAGCCAGATACTATGGGGGAAAGCGTTGATTGAAAGAGTTTTTTAGGTTTTGTACCTTTAGAAGAAGATGAACCTCTGTCAGATTCTTCGATTGAAGGGGCTGGTTTCTCAACAGGCGACGCTGGAAGCCCTGCTGCAAGTCTTTTTTCCTTCTCAACTCTTTGAGCTTTCTCCAATTCAGAGAGGTTAAGCCAGCCACCCTTGATCAGTGCTGTTCTTGCTGTAAACATAAACAGCCAAAAGAGTTTTGAAGGTTCTAGAGAGATAAAGCTCTGAGTAAAAATGGCAGAGTGAAATTTGAAAGAGATAATGAGATAGTGAAAAGTGAATTAGAATTTATAGTAAAAGTGAAAAAAGAAGTTGATTCCTAGGAGAATCCGAAAAGTTGGGCAATGATTAGGAGGCGGCGATGATGTCATTAATGGCATTTAAAAGAGGTAACTTGTTCGAGAAAGTGGTGCGAAGTTCAAGGTGAAAAAACGGCTAAAGTGACCAATCAGAGAATGACACGTGTCCCATTAACTCTGGCAAGAACCGTTTAGAATTCGTAACGTTCGGTCTGTCCGGGTTTGTCCACAACTCTCTCCGGATTGAAAAACCACTTCCTATAATCGGACTGTTTTTCAGTTCTTTGACAAGGACACTTGTTCAAACATCTAAAAAAGGGGCTCCTGATGAGTCCGAATTCAGAATACTCCCCAAAAGGGCAAATCAGTGTAATTCTCTCCGAAATCCGGACAGAACTTTTGGACCGGACAGATCACTTCGAACCAGTATGAGCCTAAGGCTGTTCGAACTATGACAAAAGTACTAAAAAACCTAAACACTTCTTGACTAAGCTACCTGTCCTCCTGCTTAGAACTCATGGGTCTTTAAACATGACCCGGGTCCACTAAACTTGACCCGAAAGCCCATAAGGGCCCAAATTTCATACTATATATACCCAACCACCAGCATTAACTATGGGTAAGAAAAATTAACTGCTGCCAAGCTGCTTAATTCTCTCTCGACATTAAAAACACTTTGAAACACCCTTAAACACCCTCACACCACCGTGAAACACCCTTACACCGCCTTAAAACTCCACTTGAAATTACCAGCCTACCCTCAGGCTACTTTTATCCACACCAATGATTATTCAAGGATGGTGTGGGTTTACTTTCTGAAAACGAAAGTTGAGGCATATTCAACCTTTTTCAAATGAAAGACGATGATTGAGAAGCAAACATGAAGAAAAATCAAACGTCTTAGGATAGATAATAGGTTAGAATATTGCAATCGTGAGTTCAGCGAGTTCTGCAAAGCTGAGGGAATAGTACGCCATCGCACTTGTTCTAGAACACCACAACATAAAGGAGTTGCATAAAGAATGAACAAAACACTTTGTGACAAGGCACGAAGTATTCTCTCGCATTCCGGTGTGGGAAAGGATTTTTGGGCTGAAGCTATCAATACAGCGTGTTACTTGGTGAATCGGTCTCCATCAACAGCTATTTATTGTAAAAATCCTTTTGAGATTTGGTTTGGATCGTCGGCTGATTATGAACATTTGAGGTTGTTTGGTTGTTCTGCGTATGCTCATGTGAGATATGGTAAGCTTGAGCCGAGGGAAAAAAGGTGCATATTTCTTGGATATGCTACTGGAGTGAAGGGATATAGGTTATGGTATACCTCTCCAAAGTCTCCAGGTTTTCTCATCAGTAGCTTGTTGACTTGCCTAAAGGACAGAAGATAGTAGGCAGTAAATGGGTGTTCAAGAAAAAAGAAGGTAATCCAGGGGTTGAGGCATCTCGATTCAAAGCAAGACTGGTCGCTAAGGGTTTTACTCAAAGGGAAGGAATCGACTTCAATGAAGTGTTTTCTCCAGTGGTGAAGCATAGTTCGATTCGAGTATTGTTGGCCATAGTAGTTTTGCAAGATTTAGAGTTTGAGCAGTTAGATATGAAGACTGCGTTTCTACATGGTGAATTGGAGGAGTAAATCTACATGAGACAACCAGAGGGATTTATCGAACCTAATATGGAGGACAAAGTTTGTCTGCTGAAAAAGTCATTGTTTGGTTTGAAACAATCACCTAGGCAATGGTACAAACGTTTTGATACATTCATGGTGTCAAAAGGTTTTACGAGGAGTCCATATGATAGTTTTGTGTATCATCAAAAGATGTCAGATGATTCTTATGTTTACTTGTTGTTGTATATGGATGATATGCTTATTTCTGCTTGTAGTATGTCACACAGTGTGCAGTTAAAGACGCAGTTTAGTGCCGAGTTTGAGATGAAAGATCTGGGTAGAGCAAAGAAAATTCTTGGTATGGATATTATCGGGAAAAGAAATTTAGGATCATTACACTTGTCTCAACGAAGCTATATTGAGAAAGTGTTACAACGATTCAACATGTTTGATGCTAAAGCAGTTAGCATTCCATTTTCTACTCATTTCAAGTTGTCTGCAGTAGGAGCGACCAAGGACGATGTTGAGTTGGAACAAATGTCGAAGGTTCCATATGCAAGTGCAGTTGGTAATATCATGTATGCTATGGTATGCACACGTCCTGATATTTCACATGCGGTTAGTGTAGTTAGCAGGTACATGGGATGTCCTGGGAAAGAACACTGGCAGGCAGTGAAATGGATACTTCGGTATCTTAAGAATACTGTGAACATTGGCTTAACCTTTAACAAGACCGATATTGGTGAATCGCTGAATGATATTGCAGGATCATTGGTTGGTTTTGTTGATTCTAATTTTGCATGTGATATGGATAAAAGAAGATCTCTGACATGATATGTATTTACTCTAGCTGGGAGTGCGATCAGTTGGAAAGCACAGTTGCAAGCTACTGTAGCTTTGTCTACAATAGAGGCAGAGTGCATGGCGGTAACAGAAGCAGTTAAAGAGGCAATATGGTTGCAAGTTTTGGTGGCATATTTGGGCTTCGATAGGACTACTACAAAAGTATTTTGTGACAGTCAAAGCGTCATACACCTTATAGTGAACCAAATGTACCATGAGCGTACAAAGCACATAGATGTCAGGTATCATTTTATTTGTGATATAATATCAAAGGGAATTGTTGATGTGAAGAAAATGTCTACACACGATAATCCAGCAGATATAATGACCAAGGCAGTATCCAGTTCGAAAGTTTAGGGAGTGCCTAAACTAGATTGGTGTTCGCAGTATAGAGTGAATGCCTGAGGGGAATTTGGTGAGTCAGAAGAAGAGAAGTTTCTTTGTTGATAGTGAAGAAAGGATATTCGCCTCAAGGGCAAGATTTGTTATGAATGAGTCGAATAGTGCCTTGACAGTGTACTATGTCCAGCAGTACAGTTTTGTGTCTGTGATAGTGATATTGTGCCTTGACAGTGTATTCTGTTCGGCAGTACAAATAAGTGTTGTGACTGTATCATGTTAGTCTTGTGGTATGAGCCCATTAGGCCCATTGTCTAGTAAGTCTATTAATTCCCTATAAATAGACTACTAGGACTACACAAAACACAATCTGAAATCTGTAACATTTTCTATCATAGTGAAACTATTTTCTCTGGCGGCGCCCGTGGACGTAGACAATTTTTGAACCACGTTAAATTTTGTGTTCATTCAAGTTTTTCCTTTGTATATGTTTTGTGCTTGAGCCATTTTGATAATTGCATAGTAATTTAATAACATCTTCATTAATGAAAAATTACAAAATGATGGGCCAACAATCTAGCAAGATGTAGGCTCGAGGCAAACTTAACGATGTACTACTTATGATGAGATGGGTATTAATTGGAAGCATGATTTTTCTAAGTAATACGAGTCAAAGATTCGTGTGGACAAGGTTAGTTCGATTTATTTACAAGTCTTAATGAAGCAATTTCTAAGAAATATTGTTAGCACGCCCCGAGATCCAAGTTATGACATTGTTAGAAAAAATAATTATTTGGAATGTAATGCATCAATTGGATTCTCGACTATAAAAGAGGTTTTATACCATGCGAGGAAACTCTAAAATGAAAAAATGATAAAAACATGTACATACATTGACCACATTGAAAGTGACTTAAGTTAGACAACAAAATATTAGGCCAAAACACAAAGTTGTACTAATAAGAATGTATTTTACATAAAATACATGAATTGGAACCTTATAAAGAAATAAATTCCAAAATATTAAATTAGGTGAAAAACTAAAAAAAAAAGATTAGAGATAAATTAAAAAACACCACGTCTAGTTTGTAATAATCATTTGTAAGCAAAATTAGTGAGTGTGTTCATCATTAATATATAACTCATTAAATTTATTATTAGTGTTTTAATTTGTTAAGTGAAATAAGTCCTTAAATTGTACACAATCAAGTATTATAGAACTTTCATAAACATCCACATACCACCTGAGAAGTTTACTATGTTATTATTACTATCTAAAATAATATTCTCTTTCATTCTACAAACCTATTACTGATTAAGACCATTATTGATTCGTTCTACAAATCTATTACTGATTAAGACCTAACAAACTTAATAAACTGTGTACCTAAAATAACATTTTATATAAAATCATCAAATGCATGTACACATTCTCTTTCATTTATTATGTTTTAATTTTAATTTTTAAGGGTTCGTATATTTTAAAGCGGTAATTCGGAAAAAAATAATCCGAAAATACCATTGGTTTTGTTTTTTAAAAGGAACAAAACTAGATCTATTCATTATATTTTTTGTATATTTTAATCTCGAGCCTAATTAACCATTGTCTCGTAACTACCTTTTGGGTCTCGCATCTATCAACTAAAAATTATATTTTATACTAGTTTATGATTATATGATTTAACATGGGGTATGGCTATATATACCCAAAACGGGTTTAAGTATACCAAAAAACAACAGTTGACTTTCGATTGACTTTTTTTTGACATTTTTACCCTCCATCAGAAAATTAATATCTAAACTGCCATTAAGTAAAAAAAAACTACTAAGTGTATCCTGAGTATACCCAATTCACCAAAAGTCTTATTTCGCTATGTATACCCAAACAAACACTCTTCTTTGCTGAATTTACTATCCAAATAGTATAGTTTTTTAAAAATTTTGAACCTAATTCAAACTTCCTAAGAAAATCAAGAACATTCAAACTAAAACACAAAATCGATCATGTCGGAAGCAGAACTAGGGATCAGCGTGGAGGAGTTGATGTCGCTGGAGAGAAGGAATGATGAATTTTTGCCAGAAAAAGAGATTGAGTCGCCGGAGAAGGAGCCATGGTCGCCGGAAACGCCACCACCGTCGCCGGCAAAGGTATTGAAGAACCCGGCGAACCATGCACCATCGGTTCCATGGGCAGGAACCGATGGTGCATGGTCACGTAGCCGGTCGGTTCCACAGCCCCAGCACCACCGGTGCTGAGGCCAAGAACCGGTGGACCTGGGGCCTCAGTCCGCTCGGTTCTGAGGCCCTAGCACCACCGGTTCATGGCCTCAGCACCGGTGGTGCTTATGGCCGTGTCCGGCCGGTTCTGAGGCCTAGAACCACCGGTTTTAGGCCTCAGAACCTTGGATTTTCGCATGTTTTTCGAAAAAAAGCCTGACTTTTTTATGTTGTTAACTATACTTGAATTTTTATTGTGCTTTTTTGTTGTGTAACAGGGGACGGATGTCGCAAGTGGGACTGAGGCACCTTCTGCTACCGATTATAGTCATTTGTTCTTCACTACCGAGTTCTACACACACGACGCGTTGGTGAAATGGGTTACGAAGATCGGAAAACTTTATGGTATGGTTATCAACATAAGTCGGCGCGACAAAGCAAACAGCTGAAAAAGTCCGAGAGTTTATTTCCAGTGTGAGAGGGGGGGTAAATATATTCCAAGGGTTGCAGAAAAAGACCGCAAACGGAAGTCTACAGGAACGAAAAAGATTGACTGCCTATTTCAGCTTCTCGGGTCAATGGTTGCCCCAGATCAATGGAAGTTAGAAGTAAAATGTGGTACTCATAACCATGACACTTCTATACATCTAGATGGTCATTCTTTTGCTGGCCGTTTGAATGATGAAGAGATGGAATATGTTGAACGAGCGACCTTCATTGGTACTAACCCCAGAGATATACTGAATGGTGTGAAGAAATTGAACGAAGATAATGTTTCTACCATGCGAACAATCTACAATGCACGACAGAAAAATCAGGTTCTAAAGAAGGCGGGTAGGTCACAACTTCAGTTCTTGTGGGGTGAGCTTAAGTCACACAATTATTATGAATGGCATAAATCTGGTGAAGACGATGGACAAATCATTACAGATTTGTTTTTTGCCCATCCTGTCAGTGTTGACCTTTTGCGCACATTTCCGATAGTTTTGATTATGGATAGTACATATAAAGTGATACGATATGGTATGCCATTTTTCGAGATAGTGGGTGTGACGTGTACTGGATTGACTTTCTGTGCGGCATTTGCCTTCATGTCGGGTGAGAAGTTAAACAACTTCAAATGGGTATTAGAGTGTTTGAAATCGTTGATTTCCGTTCATGGAATTGAAAAACCGTGGGTCATCCTAACCGACAGAGATTTAGCATTGATGAATGCTATAGAAGTGGTATTCCCAGAGACAACGCATATGTTATGTCGCTGGTGAAGAGTAGAAAGATGGTCCGAGGGTGATTTTGTTATGTGAGGATTTGTTGATAGAGGATTTGGTGGTAGAGTAAAACTTGAATATTAGATCTAGAGAGAGAAAATGCTAAAAAAGTAGAGAGAGAAAGTCGTACTATTCATCATGAAATTCGTGAAGCGTGTGTGGTCCTTTTATAGTACAATTGTGGATCCCACACGCTTTAATTTGGTTTAATTACAACTTTTGGTCCCTACTTTAAGGTTCCTTCCTATTTTGGCTATATCTTTGCAACTAACGCATTTCGGCCCTTATACATTTATTCCTATGCATTTTGGCCCTTATACATTTATTTCTATGCATTTTGGCCCTTATACATTTATTTCTATGCATTTTGGCCCTTATACATTTATTTCTATGCATTTTGGCCCTTATACATTTATTTCTATGCATTTTGGCCCTTGTCTTTTATTCTTCCTTATCAGTAGCCCCCCAGTCTTAGTAAAAATCGTTTTGCTAAGACTGAAAAATTCTCCTATCAGGCCAAAATCATTACTCCTTCGAACTACATGAGTCCTTCGAACAGGAGCTTCGCAAAACCCCTTCGATAAACCATCTCTTTGACCCGCTTATAAACCTCCTCGAATATTTGAAAAAGGCCTCTTCGAACTTCTACTGTACTGAGTAGCCCCCTCAATCCTTGCAACATTTTAAGCAAAATGGTCGTCGGACAATTATGTACTTAGGCGAAAAATGGTGCTAGGATTGATGATGTCACTGCACAAATACCAACGTCAGCATACCTTTGGAGAAACGGTACCCATTCTTTTGTCAGAAAACTCTTCCGCTTCCCATAACAATCTCTGACACAAGACTCTTCATCTTCTGCTATAGCTAGGTTGCCATACATTGTTCACCTATAAGGACCATCATACCCCTAGGCAAACAACATAAAAATGTCCCCGGGCTCCATTTGCCAAAGAAGCCCATTAATCTTCTATAAATACCAACCTCTCCCTTCATTAATGCAACTTCTGTTCAATTATTTCTAGAGAGATAAAGCTGGCGCACAAACCTCGTCGAATTCCTGAGTGGCTGTTGATTAGTAAACGGTTCGAAGAGAGGGTTGCCGCTGGTGAAGACGTAAGGCCTCATCCCCCACCGTTGACTACAACCTTCTTCGGTGCTTGGCCTCCTTCGAACAATGCGACCGCCATTATACCTCGTGAAGTAGCTCGTCAAAGCTTACTCAGCGAAACAAACCCGCCTAGAGAAATGGGCAAAGATAGGTCACACAAACATTCATCAGGTTCGAAGAGGAAGAAATCCCATAGAGACAGAAAAGGTTCGCATGATCGAAAGCGAGCCAAGGAAGCTCCCCTAACCATTCGAGAACCAGCTGCCCCAACCAATACTGAACATCCTCCCCTAAGATCTTCAAGCCCTCGACGGACTTCAAGGAGTCCTCCTCGAAACCCAGCTAATCCTAGACAGACTTCGAGGAGTCCTCCTCGAAACCCAGCTAATCCTCGACGGACTTCGAGGAGTCCTCCCCGAAACCCAAACCAAAGTGGCTCTTCTAGCCCTCCTCGAAAACAAAATCAGCAACAGACTTCAGGAAGTTCTCCTCAAAATCAAAATCAACAGCAGAACTCTGGAAGTCCTCCTCGACATCCAGACCGTTACCATGATGCTGGCAGTCCTCTTCAAAGACATGGAACAGATGTTTTTAGTCTGCCCTCCACACCATCCATGACCATTCATGGTACTCAGTTCTCCCCCTCAAGGACCCTCATTACCGACGAAGATATGCGTGTCTTACATGAACAAACTTTAGATCCCCAAATTACCAAGCCTCTTAATAAATCCTTTGGTCAGAAATTGCCCATTATTCCTCCTTCAGGCCCTTCGAACGGTGCAACATCCTCTTCGACAATGTTAGAGGAACAAGCTCGCCAGATTGCTCCCAAATTAAAAGGAGATATTGTGCTTCCCTTGGAGTTAGACAATATTGCCGGCAATAATATTAGAGGCATTGAGAATAAGCACATGGTGGCCCTTGCCAATATCAAGTATAAGTATTTTTCGGAGGCAGAAGAGACAATGCTTAGGGCTCGATGGGGCATTCCTTCTTACATTAATATCAGATTTCCCTCCGAAGGAGAGACGCCCTTATCTGTGAGGGATCACGAGGTGGTGGTCTACACAGAAATCGTGAACTGGGGGCTAAGGTATCCCTTAGACCCCTTCTTTATTGAATACCTGTCAAAAATAGATCTCTGTCCCTCACAAGTTGGGCCCAACATGTGGTTCACATTAATGGCTTGCATAATGGCCTCAAGGCTTTCAGGCCAATAATTTTTGCTAGAACAAATCATTGGTCTGGCTGGTCTTGCTCGAAACCCTTACTTCCCCTTCTACTCAATGACATTCAACCGGGGGCAAAAAGTATTAAAGGATCTCTTGGAGACAGACAAAAAATGGAGGCAACAGTTCCTCTTTTTCTCTGGTTGCTGGGAGACCGGCTCCCAAGCCACTCCTTCGAATCCACATAAGCTCTCCTTGAAATGGACCATGAAATGTAAGTACTCATCGAATCATTATACGCCCTCGAATTTAAAATTTGTCAGTCTACATTTCTCTAAGTTTATTACTCCTTCGAATCTCATAGTTGCCTTCGAAAAATTGACACCCTCGAAGACACATGTATCTTCGAACAGCATATTCTGTGTAACCATTCTTTTCCTTTGTTATTTGCTTCAGCTATGACCGGAGTATCCAAACCCTACACCGACTACGTCGAAGGAGCTACCACTGTTTTCACTAACCTTCGCTTGTGGGCGAAAGAACAGTGGGACAATCGTTTTCGCCGTTGCTTTGTCGATGAGAACTTGGCCAGAAGTCGACTCTGGAGGCTTGATCCTCTGGATCGTATAAGTATGAGGAGCCTAATGACTCCGCCTTCTGAACGAGAAGTGCTAGAGCGATGCAGCAAGCAGGATGTGACAATCTATCTGCCCAAACGCTCTCGCTCGCAAAGTCACCTGGACGAACCCCCAGAAGATGAAGCTATACCACCTCAGCCAACAAATCCCAAACCAGTCACTAAGACTAAAAAACCAAACTCTTCGAAGAATATAGGGGCTTCGAATTCTAGTAACCTTCGAACAACTGAGGCCCCTCGAACAGCTGAAACCCCTCGATCAAATGTTGCTGCTTCAACAAATCCCACTCCTTCGCCCCCTGCTACCATCCTTCCACCAAAGAAAGATAACAAGAAAAAGGACTTGAAGGGAAAGGGCATTCTTCTTGAGCCCATCGAAGAACAATCTGAGGGAGGAGAAACTCCTGATAACAACGAAGGGACTAACTTCGAAAGAGAAGTCCAAGATGGTGCAGTTGATGCTGAAAACAGGGGTGGCCTATCACCCAAGGAAACCTCCTACCAATCTTTGCACTCTCCTCTAACTGAGGCGTCTCACCCAGCCTCCTTCGAAGGCAGTCCAAGGCTGGCTCCTATCCCTGCCCCTCGAGCAAACCCTCCATTACTCGTTCACCCTGATGTGGTCTGTGGTAATTTTTCTGAATTCGATTCTGCAGATTTAGGGTCTCCTTCGAGCTCCTTCAAGGTCCCCTTAGACGATGAGTTTTCAATGAATCTGCGAAGGCTGCTGCATACTTCAGTAAATCGAGGAAAGAAGATGCGTCATCTCGAAAAGTGCAAAAATCACTATAAGTTAAAAGCATCAGTTGCTGCCGCTAAGCTCGAGGAAGCCAAGAAGGAGTATGCAGTGGTCGAAGGCCAAGCTGATGCCTTATACGAACGTCTTTCTGCCGCTGAGAATTATGTGACAATAATAGAGCAATGTTGCCAGAAAGAGAGGGACGTATACAAGAAAAAGACTGATGCCCAAGAGATGATGATATCTGAATACAAGAAGGGGCATCGCAAGGCCTGCGATGGATTTGAGCAGTGTACTGAGGCTATTCGAAAGGTAGTCGAAGAGCGCGATAATTTGGAGAGGAAGATCAGATGTTTCCCAGCAGAGATCGAAGAGGCAAAGGAAAAGGGTGCAGATGCTTATGCTGCCACATGTTCGAAGACTTTACAAGCTCGAGATGCTGCCACTCGAGCCGGCTTATTGACCCAAATATATACCGATCACCCCGACTATGAACTGGGGCCTTTCTGGAAGCTTGTCCCCCCAGAACTTCGCCCACCCCAAATAATTGTAAGTGAGAGTGAAGACTCAGAAAATGAAGAAAGTGATACCTCAAAAGGTGCGGAGTGAACAAAGTTGCTGTGGGTAGTTTTTTTTGTGTAAGGCCCCAAAAAAGGCCTCTTTTTGTAATGGTTGGAAGCTGTTGTGCTGTTCCAATGAGTACTTGGATATTTAACTCATCAATGTATTGTTCTTCGAACTTATTATTTCACCAGCCCTTCGAACAATGAGCATTTGGATAAATTCACTAATTCTTTTGGCCTTCGACAATATTTAACTTAGACAAAGTTAGCAGGTTTTATATGTATCATTAGGCCTTCGAACTCCAAGTTACTTGGCCTTCGAACAACTTTTACTTAGACAGATTTAGCAAGTTTTATACCTGCCATTTTAGCCTTCGAATGCCAATTTTATTTGGCCGTCGAACAATTATTACTTGGATATTTTTAACAAGTTTTATACTTGCCATGAGGCCTTCGAATTTCAACCCATTTGGTCTTCGAACAATTATTACTTAGATAAATTTACCAAGTGTTATATTTGCCATAAGGCCTTCGAATGCCAATCTGTTTGGTCGTCGAACAATTTGTAGGGTCCCCGAAAAGTAAAAAATAAAAAAATTATTGTAAGGAAAAAGAAAATTCTCGATTCATTACTGAGAGTGGCTTCGATGCACACCTTAAAGTGATCCGGAAAATAGTTCGAAGGCCTTAAATCATTGTGGCATACCTTATTGTAAGCCAAAGAATAGTTTGAAAGTCCCAAAACATCGTGGCGCACGTTAAACCGACCCGATGAATAGTTCGAAGAACGGAAATTCGAGGCACATGTTAATGTGACTCAAAAAATAGTGCGAGGGACAACAATTCGAGGCACATGTGACTGTGACTCAAAAAATAGTGTGAGGGACAACAATTCGAGGCACATGTGACTGTGACTCAAAAAATAGTGTGAGGGACAACAATTCGAGGCACATGTGACTGTGACTCAAAAAATAGTGTGAGGGACAACAATTCGAGGCACATGTGACTGTGACTCAAAAAATAGTTGAAGGCAAAGAAATGTTGTATTAATGGGATCATCGAAACACCTCGTTAAAACCTTCCTGTGCCTAACAGGGTAGGAAAGAGTGTGTCCTCACCAAAAAATTTCCCGAGGGATACATAGACAGTGAAAAGAAATACAATATTTTCTCCGAACTCTGCTAATCGAGGTACAACTTTAAATGCTCAATATTCCAAGGTAGGCGGAGATATCTTCCGTCTTTATCTTTCAACCGATAAGTGCCTGGTTTTATCCTTTCGGTGACCTCATAAGGGCCTTCCCAATTAGGGCCCAGCTTCCCCAAACTCTTGTCCTTAGTGTGTAAGAAAATTTTCCGTAGGACTTTGTCCCCCACCTGAAAGTCCCTATGGTTGACTTTGGATGCATATCGGCTCCTCATAAGAGTTTGATAGTGCAGGGAAGCCAAATGTGCCCGCTGCCTCTTTTCCTCCACCACGTCTAAAGCCAATGCTCTATGCTCTTCATTGATGTTCGAGTCATAAGTTGCTATTCGATGTGAAGGGAAGAGGATCTCCGGAGGGACCACGGCATCCATTCCATAAACTAAGGCAAAAGGGGACACAGCGGTGGCTGTTCGTGGGGTCGTTCGATATGCCCACAACACCTCCTGTAAATAGTCGGGCCATTTCCCCGCCTTGCCTTCTAGGTTCTTTCTCAACCCGTCGAGGATGGTGCGATTAGTTACCTCCACCTGGCCATTTGCCTGAGGGTGAAATGGTGCCGAGAAACATTGTCGTATACCCCTGGATACACAAAAACTCTGAAATTCTTTGTTATCAAACTGCGGTCCATTATCCGTTGTAATCTGCAATGGTACACCAAAACGACAACAGATGTTAGACAAAATAAATTTGATCACGTCCTTGGCTTTCGTCCCAGCGAGTGGCTCAACTTCCACCCACTTAGAAAAATAATCAACAGCCACAATTATCGTCTGTCTGCCCCCGGAGGCCATTGGTAGAGGTCCGACCAAATCAATGCCCCATCTGTCAAAAGGAACTGCCTCTGAGATGCTTTCCATCAATGCTCCTGGTTTGTGGATTACATTTGCATACCGCTGGCACGTGTCACAATGCTTGACTAGGTCTTTTGCATCAGCCGAAATAGTTGGCCAATAATAACCTGCCAAGAATACCCTGCGTATCAAAGCTTTATATCCACAATGAGCAGATCCTTCACCGTCGTGCAACTCGGAGAGGATGATTTGTGACTCAGGTCCATTCAAGCACCTCAGTAATGGCCGACTCAGAGATTTCTTATATAACGACCCGTCCAGCAAAATGTAACCATTAGACTTAAATCTAACTTTTCTGGCTTCATATTTGTCGGTGGGCAAAATGTCATGAGCCAAAAAATCAATGAGGATTGTTTTCCAATCAGGTGTGATCGCATGATTTTCCTCGGAGACGTTCATCACATGGTCTTTACCGATTGAGATCGACGGGCGCGTCTGGACCAAAACCCAGGGATAACCTTCTGTCCGCGAAGTAGAAGCAAGAGAATCCGGGACGGCATTCAATTCCCGTCGGACATGTTCGAACTTAACGTCCTCAAAACCCGACGCCAAATCTTTCATCAGTTTTAAGTATTGTATCAGTGTTTCCTTTCTTGCCTCGGACTCCCCCGAAACCTGATTTATTACCAACTGAGAATCACTGACCAACTTTATCCGTCGAGCCCCGCATATCTGAGCTAAGCGTAGGCCGGCCAAAGCTGCTTCATACTCAGCCTCATTATTAGTAGCTTTGAACCCAAAACGGATGGCTTGGAACATAGCGACCCCTTGCGGGGATATTAATTGAACACCTGCCCCGCAGCATGAGACGTTCGACCCCCCATCCGTCCGTACTACCCACTCTTCCTCGGCAACTATGTCAGATACCTCCTGTTCGTCCCTGTCGGAATGGAATTCAACCAGAAAATCTGCTAAAACATGTGCCTTTATCGCTGTGCGAGGTTCAAATGTTATGTCAAAGTCTCCCAGCTCTACGGACCACTTAGTCATCCTGCCAGAGATATCTGGTCTTTGTAATAGACTCTTCAGGGGAAACGTTGTTCGAACCACAATTGGATGGGCTTGAAAGTAAGGCCTCATCTTTCGCGCCGCTGTTACTAACGCCAAAGCCACCTTCTCCAAGGTAAGATATCGTTTTTCGGCGTCCAGCAAACTCTTGCTGACATAATAAATTGGCCTCAGGAGAGAGTCAGCTTCTCGGAGGAGAACAGCGCTGACAGCACACGTGGATACTGATACGTAAACAATCAACGTCTCCCCCGCTAAGGGTTTAGATAAAACTTCCGGAGAGGTTAGATACTTCTGAATTTGACGAAATGCCGTCGAACATTCTTCGGTCCAACAAAAGTGCTTGGCATTCCGCAATACTTTAAAGAACAGGGCACACTTGTCCGATGAGCGGGAAATAAATCGATTTAGGGCAGCCAATCGCCCTGTCAAGATCTGTACCTCTTTAATGTTTCGAGGAGGGCTCATGGTGATCAATGCTCTTAACTGCTCTGGGTCCGCCTCAATGCCTCTTTCACTAATCACGTAGCCAAGAAATTTACCCGATCGTACTCCAAAAATACACTTTTCTGGATTGAGCTTGAGGTTGACCCTTCGCAAGTTGTGGAATGTCTCGGTGAGGTCAGCGAAATGGTCGTCGTCTTTCTCACTCTTTACCAACATATCGTCGATATAAGCTTCCATATTCCTCCTAATCTGCTCCTCGAAAGTTTTATTGACCAAGCGCTGATAAGTTGCCCCCGCGTTTTTTAACCCGAACGGCATGACCTTGTAACAGTATAGACCCCGCCCGGTAATAAAAGAAGTGCTCTCCTCATCGTTGGCAGCCAATCGGATTTGATTGTAGCCTGAGTAAGCATCCATGAAAGATAGCAATCGATTTCCGGAGGTCGAATCTACTAATTGATCAATGCGCGGGACAGGAAAAGGATCCTTAGGACAAGCGTGGTTTAAATCTGTGAAGTCGATACACATCCTCCACTTGCCGTTCTTCTTCCTCACCAACACTGGATTTGATGCCCATAGGGGATAGTGCGACTCGCGAATATGACCAATACTTAAAAGTCGCTCGATCTCCAACAAAATTGCTGAGGCCTTTTCCGGGGAGACAGGCCTCCTTTTTTGGACTATTGGTCGGATATCCGATCGCAAGGCAAGTTGGTGACATATAATCTCCGTCGGCACCCCAGTGACATCCTGCGCACACCAAGCGAACATATCGAGCTTATCAGATAAAAAAGCAATTAACTTTCCTTTAAATTCGGGGGAGAGATGGACCCCTATTTTCAGAACTTTGCCCGCCGCGAACTCATGTGTCGCAGAATCCTCCTCCGGGACCTGAAATCCGGGGGCCTCCCTCGGATCATCACAAGGGATGACTTCGCAGGGTAGCCCCTTTAATTTCTATACTGATTCAGAGGGCCCCCCTCGAACTCCCTTGGAGGACAGGGCGATTCGGTAGCATTCTCGTGCCATCTTTTGACTGCTTCTGACCATACCAATATTGTTCCCGATAACGTACTTTAGACATTGATGTACCGTGGAGATGACGCCGTGCATCCTAGACAACCAAGAGAGTCCCAGGATAGCATTATATGAGGTGGGTGCGTCAACCACGATGAAGAGCACCTCCACTTCTTTTTTGAATGGTCCACGACCCAACTCCACCATACATTGGAACTCTCCTACGAAAACCGTTGTGGCACCAGTGAAGCCCACTATCGTTCTATCAGATCTTCGGATGACCGGTGGGTCAGAAATGCGGCGATAGGTGCTCATAAACAGGATGTTCGCAGAGCTTCCTGTGTCAATGAGTATTTTTTGAATCTGATCCCCGGCAATGCCCGCCGCAATCACCACAGCGTCCTCATGAGGACCTGCAACATTACGCATATCATCATCATCAAAACAAATAATAGGAGAAGGTGATCGATGCATTTGTGCGGAGACTCTAGCTTCGATCTGGGTGGTCAAATTCACCATGTGCCTTTTGCGAGAGCTGTTCGAATTCCCGGCGATAGTGTCTCCGCCAAAGATTGCTAAGGACTCAAAAAATGCACAAAGACTATCCACCCTCCCCCTTGGAATTTCCTCTTCGACCAAGTTTACGTTGTTCCTCCCGACTTTCGGGTCCAAATACTCTTGCTCGATGTCAAAGTCGTCAATCCCTTCGGAAATTACCATGGCAGTGTCAGTGTTTTTCTGGACAGCTTTTACTACGGTGTTTTTCTGGGAGTGTTTTTTGACATACTCCAACAACATTCCATTCTCGACGAGGGCCTGTACCTCCTTCTTTAAGGCTATGCAATCTTTGGTGTCGTGGCCCACATCCTCATGATATTTGCAGTATTTGTTTACGCTTCTGCTTTCCCTCGGTGTTTGTATGGGAAAAGGCTTCCTGAACGTGACCGAAGACTTGGCTTTATCAAATATTGCAGCGACATTTTCCGTCAACTCCGCATAGTAGTCGGGTCGAGTCCATTTGTTTGACATGTATCTTCCCCCTTGATTGTGGTTTGACTGGTTACCATAGTACTGCGGGTTTGATTTTTGCCTTGGAGGATACTGACCCATGCTTTTAGCTTGGACGTTTGATCGAGGGACCTGAGTGCTTGACTCGGTCCTCTGGAATTGATTATGGTCCAATTGCTCTCCGGAACCTTTCTCTGAGGCTTGAGTTTCTTCCACCAAGATTCTCTTCTCAACTTGATCAATGCCCCGAAGGTCATTGCTTGACTTTCTGCCACAGTGTCTTTTAACAACCCGGGGAGCAAACCCATCCTGAACGCCGCAAGCGCGACCGAATCCTTGCAGTACTCCATATCTGTTTTGGTTTTTACAAAGCGATTGGTATAGTTTTTCAGGCTTTCCCCCACTTTTTGTCGACAGTAGATTATAGTATCTCCGTTGGCCCAAAACTTCTTGCTTCCAACGAAGTGCTGTCTAAAGATGCTCCAAAACATGTCAAAGTTCTTAATGGAGCCCTGAGGTAGTCTGTTATACCACTTAGATGCCACTCCCTTGAAAGTTTGATAGAAAGCTCTGCACAAAAGCTTATCATCGTCGTCAAAGTTTATCATAAAGTTCTTAAACTGCTCGATGTGATTATCCGGATCCTGAGTCCCATCGAACTTTTCAAGCTTCGAAATGTCAAAGTGCTTCGGGAGATTCCCCACTAAGATCTCCGATGAAAGAGGAGAAGCTCTCCAATTGTGCCCTGTGCGATAAACATTGGACCTCAAATTGTCGTTATTTGAGAAGTACAAACCCTCCTCGGAGGGCAGCGTGTATTGCTGCTGCCATTCTGAATTTCGTGGGCCCATCTCATCTTTCCCAAGACACTTTGCCTGCTCGTGAGAACGATCGGCAACTCGGTCGTGGCGACTCTTCTCCCGCGAGGATTTCCTCTCCGAACTCCTCCCCCTTCGGGCTCCAGTTCGCCTCTGGTCATATTTTTTCCTCCTGTGGTATTTTCGGGGAGATGATTCTGAGGTACTATAGCGCGAGTAGTCACTCGAAGTAACCGAGTCCGATCGGTACTTTTCTCTCCTCCTCGGAGATCGTCGCCCACGCCTCCGATACTTATCATCTCTTTTTTTAGGACGAATTTCGACGTCCCGCTCCTCCCTTTGCTCGACGGGTTCTCTTCTTACCTCAGATCGAACATTTCTCAGGACGGCTTCTTTCTCCGCCTTCAACCTTTCGATTTCCCACAGCAGTTCATTCCTCTGAGTCAAGAGGGCGGAGTCGTCGAAGGTGTTCTCGACTCGTCGTCCTCTTTCTCCATCAGATTCCAAGTCATCCTGGAAGTCATCCGCCTCCATGTTTTCCACACAGTGATCAACCAAATCGTCCCCCGAGCCTTCCATGGTTCTCCTCGAAACGGGGATTATTTCTAGGAAACGATTGTCGTCGAAGCGATTTTCGTTTCCCACAGACGGCGCCACTGAAGAGTAGAAAGATGGTCCGAGGGTGATTTTGTTATGTGAGGATTTGTTGATAGAGGATTTGGTGGTAGAGTAAAACTTGAATATTAGATCTAGAGAGAGAAAATGCTAAAAAGGTAGAGAGAGAAAGTCGTACTATTCATCATGAAATTCGTGAAGCGTGTGTGGTCCTTTTATAGTACAATTGTGGACCCCACACGCTTTAATTTGGTTTAATTACAACTTTTGGTCCCTACTTTAAGGTTCCTTCCTATTTTGGCTATATCTTTGCAACTAACGCATTTCGGCCCTTATACATTTATTCCTATGCATTTTGGCCCTTATACATTTATTTCTATGCATTTTGGCCCTTATACATTTATTTCTATGCATTTTGGCCCTTATACATTTATTTCTATGCATTTTGGCCCTTATACATTTATTTCTATGCATTTTGGCCCTTGTCTTTTATTCTTCCTTATCAGCTGGCACATTAACCAAAATGTTCTAGGGCAAACAAGAAAGCACTTCCGCGAGAAAAGTGATCATAAAGAATTTGTTAGTGCTTGGCTGAAGATTGCGTATAGTAAATCAGAGATTGAATTCGATCACGCCAGACGAGAGATGCTATTGAAGTACAAAGCTTACCCTGAAGCAATTGAATACACTGAAAAATCGTGGCTCGATAAGTACATGGACAAATTTGTTGTTTGGAAGACGAACAAAAACATGCATTTGGGACATTGCACAACAAACCGTGTCGAGAGTGCTCATTCTAACCTAAAGCGTTACATACGTACGAGTAAATTAAACTTTAAGTTATTTTGGGGGAGGGTTCATTCGCTTGTTGAAATCCAACATGCTGCCATTAGGTCGTCGTTCGAGAAAAGTCGTTACATAGCACTGCATAAGTTCGCGGATAAACTGTTTGATGAGATTCGAGGCAAGGTTTCCCACGTGGCGTTAGAACTATTTTTCTATGAAGTAGAGAAGGCCGAAGATACCAAGATGGTCGCTATTAAAGATGGGGCGGATGTTAAAGACACTGGCGAGTGTATATGCGCTGTAAAATCTACCCATGGTATACCTTGCTATCACCAGGTCCGCAAGTGGCGTAAAGGTGGAATGTCTGCCTCTCTAGATGCTTTTCACATCCACTGGACAAGGTTAGAAATAATGCCTCGTACATTCCGTACGACCATGGAAATTCTCAAAGATGATCTGCTAAAGCTAGTTAACGATGTTATGGATACGAAAGATAAAAGCCGTATCAAACATATTTACAAGAAATGGTTTGAAGTTGTTTATCCTGAAACATCGTCATTGCTAGAGCCATTGGAGAAGCAGAAACACCGAGGCCGCCCACAGGTGAAAAGAAAGTTAGTGGTTGATACATCATCCACTAAACGGGACATGAGCGGATGGGAGTACCCGCTAAAAGAGGATGAAGCTAGTCATGACGCAGTCATGCAGTCTTTAAAACCAACAAAAGTTAAAAAGAGTAAAGCAGTTGGTAGTGAATCAACGATTCGGGCAGATGTGCCTAGAGTACCTCGTACTCGTACTCGTACATCTTCCATTGCCTCGCTAGGTAGCAACATCGTACAACCGTCCATTGATCGAGTCACAGAACTAATACATGACCCGAAAGGTTTTTTGCGTTGGTTTCCGATTCACTTCAACCCTTTTATATCGGGTATTAATGATGTTAAGCCAGATGGACATTGTGGATATAGAGCAGTTTCATTCGGGTTGTATGGTCATGAAGAAGGATGGCGAGGTGTTCGGAAGGCAATATACGATGAGCTAATGGAAAACTACGACACATACAGCAAGATATATAACGGTAAAGAGGATTACCTGAAGGTTGCAGAAAGTATAAACTACTACGAGACACCAGCATCACCCAAATATTGGATGACAATGCCTGAAATGGGTATTGCGATTGCAACCAAGTTCGAATGCATTGTTCATTTTGTGTCACTCGTAGGGAATCACAACTGTAGTCATACTTTTTTACCTCTGCGCGGTAAGTCTCCCATTATGGCCCAAAGACGTGAGATTGGGTTTGGATTCGTCGATACTAACCACTTTATCAATGTAAGTCATTCGATATATGGTTATGTTTTTTCTCACCACTATATTACTCAATTGTTGATTCTAATTTAAGTACCTATGAAACAGCTATCAATCAAGCCCATTTGCCCTTGCGCACGCATACATCCTACGTGGCAGAAGTTGAAGAGCGAAGAGGCTACGCATTGGGAGCTACCATTAGTTGGTCGCTGCAAGAAATATACGGAACTCGAAGGTAGAAAGCCAGTTAGTTCATTCCCAGAAGTAACTAATCTTGACGAGTTTGTTTAGTAGGTTTATGTGTTTCGGTCGGGTTTATTGTTTCGAACTCTTCTCTGTCTTTTGGTCGCTTTACGTCATTTGTAAGGATTTATGATGTTTAGAACTTTGTTTTTACTACATCGTTTTGGTTGTTTTGGTATTTTCTCTATTATTGCATTAATTCATTCAAATTACCAACTTATAACGATAAGCCAATAATTATTTCATAACTAAAATAAAACATCACAAACAAGCAACAACAACATATTGTAAACATTAGTACATAACTTGATATAGAACAGACAGTTAGTCAAAATCATAGCCTCCATTGTCGCTGAGAATACGCACTGTTTCCTCCTTCATGGCAATTTGAGAATGAACGTATTGCGCCATTTCCAACGACATATAGTCTGTGATCATTAAACCGAAGGAGTCGAACGCTTCATTCCTGACTTATGGGGGCTCGTTAAACACCAAGAACATCGGTCCACTAGTTATAGACTTGTACCTAGTGGCTACCTCTTGACGAGTACGCGATCGAGGCATTTGTCTAGATGTAGACATTTCGCCGTACATGAAATACATCATACACAAAACTTCATCAAAGAACTCATCGGTATTATCGTCCGGCCGTTTGAACTTCACAGCTTTCGCAGCCTTGAGCAGATGAGCATCATCAAACACACTCCAACCCATTATGATAGACTTCAACTATGTTAAAAGGAGAGTTTTGTGTGTTTGGTGTTGTAAGGTATGCTTCCTTATATAGAAGAATGAGAGTTTACATTGGCGGGAATTCTAGAGCGCGAAAAAAGAAAACGCGGGAAAAAAAACCGGGAAAAAAATTTCAAGACAAAATTGCGCACCATAGGTACTGTCTTCTGTGTACCTATGGTGCACAGTGTGGTGTACCAACGGTACACTAGACTGTGTACCGATGGTACCATGTACCGGTCGGTACGTAACGTGCCGGCCGGTGCATGGTACCATCGGTACTGCCTCCTGTGTACCCATGGTGCACAGGCTACTGTACCATGGGTACGCAGTAGTGTGCACCATAGGTACCACTGACTGCGTACCCATGGTGCAATTTAACTTGTATTTTTTTTTAAATATGTTTTGGGTTTATGGTGTTTTTAAAAATTTGTTTTCGGTTTATGGTGTTTTTTTTGACAAGTTTATACCTGAATGTTATAGTGTTTTGGTGTTATGGATTTTAAGTGAATGAATTACTATTATAATTTTAGTTTTTGACGAATTTAATATGAAGTTAAGTACAGAAAATCGAGAATTACTAGTATAGTGTTATGGTGTTATGGTATGACTTATGTTAGATCAAGTTAAGTACAAAAAATAAAAAAGAACAGTAGAAGCAGTAGATAGTAGAAGTCATAAGTCATATTACAAAGTAGATGTCATAAGTCATAATACAAAACAAGATACTGAAACAACTAAGAAGTCCACAAGAATGAAAGATCATAACAACGCTAGAACAAGTCCGATGATGAGGACAAACAACCATGGAGAGAATAGCTGCAGGACCTGATCTCTCCACCTCAGCGCACCCGCCTTCCCACGCTCGACGGGCATAGTAACAATGGAGCGAACGGCGTCTAAAAGTCTATCGTCCGTGGTACGCGGTGGGGGAGTGATAGTATGCCAACCATACTCAGCCAGGTACTTCCAGTAGGTATTCGTCGCTGACTGTCTATATGTGGCAATGGTAACTGTCAAACGATCCTCAGCAAGCAAGTGCTGACGCCAATCGAGCCATGCGCTCTCTCGCCACGTGTACCTGGCCAGATCTCCTTTCATGTAACCCGGTCGTAGTACAAGTGGGAGTTCGGGCTCATCCTGAACCCGTCCGAACTGGCGCATAACCCGATCAGGCATGTAGCCCTCGACCGTGCTCATCATCCGCAAAGGATAAACAATAGTGCGGATCTCCTGGACTGGAAACTGGACTCTAATGTCCTCGTATGGCTCAAATAGCACCTGTTACAAAATATTAAAACAATTAGATTGATTTAAAATCCTAACACTTAATATCAAAATTGTAATGGAAAACAAATATTTAAAAACTTACATCTGACTCCTTCAGATCAGCGAGGAGAGTACGAATGACCGATTTGGGGCGGATGTTTTGCCCAACAATCCGCTTCGGCAGCCACTTCACAATCCTAGGCTGCCTCGCTAAGTGGTCAGCATTCTCTGAGGCACTAAACGCTGGGAAGTGGTCATAGATCCAACAATCAAGCATAGCTACAAAACCATAAAGGTTATGCTTTGATGCTTTCGAAGCATCACCCAAACCACGGAACAGGAATGCCAATGCACTCGTACCCCACGCTATGTCCCATAACCCAGAGTCCATATTGGCTAACCCGTACAAGAGCCTTCACGCTTTTCTGACTAGTATCCGCAAAAATAGTGCAACCAAATAAGAACATAAGGTATGCTCGTGATACCTGGCGGATAGTCTCAGCATCAGTCTGCTCGATGTAGCGCCCCCTGGTGAAAGTCTCCCTCAGCCACTTTATCTTGAAGCCAACGCCTCTGGTGGACTGTATCTCTGTGCGGACCTCATCCACTGTCAGACCTAACATACTAGCGTAGTAGCTGTATGCCTCGTCACGTGGAGCCGTGACTACATCAAGTGTCCGACCAACTACAGGGAGACCTGTAATGCAGCTGACATCATCGAGCGTAATTGTCATCTCTCCAAATGAGAAATAGAAAGTGTTGGTCTCCTGATGCCAACGCTCAACAAAAACCTCGTCTAAGACGGAATGTGTGAAGTACTGAGGCAGGTGGGCTATAAGAGGACCAAAAGGAGTCCGCGCCAAAAATTGCTGCACATCTGGCTGAGCAGTCAAGTCCCACATACGTAGCACATTATAATGTACCTGTACGCCCAATGTAGTGCGACCCTATAAATTAAAAACTAAGTCAGAACATAATAATAGTAAAACCTTAGAGTAGACGTTTAATAATTAGGTACTTACCTGTCCGATAAAGACATGGTACGCCTCATGCTCCTTGTAGTCAGGAAATAGAGGGATCTTGTTGCATTTCAGAAATTGCAAACGTCTTTCGCTGCTCCTCGGTGTGGATGGCATCTATGTGCTCCTCGTCAATCGTGTCCTGCTCAGGGTCCCCAGTGGCATCCACCATGTCGCTAACAGGTGGTGGATGTGTAATAATATGCGCAGGGGACGCATCTCTGCGAGAAGGAGAGGGAGGTGGTGGATCACTAGCAGTGGGAGGTGGTGATCTATGTGTATGTGATGACGAGGTCTCTCGTCGTGAGGAGCCTCCACCTCTGATATCAATCGCCTCAGTCGCTATGGCCTTTTCTTTCCTCTGGCCATGCTTGATTCGGCGCAAAGACCGATCAGTCCGTATCCGTTCCTCCTCCTCCCTAACACGAATAGTCTCAGGGTCATCTGGTAAATCTCGTCCGCGCTTGGCATCGCGGACCCGCTCATTTTCAACCGCACGAACAGTCTTAATACTCTTGCCTGGCGGCAGCGGACGTGACCCAGGGGGATACGCCCTGGATCGTGGAAGACGTCGCTCCTCCACTGCGTCTGACCTACAAAAATACGAAACAAAGCACGAAATTAATAACACTAACATATAAAATTTAAATCATCAATAGTCCTATACGTATGGTGAAATTTGAAGTTTTTTTTAAAAAAAAATACAATACCAGAACTTTTAAAACAAAAAAATTGGAGTTTTTTTAAAAAACAAATCGGGTACCATAGGTACCATACAAGGCGAACCGAGCGGCACGGGTGCTAGTGCCGCTCGGTTTCGGCACTGTGTGCCGAGCGACACAGGTCATTGTGCCGCTCGGTACACTGGTGTACCGAGCGGCACACCATCACGCACCGATGGTGCTGCCCAAGACGCACCACCGGTGCGTCGCCGGCCATTTTCCAGCCGGCGAGTTGGCTGGAAAATGGCCCCAAATCTAATCCTAATCCTACCCTAAACCCTAATTCTCTACCTAATTTTATCCTAAACGCAAAATTCAAACCTAAATCTAACCAAAAACTTAAATTCATACCTAAATCTAACAAAATTAAGTAACAAAATTAATTTGGGGACTTACGTAGGAGGCGGAGGAGGGTTTTTGTTCTTGACCATGATGAAGGAGGAGGAGGAGGAGTGGTGGTGGTGGTGGTGGTTCGCCGGAAAAATAAGAGAGAATTGAGGTGAGATTCTAGAGAGAAGTGAGGGATATGAGTGAAGTGAGAGAAAGTGTAGGTTTAAGTGGAGTGGATGAACTTAGTAAAAAAATTTGGCTTATATACCCACAAAAGGGCATTTTTGGAAAAAATTGGGTATACTTAGATCACCTTTGGGTATACTTAAACCCGAATTGGGTATATATAGCTTGACTCTTTAACATGTATCATAATTGACTTGGGTTAGCATATATCATAGTTGGTCTGGTTTCTCATTATATGGTTTAACATCTATCTTACTTGGGATAGTTTCTCATTATATGGTTTATCATCTATCATAGTTGGTTTAGTTTAACATCTATCATAGTTGGCATAGTTTCTCATTATATGGTTTATCGTATATCATAGTTGGCCTGATTTCTCATTAAATGGTTTAACATCTATCATAGTTGGCCTAATTTCTCATTATGTAATTTATCATCTATCATAATTGGCATAGTTTCTCATTATATGGTTTAACATCTATCATAATTCGCCTGATTTCTCATTATCTGGTTTAACATCTATCATAATTGGCTTGGTTTAACATCTATCATAGTTGGACTGGTTTAACATTTATCATACTTGGCTTGATTTATCATCTATTATAGTTTGTTTGGTTTAACATCTATCATAGTTTGCATAATTTCTCATTATATGGTTAACATCTATCATACTTGGAATGATTTCTCATTATATTGTTTAACATATATCATAGTTGGCATGGTTTCTCATTATATGGTTTAACATCTATCTTAGTTTCCTTGCTTTAACATCTATCTTAGTTGGATAGCTTTAGCATCTATTATATTTGACCTAGTTTTTCATTAAGCAAGTTACACATCTATACAAAGGTTGTTTTCTTTGTTTTTACTATAAAAACATTTTTCAACAACATTTACATAAAGCAAAAAAAAAGTAAAACCTAAATCAATACAACATTTCAACTAGAATCAAAGTAAAGTCAAATAAATTACCAAAATCACGAGTAAAACAGAGTCACAAACTAAAAAAACAAAAAATATGCAGAAAATTGAGTTATATGAAACAATAACAAAAAGTTTCCTTTTATTACTACTTAATACTCATCTCAACTATTTAACTCACACATTTGTTCCCACATTTTTTTAATACCCACGCTACCCTTTACCAACTATATAAGGAGAAATTTATATTTTCTTCCCTCTTTATATCTTCTAAAGATTTGAAAATTTGAAGCCGCTTTCTAACCACCTAACCCTACGACAAAAAAACTACCATGAACCACCAGGAATCCATAATTTTTAGGTGATCGAAGAGTTTAAGGTCAATATATTTATGTAATATCGATATAAAATGCATATAAGTATTATTTTGTACGTACATGATCCGATCATACGTTCATGGCCTTTTTTTTTCCTCTGGTTGTTTCATCCTATGTGTTTCTTGTAGCTACTAGTTTCTAACTACTGATTGTGAGGTTCTTTCTTGATTTTCTAGGTTGAGGTATGTATTTTTTACTGGTTTGTAAGCTAGTATAACCTGCTCGACTGTTTTCTCTATTTTTCGTTTTTTTTCAAGCGAATGTTGGGTATTATGGAAATTCAAAGCCTTAATCATTATTTAATTAGCTATATACTATTTTTAGTATATTGGATGTTTTTTTTAGTGTGAAAAAATATATAAACTAGGAATTATATGTGTTCATGCATGCCTAACAGATGATGCGAGTTGTTTGGGAAATGATGCAAATTGTTTGATATTTTTACGTGTAGAAGATGCGAGTTGTTTGGATGAGGATGCGAAATGTTTGGGTTTTTACCCGTAGAAAATGCACGTTGCTTGCACTATGGGAACACGAGTTGTTTATTTTTGTCATTGTAAGTTGTATGGCTAATTAAAATAGAACTTGAGAGTTGTGTATACTATTGCGTGTTTATTGTATAATATTTACAATGCGAGTTGTGTACTATATATCGAGAAATTATGAGTAACATTGATAACATTTAATATTGTGAGTTGTATGTCTAATTGAATTGGAACTTCAGATTTGTGTATACTATTATGCGTTCTTCGTATAATATTAACAATGCGAGTTGTGTACAATATATTGAGAAATTGGGAGTTCCATTAATAATATTTGATATTATGAGTTGTATGGCTAATTAAATTGGAACCTGAGGGTTGTGTATACTATTGCGTGTTCTTTGTATAATATTAAACATGCGAGTTGTGTACAATATATTGAAAAATTGGGAGTTACATTGATAACATTTGATATTGCGAGTTGTATGACTAATTAAAACAGAACTGAGAGTTGTATATACTATTGCGTGTTCTTTATATAATATAGATAATGCGATTTATGTACAATTTATTGAAAGAATTGTAAGTTGCATTGATAACATCTGATATTGCGAGTTGTATGGTTAATTAAAATATAACTAAGAGTTGTATATACTGGTGAGGTTTATTTTTGTCTGAGGGTAAGTTTGTAATTTATTTTAGAGTTTTGAGGAAGTTTGTAAGTATTTAATGTTTGAGTAGAGAGTAGAGAGAGAATTAAGCAGCTTGGTTGTATTTAATTTTCATTACCCTCATTTAATGTTGGTGGTTGGGTATTTATACCCTTACATCTGGGCCTTATGGGCTTTCGGGTCATGTTTAATGGACCCGGGTCAAGTTCAAGGACCCATGAGCTCTTAGTAGGAGAGCAGGCAGCTTAAACAAGAAGTGTTTAGGTTTTAAGTACTTTAGTTCTTGTTCGAACAGTCCAATGGGTGAGGTGTTCGAACTGCCCTGTCCGGTTAGGTAGTTTTTGTCCGAACTGTCCCTGTCCGTAATGGTAACGGAATCCGGACTCATCAGTAGCCCCTTTTTTAGGTGTTTGTTCAAAAACCTTTGTCAAAACCTGAAAAACAGTCCGTTGTCAGTGATAGTTTCATCCGGACAGGTCTTTCGAACTGTGTTATGGTTTTATCCGGACTGAAAAAAGCTCTTTGAACCTGAATTGTTTTTTGCCAAAGTTCATGGGACACGTGTCTCTCTTTGGTTCGTTACTTTAGCCGTTTTTTCACCTTGAATTTCGCACCCACCTTCTCTGAAAAGCAACCTCTTCATTAATGAAGGTGACATCAGCGCCGTCTCTTAATCAGTGCAAATCCTTTCGAATTCTCCTAGGAATCAAAACTTCTTTTTGGGGTTTACTATAAATTAAAACACTTTTCCACTGTTTTACTATCACTTTCATTTTCACTTTGCTAATCCTCAGAGCTTTCTCTCTCAAACACAAGTTTTTTACTTTGGTCGTTTATGTTCACGGCTAGGAACGCTTTAGTCAGAGGAGGGTGGCTCAATCTATCTGAACTAGAAAGAGCACAGAAAGTTGAAAGGGAAAAGCGCATCGCAGCAGGCTTACCTACTTCTCCCATCGACAAACCAACAACCTCAACTACAGAGCCTGACCAGGGTTCATCTTCTACCAAAAGTGTCAGACCGAAGAGATTGTTTCAAACTAGCCTCTCTCCTATTGTCTCAGGTTCATCGGTTCAAGAGTCAGAACCCACTGTTGAACCAGGCTTAACAGTTACTAGTTTTAAAAAACCTTCCCCGTTCTTAGCCATGGGGTCAGATGTTGATACTTCTCCCAATAAGCTGGTTGATCGAAGTAAAAGCCGGCTGGTCAAAGGGCAGGCTTCCAAAGGCACCCCTTCGAAATCAGGCGCTAAAGATAGCAGTACAAGGTCAGAAGCACCCATAAAAGTACCCAAGGACAGGCTGTCCGGTCCGGAGACTACTGACTCAAGCCCCCGAAGAGAAACCTGCACATCAGAGCCCCAGCCGGAGGCTAGAGTCCATGAGAGTACTGAAGTTCACCAGTCCGGAGGTCAGGCTGAACCAACTCCAAACCTTCCCCTCACCAAGACAACTGAAAACCCTTCCTCAATAATAGAGGAAATAATGGAGGACTCTATTGAAGAGGCTCCATTCGAGTCTGAACCCTCTGGACAGACTAGTGACGCTGTTGCTGCCAAAAAGGATAAGGGCAAAGAAAAACTGTCCTTATGCACCCAGATCTGCCAGAGATCCTTGAAGGAAAAGTTGGACCTTGTTTCCATAAGGTCAGTGTTAAATATCTTCTCGCTTTACAAAAAATCAACTATGCTTTCATCCATACAGCCGAGTTGGCCCGGATGCGTACGAAGTGGGGAATTCCGGAGAACGTGAAGATAAGAATCCCCATAGACCCTGAAACCCCAATGGACTGCAGACTCAGTGAAATTGTCATCTTTATTGAGCTTTTTAACTGGGGTTTAAGGTTCCCATTGGATCCAGAAATAGTTAGGTATTTCCATCTTATCAAGCTCTGTCCCAGTCAACTAAGCCCCAACGCCTGGTACACACTTATGGCCTGCATCATGGCCTCCAGGCTCTCCGGGATTCCTCTACCAATAGAGGAATTTGCAGCTGTGGCCAGTCTCTATAGGAACCACCACATTCCCTTCTATCACTTCAACATGGGTGATAATTATAAAGCAGTGGATGATCTCCTTGAATCGGAGAGAAATTGGAGGACTCAATTCCTGTCCGTAAGTGGCGCTTGGGAGAATGGGAGGAGAATCAAGGCTGGAGTTAACCCAAGTCTCCTCACCAGCAGATGGAGGAGTGATCGTAAGTGTCCGACCTTACATTTTTCTTTTTTACTTTTATCGAATTTGCCTAAACTGACTGGTCTTGTCTTTTGCCTTAACAGAACTGCCCAAAGACTTCAATGACTACTTAAAGTCCGGGCAGACCACTTGTACCAAGATCAACACTTGGGCTGCTGAAAAGTGTGGGAACCGGTTTCATGATGCTTTTACAGGAGGCAATTTTGCCAGGTCTCACCTCTAGAACACCACTGGCCGGAGGGAATTGACCTGGGAAGAACTCACCACTCCACCCCTTCCGGATGTAGTCCTCAAGAGAACGCACGCACCGGACGGGTCGTTATACTTTCCAGGTCGGGCCAAGGCCCCGAGTAAGATGAAAGGCAAGAAGGGGAAGGGCAAGAAGGTTGCAGGTGAGGCTAACCCTGTCGAGGTGGAGGAGGCTGCTCCAACAAACCCAGAGGGGCCAGCCCCAAGCCAGGTTGATGCTGCTCTGCTAGAAGTGGTAGAGCATGAAAGTACTAGGGAAGAGGTTCAATCCCCAAAACCCCCAAGGGTCCCTAAGAGAGATAAAAACGGGGAGCAGAAAGCAATGACAGGGAGGATAAGAAGAAAAAAACCTCCAAGGGTAATGAACTTTCTCTCCGGCCTCCGGAGCCCCTCCCCCTTGTAGACCCTATTGATCCAACACAAGCAGAAAAGATCCCTGATGACTTTCAAACTGAAGAGGTTGGAGGAGGAGACCTTAGCATTGATGGTGTTGACATCACCGGGCTTGATGGACTTGGTGACTATTTCGCCAACCTCCCCAAAGACGATTTTGCTGGGCCTTACCTCCCTCCGAGTACTTCGAATACCGTCACTTTTAATGGTAAGACTTTTACTGTTTCAAGTGAAAGGGATATTATAGCTCACTCCATATTAAGTAACGTTCAGCCAGTGCTTGTTTTGGAGAAACAAGTTCGAAGTCTGGCAGACACTATCAAAGATCTCAAATCTGACAAAGAGAAACTGTCCGATGATCTTCTTACTGCCACTTAACATGCTGACATTCTGAAGGGAGAAAACGAGGAGCTAAAGAAGAGCCCAGAGGGGTGAATCACAAAGGTTTCCACTTCAGAAGACACTATCAAAGAGCTCCGGGAGAAGCTGTCCGGATTGGAGAAAGATCTCACCTCTTCGAAAGAGAGGCAAAGGCCAAGGATCAAGTCATCCATAACTTGATAAGTGACAAGATCGTGCTCGAGAACACAGTGTCCAAGGCTGCGGAGGAGAAATCAGATCTGCTAAGGGAGCAAGAGGCCAAGATTCAGGCCAAGATCGATGCCTATGCCAACAATATAATAGACAGCCAAAAAGAAATGTATGCCAAGGTGAAGTCAGACATGGTCTTGCTTTTCCATGAGAAGTTTCCGAAGAGGAACCTGGGAGACTTATGGAGTTTTGTAGAGTATCCAGATCTTCCCTTCCATACAATGGCCGAAGGTGACAGGCTTGGTTTCTCCAGTGCATCATCTTCTGACGACGAAGAGAACACCGAGGAAAGCCCTAATGAGGAGGAGGACGATCCTAAGAAGAAGACGAAGACAGATGAGGCTGAGCCATCTTCAAAGGCTCAGTCTTAGGATTTGAATTATCTTTTTATCTTTTACGTTATCTGAACTAAAGTCCTTGGAAGGCCAAGGCATTTTTGTAATTGTGTCTGGTATTTGACCGGATAGATCTTTTGTTTTGTCTGACAATTTAAAATTCCTTGGAAGGCCAGGGCACTTAGGTTATTTCAAGGAATATCCTTGTTCTGCACAACTCTTGCATTCTTTCATAGTTTATTTCAATTTTGGTGGCTAATGTTTAAATAGCCATTAGTTATTTCATAAGCTTTCTAAAGAGAGAGTGTTTAAATTCTCCGATGACAAATGTTTAAGTAGTCATCATTCCTTTAATTCAATTTGGATGGTGTGACAAAAAATAAAGTAAGAACACTTCGAATTTTTTGAAGAAGGCATCAAATTTTATTAAAAAACCCGGACACCTCATTAAAACCGCCCCGTGCCACCAGGGTAGGAAAGAGTATGCCCTCAAATATTTACATGGATTTTTAAACAAGTAAATATTTACATAACTTCTATTCCAAGTACATCCGGAGATGCTCAATATTCCAAGGATGGTTTAAAACCCTTCCATCCTTGTCTTCCAGCCAATATGTTCCAGGTTTAAGCCTTTCAATGACCATATAAGGTCCTTCCCAAGTTGGGGCCAGTTTGCCGAGCAGCTTCTCTTTAGTGTGTAAGAAGACTTTCCTCAACACCTTGTCCCCCGGCTGGAAATCTCTTCTTTTAACTCTAGAAGCAAACCTCCTTCTCATCAAACCCTGATAGTGTGCAGCTCTAAGGTGAGCCTTAACTCGTCTTTCCTCTACTAGGTCAAGCTGACCTCTGATTGCCACTTCGTTAGCGTGTTCGGAGAAGTTGTGAACCCGAAATGAAGGGAGAGTCGCTTATTTGGGAGCTATTGCATCCATCCCATATACCAAGGCAAAAGGTGACTCTTGTGTTGCAGCTCCAGGTGTAGTCCGGTAGGCCCACAAAACCTCTTGTAAATAGTTAGGCCACTTCCGAGCAGTCCCTTCCAAGTTCTTCTTTAAACCGGACAGCATAGTTCTGTTAGCCACTTCAACCTGACCATTCGCTTGTGGGTGGAAAGGTGAAGAGAAACAATGTTGTATCCCCCTTGAGGCACAGAAACTCTCCATTTCCTTATTGTCGAACTATGGCCCATTATCTGTCGTTATCTTTTGTGGAGCACCAAATCTGCAAAAGATGTTGGATAAAATGAATTTTATGACAGCTTTTGATGTTGTTCCTGCCAGGGGGCTGCTTCAATCCACTTCGAAAAGTAATCTATGGCAACAATTATAGTTCTGCGCCCTCCGGATGCCATAGGGAGAGGTCCCACTAAATCCAACCCCCATCGAGAAAAAGGTATAGGCTAAGAGATTGACTCCAAAGGGATGGCTGGGACATGGATTTCGTTGCTATATCTCTGACATGGATCACACCTTCTCACCAGCTCTTTAGCATCCTGCATTATAGAGGGCCAATAATAACCAGCCAGTAAAACTCTCCTTGTTAGAGCCCTGAATCCACAGTGAGCTGATCCCTCACCATCATGCAATTCGGAGAGGACTACTTGAGACTCATCATCTCCCAAACATCGCAAAAGAGGTTTACTGTAAGACTTTTTATACAGAACGTCTCTTAGTATGATAAAGCCACGAGCCTTGTGCTTCATTTTTCTTGCTAGTGATTTATCCGGAGGTAAGATGCCATCAGAGAGATACTGCAGGAGAGGAAATCTCCAATCTTGAGGTTGTTTCATCTGTACTTCGAAAATTGCTTCCTCTTTACCCACATTAAGTTGAATGGAAGGGCTCTCTAGTATATGGATCCAAGGATATGACTCAGTGTATGCAACGGTTGCCAATGAATCTGCTAGTTCATTCTCTGCCCGGAGTATATGCTCATAAACAATGCTTTTGAATTTAAGTGCCTTATTTTTAAGAAGAAGTAAGTACTTCACTAGTTGCTCCTTTTTTGCCTCAGATTGGCCTTGCGCATGGTGGAAAAAGCTAACTTTAGAAACTTTAACATTTTAAGAAGAAGTAAGTACTTCACTCATCAGCTTGACCCTTTTGGCCCCACGAATATAAGCTAACTTTAAACCAGCTATAGCTGCTTCGTATTCGGACTCATTGTTGGAAGCCCTAAAAGCAAAACATATAGCCTGGTACATCTTGTCACCATATGGAGAGGTCAAGCACACCCCTGCACCACATCCCATAGTACTTGATCCACCATCTGTTCGGACGAGCCAGACCTTTTTATCTTTTATCTCAGTAGTTCGCTCTGTATCCCTATCAGAGTGAAATTCAACTAAAAAATCAGCCATGGCTTGGGATTGATTGCTGTTCGAGGAGCAAAATCAATATCGAAGTCCCCCAATTCCACTGACCATTTAGTCATTCTACTCGAAATGTCTGCCTTTTGAAGGACATTCTTCAAGGGAAAAGATGTCTGGACGATAATAGGATGAGCCTGAAGATAAGGCCTCATCTTCCTTGCAGCAATTACCAAGGCTAAAGCTAATTTTTCGAGCTTTAAGTAGCGTTTTTCTACACCTATCATGCTCTTGCTGATGTAGTACACAAGATGGGGGTAATTATCCACCTCTCTTACCAATACAGCAGTGATGGCACAACTTGAAGCTTCCAAGTATACGAAGAGGGTCTCGCCATCAACCGGTTTAAATAAAGTTTTAAGGGAGGACAAATGTCTCTTAGTTTCATTGAAGGCCTCATTACACTGTGAAGTCCAGTCAAACCCCTTTGCTCCCTTTAAAGTTTGAAAAAACTGGGCACATATGTCCGAAGACCTTGAGATGAATCGATTTAAAGCAGCCAACCTCCCAGTCAATCGTTGTACTTCCTTAACATTCCGAGGAGGCTCCATTTGGAATAAGGCATTAAGCTGGTCCGGATCGGGCTGTATCCCTTGCTCACTTATTATATAACCTAGGAAGTTTCTGGACTGCACTCCGAACACACACTTTTCTGGATTTAGCTTTAAATTCACTTTTACTAAGTTAGAAAAAGTTTCTTGGAGGTCTGCCAAGTGTAGTTGTTCATCCATACTTTTCACCATCATGTCATCAATGTATACTTCCATATTTCTTCCAGTTTGATCAGCAAAGGCTTTGTTCACCAATCTCTGATAAGTAGCCCCAGCATTTTTCAATCCAAATGGCATCACCTTGTAGCAATGAAGACCCCTGTTAGTGACAAATATGGTATGCTCCTGATCTTTCGGGTCTACTTGAATCTGATTGTACCCGGAGAAAGAATCTGTGAAGGATAGTAGCTTATTCCCAGAAGTGGAATCTACCAGCTGATCAATCCGGGGGACTGGATATAAATCTTTTGGGCAAGCCCTATTGAGATCTGTGAAGTAAATGTACATACGCCACTTGCCATTTTTCTTTTTCACCAAGACCGGATTGGCAGTCCACAAAGGATATTGAGACTCATATATATGCCCCATTTTTATGAGCCTGTCAACCTCTTGAACAATAACATCAGCCTTTTCCTTGCAAAAAGCCCTTCTCTTTTGCATCACAGGTGCTATATCTCTCCGGATGGATAGGTGATGTGATATAATATCTGTTGGAACCCCAGTTACATCAGCATTGCACCAAGTAAAAACATGTTGATGGTCTTTTAGAAACTTTAACATTTTAATCTTCAGTTCATATGGCTTATTAGACCCTATCTTAACATTTTTTCTCTCTTCTAAAGAATGTGTTTCAACTTCTTCGACTGGTATCAACACTCCAGGGGTCTTTCTGGGGTCATCAATTTCACCCTCACCCCCAGAAAGCCCCTCAAACTGCTATTCTTCGTTGATACAAATTGCCCCCAACATCCGTGGAGCCAGTGTTGTAGCATAACACTCCGTTGCAACCTTTTGACTGCTTCGGACAACGCTCACCTGTCCTTGAACAGCATATTTCAAACATTGGTGGACTGTCGAGGCCACTGCATGCATCCTAGAGAGCCAAGACCTCCCTAAAATAGCATTATAACAAGTGGGACAATCCACCACAATAAAAATTATCCTGACCATCTTCTTGAAATGGCCCTTGCCCAACAAAACTTCCTCTTCGAACTCCCCGATCACATCTGCTGAGCTTCCAGTGAAACCCACAATTGATCTGCCGAACGCTGAATTACGGTTGGATTTTTCATCTTTTTGTAAGTGGTTAAGAAGAGGATATTGGCCGAACTTCTAGTATCCACCAAGATTCGTCTTATGTCATTGCCCCCAATGGATGCTCCTATGACAACAGCATCTTCATGAGGGCCAGCTATATCCCTTAAGTCATCTTCATCGAAAACAATGAAGGGAAACAGAATTTGTGATTGAAAAGAGGTCATGCCTCCTTATAGTAGGTGGCTAGAGTATGAACGTGCCTCTTCTTTGAAGAAGCAGTAGGAGCTGTCATAGTATCCCCTCCAAAAATTGTAAGTGACTCAAAAAACTTTATAAGCCCGGAGACCGTTTTACAACGTTCCTCAATGGTACCCACTCTATTTTGAGTTGGATTGGGATCCAAGTATTCTGATTCTACATTAAATCTTTCGATTATAACCATAGCTCCCTCCGGAGACACATTACTTAGACCAACCCGATGAATATTATCAGGCCTATTTCCTCCTCTTCTTTTGATATACGCCCCCGGCTTTCCTCTTTTAATCAAGTTCTGAACTTCTTGTTTCAAGGCTATACAATTGTCAGTGGTATGGCCAGTATCATTATGGTACTGGCAGAAAGAGTTGTTACGATATTCCCTGGGAGATTGTAGTGCGGCCGGCCTTCTATAGTGCACTTCTTTCTTTGTTTTATCGTAAATGGTGGCCACACTTTCTTTTAGTTCTGCAAACCACTCCGGTTGAACCCAAGGCCCTCTCTTATTTCTAGATTGTTGACTCTGGGCAGGTGCAGCTGGCTGAGATTGAGCTTTAGCCCTGTTATACCCCTGTCCGGTCTCCCTTGCCTTGTTCCCGGACTGATTTTGGTTGGGGTTTGGTGCAACCGGGGCAGACCTCACCTGCCTGTGCACCCTAGTTTTCTTTGTTTCATCAACATTGATTTCTTTCCGACTTGATTCAGCAAACCTCCCCAAGTCATGGCTTTCTTTTTTGTCACCGAATCAGCCAAATTTCCAGGGTTTAAGCCCTGTCTCAAGGATGCTATTGTTACTTGCTCGAAGTAATCAGCCAACCCATTTTTGGTGTTTACAAAACGACTTATGTATTCTTTCAATGATTCGTTTGGTTCTTGGGCACAATGGATTATTGTGTCCCCATTGCCCTTCAACTCTTTACTCCCAACAAACTGCCTTCGAAAGGCCACCCAAAAAGTATCAAAATTCCTGATGCAGCCTTGAGGTAGACTGTTATACCACTTTAGAGCACTCCCCGTAAAGGATTGGGAGAATGCTCTACAGAGTAACTTGTCGTCATCCTCAAAATTCATCATGAAGTTTTTAAATTGTTCCAAGTGGTTGTCCGGATCAGTACTGCCATCGTATTTCTCCATTTTAGTGCTATCGAACCTCTTAGGGAGGTTTCCGGACAGAATCTTGGAAGACAATGGAGATTGTCTCCGATTCCGGCCATGACTGAAAACAATATCCTTATTGGGAGTTGCAAAGATACATGGTTCATCGTGGAAGGCAAAAGGATCCATCAGCATCCGGTCTACATGCCCCCGGCTGTGAGACGATCCTTTGCCTATATTCTTCTTCAATTTCCCATGTCTATCCCTTTTTTCTCGAATACTTTTTAATCAACTTTTGCTTCTTTTTGGATCGACCCTCATCACTGTTGGATGACAAGGACTCTTCAACTCCATCCTCGTCCGATGAGCTATCAAAAGACTCTGAGTCTGAGTCAGAACTCTCCACTGGCTTAGACCGGTGAGACTTTTTTGAGCTAGCATGAGTCTTCTTGGTACTCACATGAGTCTTCGAAGGCTCATGCTCTCTAGGGTTATCGGTATGATGAGCGACTGATGCTTTTGACTTCTCTTTCATGCCCATCTTAGCCTTCTTCGCCCTCAGAGCTTCTATCTCGCCCTTTAATCTATCACGCTCCTCGATGGTATATTCATCATTTTCACCCACCACTTCAAGCAAAGCTGGTGGTACTTCCGGGGCGTCCGGATTCATTCGGACTGATTTTTCCTGTTGGTTTTGAATGCTTGATTCAGACACCGTCGTGCTCCTACTGTGGTCGCCAATTTGGTGAGGTCTATTTTTGTCTGAGGGTAAGTTTGTAATTTCTTTTAGAGTTTTGTGGAAGTTTGTAAGTATTTAATGTTTGAGTAGAGAGTAGAGGGAGAATTAAGCAGCCTGGTTGTATTTAATTTTCATTACCCTCATTTAATGTTGGTGGTTGGGTATTTATACCCTTACATCTGGGCCTTATGGGCTTTCGGGTCATGTTTAATGGACCCGGGTCAAGTTCAAGGACCCATGAGCTCTTAGTAGGAGAGCAGGCAGCTTAGTTAAGAAGTGTTTAGGTTTTAAGTACTTTAGTTCTTGTTCGAACAGTCCAATGGGTGAGGTGTTCGAACTGCCTTGTCCGGTTAGGTAGTTTTTGTCCGAACTGTCCCTGTCCGTAATGGTAACGGAATCCGGAATCATCATATACTATTGCGTGTTCTTTGTATAATATTGACAATGTGATTTGTGTACATTTATTGAGAGTAATAAGAGTTGCAACTATAAAATCTGATACTGCGAGTTGTTCAATTAGTGTACTGAGGGTTGTTGCGAGTTGTTATTTATTACTAACTTACCTATTCATATTTTTATGCCACGTGATTTCTTTATAATTGTTCAATGCAAGGTAAGGTATGTCTAAACCACGAGTGTATATTTTCAAAAATATGGTCACCAAACTGTAATTGTGCCTTTCACGGAGTTGGAAAACTTTCAAAGTATCCAAGAGTACGTAGAGAGCAAATGGGAGGAGCTGGTCAGAGGTAACTACATTATTGCATACTCCCGCGGGGATCAGAAGAATTGTTTCTTTTTTAGTGATAAATATTTTAATGGTTTAGAATTATATCTTAATTTGGAGTGTTTAAAACGGGTTATTTTTGTCATAGAACAACAAGTCTTTGATAAGGGTTCTGGTAAAAAACATAAACAACATAACATAAGTTTGGGAGAACCATCTCATAATCAACTAACTAGCGGGAGAGTAGTAATGGTTTAGTTAATTATGATGAGAGAGAAAAAATTTGCTACTACCAGTTGGCAGATGCTATCACATGTGTTGGACCGTAACTCTTCAATCTGCGACAAGAATACCAGACGCATTATAATTTGTTAAGTGCAGATTAAACAAATTAAACATATATAACAAAGCTCAAGCATATACTTACTTCTTTCGCCTGTATTTCAAGCTTTCACTCGTACTTATTCTTATCGGCATATGTCTTCAATCTCTTTCTTATTTCTTCAGATCCAGTCTTCTTTGGAGTAGCCTGTTTACGTTTGAGCATAAAATGACCGAGTGTTTCACATATACTTTCATCTTCCACGTCTTCGGTCTCCGGTTGGGATGTCTGGGTTAATGTTGATGGAATTGTTGTTCCTGGTGACTGTTTGTGGTTGGTCTCTGGTTGGGATATCCCGATTAGAGTCTTGCCGCGTGTGTTCCCCTCTTCCTTGTTTTTGGGGCTACGTTTTTCAACCTTTTTCTCGGTATTTCTTCCGGTAAAACCGGTGAAACATCTGGATCTCCATTTCCTTTTATTCCTCCGAATGCTGCTCTTTCAGCCTCTGTCAAACATAGGGCAGTCTCCACAACCTACCGGGGGAAGAACATCAAATTCAATACATGCACGCGAGTTTTTTAATACCATAAAACGATACCGCGAATTGTTTGTGGTACCACAACAAGAGAGGCCAATGTTAGCAAAATGATTGCAAGTTGTGTTTTACATATAGTGAAAACTTTTTGTAAATGAATACAGAGAGTTGTTTGCAACTAGCTTCCGGGAGTTGTACGCAACTAGATTATGAGAGTTGTTTTATATATATATATATATATATATATATCATACCACATCATCTTGTAGTTTGTCTAGCATTTTAACAATCTCTCAGGTTGATGGTTTGAACTTTAATCCTCACCATTTGAAGAACCTTGAGATCATGTTTGGCTTTGCTAGGTCTCGCCAATTATTGTGTGCTCCATGACTAAAGGCTACATCACGAAAATTATTATCATCACGCGATCTATGTTAACTAATATTTAAATAAGCAAAAAAAATCTTACGAATAAAAGTGTGACGCAGCCGATAACTCTATCGGGTATTCCCACCGTAACACAAACCCCGATCGACTGGAGAAGATTCAAAATTATTGATCCTAACTAATCATAGTCATTTATTATGCCGACGTCTTAAAAAAATATAGAAAATTCTAACCCATTACATCTCCATAGATTGAGTAGAATAAGGTTGAGCAAATAAACATAATCAACAGCCGAACAAAGTCCTCTAGTTCATGCTCCCCCTTGGCTGATGATACCTGCGTGTAAAAAACAACACAACATGCTATGTTAGTGCACATGAACATCTGATTTATAACATAAACTAGATTTAGAGGTACCTTTATAATGTTATTCGATACAGTTTTCGTATTTGTCGATCTTATCTTCCTTGACGTTTCACCGATGAAGTATGTTCTCATTATCTTTGAATCATTCTCCGCCCCGTCTACGTATCTGCTGAAGAATACTCTGGATTTTGTTAAAGCCATTTCCTCTGTGTCGTGTTCAAGGAAAAAAATGACCTTTACATTATCGGTTGTTAGCTTCACCAACTTTGACCCAAAATGGAACACGTCTTCCTCGATCGAGAACGACTCTGTAATTTGTTGAACTAGCTTATAAAACTTTTTCTTCGCGATCTTCTCCCGACGGAGGTCGAAAGCATTTTTCAAAAGGTCGTAAAATGGTGTGTTTTCGGTAGCTTTGATGTGGGCAAAGGTAATAAGGTCATTTTTTTCAGCAAATGCATAAGGCTTACCAATCCAGACTTGCAAAAGTTTGCTTTCGCAGTCATATTGCATGCAAATACATAAATAGGAACTTGTAAATAACATAAACGATGAATTGCTTGTGAAACATTAAAACAACAAATTGTTTGAAGCATTTATATAGCGAGTTGTTTGTTACAACTACATATAGTGAATTGCATGCAATCATCAGAAATCGAGTTCTTTTGAAACAACAACAAGCTATTTCTCTATCCAATAAACTACCAAGATGCGAGTTGTTTGCATATATATACGATGAGGACACAAGTTATTCTATTGCACATGATACACAAATGCGAGTTGTGCCTACTTTTCACATGCACGTTGACGAAAACTGGAAAATATAGAAACAGAACCCAAACCAACAAACAACTTAATAAACTATATCTAATAAACATCACATCACACATCAACGTCGATCGTGAATAAACTCCAACATGCACTTGAAAATCAGTAAAAACGCAAAAAAATACACATTTTCGAGAGAACCACGTATCTAATAATTGTAACTGTTGGTTTCTTCACCAGCCGACGTAAACTCAACAACAAGTGGTCCAAGGCTTCGTGGTTACTTGTCTCAGGGAGGACACGACGTTCGACAACCGAATTTTGGTGAAAAACGACAGAAAGTACGGTGGCAGGAGGCTGAAAGTTTACTTGTGGGTATATGAACGATTTTTGGAGAAAGAAAGAAAGAAGATCGTATTTTGTGGTTTAGAGGGACTTAGGTTTAGAGGGACTTGAGAGAGGAAAAAGAAATTGGTTTGAAGAGAGAAAACAGATCTAAATAGTTTGAGGGTATTTTTATCCAATTTTTAGATTCAGGTACTAATTCACACACTATCTTATTTTTGGATACCAGTTAGTAATTAGGTAGTTGAGTGAGTATTTACAGAGTGATATTTACTCGTACATTTTTTCTTTAAAATATATATATTAAAACAAAAATGTTAAATGTATAATAGTTTGTTTTTTCGATTCTTATTCGATACTCAATTCAATAATAAATAATGATATAAAAATTAAATTAATAAAAAATATAAATTCTTCACCGGACGAGGGTAATTGTCCACTTCTCTTACCAGCACAACACTTATAGCATATTCTGATACAACTAGATATACGTAGAGCTTTTCCCTCCGAACAATTTTGAAGATAGTCTTAGGTGAAGATAAATGCTTCTTGATTTCAATAAAAGCCTGATCACACTGTGGAGACCAATTAAAGTATTTGGCATTCCTCAATACTTAAAAGAATGGAGCGCACTTGTCTGATGATCTTGAAATAGACCTGTTCAACGCAGCCAATCGTCCCGTCAGTCTTTGAACTTCTTTGATATTCCGAGGAGGGTCCATAGCTAGCAAGGCATTAAGTTAATCTGGATCATGCTGAAATCGTTTCTCACTTATTATGTAGTCCAAAAACTTTCCAGATCGGACCCCAAATACACACTTTTCAGGATTTAATTTAAATTCACAGCCTATAAGTTAGAGAATATTTCTTGAAGGTCAGATATATGTTCATATTCCTCCAAGCTTTTAACCATCATATCCTCCATATAAACCTCCATGTTTCTGCAAATCTGATTAGCAAAGGCTTTTAACCATCATATCATCCATATTCCTCTAATGGGTACTGAGATTCTTTAATGTGACCCATCTTGGTCAAACGATTAACTTCCTAGACAGTCACATCTGCTTTTTCCTTAGAGAAAGATCTTTTCCTTTGTACAACTAGTGCAACATCAGTTCAGATAGACAACTTGTGAGAAATAATATCAGCTGGAACTCTAGTGACATCACTGTTACACCATGCGAAGACATGTTGATTATTCATAAAAAAGACAGTAACCGGTGTTTCAAACCTGACACCAACTTGATACCAATTTTAACATTCTTGCCCTCTGCAAGGGAGTGAGTTTCTACCTCCTCAACAGGTATTATGACACTGGGAGCCTCCTTGGGATAATCAATTTCATTCTCATCATAAGAAGGCTCCAATATTTGCTAATCTTTATTAACCTTGACTGCCTCTAAAGACTTATAGGCAAGAGTTGTTGGATAACATTCCCTAGCTACATTCTGGTTGCTCCGTAAAATACCTACTTGTCCATGGACAACATATTTCAAACATTGGTGGATGGCCACAACATGCATTCTGGAGAGCCAAGATCTCCCAAATATAGCGTTGTAATACGTTGGGCAATCTACCACAATAAACAACACTCTTACCATTTTCTTAAAGGGTCATTTACCCAATAATACTTCCTCTTGGAACTCCCCAATAAGATCTGCAGAAGTTCCATGTGAAGCCTACGATGGTTCTGTTTGGACGTTGTATAATCAAAGGGTTTCTTATCTTCTTGTAGAAGCTTAATAACAGGATGTTTGCCGAACTACATGTGTCAATCAGAATTCGGCGTATATCGTTTCCTCCTATTGATGCTCCTATTAACACAACATCTTCATGAGGCCTTGCAATGTCTCTCAGGCCATCCTCATTGAAAAATATAAAGAGAGATGAGGATTGGTACATGTGAGTGGACATCTCTCTATCCAGTTAGGTGGCCAGACTGTGGATATGCTTCTTCCTTGATGAAGTGGAAGGTGCAGTCACATTATCCCCTCCAAAAATAGTCAATGACTCAAAAAAGTTAATCAGACCAGAAACCGTTTTAGTCTTGTCTGTTATCACCCCTACCCGATTTTGACTCGGATCTGGATCAAGATACTCAGAGTCTATATCAAACCACTCAGTAATTACCATCGCCCCTTAATGTGTGGATGTCCCAGGATTATTCGAAGGACCAGTTCGGAGAGTATTGGCTTGTGCATTATCTGATCGGCTTCCTCCTCGTTTTTTGACATAAGCTCCCAACTTAACCCTTTCAATAAGTTTATGGACTTCCTACGTTAAGGCTATACAATCATGAGTAGCATGGCCTATGTAATTGTGGTATTGGCAGAAACGGGTGTTCCAGTTTTCTCTAGGGGATTGCAATGCTGCTGGCTTTCTAAAATGCACTTCGTTTTTAGTTTTATCATAGATTGTAGCCATATTCTCCCCTAATTCAGCAAACCACTCAAGTTGAACCCAGAACCCGCTTTTGTTTCCGATCTGTTGACTCTAAGTCTCGTCAAACTGACTTTGCCTTGATCGGTTAGATCCATGTCTAGTCTCCTTTATCCTGTAACCGGACTGATTAGTAGTTGTAGGATTTTTTGTTGTAGTAGTGGACATAACCTGATGGTGTAATATGGTTTTCTTGGTCTCCTCAACGTTGATTTGCTTCCCCACTTGATTCAACAAACCACCTCAGGTCATAGCCTTCTTCCGAGTCACTGAATCAGCTAAATTACCTGGATTTAAACATTGTCTTAGGGAAGTAATTACAACTTGTTCAAATCAATCTGCTAACCCATTCTTTGTATTTACGAAGCTGTTGATGTACTCATTTAAAGACTCATTTGGCTCCTGAGCACAGTGGATAATGGTGTCCCCATTACCCTTGAGTTCCTTGCTTCCAACATATTGCCTCCGGAAGACAACCCAAAATGTACAAAATTTCTTATGCACCCTTGAGGGAGACTGCTGTACCATTTGAGAGCACTTCATGTGAAAGTTTGGGAGAAGGCCCTACACAATAGTTTGTCTTCGTCATCAAAATTCGTCATGAAATTATTAAACTGCTCCAGATGGTTGTCCGGATCTCGGCTCCCATCATATTTCTCCATCTTGGAGCTATCAAACCTCTTCAGAAGATGTCTGGAGAGTATCTTCGCAAACAAAGGCGGTTGCCTCCAATTCTTGCTGCGGCTAAAAATAGTATCTTCATTAGGGGTAGCAAAAATACATGGTTCGGACTGAAAATCAAATGGATCAATCAACAACTGATCAATATGCTGGTTGGCTGACCCCTTACCCTTTCCATGGTGCTTTTTAAGCCTGTCATGCCTATCTATTTTTCTTGAATGTCTTTTAATCAGCCTAATTTTCTTTTTTGACCTTCCCTCATCACTGCTTGAAGACAATGATTCTTCAAGATCTGCCTCATTAAATGAGCTCCTGGAGGACTCAGATGCAGAACTCTTCATAGGTTTAGATCGGTGTGTCTTCTTGGAACTGAGATGGGTCTTCAAGGACTGCTCGTTTTCTTTAAGATTGTCAGTGTAGTGAAGTACTGACGCACCAAATTTTTCTATAACTTCTTTCTCTGCTTGTTTTATTGCTCTCTGCGCCTCTATTTCAGCTCTCAACTGGTTGCGCTCCTCGATAGTATACTTATTATTCTTCTTTGTAACTTCCACCTCAAGAGGTGGAATGTTCTGCTCATTCGGATCCATCCGAACTACATTGTTTGCTGGTTTTCACTTGTGAAATTCAGGCACCGTTGTGCTCCCATTACGGTCGCTAATTTGGTATGATTAGTTTATGTTTGAGGGTAATTATGTAAAGTGTTATGAGAATTTAGTGTTTAAGGCATAGATAGTGAGATAATTAAGCTGTCTGTTAGCAGTAAATTTTGATTACCCTCATTAATGAAAGTGGTTTGGGTATTTATACTTAATTAATAACCTATGAGCCTATTGGGTGAGATTGTGGAGTTGGGTCAAGTTTAAGGACCTATTAGCCAAGATGTGAGGTGACCAGCACCTAACTTAGTCACACTCCATTACGTTTGTCTTGTTGGGTTTTTTATAATAGTGGTTATGTCTGAACAACCCTCTTGATAAAAATAATATACAGTGTCTAATATATCTGATCTCATAAGACACTATCTTATTTTTGGATATTAGTTAGTAATTAGGTAGTTGACTGAGTATTTATCGGTGTATTTTTTGTTTAAAAAATATATTAAAACAAAAATATTAGAGGTATAATAGTTTGATTTTTCGGAATGGATACTTAATTTAATAGTAAATAATGATATAAAATTTAAATTAATAAAGAATATAAATTCTTGCATGAAATCGTAAATAATAAAGGAAGAAAAAAAGAAGAAGAAATGAAATAAGAAAACCCTTTGGAACTTTTTTGGATATCTGATGGCTGAGAGGATGAACAGAGTCGCTTCAAGAACAGAGTCGCTTCAAACCCTAATAACTGCTGATAATTAACTTTATCATCGGAATTCAATCGATGGAAGAATTTCTTGTTCTTCATACTACTGAGAATCAACAACAGCAATCAAGGAAGCAGTTTGTAGATTTATTCAAGTCTGAGGAATGTTTGGCGTCGTTAAACCCAGAATTCATCAAGAAAACAGAGCATCACTACTCTGTTCAATACAGTAAAAAGGTTAAAGAAACTCTAATCAAGACATCTAGAATAACTTTGATAGGAAAGTTTAGTAATGAAGTTCCTAAGAAACTGAAACTCGATAGTTTCTTGGCTAATCTGAAATTCAGGGGTCCATTCAACTATGAGGTCTTGGACTCTCACCACATTTTCTTCGAATTTGAATTAAAGGAAGATGTTTCAAAGATTTGGTCAAACAATATATGGAGATTTGACGATTTGGTTATGGGAATCTTGAGATGGAATCAAGATTTCAATAAAAAGTACAAAAACCCTACTGTCTTAACCTGGGTTCGTTTTGAAAACTTACCGGAAAGTCTATATGATACTAGTTTGGTGAATGATATTGCTGCAGCTATAGGGCCAACCTATATAGTTGCTGTTCCTCATAAAAATCGAGCCCATGCCAATGCCTGTTATGCACAAATAGAGGTGGACATCTCTAAAAATTTGAAAAGAAAATTGTGGATCAGGTTTGGAAACAATGATAGATATTGGATTTCGATCAGCTATAAAAGCGTGCCATCATACTGTAACTTTGTTATCATATAAGGCACAAGTTGTCTGAATGTAAAAAAGCTCCTAAGAAAGTTGAAGAAACTGCTACAATGGAAGAAAACAGCAAAACTGATGATGTTAAAGAAGATAAAGAAAATAAGGAAAAGCCATATGTAGATACTAATGAAACAAGAAATATGCAAGTTTTTAAAGTTTATAGAAGAAAACTTAAATTAATCATTACTCAAAAGGAACAAGAAGATGAAAAGAATGAAAGCAGCAAAGATATGAACCAAGATGTTCATATTAAGTCTTCACAAGTTCAATTGAACAATTCTATACAACAGCGGATTGAAAGCAACAAATCGAATTCGCCAGGCAGTAGTAAAGAAGTTATTGAAGCTATAGAAAAGATTGATGAAGATCATTTTAAAGATCATTCTCCTGATCCCAACATTGGCAGTTGTTCTCCCTCTCCAACGTATTCTCCACAACAAAGCTTCAATGAAATCATATCCTCCAAACTGAAAACTGTGAAAAAAAGAAGGTCAACTGGAAAGTTATATATCAAGTCTCTAAGTTCAAGAGACAAAATCTACAAATCCTATTCTGATAATGATCAGAGCAATTAGTTGGAATGCAATGGGTGTGAATAATAAGCCTACCTTGAGAAGAATCAAGTCTATGATAAGATCTGAGTGTATTAAGGTGCTTTCTATTCAAGAGCCTATGTCCAAGAGTGAAAAAATTAAAGAAGTTGTTGAGAATCTTGGTTTTTGTGATTGTTTTGCTAATGTTTCTAACAAGCTGTGGATTTTCTGGATGGATAATATCAATATTAATATTGTTCTTAATATGGAGCAATGTGTTCATATGGAGATGGAGTACCCTGGAGTCACTAAAAGAATCTATCTTACTTCTGTCTATGCTAAGTGCAACCGTATTCAGAGATTGGATATTTGGGAGAGTCTCATGGCAGTTGCTGATAATGATAAGGCTTCGATGTGTATTGGTGACTTTAACATTATTTCCTCTCATGATGAGCAGCTGGGTTGCATATCTACCTGTCAGGCCAGTATGAATAATTTTAATGAAACTATAAGGAATTGCAACCTAAATGATGCTGGTTATAATGGTCCTAAGTTTACTTGGTCAAGAAGCAACAAATGGAGAAGACTGGATCGTGCTCTTGTCAATGATAAGTGGATGTTTACGTTTAAAGAAACGCAGGTTTTTCACATAGTCAGAACATGTTCTGACCATGCCCCCTTACTTATCTCTACTAACTTACTTGATGCTAATGATTCTATTTGTAAAAAAAGAATTTTAAGTTTCTAAACACTTGGTCCAATGATGTTTCTTTCCTTAGTATTGTTGAACAAGATTGGAATCAGCCAATAGTTAGCCATCCTAGTAACACTTTTTGGTACAAGCTAAGAAGACTCAAAAGCTGTCTCAAGATTTGGTATAAGGAAAAATTTGGGAATGTGTTTGACAGTGTTAAAGAAACTGAAAGCAATGTCAAAACTATGGAAATTCTTCATTATACTGATAATAATCAGCAATCTGTTGCTAGTTTAGCTATGGCTAATAGTATGCACTTAAAAGCTCTAAGAAATGAGGACTCTTACTGGAGACATAAATGCTTCAATAACTGGTTACAGGAGGGTGATGGTAGCTCTAAGCTATTCTATAGTTATGTTGCTAAAAAAAGAAGAAAAAATGAAATCAAGAGTGTTAAAGATGGAGATACCTGGATTCTGGATAAGAAGGAAATAGGAAAGTCTGATGCTGATTACTTAAAAAACATCCTCATGTCTGACCCCTACAAAAGCAAAGATGAAGAAAATAAGTTGCTGACTAACAAGAATTTTGATTGCATCCCCTCTATAGTTACTACTGAAGACAATAATAAGCTGCTTGATAGAACCTCTGAAGATGAGATTTGGGGAATAATCTGTAGCATGAAGAGTGATAATGCCCTTGGTATTGATGGTTCCAATCTTTACTTCTTTAAAAACTGCTGGCTTATTATTAAAAGTGACTTGTGCAATGCCTTCAATGCTTTTATTCAGGGTGGCTTTATCCCAACTGGGTTATTTGCCACTGGTATTTACCTAGTCCCTAAGACCATTAACCCTATTTGGTGGAATATTTACAGACCTATTGGTTTGTGTACTCTTATCAACATAATTTTTCTACTCTTATCAATCAAAGGCTGGAAAATGTCTTACCTAAGATTGTGTCTTCTACTCAGTCTGCTTTTGTCAAGGGCAGACTTATTCATGACAATATTTTATTGGCTAAAGAATTGCTCTATGATATCAACAAAAAGCCTAAAAAGGGTAATACTATGATTCAATTAGATATGTCGAAAGCATTCGACATAATCTCTCACTCATTTATTTTTAAAATTCTTCATTCTTTTGGTTTCAACAACAAGTTTGTTAGTCTTATTAGAAAGATGATTATTGATGTTCATGTTTCAATGCTTATTAACGGGGAGACTATTGATTATTTTAGAATGAAGAGAGGGTTAAGGCAATGAGATCCTATCTCCCCTAGCCTTTTTATCCTGGGTGATGAATTTCTCAGCAGAGGCTTGAACATTCTTTTTAATACTCACCCTAAAATGTGTTATGCTTTTAGAACTAAATACATTATCCCTTGTATCATGTTTGCTGATGACATATTAGTGTTCACTAATAGTATCCCGAATTCTATTGATATGTTAAGTTGCTTTCTAGAGTTATACCAACAAATTTCAGGTCATGCCATAAACAAAAGTAAAACAAAGCTGATTGTTTCATCAAAGTCCAATTCTTCAAGAGTGCAAAGTCTCAAGATACAAACTGGTTTTGATGTAGACTTTCTACCTGTTTCTCACTTGGGAATTATTGTCTCAAACAACAACAAAACAAATGTCTTCAATCTTATCATAAACAAGATTAATGACAGAATCACTGAATGGGACAGTAAGTTTCTCTCATATGGTGGCAGGTTATCTCTCATTACAAATGTTCTATTACCTATACATATCATTGGTTACAATGCTGTGAAATTCCTAAAACAATCTTTTGCAAGATTGAAACTACTTTGAATAGATTTCTCTGTAGAACTAAATATAATCAAAAGGCTATCCACTGGTCTACCTGGTCTTACATTTGCAAACCTTTTGGAGAAGGGGGTCTAAATGTTAGAAAACTGAATGATATTCAGAACTCATTCTCTAAAAAATTATGGTTTAAGTTTCGAAAAAACACATGTCTTTGGTCAAACGTTATGAATGATATATACTGCAAAAATGTTCACCCTTTGTATATTAACAACATAAAAGGTTCTTCAGTTTGGAACATATTGTGCAATATAAGAAAGCAAGCTGACAGTAACGTTACTTGGATCCTTGGCAAGGAAATATTGATTTCTGGAAAGATTCTTAGCACAATCTTTCTGCAATAGCCACTGAAAACAGCATTAATTGGTATATTGATATTAAGGTTAACTCATTTTGGCAGAATAACTCTTGGAATCTGAATGAAATGCAGAAAAGTATTGCCAATAATAGAATTCAGATGATCAATAAGCTTCAAATCACTGATTATGAAGATATCATTTGCTGGAAGCTTTCTAAAGACAGACAACTTGAAGCAGGCATGGGATAGCATAAGAGCTAAACACAACTTCTCTAACTTATATATGCAGATTTGGAACTCGAAAATCCCCAGGAAGTTCTCTTTTATAACCTGGAAAATTATGCATAACTTTATTGTCTTAGAATCTATTATGATGAAGAAGCATATTAGTATGGCTTCTAAGTGCGTGTTCTGTGCTAATTGTGAGGAAAATAATCACTTGTGTGTTAACTGTACGTTTGTATGGCAGATATGGAATTGGTTTGCTTGCATTTTTAACATCAAAATCAAAAGATTTATGGTCCTTTCTCACTTGTTAAGATGTTGGTTTTGGTTTTCAAAGGAAAATTTTCATATTACTCATCTTGTTCCCCAAGCTATTTGCTGGGTGATTTGGAAGGCTAGAAACGCTATGAAGCATAAAGAAATCCATTTTAATGTTAACAAAACCATTCATCTCATCATAAGCATAATCAAAGGTGTTGAAATCTCTGGTAAACTTAATCACAAACACTAGTTGAAGACTTTTAATGCAGGTATTATGCTTGGTTGTAGTTCAATTGAAAAAGAAGGTTAAACCATTATACTTGAGATGGACTCCTCCTATTCAAACCCGTCTTAAGATGAATGTTGATGGTTCTTGTGCCTCTAATGGTGAAGCTGGAACTGGTGTTCTCTTCAGAAATAACGATGGAGATATTATTCAAGCATATGGTAATCTGTTGGGAAAATCTACTCCCCTTCAAGCTGAAACCATGACTATGCTTCAAGGGTTAACGACTTGCTACAAAAACAACTGGACTCATATGGACATTGAGTACGATTCCTTAATTCTTATCAAGCAACTCACAAACAATCCAAACTCAGACTTTGAAGACCCTAATATAAGCTACTGCCGTATATTTCTTAACAAGAATATGTGCTTAAAGCACATCTCTAGGGTCCATAACCAAGCAGCCGTTTGGCTAGCAAAATGGACCCCAAAGTGTAAGCTTAAGCTTAATTTTCAGCAGCCCAATGCTCCCCCCAAACTTCTTGCAATCTTATTTCTTGAAAGCATTGGGCTGTGATATATTCAAAATGATTAAACTTTTACTTGAGCTATGGATACGGCTAGGGTTTCTATTTTGTAGAAAAAGCAAGGAGGTGTTTGAAGCTCAAGAAATGAAGTCTCAAGATGGTTGGCGAAGAAGAGTTGCTGATTAAGAATGATGCTGAATTTCTTTGCTGATTCTTTGAGTATTGCTGGAGAAGAAAGAAGAAGAATTCTTTCTTTTCAATTTGTTATTACATTGATTTTGGAGGGAAATATTGGCTCCAAATTCATTTTCGCTCTAAGCATTGAGAAGATTAACTATTGATCCTTTGATTTTGTAATTTTTCAATTAATTAATAATATGTTTGCTTTGATGAAAAAAGAAGAAAAAAAAAGAAGAAATATTAGATGTAATAGAATTCACAATTTTATAGTATTGCAATTCCCTTTAGGGCCAGGCTAGAAATATTACACATTTTTATAGATCTTAAACCACCAGATCTTATACCTAATTGATAGATCTCGGACCTAATTTTTGACCATTTTACCCTTTTCAGAAAACCTAGGTATAAAAGTGTTTGATAGATCTCTCACCACTTCTTTTCCTCTCTTTCTCTCTCTCTCTCTAGAAAACTCTCAAGCACCCGTAGCATCGATTTCAAAAACTCGATTTTTGAAGAATCTGAAGTGAAGAAAAGTTAACGGTAAACGATACAAACATCATGGTGTAATTTGTTTTTGATTTCATTCGGTCTAAACTGTCGAATCTAGGTTTTTTAATTTTTTTGGTTTCGATTTCAAAAGTTTGATTTTTGAATGATTTTAGGTGTTGTTTTGTTAGATTAGTGTTGTATTGTTGTTAGTATTGCTAGGATCTATGTTTTGGTGCTTGATTTTGTTAGAAATGAGGCTGTTTTGGTGGTGTTGAGTTTGTGAATCGTGTTTGCTGCTGGTAGCACGAAAAGCGTGCTACCAGATCCGTTCTGGTCGCAGCCCTTATTTGCGAAGAAGAAGAGGCCTCGTCGCAGGCCCAAAATGAGACGTCATTTGGGCCTCGTCGCAGGCCCAAAATGAGACGAGGCCCAAATGGCGTCTCATTTTGGGCCAAAATGAGACGAGTCCCAAATGGCGTCTCATTTTGGGCCTGTGACGAGGCCCAAATGACGTCTCATTTTGGGCCTGCGACGAGGCCCAAATGACGTCTCATTAAAGTTGTTTCGTTTTTTTTATTTGCTGTTTTGTGACTAATACATATTATCTTGCGTTGTGTTTGAAGGATGGTACGATTCAAGACTAAAGTAAAAAATCCGTTCAAGAAACTTAGGGCGGACGAGGAGGCAGCAGCGGATAGAGCGTGGTCCCAGGATGAGGAGGCTGCTCCCAGCGAGGAACATGTTCCCAGTACACGTAGTAGACGACGTCTCCGTCGTCACGGCGATTATATTCCTACTCCCGCTGATGGTAGCACAGGGGCAGCTTCTACGTCGCATCCCCCTGACGATGAGTACGATGACGATGTAGATGCACCGGAGTATATGGAGGCCGATGCACCTCGCGTACCGGACTATACGGAGGCCGATGCACCTCACGCACCAGAGGCAGCATCCCACGCACCTGAGTGTGAGGATCTTGATTTTTATTCCGTGCTGTCGCATGTTTCGGCACTTTTCCCGGATTACACCCTGCACGAGGCTTTTAGCGTCTATCACGGAGATGTAAGTGTTACACCTTTATACTGTTTTATCATTTTCTTACGTGTTCGATACACATGTTTATAATTATTATTTTTTTACGAATTTACATATTTTATACATATTGCAGGATAGGGTCACCCTGCGATGCTTCGCTATGTATGACAGTCTCCGGAGATGGGACATTACAAAGCAGAGCAGGGTACGGGCAAGGGTGATGGAGACTATATTTGGTCCACTCGTCGATGCACTCACCCGCTGGCATACAAACCTCCATTTGGTGGAGGCATTCTTAGAGCGGTGGCATGAGGAGACTTCTTCTTTCCATTTCTCGTTCGGGGAGATGACAGTCACCTTGGACGATGTCCACGTCATCACTGGACTACCGGTTCTAGGTAGGTCATTCGAAGCTCTACCCTTTGACTCTGACGTTGAGAGGCTTGGTACTTATGCTTCCATGCTAGGTGTGCGACAATCGGAGCTGAGTAAAAACCTTAGGAATGCTAGTAGTGTGAACCTAGGGTGGCTGCGGAGTACTTTTAGTAGTTCTCAGTATAGTGATAGGAGGATCACTGATGAGGGTTTAGATCATGCCACCCGTGCCTACATACTATATTTGTTAGGTACCACTATATGTGCGAACAAAACCGGCAACATCATTCCATTAGATTACCTCCAGTTCGTGAACCAGTACCAGAGTATGCATATGTACAACTGGGGTCAGTTGGTTTTAGCGCAGCTGTACCACGCCCTTAGTCAGGGATCTCTCCATGGTACGGGAGGCATTTGCGGGTTTCTAGCGTTGCTCGAGTCGTGGATTTTTGCACACTTTGTTCAGCTTCGAGCTCCACTTTTTCCCGGTTACGACGTATCCATGCCCCATATGTGCCGACATGCGCCGCAGAAGATTGGTGTCTCCCATGAGGTGCGCATGCAGATGAGACACGCACTGGCGACTTGCACCGAGGCAGATGTAAGTCATATCCGTTCATTTTAATTATTTTAATTATGAGTACTTTTACTAATATAAATGGGCTAAGTTGTTAATTTTTTTATTTACAGGTCATGTTCCTCCCCTTCATACATTTACAGGACCACTTTCCGTTCCAGCAGGTGACTTATGTTGAGTTGACCCTTAGTTCGTTCGACGTGGTTGTGCCGTACTACCCAGACTGTGTCGTTCGACAGATGGGGTATGTACAGCTGATTCCTAAGGATATACACCCTCCTAAGTCGAAAAAAGTAGGTAAGAAGATGGTTAGTAGCTTAAAATGGGACGATCACTTGTGGCAGACATGGGAAAACCACGTGTTCACTCCTGCTGGCACGGCGTACCGTGGTAGTGGAGCGAGTGCTGACCCGATGCACTACATTTGGGTGAGGAAGAGGCTATGGTACATCGTCAGTCGTCCTGTGCCGGAGAGAGGTCCTCGGTTGGAGCCGCAGGGTGGTGCTGATTATTCTGGATACGAGCAGATTGCTAGGTTTGCTCCTTCGCTACCTACTATGGATCACCCTGATCTTCTAGAGACCGCCCTCATGATGTGTAGGATCGCTGAGAGGTACCGACGGCACTGATTATTACTCTTAGCATAACTTTGTTAGATTTTTGGACATCAACACTATATTTTGTAATCGGTTAATTGTATGACTGCTTTTAATTTTTGTATTTTAATTTATTGTATGCTTGCTTTGAATTTATCATGTTTATCGGTTCGATTCTATTCGAATGATATACACACTCAAAATTAAAATGAAACAGAAATACACACTCAAAATTAAAATGAAACACACTCATACTTAAATTGAAACTCATACTTAAATTGAAACTCAAACTCAAACAGAAATACACACTCATACTTAAATTGAAACTCACAGTCAAACAGAAATACACACGCATACTTAAATTGAAACTCACACTCAAACAGAAATACACACTCATACTTAAATTGAAACTTACACTCAAACAGAAATTAAAATGAAACACAGACTCATACTAAAATTAAAATGAAACATAGGGTCATACTAAAACGGAAGCACGCACTCATTCATACTTATCTATCAGGCCAGTTCCATTTCATCAACCTCCTTTCTTCTTTCGCATCTTTGTAGTCACTGATTTCCTGTAGCCGGATGTCAATAATGTCAGAGCGGACCGTATCCAGCTGGTCCTCTGTTATATAATCCGTCACCTGACAGTTGAACCGGTTACCCGCAACACGACGTTCCAATTCGGTGAGGCCAGAAACTAGATGTCGACGGGATGTGACCAAGACCGACCACCTAGCTCGCACTTCATCAACACGCCTTGAAATGTAAGGCGGCTGAACACCATCCCTTCCGTACAGGAAGTACATCTGGCATACTAATGCCTCGCAGTACCTTTTACCACCCTCTGGAATGTGCATATTACCAACTTCAACTGATGCCCTCATCAGATACTGATCTTCCAACTCAGCCCATGAACCCATTTTTCAGCTTGATTTATCAACTAATTTACAATTTAATGTGCATGAAGCTTCTATTTATAGACGGACCGATAAGAAAAACATTCAAATGAAAACGTAACACGTGTAAAGTAAGAAACCGAAAACTCCCTCTCATTCTCGAACATTCAAAAAATCCCGCTCATTCTAAAATATCAAAACTCCCTCCCATTTTCAAAATTCAAAAACTCCCTCTCGTTCTCGAAAATTCCAAAAATCCCGCTCATTCTAAAATATCAAAACTCCCTCCCATTCTCAAAATTCTTAAACTCCCTCTCATTCTCGAAAATTCAAAAAATCCCGCTCTTTCTAAAAAATCAAAACTCCCTCCCATTCTCTAAATTCTTAAACTCCCTCTCATTCTCTAAAATAAAGTCCCACTTAAATTCACTTCACTATATAAAGGGACTACAAATCCGTTTACATTCATATAATCTTCTCAAACTTAGAAAGTTCAACAAATGGAGTTTACTCCCCATGAAGACTACCATTTGCTTCTGGCGGCGAGGATTGCCCGCCGAGAGATGGGGGAAGATACTAGTGATGCTTTTTTTGATCGGGTCCTTTGTAAGATGTACTACGGCTACGGCCGTTTACAAACAGGAGGTCTCCTCGTGCGCAACCGTGAGCAAATCAAGCAGAAGTATCTTTTTTGCCAACCGCTCCAGCGTTTGTTGTTTCAGCCGTATAAATTAAGCAAGAAGCGGTCGCCGTCTTCAACATGACGGTGGTAGACTACATCAGTAGGGATATGGTGGCGTATCTTCAGGATAGGATTGCGGAAAGGGAGCAGGGGGTTGATTCTGACGACAACTTGGGATATGACTTCGATGATTGAGCATTTTGGTTGTTGGCATTTCGGTGTTTAATTATTTTCTTATGTTTCGTTAAGTTAAAAGTGTTAACTTAATGTTTTCCTCTTTTTGTAACCACTTCAAGTGTACTTGTTGTTTTCTTGTATTTCTTCAAAATATACTTGTTGTTTTCGTGTACTTCTTCAAAATGTACTTGTTGTTTTCTCCCTTATACTGGTATTTTATTCCAACAAATGTCCAAGCCTGCGAAAAAAGCATTATGTCTGAAAAACTTGGCCTAGTTTCTGTCTGAAAAACTAGGCCAAATTTTTGGCCTAGCGTCGCAGGCCCAAAATGAGACGAGGCCCAAATGGCGTCTCATTTTGGGCCTGCGACAGATGCTTTCTGTCTGAAAAACTAGGCCAAATTTTTGACCTAGCGTCGCAGGCCCAAAATGAGACGAGGCCCAAATGGCGTCTCATTTTGGGCCTGCGATAGATGCGTTCTGTCCGAAAAACTAGGCCAAATTTTTGGCCTAGCGTCGCAGGCCCAAAATGAGACGAGGCCCAAATGGCGTCTCATTTTGGGCCTGCGACAAATGCGTTCTGTCCGAAAAACTGGGCCAAATTTTTGGCCTAGCGTCGCAGGCCCAAAATGAGACGAGGCCCAAATGGCGTCTCATTTTGGGCCCGCGACAAATGCAATATGTTTGAGATACCACGCCAAATTTTGACAGTGGTTATGTGATATGTGTTTGTAATGAAACTTACATTAAACTTAAAATCGTCAAACACCTTTGTATGAAATCGTCAAACACCTTAAACTACATTATATCAAAATTACATATGTTACAGTAGATGTTAGGAAAACTAACTAACTTAAACTACAAATGTTGCACAAAAACATTTCAAACATTTGAAACGTCGTCGTCTCTAGTCAAATCTGTGACATGGGGTTTCTCGTTCAAGTTGATTTTCCTTGCGGGCATTATCTGTGTAAATTTGTTCAACCGCCGGTAGTATGGATGCGCCCATTGATTCGCTTCTTCGGTTGCGTAAGCGGCCCAACACGGGTATAATGGAGGCAACGGTCCATCGGGTGGAGTAGTAATCTACAAGGAAATAAAATAAACGAATGCATTAGTAATGATAGCGTAAGAAATTTTGATTGGAAACGAAATATACTTACATTAACAAAGTGACATCCATGCACGAAAGCTATCCCAACTTCTATGATCGTCGAATTGTTCACGGGTGGCTTTCCACGTATTGGTAGATACGTTAACGAGGCTGCTTGCGATACATGGTATACCATGCATTGATACCTTGTCGCGATGACTAGTCCAATGTCCGGAAATGTCATCCAATAGTGGCTACTAGGATTGGGCTTGAAGTAATTTAACCTTTGTATCAAATCGCCAAACACCTTCTCCGAACCATATACATCCAACCAACATGCACGGTTATCCCGCAACTCATTCAACAACTCGCGTCTAACATCCTCCCATCTATCTTCGTCGTTGTATATTGAATGCGCTACGGAACGATATCCGCATTGTCCGTCCGGAAGAACGTCAACTAATTTTAAAATGTAAGTGTGTAGAAAGGCCGGGATGCAATCCGGATATAACGTTAACTTCCCATCCTTAACAATTTTCTTAGGCCTTCCAACCTTCTTTTTTGCTAATGGAGGTTTGGGTGGTACGATGGGAACCACTTTGGATGCGGCCGTGCTCCCTAACGTGTTTACGGGTGTACTACCTACCGAGTTAGCCGGAGTACTAGCACTAGCGGTTTGTTCAATGGGATATTCCCACGAACTAGGGTTCCGTTTAGTCGATTTATCAACGCCTCCCTTTGGTCTACCCTTAGCTCTAACCGCTTCTTTAGGATCTTGAATATGACTTGTCTCGGGCATCAATATTTGCATTACCCTATTGATAATGTGGTCTTGTTGGTCGGGGCGGAAACTACGAATGGAGTTGTCAAATAAGGAAATCTTTTTTTGCAATTCCTCTTCGCGAGAGGTAGGATCCCTGTGCACAATATCTAATCTTTTCCAAAAAATATCCACATCTTCTAAAGGGATGCACCTACCTTCTCTAGCTATAAAGGCAATTTCACATGCACAAGGTAAACTATGTGTTTTCCTAAGGAAACAACCTCCACATGCCACCCGATCTACTCCTATATTCCGAGCACGTACAATAGCAACCGTCAGTATCTTTAGCCCCGCATGTGACACATAACCTTTAAGATTTTTGGTCAAAACACCATCGAAGCCGGGAATTGATCTAAACTTACTTCGCTCGAATGATTCGACGATACCCGCATGCTGCTTCGTTAACAAGTTATGAACTTTTTCCCAAAAAGTCTCAAAGTTGCATTGATTCGTCCCAAGATATTTTTTTAGGGACGAGTGTGCACCCTCCGCCCTACATAGTACAAGTAATAAATTATCAACTTATTTGAACTTAAATAAAATAACTCAACGAAAAGTAGGATACATGGACTAACCTATTTGTAGTTGTTTGGCCATAATGCTTAATCGTGTTCGTTTTGTACGCAAAGAACTTGTCAGCATATTTTGTTATCCACGAGTCCATAACGTACGCAAAACACTCCAGTTTAGATGCGAACATCTCCTTAAGTGTATCCAGATTCTTTTGGTAACTCTCAAACGTGTTCGCTTCCGCAACGTAGCCGTAAATTCAACAAATTGTTTCGCTACTGCATCATCGTGCAATATCTTCCGAACCGCCCCAAGAATGTTCTTACTAATGTGCCACGTGCATAACAAATGGTGCGTTTCGGGAAAAATTCTATCAACCGCACGCATGAGAGCTAACTCCCGATCGGTAACAATAATGGATGGAAATGCGCAAACGCTATACATCATCAAACCACGAAGAGTTTCCAAAGCCCATACGTAGTTTCCAATCTTCTCTCTGCTCATAAATACGTACGCAACGGTAAATATGATGGAAGTGGACGTTAAACCGACAACCTCTAACAACGGCATCTTATACCCAGTCGTCTTGTACGTACAATCCATGAATAACACGTTCGGGAATGTACGTAATAAGTCTATGCTAGTAGGATGTGCGAAGAAAAAGTCAGTGATCACCTTTGTATCATCTTTCAAACGCTTCCACGTCGAGTATCCATTCTCCTTCAACTTCGTCAATAGATATTGCATTTGGGTTTGTACCCCGTGTTCAGCGTCCCGATGTTTTTGGCGGACATTGTAGATTGCACGCATGTTCAAAATGTTTTCTGGATATTGGTGCTTCAAACCACTGTATATCTCCCTAGGGCGCGAACCTAGGTGAGACAAACTACGAACTAGTTCCTCTTCGTCCAGTTTTAGCCTACAAGCGCGGGAATGACCGTCTAGGCGAACGTAGGGTTCATGATTGTGAGTACCGTTTATCACCTCCAAACGCCATTTCATGGCTAGTACGTCGATCGGATGACCTTTTAGCGCAAACGGACAATTACATTTCTTCGTCGATGTCTTCCTCTTTTTCAAAGTTTCCGGCTTTGCCTTTGATACGTATACACCTTATCGCTCGCAAACGTACTCTAACCTAGGAGTCCTTCCCCATTTCCCACTATCGTAGAGTTTTCTTATTGTGACAAACTTGATCTTCTTTGATTAAATCTCCACGAAAGCATCTAATTCGTCTTTAGTGAATAATCTATCCGTGTTGAATATTTTATTGTAATCGGCATCCATAAATGGAGGTTGGGCAGGTTCCTCCTGCAAAATATACAATCGAAAAGTATGAGTTTATATATACAAGTTGCCGCACGAGACATGTCTCAAGTGCCGTCGCAGGCCCAAAATGAGACGAGGCCCAAATGGCGTCTCATTTTGGGCCTGCGACAGATTCTTTCTGTCTCAAAAACTAGGCCAAACTTTTTGCCTAGCGTCGCAGGCCCAAAATGAGACGCTCTTTTGTATCCGTCTCATTTTGGGCCTGCGACGGTTATTCAGGCCTGTCGCCCGCTGTTCGTGCGATGACGATGCTGTTCATCGCACGAACAGCGTGCTACAGGCCTGAATAACGAATAAATGAATTTTGGTTCTTACCTCCATCCGGTAAGCTTCCTCCTCGTTCAGTAAGTCTTCCAGAGAAATGCCCATCTCTTCGTTGTCCATAGATACTCCGATTCAAGATTTTTCGAAGTGGATTTGATGGGTTTGGGTAAAAAACGCTAACTTTTCGATTTAATGGGTTTAGATTAGTAGATGTTAGTACAAAGCTTGTAGATCTAGTGTATTACGTATAGATTTAAGTGTTTCGGCCGATTTGGAGACTAAATGACATCAATGTAAAAATCTAGAGAGAAGAAGGACAATTTTAGAATTTCAACTTTGAGTTTGAAAAAAAAAGAGTAGGGTGAGAGATCTATCAAAATGTGTAACATTTCTAGCCTGGCCACACCATTTATCATAAACCTCCATCTATCCATTGGTCTGGCTTGGCAGTGGCAACGGGTAAATTCATCAGAAACTCACAACTTTAAATGGTTTAACGAGGGTTTAAGGCGGCCCCTACTATACCCTACTCTCATCACTTTCTTGCACAACAATTCCTCTGCTCGATCACTTCTCATTTAGTTTACACAAACAAAAACACCTCTTACTAATTTGATGTTCAGTTCTAAAACCCCAAATAATTTCGATCATCATTCGATTCTATTCGATAAACCCACAATCATCCGCCAAAACCCGGTTAACATTTCCACCGTTATGTGGAGAAACATAGCCAAACTAGCCGTCTCAAGATCTTTTTCTACTCCACGAGGTTCGCTTCATTCACAGTGTTCGTCTTGCTTCCCCAGAACTCCTCAAATTTCCATTTCTGCGGAAAAACTCAGTGCCAGTTTAACTTTAGGGTTTAAGGAAATGGGTTTCTGTCGAATCGAACAAATTCCAATAAACAAAGCCAGTTTTGGGTTGTTGAAGAAAAAAGATGTTGTTTTTAATGGGGTTGTCACAAGAGGGTACGCGAGTGTAGCAGAAGCCGTTTCGTCCTCGACGGACGCTGAGGAAGAAGTGAGAGTTGTTATTGATGAAGTGCATGAATTGTTAGAGGAGATAAAGAAGGAAGAGAAGAAAGAACAGAACTATAATCGTCGAATGAAGCAGCAAGAAGACAGAGGAATGAGTCAAGAGAGATATAGGTTTCTTAAAAGAAGACAGGTTAAAATCGAGACGGAGGCGTGGGAGAACGCGGTGACCGAGTATAAGGAGCTTTTGATGGATATGTGTGAGCATAAACTTGCACCCAATTTGCCGTATATGAAATCTTTGTTTCTCGGTTGGTTTGAGCCTCTACATGAGGCTATTGTGAAAGAGCAGGAGTTATATAGGCAAGGGAAGATCAGAACTGCTTATGCACAGTATTTAGATATGTTGCCTGCAGATATGATGGCTGTTATCACAATGCATAAGTTGATGGCGCTGTTGATGACATCTACAGGCGACAATGGTTGTGCGAGAGTTGTGCACGCTGCTCTTACAGTTGCTGATGCCATTGAGCAGGAGGTCGGTGAGACTGCTACTGCATTACTTGAATTATTTTGTGTTGTTCACTTCATACATATATTGTAGTTGGATGTTACTGTCAACCAAAGACTTAGCTATGCATATATACCCCGGTTTCTTCAAAATCCTATCAAGAATTAAGTGTCTTGGAAGTATTTTTTATCATTTACGAGATATAAAAATCATCTTTTGAGTAGTTTGTCTTTCATTGCAGACCAGGTTGGACTTTTTTATATGATACTTTTTATTGTTTAAACATGGTTTGATTGAACCTATACATGATGGTTATTGTGGATGTGATGCTAAGTTAGATAACAAGCAAATACTATTAACACTGAAGTTTGGATTAAGTGGAAGATGAGAATCTACCTCAAGACAAAAGTATCTTTACGAAAGTAACTGGTTCGAATGTGTTATGACGAGAGACTTTAGGTGTCTAGTCTGTACTAATTGAACAAATTTAAGAAAGAATATCGTGCAGTATTTTGATTTCAGATTCCTCATTAAGTGTTTATTCTCTGCTTATTTTTCCGATGTTTCGGTTCTAAAACTTTTGGTGCCATGTTATATCTCTCAGTCATCATTTTCCGTTGTTTGCTCCTTTTCTACCGAACTATTATTGTAGCATTCTCTAGTGATGCCTTTATTAATTTTGTTTCTCTGTTTTCATGTTTGGGAGAATGGTGGGATCATGTATAGTAACACACTCTCATAACGACACAGTCGGTCTTGTTCCTGCCTCTCTTTACAAAATAACTTTAGGGCTACATACTAACATGTTGCTTCAATGTGTTAGATTAGAATACACAACTTCCTGGAGAAAACAAAGAAGAAAAAAAACGGTAAAGATAAGGGAGACGAAGAAGGTAAAACTGATGCATCGATGAAGGAGGGAGATAGGTTAAGAAAAAAGGTTACTGATTTGATAAAGAAACAGAAGCTGCCAGCTGTGAAGCGTATCATGAATGAACATGATAACTCGAAACCATGGAGCCAGGAAGTCAAGGCTAAGGTTTGTTTAATATAATGTATAGTAAAGCTCAGAATACCTTGAACATTTACCTTTTTTTTCAAATACTGAGCTCTACTCTTGTATTTCCCAGGTTGGAAGCAGACTTATCGAAATATTGCTACAAACAGCTTATATACAGCCTCCAGTTGATGGGATAGCTGATGCTCCACCTGATGTCCGGCCTGCTTTTGTACATACATTCAGAACCTCAAGATATAAGTGAGGTTTCTCTTCTCTTACATTCTAATATTATAGGTTGATAACCCAGACTTTTCACTTTAACCTGGCCTTTTTTGTTTTTTATTCAGGAAAATGACCAAAAGATATGGTGTTATTCAGTGTGATCCTCTGGTCCTCAAAGGTCTAGATAGATCTGTGAGTGATTTTTTTATAGTTTTTGGTTTTCTAAAATGCAACTATTTTCATTTCTGTTTAAAATTATAAGTACAGGTGCATGTCTAAGGTTTGTTTATGTGTTTCAGTTATCTAGTAAGTAAAGTGATGAACTAGTCCACATTTATAGTCGGTCTGCAGTTGATTAGTAATTGTGTGAAACTTGTAGATATATAAAAAGCTAAGACTATTGGCTGAGATGAGAAGTTCACTATGTTGCTTGTTTCTTTTCTCTCGAATAAATAGTCGTTGACAACTTGTTTTTCTTAAACAGGCAAGGCACATGGTAATTCCTTATATGCCAATGCTGGTGCCGCCAGTCAAGTGGACAGGGTATGTAATTCTTGTTAATATTCTGCCTTCGTTCATTTGATTTCCAATGTTAAGATTTCATGTTTTGGTTTATGACTTAGCTTATTCAGCAAGCATAGAAGTCCCATTATTTTTGGCATAGATATTCTACCATCAACATTACTATCTGTTAGTGGTAATATAAGAGGTAAAACTAAAATTTCAGAAAGGCTGGTAGATCATGCTGACATTGTAATTTATACAATTGATCCCATCTGCATATTTGCACGTGTGACCGATTGCACTTTGCAGCGGTTCCATATAATAATCTTTTTGGCGAACAATTAAAGTACAAATATGGTGGTTATATACTGTCTTGTTAGTTGAATATTTTTGCATCTCACGAAAGTGTGACCCTGAAGAATGTCATAATAATGTTTGCCTTGCTCTTGGTGCCTTTCTTTCCCGTTGTTAAGGAACTGTTATCAAGTTAAACAGAACATAAACATTGTCCTTAGACACATTAACTATATAATTCTCTTCGCGGGGGTCTAAGTTACTCCAAAGTGCAAGGTCAAGAATGTGACTGTAAACCTGTATATGATTAGATTACAGAAGTCATACTTTCGAACTGAATTTCGGTTTATCTCTTAGGTTTATAAGTTCAATCTGCTTCACCAAGATTTTTGTGTAAAGAAACTGTTAGACTATGTTTTGTTCCACTCGCATTGTTAATGTGATTTGATTTTGTTTCGATCGTTTTTGCAGCTACGACAAAGGAGCCTACTTGTACTTACCATCTTATGTCATGCGAATACACGGAGCTAAACAACAAAGGGAAGCAATTAGGAGGGTTCCCAGGATGCAACTTGAACAAGTCTTTGAGGTTTGCGAAAAGCATTTATAGCATTGTTATCTATATCATGTAATCCTATCTAGGCTTAATAATGAGAACGCTTGTGGCTATACATTTATCTCCATGACTTCTGTATTTTCATATATAATCTTCCAGGCCCTGGATACACTTGGAAGTACAAAGTGGAGGGTAAACAAGAGAGTTCTTAACATTGTTGATAGAATATGGAATAGTGGAGGCTGTCTTGCTGATTTGGTCGACCGCAGTGATGTAATTTATCTCTTCTCTTTTATACGTGTTAATCTTATTGTAATTTTCCAGGATGAAGTAGCTGTCTTTTATAAACATTGAAAAAGATTTGTCCTTGCAGGTTGCTTTGCCTGAAAAGCCAGATACTGAAGATGAAGCACTCTTAAAGAAATGGAAGTGGAAAGACAGAGCTGTTAAGAAGGAGAACAGGGAGAGACATTCTCAGCGGTGTGACACGGAACTAAAACTTGCTGTGAGATATCTCCTTTAGTATGGCAGTGAGGACGTAAATCTTTTTAGTGTATTCATTCTAATTTTGTGTAATGTCGAGCAGGTAGCACGAAAAATGAAAGATGAGGATGGTTTTTATTTCCCACACAATGTTGACTTTCGTGGACGTGCGTACCCCATGCACCCGTATTTAAATCATCTCGGTTCAGATCTGTGCCGAGGTATTTTGGAGTTTGCATACGGACGCCCACTTGGCAAGTCAGGATTGCATTGGCTGAAGATCCACATAGCAAATTTATTTGCTGGAGGTGTAGACAAATTGTCTCATGAGGGGAGGTTAGCTTTTGCTGAAAACAATTTGGAAAACATCTACGATTCGGCAGACAGACCACTTGAAGGCAATAGATGGTGGTTGAAAGCAGAAGATCCATTTCAGTGCTTGGCCGCGTGCATTAGTCTTACAGAAGCGCTCAGAAGTTCATCTCCTGAGGCTTTTATTTCACATGTTCCCGTTCATCAGGTACCTTCTTTAATAGGTCAATGAATTAGGCTTAGTTTGATATATGAATCTGTTTAGTATGTGCCTTCATACTAGGATAAGTCTTAGAATTACAAAGGCATGGTTTGCCAATGCTCACATTTATTCACATCTATTCACATCTCAATATGGCTAAGTTGGACTTCTTCAACGTGAAGGTCAAGATGTGAGTATTATAATTGTTACATCTGCTTGTACTTGCTCTGTGTTTAGAAGTGATTTCCTCTGTGATATGGCTTCTTTGTCTTTTCTAATTCTATTGTTGAGCACTACCTTACATTTGGTTCTCTGTAGGATGGTTCCTGTAATGGTTTGCAACATTATGCTGCACTGGGAAGAGACAAGGTAGTTCATTTTCTGCACTTCACAGTCACTACTGTTTATTATTTAAGGTTATAATTTGCTCATTGAGAGTTTCTTTACAGCCTGGAGCAGATGCTGTCAATCTTGTTGCAGGCGAGAAGCCTGCAGATGTTTATTCGGGAATAGCTGCTAGGTAAGCTATATTTCTAACTCTGATGGCAACTCTAGATGATGGATTTTGCTTCTTCATTCTGGGATTCCCTATAGCTCATTGTTTGCTCTCTCTTCAAGTAAAAGACGAATGTGGTAATAGTTCGCATTACACCAAGCTGATAAAAATTAAGTTCTTTAAAAGCACATAGTAAATTGTTTGGTATCAACATAGAGGTGTTAAATTTGATAGTGTATTTTACAAATCTAGTAAGAAAAAATACGTTTTGATTTTCAATATAGAAATGTTAAATTTGGTAGTGTAATTCCTATTGAACCTTTATATTCCATATACTTATTAAGGGTTCATTAATCCATGTTCAAGATATGTGATAAAACCAAATCACTTTCAGTAACAAGCTTGTCTCAGGTGAGAGTTTATAGACTTTCAAATCCATCATCATTGAAAAGATGTATGTATGGAGGATATTTAGCAACGGCTTTTTCATGAGCGCATGGATAAAGTAACAAGTCCAAGTTTTTTGAGTTCCTTGGAGAAATTGACTAGTAGTGTCTTCCTTCATTTGCTATATGAACTGAACCAGAAGTCCTTCATGGATGAATAATGTCCATAATGTATTTCATAATTATATTATCATGCAAAGATGCCTTGTTGTATCATATTATAGATATAGTTATACAAAACTGTAAAGTATCATTTCAGTACTAAAAAGCTAAAACGGTTGGCTTTGGTGTTGTCAATTGCTAATTAATACTCCACACAGGATAAATAAGATCGTCTAAAAAGTCTTTGTTGTTTCTGTCGCATTTAATGTATGTTGAGACATGTGGAATTCTTGCTTTGTTTAATTAATCAATATCATGTTTGCCGTGCAGGGTGCTTCAGATCATGCGAAAGGATGCAGAGATGGATCCAGAAGATTTTCCCGATGCATTGCGTGCAAGATTTTTAATTAATCAGGTTTTCTTCAAATAATTTTGCACTAGGGAAGAATCTGTTGACTTATCGGTGTCCGTTTTGTTTCTGTGGCCGCACGATAGTATGTATCATGTATGAAACCCAACCTCATACATATGATTCTTTTTATAGACATTCATAAAAGAACTAAGTATTAGAGTGAGCGACAAAAGTGTAGCTTACAGATGATATGCTTAGGAGTGTTATCTGATAATTGGGGCTTAATGGCTGGACAAATTCTCTAGGTGGATAGAAAACTGGTGAAGCAGACAGTGATGACATCAGTCTATGGTGTAACGTACATAGGTGCCCGAGACCAGATCAAGAGAAGATTGAAAGAACGAGGCATCTTTACAGATGATGCAGAGCTGTTTGTTGCTTCATGTTATGCTGCAAAGGTAAATACTTGGGTTCAGAAAAATGTGGACTGCGAGATTTGTTTCCAGATCTGCCTTAGTTTATTTCATATGTATTCTATATTTAAGGAGACATCCTGGCTGGTTTGCTTGTACAGACAACCTTAACTGCTTTAGGAGAGATGTTTGAAGCTGCACGTGGCATAATGACATGGCTTGGTGATTGCGCGAAGGTCTAATCTTATTTTCTATACCATTTTATCCTTAATTATCTGTATGACTAACCAAACGATGTTGATGTGCATAGATTATCGCGTTAGAGAATGAGCCAGTACGGTGGACAACTCCATTAGGACTTCCTGTTGTTCAACCTTATCGCCAATTAGGACGGCAGCTCGTACGTGTTTCTTTTTGGCATACAGGTCCATTCAACACCACTATCACTTTGTGGAAAATGACATAATTTGCTTTTGTGAAATGAATGCAGATAAAGACTTCCCTTCAGGTTTTATCACTACAGCGTGAAACAGATAAGGTTGGTCAACTGCCAACTTATCTCTCTTGCTTAAATTATACATGAATGACCTTGGATGCCAGTAGGAGGATATTTCTACCATTAATTTCAAAAATAGACGGTCTTGGTATACTTTTACCTGTAAATGGTAAGTGCATATTTTATCTAGGGATGAGCTAAGACTGTCAACTTTTGAAATTAATAATGAATATATCTTTAGGTCGCACGACGTCGACTGCCATCTAGGTCACACCCAGAATCATCCATTATTTATTATCTCAGTGTGCTTATTGATGGTTAATTTTGTATGTTAAAGGTGATGGCAAGGCGTCAAAGGACAGCATTTCCACCGAATTTTGTTCACTCTCTTGATGGATCTCATATGATGATGACTGCGGTTGCTTGCAAAAATGCAGGCTTAACGTTTGCAGGTTTGTTTTTCTACATTTCTAATCCTCTTTTGCGGTTTTTATATTTTCATTAGGTATATGTTTACATACTTGTTTACTATTGCAGGAGTTCACGACTCATATTGGACGCATGCGTGTGATGTGGATGAATTAAACAGAATACTTCGAGAAAAATTTGTCGAACTGTATGAAAAACCAATACTGGAAAATGTAAGCATTTTACCTTCAAATGTTATATCTAAAACAAATAATCTTCTGTCTATAAAACTACTTTTTATCTGTTTATTTTAAGCCAGAGTTTTGGCTTAGAAGCTTGGCTCCAAACAACTCTGTAAGTTCTAAAAAATCTGTTTGGTCTGCAGCTGTTGGATAGCTTTCAGCAATCTTTCCCGACATTGCAATTCCCTGACTTACCAGAACGGGGAGATTTGGATCTAAGGGAAGTGTTGGAATCGCCCTATTTCTTCAACTAATACAATGCAGTTGTTGGCTACCATATTTCCTATAAAGTATTCGCCTTACTACAGAGGTGATTAAAAGCCGATATCTATATCGTTGAAGAGACTTGCTGCTTTACGGCTACTGTAAATATACCAAAAGAAAGTCTTTGAAATGAACAAGTCTGTATCTATCATTGCATCATCTCCTTGAAGGGTTTGCATACCAGATTATTAATCCCCTTTTTGATGACACAAAGAGGAAATTTAGATTCCAGGATTACGTCTTGGAATGCAGTTGAAGAATCTGCTAGTGTGATTTGCGTCGAGTTCAAGATCCCAAAATTTCTGGCGAGGATGTTCGATAAATGTATTCTATTTTTTCTTCTGTTCAGTGTATAAAGATGACCTGTTGTTATATGTAATTCTAATGGTTTGACATGAAATACAGTTCTATTCTAATGGTTTGACATGAAATACAGTTCTCAGTAGAGGTGCTATGCGGTCAAATAGTTTAGTTCGGATCGAATTCGTCTAAAATTCAATTCCTTTTTGGACTGCCAGTTCTCTCCTGATTTATTATGTAAACTATTTTAAACCCGAAACCAAATTATTTTGTTCTTGGCAGAGTCACTGTCACTTTAGTGGCTTCCTATACTATCTAAATGGAAACACGAAATCCTAAGAAATAGGATTTGTTCCTTCACCTTCATAAATTATTCTGTTCTTGGCAGATTCACTCACTTTAGCCTTCGAAAATGTTAGATCTTCGAAAATGTTCGAAGAGAGAACTCGCAACCGCTACATATTTAGAGATAATGGATGAGGCTCGACAAATATTCATTAGTAAATTTTATTAGTAAAAAAAAAAGGATTGGAACCTTATTCTATTTTAAATCTTATGCTTATGTGATTTTGGAGGAATTTTGTACATTTTTTTTAAGCAGATATTTACTTATCAATTTTTAGAAAATAATGAATTACCAATTGACAAATTGCTGTCTAAGAAAATACGTTTTAAATCTCATGGTTACGTAGTCTTCGGAGGAATCTTATACAAAAAAATATTTTAGCGAACCTTTACTTATCAAAATTACACGATGCACGAAGGTCTGCACACTGTGGGGTGCAAAGTCACAGTGTGCAAAGTTTTAATATGAATAGTATTTTTTACGGGATACAATTGGCCTACGATATCTTTTGATGCTAAAGAGTTGGTCAAAAGGTGTGATACTTGTCAAAGATTTGCTAACATAATTCATAAATCAGGGGTTCCTCTTGAAAGCATATCTGAAGCATTTCCATTTGACCAATGGAGCATTGACCTTGTTGGACCTTTACCGGTGGTTTCTGGAGGACGACAAACAATAATTGTGCCAGTAGATTATTTTTTAAAATGGGTAGAACCAGAACCATTAATTGGAAAAAAGGCTAAAGATGTAATTAAGTTTATCACTTCGAATATTTTCTTTGTTGTCGTTTTGGGGTTCCAATGACGATCACTATAAATAATGGACCTCAATTTGATAATAAAGACTTAAAAGATTTTTTTTATCTCTCTACGAATACAACAATACTTTTCGGCTCCTTTTCATCCGCAAGCAAATTGACAAGTTGAAGTTACTAACTGAACAATCTTCGACGAGCTAAAGAAAAATTTGGAAGGGAAGATAGGAAAATGGCCAAATTATTTTCAAGAGGTTCTTTGGGCGTATCAGACGACTCTTCGACCAACAACTTCAGAATATCCATTTGCATTGGTGTAAGAAATGGACGCAGTAGTACCATCCGAAGCAGTTTTCCCATTGTATCGTGTTGCTACATATTCTGAAGAATCTAATGATGGAAACAGGGCAGTTGAGTTGGTTTTGATCGAGGAGAAAATGAGACGGACACAAATAAATTCGTTTCATTACCAAACATTGATGATAAGTAGATACGCCTCCAAATTTAAACTAATTGAATTCAAGGTAAGAGACTAGGTTTTAAAGAAAATGTTATTACACCTCGGGAAATTAGGACCCAACTAGGAGGGCCCATATGAGGTAACAGAAATTGTGAAGCCTCGAACGTATCAAATCAAGGATAAAGAACGAAAAAATCTTAGACACATATAGAATATAGAACATCTTAAATTGTATTTGGAATAAATGTAAAAAATATATGTTTTAAATATGTAAAATATTGGTGGCATACTCTTTCCTACCTTGGTGGCGCAGGAAGGTTTTAATGAGGTGCCCTATTAGCCGAATCATATATATATATATATATATATATATATATATATAAACTTTTGTCATAAAAATTTAGTCTTTAACTATTTATTTTGGACCTAAAGGGTCTTCCAACAAAAAATGGTCTTTAACTATTTATTTTGGACCTAAGGTAAATCGGAGTCCCCAATTCATTATTTCAGGATACACAATCAACTCATGATCCTTGACCGATAAAGGTGTCTCCTTCGAAAGCGGAAAACGAATAGAGATTGTAGATGAGATTCCTCACTAAGGTTCTTAACTTGGCTTCCTCAGATGAATCATAGTACTTATAGGGGACCTTATGCATGACCAATATATGTTTGTTCTTAACTGATCGAAGGTTTATTCCCAACCAAATCATCTATAAGTGGGGGAAGCAGAACATCTTCTTTGGATTTCGTTTTCTTCTTTGAAGGGAACTCTCCTCAATAGTTTGAATGGTAAGGCACGCTGCTTCCTCGAAAATTGATACTAAAGCTCCCCCGTTGGCGATAACATCAGTTTGAGTGTTAACTATTGGCTCTTCTTCTCTAAAAGCTATGGCCAAGGCTCCATTCATTTCAATAACATCATCAGATTTGTCGATTTGATGATCAGCAGATGAGACATTTGATTGTGCATCTTGAATAGTTTCGATGGACCTCATCGTCATAGAAGCGACATCAACCTTTGTTAATTTTTGCGGGGATGCTTCAGGAGTTGGTTGAGGAGTCGCACGAGGTGTTAAAGATGGAGTGGTAAGAATTTTTGAGGAAGAACCTTTGAAGTCCTTACTAACTTTAGATTGCTACTATATTTCTCAGATTTATGGGACAACTTCCTTTTCGAAGAAGAACCTTTGAAGTGTTTATCTTTACCCATTACTTATAGCTACCATTGTCGGTTACTGGACAAACGTAATTGGGAGGCTGAGAAGAGATATATGAGGGGATGATTGAACTACAATAACTCTCAGTTCAAAGTCAAGGCCCGTAATATGTAATAACAAGTGGTTGAGGCTCAGGATCGATGTGCAATCTGTCGGCTCGTCTATCCTCGACTTTTGGCTAATAGACAACCAATCTAAGATGGAAATATTCTTGGGCATAAATTACCTTTCTCTCTCTAAAAAATATTTTCAGAAAATTTATCTCTCTGAAAACTTTGGAATGAAATCGATGAAAATCTATGAGCACTTATAGGAGAATAATGTGCCTTAGCAAGTCTCAAATCCCGGAGGTGTGGGGTTTGTTTTCCTAAGGACAGAGTGTCCAAAGTAGAGGCAATAAGTGCTTAAGGAAGGCGTGAGCCGCCCCTAGACTAATTTATGTAAGAATAGAAGACACGCAAATGGCATGCTGATCGACACTTGACAGGGGAGGAAACGTTTCATTGGTGGTGTCAGAGAATTATAACGTCGTTGGTAAAGAATATTTTAGGAGAAACGGTTAGTATGAATACCTAGAAGTAAACAAAATCCGACATTTTTTTTCCATTTAAAATTCTTAAAACATTCGACGAAGGCTAAGCAAAATTCGAGGACGTAATCTTTGAATAAAATTGAACTCTTTGCCTACAAAGACTTACCAAAATTCGAGAATGTAATCCTTGATAAAATGAAGCTCTTTGCGTATGAAGATTAACCAAAATTTGAGGAAGAATTCATTGATTAAAGAGAAAAATTCTTTGTCCAAAAAGAGTAATTAACAAAATTCGATGAAGGATTTTCTACTTATGAAGATTGACAATAATGAAAGTGTTAAGTGGTCGAAAGAGGATAAAATTTAGCAAGATGATAGTCCTTGTTCGAACATATTTAGTCTTTGTCCCGCGACAATAAGAAATCTGAATACAAAAATGACTCAGGTTACAAGAAGACAGCTATGCTAGTGTTACATTCAGTTACATATAAATCTACAAAGGGATGGATATTTTAGTTTCGTGAAAACGGGAACAGAGATCCCAAAGAAGATGGTAAACTACAATTGAGTTTGGAGCCGACATGTTGTTAAAAATCTGTGCATTTTGTTCTCTCCAGATGTGGTATATTGTTGAACAGAATGCGGTCTGCCTTGTTCCATTGGGATGAAGAGAACAGGAGCTGATGTGGTATATTGTTGACCAGAATGCAGTTTACCTTGTTCCGTTGGGATGGAGGGAACATGCGCTTGTGGTATCCAACCAAATTTCCCAAGAGTTGTTCACTCTCTTGATGGATCTCATATGAGGATGACTGCAGTTGCTTGCAAAAATGCAAGCCTTTATATATTATCTAGGTATAAGTTTACATACTTGTTTACTATTGCAGGAGTTCACGATGTGATGTTAATGAATTAAACAGAATACTTGGAGAAAAATTTGTCAAACTGTATGAAAAACTAATACTGGATTTTTTCTTCATATGTTCCGTCTATAAAACTACATTTTATCTGTTTATTTTAAGCCAGAGTTTTGGCTCAGAAGCTTGGCTCCAACATAAGTTCTAAAATTTTTTGTTTGGTCTGCAGCTGTTGGATAGCTTTCATCAATCTTTCCCGACATTGCAATTCCCTGACTTACCAGAACAGGGAGATTTGGATCTAAGGGACGTGTTGCAATCACCCTATTTCTTCAGCTAATACAACAATGCAGTTCTTGGCTATCATATTTCCTAACTACACAAGTGATTAAAAGCCGAGATCTATATCGTTGAAGAGACTTGCTGCTTTACTACTGTATATATATACCAAAAGAAAGTCTTTGACATGAACAAGTCTATACCTATCATTGCATCATCTCCTTGAAGGGTCTACTCGTGTGATTTGCGTTGTCGAGTTCGGAATAGTCGTATAGTTCAGGATATCAAAATTTCCATCGATGGCATTGGCGAGAATGTTCGATAAATGTATTATATTTTTTCTTCCATTCGGGTGTTTTTTTTTTTGGGTGCAATGAGTGCGCACATGGTAAACCCTCGTTCTGAGACAAAACCCTAAAAACCAACGTCAGAAAGTAAACCGCATAAGATGACAAACTCATGACCATCAGAAAGTAAACCGCATAAGATGACAAACTCATGACCATTGGTCACGAGCATACCTTACTCAACCAACTCGACTACCCCTTGGAGTCTTCCATACCCGTGTATAAAGATGATTGGTTGTTTTATGTAATTCTAATGGATTGACATGAAATACAGTTCTCAGTAGAGGTGTTATGCGGTCAAATAGTCTGAGTTTGGATCGAATTCGATTTGTCTGAAATTCAATTCGGATCGAATTCGATTCGAATTCGAATTATTTAAAATTCACTGCCACTTTAGTGGCTTCCTATACTATCCGAATAGAAACTTGAAATTGTAAGAAACACCACTTGTTCCTTCACATTCAACGTTATTGAAAATTTGACACAAATTATGCAGAAGAAACCCTATTATAGTTATGAACATTCTAAAATTAGTTCCATCTGGTCAACATTTTGAGAATTCATCAATCATATTGGAGAGCAAAAACATGGAAAATTAGAAAGAAAAGAATCCGAAGCTCACTATATTTGTTTCAAGAAGAAGACGAACGATGATGATGATCATATGCAGACTGGACTTTAGATTGCAACAAACAAACATATTTATCGAGCATCGAAATCACAGCTTCGAATTCCGTCACCTGCTGTTCGATCACGTCGATCTGTTTCACGTACTCATCGAAACCGCCACTCTTCGATTTGAGCTGTTCCACGAACACTCTTAGCCCTGCCGCTACATCGCCGTACCCATCGTACTCTTCTCCTACTTTCAGGTTCATATTCTCTAACAATTCCATCAGATTACTCGTTCCCTACAGCAAAATATGGCGAATTTTGGAAATTGAAACCCTAGAAATGTAAGGTTAGGGGTTTGGGGATGTACCTTGAGTTCGGATTTGACCATGGTGGAAACGCTGGTGAATAGATCGGTGAGTGAATCTGCGAGCTCGTCTTTCTCACCTGTTTCCTTCTTGGCCATGGCGTCTGCGTTTTACGATATCTGTTCCCGATTTTCTTTAATTTCGTTTTTGAAATCGTTTCAGATCATGGTTCAGTGATACGGAGTACGGACCATGATAAAACCAGCATGATTGTAATTGAATTTAAATTCGGGTTTGGATTTTGGGTCATAAATCCTTTACTTTAAAATTCTCTATAGAGTTCATAGTTTCAGAATTTACCTTTTTTATGCGACTTTAGTATTTTGTCTTTAATAATTTGTTTAATTTTTATTTTAGTCTTTAAATTTAATTCAAGAGAAAAGTATCCACAAATACCTAGTCAACTTTGAAATATCAAAATGATATCCACTTTTAGACTAGTTTCATAAAATATCTAGAGCCATATTTTGGACAAAAATACCCTTTAGGGTATAAAAGGGGGCAATTTGGTTGCAACCCACTTTTTTCACCTTCTTAATCTGACTTTTGGGTTCCAATTCTCCATTTTCTCATTTCTAATTTTACGGAGAGAGAAACAGGAAAACCGAGAGCAAACCGGAGAACGAAACTCAACCTAATCGTGAACCAACCGAAGTCGACGATTCAACTTCCGAGTCTGATCAACGGCCGGAAGCAGAGGTTACCGGCGACGCACTGTTGTTTCGATACAGATCTCGGCACCGTTGAACTCGAAGAGGTTAGTTTCTAATCGACGATGCTTTTTATGTCGCCGGAATATGCAATGTAACGTACTGTAATAGTCTGTCGAGTCTCAATAGAAACGATAACGCTTTAAGGTTTATGTTTGGACGATGGCTGAAAGAGATTACGCTCTAGAAATGTGGAGGCTTCTTGACCCATACTCGAATTTAATTACCACTAATGAATTGTTGAACTGCATCGTATGTGTCAAGTCTGGTAAGTGTGTGTTATGTGCTAGCTTAGAGTTGTTCATGCCGTTCTGTTATGTGCTAGCTTAGATGCATTTGTAAGTCCTTGACATGTTCATGATATTATATTTACCTGGATTTAACATTTACGAAAGAGCTTTTTCTGTCCTGAAAGTAGGATGATACCTCTGCCTCAGATGGGAACAAAAATCAACTTTCATTTGATGGGATGGCAGATGTAGAGGTTGGAAGAAGACTGAAGGTAATTTTGTTGCTCCTGCTTTATTAACTTGATGAGCTAGTTGTACAATTGTACTCAGAATTCCAAATTGTAACGGAGATAATGCACACAACCATAAAAGCTTCTTAGAACTAATGGCTAGAACATGTTTTGTACAGTTGCACCTATATGCCGTATCGTTTCTATTGAATTTCGAGGTTAGTTGTTTTTTTCTTGAGAATCGCAACGTCGCTGTGAATTAGTAGCCATATCTAGCAATGTATCTGTTTCAAGAAATTTTGGTATCATATACATGAAATGTTGTACAAATCTAGCAATGTATGCAATATGTGTTCCCATGTCTAGCAATGTCAGTAGTGTCTTTACAGGAACATACAACGCGTCTAGCAGTGTAGTAGTGAATCTGGTTTATGTATGGCAATGTTTTAGAATTTTTACATTGTTGTATCTATCAATCTCCTTATAACATATCTAGCAATGTCTATATAACATGTCTAGATTTGTTTTGATGCTGAATCTATCAAAGTCGTTATACTGTATCTAGCAATGTTCACATGTGTATCTAGCTACCTCGTCACAACCCATCTAACAATCTTTTGATGCTGCATCTATCAAAGTCATTATACTGTATCTAGCAATGTTCAGATGTTGTATCTAGCAATATCGTTATAAGGTATCTAGTAATGATATGCGGTTGTATCTATCAACCTCGTTACAACCCATCTACCACTGTTTCGATGTTGAATCTATCAAAGTCTTTATACTGTATCTAGCAATCTTTTGATGTTGTATCTATCATAGTCGTTATAATGTATCTAGCAATATCGTTATAAAGTATCTAGCAATGATATGCGACTGTATCTATCAACCTCGTTACAACCCATCGACCATCGTTACAACCCGGACAAAAGAAGCCGACGTTGGTTAGTGCAGATTTCTATTATTTTTTGTTCGGTAAACACGTTAGAGACAATATTTCAGACGTTCAAGGTGTTGCAATATGGAAGTTCGATAGTTTTTTATGTTCAATTAAGCATTTATTTTTTATGTCGATGTAATTTTAGAATTTTGGCGTGGTTGTAGGTGTAGCAGGTAATGGTTGGGGATGGTTTTGTGTGAATGTTGGTGTTAGGTTACTGGAGGTGTTTATATGTGAACAGGTCGAAGTAGGACATTGACGTGGATGATGTATGCACACGAATCGCAAGCTTGACATGTTCTGTTTGCCTTATCTAGCAATATGTCGTAGTTCTGTTTGTATTTGAAAACAATTACTGATTATGTTTTTTAATTTTTTGGATGTTGTTTGTAGGGATCTTTTAAATTAACGCGATACAAGAAATTTCATATAGCTCGTATCTAGCAATGTGAAATGAATTCTAACATGAATACACATTTACTCGTATCAAGAAGTGTCAAATTACACGTGTCTAGCAATGTCTATAACTCCTATTTAGCAATGTCAAGTTGAATGAACATCTGAATGCAATTTAACTCGTGTCTAGCAATGTCAACCTACTCGTTTCTAGCAATGTCAAATAACTCGTATCTAGCAATGTCTAGTTCAGCATGTCTAGCAATGTCAAATATCTCGTGTCTAGCAGTGTCAAGTTACTCGTGTCTAGCAAGGTGAAATGAATGCTAACCTGAATGCACATTTACTTTTATCAAGCAGTGACAAATTACTCGTGTCTAGCAATGTCGTATTACTCATATCTAGAAATGTCAAATTGAATGAAAATTTGAATGCAAATTAAATCATGTCTAACAATTTCAAATAACGTGTGTCTAGCAATGTCAAGTTCAACATGTCAAATAACTTGTGTCTAGCAATGTCAAGTTAGTCGTGTCTAGCAAGGCGAAATGAATGCTAACATGAATACACATTTACTCATGTCAAGTAGTGTCCAATTACCCGTGCCTAGCAATGGCGTAATACTCCTATCTAGCAATGTCAAATTGAATGAAAATCTGAATGCAAATTAACTCGTGTCTATCAATGTCAACTTACTCATTTCAATGTCAAATTAACTCGTGTCTAGCAATGTCAACTTACTCCTTTCTAGCAATGTCAAATAACTCGTTTCTAGCAATGTCAAATAACTTTTGTCTAGCAATGTCATATATGCTATACATCGCAATGTTATATTGATGAAAATATAAATAAAATACAACTCGTATCTATCAATGTGCATTAACTCATGTCTAGCAATGTGCATTAACTCATGTCTAGCAACCTCTTTAAAACCTATCTAGCAATCTTTTGATGTTGTATCTATCATAGTCGTTATAATGTATCTAGCGATGTTCAGATGTTGTATCTAGCAACATCTTTATAAGGTATCTAGCAATGATATGCGGCTGTATCTATCAACCTCGTTACAGCCCATCTACCATTTTTATGCTGATTAGGCCGCCCATGTACTTTATGTTAGTGGAATGTTCATGTCTGGAAAATGCTGTATCTAGCAACTTCATATACACGTATCTAGCATTCTCATTGTACACTTACAATCGCAGAGGCATTACACTGTATCTAGCAATGTGGCATCAGAAACTTAATTTCAATGTAACTACAAATAATATAACAAGTATCTTGCAATGTAATCATAACCTATCTAGTAATGTTAAACACCGCTAAAGAGTAGAATTAACGATACAACCAGACGTTGTACGAAGTAATATTAACATTTTCAAAACATACAAACAGTTTGATAGACTTGAATTGAAATATGAAGCTCACACGCTTCTAACCTAAGATTTATCTTCTGTCATTTCGTCCCCATTATGACACCAGCCACTTTCTTCTCCACCGTGACACCAGCCATATTCTTTCCATCGTAAACACCAGCCTCTGTATAGCTTCAAATCTACATTGTATCACTTGTAGGTAGAGCTTCACCGAAGATAGCCGTGCTCCATCCCTGAACAACATCGACAAACATCCCCAACAAAATTAACGAGCCCCCGACCAACTCAGAACTCGCAACAAAAGACCAGACCTTGAGGAAACAAAAGCATCTACATAAGGTTAATTAACAAAAATATGACACATTCTTTATTATCTAAAAGTAGCGGTTATGCAGACCTGTGTCGAGTTTTGATGATCGCTTAGAAGATTCTTATTCGTCTGAGTTGTTCTTCAGCAACTTCAAATTGGGCATGTTCATCCTCTAGTTGCTTCATTAGACTTTCTATCTTTTTCTCGTACATATGATTGGTGTCTGCAAGTGCCTTCTGATAATTCACATTCTCGATTTCTCGTTTCTACAAGCCAAAAATGCAATATCATTGTTGGTCACATTAAATGGCACACACCAATTTGACCTCCAAAAACACCTCAATTACGCAGGATGAAAATAATACACTTCACATCAAGTATGAAACTATTAATTAACATAAGATATAATATATAATAAAGGTAATCATGAAGCAGAAGGCAAATAATGAGTACCCAAGCTACTAACCTCACTTATCTTTTGTTGTTTACTTAGAAGATTCTTCATTTCATCCAATTGCCTCTCAGAACTTCTAGTTTGAGCCTGCTCGTCCTCTAGCTGCTTAACCAACTCTGCTATTTTAACAACAGATGTAGCTTCAAATAAGCAAGATAATAATCAGAAATTAACAATAAGTCCTCATGTCCAAGTAATAGTTAGATGGTGCCAAATATACAGCACGAGAGGCGATTACTACCTCACACCTTGCAGTTAAATTCTTTTTTGCTTCTGCAAAACTATCTTGAAACCCTGTCAACCTTTTTTCCAAATTATTTTTGTCATCATCTCTTAGCTTCTTTTGCCTTTCAACTTTAGCAGTAAGATTATCTACTTGGACATCAAGATTTTGGCATGAGCCTCAAGGGATTAGATATCAAGCCTAATTTTTTCTACCAGAAAATCTCTAAGGGAGTGGTCGATACCTGCAATATCAAGCAGACAGCTACTACCAACTCGAAAAGAAACATATTGCACCAATGACTCAATATGAGGGAGACAAATCTCTGCCATGAGGAACATCAACGACGAGAGAACCCAACAACTGTATTTTCGACCAAGAAAGCGACCTTATTCTCCCAAGTTGCAGGATTCTACATTTTTTATATTGGTGCAGTTGTCACAGTACGTAGGAGAAAACCTAACACCGCATACGAAGCAACTCCATGGTGTTTTTCTTTAGTGCTTGAAGGGTACACTTTAAGATCTGATTGAGAAGAAAGAGAGAGTGGAGGAGTCGGCGCCCATATCGACCTCGGCGATGAGAGGTCCGTCGTCAACGACGACTGGTACGAGAGCCATTTGGGATAGTGGGTTCGAAGGTGGAGAGAGAAGAAGAGGAGAGAGAAAAAAGTAAGAGAAGACAGATTGAGAGTGAAGCTGTTTTGAAATTCAAAATTCAAATTTCAAAATTGATGAGTGGGTGAAAATACCCATTAATTCTCATAATAAGGCTTATATATAAGGTTAAGGGTAGTTATGGTATTAAAAAAATTAGGTATCGATAGAAAATTGTTTTATTAAGATGGGTATTAAGTGAGCATTAACCCATTTTGGGTACTAGATACTAATATGTTTGGCCAATAGGTACTTAGGGTGTCATTTCCCTTAATTCAATTAATATAAACTTTTGTATTAATTCGATCCGCACTATATAAATTAAAAATAAAAACTAAAACAAAAACAAATTTTATTTTGAAAAACTTAAATAATTTGATATAAAATATATCCAACAATTAAAAATAGGGAATTGCTAAAAAAAAGCCAAAACTACTCCGCGAAGTCGCTTATTTTTTTTTTTAAATTACTCCGTGAAGTTATTTTGTTTGACGATTTTACCCTTATGAAATCGTATAAATAGTCAAATTTACTCCGCGAAGTTATCATAATTTAAAAAAAAAAACCCAATTCTATAACTTCTCTCTACCTTCTCTCTAAAAAAAATATAACTAAAAATAAAACAAAAATTAAAACTAACCTAAACTAAATTAAATTAAAACTGAACTAAATCTAAAATTAAAAGTAACCACACTGGAATGCGATAGGATTCACTGTTTGGTGATTGATTTCTAGCTTTATTGATTTTGGTTCTTGGATTATAACAGTTGAATAAGTAGGGTTTTTTTTTTTTCTGATGGTATATAGATGTTTGCTGCCTTCTGTTTTAGTTTGGTTTTTCGTTTTTCGGAACATTTAGGTACTCAACCAATTTTGATTGTATTTGTTCAGTGTGTTGGCTTTCTGGGTCTGTATTTGTCAAGACACCAGTGGATATCCTAATTCAATTGGTTTCTTGAATTTGCCTTTGTTCTTGTTCTTAAGTACTTCCCTGTCTCCCTTATTTCTCAAAATTAGCCTTAAACTCGCCCGACTGTCAATTGGAAGCTGTAAATGCATTTGGATGTAAAACTCGAATTGGACAAACCCTCTTCTCTTCTCTCGTCTACCTCTCTTCTCACCTCTCTTCTCTCTATTCACGCAAAATCCACCCAGAAACCTCAGTTAGCCGAACAAACCCACACCACCACCATCACCCACTACTACGACCGAACACACCACCACCCATCGAAGCTGAAATCGTCACCGGAAAACCAAATTGGAGTTGAAGAGTTTTAAGAATGCTCAGGGGTGATTTTGTGTTACGAAGATCTCTTAGTGCCAAAATAGACTTAAGAACTTAGTTTAGGAATCTTTTTAGAGAGAGAAAGTAAGTACCAGCTAAAGTAGAGAGAGAAAGTAGTATTATATTCATCTCGGGATCTGTGAAGCGTGTGTGGTCCTTTTATAGTACAATGGCGGGTCCCACACGCTTTAATTCCCGTTTATTACATTTTTGGTCCCTATATCTTTTCACCTTCTCATAATAGCTATCTCTACTTTAGTTTATACAATTTTCTCCTAACAAACTTCTTTTTTACAATTCTCTCATAACAAACTTCTTCTCTACAATTCTCTCATAACAACCTTCTTCTTTACAATTCTCTCCTAACAAACTTCTTCTTTACAATTCTCTCCTAACAAACTTCTTCTTTACAATTTTACCATGTCTTTTATTCTCCCTCATCAGTAGCCCCCCAGTCCTAGTGAAAATATTTTCGCTGGGACTGCAAAAACATCTCCATTGCTCATTTCAATCTTCCTCGAAGATCCACTCCCTCGAACATTTTCTCCTCAGATAACTCCTTTTTAACTGCTAAACTTCCCCTCGAAAATACACTCCCTCAAACATGCTTTTGAACAATTCTTTAAGTAGTACATGACCTTTCGAAAGAATATCTCCCAAACAAGTGCATGTTGGGCTCTTCCTATGTGGGAGTCCAATTATCATATGGGCTAAGCCCAATTTGGATAACACATAGGGTTTTGGTTTATGTATAAATATATATTTATACAGTGTCTTTCTGAGATGAACATCATATTCTATAGCGCAGTTTTTGAGAGAAAAGGTGATCCGAGGCGGAATTTTGTGCTTTCAATCGGACTGTCTCCGGTTGTCCGATCGGCTTCAATTTTGGTGAGAAGGCTCGTCTACTTGTCCTCTATAATCTGTCCAGAGGGTTTTTGATTTGGAGTCATCTAAGTGTGTTTTTCGAGCATCTTCTTCTAACTGCGTTTTGGGGATATTTCAGTGAGTTTTCTGATTTTGGTTCATTATCTTGTGTATTGGGTTGTGTATGAAGTTGTCATACTTCTTGTGGCGTATGCTCTAGTTTTATCTAGAGAATAGTTTTGTAACCCATCTTCTGATAGTGAATATTTGGTTGGACTCCGAAATCAGTCCCGTGGTTTTTACTTCCTACAATGGGAAGGTTTTCCACGTAAAAAGTGTTCTGTGTTGTTTGCGTTTATTTTATTCAGACTTGATATTTTTTGGGATCGTTATCTTTATCATACTTGATACAAGAAAGAAGATTTCGTTTTTTGCTTATATTTCTTGTCAAAGTGGTATCAGAGCGAGAGGTTGTGTACTTGTCTTGTATCAAATATGGAGGCGAATACAAGCAGAATGGTGACGATGAATGGTTCAAATTATCATATATGGAAATCGAAGATGGAAGATCTTCTTTATGTTAAAAGTTTTCATTTACCAGTGTTCGGTGATGAAAAACCTAAAGATAAGTCTGATGCAGAATGGATAATTATTCATCGACAGGTTTGTGGCTTTATTCGGCAATGGGTTGATGATAATGTGCTGAATCATGTTGTAGACGAAACAGATGCAAGTAAATTGTGGAGTAAACTTGAGGAGTTATATGCTCGGAAGACAGGAAATAGTAAGTTACTTTTGTTCAAACAGTTGATGTATTTGAGGTATCAAGATGGATCACCTCTTACAAATCACTCGAATACCTTTCAAGGATTGATTAATCAGTTGACTGCTATGGGTATCAAATTTGATGACGAGGTTTTGGCGTTATGGTTGCTTGGTTCGCTGCCAGACTCATGGGATACTTTCAGAATGTCTCTTTCTAATTCAGCTCCTGAAGGCAATATCTCAATGGCATTAGCTAAAAGTAGTATGTTGAATGAAGATATGAGAAGAAAAACAGTTGGCTTCTCTTCACATTCAGAAACTCTAGTCGTTGAGAAACGTGGTAGAAATGAAAATCGCGGTTGGAAAACTAGAGGTAAAAGTAGAAGCAAGAGTCGAAACAAGTCTAATAAATTTGCAGATTGGGAGTGCTACTACTGTCATGAGATCGGGCACACTAAGAATTTTTGTCCTAAGTTGAGAAAGAAGAATAATTTTGGGAAATCTAATAATGGTAAAGAAGAAAAGAACAAGGAGAAAAATTATGATGAAAGTGGTGACGAGAAACATGTTGCTGCAGTTTCAGATAGTTACTTCGTTGTTATTGATGATGCTGTTGTGAATTCTGTGTCTGATGAAAATGGTTGGGTAGTTGACAGTGGTGCTACAATTCATGCCACTTCTCGTAGAGAATTTTTCTCATCTTACACCCCTGGTGACTTTGGTTCTGCAAAGATGGGAAATAATGATTTGTCTAAAGTGGTTGGTATTGGTGATGTTTATCTAGAAACAAGCATGGGTGCAAGATTGATTTTGAAGGGTGTTAAACATATACCCGATCTTTGATTGAATTTGATATCTACATGGAAGCTAGATGATAAAGGTTATTGCAGTATTTTTGCGAATGGGCAGTGGAAACTTACTAAGGGCTCGTTGGTTGTGGCAAGAGGACAAAAATATTCAGCCCTCTACATCATGTCTGCAAGGGTGTCTGCTGAGAAAATCAATGTTGTTAATGATGAAGCAATGCTTGATTTATGGCATAAAAGACTCAGTCACATTAGCGAAAAAGGATTAGATATTCTGAGGAAGAAACAGTACATTCGTGGGATACACAAAGCTCATTTAAAGAAATGCGTACATTGTTTGGCTGGAAAGCAGAATAGAGTATCTTTCAAGAGCTTGGCTCCTTCAAGAAAACCAAGTTTGCTTGACTTGGTACATACTGATGTTTTTGGTCCTTTCAAAACGAGAACACTTAGTGGTTGTTTGTACTTTGTTACCTTTGTTGATGATCATTCCAGGAAAGTTTGGGCTTACACTTTGAAAACAAAAGATCAAGTGTTAGATGTCTTTAAGCAGTTTCAAGCTTCAGTTGAGAGACAGACTGGGAAACAATTGAAGTGTGTTAGAAGTGATAATGGGGGAGAATACATTGGTCCTTTTGATGATTATTGTAGAGAGCAATGTATTCGGCATCAAAAGACACCTCCCAAGACCCCTCAGTTGAATGGCGTAGCGGAGAGACTAAACCGAACATTAATTGAAAGGGTAAGATGTCTTCTTTCACAATCACAACTCTCTAAATACTTTTGGGGTGAAGCTTTGAATACAGTGGTACATGTCTTGAATCTTAGTCCTTCTGTACCTTTAGATGGAGATATCCCAAATAGAGTTTGGACAGGTAAAGATGTTTCTTATGATCATTTGTGTGTCTTTGGGTGCAAAGCTTATGTGCATATTCCTAAAGATGAGAGATCTAAACTCAATTCGAAGACAAGACAGTGTGTATTCATTGGTTATGGTCTTGATGAGTTCGGCTACAGATTTCATGATCCAATTAATAAGAAACTTATTAGGAGCAAAGATGCCGTGTTTATGGAAGATCAGATAGTTCATGATATTGATAAGAGTCAAAATTCAGTGCCTATGTCTCAAAATGACTTGGTAGATTTGGGGCATATTCCGCTTGCACATACTCCTACAGAAGTTCAAGAAAATTCGGATGGTGACTCACCTGCTTCCAGAGGTTCACATATTTTTGATACTGGTGATCATGATAATGATTTCGTGGATGAACAAGTGAATGAAGAAGATGTTGAACAATTTGAAGCTCCAACGCGGAGATCTACTAGAGATAGACAACCCTCTACTAGATATCCTTCTGATCAATATATTTTGTTAACCGTTGCAGGTGAGCCTGAGTGTTATGATGAGGCTATTAGTGGTGTATGTAAAAATCAATGGATTGAAGCGATGAATGAAGAGATGCAATCACTTCATGAGAATCATACATTTGAGTTAGTGAAGATACCTGAAGGGAGAAAAGCCTTGAGTAACAAGTGGGTGTATAGGTTGAAGCAAGATGATAGTTCTCTGCAACCTCGGTACAAAGCAAGATTGGTAGTCAAAGGCTTTGGTCAGAAAAAAGGTATTGATTTTGATGAAATATTTTCTCCAGTTGTAAAAATGTATTCTATTCGTGTGGTTCTAGGCATTGCAGCGAGTCTAGACTTGGAAATTGAGCAAATAGATGTAAAAACAGCATTCTTGCATGGTGACTTGGAAGAAGAGATTTTTATGAAACAGCCTGAAGGTTTTGTGGTTGAAGGAAAAGAAGATTATGTATGCAGATTGAAAAAGAGTCTATATGGTTTGAAGCAAGCTCCGAGACAGTGGTATAAGAAGTTCATGTCAGTTATGGGGGAGCAGGATTACAAGAAGACTTCCTCTGATAATTGTGTATTTGTGAAGACATTTTCTGATGCCGATTTTATTGTTCTTTTACTTTACGTGGATGATATGCTTATTGTTGGGAAGAATACTTCGCGGATTGATTCTTTGAAGAAACAGTTAAGTAAGTCTTTCGCAATGAAAGATTTAGGTCCAGCAAAGCAGATTCTCGGCATTCGAATTACTAGAGACAGAGACTTGAAGAAGTTGTTCTTATCACAAGAAAAATACATTGAGAAAATTCTTCAGAAGTTTAATATGGACAATGCTAAAGTGGTTAGCTCGCCACTTTCCGGTCACTTCAAGTTAAGCAAGAAATAATGTCCTTCAACTAATGAAGAAAAGAGAGACATGGCTAATATTCCATATGCATCTGCAGTTGGAAGTCTCATGTATGCCATGGTATGTACTCGTCCTGACTTAGCTCATAGTGTTTGTGTTGTGAGCAGATTTTTGTCAAACCCAGGTAGAGAGCATTGGGAAGCCGTGAAATGGATTATGAGGTATCTGCGAGGAACCTCTAATTTGAAGCTCAGTTTTGGGATGAATAAACTTGAGTTGTTGGCTTATTCTGATTCAGACTTGGCTGGAGATGTTGATACTCGCAAGTCTACTTCTGGATATTTGATTAACTTTTGTGGTGGCGCTGTTTCATGGAAATCAAGACTACAAAAGTGTGTTGCCCTTTCAACGACAGAAGCTGAATTCATTGCAGTGACAGAAGCGAGTAAAGAGCTACTATGGATGAAGAAGTTCTTGAAAGAACTTGGATTTGAGCAACACAGGTATGTACTGTTATGTGATAATCAGAGTGCTATTCATCTCGTGAAGAATTCGTCATTTCACTCAAAGTCGAAACATATTGATGTGAGATATCATTGGATTCGAGATATTCTTGATGCTAAACTAATGGAGGTTGATAAAGTTCATACAGATGATAATGGGTCATGATGACAAAGGCTTTGCCTAGGGGAAAGCTTGAACATTGTAGATTGATCGCCGGGATGGTGAATCCTCCCACATAGTCGTGAGGGGGAGATTTGTTGGGCTCTTCCTATGTGGGAGTCCAATTATCATATGGGCTAAGCCCAATTTGGATAACACATAGGGTTTTGGTTTATGTATAAATATATATTTATACAGTGTCTTTCTGAGATGAACATCATATTCTATAGCGCAGTTTTTGAGAGAAAAGGTGATCCGAGACGGAATTTTGTGCTTTCAATCGGACTGTCTCCGGTTGTCCGATCGGCTCCAATTTTGGTGAGAAGGCTCGTCTACTTGTCCTCTATAATCTGTCCAGAGGGTTTTTGATTTGGAGTCATCTAAGTGTGTTTTTCGAGCATCTTCTTCTAACTGCGTTTTGGGGATATTTCAGTGAGTTTTCTGATTTTGGTTCATTATCTTGTGTATTGGGTTGTGTATGAAGTTGTCATACTTCTTGTGGCGTATGCTCTAGTTTTATCTAGAGAATAGTTTTGTAACCCATCTTCTGATAGTGAATATTTGGTTGGACTCCGAAATCAGTCCCGTGGTTTTTACTTCCTACAATGGGAAGGTTTTCCACGTAAAAAGTGTTCTGTGTTGTATGCGTTTATTTTATTCAGACTTGATATTTTTTGGGATCGTTATCTTTATCATACTTGATACAAGAAAGAAGATTTCGTTTTTTGCTTATATTTCTTGTCAGTGCATCCTTCGAATATAGACTTCCATTTACCTCATATTGACCAGTAGCCCCCCAATCCTTGCAATGTCTTAGCAAGGACTGACTCAGGCCTTGATAATGTCGCCTATCGGAATTCACTGTGCCACCATATCACACCCACCAATATTATGGTAAGATATTGCAAGGATTGAACGAAAAAAGTATGACGTCAGCAGTTGTACTTTCTTGTTAGCGCATCTTTTTAGAGATCGTTTCATATTCCTGAGACTGAATTATGCCTCTGTAGCTTCTCCCACGTTTTTCTGTCAGCTATTTTGCACCTAGGGTACCCATAATTCCCCTAGGCAAACACTAGAAAATGTCCCAAGGCCTGACTGACCCGAAAAGCCCATTATCCTCTATAAATACTGATCTCCCTCCTTATCATTGCAAACTTTACATCTCAGGATTTCTAGAGAGAGAAAGCCGGCTTATAAAACTCGTCGGATTCCAGAGTGGCTGCTTATTAGCAAAAACTTCGAAGAGAAAGTTGCTGCTGGTGAATACATTGAGCCTCAACCCCAACCTGCTGTCACTACGTTTTACGGCTCGTGGCCTCCACCAGAAGATTCTACTGCTATCATACCCTTCGAAGTTTCACGATAAAGCCTAATTTCTAATCGAAGCGAAGTCGACCTTATGGGCAAAGATAAACAACATAAGCACTCATCTGGGAAAAGGAAGAAGCATCATAAGAGAAAATCTGAGGAGCGCAAACACGTTAAAACAACACCCTCGGAGAATTTGAACTCTCCATTGGCTCTGATTGCTGAAAACCCCCCTTCAAAAAATGACAATTCAGGATCAAGTCTTCCAGCAACTCCTTCAATCACAGCAATCGGGAGCCCTTGATTTTCTCCAGGAAGGAATACCTTAACCGAAGAAGAGCTGCGAGACATGTGAAACAAAGCTTTGGCTGCGAAAGGAAAGAGGATCGCCTCAGACATCTCTGAGCTAGAAATTCAACCGGCATCTCCCGAAGAGCAAAATAAGACCAACAACTTGCCTGCAGAATCGTCTAGTCAAGCGATCACCAGGCATCCAGTAATGTCCGAGGAGCTAGCTCGTCGGATTGCACCTAAGTCTAAGGGAGATATTACGCTTCCCTTAGAACTTGATGCCATTGTGGGCAACAATATCCGAGGGATCGAGAATAAACACTTGGTGGCATTGCACAACATACAATATAAGTATTTCTCACCATCGGAAGAGCCCATGCTGAGAACCCGGTGGTGCATTCCATCGTATATTAACATAAGGTTCCCTTTGGAAGGTGAGTCTCCTCTATCTGTGAGGGATGATGAACTGATTGTATATACCGAAATTATGAACTGGGGGTTAAGGTTTCCTTTAGAACCATTCTTTATTGAGTACTTTGCCAAGATTAGTCTCTGCCCCTCACAAGCTGGTCCAAATATGTGGTTCACACTTATGGCAATCATCATGGCTTCAAGGATTTCAGGCATTGAATTCTCCTTAGAAGAGCTGATTGGACTTTCTGGGCTTAGCAAGGAATCCATTTTTTCCCTTTTACTCACTAACCTTTAGCCGACGACAAAAAGTGTTAAAAGACTTGCTGGAGGCGGACAAAAAATGGAGGCAACAATTTATCCTCTTCTCTGGTCACTGGGAGACAGGGTCAGAATCAACGCCTTCGAATCCTCACAGGCTATCCCTAATGTGGACCAATAGATGTAAGTTGACTATCTATTGTAATGTTTTTCTCCTCGGAGAATAACCTGCTGACTTGAAAATTCTTGTAGCTATGACAGGTATTTCAAAACCCTACTCGGATTATGTAGAAAGTGTTACTAATGTCTTCACCAAATTGAGCGAGTGGGCCAAGGAACATTGGGAAAATAGGTTTCGCCTGTGCTTTGTCAACAACAATTTACCCATGGATCGGTTAGGGAGGTTGAATCCTCTTGACCGATTAACCCTGAAAGAACTCATGACCCCTTCCCCACAACAAAAAGTCCTATATCGTGTTACGAAAAAAGACATAATCATATACCTCCCAAGGCGTTCTCGTGCCAAGAGTCACCTTGGTGAATCCGATGAAGAGGTTTCCACGAAAGATCGTCAGTCAGATAACGATGAAATAGTGACCAATCAGGAACCACCTCCCTCTGCCATTATCGAGATACCCGACTCCAATTCCCCTCCATCTAAATCTGTCCATCCACCGAAGAAGAAAGACACCAAAGCAAGAGACAAGAAAAAGAAAGTTGTTCTGGAACCCATCCAAGAGATACCCGAGGATGGCAAAAATCAAGATGATATTCAAGAAATCGCGCAGGGCAATGCGCTCCAAGAAATACCGAGTGAGCCCGAAAAGAAAGTTAGAGAGAATTCTCCCAAGGAAAACTCGAACCAAACACCGAACTCTCCCCAAACTCAGACTTCAAGGCCTGCTCTCATCGAAAATTCCCCTGTATTGGCCCCACTCCCCATTCCTCGAATTAACCCTCCTCAGAATGTGGACATTAACATTTTAATGGGGGAGACTTCGGATTACGATCCCACAGTGCTAGGCTCACCCACCAACTCCTTCGAAGTTTCTCTTGATGATGAGTTTTCATTAAGTCTTCGAAGTTTGCTACATACCTCTGTTATTAAGGGAAGGAAGATGCAGCATCTAGAAGATCGAAAAAATCACTATAAGTTTAAAGCATCCCTGATTGCTTCGCAACTTGAAGAGGCCAAGAAACAATATGCCATTGTGGGGAGCCAAGCAGATGCACTGTATGAGAAACTATCTGCTGTTGAGAAATATGTCATCATGCTCGAAAGATGCTGCCAGGAAGAAATAGACCTCTACCAAAAGAAGACGGAGGCCCAAGAGACACTCCTGACCGAATACAAAAAGGCTCATGAAGTGGCACACAAGGGATTTAGCGATTGCTGTGATGCCTATGAAAAGGTTTTTAAGGACAGAGAAAAATTAGTGAAGCGAATCGAAGATTTTCCTCGGCAGGTGGAGGAGGAGAAGGAAATGGCCGTGAATACCTATGCGACTAAGTGTACAAACAACCTTGCTGTTCGAGATGCTACAGTCCGAGCAGGCCTGATAACCCAAATTCATGCAGAGCACCCCGAATACGACTTAGGCAGCTTTTGGAAGCTCGTGTCCCCAGATCTCCGTCCTCCTTATATTGTTGTGAGTGAGAATGAGTCATCAGACTTTGAGGAGAGTCATTCCCCGGAAAAATCTGAGTAGTTAGGAAAAAATGGTAACACAGTTTGTATTTTTTTGTGTATAAGACCTACTAAGGCGATTTTTGTAGCCCCTCTTACTTTATGCGAGGAGATGTATTCCTCAAATTTTTGTGTATGTCATAGCTTGGACTGTTAATCATGTAATTTATTAAGTGTATGCTAACTCTCATCGTAATATTTATTGAGTAATTAACCTATATCGACTTGCGCCATAGTATGCATTATGAACTATAGTAAGATTAGTTTAGGGGAAATAGTTTAAGTCATTAGATGAACTATGGCATCCAGAAATTTGAGGCACAAAATATTATGACCCAAATAATAGTTCGAAGCATCAAGAAATTTGAGGCACAAAATAGTGTGACCTAAATGATAATTCGAGGCATCAAGAAATTTGAGGCACAAAATAGTGTGACCTAAATGATAATTCGAGGCATCAAGAACTTCGAGGCACAGACTATTGTGACCCAAGTAATAATTCGAGGCATCAAGTAATTCGAGGCACAAAATATTGTGACCCAAGTAATAATTCGAGGCATCAAGTGATTCGAGGCACAAAATATTGTGACCCAAATAATAGTGTAAGGTATTAAAAAATTCGAGGCACAAATTAATGTGACCCAAATAATAATTCAAAGTAGTAAACAATTCGAGGCACAAAAGATTGTGACCCAAATAATAGTTTAACGCAAAAAAATACGTTGTATTAAGCAGCTCATAGTGACACCTCGTTAAAACCTTCATGTGCCTATCAGGGTAGGAAAGAGTATGCCCTCGCTATGTTTTGTAACCATGAGATAGACAAAAGGACAAATATTACGTTCTAACTAGTTCCTCATTCAAGATACAACTTTAAGTGTTCAATGTTCCATAGAAGCCGCAGATATCGCCCTTCCTTGTCTTTTAATCGATACGTGCCCGGTTTTACTTTCTCTGTTACTTCATAGGGGGCCTCCCAATTTGGTCCCAATTTTCCAAGACTCTTCTCGAAAGACTTTGCGTAAAACTTTGTCCCCCACCTTAAAATATCTGTGCTTTACTTTACAAGCATCTCGACTCCTCATTAGAGTTTGATAATGCAAAGACTTCAACTGTGCGCGTTGTCTTTTCTCTTCAACCAAATATAATTCCAGGGTTCTGCTTTGATCGTTCAAGTATGCTGTGTAAGTTGCCACACGGTAGGATGGGAAGACAATCTCCGAAGGGAAAATGGCATCCATACCATACACTAATGCAAACGGAGATGCAGCAGTGGCGGTTCGAGGCGTTGTCCTATAAGCCCATAATATTTCTTGTAAATAATCAGGCCATCTCCCTGCCTTTCCTTCCAAATTCTTTTTCAACCCATCCAGAATTGTTCCATTGGTCACCTCCACCTATCTGTTAGTTTAGGGGTGAAATGGGGCAGAAAAACATTGTCGTATGCCCCTAGAAAGGCAAAAGCTCTTAAACTTCTTGTTGTCGAACTGAGGTCCATTATCCGTTTTGATCTGCAGTGGTACCCCAAAGCGACAGCAAATATTTGAAATGATGAATTTGATAACATCTTTGGCTTTCATCCCTGCTAGGGGTTCCGCTTCCACCCACTTAGAGAAATAATCCACCGTTATGATTATAGACTGTCTGCCTCCAGACGCCATTGGTAGGGGCCCAACTAAATCAATGCCCCACCTGTCAAATGGGACCACCTCTGAAATACTCTCTAATAACACCCCGGTCTTGTGGATTATGTTTGCATAGCACTGACACATGTCACATCGTTTTACCAAGTCTTTCGCATCCAAAGAAATAGTCGGCCAATAATAACCAGCCAGAAACACCCGTCGAATTAACGCCTTATACCCACAATGGGCTGAACCCTCCCCATCGTACAATTCGGACAGGAAAAATTGCGATTAATCCTTGTTCAGACACCTTAGTAATGGTCGGCTCAGAGATTTCTTACACAAAACGCCTCCCAACATGACATACCCGTGAGACTTGAACCTGATCTTCCTAGCCTCGTACTTTCCAGCAGGTAAAGTATCATTTTCCAAGAAATCAACAATTTCTGACCTCCAATCATTTGCGATCACATTGCTTACCTCTTTAATGTGCATGGAATGCTCCGCATCGACCATGACCGAAGGATGCTCCTGAATCAAGACCCATGGGTATCCCTCCGTCCGCGAGGCTGTGGCCAAAGAATCTGGGACGATATTTGCCTCTCTTCGAACATGTTCATACTTGACCCCATCGAACTCAGAAACCAAGTCTTTTAATGCTCTCAAATATTGTATCAGCTTATATTTTATGGCCTCAGATTCCCCCAAAGCTTGGTTTATCACTAACTGTGAGTCACTGATCAGCTTAATCTTCTTGGCCCCACATATCCGGGCTAAACGCAAACCCGCCAATGCTGCCTCATACTCCGCTTCATTGTTAGTTGCCTTGAAACCAAATCAAATAGCTTGAAACATAGCTATCCCTTTTGGAGAAATTAATTGGACACCCGCACCACTTCCAGAGTTGTTCGACCCTCCATCCGTTCGCACCAACCATTCCGTGTCATCAAAATGGTCAATGATCTCCATGTCCTCTCTGTCCGAGTGGAATTCAACAAAAAAGTCAGCCAAAACCTGAGCTTTTATCGACGTTCGAGGCTCAAATGCTATATTAAAATCTCCCAATTCTACTAACCATTTAGTCATCCTTCTAGAGATATCGGGCCTTTGCAACAAACCTTTTAGGGGGAATGTCGTTCGAACAACTATAGGGTGTGCCTGGAAGTAAGGTCTCATCTTTCGGGCAGTTGTCACCAAAGCCAAAGCTACCTTCTCCAACTTGAGATATCGTTTCTCTGCATCCAACAAAATCTTACTGACATAGTAGATAGGTTTCAAAAGAGAGTTCTCTTCTCAGAGTAAAACAACACTAACCGCACAATCTGAAACTGCTACATAGATAATTAATCTTTCCCCCACCAATGGTTTAGTCAGTATATCAGGGGATGTCAAATATTCCTGAATTTGGCGAAAAGATGCTGAACACTCATCAGTCCAATTAAATTATTTCGCGCTTCGTAATACCTTAAAGAAAGGAGCATATTTGTCCGAGGATCGAGAAATGAATCTATTCAGCGCTGCCAATCTCCATGTCAAGATCTGGACTTCCTTGATATTTCGAGGTGGAGTCATGGTGATTAAAGCTTTTATCTGGTATGGGTCAACCTCGATGCCTTTTTCACTTATCATATATCCAAGGAACTTGCCTGATCGTACCCCAAAAACACACTTTTCCGGGTTCAATTTCAAATTGACCTTAATCAAATTATTAAAAGTCTCCTCCAAGTCAACAAAATGATTTTCGTCCCACAAAGTCTTGACAAGCATATCATCGATATACGCTTCGACATTCCGACCAATTTGTCCCTCAAAGGTTTTGTTTACCAAGCGCTGATAAGTTGCCCTTGCATTTTTAGGCCAAATGGCATAACCTTGTAACAATATAACCCTCTCTCGGTAATAAAGGACGTGCTCTCTTCATCTTGTGCATCCAACCAGATTTGATTATACCCTGAATATGCGTCCATGAAAGACAACAATCGATTGTCCGAAGTCGAATCCACTAACTGATCAATGCGGGGCACTGGAAATGGATCCTTAGGACAAGCTCTGTTTAAGTCTGTGAAGTCCACGCACATTCTCCACTTGCCATTCTTTGTCCTGACTAAGACTGGATTCGAGGCCCATACGGGATAATGCGACTCGCGAATGTGGCATATGCTTAATAGCGTTTCTACATCCAACAGAATAGTTGCAGCCTTCTCCTGAGAAAATGGTCTCCTTTTCTGGACAATGGGTCGAACATCAAGTCGTACCGCAAGCTTATGACATATTATCTCTGATGGTACTCCAGTAACATCCTGTGCACACCAAGCAAACATATCGAGTTTGTCAGACAAAAACGCTATTAACCTTTGTCTGAACTCAAAAGAAAGTTTTACTCCGATCTTCAAAAATTTTCCCTCTCCAAATTTATGTTCCTCGGAATCCTCTTCTGGGACCAGAAATCCGGGGGTCTCCCTCGGATCATCACATGGAATGATTTCCGAGAAAGGCCCCTTTAATTGCTATGCTTTGTCCGATACTTCTCCCCGAACTCCCTTCGAAGATAAAGCGATCTGGCAACATTCGCGGGCCATCTTCTGGCTGCTCCTGATTGTCCCGATGTTGTTGCCTACCACATATTTCAGACACTGATGTACCGTTGAAATCACACCATGCATCCGGGACAGCCAAGAGCGACCCAAGATTGCATTATACGAAGTTGGTGCGTCGACAACGATGAACAATACTTCCACCTCATTCTTGAACGGCCCACGACCTAACTCGACCACATACTGAAATTCTCCCACAGCCACTGCTGTGGCGCCGGTAAATCCTACTATGGTTCTGTCTGATCGTCGTATAACCGGTGGGTCAGAAATTCTCCTGTAAGTACTCATAAACAAGATGTTCGCTGAACTTCTTGTATCAACAAGTATCTTATGAACTTGATCACCAGCAATACCCGCAGCAATCACCACCGCATCTTCGTGCGGGCCCGCGACATTTCGCATGTCGTCATCATCGAAACATATGATGGGGAGGGTAATCGGTGAATTTGTGCCGACATGCCTGCTTCAATCTGGGTAGTCAGATTGACCATATGCCTTTTCCGCGAGCTATTAGAATTCCCTGCGATGGTATCCCTTCCAAAGATTGCTAGTGACTCAAAGAAAGCACAGAGGTCATTTATTTTCCCCCTCGGAATAATTTCCTCGACCATATTTACATTGTTCCTTCCTTCATTGGGATCCAGATACTCTTGTTCAATATCAAAAACGTCAACTTCCTCGGAAATCACCATAGTTGTGTCAGCGATTTTTGGAACAGCCTTTACCGCCTTTTTTTTAGAATGCTTTTTCACAAACTCTAGCAACATTCCATTCTCAATCAAAGCTTACACTTCTTTTTTCAAAGCAATGCAGTCCTTCGTATCGTGCCCAATATCCTCGTGATACTTACAATACTTGCTAACACTTCTGCTTTCCCTCGGAGTTTGAATAGGAAAATGCTTCCTGAACGACACTGTTGATCTTGCCTTATCAAATATCGTGGCGATATTTTCCGTTAACTCCGCGAAGTAGTCCGGTCGAACCCACTTGTTCGAAATTGGTCTAGCCCCTTGATTGTAATTTTGCTGGTTGCCATAATATTGTGGGTTTGTTTTCTGCCTCGGTGGATACTGACCCGTACTTTTGGCTTGATCATTGGCACGAGGCCCTTGGTTACTAGAGTCAGATCTCTGAAACTGGTTCTGATCCAATTGATCCACGGATCCTTTCTCAGATGCCTGAGTCTCCTCCACCAGAATTCTCTTCTCAACCTGATCCAGCAATGCTCCGAAGGTCATGGCCTGACTTTCCGCCACCGTGTCCTTTAATAGTCTGGGGACTAGGCCCATCCTGAAAGATGCAAGTGTTACTGAGTCTTTACAATACTCCATATCAGTTTTCGTTTTGACGAATCGATTGATGTAGTTCTTCAAGCTTTCCCCAACTTTTTATCTGCAATAGATTATCGTATCTCCGTTAGCTCTAAACTTTTTGCTCCCCACAAAGTGCTGTCTAAAGATATTCCAGAACATGTTGAAATTATTTATTGAGCCCTGCGGAAGCCTATTATATCACTTGGAAGCTACCACCTTGAAGGTCTGAGAAAACGCTCTACACAACAATTTATCATCGTCATCGAAATTAATCATGAAGTTTTTAAACTGTTCGATGTGGTTACCAGGGTCTTGTGTCCCATCGAATTTTTCTAACTTCGAGATATCGAAATGCTTTGGGAGATTTCCCACCAAAATTTCCGGGGACAAAGGAGAAGCTCTCCAATTATGGCCCGTCCGATAAACATTAGATCTCAAGTTTTCATTACTCGGAAAATACAATCCCTCCTCGGATGATAGAGTATATTGATGCTGCCACTCCGAATTTCGTGGGCCAACATTTTGGTTTCCAGCGGGAAAATTCGTTTGGCCATAACCCCGACCATTAACTTGAGTATGATAACTCTTCTCCCTCGGAGATTTCCTCTCCGAGCTTTTACCCCTCCGGTGATCTGCGTGTCCTCGACCATGTATTTTCTTTCTGTGATTCTTCCTAGGAGATGATTCCGACGAGCTGTAACGAGAATAATCGCTCGAGTCAGGTGACTCCAGATTTCGTTTTTCTTTCCTCCTCGAAGATCGTCGTTCATATCCCCTATATCTATCATCCCTGGTTTTAGGACGAAAATTGGCTTCGCGCTCATCTTTTCCACTGTTTGGCTCCCTTCTCACCTCAGATCGAAGATTTTCCTGAACAGTTTCCTTTTCCGCCTTCAATCTCTCGATCTCCAGTAGCAATTCGTTCCTTCAAGCTAACAAGTCCGAGTCATCAAAAGCGTCTCCAACGTGCTGGCCCCTATGAGCCTCGTATTCCACGTCGTTCCGATAGTCGTCACCCACCAGATTCTCCTCGCAATTGTTAACAAAATCGTCCCCTTTCTCTTCCATAATTTCCCTCGGATTAGGAATTATTTCCAGGAAGTGATTGTCGTCAGAACAATCTTTGTTTCCCACAGACGGCGCCACTGAAGAGTTTTAAGAATGCTCAGGGGTGATTTTGTGTTACGAAGATCTCTTAGTGCCAAAATAGACTTAAGAACTTAGCTTAGGAATCTTTTTAGAGAGAGATAGTAAGTACCAACTAAAGTAGAGAGAGAATGTAGTATTATATTCATCTCGGATCTGTGAAGCGTGTGTGGTCCTTTTATAGTACAATTGCGGGTCCCACACGCTTTAATTCCCGTTTATTACATTTTTGGTCCCTATATCTTTTCACCTTCTCATAATATCTATCTCTACTTTAGTTTATACAATTTTCTCCTAACAAACTTCTTCTTTACAATTCTCTCCTAACAAACTTCTTCTTTATAATTCTCTCATAACAACCTTCTTCTTTACAATTCTATCCTAACAAACTTCTTCTTTACAATTCTCTCATAACAAACTTCTTCTTTAAAATTTTACCATGTATTTTATTCTCCCTCATTAGAAGTAACAAAAAGGAACCGAATCGACATCGGCGAGCAAATCCGCCGAATCGGAATCGAAATAATCTACTGTAAGTTGATTTCGTTGTTGTTAAATAGTTTAGTTAGGTTTATGTGACCGATTAGTGTATATTTAGGGCTGTTTTAGTTGGTGGGAAGAATCCGGCAGAAGCTTGAAGCTTCCGCCATGGCGATATTGTTCTTCGCCATACGGGGGCGTCGAGCACTATCGTCGAGCTATAGCGTGACGTAAGGGATCGTGCCCACGCCATACTTTAGCGTAGGCCTATGGCCTCACGCCATTATCATGGCGTGGACACGATCCTTTACGCCATGCGTATGGCGAAGGTAGACTGACCAACGTCATTTGTGTGGCGTGTGTGTATAGGTCTACGCCGTTTAGGTGACGTAAATCCTTACACCCACGCCACCAAGATGGCGTTGGCCGCACCGGTCACCGGAATTTTCCGGGACCGGTTTATTCTTGTCGTTTGGTGTGTGTTTGTCGCATTTTTGCTATTAGTTCACTGAAAACGAATCGTGAGTGTGAATTGGTATTTCGAACGAACCATGACATTTGTTGAGGTTTTTATTTCAGGTTATGGATCCAGGTCACACCCCACGGTCTACAGATGGCTCCGGGAGTTGGTGAGTTTGACCGTGAGTTTGATCGTTTGGCTGTGGCATATAAGGATGTGTTGTCTACTGCCAGGAGACTTGCTTAGACTTTACGTTTTAGGTTTCGGATTGTATGATACTATTTTCTATATTTTGGTGGTCTCGTTGATGGTTGATGTACGATACTATTTTCTATATTTTGATGTTTCGGTTCATGTATGATACTTTTTCCTTGTTGTTTGATATTATAGTATTGTATTTTTGTATCTTGCTATATTTACTACTTGTAAATATTGAAAAGTATAACAGAACTCAAAAAAATTAAAACAAAATTTCAAGGAAAGCGAAAAGAACGACATGAAAACTAAAACATAAATTGAAACAACAACCCAAACAACGACTCAAACAACTAGTAAAAACATCAAACAACATAATCGGTTCGTGGTTGTGCCTCCCGGAAATGATATTTAGAGCCCACTTATCTTCACATTTTAACGGATTGCCTACTAAATGAAAATGACAATTTCGGTTGCCTTACGCTTACGATCACACTCTTTAACGGCCGACTTAAAAATTCCGGATCGCTCGCACCGATAATCTATTCTCGGTGTTCTCCCTTTTCTCCCCATCTCCTTAGACGCTACGTTAATAAAAAAATCTAACGACTTTTTCATGTTTTTTACCCACTTGGTCATCGAGTCTAAGCTATACTCGTCGTGAGTGGTGAAATGATGAGCGGAGTCCGAAACAAGCGAAATTTCACATTGTGTAACATTCTGCAATACATAAGAAGTAGTTAAACCAATTGAATCGGTATTCCGGATTAGTTAAAGGGGTTTCGCCATGAGTGTGGCGCCGGACATCATCCCCACGCCACCCAACGGTGTAATCAACTTATCGGACGCCACACGTGTGGCGAAATAAAGGGTCACCACGTCATCCTTTGGCGTGGGGATGATATCGCGCGCCACTACTTTGGCGTACGACCCAACAACCACGCCAATGTGTGGCGACGAACACAAAAAACGGGTTTTTTCAAAACATTTGCTTTTCGCAAAAAAAAAGGGGTGTAAGCAATGTACCTCCTCGGCGTCCATACTGCTCTGCATGGGAAGTGGTTCCGACTCTTTGTCGGCCATGATTTGAAAGTTTTGAGGTTTTTGAAAAAATGGGTAAATGGGTTGTTGAGTTTGGAGGTTTTAGGTAGTTTGGAGAAGATGATTATGGTGGATGTTTGAAAGTGTGTTTGAAACTTCATGGAGTAGTTAGAAGTGGTCAATGGCGTGACCTGTAATTAGTTAGAGTTTCAAAGGTTTTTTGGGTTTTCGCCTAGTGGCAAATTTGTAAATATTAAAAAATAGAAAACTTCACAGAGTAGTTTTGGCGGTATTTTTAGCAATTCCCTTAAAAATATAAATTAGTTGATTAATATATTTAAAATAATTATTTTAAAATTATTTTTAAAAATCAAATATAGAATTGAGACAAACCCACTCAAATGAATTAAACTCTAGAATTTGGTGATAATGAAACCACTTGCAATAGAGTTAAGAGGTACCATTTCCGTCAATTAAAGAGATATATCAACCGACATTATTCAAGGGTTAGGCTAAATTGGGGCCCAATCGGCTAACCAGCCCCAATTTTAAGCATACCCATCAAAAATATAAGTAGCCCCAAACTAATACCCAAAAAACCCTTCGTTTTTTTACTAACTCAAAACCTAAAACACTAACCATTCCCACTTCTAAAACAGCCCCAACCCAAAATCAACCCCAAAACCCTAAAACCTCTCAAAACTCCAAACTTCTACAATCAGCCCCAAAATCAAATCCGAACATCTCTACACATCAACAACAACTCAAGAACTGCAATGGGCAAAGGAAAGGAGTAAGTTTTTACTCTTAAATGCATTTTTTTTCTATATTTGGTTTAGGTTAGGTTTTTTGATTTTGATGCTAGGTTAGGTTTGTTTGTGGCTGATTTGGTGTTATATGTTGTTTGTAGTTATCTAGTAATGCTAGGGTATGCTAGATTAGGCTGTTTGTGGCTGATTTAGGTAGTGAATGGAGGTTTTGGGTTGCCTTCAATGGCGGTTTTTGCAGGTTTTCGTGTTCCCCCGCCGGTTTAAAGGCCACTCACCCGGCGGGGAACAAGAACAGACCTGGGTTTTCCAAGGTTTGTTCTTGTTCCCCGCCGGATGGACCCCGCTTCACCCGGCGGGGAACAAGAACAGACCTGGGAAAACCTAGGTCTGTTCTTGTTCCCCGCCGGGTGAGGGGGGGTCCACCCGGCGGGTGAAAATTAAAAAATTAATAGATTAATTTTCACCCGCCGGGTGACAATTATTCACCCGGCGGGTGAAAATTAAAAAATTAATTTATTAATTTTCACCCGCCGGGTGAATAATTGTCACCCGGCGGGGGAGACCTGTTCCTGCCTTTATTTTATGGAATTTTGAATACATTTTTCTAACTTCTTTCTCTAATGTTTTGCAGCCAACACGAAGCACCTCGCCTAACGAAAGAGAAGGCGGCGAAGGCGGCAAAAAAAGGCGAAGGCAGTAGCCGACGGGCGGTGGTCGCCGCTAGGCCGGAACATGGGGATCGGACAGAGCGTGTTCGCCCCCACCGCGAGGTGCGCGAGGAGCGCGTGGATCCGACCGAGCGATCTTTGCGGCATCGAAAATTCGATGCCACCAGGGATGCCCCCCGTCGACGATCTTCTCCTCCACGAGAGGTGCTCCCCATCCGCCGACGTGCCCTAGTGGACGAGGAGGAGGATGATACGGAGCAGGAGGAAGCGGAGGTCCCGTTGCCACCACCTCGAAGAGAGGTCTGTCCCGAAGGGCCTCCAACCGATGCCGAGGGATGGAAAAATCTTTTCCTATCCCAAAATAGTGTGCTTCTCTTCCCCGAGTATGCGCAGCACGAGGCGTATTACGCCTTCAAAAACGATGTAAGTATATTATTTTATTATTTTTTTGTTTACTTGAATTCATTTTTTAACATTGTAGTTATTTTTCAATTTTTTTACAGGCGCGCTCGGGCATTACCGTGCAGTCGAAGTATGGTTTGCTTGGTCAGTGGGACCTTAGCAAACAAGTGGGGGTTAGGGCGTACCTAGAGGAGACCCCATTTTGGCCCTTGATGCGGCATTTACCGAGGTTCAACAACCATGTACAGTTGGCGGAGGTCTTCGGTGAGAGGTGGCACCAGGAGACGAACACGTTCCAGTTCTCCTTCGGGGAGATGACGATCACACTGGACGACGTGTATGTCATTACGGGCCTCCCGGTCGAGGGGAGAATCATTGACCTCTTCCGGCCTGATCCGATAGAGGCGACGTATGCACGGTATGGGGAGCTGTTGAGGGTTTCGGCTGCTGATGTGCAGCAGGAAATGGAGGCTCATGACGGGAGCGGATTCGGACTCCGATGGCTTAGGACCACATTCTCGGGGGAAGCGTACTTAGATTCGAACACCGCCTGCACTCCGGAGATGAAGAAGGCAGCAGCTCGGGCATATATCCTGTTCTTCCTCGGGTGTACGATCTTCACCAACACGAGCCAGAAGAACATCCAGTGCGATTTCCTTCTAGCCCTCGAGGATTTAGAGTCGGTTGGTGAGTACGCATGGGGGACTTGTGCGTTGGTGTGGCTGTACAAGAGTTTGGGAGGCATCTCGAAGCACTCCTTGAAGACCTTGGTCGGCTTCTCGGCCTTGTTCGAGTGTTGGGTCTATGACCACTTCCCCGTCTTCCGCGCGCCAGTGAACAGCGGTTATAGCCCGACAGATCCGAAGATGCTTGCGTGGTTGCCGAAAAAGATCCCGGTATCATTAGCTCGGGGGAAGCCTTACTACCGTGAGATCCTTGCGGCGCAAGGAGAAAAGGATGTAAGTTCTCTTTTTTACGTTTATTTAAATAAATCTAATTTATATAAAATGTTGGACGTTGAAATAATTTTATTTGTAGGTTATTTTCCGACCTTACGAGGATCTCCGTGAGGTATGGCCGGAGCAGGCAATAGGGTTGTACCGAAACCCTATTCGCCTAATGATGGTGAGCGAGGCATATCACCCCGACCGTGTGATGCGACAGTTTGGTTGGATCCAAGAAAAGCCGCTCGCCCCCATAGTTGCTAGAACCGGTCTTGGTAGAGGAGACCATCTTCGTTATATGGTTGAGGTTAGGCATTCGACGCAGTGGAGGGAGCACCTATACGTGATCGATAGGTATTCGAGGCCTTTCGAAGGGAGTAGTCACACCTCGTCCCCCCAGTACAAGGCGTACGTGAAGAAGTATGGGTGGTTTAACATCACACCTAGGGTTCTTACGGAGACGTCGGCGGTCTATGTGGTGAATACGATTAATCGTATTCGGCCGTTAGACGACTCGAATGACGAGGTACTCGCTTTTGGGAGGAAGGTTATGGAGCTTACCGCACCGTGGCTCCTTATTATTATGGTTGGATTTTTATTATGCTTATTGTTCTAGTTTTCATTCTTTTTGGTTTAAGTTTCGAACTTGTAGACATTTGGGTTAGTTTGTTTATTTAAAAACTTTGTTGTTTTATTTTAGTTTCAAGTTATGTTAACATTGTGTTTGTTTAATTATAGTTCGTTATTGTCGTCTACTTTAAGTTACCTAATTCAATCAGTATATTCAATCACTTCGTAGCCTTAAACAAACAAAAGATGGTATAGTTTAAACCGTCATAAGTTTTTACAAAAAACATTTTATAACTTTGTACGTGGTACATTTTGAAAGATGGTATAGTTTAAAAGATGGTACATTTTTTTTTAAAGAGACCTTCCCCGCCGGTTGAAGAATTTTCACCCGCCGGTTGACTACTTCCCCGGCGGATGAAAATTGTTCGGCCGGCGGGACTTATTACTCAACCGGCTGGTGAAGGCCTTAAAACCGCCGGTTGGGAGCGAGTGGGAAATATTTGCTTCCTGCCCCATCCCCGCCGGGTGAAAAATATTCAACCGCCGGGGACATATTCAACCGGCGGGTGAATATTCATCACCCGGCGGGGATGGGCAGACTAACCCATCCTCAACGAATATTGAGGATGGGCATCTCGCCCGCCGGTGTGAAAAATCCGCACCGGCGGGGAGGTTGTCACCCGGCGGGGTGACAATTCCACCCCGGCGGGGGAAACATAATTTTTTTAAAAAAAATGGTTACGATTATTTTATTACGTGGACCGGCTGGTGAATAGTCATGGACCGGCGGGGACCTAATACAATTATTGCCCCCGCCAAAAAAATATTTCGCGCCATATGACTCTCCCGCCAAATGAAACTCCCGCCAACGATATACTTCCATTATAAATATACAAGTGCTAAGGAGCAGCATGACATCCATAAAACACTTACAAACAAATGGAGTTTACCGCTAATGAAGACTACCACATGCTTCTAGCAGTCAAGGATTCTCGGGCCGAGTTGGGTGAAGATAGGAGTGATGCATTTTTTGAAAGGGTTTTGTGCCATATGTATTACAACTACGGCTATTTAGAAACTGGAGGTGTCGTTGTGCGCAGCCGGGACGAAATCAAGGCACGCTACCTCTTTGTGCAGCCCCTCACGAAATTGTTGTTCATGCCGCGAAGAATTAAAGAGGAGGCGGTAAAGGTCTGGGACATGACCGTCTGCGACTATATCACTAGGGATATGGTAGCATATGTGGAGGATATGGTTTTGGCAAGGGAGGATGGCGACGATGTTTTGAACAGCTTGCGTTAGGACTACTAATGGTTATGTTGCGTAATGTTGTTGTAACTTGTTATGTTTTTATTATATGTGTTAAGTTGTTTATGTTATGTTAACTTGTTATGTTTTTATGTAATGTAATTTTAAGTTGTTTATGTAATGTTAAGTTGTTTATGTAATGTTAAGTTGTTATGCTTTACGCCCCTCTTCTATGTGAGTGTTACCTAGTTCGATAGATGCTTTAATCAGATATTGATCTTCTAACTCGTTCCAGACACACATTATTTTAGGGTTTCTCTTCTTGTGTGGACAGGACATTTAAAGCATAGATATCAAACTCCCGCCAAAAACTTTGCCACATAAACTCCCGCCAAAATAAGCCCCGCCAAATTTAATTTCCCGCCAAATTCAAACACCTACCTACAGATACTCCCGCCAATAAGCAAAAAATAAGCGGGGAAGACAACACCATTTCCCGCTCCCTATTATTATGATTGAGAGCCACATGCATGAACTCTATAAATACTGTAACCCGACTATGAAACTAAACACTTAAGTTAAAACAATGGATGAGCGAGGCTGGAATGTGTACGAAGATGCAAGCCTACTATGCGCATTCGACTTCGTCAAAGCTACGATGCAAGAGGAGCTTCCTGGTTTCGTTGATGCAGTTCTGTGCAGAATGTTCTTCAACCACGGTAGGGAGGCATCGTGTGCAGGATGTTTAATGCCCCGACCATGTGCCCGCGAAGAAGTCGCCGATAGGTTAGCTTATCTTAAAACTGTGACTTTCAATATCGAGTCACTTCCTTGGGAAGACCGAACCAAAGTCCGAAGGCTGTTCGACATGGGATTGCAGACTACAATTACGCAGGAGATGGTGTCGGAAGCGAGAGAGCGGGCGGAGAACGAAATAGCCGATGCAATAGCCAGCGCCGTTGAAACGTACTCAACGCCCGAGGAAAGTAGTGACTCTGATGGATACGGGATGAACTATCCAACCCCGTAAAACTGAACGTGCAATGCTAACCCGGAGTTAGCTTATCTATCATTTGGTTTACGTTATGTGCTTCTGTACTTCTAATTATGCAATGCTTTAAATTAAACTGTACTGTTTTAATGCAATGTTTTCAATGTTGTAGTGCAATCATCATATTAAGAATGGAAAAGTGTTATTGTTTTCAACATAAAAAACAACCAAACATAAAAACCATTAAAGCACATAAACCGTCCAGGGTTTACATTCGTTACAATCGTGTAGTCATCAAGCAAAAGGGGATAAATTGGTTACTTCGGGGTAATTATTTTTAAGCTCTTCGTATTTCTTGCAACGAGATGCAATCGGCAATGCCCAACCTTCAGCTTCTGGTGAACGCAACTTTAAGCAACAAGGATGTATCCTAGCACATGGGGCCTCCGCCTTAATCCCAAGCTACAAAACGAAAACACGATAAAATAAATTTCTTGAAATTAAAATTACCATTAACGTACACAAAATGTATGACTACTTACGTTCACGAAATGGTTGGTGTTGACCCAACCCAATCCGATTTCCAACCGGTTTGGCATCGGAGGAGGTGCACCTCTTAGCGGAAGAAAAGTGAAGCCGACATCCATATTTCGGAATACCCCAACAAAATGGAGTATGCAGTTAAACGCAGATGCGATTGCCACTCCCATCTCGGGCATGGACATCCAATGGTCCTTAGTTCCCACATCGCTAGAACATTTCACACGCTCCGCAACGTCAATCAAATCCTCCATGCTAGTAAAAATCTTTACATAGACCGATGCGTAATCCATAAGCTCGTTGTAAAGGGCATCCCTTATCAACCTCCACCCATCTTGTTGCCCGTTCAAGGCGTACGCTATCGAGCGATACCCGCAATGCCCATCGGATTTAACATCGGTAATGGACTCTACGAAAGGCGTAAAAAAGCTCGGGAATTGGTTCATGTATCCTTTGGGGTCGACAAAACTTGCCTTCACCGGCATCGTAGAGCTTGACCTACAACCCACCGTTCCACTACTAAGCATTGTACCACTTCCTTGCGTTCGAATAGCGCTACCTTTCGTACGAGCGGGGGTGGTCCCCGAACCACGCTTAGGCTCCTTCTTTTTTCCCTTCCTCGAGGTTTCAGTTGGAAGTTTGAAGTCTCCAAGCAAGGATGGCGTACTATCATTTTCTTCCTTAAGCACATGTTCGTGCCAACTTTTGTCGCGTTTAGTGGATGTATCATCGGCGGCAATAGATAACTTACGTTTGTTAGGTGGACGACCGCGCGCTTTTTGCTTAACCAACGGCTCCAAAATGTTAGTTGTTTCGGGATGGACGACGGCAAACCATTGTTTGTAAATGTGCTCTATCCGTGCTTCGTCATTGGACGCCATGACATCGGATACTAGTTTGTCAAGCTTTGCTTTAAGTTGCTCATTCGTTGAGAGGTTGGTACGAACTAGGATGTCTAACCTCTTCCAATGTTCATGAAACAACTGAAGCGGCACCTCTATCCCTTTCGCAACAAACTCGTAGATTTCGTGGGTGCAAGGCATGCCGTGCGTAGTTCGTATGGCACAACCGCAAGGCATATCTGGTGCGATTGTCATGTTCCGGGCACATTCGACTTCGTTGGCCAAAATTTCCATTGCATGGTGGGAGATGTTGTTTTTTAGTTGACCGTACACAATGTTTGTGAATTTATGTAGGGCCAACAACCGGCTCTTTTCGAAGGAAGCCTTGATGTCCCCGTGTTGCAATTCAATCAAAGTATGCAACTTCAACCAAAAAGATTCAAAGTTACCTTTGCTCGAACCGATGAAACGCTTGAGGCTCGAATGAGCGCTTTCCACGCGGTTTGTGGTTTGGTTACCAAAATGCATCCACTTGTTAGTTCTCCACGTGACAAACTTCTCACCGTACGGCCCTACCCAACTTTCGGTATACTCAATCGCTTTCGGATAGTCTTTGAAATCGCGGTGCAATTCGGACCGGTAGTTTTCGAACGCTAACTCCGTTTCCGCCAACATCATTCCGTTCCACACTTTCAAAAAGGCATCGGACACTACCTTCTCCTTTATGATCGTTTTTGTTTTTCCAAGGACGTTCATGTTGATGTGCCATCGACACAACATGTGCGTCGCATTGGGGAACACTTCCTCCACCGCATTCACAAGCGCCAAGTCTCTATCCGTCAAAACAATGGATGGTAATTCGATAGAGTGAGTTACCATCAACGAATGTAAGCATCCTAACACCCACTTGTAGGCCTCGTTTTTTTCACTCGACATAAAAGCAAATCCAATGTAGAATGTTTTCCCCGTACAAGTCGCACCCACGACCTCGTACAACGGCATCCCGTATTTGATCACCTTGTACGTGTTATCCATTATGATGACGTTCGGAAATGTCCGTAACAAATCCAAACTAACCGGGTGCGCAAAAAAAAACTCGCCTATGATATCGCTTCCGTCTTCGGACTTTCTATGGAATTCGTAGTAGTTTAGTCGCTTTAGTTCACCCAACAAGTATTGGAATTGCGACCGACCGCCTTTCTCGAGCTTCCGGTGTTTTAGTATTGCGTTGTACACGGTCCGGATTGTAGAAGAATTTTTAGGGTTCAATTTCTTGACTCCACCAAGAATATCACGAGGACGGGATCCCATTTTATTCGAACTGACCACAAATTCCATCTCTTTTTTTTGAAAGCGTCCTACGTAGGAATGACCTTCTTTGTAGGATGTAGTACTGTGATTGTGAACGCCGCACACAACCTCTATTCCCCACAAATCGTCACCCATCTTCTTTCCTTTAAGGGAGAACGGGCATCCGCATTTTTTCGTTCCGGTAGACTTCCTCTTTAGATCTTTGGGGTCTACCAGTTTTGTGTAAACACCGGATCTTTCGCACACAAACTCTACTCTAGGAGTTTTACGATCGTTTCTATCGCATCGCCGTAAAATTATCACAAACCCGTTATCCGATGCGGTTTCCTTAACCCATTCAATAAGGTCTGTCCGAGAGTAGTACTGTGATTTGGTGTTGAACACCTCGCTATAATCGATGGAGCAAGGCACCGGTATTTCCTCCTCCTCCCCCTTCGCCATGCACGAACCAGTCAAATAATCCTTTGACTCATCACCCTATGCATGTTAAAAAAGAAGCATCAAATACGACCATGGATAAAACAAAACCCCAACCCAACGGACAAACCAAACCCCAACCGCCGGTTTTTAATGGTCTGACCCGCCGGGGACATTGTCAACCGGCGGGTGAAAATTTCCACCCCGGCGGGGATGTAGTCAACCGCCGGTTGACAATTCCCCACCCGCCGGGGGTGAGGTCATACATCCAACTCCATTGGAGTTTGGAGATAGCCCGGGACCCCGCCGGTAGAGTTGGTCAGCCCCAGCGGTGGAATTGGCCAACCCCGCCGGTTGAAGTGTACTAATCCGGCGGGGATACACCTTCCCTTTAAAAAAGGATTAAGTCCAAAACATAACGATTTGCCCCGCCGGTATGCAAAGGAACAACCCCGCCGGGGTCGGCTGTCTCACCCGGCGGGTGGACATGGCTTCCCCCGGCGGTTGGACACGGCCTCACCCGGCGGGGAACCTTCATCTTCTACATATGAGTGTTCTTCAGCCCCGGCGGGGGAGAGGGTCAAAACCGGCGGGGGAGTTCGTGTTCCAACTTTCTAAATGTGGAAGGTCTACCAAAATAGAAACTTTGACAAAAAAATTGGTTAGAAAACTACCGTATTTGGAGTCCCATGCTCCTCATCAAGCTTCTCACATTGAGAGTCCATCCTTCGATTATTCGGAATTTATAAAAAAAATTGATGATTTTTTGGAGCTTCAAATGTTTATTTGTGAGTTTTTGAAGTTTTTGAAATTTGAAGAGTTTTTGAATTTTTTTGAGTTTTTGAACCTCACTTGAGTTTTTGAATTTTTTGGAGTTTTTGAAATTTTTGTTAAAGCTAGAGTGTTAGAGGGTTGTTTGGAGGAGAAATTTTGTGTTCTTCAAGAATTGGCTAACTATACCCACATTCCACTACAAGACAAAAATAAAGATTCTTGGTCAAAGGGCAAAATAGTCTTTGACTATTGAATTAAAAAGATTCTCTAAATTTTGGGAGTGCTTAACATTTTTTGGGCCCTAATTTAGCCTAACCCATTATTCAATGGGTTCATCTTTCGATATGTTTAGAAATGCATTTATTTTTTTTAAGGGTCCAAAAGTTTAATTGGACACAAAAAACGATGAGACATTTCGAAAAAGAAAGTTTTAGGTTTATTTCAACGTTTTTATTCAACCAAACCCAAATAATATTTTTAATTTATATTTGATAATATTTGACAACACCGTAAATATAAGTATTGGTTTATGCTTAGTTATCTACTACGTTAGCAAATCTCTCGTCATTGTTAAAATTTGGTATCTGCAATCAGAAAAGCTTGTCCTATTTTTGGTAGTTTCAGTCAGAAAAATGAGCTTATATTTTCAAGTTCATACTATTGTGGTCAGAACATCGTTTTCTTTGAGCACCATTCTCGAAAAGTCTGATATCTCGAACAATTATCAAAGCCTAGACTCTAGCAAATTTCTTCACCGATTCCAAATTGACCGTATTACCTCACCATATTCCAATCCCGTACCACTACGGACAGTCCGTACAGACGGGGACTCAAACAGCCAAGGCTTTAGTGGTGGTATCCAACTCATTTCTTCTGCAAATGACTCTCTCCACCAACCCATCCGATTTAGATTCTCTTCCTCGAATAACAAGGCTGAATATGAAGCAACAATAATTGGGATACGACTCACCCACATATGTTGAGCACTACGCGTAAGATTTTTCACTAACTCTCAACTTGTAGTCAATCATGTTTTGGAACAAACCCAAGCCAAACCAGAGACCTTCATCCTCTCTCTAGCATTACTACGAGCCACAACCTCTAAATTCGAACAAGTGTAGTGTGAACGAGTACCACAATTAAAAAAAAATAGCCAACACACGAGCTTCTGCAAAAAGCGTTCATTCTAAAATGTAGGTCATTATTTAAGTCACCGGCCATATACAAGTCAACAAGGGCCGAGCCCTCCCAAACAGCCTATGAGGCCATGACCATCGATGAGCCATATGATTGGCGTATCAAATTTGAGCTTAACTCATAGAATAGACACTCCCTACTAAAAAAGTCGAAGCTAGAAGTTTCAAAATGACTTTCACTAGGTACACTCTGTTGGACAACATTATTTACTTCCAAGGTGTCTCAAAATCCTTTTTCTGATGTCTAGGCTCGAACGAATCCACTTTCTTACTCGAAGAGCTTCAAAAAAAGAGAGAAGTTCCCACCGTAGATATAAAACCCTTAATAAGAAAAACTTACTATTTATCTTACTATTGGTCTACGATCAACGGGGACGCTATAACACTCGTGAACGCTATGAAAAATTCAAATGATTTAAGTTAAAGAATCATACTCCAACAACACCAGTGAAACCGTTTCTGAAGTTGTTCCCTTTGATATATGAGGGTTATGCATAGTGAGGCCCATGCCAAAGACATTCAGGAGATGATGGTTCCTCATAATCATAGTAGACTATATTTTGAAATGGGTGAAGGTCAAACCTTTGATGACGGTACGAGTTTGAAAAGTGATACACTTACTTCTAATTAACATATTTTGTAGGCATGAGATCCCTAAGATATTACCTTTTAGGAACATAAAGAAATTCCGCGCAGAGGAACTGCCAAATTTTGCGAAGTCTGATGGATCAAATTGGATATCTCTAGCATGCATGACAGGGTTACCCTACACAACACCTTCAAATGAGCTATGAAAAATTAACCTAAGTTTTTCCAAGAATATTATTGTTACACGATACCGTCCGAAAAGCTTAACAATGAGACTCAATTAATTATAGTCTATAGAATGAAAGTTGTATGCCAGTGGAAATCCTTATGCCCCATTTTCATATAAGCAATTACGATGGATGAGCTAATGGGGACAACCCTAGCATCGAGCTAGACCTCGTCGAGGAAAAACAGACCAAACCTCACCTTCAGATTGAGCACAAATAAAAGTTTTTTATGCAACAAATATGAACCCAAAATACATTTTTGTGAATTTAAAATAGAAGATCAAGTTCTAAAAAGGATTCTTCCTCAGACAAAAGATTAAGCCGTCAGAAAGTTAGAGAAAAATTGGGAGGACCTTCTATTATGACAGCTAAGGTGAAGCATGATACTTACAGACTGATTGATAGCCATAAAGGTCATAAACCTGTGTTTATGCCACGTAGTATGGATTTAGTTACGTTAAAGGATGGACACCCAAAGGGTTTTGTTGACTCATGTAAGATGAATGTAGGATATACTGATTATTTGTATCTATTATTGTTAGAGCCTGAGCATATATCTAATGTATAATTTGATAGACTGATGGTATGAGAGCGAAGTCCTGTTGAGAGGGATGCAACGACATTGGTGCCGAAAATTACTAATAGTTTGGCTGGATTCCTGGCTGGGTCGCTAGGGGCTGCTAAAACATCGGTTGAATATCTTACTGAGCCACTGGGGTCTATTCATGATTCAGCTAGATCGCTGACTAAGCCACTAAGGCTTGTTGGTATCCTCGATGGATCATTTGCTATGATGGTGGAACTTATTGTTCATTCAGCCGGAGCGATACATCCACCATCGGGATCATTTTGTCATTTGTAGTGTCATTCTGTGTTGGTTGGTTCTCTCATTCATGCTCTTCTATATTTCTTTCACTTTTTCCCTAGAAGTCCGAGTTATCTTTAAGAACATCAGAATTGGCTATGATAGAGATGTTATGTTTGTTTGTAACATTCCAAAAGTGTTCTCTTATCATTAAACTTGCCATATTTTCTTTTTAGATTTCAATTATGGATGAGGGGGGTATAAACATTATTTATTTCAACATCTTAAAAGAGTTAGTTTTCTCTTCATACAGTTCCTTTTCCAACTGCTATAAGTTTGCTACTGGAACGGTCGTGACAGTTTTGGGTGGATTTTCCTCGCCAGTTCATCCGCGGACAATCTCTACTTAAATGAATGGAGTATTTCTCAGCCTGAATCTGCTATAACCTAGTTTAGTCTTCTTGTTCATAAGTTTTTCGTTGTGAATCTCTTGGTACTATTTGGTTTCCACAAGTGGCAGTAATTTGGTACGGTAAAATGTTGCTCATATAATTCTAATGAGGATCCCAGATATGAAATAATTTTAGAGAGTAAACACCGAATAATAATAATAATAATAATAGTTAAAAATTAATACTCGTTTTATTGTCTAAAGTAACTTATATATATATATATATATGTTAAGAAATAAAGAGAGAAACGAGAGAAGTAGAAAAAGGAACAAACCACTAGACAGCTAGGGTTTTGTATTATTCAGAAGTATATGAATTAGTATAGCATATGCTCCTATTTATAATAAAAGAAAGCTAACGGAGGGTTTTGTATTATTCAGAAGTATATGAATTAGTACAGCATATGCTCCTATTTATAATAAAAGAAAGCTAACGGGCTTGGGCTTTATATGGGCTTTATATTCTTAACACCCTCTCTCAAACTTACAATGCAACAGTAACAAGCATTGAGAGTTTGTCACAAAGAAAACGAAACCGCGCTGTAGATTGAGCCTTTGTGAAAATATCAGCAATCTGCAAAGCTGATGGAACATACGGAAGCGAGATGGTGCCGATCTGAAGATGATGTCGAGTGAAATGACAATCTATTTCAATGTGCTTCGTCCTCTCATGAAAAACTGAATTCTTTGCTATCTGCATGGCGCTTTTGTTATCACAATGTAGGGAAGTTGGTTTAGTAACATTAACCCCTATATCTGCAAGAAGCCATCGTAACCAAACAATCTCACATGTGGTGACAGCCATAGCACGATACTCAGCTTCAGTAGACGATCTAGAGACAACATCTTGTTTCTTGCTTTTCCATGATATTAATGAATTTCCAAGGAAAATACAGAAACCAGTAGTAGATTTTCGGTCATGAGGATCACTATCCCAATCAGCATCGCTATAGGCACGCAATTCAAGTGAAGAGGTCGAGGGAAATAAAAGGCTCTGGAACTGAGTGCCACGAAGATATCTTAATATTCGAAGAACAACTCCCCAATGAATAGATGTAGGAGCAGTAACAAACTGACTGACCACATGAACAGCATAAGCTATATCTGGCCGAGTAGCTGTAAGATAGACCAAGCTCCCTACAAGAGTTCGATATAGACTTGGATCTGACAAAGGAACGCCATCAGTCGGAGAATACCGAGCATTGGTTTCAAGAGGAGTATCTACCGTTCTGTTATCAGAAAGTCGCGCTCGTTCGAATAAATCAGATATATATTTTGTCTGAGAGAGAATATAACCTTTTGGAGAGTGAGCCACCTCAATACCTAAAAAATATCGTAATAGTCCCAAGTCTTTCATCGCAAAACGTTGAGCCAAATCACGTTTTAGTGCTGCAATGCCATCAATATCATCACCTGTAATGATCATATCATCTACATATAGGGATAAAATAATTCGTCCTACACTAGTACATTTGATAAACAAGGCTGAATCGTGATTACTAGCAAGGAAACCAAGTGAAGTTATAACCATAGAGAATTTTTCAAACCAGGCACGGGGAGCTTGTTTGAGTCCATATAAGGCTTTCCTAAGTCGACAAACTTCACCTGGTTGGTGAGCAACACCTGGAGGAGGAGTCATGTAAACCTCCTCATGAAGATCACCATTCAAAAATGCATTTTTGACATCGAGTTGGAAGATTTTCCACTGGCGAACAGAAGCAACCGCAATAAGAGTACGAACAGTCGTCATTTTTGCCACTGGGGCAAATGTTTCATCATAATCCATACCATACTTCTGTGAATACCCTTTTGCTATAAGACGAGCCTTATATCTTTCAACAGATCCATCAGATTTTGTTTTAATTTTAAAAACCCATCGAGAACCGATTATATGCTTACCGGATGGAGGCTTAACTATATCCCATGTATGAGTTTGGTAAAGAGCAGTGAGCTCTTCGACTATTGCATTTTGCCAACGAGGATCAGAAACAGCTTCTTTAAACGACTGAGGTTCATATAAATCATGTATTTTTGCTATAAAAGAGGCAAAAGGAGCTGAGTAAGAAGAATACGCAAAATCTGGTAGTTTGGTAGACTTACTTGTACGAGTAGATCTTCTAAGGGGTGGAGCTGGTGGTTCACTAAAAGAAGAAGCTGAATCAGGACTTGATGGAGCAGAAGCAGAAGAAGTAGGAGCAGAAGTAGTATCAGTTGTAGTTGATGTCTCAGGAGCTGTCACATCAATATCAATGGGTATGTCGCTATTATTTTCAAAGGGATCAATAGTCTGAAGTTTGGTACTTGTTATATCATGTGATTTCGTTGGAATCGAATAAAACGGGATATGCTCAAGAAAAGTAACATGTCGAGAGACATAAAGTTTCTGACTAGTGGGATCAAAACAACGATAACCTTTCTGTCTAACACCATAACCCAAGAAAACACATATTGCGGATTTAGGGCCCAATTTGTTGCGTTCTACATGAGGACGAAGGACAAAACATGTACATCCAAACACTCGTAAGGAAGAATAATCTGGAAGTTGTCCATATAACTTCTGAAAAGGAGACATCCCTGCATTATGAGTAGTGGGAATTCGATTAATCACATATACAGCAGTATGAATTGCTTCTCCCCAAAAAATAGTAGGAACCTCAGCAGATAAAAGTAAAGAACGAGCAGTCTCAATAAGATGACGATGTTTTCTTTCTGCAACACCATTCTGCTGAGGGGTGTCAGTGCAAGAAGACTGATGTATGGTACCATCAGATGCAAGTAACTGAGTAAAATCATTGGATGTATATTCACCCCCCAAGTCACACCTGAAACATTTTATTACAGCAGAATGTTGAGTCTTAACAAGTGCCCGAAATTCTCTATAAATTCCAAGGAAATCTGATCTCCGTTTCATAAGGTAAACCCAAGTATATCGAGTATAATCATCGATGAAAGAAACATAGTAGGATGAACCACCCTTTGTAGAGACAGGAGATGGACCCCATACATTAGAATGAATAATATCAAACGGAGCAATAGAGGAAGAAATACTTTCATTAAACGGTAACGCCGAAAATTTTGCAAGTTTACAACCACTGCAATCCGAGATATTACAAGTGTTTAGCTGACCTAAAGCACCTGTAGAGACTAAAAACTTTAAACGCGATGTGGATACATGTCCAAGACGAGAATGTCAAAGATAAAACTTAGACGATGAAGGATTCAAACGAAACGAAGACAAATCAACACCCGAGGCAGCAATATCAGTCAAATATGTTTTTTCACTATCAACACCATAGACATCCATATCTGTTACTTCGAGTTTCTCCAAAACATAAAGTTCCCTTATCTTACGACCTGTCCCAATCACTCTTTGGGTCTGTTGATTTTGTATAGCACAAACAGAGTCGGAAAATAAGACACAATAACCAGATTTACACAATTGACTAACCGAAACTAGATTCAAAGCAAGGGTTGGAACGTAGTAAACATCAGATAACGATATATGAGGGGTACAAACAGAGCCAATACCCTCTACTGACATTGCTGTAGCACTAGCAGACAAAACAGATGTGGGTGAAACATGAGACAAAGAAACAAAGTTCGAAATGTGAGGTGACATATGATGAGACGCACCCGAATCCAAAATCCACAATGATGAATCAATACCTGAAGTGGAAGACGAGGACATACCCGAATGGTATGCAGATGTAACAAAGTTCTTCTTATCATCTTTTCCTATCATGTTCGCAATAAGATCCACAATCTCCACTGTACCAGTTGCACTTTCTTCACTCTTTGTGTTTTTTTTTACTTAAACATTCTTGTTTTACTCTTGTTTTACTCAGACACACAAACCTCACTCTTTTTGTGTTTCACTCAGACACATACCGCACTCTCACTCAAATTGTTTTACTCAAACACACATACCTCTCACTCAGATTATTTTACTCAGATACACATACCTCTCACTCAAATTGTTTTACTCAAACACACATACCTCTCAAACACACATACCTCTAAAACACACAAACCTGGTACGCATACCTCTCAAACACACAAACCTGGCTCTGATACCATGTTAAGAAATAAAGAGAGAAACGAGAGAAGTAGAAAAAAGAACAAACCACTAGACAGCTAGGGTTTTGTATTATTCAGAAGTATATGAATTAGTACAGCATATGCTCATATTTATAATAAAAGAAAGCTAACGGGCTTGGGCTTTATATGGGCTTTATATTCTTAACAAAATATATATATATATATATAATATATATATATATATATATATATATATATATATTTACACATCGAGTTACAAAGTATATTCTGTAATCAAGGTTATTCATCATTTCTGGTTTATAAGAAAGTAGATCGTATTCTATTTTGAATTAATATCTTTGACTAATTATATATGTAAGAGTTGATCCTATAAAATCTTTGGAGTTATTTGATATCCAAATGATCATATTTTTGATTTAATCTTAATCACTGCGCAAGTGAGCTAAATGAGTATTTCTTTTGGCTCTTTTGGACCAAAATATTTACGCCCTAGTTTAACTTCAAACTGTATAAAGCAATTAATAAAATCAATATGGTAAGCTATCAACTATTTTTTTTATAATTTTGTTCAAATCTTAAATTAAACACAATAGAAATTTTAAACCTTTTTTATAGTTTTTATTTTGTTTAGTATAAATTTTATAAAATATAAGATTTGTATTAAGATAAATAAATAAAATTTCATTTAAAATATTGAAATTTGTCACACAAATTTTATTTTCACTCTTCAACTAATCTATATATATATATATATATATATATATATATATATATATATATATATATATATATATATATATATATATAATTTTCTTAAAAAATAAAAAACAATATTGAACATGCAATTAACTATTAGTTAAAATAGGTAAATTACAATGTATTTGGTGGTGAAAAATTCGGTTACAATTTATTAAAAAAAAATACAAGTTACTAACAAGTATACAAGCCATAATAATCAATACATTATCATAGATATTAATCGTTACACCTTTTTCCATATAAAAGGGACAAATCCATTACTATAAATATTTCAAAACATTTATAATATTTTACCATCTTAAACTCATCAAAGCCCATTACTCAATTATTATTTTGAAAAATAAACCAAAAGCGTTTCGACTAAAAACATATTTAATCAAATAAATAGATAAAAATACTAGACTAAAAATCATTTTTATGTTTGAGATTTAGCTCACTATAATATTTTGGGCCCAATTTACAAACATCTTTCAAGCTTCCACTTAATTATTGTACAGTATACAATGCATGTATATCAAATGAAGGACCCAATTTGAAAGAAACCTTTAATCTTCCACCTTATTACGCTTCTTGTGTTCAATGTATCACTTTATGGACATTAAAAATATTTTCTATATAAATATAATATCAAAATAGGTTAACACAAATAAATCATACACACAACATGGCCATATATGTATATATAGATTAACTTCAAAATATTTTTAGCATGAGATGCCTCAAATTTTGGGGTGCTTCCCATTGATACACTCTATACATATTTCTAAATCAATGTAATCAAGTGGTCCTAATAACCCCTCTATCAAATTGAACAATTTCTTATTGAGCTATGAGAAAACAACACGATAAGTTCTCACCATGCTAAGGAAAATTAGAGATGAGATTCAAGAGAAAATTGGTTACAACAAAAAACAAAATACAATTGAGTCATTTTTCAAGAAACCTTCATAAATCATTCATGTAATATGCTATATATAAGGAATTATTAATTTATATTTTATATGGGGTCTAAAGAAATTATCAAAAATGTATTATCTTATAATTTTAGCGAATTATTAATTTAGCACCCTATCCCCGAGTCTGGACCGGCCAAAAATATTATCTTAGAGAGTTTATTGAATAATCGAGTATTAATTTATCGAGTTTCTACTGTAGAAGGAAAGATACCCAGAATACCAATTCCACCATTCTTCAAACAAATAAAAATCCATCAAGGAGTCAGGTTGCCACACAGATTCAGAGAGTCTTCAACAATCTAATGTTCGAGAAGCGCTGAACCATCAAAACCCTTGGAGCAAAGATAAATCACCAAAAGAAAGACTATTTGGTGAAACATTGGAAAACCAGACTAAAGGATTTCAAAATGTGGCAGTCCAGATCGAGATGAAAGTCGATTGCAAGGTTGTCATTTTTCAGGAACCAGATAAGTCTCATTTTATTTCCATTTCAAAATTTACGCTCATTGCTAAATTTTTATTTAGTAAACCTAGTTTAGGTCAGTTTTATCAGTTTAAATAGTTTTAAATTTGCTAGTGATTATAATGTTTCCCAATGAGATTATAGATATTTCTTTATTGAATTAGAATTGATTGAGGATTTTATTAAAATCTGGAAAATAAATATTTGGTCAATTGACCAACATTCCTAAGGCTCCTCAAATGGTACCCGAGATCCAATCATAGGATTGAATCCCTAAAACCCCACTATGGGTTTCTTACCCAAACCTCCAGGACTATATGTACAATCACGATACAATTATACATATATCCAAAATAATTGGTAGACCACTTTCCATCTGGGTCCCTTAAAAACAAGGTCCGATTTAGTTGTTCCAGGGCGTGGTTGGAGTTGGATGTCTATCAACCACTCTCTCAAAAGATTTGAAATTTGATGAAAGTGATGGTTTTTGGCAACATATTCAATATAGTGACAAACCCTTCTACTGCACAAAATGTAACCATTTAGGTATCGAACCAATGACTGCACAAATCAACAAACAAAAATGTCACATATCCTATTGAAACTTTAAATAAAACATGAACAAAACAGACATTGTTAATCATATCTCTTCTGCAATCTGGATACTAAAACAAATAATAAAGTGAAATCCATTATCGTGCAATCATCTCAAATAGATGGTACTTCAAATAAAATAGAAGTCAAGATAACTATAAAAAAATGAGAAAGACAAAACAGATTTTGGTTAACAATGTTAATAAATCTGACATACTGGAACCTCTTGATATCTCAACTCTAACTAAAGAAAATGAGGGAAATCCAGAATTAAACATACAAAATATGGAAATAATAGAAACACTTCACACTTTAGAGATATGTGACATGTTCAAGTCTCGCAATGGATATGGAAACTTGGATTCTGACTCAAAATCTTTGAATCATGGAAAAAAGAACTAATGACATTGTCACCCAAATGTAAAAACAAAAATGAGACACTTATTAACATTAAGGAAATGAAAACATAAATAATATATTCTGAAACACCCCCAAAAAAATCCTCAAAAGATAAGTCTAAAACACTAAAGCAAAAAACAACTAGACATCCACCATCTTCAAAGATTACTCCTTTAAAATTTTCATCTAGCCACTTAAACTCAACTTTTAAATAACTTTAAAAGTACTTAACTAGAATTATAGAGGAATTAGAAATATGAGTACCATTAGATGAATAATATCAACCATAAAATCTGAAAAAATTGATTCATAGCTCTACAAGAGCCTATGATCAACTATGACAGATTAGTTTAATTTGTTAAATATCTCAAATTTCATTATGGTTGTGCAAATATAAATAACAAAATTTGGGTAATTTAGAAGAAGGACTTCCAAATTACCACATTAATAGACCATGACAGAATCCTTCATCTTTCTGTTAAGCATTCTCTGGTTAATAAACACTTCATTGTCTCAATAATAATGTCACGCCCCAAAAGGGGTAGCCGAGTTGGTGGAGTAAGGCTTGCTTGTGACCAAAAGTCATGAGTTTGAGTCCCTCTACAAACACTTTCTTGGCTGAGTCTGTCACCTTGTGTGGTTTACCTTCTGGCGTTGGTTTGCAGGTTATTACATTAGATCGAGGGTTCACCTTGTGAACAAGATATCTTGTTCATCATTGTGCCAAAACATGAAGATTTTAATGAAACAATCTTGGAATGTCAGTTGGAAATTGCTAGTTTATCAAGGTTCAAAATTCACTTGGACAAAAAATAAGGTCTGAAAAAGGTTGGACAAATCATTGTATAATGCTTCACGACGTGATTACTTTGATAATACAATGGTGAAATATCTGGCCAGAACTTACTATGATCACTCACCATTGTGTTTATCAATCTCAAACAACACAAACAAACCTAAATCTTGTTTTAAGTTCTCTAACATGTAGATTTTTCATCCATAATTTTTATAAACCGTGGAAGAGAATTGGTCAGTCAACATCATTGGAACTCCTTTACAGGTTTTCTGGTCCAAACTTAAAACCTTAGAAAAAAAATTAAAGCAATGAAATTGTGATACCTTTGGTAACATTTTTGATAGTCTTGCAAATGCTGAAGATAAAGTAAATACTTTGAAACTTGTTATGAAAAACTAAAATAATTGAAGATAAAATTAAGTTTTCTAAAGCCAAAGCAAATCACCTCAATCTGTTAGCTGAAGAAGAAGCTGTATGGAAACGGAAAACTTCAACATAATGGGCAAAAAATCAAGACAAGAACACCTCTTGTTTCCATAACTTTGTTAAGAAAAGAGGAAGAAAAGAATATGATCTATGGTATCTGGAATGATGATACTTGGTTTGAAGATTTTGAATCTTTAGGTAAATTAGTTATAGATCATTTTAAAGATATACTGAACTCTCAATCTAACCAAATCACATTGGCTGATTTCCAAAACATCATACCAAATATAATTATCAAGGCAATTTGTTTCTGACATCCTCTCCAACTAAGGATGAAATTATGAAAAACATTAAATTTTTATGCCTAATAGTGTGGTTGGTATTAAAATTTTTAACACAAAGTTGTATGTCACTTGCTAGAATATAGTTAAGGGCAAGACTATATTGGGACACCTTTCGACTATAATGAGACCCTAAATCATAAATTTTTCTTTTTGTATGAATTGACCAATTGACCCTTCATATATAAAACCAAATTTGTAACCAAAAAACCAATTTCTTCTTCTTCTTCTTTCTATATAGCTTTCTCTCTAACTAAACAAAAATTCTAAAAAACACAAAAATCAGATTTGAGCGACTTAGTTGAATTTGGATAATTGAAAATTAAAATCAGGATGACACATTTAGTTGATTTTGAGGAAAAAATATGTTGATAAAGAATAAAAATATAAAGAAAAAGATAACTGTTAGTGTGGAAACTCATTTGAAAGAGAAGGAATCGACCTTTATATTATCTAATAACGTATCATCACTTTGTTTTTGCTAGCAACATATTATCATTAGAAAAGGAAAAAGCGTTGAGTATTTTTCTACAGAAGATAAAATTTCATAGCTAAAATGGTAGAGAACTCTGTAGCAATGTACAAAGCTGCAAATCTCCCATCTACAACTATTAAATTTTTGAGCAAAATGCATGAGGGGGAGAAAAGTTACATTTTGCTTTGGATAGGAACATAACTAAAAGTAAGATAAGCCATTAATCAACATAAGAAACCATGGTCCTGTTGTAGCACCAAGAACCAACTACACATGCAGCTTAACCTACTCGTAATCTTCATCCTCTTCAATGCCCTCGTCGTCATCTTCATCATCATTCACTTCAGATACTGATTTCTCAGATTCCTCATCTTCATCCTCAGTGGGAGCCTCAACCTGTTTCTTATTCTATGATTTTATGTTCTTCTCATACTCAACTTTACGTTTTTCAGCCTTCACTTGGAAGATTTTCATTTATTCCCAGCGACTTTGCCGGAAACAACAACCGATTTGTTCTTGGGATGTTCCTTTTTGTATTTCTCACAGAACTCTTCCATGAAAACAAAGAAGGCACTAAGAGGCCTCTTCGGTTTGGTTAGATCCTTCACGACCTTCTTCTTTGCAGGTGCCTTAGTAGGCTTCTTAGCCATAGAGTGCTTAGAACTATTTGATTCAGATTTCGATCGACTAGCTCTTTTCATGAGGGAAACTGAAGCAAAAACCACAAGATCGATCAACATATCATCATTTAATACTTCATCTTCAACCAGATTTTCCATGATAGAGAGCTCCAAACTATCTCTATCTCCAATGTCTGCTCGCGTCCACATGCCTTCTCTTCTATTTTCGGTATATACAAGAGGGGAATAAACTCTTCCAGATTTACGTGCATCAAATGAGTCAGTTTCCTTACTCTCATTGGTCACAAATGGAACCCATATCGCTAATCCAACCACTCCTTGATCACAATATAAAAGCGCAATTAAAAAACAACTAACATGACTTTTGGTGTATTAAGAGAATATAGACCAGAATAGGGACACTTGATCTTTTCATGTAAATCTAACATAAAAAAAAAATACTCTATCTACAACATTCGACCATACAACATTACTAATTCAGCTATAAACAACAAAATAATGTAAGTGAAAATTGTTTCTTGTGCATCTAAAAAGTGAACTTAGATTGTGGGTGAACCTTAGACATGGCTTTATTTTAAGATATGCGAGAAGATAAGTTATCCTGAGCGAGCTGTGTCTGATTTTAACTTGGACATGTAAGCTTCTTTTTTTCTTAGATTGGGGCTACTCGCAATTTTGCTCGAACAGGAGCCCCATATATGAAAAAACATTCGACATCAAATCTCCGAAACCTAACCCAAATTCAACGAAAAACATACCAAAACGACAACAATTACTAAACTAACATATACCTATAACTAACTTTCCAAAAACACAACACCAATTAGATGAAAATTCGAGTTTTTTGGCAGAACCTATAACTCTAAATATCACTAAAAATACGTAACTAAATTGCATAAAAATCACATCAATAAGTATTGGATTCATAACTTAACGTGTTTGTAAGTTCGGATTTGAGAAATCTAGAGTTTTGTTTTCGCCTGTTTTGAGAGCTTTTTGGGTAGAGTAGAGAGAAATGATGAAGTTTGGGCTGAAATACAACTTTTATATCAAGGGTATTTCTGTTATTTTTTGGGTCTCATTATAGCCGAAGAAGGTCTCATTATAAAAAGGTCTCATTATAGCCAAAATGGGTCTCAAATTAGCCTTGTCCTATAATTAAAAAATATATTTATAATGCAATTATAGACTACTTTAATGAATACTATGCTCCAAAAAGAGTTTATGTCAATGCATTATATTTGATTATTAAAAAATAAATTTCCTAAAATGTGGAGTGATTTTAGACCTATTAGTCTTTACAGGTTCTTGAACATAATCTGATCTTATCTAAATTGATCAATAATATGTTAGACTATTCTCTTCCCTAAAATCAGTTCTAATGACCCGAAATTTTTTCTATCTAATAAGAACATTCATGAGTATATCTTAATCAATCATGGATTGTATCATATATTAACTAAAAAAAGAAGAGGATGAAATATAATTACAACTGAGAAAATACAAAAAGATACTGAATACTACAGCGACAAAGGAGAATCTTGACAAGTAATGAAACAAATTGAACAGACAGATGAAACAATTTGAACAAACAGATGGTTTGATTTTATTACGTGAAGAATGAAACACAAAGGTTCAGTACTTATAGAATATATGATTCAAACGTCTCTTAGTAATTATGAGACTTTCAGACTTCCTAATATAACTCTCACTACTTCACTAAGTCATTTAGTAGTTAGGAATTCACTTGAGCTGTCTACTTCTTTGCGAGTCTTTTGCGTGTCTTTTGCGTGTCTTTTACGTGTCTTTTGCGTGTCTACTTCTTGTAACGTGAATAAATAGTGCACTATTTTGACACTCCCCCTAGTGTATTCTTTCGATCAGCTAGACCGAGAGCCCCTCTGAATTCTTCAAACTTCAATTTGGGGAGAGCCTTAGTAAGACCATCAACAACCTGCTCATTTGTCCGTATAAATTTCAACTCAATTTATTGATTAAATACCTTCGCTCGGATAAAGTGATGGCGAGTATCAATGTGTTTTGTGCGAGCATGAAGCACTGAATTTCCAGCGAGTTTGATGGCACTTTCGTTGTCACAAAAAATGGAAATAGGAAGGTGTAGTACCTGATTGATATCTCCAAAAAGTCCTGTAATCCAAATACACTATTGGGAAGCTAATGTGGCTGCAATATATTCAGCTTCAATAGTCGATAATGCCATTGTGTCTTGCTTCTTGCTGCGCCAAAAGATAGTTGCTGAACTAGTATTGAAGCAGTAGCCTGAAGTGGACTTTCTGTTATTCACATTGCCTGCCCATTCAGCGTCAACAAACCCACGTAAACAAAACTCTGTATTCTTTTGATACATCAACCCATACTCTAAAGTTCCTTTCACATATCGAAGAATTCGTTTTGCAGCAGCCATATGACCAACACATGGTTGATTCATAAATTGGGATACTATTCCAATTGAAAAAATAATATCCGGACGAGTTACTGTTAAGTATAAAAGACAGCCTACCAGTTTGCGATACTTAGTCACATCATCTAATAATTCACCTTCATTCTTGTGTAATTTTAGACCTGGATCCATTGGAGTGCTTGTGTAGTTTGCATTTTTATACCAAACCAGGCTATAAGCTTAGTAGCATAACTTCTTTGTGACATAAAATAGTCATATGCTTCTTCAACTTCTAAACCAATGAAGTAATGAACTTTCCCCAAGTTTTTCATCTCAAAACGAGTTGATAAATCCTTCTTTAGTCGTTTGATTTCAGTTGAATTATTTTCAATAATGATCATATCATCAACGTTCAGAAGGATCATAGTATTTAAAATTCCATCCATTTTCAAAAAAAGACTTGGATCTGAATCAGATGGATAATAACCGCAAAATAAAAAGTATTTCACAATCTTACCATACCACGTACGAGGTGCTTGTTTGAGACCGGAAAGTGCCTTTTTAAGTTTGCAGATATATTCTAGAATTTTTTTTGAAACAAAACGAGGTGGTTGTTCCATCGATATCCCAATCCAGTTCACCGTAGAGGAAAGCATTCTTTACATCGAATTTCCAAAGAGTCCAGCCTTTGTTTGCTGCCAAAGAAATAATAGTACGAATTGTTATCATCTTTGCAACTGGGCTGAAAGTTTCTTCATAATCAAAACCATGTTGTTGAGAGAAACCACGAGCAGCTAGACGAGCTTTGTGACTAGAAACGCTTCCATCTGCTGCCTTTTTTTTCAACTCGAAAACCCATTTACATGTAACCAGTTCAACATCTCTCGGTTTTGGTACAAGAACCCAGGTAGAATTTATGTCCAATGATGCAATTTCATCTTTCATTGCATTCTCCCATTCTGACTTCCCTTGAGCTTCAATATATGATAAAGGATCATTTTCCAGCATGTCTTTTAACATAAAATAAGAAGTGATAGTACATTGGTTTGCTTGAACTTCATAATCCTTTAAATAAATAGGTAGCTTCCTAGGTCTGGTAGTTCTTCGGAGTGCGACTTCTCCTTGTGGTGAACTATTATGACCAGAAAATTCTGAACTCCCCCTCTCACTAACATCTTCTTGAGTAGAGATCGGCTCAGGATCAGTTTCAACAAATGGCATAAATACAGAGGTTTCTTCCGGAACAAAAGTTGGGTAAAAATTAGAGACCTCGTTGAAAACAACATCACGAGAAGTCACAATCTTCTTAGTGACATGATTCATACATATCCATCCTTTCCTGTTCACGTCATAACCAACAAAACACACACTTTCTTGCTTTCAGATCAAGCTTAGTTCGATTTTTCTTAAGTATATAAACATATCAAAGAGACCCAAAAACTATAAAGTAACTCACATTAGGTTTGATCGTATATAGCACCTCAAAAAGAGATTTTGATGTACCTGGCCATGGAGGCAATCAGTTTATAACATGACAGACACACTGCATAGCTGCTTTCACAGTTCTCTAGGGAGGTTCTTTCGTGCAGCCAAGATCAAGTCATTGTTGTAAGATGTGCTAACTTACGCTCGACGACTCCATTCTGTGGTGGGGTATCCGGGCATGTTAGTTATCGATGAATACCATGTTTGCGGAAGAATTCAGAAAATTTATGTGACTGGAATTCACCCCCATTATCAGTTCGTAAACACTTCAAAACATACATGAATTGTTTCTCTACCATTTGTTTGAATTCAACAAAGTGTGTGAAAGCTTCGCCTTTGTTTTTCAAGAGATAAACCCAACTATAGCGACATAAATCATCAACAATAACCATCATGTAACGGAAACCACTAAAGTTTGGTGTTCTTGTAGGACCAATGAGATCAGAATGTACAAGCTCAAACATCGACGATGCACGATTCAAAGATTTCTGAAAAGGGAGTCGATGTGACTTACCATATTGACAGCCAACACAAATGACATCTTGATGTGTTGATTTGAATAAGAGAACTCCTTCAAGTAGTCTGTTTGTTGATGTTTGCTGCAACAATTGATTACCAACATTTCTGAGTCGAGCATGCCAAAGTGAAATTGTTGCATTTTGATTGGTCTTTCTATATACGCCTCACTTGCAGATAAAACATATAAAAAGTTTTCCTTTCTTCAAGTGAATAAGATATTAGCATCAACACTTTTATAATCATCAAGAATCTGAACATCATTTGGTCCGAATAAAACATACTTACCGGAATTAGTAATTTGAGAAACAAAAGCAAGATTATTCTTTAAACCCGATACTTGGTATCTGAATTTGCAGCCTTTACACTGAAATCACCTTCTTTCACTACTGGATGTAATGAGTTGTTAGCTGTCACAATTACTCGATTGTTCAAATGAGGACGAATATCAGAGAGTATATAAGCATTACCGGTAGCATGATGTGAGCAACCCGAATCAACGATCCATTCGTTCTTGTAGTCAATACAACTTCTGTTACCCTCCGATTTCTTTACAGACTATGTGTAGCAGAAGCCATGTTTTCCGGTTGATTAATAACTTCAATTGAAAAAAGGTTTTCCCACTGTAGCTTATTGCTATTTTCAGCATCATATGCAACATTTGCATCTAATTTAACGATTTTCGAATAACAGTTTGGTTTAATGTGGCCTGGTTTTCCACACTTTTTGCAAATAAGCTTTGCACGACAATCCGCTTTCATGTGTCCAGTCCTTCCGCATCTAAAGCATGTCCGTTTAGAATGGTTTGCTGACTCCCCCTCAATCATTTCCAGCTTACCACCATTTTGATAATGATTTTGTGTATTTTTCCACCTTGATCTGTCTTTGGTAAATAGTGTATCTTCAACATCGGCAGAATACTTACCAAGCATTTGTTTAACCAATGCTTCCTGGTTGGAGAGTAGGTTCTCTAACTCGACAATTGATGGTTGGTTAACCCATCCTTGTATTGGTGATATAAATGACATTAAATCAGATCGTAATCCATGAATCAAATAACGTCTTAGCCTTGCATCACTGATAAGTTCATCACTATCCAAACCTGAAATTTTCGAACATACATTCTTAACCTTAAGAAAGTAATCAGAGATCGACATATTACCTTGGGTTAACGAAGCAAGCTCATTCTCAAGGTATTGAAGCCGCATAGTATTTTTCTAGGTAAATAACCAGTCAAGACTATCCCATATATCCTTTGGAGAATCCAATGCACGAACATGATCAATAAATTCCTTATCGAAGTTCTCAACGCGAATAAGGCCTTTCCGCACCTTACTTTCCATTTCCTCTTTAACTCAGCGTTTTCCGGAGTATCACTCAGAAGTATCTCGGTACCGGAAACAAGATCCCACAAATTTTATCCTTGAAGGAAAGCCTCCATACACAACCGCCAATATTGGTAATTGGTTCCAACGAGCTTCTCTGTAGACATAGGAGAAGTTGAATTACTTCCATTCATATTGAAAAAAGATAATAACACTTGACATGATTTGTATTTGGTAATAAAATCAAACACTTGATACGCAGAGACCTTGTTCTGATACCATAAAACAAATTGAATAGACAAATGAAACAATTTGAGCAGACATATAGTTTGATTTTATTACTTGAAGAATGAAACACAAAGATTGAGTATTTATAGAAAATATGATTCAAACGTCTTTCAATAATTTTGAGACTTTCGGACTTCTTAATATAACTCTCGCTACTTCACTAAATCATTTAGCAATTCGAAATTCATTTGAGCTGTCCGTTTTTTCGGATATTTTGTGTGTCGGTTTTTTTAACTTAAATAAAAAGTGCACTATTTTGACGAGCAAGAAAGCATAAAGTACTGTTCGTTTTAGGATCTAGGAAAAAAAAACGAGATGTTTACCCATTCCGAATTCTTAGATATTAAAACAAAAGATGCGACAAAAAGAAGCATCAACAGAATCGGTCGAAAAAGGCGACAAGACCTAGAAAAAAAGGCCAAAATATGATGGAGAGAAGAGCATCGGGAGAGGCGACTGCTCGGAAAAAGCCCCTGGACAGAGAGGCGACGTTTAGGATTTTGGAGGATTCTGGGTTTTAGAAGAGAGAGAGACGCCCCTTAAGGTTTTAAAGAGTAAGGTTTTAGAAGAGAGAGAGACGCCCCACAGATGAAGAAAAGCACTTCACTATAAACTTAGCAATGGTCGGAGGCTCGGAGGCGACCTTTAGAAGATTGGAGAGAGGCGCCGCTTAAAGTTGACTTTACCAACACTATTGTTATTTTCTTGCATAATTTTAAAAAAAACATAAATAAAACCAGAAGAGTTTGGAGTAGAAACTTGTTTAACTAAGTAGGTTAGATGAAAAAAAGAACACCTTCTAAAAGTTGACTTTCCTCTTTGCCAACACATCCCCTTCGATCCCATCACTATTCTTATTCTTTTGGATTCGCAATCAGGTCTTCTTATTTTCCGATGATCAATCGGTTTCTTTAAGTATGTTGTTCTTGGCTTAATATCTTGTTGGATTATAGCCTTTTGGGTTCTTTGTGTTTAGTTTGATATCTTGGATTATTGCAGGCTCCACTCTACAATGGAGATGTCTGACTTGCTTGATGAAAATATATTTGATATACTCTCGAGGCTGCCTGTGAAGTCTCTAATGCGCTTCAAATGCGTATCCAAGTCATGGCGGTCACTCATCTCCGACTCTCAATTTGTCAAAGCTCATTTTTCCCGACTAGACCAAATGAGAACTAAGATGCTTGCGACTGCCTCAGATGAGGCCTGGATCTTGGATGATGAAGATGGCGAAAACTCGATGGTGGAGCTTAACTATCCAGTTGCGATTCAATCCTGGGATCGGGTTGACTTTGTAGGATCTTGGGATGGTTTGGTATGTTTACTACTCGACGATTATACTTTTATTGTATGGAATCCATCTACGAGCGAGTTTAGGCAATCACCACCCCCTATCTCATCACCTGACGTATATGACGATCATTCCAACTTTTATGGATTTGGATATGACTCGTCAATTGACGATTACAAAATAGTTATAGGATATTGGTCAAAATCATCAGTGGGAGATGGTTTAGTTCAAGTCTTGGCCCTAAAGTCTAACAAATGGAAATTTATTACATTTCACAAACTTGGTTATTACATTGAAGACTCTAGTATTTTTTTGAATGAAAATTTGTATTGGATCTCACCAAAGGCAAATGTAGTTTTGTCGTTTAATATAAAAGAGGAGAAATTCATGGAGGTTGTACAATTCCCTATGGACTGGCACGCTGAGAGGCACCCAATGGGGTTTTATGCCTTTGAAAATTCCCTTTTCTTACTCAACTCATTTAGAGATGCTGAAAGGAAGTATTTTGAAGTGTGGGAGAAGAACATGGATGGTGTTGAGGATTCGTGGAAAAAATTATACTGTGGTCCACTTGGTCTCTTACGGCGGGCTAATACCATTATCTACATTTTACAAGAGATAACAAACTTGTGTTGGGTTTGCATTTGATGATACGCATGTATAATCTCGCAACTATGACTAGTGAGGATTCCGCAGATGTTGGTTCACATCTTTTAAATGGCATAGCCTATCTACAGACTTTGGTTTCACCCAATTAAAATGTTTCGAGCAGACAAGAAGAACAGAAAAACTGTTCATTATTTGTATTTTCCAAAGCATACTATGTTGTATTATAGTTTCCTTCCCTTGGATGCTGATTGCTGTTTGAAGTAATTATATAAACATATTAGACCTGTAAGAATATCATAGCCAAACGGCCACAGGTTTTACTTCTGGCCACAGATTGTACACGACGCGAGGTTCTAATTATACTAGATGTCATTGTAATTTCCCGTGAACTAAACGAGGTTCTAATTATACTAGATGTCATTGTAATTTCCCGTGAACTAAAGGAGGTCATAAGTTGTTGGTTCTAATTATACTAGATGTCATTGTAATTTCCCGTGAACTAAAGGAGGTCATAAGTTGTGGACTAACGGGCATACAATGTCTATAGATTTAACTCTGCTTGATGAGATATTATCGGCTCAGTAAGTACTTGTTAATTTTTCATGAAAGTAGTTTTCAAAAAAGGAGAAGGAACAGATAATATCTAATGTATGAGTTGATTATCAGATTTTTGGACACAAAGAATTGAGCTGTAATATTTCAGTTTATTAATTCCCTTTCCTCAGAATATATATTTCAATATACCTGTAATTTTCAAATTTCCGGACTCGCTTAGATTGCCGCAACGAGACATGTAATCTGCCAATGATCTAATTTCTTATGGGTTATTTGTTTTGGTCGAAGGGGAAATAAACATTATAAGTTCTCTATATCTGTCTCACGTCAGTCCTTTTAATTTATTTTTATAATAAACAGGTTTTCCACGTTTTCAAAAAACAACAAACAGATTTATTTTTGAAAACGGTAAAGATCTGTTTATTACAAATGTAAAAAACCTGTCTATTAAAAAAAAATGTGTTTGTTTTGTTTTTATGACGTGAAAGATCTATTTATAACAAAAATTAAAGGAACTATCACGACTAACAAACATGGAAACTATCATGTTTGTACCTTTTAAACATCTCATATCTCTTTAGTTTTCTCTTTCCAATTAAGGTATATTCTGATTACTCGATTTAATCAATATTTTGAATAATATTTCACTTTACTAAATTATCCCTCTTATTTTTTTTAGTTAAGAGAATGATACCCTTTAGATATAAAATATAATATCTTTTCACTTGAATTTTACTTTAGTTTAGTGTAAAAACAACATAGGTAAACTAGAATGCAGATATTGCTAAACTCGTAAGACATTCCGTCTTTATTTTTTAAACTCGTTTATGATGAGTCCGGATTTATTCACCACCACTCATTGAGAAAACCAGACAGGGGTATTTCGGACAGTAGATACTCACTGAATTATCCGGAGAGGACAAAAATATTAAAACACTAAACACCTTTTGTCTAAGCTAGGTGCTAATCTACTTAAGAATTAATGGGTCTTTAAACTCGACCCGGTTTCACAACTTGATCCGAAAGCCCATGGGTTCATAATTAAGGGTATAAATACCCAACCACTTTCATTAATGAGGGTAATGAACATTTAATACAACCAGGAAGCTTAAATCTCTCACTACAAAACACTCAAACATTTAATACCTTTAAAACTCTCTAAAACACTGGACAAAATTACTCTCAGTTCAAAATAAACCACATCAAATTGGCGACCACAGTGGGAGTTGAAGGTTCCTGAATCTAGCATTCAAAACCAGCAAGAAAAACCAGTTCGGATGAATCCGGACGAGCAAGCAGTGCCACCACAATTTATAGAAGTGGTGGGTGAGAACGATGAGTACACGGTCTTAGAACGAGACAGGATGAAATTTATATTATTTACAACTTAATCCTCAAAATCCTACTTCCATATCAGGTAGCATTGGTAGATTAACATGGGGCACCCTATCGTGACTAATAAATTTGATGCAACCATATTACTCGTGTTATTAATTTCCATGCTATAAAATTATTAGTTGAATCGTGTTTTCCGAGACATAGTATCAAATTATGCTGGGTGACCTGAGGCGTCCTAACACCATACTTGATGCTCGAGTTCTGATACCAAGCATGTCACGTGACAAATGTATCCAATATCTACTACATTTTATTGGAATCGAGTGCCTATATAACATATGTTCTTAGTCTCAAAACGCTCACTAAACATGTTGTAGGGCTCGTATGCCCAATCATCAATTACTCATTAATGAGACCGCATCCCAATGCATTAAAATATATATAGTCTGAATATGAGCACCGTACTTCGTGGCTTTTGAGTTTGAGTGTTGTAATTACCCCATAATAAAATCGAGTACGTAAACATCAAGATATGTGTCATCCGAGTATGAGCATCGCACTATACGACTTCCGAATATGATTATCAAAATTATGCCTTAATGAGACTACGTGCGCATGAACGAATATGCTTATTGGTATCATGGTTCATGTCACTTCTCATCCAAATATTGGTATTGTTCTTGTTCAAAAATGCTGATTGATAGTCATAAAGGTCATGAACCTATGTTTATGCCACGTTGTATGAATTCAGTTGCGTTAAAGGAGGTACACCCAAAGGGTTTTGTTGACTCATATAGGCTGAAAGTAGCACATACTGATTGTTTGTATCTATTATTTTTGTAGTCTGAGCATATATCTGATGTATAAATGGGTAGACTGATGGTATGAGAGTGAAGTTCTGTTGAGAGGTATGCAACGACGGTGGTCCCAAAAATTGCTGATAGTTTGGCTGGATTCCTGGCTGGGTCACTAGGGCATGCTAAAACATCGACTGAATATCTTACTGATCCACTATGGTCTGAATAATAATTAAAAATTAATACTCATTTTATTTTCTGAAATAACTTTTATATATACTTATACATCGAGTTACAAAGTATCTTCTGTAATCAAGGTTATTGATCATATCTAATATATAACAAATTAAATCAAATTTTAATTTGTATAATATATTTGACTAATCATATATGTAGGAGTTGATCCTATAAAATCTTAGGAGTTATTTGATATCCGAAAGATCATATTCTTGATTTAGTCTTAATCACCCCAAAGATCAGTTGGATGAGTTTTTTTGGACCAAAATATTTTTTTGCCTTTATTATAGTTTAACATTGAACTTTATAAAGTAAAAATTAATAAAATTAATATGGTAAACTATCGATTTTTTTATTTTTTTCAAATCTCAAATTATCACATTAGGAATTTTAAACATTTTTTATATAGATTTTATTTGGTTTAGTATAAATTTTATAACACTTTGCATGTGGGTCCCTTAGAAAACAAGGCCAAATTCAATGTTGTAGGGCGTGGTTTGAGTTGGATGTCTCTCAACCGTTCCCTCAAAAAATTTAGAATTTTATGCAAGGGATGGGTTTTGGTAACATATTCAATATGGTGACAAACCCTTATACTGCACAAAATGTAAACATTTAGGTCATCAAACCAATGACTGAAAAAATCAGCAAGCAACAATGTCACATATCTTGTTGAAACTTTAAATAAAACATGCAATCTGGATGCCAATAAAAAAATAAATAACAAAACAAACATCATTAATCCTATCCCTTATGCAATCTGTATACGAAAACAAAATAATAAAATGAAATCCATTATTGTGCAATCATCAAAAGTAGATGTTACATCAAATAAAATAGAAATATAATTCATGATAACTATCAAACAAATGAGAAAGACAAAAAAGATTTTGTTAACAATGTTAACAAATGTGACACACTGGAATCTCTTGATATCTCAACTCTAACTAAATAAAAGGAGGGAAATCCTGAGTCAAACATACACAATGAGGATATAATAGAAGTACTTCACACTTTAAAGATATATGACATATTCAAGTCTCTCAATGGATATGAAAACTTGGATTCTTATTCAGAATCTTTGAATCCTGAAAAAAAAACAAATGACACTGTCACCCAAATGTAAAAACAAAAATGAGACACTTATTAACATCATTAAACTGAAAACATCAAAAACATCTTCTAAAACACCCCTAAATGAATCCTCAAAGGATAGCCCTAAAAAACTAAAACAAAAAACAACGAAACATCCACCATCTTCAAAGATGACTCCTTTAAAAAGTTCATTTAGCCACTCAAACTCAACTTTCAAACAACTTTAAAAGTACTTAACTGGAATGCCTGAGGGATTAGAAACAGGGGTACCATTAGAAGAATAAAATCAATCGTAAAATCTGAAAAAATTGATTTCATAACTCTATAAGAGCCTATGATCAATTCTAATAGATTATTTTAAATTTTTAAATCTATCAAATTTCATTATGGTTATGCAAATAGAAATAACAAAATCCATGACCAAATTCTTCACCTTTCTGTTAAGCATCATCTGGTTAGCAAACACTTTATTGTCTTAATTATATATGCCAAACGCTCCAAATCATCAAGATCTTATTTGTTGGAAAAGCTTAAAGATATATCTAACACTAACCAATATTGGTTAGTATTAGGTGATTTTAATGTTATTGCCTCTAATGATGAACAATTATCTTGTTCCTCATTGTGCCAAACACAATATTGAAGATTTTAATGAAACAATATTGAAATGTCAGTTGTAAATGGTTGGTTTTCAAGGTTCAAAATTCACTTGGACAAACAATAAGGTCTGAAAAAGGCTGGGAAAATCATTGTACAATGCTTCATGGCATGATTACTTTGATCATACAATGATGAAACATCTGGTTGCAACTGGCTATGATCACTCACCATTATGTTTATCAATATCAAACAACACAAACAAATATAAATCAAGTTTTAAGTTCTCTAACATGTAAATTCTTCATCCACAATTTTTATAAACTGTGGAAGAGAATTGGTGAGTTAACATCATTGGAACTCTTTTTTTTCAGGTTTTTTTGGTCCAAGCTTAAAAAATTAAAACAAAAATTATAGCAATGGAATTGGGATACCTTTGGTAACATTTTTGATAGTCTTTCAAATGCTGAAGATAACGTAAAATACTTTGAAACTTGTTATGAAAAACTAAAATAATTGAAGATAAAATTAAGCTTTCTAAAGCCAAAACAAATCAACTAAATCTGTAAGCTGAAGAAGAAGTTTTATGGGTACATAAAGCTTCAATATTCTGGGTAAAAAATGAAGACAAGAACACCTCTTGTTTTTATAATTTTGTTAAGAAAAGAAAAAGAAAAAATATGATCCATGGTATCTGATGATACGTGGTTTGAAGATTATGTATCTTTGGGTAAATTAGTTGTGGATCAATTTTAAAGATATACTGAACTCTCAATCTAACCAAAGCACATTAGATGATTTCCAAAACATCATACCAAATATAATTATCAAGATAATTTGTTTTTGACATCCTCTCCGGCTGAGGATGAAATTCTGAAAACCATTCAATCTCTCATGCCTAATAGTGTACTTGGTGATGAAGTTTTTAACACAAAGTTTTATGTCACTTGCTGGAACATAATTAAAAAGGATCTTTGTAATGCAATTATAGACTATTTTAATGAGTACTATGCTCAAAAGAGAGTTTGTGCCAGTGCATTATGTTTGATTATTAAAAAAAAAATCTCCTAAAACTTGGAGTGATTTTAGGCCTATTAATTTTTACAACATCTTAAATATAATCTTATCTAAATTGATCAATAATTTGTTAGACTATTATCCTCCCTAAAACCAAATCTAATGACCCGAAAGATTTTGTATCTACTAAGAACATTCATAAATACTTATCCTAATTGTTCATAGAATTCATGATTTAACTAAATGAGAAGAGGTTGAAGTTTTAACTAACGGTTAAAAAACAGAGGTATGCTATCACGTTTAGTCTCGGGAGCTCTCTCAAGAATGGGATTCTTGATTTCAATCCATCGAAAGAAACTTCTCTTCTCAGGATAATCTTTCCTGTCTTTCTTAGTTTATGTTGATTATCAATCTTGATAATGATTAAAAATGAAATTGAAATATTCATCGAGGAAGAATACCATGTTCCTCTATTAAAAAACAGAGGAAGAACACCTACAATCACTGATGGTATGGAGAAATCCTTTGTTGAAATTGTTAACCCAGAACGCATCATCCCTGTCCCGATCTAAAACCATAAAGAATTAAGGAGAAATATAACCACATATCATTTCACTACCCACAAAATCCAGGAATGGCTCTTTCAGAAATAAAAAATAACATTAATCAGCAAATTCTCAAAAGGTCTTCCGAAGAAGCAGAGTCTAAATGATTTTCTGAATTCATTCAAATTCAAAGGAGAATATAACATGGAAATAAAAGATTCTTAACATATTCTATTCGAATTTGATATCAAGGAAGATGTTTGCAAATTCTGGGCGAGAAACATCTGGACTGTGGGTGATTCGATTTTGAGATTGCTTCGCTGGACTCCAGATTTTAATTCCAAGAGAGAAAGCCATATCTCCTTTTGGGTTAGAATTGAAAAAGTCCCGGATTATCTGTATAATAAGGAAATTATGAATACTATTGCATCCGCTATCGGGGTTCCTTGTAGAATCATCGTCCCTGAAAAAAACAAAGGTTCCAAAAATGTTTGTTATGCTCTTATTGAGATCGATGTTTCCAAAAAGCTTCAATATAGCGTATGGATAGGTTTTCGAAAGAACAAAAGCTGCTGGTTTTCTCTTAGCTACAAAAATCTTCCTTCGTATTGCATTTTTTCTTATCATTTAGGTTATGCTTTCTCTGACTGCAAGAAAGCCCAGAAAATGGAAATGCCCAGAAATACAGAGGTGGAAAAGGTTGTAAATGATACTCTGTCTAAATAAAATTCTATCAACGATATTCAATCGTAGAAAAAACTCAATGCTAATCAATCCAAAAAGTTTACAGACTCAAAATCAAGTCTATTGCCATTCAACTTATACAAAATACTCAGGTGGTAGATGATATAAATGTCATTTATGAGAAAACTCCTCAAAAGATACAACACAACCCAAATGATGTTACTATAGATCCACCTTTCAAATATGAATGAATGGATGTCACCGAAGCCATTCAGGTTCTTGAACATGGGTTAGTTCATAATAGCTCACTGGACAATGAAAATTTAAGCAGTCGAACAAATTCACCTGATCCTGAAAAATTGGTAGCACTCCATCAACAGCTATCATGAAGCCTCTTTCAACATCTCCAGAACCGAAATTCAATGAGCTCCTGCATAGAATATTCAAATATGCAAAGAAATTAAAGAAACCAAATAAACTGATTATAAGTTTTCTGGGAACAATAAAAACTATAAATCTTTTTCAGATAATGATAAAACTGATTAACTCGAACGTAAAAGGTATCTACAATAAATCAACTATGAGTAGGTTGAAGTTTATAGTTGTCAATGAGAAGGCCAAAATATTAGTTATCCAGGAGCCAATGACCAGTAATGAAAACTTGGAAGTGATTTCTAAGAGGGTTAATTTTTCTGGTTTTACATCCAACATATCGAACAAGATATGGGTTTTCTGGATGAATAACATTAGTGTTGATACCCTTATCAACGATGAGCAGTTTATACATCTTGAAATTTCTTATCGTTGGCTTGTTAACACTTTCATTCTTTCTGTTATTTATGCAAAGTGCAACAGACTGCAGAGGATGGATTTATGGAATCAATTGAGAAGTGTTAATATAACCAGCAACAACTTGATTTCAGGGGGCGGCTATAATGTGATTACCTCAAATGATAAGAAAATTGGATGTACTACCTTGTGCCAGAATAGTATTGACAATTTCAATGACTTTATTAATGATTGCTAGCTTGAAGATGCTGGGTATGCTGGTAACAAGTTCACCTGTAACAGAAATACGAAGTGAAAAAGGTTAGACCACGCCATGATCAACAATATTTGGTCCAATACTTTCGTCAAGATGCAGGTTTTTCACATGGTCAGAACTTATTTCGACCATGCCTCTTTACTTAATATTGCAACTCCTAATATCTCTAACAATTCTATTAATATCAAGAAAAGCTTTAAGTTTTTCAATTATTGGACTAATGATGACAGCTTCTTAAGTGTTGTTAAGCAAAATTGGAGTCTCAATTTGAAGTGTCAGCCTAATCAAGTTTTCTGGTATAAATTGAAGAGGCTCAAGCACTGTTTGAAGGATCAGAATGCTTCTCATTTTGGTAATATCTTCACTAAGGTTAATGAAACTGAAGAGGCTGTCAAGGCAAAATAAATTATTCACTAGACTGACAAAAGCCTTGTTCCAAAAGCTGAGCCAACAAGGCTATTAGCTTACATATGAAGGCTCTTAGGATTGAAGATGATTACTCGAAACAGAAAATTTACAGTAAGTGGTTAAGTGATGGTGACAGAAACTCTAAGCTTTATCATGCTTTTATCTTTAAAAGAAGGAGAATAAACATGATAAAAGGCATAAAAAATGATAATCACTCGCTTATTGATTTTGTTGACATCTGTAAGTCTGTTGAGAAGTATTTTAACAACATTCTCACTTCTAACCCTTACAAGAATCATGATGAAGAGCTCCATCTCTTAAATGACAGTATATTTGACAACATACCTAACCTGGTGATTGGTGAAGAAAATTATTCGTTATTAAAATCTACTAATGATGAGGAAATCTGGGCAACTATTTCTGCGATGAACTCTATTAGTGCTGCAGGAATTGATGGTTTTAACATTACCTTTTACAAGAATTCCTGGCTAATTATTAAGGAGGATCTGAGTACTTCAATTGATTCTTTCCTTAAGTGTAGCATTATCCCCATTGGTATCTTTGCGACGGGTCTCTGTTTAATCCCCGAAACCACCAATCCTAACACCTGGAGCAACTACAGGCCGATTGCCTTTGCTCGATGCTCAATAGAGACCTTTCTAAGCTCATTAACACCAGGCTTGCTGAAATTCTCCCCAAAATTATATCTTATAATCAGGGTGCCTTTGTGAAGAATAGATCTGTTCACGAGAACATCTTAATTGTTAAAGAGTTGATTTTTGATATCAAAAGAAAGCAAAAAACTAGCAATTTTATGATAAAGCTTGATATGTCGAAAGCCTTCGACAAGATGTCTCTCTCTTTTCTCTCTAAAGTGCTGCTGTCTTTTGGTTTCTCTGCTGATTTCGTCAAGCTCATAAACACCTTAACTAAGAATGTCCACATCTCTCTTCTTATTAATGGTGGTGTTTACAGTTACTTTAATCCTAAGAGGGGTATGAGGCAAGGGGACCCTTTGTCCCCAAGCATATTTATTATTGGTGAGGAAGTTCTAATCAGATTTTCTCAACCAATAAGAGGATGCAATTTGCTTATAGATCAAACCACCTTATCCCTTATTTGGCGTTCGCTGATGATATTCTGATATTCACTATTAGTCTCGAGCTCTTTATGAATTAGCTCAACAACTTTTTGGATAAATATCAGCTAGTTTCTGGGGAATCTATCGATAAAGAAAAAACAAAGATCACTGTCTCTTCAAAGCTTCAGCAAAGCAAGATCTCTAATCTGGAAACTCTTCTTGGTTTTTTTGTCGACACTCTGCCTACTAATTATCTGGGTGTGGTTTTAAGCAATAATAATAAATCAACTAACTATAATGATATTATTGACAAAGTGTATGAGAAGATCACAACTTGGGGATGTAAGAAGCTATCCTATGGTGGGAGACTAACACTGATTTCCTCTCTCCTGATGTCGATCCCCTGCTACTGGATGCAGACCAGTATTTTATCCAAGTGTATTATCAATAGGCTTGATAATATTTGTAACAAGTTCCTGTGGAGGTCTTCTTTATCTGGTAGGAACACTCACTGGGCCAAATGGAGTTCTCTTTGTAAGCCATTTGAAGAAAGAGGCCTGAACATCAGAAAGCTCTCTGATATTCAGACCACCTTTTCCCAGAAACTTTGGTTTAACTTCAGGAAAAAAGAGAGCCTCTGCTCTCATTATATGCATAGCATTTATTCCTATAACAAGCACTCTTTTAATACTAACTATAATTGTCTTGGATCTTTAACGTGGAAAAGACTTGCAGGTGTTAAGGATTTAGCAGAGCCTAATATCAGATGGCTTCTAGGTAAGGGGGAGATGGATTTTTGGCTTTACGATTAGCATGATCAGGCCCCTATCAACAATGAAGGCAAAACCTGGTACATTGAAGCAAATGTGAACACTTTCTGGAAAGGAAACCAATGGGATGATGTCTTGTTGACAAGCTTTTTACCTGAATCTCGAATAAATCAGATAAGTAAATTCAGTATAATCCATTAGGAATGACACTATGATATGAAAGGTATCTTCTGATTTAAACTTTAACATGAAGCACACCTGGAATTTAACTAGAAAACACTCAAATTATTCTAGTCTTTATATAAAAACTTGGTTTAGTTTCATTTAAGAAAATTTTCCTTTTTGCTTTGGAAAGTTTTTAAAAACTATATTCCCATTGACTCGATATTGCAGATGAGACACTTAAGCTTAGCCTTGAAGTGTCAGTTCTGTAATAGCATAGGGGATTTAAAACATTTATTCGTAAACTGTATCTTCTCTTGGAAAATTTGGAACTATTTTTGAAACCTTTTTAATGTCAGAACTGAGAGACATATGATTCTCACTCATATTGCTACAAACTGGTACTCGTTCTCTAATAAGAAGAGGCATATTACGCATTTTATTCCTCCTCTGATTTGCTGGATAATCTGGAAATATCGCAATAACTCTATGTTTAAAGGAACTCATGTCTCTTCTAATGAAGCAACCGGGATATTAAAAGGATTATACTTGGATTGGATATCTCAAATGTATTAAGCAGAAACCTCTGGAATAACGCCCGATTTGCAGGACATTTTATAGGATGTATCTCAGCAAGTAACAGCAAGAAGAGAATCCCATACCTCAAATTGTTGGCTCCAAAAGAAAACATAATCAAAATGAATGTGGATGCAGCTTGCTCAAAGAATGGTGAAACCAGCGGAGGTATTATTTTCAGAGACAGCTTGGGAAACATCATTCTTTGCTCTGATAATATTTTTGACAAATTATCTCCATTAATGGCTGAGGCGAGAGTCCTCATTGAAGGTCTTATCATATACAAAACAACAACTGGTTAAACGTCGATGTAGAGTCTGACTGCCAAATGCGGATAAACCTTTTGAGTAATGGTATCGTTTCATGATACCTGGAGCCTCTTCTGAAAATTTGCAGGAACTTAATCTGCTCTAGTATGACTATCAAATACATCTCCAGAGTCCAAAATCAAGCAGCTGATTGGCTTGCGGAATGGACTCTGGGATGCAAATACAAAGTTAACCTAACTCAATACCAAGTTCCTTCTCAGCTTCAAGCCATTATTTTGCTCGAAAGTCTAGATCGCGATTATATTAGTATGAGGTGTGAATAATTTCTATGCTTTCTGGATAGTTTTTTTTGTGTTTTTTATTTTATTTTTCAGGTTCTATCAAAAAGATTTAATGCAGATGATTTTGATTTATGGAGTATTGATTCAAAGCTGGTGGCTCAGAGAAGATGAAGCTCTAAAATTGTTTCTGTCGTTCCAAATTTCATTTTGGAGGGACGATTGTTTTCTATTGGGTGTAAGTTCATTTGGGTCCCCAAATTGTATTTAAATATCTAATTTGTTTTTTTCTTTAATAATAATTTCTGATTAAGAAAAAAAACACTAAAAGAGAAAAAAAAAATTGGAGAAGCGACAAAGGAGAAGCTCTCCAAGGGAGAAAACACGAAATACTGTTAATTTTAGGATAAAACATATTAAACTTGGCAATGGTCGGAGGGTCGGAGGCGACCTTTAGAAGATTGGAGAGAGGCGCCGTTTAAAGTTGACTTTATCAAACACTATTGTTATTTTCTTGCATAATGTTAAAATAAAACATAAAAAAAACCAGAAGAGTTTAGAGTAGAAACTGGTTTAGAGTAGAAGATGCAAAGATAAAGGATGGAAGTGATGATGGCACTATTAGGTCTTCTGATCAAAAGATTAACAGTGATGCACATGTTCATGATGCTGATACGGAAAAGAAGAAGAAAAAGAGAAAGAGAAAGCAAGTCAAGGACCTTAGGTTTGAAAAAGTAATGGAGGAATTAGATGGTTCAAAAAGGAAAGAGCGAAAGAAAGCGTATTGGGAAGCAAAGAAAAATAAGCATAAGAAAGGTAAAACAGAAGAGAATTTAGGCTTCCCTGGACACGAGAAAATAAGATTTGGCGAAGTGGTACTAGCTCCTCCGAAATTGGTTACAGTTCCAAAGGCACCAAAGGCTGCATATAGTGCTTCCAAAGAGAGACTGCGGTTGCAGGCAATAGAAACTTATCGAAACACAAAAGGATGGTCCTCAAGACCAGGGCTACAGCTTCCATCTGTTCTTCCTATATGAATGAGCCTTTTTCGTACGAAATTTCTTGATCAGAAACATTTTGCATTTGAATTTATGTCCATAAGTATGTTGTAAAACTGTTGGGAGAAGGCAAAAATCGTTTGATATTTTCTACCGTGCCAAAAAAAAAAAAAAAAAAAAAATAAGCAGGTTACTTAGATGGAAAGAAAGAACACCTTCTAAAAGTTGACTTTCCTCTTTGCCATTCCATCCCCTTCGATCTCTATCACTATTCTTATTCTTTTGGATTCGCAATCAGGTATTCTTATTTTCCGACGATCAATCGATTTCTTTTTTTAGTATCTTGTTCTTAGCTTAATATGTTGTTGGATTATAGCCTCTTGGGGTTCTTTGTGTTTAGTTTGATATCTTGGATTATTGCAGGGTCTACTCTACAATGGAGATGCCGGAGCTGCTTGATGAAAATATATTTGATATACTCTCACGGCTGCCTGTGAAGTCACTAATGCGCTTCAAATGCGTATCCAAGCAATGGTGTTCACTCGTCTCCGACCCCCAATTCATCAAAGCTCACTTTTCCCGACTAGACCAAATGAGAACTAAGATGCTTGCGACTACCTCAGATGAGGCCTGGATCTTGGATGATGAAGATGGCGAAAACTCGATGGTGGAGCTTAACTATCCAGTTGCGATTCAATCCTGGGATCGGGTTGACTTTGTAGGATCTTGCGATGGTTTGGTATGTTTACTACTCGACGATTATACTTTTATTGTATGGAATCCGTCTACCACCGAGTTTAGGCAATCACCACCCCCTATCTCTATCTCATCTGCCGTATATAACGATTATTCCAACTTTTATGGATTTGGATATGACTCCTCAATTGACGATTACAAAATAGTTATAGGATATTGGGCAAAATCATCCGTGGGAGATTGTTTAGTTCAAGTCTTGGCCCTAAAGTCTAACAAATGGAAATTTATTACATTTCACAAACTTGGTTATTACATTGAAGACTCTAGTATTTTTTTGAATGGCAATTTGTATTGGATCTCCGAAGATGGTCAACCAAAGCCAAAGGTAGTTTTTTCGTTTAATATAAAAGAGGAGAAATTCACGGAGGTTGTACAATTCCCTATGGACTGGCACGCTGAGAGGCACCCGATGGGGTTGTACACCTTTGAAAATTCCCTTTTCTTACTCAACTCTTATAGAAATGCTGATAGGGCCTATTTTGAAGTGTGGGAGAAGAACATGGATGGTGTCGAGGATTCTTGGAAAAAATTATACTGTGGTCCATTTGGTCTCTTACGGCGGGCTAATACTCATCATCTACATTTTACAAGATATAACAAACTTGTGTTGGGTTTGCATTCGATGATACGCATATATGATCTCGAAACTATGAGTAGTGAGGATTCCGCAGATGTTGGTTCACATCTTTTAAATGGCATAGCCTATCTACAGACTTTGGTTTCACCCAATTAAAATGTTTCAAACAGACAAGAAGAAGAGAAAAGCTGTTCATTATTTGTATTTTCCAAAGCATACTTTGTTGTATTATAGTTTCCTTCCCTCGGATGCTGATTGCTGTTTGAAGTAATTATATAAATTAAAGGAGGTCATAATTTGTTTTTAAATCGATGTTGAGTTGTTATTGTAAAGTACACATAGTCCATGTGTATAGTTTATTCAGGTCGAACTATTTAATCTGCCGATTCGCAAACAATTTTTTTTGCCTCAAATGAGACAACAAACAGCTTCCTCAGGCGCCTTTTAATCAATCAAGTAACATAGTAGATTTTTTCATACTTCCGATCGTATATTTGTGAGTTCATAAGAGATCTTTTAGTAAATTGTGGTATTGGCTTAGTTTATGGTTTGATCAAGTTTTTTCAGGCTTTTCCGCAGTATGCAGAAGCTAGACATTAGACTTTAGATAAATAAAATCATATTAATGGTTTTCCGTTCATTACCATAACACTGATCGTCTCCCTGAACTATGAAAATCATTAAAGAATATAGTTTGCCAAGTAATTAATATCAAACATGGCTTGTGTCTCACCCCATAGTTGTGGACTAATGGGCATTCAAAGTCTAGATAGATTTAACTCTGCTTGATGAGATATTATCGGCTCAGTAAGTACTTGTTAATTTTTCATGAAAGTAGTTTTCAAAAAAGGAGGAGGAATAGGTAATATCTAATGTATGAGTTGATTATCAGATTTCTGGACACACAGAATTGAGCTGGAATAATTCAGTTTATTAATTCCCTTTCTTCAGAATATATATTTCAGTAAACCTCTAATTTTCAAATTTCTGGACTCGCTTAGATTGCAAGGACATGCTTTCTGCCAATGGTCTGTTCTCTCATGGGTTATTTGTTTTGGTCGTTGGGTAAAAAACATGATAGGTTCTCTATATTTGTCAATTGTCTCATGTCAGTCTTTTTCATTTATTTTTATAATAAATAGATTCTCCACGTTTTCAAAAAAAAGAAGCAACAAACAGATCTTGTTTTGAAAATATGAAAAACCAGTTTATTACAAGCGTGAGGACCTGTCTATCATAAAAAGAATATGTTTATTTCGTTTTTGATAACGTGAAAGATCTGTTTATTACAAAAATAAAGGAAGTGAACTAACGTGAGACTAACTCATGAACATGAAGATCTATCATGTTTTTTACCCTTTAAACATCTTATATCTTTTTAGTTTTCTCTTTCGATTTGAGATACATTCTAATGATCTTTTCTATCACTCGATTTAATCAATATTTTCAATAATATATCATTTTGCTAAATTATCCCACTTATTGTTTTTTAGTAGCATAAAATATAATATCATTTAATTTGAATTTTATTTTAGTTTAGTATAAAAACAACATAGTTAAGCTAGAACCATTGATAGTAGATGTGACAATTGATCAAACATATATTTCTAAAATCGTAAGCCATCCCGTCTTTATTTTTTAAACTCTTTTATGTAAAATATTTTTTTCCCAAATCCAAATCCATTGGATTACGAAAGCCATCAGCACATATCCATTGATCTATCTTTATTTTTTTTCATAATTAATTATACAATAAGAATTAGAAAAACAAAAAATATAATAATAATAATAATAATAATAATAAAAAGCACATTGAATCTTTAAATTTAGTAACAAGTCTAAAAATTTAATAAAAAATTTATAAGACATTTACTATTTACAATTCATATTTATTTATTTAACAATTATATTTATTATTAAATATATATAAAAAATTATAATGTTTTTTTTTTAAATTTATTTTATTTGTTAAATATAAGATAATTTTAAATAATTTAAAATATAATAAAATATAGATAATGATAAAACTACCGAAAACAAAATAATAAAAACATCAATTATAAACAATAAAAAAATGAATTGAAATTTTAGAGATGACTTCTTCTCCAAAAAAATGCTTATTGATCTTCACAATTCCTTTCAACATAAGGTGTCTCCATCTTCTTCTCAGTTCCCCAATATGAAAATCAATCCAGCCTTCGAAGCCAAATGTTACCAACAACCTGCAGGAACATCATACGCAGACATCATCAAGCCAAAACCCAATAATTTTCAAGATCCTATTATTTCTTACTAAAGATGATCATCTAACAATTATCTCTTCACCACAAGACAAACAAAAGCCATAACTAAAAGAAAACCATAATCTTAGAGGAAAATTTACTCTTGGAATACCAAAGATGCCAAATATCTAGAGGTTCTTTGATTCTCTAGGGTGTAAAGAAAATGTAAGTCTGGCTTTTTGGGATAACATGCATTTGATGATTGAAATATACCTTTTTGAAGACATGAAAAAGATACAGAGACACAACGTCTGGACTGTTTCCTAATCATATATGAGAATCTTAAAGTGGTCACCATGCTTTAACCCTAAAAAGAAATCTCATATCACCACATCTGGATTACTTCTCCTAAACTACCTACTTATATGTACTCAGAAGAAATCATTCTCTGCCTAGCCAAATCTATTTGGTAGCCCTCTCTAAACATGGGTTCCTCAAAAAATAAAGCAATCTATAACTCATGTATGGCCTGTGTGGAAATTGACTGCACCATATACCCTATATCTAAGATTTGGATTAATTTTGGATTTGATCATGGGTTTTGGCAAACTGTTATTTATAGCCATAGACCTCTTTATTGCACTCATTACTGGCACATAGGGCACAAACCTTCAGAATGTAGAAAACTCACCAAATCTAACTTACATTTACCCTCACAGCCTCCTCAACATAAAATTAGATCAATTGTTATTCAGAATTCAACTGACTTCCTGATTGATCCTTCATAAGTCATAAATTAACCAAAACCTTATCTTACCATTACTTTCAAACCAATTGAGATTTCTAATAATCCTTCATGTTAAGATCTTATAAATACATGAAGCCATTGCCATTCTCAATTCTGGAATCAGTATCCAAGATTCTATGTGCCGTGCTCTTGAAAAATCTAACCTTTCTTCTCCCAAAGTCATAGCCATTTGTAGCTTCACTTCCACCACATCAGCTCATGCAAAAGAATCATACACTGAATTTAAGCGTAAAAATAAACCAAATGCCACAAAAGCTTTACAATTTCTAGAGTTCTTCTGGATCCTCCAAATGATAGTAAACCTTATTTGTTAGAATGTCATGAGCATTGGCAACAAGTCTACGAGAAGGAAAATCAAGTCCATCTGCAAGTCCAAGTCTGTCAATTTCATCGCTATTCAAGAGCCTATATAAGCTTCTAAGATTTCAACATGCTATCTCTAATGTCAACAACAAAATCTGGATCATGTGAAGAAGAGAATATGATGTTCAAATCCTTCCAAATCAGGAACAATTGATTCATCTCCAGGTCACACGTCTAACTAAAAACAAATTTATCTTAACTTTTGTTTATGTTAAATACAATAGGTATCTTAGGAATGATCTTTGGAACTCTCTAAGAGGTATATCTAATAACTCTCTTGTTTGGATTGCGATGAGGAATTGTAATTCCATCACCAATTTCTCTAAGCATATTTCTGGCTCTACTCGTTATCACAATAGTATGGATGATTTTAATGAAGTTATAGCTGATTGTCTAATTGATGTTGGCTATGTTGACTCTACCTATACTTGATCAAAGTCTCATAAATGGAAGAGATTGGAAATTAAAGCTAGCTAGTGCCAAATATTTCCATCTTCAATTACTTGCAAGAGAAGAAAGATTTTGACATAAAAAATTAGCATTAATTGAACCTCCAATGGTGATAGAAACACCACTGACTTCCACAACTATGTCAACCAGAAGCGTAAAAGAAACTATATTCATAAAATTAAAGTTAATAATATCTGGATTGAGGACCCCCAATGTCATACGTGACTCTACTATTAGTCATTTCCAATCCTTCTTAACTGAAAATCATGAAAATAGACCTATTCATAACCTGCATCACATAATCCCAAATTTTATTACTAGTGAAGATAATAACAATTTAATGACTATTTTCTAATGATAATAAAATCTATTACTCTATTAAATACCTTAACTCTTCTAGCATTGCTGGAGTTGATGGATTTAATATTTGTTTTTCAAATTTGTTGGTCTCTTATTGCTAATGATATTTGTTCAACATTTAGAATTTTTTTGTAGGGGACACTATGCTTCAGGGAATCTTTGCTACTACAATCACTCTAATTCCTTAAATAAACAACCCTCAAGCCTGGAGTGATTACTTACCCATTAGCCTATGCACTGTATTCAACTAAATACTCTTCATAATCCTTAATGATAAACTTTCATTTTTCTTCTAAGCTTATATATAAAAAACAATCAAGTTTTGTAAAAGGGAGGCATATACAAGACAATATCCTTCTTATGCAAGAAACAGTTCATGACTTGAACAAGAGAAACAAATGTGGGAACTTAATAATTAAACTACACATGGCCAAAGCCTTTGATAAGGATTCTTTGTATTTTCTCTCTCAAATCCTTGAGGCTTTTGGCTTTGAAAAACCTAGTTTAGATTTAGTTAAAAGTCTTACTTCAAATCACAGATTCTCTGTTATTATTAATGACATTTCTAAAGGTTATTTTCAATCTACTCATGACCTAAGATACTTGGACCCCTTGTTCATAGCCTGTTTCTTCTATCTCAAGAGTTTTTAATAAGAAGTTTACAATATCTTTATATGTCTAATAACATTATTAAACTCTAAAATGCAGGTAATACCTTGATTCCTTGCCTGGCCTTCGCCGATGACATCACTATTTTCACCAACGACTCTCTATCAAGCATATCCATTCTATAATCAATCATGCGCCGTCATTTTAAGTTGTCTGATCAAATCATCAATCAAGTTAAATCAAACATCATTCCATCTAACAAAATATTTGTAACCAGATTCACTCACATAAGAGATAAGACTGCATATAATATCAAAAGGCTTCTAATAAAGTATTTAGGAATCACCATTGATAACGAGACAAAGTCATCTAATTTTGAGAATCACATCACCAAAATTAGGCAAAAGACTAAGGATTGAAGTCAACATATTCTATAGTTTTCGAGAGCAGACTCATTCTTATTCAATATGCTCTCCAAACCATCTTTTACTACCATATTCAGAGCTATAACCTTCTTAAAGTTATCACAAGAAGAATTAAAGTTATCAGCAACAAATACCTTTGGGGTTCTACAGATGTCAACTATTCAACTATCTGGGCTAAATGGGATAAATTTATCCTTCCCTATGATGGAGATAATATCAATATAGGATATATTAAAGATATGTAAGCTAATTTTGCTTACACGTTGTGGCATAGCTTCAAATCTAATAGTACTCTGTGAGATGACTTTATGCATAATAAATATTGCAAGAATTAGCATCCTATGCAGGTCAACAGAGACAGTAATAGTACTAGCACATGGAAGAGGCTAATGGATGTTAGATTAGAGATTGATAAGCATATTTACTGGCTTATAGGCAAATGTCACATAGAGTTTAGCTTGGACAGATGGTCTAAACCTAATCCTCTTATTAGTTTGATTCTTGAGGATAATAATTCTTAGTACATTCAACACTATGTCAAGGACTTCTACAATAATGACTCACATGACTATCATATGCTGTCATTATCAGCTTTTTTATATGACATCTCCAGATCAGACATCTTTCTCTAAATGCTAATGAAGATGACTCTGTCCAATGAACAATTTCTAATGATAGCAAGTTCCACATGAAAAATATATGGAAAACTTTCAAGACTAGAGGGCCTAAATCATCAACCTTTAAAAGAATCTGCAATCATATTACTCCAAAGAAAGGCTCATTTATTCTTTGGAGAATCCTCCAGAACTGGATCCCTATACACTCAGTGCTTCAAACTAGGAATGTTCAGCTGGCCTCAAAATGTCAATTTTGTAACAACTCTGAAACCCTAAATCATATTTTCGTTAATTGTAATTATGCATGGCAGGTCTGAAGCTATTTTGGTTAGCTATTCAATCTAAGGATGGGTAATCACATGACTATACAATATATATTCAGATGTAGGTTTGAATCATCTTCAGTTGACACTCAAATTAAGACTATTATTCCTCCAATTATCACTTGGTCTATATGGAATTTTAGAACTAAATTTGAAACGTGGTTATCGTAAAGTCTCTGCTACATCTATAATCAATCAAATACACACAATTATTCTTAACTTGGACCAATCTAATCTTTTAAGAAGAAAACATTGGTCTAAGGATAATGATTTAGCCTATGTTTTAAAATGTTTTAACCACCTTAATCACCCTAGAAAACTGGCTGCTATTACCTGGCACCCTCCTAAAGAAGCCTACCTTAAGCTAAATACTAATCCTTCCCGCCTCCTTAACGGTGAATCTTCAGGACGAGCCATTATAAGAAATTTCTAAAGGTGACATTATTGCTGCTAAAGGTCGTCTATATGGGAGCAAACTCCCATTTTAGCTGAATGCTTAGCCATATAGAATTGTCTTTTATTATGCAATAACTTGAAAATCTATAAAATTGAAGTAGAAACTGACTCTGAAATCTTATATGCTATGCTTGCTAATCATAATACCTTGGTTTTACTACTGCTACTGATGAGTCCGAATTTTCTCACCACTCACTGTGGAAACCGGACAGGGGCAATTCGGACAAAACCCACCCAATGAACCATCCAAACATGACTAATGTATTAAAAACTAAATCACTTCATGACTAAGCTAATTACTTACTTGCTTAAAGATTAATGGGTCATTGAACTCGACCCAAATTCATAAATTGACCCGAAAGCCTATGTAGCCCATAATTAAGGGTATAAATACCCAACCACTTTCATTAATGAGCGTAATGAACATTTAATACAACCAGGTAGCTCAAGTCTATCACTACAAACTATCCAAACATTGAATACCTTTGAAACATCACAAAACTATAGACAAAATTACCCTCAGTTGAAAATAAACCTCACCAAATTGGCGACCATAGTGGGAGGAGAAGGCACCTGAATCTAGCATTCAAAATCATCAAGAAAAACCAGTTCGGATGAATCCGGACGTGCAAGAAGTGCCACCAGCTTTGGCAGAAGTGGTGGGGGAAAATGATGAATATACAATTGAGGAGCAAGATAGGTTGAAGGGTGAAATAGAAGCTTTGAGGGTTGTCAAGAGGGCAGAGATGGGCACAAAAGAGAAGTCTAAGGCGTCAGCAGCTCATCATACTAACAATCCAAGAGAGCATGAGCCATCAAAGACCCATGCGAGTGCTAAAAAGACTCATGCTAGATCAAAAAAGTCTCACCGATCTAAACTGGTGGAGAGCTCAGATTCAGACTCAGAGTCTTCTAGTAGCTCCTCAAATGAAGATAAAGTTGAAGAATCATTCTCATCCAGCAGTGATGAAGGCTGTTCTAAAAAGAAACAAAAGTTGGTCAAAAAGTACTCAAGAAAAAGGGACAGGCATGGAAGGTTGAAGAGGCATCTGGGTAAAGGATCGTCTCACATTCATGGCCAGAGACACGTAAACCGCTTGTTAATGGATCCTTTTGCCTTCCATGATGAGCCAAGTATCTTTGCCACTCCTAACGAAGATACTGTATTCAGTCGTGGCTGAAATTGGAGACAATCTCCATTGTCCTCCAAGATACTGTCCGGAAACCTTCCTAAGTGGTTTGACAGTATAAAAATGGAAAAATATGATGGCAGTAAAGACCCGGATAACCACTTGGAACAATTCAAAAATTTTATGATAAATTTTGACGATGACGATAAATTACTTTGTAGAGCATTCTCCCAATCTTTTACGGGGAGTGCTCTGAAGTGGTACAATAGTTTGCCAAAGGGCTACATCAGAAATTTTGATACTTTTTGGGTGGCCTTTTGGAGGCAGTTTGTTGGAAGTAAGGAAGTAAAGGGCAATGGAGACACAATCATCCATTGTGCCCAAGAGCCAAACGAATCTTTAAAATAATACATAAGTCGTTTTGTAAATACCAAGAATGGATTGGCTGATTGCTTTGAACAAGTAGCAATAGCTTCTCTGAGGCACGGCTTGAACCCTGGAAACTTGACTGATTCAGTAACCAGGAAGAAGGCAATGACATGGAGAGTTCTGCTGAATCAGGTCGGTAAATAAATTAATGTAGATGAAACAAAGAAAACAAGGGTGCACAGGCAGGTGAGGTCTGCTTCAACTGCACCAAACCAAAACCAGTCTGGGAACAAGGGCAAGGAAGCCGGACAGGGTCATAACAGAGCCAAAGCTCAGTCTCATCCAGCTGCTCCAGCCCAGAGCCAGCAATCTAGGAATAAGCGGGGGCCTTGGGTTCAACCGGAGTGGTTTGCTGAGTTGAAAGAAAGCGTAGCCACTATTTATGACAAAACAAAAGACGAAGTACACTACAGAAGGCCGGCTGCATTGAGATCTCCTAGGGAGAGTCGTAATAATTGTTTCTGCCAGTATCCCAATGATACTGGCCATACCACTAAGGATTGTATTGCGTTGAAACAAGAAGTGCAGAATTTGATTGAAAGAGGAAAGTTGGGGGCGTATGTTAAAAGAAGAGGTGGAAATAGGCATGATAATGCTCATCGGGCTAGTCCAAACAATGCAGGTACATCGGCTCCGGATGGGGCTATGGTAATAATCGAAAGGTTTGATGTAGAGTCAGAATATTTAGATCCTGATCCAACCCGGAATAAAGTGGGTGTTATCACATAGCATTGCAAGGCGGTGTCCGGACTTATTAGCTTTTTTGAGTCACTTACAATATTCGGGAGAGACACCATGACTGCACCAACTGCTTCTTCGAGAAAGAGGCACGTTCATACTTTAGCTACCCAACTGGAAGGAGGCATGACTTCCTATTAATCACAGATTCCATTCCCTTTTATTTTTTTTGATGAGGATGACTTGAGGGATATTGCTGGTCCTCATGAAGATGCTGTTGTCATAGGAGCATCCATTGGGGGAAATGACATAAGACGAATTTTGGTGGACACCGGAAGTTCAGCCAATATTCTCTTTTTAACTTCCTACAAAAACATGAAGAATCTAGCAGTAATTCAACGTTCGAACAGGTCAATTGTGGGTTTCACTCGAAGCTCGGCAGATGTAATCCGAGAGTTCGAGGAGGAGGTTTTGTTGGGTAATGGCCCTTTTAAAAAGATATTTTTAATACTTTTTGTTGTGGTGGATTGTCCCATTTGTTATAATTCTATTCTGGGGAGATCTTGGCTCTCCAGGGTGCATGCTGTAGCTTCAACACTCCACCAATGCTTGAAGTATGTTGTGCAAGGACAAGTGGGAGTTGTTCGAAGCAGCCAAAAGGTAGCAAGAGAGTGTTATGCAACAACACTGGCCCCTCGGACACTAGGGGCAGTCCAGATCAATGAGGAATAGAAGTTTGTGAGGCCCTCTGGGGAGAGGGTGAAATTGATGACCCCAAAGAGACCCCTGGTGTTTTAATACCAATTGAAGAAGTTAAAACTCACTCTCTGGTCGAAGGAAAAATTGTCAAGATAGGATCCAAGATGACGTCGGAATTAAAGGGTAAAATGTTAGATTTCTTAAAAGACCATCAGCATGTCTTTGCTTGGTGCAATGCTGATGTAACCGGAGTACCATCAGACATTATATCACACCAATTATCCATTCGAAGGGACATAGCACCTGTGGTACAAAAGAGGAGAGCCTTTTCTAAGGAGAAGGCTGATGTCATAGTTCAAAAGGTTGACCGGCTTATTAAAATGGGGCACATAAAGGAATCTCAGTACCCTTTATGGACAGCCAACCCGGTGTTGGTAAAAAAGAAAAATGGTAAGTCGCGTATGTGCATCGATTTCACAGATCTCAACAGAGCTTGCCCAAAAGATTTATATCCGGTCCCCCGAATTGATCAGTTGGTGGACTCCACATCTGGAAACAAGCTGTTGTCCTCTATGGATGCCTTCTCCGGCTATAATAAAATTCAAGTAGATCCGAAGGATAAAGAACATACTACATTTGTTACTGACAGGGGCCTCCATTGTTACAAGGTAATATCGTTTGGGTTAAAAAATGCTGGAGCTACTTATCAGAGGTTGGTGAACAAGGCTTTTGCTGATCAAATTGGAAGAAACATGGAAGTTTAAATCGATGACATGATGGTGAAAAGTGTGGACGAAGAGCTACACTTGGCAGATCTCCAAGAAACGTTTGCTAACTTGGTGAAAGAAAAATTTAAAATTAAACCCAGAAAAGTGTGTCTTTGGAGTGGAGTCCGGGAAATTCTTGGGGTATGTGATAAGTGAGAAAGGGATACAGCCTGATCCAGACCAACTTAATGTTTTACTACAAATGGAGCCTCTTCAGAATATTAAAGAGGTACAACGATTGACCGGGAGGGTGGCTGCACTAAACCGTTTTATTTCGAGGTCTTCAGACAGGTGCGCCCCATTTTTTCAAACTCTGAAAGGTGCAAAAGATTTCAACTGGTCCCCACAGTGTGATGAGGCCTTCGATGAGATTAAAAAGCACTTGTCTTCCCCAAAGACTTTGTTTAAACCCATTGATGGAGAGACCCTCTACGTGTACTTAGCAGTCTCTGATTGTGCTATAAGTGCAGTGTTGGTAAGGGAAGTGGATAATTATCCTCGTCCGGTGTACTATATCAGCAAAAGCTTGATAGATGCAGAAAAAAACAGTATTTAAAGCTTGAAAAATTAGCACTAGCCCTGGTGATTGCTGCGAGGAAGATGATGCCCTATTTTCAGGCTCATTCTATCATTGTCCGGACGTCTTTTCCCTTGAAAAAAGTTCTCCAAAAGGAAGACATTTCAAGTAGAATGACCAAATGGTCAGTAGAGTTGGGTGACTACGATATTGATTTTGCCCCTCGAACAGCAGTCAAAGCCCAAACTGTGGCTGATTTCTTAGTTGAATTCCATTCAGATAGGGATACTAAACAAGCAACCGGGGTATAAAATAAAAAAGTATGGGTCATCCGGACTGATGGTGGATCAAGTACCATGGGTTGTGGTGCTGGGATATGTTTAACCTCTATGTACGGTGACAGAATGTACCAGGCTATATGTTTTGCCTTCAAGGCTTCCAATAATGAGTCCGAATATGAAGCTGCTATAGCTGGATTGAAGTTATCTCTCATTTGTGGAGCCAAAAGGGTCCGGTTAATGAGCGATTCTCAGCTTCTTATCCATCATGCACAAGGTCAATCCGAAGCCAAAAAAGAAAAGCTGATTAAATATTTGTTCATCCTCAAAGAAGTGGCACTCAATTTCAAAAGCGTCACTTATGAGCACATACCTCGAACGGAAAATACACTAGCAGACTCCTTGGCAACCATGGCTTACTCTGAGTCCTACCCTTGGATACATGTGCAAGAATGCCCATCCATTCAAATCAATCCGGATAAGGAAGAAGAAAGTTTGAATATACATATAAAACAACCCTAAGATTGGAGATTTCCTCTCCTTCAATATCTCATATATGGAATCTTTCCTCTGGAAAAAGCAATAGAAAGGAAAATAAAATACAAGGCTCGTGGTTTTGTCATCCTAAGAGATGTTCTTTATAAAAAAATCCTATAGTAAACCCCTCTTGTGATGTTTGGGGATCAAGGAGTCTCAAATAGTGCTCCCCAAATTACATGATGGTGAGGGATCAGCACACTGTGGATTCAGGACTCTAACTAGAAGAGTTTTGTTAGCTGGGTACTACTGGCCCTCCATAATGCAAGATGCCAAGGAGTTGGTCAAAAAGTGTGATCCATGCCAACGATACAACAATGAAATTCATACCCCAGCTGTCCCTTTGGAGTCAATTTCTGAGCCAATACCTTTTGCTCGGTGGGGTCTGGATTTAGTGGGACCTCTACCCATGGCGTCCGGGGGGTGCAGAACTATAATTGTTGCCATTGATTACTTTTCGAAGTGGATCGAAGCAGCCCCATTGGCAGGAACTACCTCGAAGGCTGTTATCAAATTCATCATGTCTAACGTTTGTTGCAGATTCGGGGTTCCACAGAAGATAACTACAGACAATGGGCCACAATTTGACAACAAGTAAATGGATAATTTCCGCGCTTCTGGAGACATTCAACACTGCTTTTCTTCTCCTTTCCACCCACATGCAAACGGTCAAGTTGAAGTGGCTAACAGGACCATATTGTCTGGTATTAAAAAGAATTTAGAGGGAGCTACTGGAAAATGGCCAAGTTATTTACAAGAAGTCTTATGGGCCTACCAGACCACTCCCAGGGCTGCAACACAAGAGCTCTCTTTGCCTTAGTATATGGGATGGATACCATAGCTCCCATAGAATCTACTCTTCCTTCCTTTCGAGTTCATAATTTTTCCGAACATGCTAACGAAGTGGCAGTCAGAGGCCAGCTTGACTTAATGGAAGAAAGAAGAGTTAAAGCTCACCTCAGAGCCACACACTATCAAGGTTTGATGAGAAGCAGGTTTGCTTCTAAAATTAAGAGAAGGGATTTTCAACCAGGGGATAAAGTATTGAGGAAAGTCTTCTTACATACCAAGGAGAAGCAGTTCGGCAAGTTAGCTCCAACTTGGGAAGGACCCTATGTGGTCAGTGAAAAGCTTAAGCCTGGGACATACCGGCTCCAAGATAAGGATGTAAGGATTTTGAATCACCCCTGGAACATTGAGCACCTCCGGTTGTACTTGGAATGAAAACTATGTAAATATTTACTTGTTTAAAAGTTCATGTAAATATTTGGGGGCATACTCTTTCCTACCCTGGTGGCGCGGAGAGGTTTTAATGAGGTGTCCGGTCTTTTTTATAAAATATGATGCCTTCTTAAAAGATTCGGAGTATTTCAGTTAATAGTTTTCTTTGAAATTTTTTATCAATGGTGGACCGGATTGAATTGGTGGAGTGATGACTACTTAAACATTTGTCATCGGAGAATTTAAACACTCTCACTTTAAAATACTTTTAAAATAACTAAGGGCTGTTTAAACATTAGCCACCAAAGTTGAAAAACTATGAAATAATGCAAGAATTGTGTAAAACAAAACTACCCATAAAGATATACGAAATGCCTTGGCCATCCAGGGACTTTAAATTCTCAAAACAGAAAGGTTTATTCGGACAAGTGCCTGACATGATTACAAAAATGCCTTGGCCATCCAAGGACTTTGGTTTAATCTCAAAAAATTAAAAATATAGTTGATACTTTAAGACTGAGCTTTCTTAGATGGCTCAGCCTCACTTGGTTTCTTCTTCTTTGGGTCATATTTTCTTCATCCAGACTCTCTCCAGTCATTTCCTCTTCATCGGTTGTGTCATCCCAGCCACTGGAGTAGTTATGCCTATCACCATCAGCCATCGTGTGGAATTGGAGGTCTTCATACTATACAAACTTCCATAAATCTCCAGTGTCCTCTTTGGAAATTTCTCATGAAAGAGCAGTACCATATCTGACTTGACTTCAGCATACCTTTCCTCGCAAGAGTCTATCACCTCGTGGGTATAAGCATCAATCTTAGCTTGGATTGTTTTCTCTTGCTCCCTTAACAAGTGAGCTTTTTCTTGTTCAGCCTTGGACACAGTGTTTTCAAGCGAAATCTTGTCATTGGTTAAGGTCTGAATGATGCTGTCTTTAGCCTTCACCTCCTCTTTTGAAGAAGAGAGGTTTCTCTCCAGATCAGACTGCTTCAATTGGAGTTCTGTGACAACTCCCTCCGAATTGGCCAGCTTGATGGCCAAATCTTCCTGACTTTTCTTCAACTCCTCATTTTCTTTCTTCAATGCCTCAGCATTTTGGTTAGCAGTGAGGAGGTCGCTATATAATTTCTCTTTGTCAGAATTGAGGGTATTGATAATGGCTGACTGATTTCGTACTTGCTTCTCCAAGGTAAGCAATGGCTTGATATTGCTCAATAAGGAGTGGGTGATGATGTCTCTCTCACTCGAAACAGAAAACGACTTGCCATTGAAAGTGACGATGTTTGAAGAGCTTTGGGGGAGGTAGGGTCCAACAAAATCATCTTTGGAAAAGTCTTCAAAGTAAAGACCAATCCCTTGAAGCCCGGTGATGTCGAAACCATCAATATTAATATCCCCTCTGGCACACTCTATGGTGTGAAAATCACATGGGATTTCCTCTGCTTGAGTGAGGTCAGTTGGGTCAATTGGAAGGAGAGACTCTGGAGCCCGGAGATAAACTTCATCTCCCTTGGAGATTTTCTTTTTCTTGGCATCCCTATCTCCACCTTCTGCTCCCTGTTTTCTGTCCTTTTTAGGAGCCTTTGAGGGTTTTGGAGACCCAACTGTTTCCTTGGTGCTTTCATGCTCCACCACTTGGAATTAAGCAACATCGATCTGTCCTTGGTCTTACCCCTCTGGGTTTGCTGGGACAACTTCCTCCACCTCGGTAGGATTGGTCTCAACCACACTTTGTTTGCCTTTTCCCTTTTTGCCTTTCATCTTGCTTGGGGCTTTAGCTCTGCCCGGCAAGACCAATTTTCCATCTTTTCCCTCTGTCTTCCGAAGAATCACCCCCGGAGGGGGTGGAGTGGTTAACTCCTCCCAAGACAAGTCCTTCCGGTCGGTTGTATTCGAGAGATGGGATCTCGTTAAATTGCATCCGGTAAAAAAGTTGTGGAAGCGGTTTCCCCATTTCTCAGCAGCCCAAGCATTTAACTTGGTACAAGTGGTCTGCCCAGCCTCTAAGTAATCATTAAAATCCTTAGGCAGCACTACCAAAAAACAAAAGAAGAGGAATTAGACAAACAAATTTGTTATAAGTAAAGGTAGAAGTATGTGATGAGATTTTTACCATCGCTTCGCCATCTGCTGGTAAGCATGCTTGGGTTGACACTAGCTTTAATTTTCTTCCCATTCTCCCAGGCCCCACTAATGAACAAAAATTGAGTCTTCCAGCTTTTCTCCGACTCAAGTAAGTCGTCCACCGCCTTATAATTATCGCCCATGTTAAAATGATAGAAGGGGATGTGGTGGTTCCTGCAAAGGCTGGCCACTCCAGCAAACTCCTCCACCGGAAGTGGGATTCCGGAGAGCCTGGAGGCCATAATACAAGCCATGAGCGTATACCAAGCGTTGAGGATCAATTGGCTTGGGCAGAGCTTTATGAGATGGAAGTATCTAATGATCTCTGGATCTAAGGGAAGCCTAAGCCCCCAGTTGAATAGCTCAGTGAAGAAAACTATCTCACTCAGCTTGCAATCCATCAGTGTCTCCGGATCCACTGGTATGCAAAGGCTGGCCACTGCAGCAAACTGCTCCATCGGAAGTGGGATTCCGGAGAGCCTGGAGGCCATAATACAAGCCATGAGCGTATACCAAGCGTTGGGGCTCAATTGGCTTGGGCAGAGCTTTGTGAGATGGAATTATCTAACAATCTCCGGATCTAAGGGAAGCCGCCCCCAGTTTTCTTCACTCAGTGAGGCGAATCAGAGAAGGACACGTGTCCCACGATCTCTGGAAAAACCGTTCAGCTTCTGAGAATTTCATCAGTCTAGATAAAGTCGTTACATAATTCGAGATCTGTCCGAACATAGTTACAGGGACGCATGAACTATTTTTTAGGTCTTGTCGAAGGCCTTAGAACATAACCTAAAAAATGGGCTACTGATGAGTCCGGATTTTCTCAGCACTCACTGTCGAAACCGGACAGGGGTTATTCGGACAAAAACCACCCACTGAACCATCCGAACAGGACTAATGTATTAAAAACTAAATCACTTCATGACTAAGCTAATTACTTACTTGCTTAAAGATTAATGGGTCATTGAACTCGACCCGAATTCATAAATTGACCCGAAATCCCATGTGGCCCATAATTAAGGGTATAAATACCCAACCACTTTCATTAATGTGGGTAATGAACATTTAATATAACCAGGCAGCTCAAGTCTCTCACTACAAACTATCTAAACATTAAATACCTTTGAAACATCACAAAACTCTAGACAAAATTACCCTCAGTTGAAAATAAACCTCACCAGCTACCATAGATTTTTGCAAGAACCTCTTTATTATAAATACTTATATATCTTATATATATATATACAGTCAGCAAAACTTGGCAGCAGACTGGTTGGCCAAGTGGACAATGAAATGCAAGCAAAAATTGGACTACAACTCTACTCAAATCCCTAGTTATCTTAAGCTACCATTTTTCTAGACTGCCTCAAATTGGGTTCAATGAGAGATTTCTACTAGGCTCTAACATTCTGTCTAATATCCTAATTTCTATCCTTTTGATCCTAAGTTTCTTTTCTCATTATATTCTATTACATAATAAATCTATTAACAATTAACTTTTCAGGTCTTACCTTAACTTCATCAAGTCAACTCTGATTTGAAGAAGTCTTGAAGAAGATGTAATTCTCGGCTATGGTGCTTATCATCTACATCATGACTCCTCTTCTTTTAGCTTGAATTTGTCATATAGTCTTCTTTTGTATCAAGTTGTTGACCCAAATCCCTAATTATCTTCTCAATTTCAATTTTTTGGTAGATTTTCTCTATTCTTCAATTGAATTCATCTTTGGCCTCAGTCATCAAGCATATATCGTCACAAATTTTCTCCCCTTTCCTCTTCAATACTTTTGTTTTTCTTATATTTTTGTATCTAGACTGTACTGCCCCATTAATGGGCCATTGTCTTACTTTTACTTCAATAATAATATTTTCTTTAGATTAAAAAAAGAATAAAAAAATTTATATTATAATAATATTTTAGAAATCATAAAATAATAATATATCAAGTATCAATTTTTCAATACTAGAATAACTAACAGACATTGTGTTGGTAGTAGTAACATTGAACCAATGTTACATGGTAGCTAACAAGAGATCTCTCACACACATTTGTTTTACCAATATGTTTTTCATCAAGTTTAGTTTACAGACATAGAGTTCACTTTACAGGATTTTGGCCGTATGGTTTTATCCATTTCAAAATCCATAGATGAACTCATTTTCTCATGCCACCACTATATTTTTATAAGTACAATTTTATAGTGTTTTTGTTATCTATATAAAGACATATACGCGTAGATTGAATTATATAAAAGATTCTTCAAACTTATTGTTCGTCATTCTGTTAATCCTTTTTTGAATGTCTCAATGCATACTTCAGATTCTCAATAAAATGATAAAGATAGTGTGAATAACGTATATAAAAGTCATTTGACGATCAACTAAATAAGGCTTTCATGTCTTCAAAAACCATTGCCAATTATCACTATCTTCCAACCCAACAACAACAATTACTACTGGAAAAACATCTACAGAAGATATAAATGTAATAAATATCAATTGGATAAAGTAATTTAACAACCAATTATAAAATATATAATTTCACAACCTTAAAAATGTAATTACACAACCGGTTAACACATAATTACACAACCAAAATAAAATCCTACATTAGACTAATTTTCGTAACATATACTTAATTATACACCGATTTTTTTGTATTTAAATATTTTTTTTGTTAATTCTTTTTACAATTATTACTATCTTTAACTATTGAAGAGAGTAAAACTTCTCAATATGTACCTGTAAAAAATATTCCGTTGATAAAGAGCATCAGACAACAAGAATGAAAACCTTGAAGATAAGCTCTATAAGCTATAAAACATTATTTAAAAAATGATTACCTTCATCGTACTAGAGTACATAGTCAGTCAGTTGTGATGTCTAGGAGTATTTAAGATCTTAAAATAACCTCTTAACAAGCCGCAATAAGCAGAATTATCTTTGTAAACTTCATTTTTAGATTTCTCCAAAGCAATTCATTACATGCGATAAGAATTATCTAAACCCCAACAGTGGATTGAACTTTTTTGGGAGTGATATCACTTCTTGATCTAATACCATCAGTTATCTAATTTGATATCAAACCGGACGTCAAATATATTTTTATTATCTGTCGAGAAACCGGGATAACACTTATAATCACCAACATACTTTTTTCATAATCATATATCCATTCGATTGATAAATTAAATCTTAAAGCCTCCATGGACATCATTTGATCTCTTTCATCAAACAATGAACACTTAATTTTTCTTTATGATTATGAATAAATTTATAAATAAATCAATGTTTAATAGGAAATTGAGATAAAACAAGACGCAGAGATGTAACACCACCTTCAAATATCTGTCATACACCTTGAATACCATGAACCCAACTTCTAGTAATAAGCTTTTTTTTCTTATGTTAAAAAAAGAACATAAAATTGATCACATGTGAACATGTAGGATTTTGTAACCCATCAACACTAACTAATTACGTAACTGAAGTGGAAATAAATGCGCAACAAAACCTGAAAAAACAAAAACTCTCAAAATCTATTTTTCCAAAATCACTCTTTTTAAATAGTTGTTAAAATATTTACATGAATGTATGAAGTAAAAGAAAAAATATAACGAAAACAATTATATAATCATAATACAAAAAAAAACCTGAGCGAAAACCACAAAAGATATTAATCAATAAAAAACTAAAATTCAACAAAAATTAAAAAATATATGAGATTATCAATAATTCATCATACCTTTATAAATCGTGTTAGAAAACGCTTAGTTTAATATAAAACTAATATAAAAATATATAATGAGACAAAACTAAGCATAAAGTACCAACAACCAACAACCAACAAAATATCTTATAAAAGTTAACTTTACCAATCCATCCCTATCCACCTCTATCACTATTGTTATTGTTTAGCCAAAAAAAACACCTTCTAAACGTCGGTCAAGAAATTTATCCCCTTTGATCTCATTGGTGGTTCAGTTGCTCAAACTGGGTTAAATTTGTTGGATCGTGTGATGGTTTGGTATGCTTACTCTTTGAATCCCGTACTTTTATATTATGGAATCCATCTATTAGAGAGTTTAGGCTATTACCATCCCCTATCTCATCTAACATATATGATCCTGATGGTCTATTTGACCCGGTCGGCTATTCCCACTTTTATGGATTCAGATATGACTTCTCAATTGACAATTACAAAATAATAACAGAATATTGGTCGAAATCTCTTGTTGGTGATTTCTTAGTTCAAGTCTTGGTCCTAACGTCTAACAAATGGAAATTTATTAGATTTCACAAAGTTGGTTATTATTTTCGCGGTCGTATTCTTTTAACGTAAATTTGCATTAGATATTGAAGATGATAAACCGAATGTAATTGTATCGTTTAATATAGAAGAGGAGATATTCATGTTGGTTGTACAACTCCCTCTGGATCGGCACAGTGAGAGTTACCAAACTTGGTTGTATGGCTTTGAAAATTCCTTTTTCTTATTCATCCGATATTACAATACTCCTAGTGGTTATTTCAAAGTGTGTGAGAAGAACACTGATGTTGTTGAGGATTTTTGGAAAAATTATACTGTGTTCCGCGTGATATGGTACAACAGGCTAAGAGCTATCAATTACATTTTACAAGAAATTACAAACTTATGTTGGCTTTTCATTTGATTCACATACGCATCTATGATCTCACAGTTATGATGTATAACGATTCCCAAGAGGTTGGTTCACCTTATATAAATGGGATAGTCCATCTAAAGACTTTGGTTTCACAAATTAAAATGTTTAAAGCATACACGAAGAGGAGAAAAACTGATCGTTATTTGTATATCTCAAGACATACTGTGATGTACTCCTTCCGTTTCATAATATTAGTCGTTTAAGGATTTTTCATCAATATTAAGGAAAGTAATAATGATTTTGAAAGAATAAAAGAAAATAAATTTGATTGGTGAAGTTAATAACTTGTGTAGAGGTTAACTATTTTATTGGTTGAAAGTAGAATATAGATAATCATTGTTGCATTGGAAAATGAGAACGACATATATTATGAAACAAAAAACTAATTCGAGAAAGACTTATATTATGAAACAGAAGGAGTATTATAGTTTGTTTCTCCAAATGCTGATTCATGTTTGATGCAATTATATAAACATATTAGACCTGTAAGAATCTTATTGCCAAATGGCCTCAGATTTTACTTTTGCCCACAGATTTTTGCATAACCAAAAACTTCACTTTTGGTCACAAATTTTACTTTTGCCACAGATGTTGCACGACTTTTTAGCCATAAATTTTGCATAACACTAAATTCTAATTATTACTAGGTGCCATTATAATTTCGTGAGAACAATTTTTTTCCACCTTTTCCACAGTATGCAGAAGCTTAACATTAGGTTCTAGATTAATATCATCATATTATTGGTTTTCCGATCATTCCCAAGTAATTAATATAAAAAAACATATTGAAGGTGGACGACTAAGTTCTAAAAAGCCCCATAGCAGTGGACTAACGAGCATTCAAAGTTTAAATTTATCTCTACTATATATAAAAAAGTCGAAAGTTGTCAATTCAAAGAGGATTATATCCTCTAAATGTGTGCAACAAAAAAGTGTTGCCAAACTTTCTAAATAATCCAAATGATTACTATCCTAAACTGGAATGTGCATGGGATTGGAAACAAAGAAACTGAATCCAGAATTAAAGCTATAAAGAGCTCAAAAAATCTGGAATTTATTGCACTTCAAAAGCCTATGGTCTGTGTTTCTAAGCTGGAATCTATATCTAAAAAGATGGGTCTCAAGGTTATACAAGAAATATAAGTAACAAGATATGAGTTATGTGGAATGGGAGGTATCTGGTGGACATCCTAGCAAATGAAGATCAGTTTCTACACCTAAGAATCAAGCATAGTTCAATTTCAAAGAATTCAATGTTATTGTCATCTATGCTAAATGTACCAGGAGCTTAAGAAGGTTGCTTTGGGACAGTTTAAAGAATCTTGTTGATGAAGAAAGGGAGTGGATTATTCTTGGGGATTTTACTAGTATTGCCTATCTTGATGAACAACTACATTGTTCTACTAATAGTTCTGCTAGTATGTATGAGTTCAATGATTTCATTCATGATTGTTTGCTAATTGATGCTGGTTTTTCAGGGAATAAGTTTACTTGGACAAATGGTAGGCAGTGGAGAAGGCTGGATAGGGTGCTATATAATGCGAAATGGCTTAATTATTTTGACAACTTTAACATCCTTCATCTGCCTAAGACATGCTCAGACAACTCTCTTCTTTTTCTCACTATCTCTTCCTCCTCAACTAAAAGGGTTTCTTCATTGAAATTTTTGAATATGTGGTGCTTACACAAAGATTTTTATAGTTTTGTTGAAGGTTGCTGGGACAATGATTCACCTAGGACTCTTATTAATAAGTTCTGGTATAAACTAAAGCTTCTAAAAGCTAATCTAAAGGTGTGGAGCAGGACAGTTTTTGGGAATGTATTTGACTCCATAAAGCTTATTGAGGAGGAAATAACTGAACTGGAAGCTAATCTAATACTCTATAATACCTCTCAAGACAAAGACCTCCTAGAAAGGGCTAAAAGCAAGCATATATTACTTCTTGAAAGAGAGGAGGCCTACTGGATTCAGAAAACTCATGCTAAGGGCTATGGATGGTGAACGGAACACTTCTTTTTTCCATAATTTTGTGAAAAAAGGCATAAAAGGTCTCAAATTTCTCGTATATGGAATGGCTCTAATTGGGAGGAGGATCCTAATACTATAGGTGAATCTGCAGTAAATCATTTTAAAACCCTAATCTCTGATCTACCAAATCATTGGTGCTCTAATGTTCTGGGTGACTACATTCCTAAGAAGGTTTTTTAGGCTGACAATGATATGTTAATGAGAATGCCAATGGAGAGTGAAATATAAAATATCATCAAAGACTTATGTTCTAATGCACCTGCTGGTCCAGATGGGTTTAATGGTCAATTCTTTATATTCTGTTGGCCCATTATCAAGACTGATTTTTGTGAGGCTATCAAGGATTTTTTCAAGGGAAAGTCCTTTCCCCAAAGGCATTTATGCAACTGTTTTGTGTCTAATTCCCAAAATCGACTCTCCTAAAGAGTGGAAGGACTTCAGACCCATAAGTTTGACTACTTACTTCAGCAGGATAGTTTCTAAATTAATCAACAATAGAATGTCTACAATCCTTCCTAGCCTTATCTCTGCTGAACAAAGGGATTTTACTAAGGGAACGAGCATACATGATAACATCATAATAGCTCAGGAACTCCATGGTGATCTAACAATAAAGACTAGAGGGGGAAACATTATGTTGAAGGTGGATATGGACAAGGTATTTGATAGATTGGATCACACTTTTCTCTTAAATGTGTTGGCTGCCTTTGGGTTCAGGTCTGATTTCATTTAAATGATTGAGAGAAACATAGACAATTGATACTTCTCTATCCAGGTCAATGGGGTTCTGAGAGGGTTCTTTAAGTCTAATAATGGTTTAAGACAGAGTGACCCAGTGTCTCCAACCCTTTTTATCCTAGCTTAGAAATACCTTCTTAAAGCCTAAAATGCCTATCTAATCAAGTGACATTAACCAGATTTAAAAGCAGAGGAAGATTAGACATACCTTATTTAAGTTTTATAGATGATATCCTGATTTTTTACAATGGATCCACTGCATCTGTCAAAAGAATATTGAAAACAATCACTCATTATGAAGAAATATCGGGTCAACTGGTTAGCAAAGACAAGTCAAGAGTTATCATATCTAAGAAAACCTCACATCAGCAAATCAGAAGACTAGAAAGGCTTTTAGACTTGAAGCATTGTCATCTCCCTTTTAAGTGTCCGGGCTGTGTGATAAGCAACAAAAGAACGGTTAGTAATTTTGAAAGTATTATAGCTAAAACAAGGAACAAAATAAGTGATTGGGATCATAATACTCTTTCATTTGGGGGTAGCTTGATCCTAATTCAATCTGTCCTAAATGCTTATCCTATTTTCACAATCCAAAACACTACCATTCCCAAAAATGTTATCAAAAGACTGGAAATTCTTTACAACAAGTTCTTTTGGAGAACTAAATCTGACAAAGATACAATTAATTGGTGTAAATGGGCTAAGCTTTGCAAGACTTATGATAATGGGGGTCTTAATGTTAGAAGAATTGAGGATATGAAGGAGGTTTTTTCCCTAAAGTTTTGGTTCAATCTGAGAAGTCAAGTATCCTTATGGCCCAAGCTAATGAAATTTATCTACTTCAACAATAAGCACCCTTTAACTGTCCCTTTACAAAATAATAGCTCTCATACTTGGAAGCGGCTATAGATTGTAAGGGACAAGTTTGAGAAGTTTATAATTTGGCAGGCTAAAACAGTTAGTATGGATCTCAAGCTTGACAAGTGATGTTGTCCTGATGATTTTCTAAGTTTTTCTAGTGGTGAAGACATACTAGATTATGTGTGTTCTTTGGTGAAGGAATATTGGACTAATGATGGATAATTGGTAAATAAGTTGGAGTATGTTTTAAATCCAATTCTAATCCAGAACATCCTAAAGGTTTCTCTAGAATCTACAAAGATTGACTTTATCTACTGGACTCTTAGTGATAATGGTATCTTTAATGCAAAAACTACATGGAATGAAGTTTGTAACTCAGGTAAGAAATCTTACCTTTATATTAAGACTTGGAATAAAGTTACTTCTCGAAATTACTCCTTCCTCCTTTGGAGAGTGCTGAAGAACTGGCTGCCTATTAACTCTATCTTGCAAATCAGATATATTCACTTAGCTTCCAAATTGCAAGAATGATGAAAATGTGAAGCACTTCTTTGTTGAATATCAAAAGTCCTGGTAAGTAATGAACTTTTTTGCTGGGAATTTTAACATTTACATTACCATAAACATATCATTCACTCATTTAGTGAGAACATGGTACTGGTCCTCCAATAAAGAAATCCATCTACAGTCTATTCTGCCATCTATAATTGTCTGGGTAATCTGGTTTGCCAGAAACAAGCTGAAGATAAAGGGTAAGAACCTAAGGTCTGATGACATGATTGAGATAATTATCTATATTCTCTATGGTCTTGATAATGCCCATTTATTGAAGAGAAGATATTGGGATCGAGATAGCAGAACTGTGCCTTTTTTCGGATGTGTGAATCATCTCAAAATGAGTCATGTTCTAGTATCTCTCAGCGGGGTTTGCCCCAAATTAGGTCGATTTAAGCTAAATATGCATGGGGCATGTACTGATTCTGGGGAATGTTTTGGTGGAGGTTTGGTAAGAAACTGTGTTGGGAAGATTGTTTTTGGTTTCAGTAGGATTTATGGTAAATTAAGCCCTATAATAGTAGAACCAAGGGCTATGATGGACGGTCGTCTAATATGTCAATCCAAGAGAATCAACATGCTTGATATTGAGACTGATTCTCTCATGCTGTGTGAGATGATTCTAACAGGTAGAACCCCTTGGTACCTTAAAGAATCTATTGACTACTGTTATAAGCTGATTTCCTCCAATATGAAGATAATTCATATTTTCAGAGAGCAAAATGATGAAGCAGATTGGCTTGCTCATTCTGCTCTTGGTTCCAATAAAAATATCGATTTTGAGGAGGGTGGAGCTCCAGTGAGACTGAGAGCTATTGGTTTTCTCAAAGAATTGGGAGTGTGTCATCTCAGAAACAACCCCAACTCTTGAGATCGAATCAAACTTGAGTAGGAAATCTTACATTTTCATCGTTGAAAGCTCCTGTGCAAGTTAAGTTTTTCTTGGCCTTCTTTTTGCTGATTTGATTCGAATATTGGGCTTTTTGTGGGGTGCATACTATTGATCAAGGGTTCTCGGCTTATGGTGTTGGTTAAGGTTTGGGAAGCTTTGTTAATGGCTGATTTTGGATTTCTGGGTTGAATCGAGGAGGAAAGGAGGAAGGCAAAAGGATTTTATGGCTTTGAATTTTGGGGATTTCCCTTCTTATGATTCGAGCTACTTGTGAGTGTGTGACTTTTCAAGTTGTAATAAATGAGTCAAAGTGTTTAATTTAAAAAAACTCTACTTTATATAATATCATCACCACTAAATTATAAAAACAAAAATTATATATTTTTTAAATTTCTTCCATTTCTTTATAAAAAACAATCCGACTTTTATTTCAATCAAGAACAACAATCGGCAAAAGGAAATAATAAGTCTTCTTCATCTATATTGATTTTTATTTCGTTTTTACGTTTTAAGTTGATTTTTGGTAGATTATAGAGCGAAGTCATTTAGGTTATGAAATTAGTTAAATCTAGGATTACAATTGAGTTTAGAATGAAATATTGGTTTGGTTGTATTTGATTTACGTTGGAATCGTATAATTTGATAGAATTGTAGGAGTTTTCATCGAAGAACATGTCGTTGAGTTTCATGACTGTTACTCGTCGCTGCCGGTGTGTGTAGATTTGACACCACCAACGTCAAGCCTTCATACTAGTGGAACTAAATTATCATGTTTAAACATGTTTGTCCTTCCAGCATGGAAAAAAATGTCCAAACAACATTATTTAGTTCCTTCAGTGCTAATGCTTGACGCTGACTGTACGGAAAAACTATTTTTGGTATTGTCTCTTTCCATTTTTTACCTAACGTTTTTTTGCAAGCAAAAATTTCTAGGTCCGAGAAATGCTCTAAAGGTCGAAAGGAGGGTGCTAGGAAAGAGACGAAAAACATACTTCAAAATGGGGGTGTACTTTTCAAGCTAGTAACGGTTCTCATACAACCAAAGCAAATCAGGTCGAGCGTTTCGAGCATATAGAGTGATCCATATAACGTAACAAGTTAGAAACAACAAGAGAACGAAGTATGGGTAACAGTAGTGGTGAAACTACTCATGGTGATGAATCACTGAATGCTGATACATGTTTTGAGGCTGACGAGCCTCAAGTTTATGCTGAAAGACGTAGCACCGATCCTGACCGGCTCACAAGTTTATTCTTGTCGAAAACAGTATCATATTACTTCTTGACTATTACCTTCACGAGGCGTACAACATAGATATTGGGAGTGTAAGTTGGACCATTTATTTATAATTATTTTGGTTTATATTGATAATTAATATTATAATAATATATCTGGTTTTATTTATTTTCATTGTTACCGTTTTAGTCAGGTATTACCGTCCATGCCAAGTACAGACCATTAGCCCAATGAGTCCTTAGAAGTTAGGAGGTTGTGAAGAATATAGCTGAGGTCACTCAATTCTGGCATATTATTAGCCACTTGACTGAGATCAACTCAAACCCACAATTGAAGAAGGCTTTTATCAAACGATCACGTAAAAATACCAATATTTTTCACTTCTCCTTCGGTGATATGAGTATCATGTTAGATAATGTGTTCGTCATTACCGGCCTCCCGGTGGTAGGGATAATAGTCAAACCCGAGGGGAGCACCACTTACTGTGAATTTTATGGCCATTAGTCTCGCTTGTTGAAGATTATGGTAAATGAGGTTCAGTCGGAATTGGAGAATCATGATGGATTGGGGTTAGGTCTTAGGGAACACTTTACAGAAGAGGCATATTTGGATTCACTCCCACGCGTATCAGTGGTAAGATAATACATGCCGCACGTGTGTGCATCATGTATATGTTCAGTTGCATAATGTTTACCATCACGAACCAGAAGTCCGTATATGCAAATTTTCTTACCTCTTTGGAGTAAATGGATCATCACGATGAGATAGCATGGGGTACTTGCGTGTTGGTATGACTATATTGGGACATGTGAGGAGTTTCAAAGTTGTCGCTTAAGAGTCTCATTGTTTTTGTAGGGTTGTTAGATTGTTGGATCTACGATCATTTCCATTGTTTTTGCCTTCAGTTTAACAGCGAGTATACCTTATCAAATCCCAAACGTGTTAGTTGGTTATCAAAAACACTCACGGGGACAAACGTTCGACCGCAAACCTACTACTACGACATTCTTGCGAGTGTCGAGGAGAAGGATTTAATTTTTGTAATGTATATATTTTTAATTTTATCAAACCCAATTTTTTTCTTATTTTGTTATGTGTTGGTTTGCAGGTGATATTCTAACTATATGCAGATATGAGAGAGAGGTTTCCGATGCATGAGGTTGTCTTATATCACAATCCTATTCAGGAGTTGAGTATGACTGAATGTTATGTGGAGGATCGAGTGATATGACAGTTCGTTTGGATTGAGGATAAACCACTAGATTCTATTGCAGCTCAACCTCTTATTAATAATGAGAACATTACCACTATCATGTTAACATTTGACATCGGGATGATTAACAGTCGCATTTGTTTGTCGTTGACTAGTTCACACGACTACTGTCAAGAAACCTCAGGATGATGACGTCTCAATACAAAGTCTACGCCGTGAAGTACGAGTGGTTTCACATCACCCGTCATATTCTTGATGACCGTGCAACGATAGAGGAGGTTATACGATAAACCATATTCGACCCCTTAACGAATTCACGGAAGAGGTAACCAATTTTACGAATTGAGTCTTGCAAATCACAAGTCCATGGCTTTTTATCATTTTAAGTATTTTGATCGTATGTTTCTTCTGTTAGGTATCACCAGTCCTTTTTCTATGTTCGTTGTTTGTGATAACTTTATTACGCTAAGTATTGGTTGTTTTTTGTATGTTGTATAACAAAATATTTATGTTTTCTGTTAGGAATGCATGTTTTATAACGAAACATGACCAACAAAGTTTTGAAACATTTACCTAGCGATGGTGTACTTGCTTTCTCAAAATCTAGCACGTGGTCGTGATATGATTTATCTCGTTTGGTGGATGATGCAGATATATTAATAGATAACTTACGTTTGGAAGTTGGATGACAAGACGATTTTAGTTTATCCAAAGCCTCCAAAAGGGAAGATATTTCTGGATGGAGTATGACAAACCATTTCTTGACACATGCTTTATGCGTGATTTGTTTTTTATTTTCATGATAACAAGTAAGAGTTTATCCATTTTTTATTTTAATTGTTCAATCGTCAGCAGATCAGTAGAACAACTATATCTAACCTCTTCTAATGATCGTGGAAATAGTCTAAAGGTACTATAAAGTGTTTACTTACAAATTCGAAGATGTTGTGCCAACAAGGTATATGTTGCGTAGTTCGTATAATACATATCCAAGGCATACCGTACACAACTTTCATTATTTAGGAAAGTTATACTTCAAAAAAAAAGTTTTAAAGCATAGTGAGAGATGTTATTTCTTAGATTTCCATACATATTGTTAAAGAATTTATGTAGGGTTAATAATACATTCGATAATTTATCCATGTTGCAATTCGACCAAAAGTATGTACCTTCAACCAAAAGGACTTGAAGTTACATTGCTCGTACTAAGGAAACACTTGAGGGTGGAATGCGTACTCTTTACGCGGTTAATGGTTTGGTTACTAAAATGCAGTGATAAACTTATCAGAGTAAGGCTCTAACCAAGTGTTGTTGTTCGATTGCTTTTGGATATTTTTTGAAGTCATGGATCATTTCCGGCCAATAGCTAGTGAATGAGATTTTCGTATTCGACAACATCATTTTAATCCACACCTTCAAAAAAACATCGAAGACTTTTTTTTATCATTGATGATGTCTTTCTTTTTCCGTCGGACGTCAATATTAGTTGCTATTTGATAGTTCTAAATATATTTAAGAGTGAATATGTTAATGAAACAAGGTTTGGAGGACTAAAGTTTTAGAGATTGAAACTAGAGAGAATTAGAAAAAGACACTTACAAAATATCTTTTTTTTAAATTATTAATCAGTCATCTTTCCTCAAGAGAGGAGGTATCCTTTTATAGTACATTGGTTGAGTTCCACACGTCTAGACAATAATTAATTATGGTCATTTTCTGAAACTTATAATTAATTACAAAGAAATCCTTTTACATTATACAATTGTCATATGTCTCTTATGAGGTTTTCTTTATACCAGAGTACTCATTTATTTTTTCGATCTCATTTAATTATATAATTCTTCCTTTATGAGAGCCCCCCAGTCCTTGTGAAAATATTAGAGCAAAGACTGTAGTTTGCCAATGCTTTGATTTATCCGATGTTACTTCTCCCATCAGACTTATGATGCTTTTGTTAATTCTTCATCGGATTTTTTCAACCTTAATTATAAAGAATTCTTCTCTTGGTTTTATCGCGCATGTTCGATAATTGCTGTAATTTCTGACGCGTATCTTCCAATATTTCTCCTATCATAACGTCATGAATCTCTGACATAACCAACAAATTGTTTTTCAACCGTGATCCTAGCTTTCGATTGGCATGGTCGACGTGTGACCTTTGATATGTCATAGAAAAAACCTGAAGCGGTGCACTCTTTTCCTAGGCATTCATTTCCTCCTACCCTCGACTCTCATAACCCCTACGAAAACACCTCTGAAAGCTCTTGGGCCTGGTGCTAGTTGAGGCCCATCATTTTCTTTAAATACCCCAGAGCTCTAATCATTCTCACTTAGAGATTTTTATGGAGAATTGTTTCTTAAACATTGCTAGAGAGAGAAGTACATCCAAGAGTTTCTAGAGAGAGAAATACATTCGAGAGTTGCTACAGAGAGAAGTGCGTTGGGTTACTTACAATTCCTCAAGGAGTTCTTCCACTATTTTTGCCATAATTTATGCGTAGAGGCTTTTCTATTTTAGAGTGGTTTTATATAAGTAAAAAATCCGACGAACAACAAGCTGCTGGATTATACGTCGAACAAGAGCCACGACCAATTTTACCACATATTATGGTAGGTGGCCTTCAACGAACAGCTTATTCGACATAATTGGTTCCTCGAATATTACTCCTCAACCCCGCATTTATACTTGTTCAATAATTATCAAGGGTAACGACAATAAAATGGGCAATAAGGAAAAATATGTTGGATTCTCGAAAGCCGATGATTCGAAGCAAAAAAAAGTCCATAAACTTACAAGAAAAGCTCATATCAAAGCCTCATCTGACATTCCGATAACTCCATCTGCTACACCGTAAACTACTCAGTGTCCTATTCCCAAAGCCCCCCTCCGAAGTTAAAAACTACAATTGTGGCTTATACAGCGAAAATATATCTCGAACCAATCAAGAAGCAGAGTCAAATGCTTCTACTATCGAGCCTGTAAACGAAAACAAGAATATTGCCAACACCGCTTAATCCAAAGTAATTAGTGTTATTAGGATATCAATGGTATCAAATTCTTGTGAAGAGGAGATAGAAATCTCAAGCTTTTGAACTTATGAGGATAGCTCTCCTCCAAAAACGAAGTCCAAATCGAAAAAAAAATCATGTTGAACTTCCCTCACACATCGACGCTCTCATTGGTAACAATATTTGAGCTGTTGAGTATAAACACATTTTAACTTTATTAAAGGTGAAGTGCAAGTATTATGATGCATTCAAGGAGGCTAAGTTGAGGGCCCGATGAGGAATCCCTACTTCTATCACCATTCGATTTTGACTGCTGGAGAGATGCATTTATCATTTCAAGATCATGAACTGATTGTTTACCCATAAATTTTGAATTTGGGCCTCAGATTTCCTCTGGATCTTTTCTTTGTCAAATATTTCGAGATGATTGACTTGTGTCCGACCCAAGCTGGGCTCAATATGTAATTTACTTTGATGACGTGTATAATGGCCTCCAAGATTTCAGGGTTAGGATTTTATCTAGAACAATTCATCGGCCTTACTGAGGTTGCGAAAAAATACCTATTTTCAATTTTACACCTTAACCTTTGCCAATAGATTCAAAATTATGTATGACTTGCTTGAAGTTGATAAGAAATGGAAGCCGCGGTTTTTCTTTATCTCTGGTCATTGGGAGACTGGATCTGACACCACAACTGATAGAACACATAGAATGTTCCTAAAATGGACGAACCGAGGTACTTCTACTTTCAATTTTTATTTCTCTTTTATCCTTTTTGTTCTCATCTAATGTTTCTTTGTTAAAAAGCAATGACAAATGTGTCCAACCCATTCTTAGATCATGTAATCAAAGCGACAAAAAAGTTCGACAAGACGAGTAATAAGGCTAATATTTCTTGGTCCAACGAATTTCATCGTCGCTTTACTCCCACCAATCTTACTAAGAGTCATCTTTAGAGGGCCAATCCATCCATACACATATCTTACAAGAACTTATGGTTCCTCTAACTCAGGACAATATGTTAAATAGATTATAGGCTCGGGGTGTACTCTGAGGTCAGATCTCAAAGCCTCTTTCTACCTTCGAAGGCTAGTGCTCAAAGCCATCACAAGAAAGACAATGGTGATGTTTTGAGAATAGATGAAGCCCCAGAGACTTCTGGACTGGTAGCCCAAGATACTAATGTTGAATTTGAGAAAACAAGTCTTGTAGGGAAGAAAGGTTTCAAAAGACCGTCTAAGAGTAACCTTCCCAAGAAGAATGCCATCAACAAATGAAAGAAGATATTCAACAGGATACAAAAAACATTCATGCCAAAAAAGAAACGTCAATAGAACATTAAGCTGCTGACCCTAACTTACCATCCCAAGAAAGAGTTATCATTGAATCAGATTCCTCTCAGCTTCCAAATGACGAGCTGACTGTTAACAAAATTAAGGTAATATTGCTCAAGAAGATAATTCTTCGACGGCTGTTTCGTTCGAAGTTGCCTCCTCATCCGAGTAATTCAAAATCTCTTCCGATAATGTATTCTCTCTTCGGATATGTAAACTTCTTTAATCTTTGGTTATCCTTGGAAGAAAAATACGATCTTTGAGAGATAAAAAGAATCATTATAAATCAGAGTTTTCAAAATTTAATTTAAAATTCAATGAGCTTGAACAAGGCCTCGTCGTACTTTAAACGAGCTGTTGATGACCTGGAAAATATCTTCAAAGAAAAGCAGGCCCTTTAAGTCTAAGTTGAGATTGATAAAAAATTGCTTTTGAAGCCTATGTTGCCAAATGTGTTACCAAAGTGGATGCGATGGACGCAAAATTTAAGTTTGGTTTAATTTTGGAAATTAATGAACTTTACCTTGATATTAAAGTTGAGCAGTTTTTAGAATTTGATTCCCGTCGAACTTCGTCCTGTAGTAATTTCTTTAAATGATGATGATGAAAGTTCTTCAGAATTTTCCGATGAAGATCCCTTCGGATATTCTTCAATATATAAAATTTTAACTGTTCCCATGTTCACTGTAGTTTGTAAATTCCTCGCTTTTCTTTGAGGTAATTCTTTGAAGCCCTCAATTTTGTTCGAGGCAATTTTACGAAGTCCTCAATTTTATTCGAGGAAATTTCGTGAATGATAATCGGATTTTACTTTTTTTTTATCTTTTTGATTCAAAATTTTGGTTTAAAGACCAAATTTTGTTGGAAGACATTTTAGGTCCAAAATTAATAGTTAAAGAAACTTTTTTCGGAAAACATTTTACGTCCAAGATTAATAGTAAAGACCAACTATTGTTAGAAGACCCTTTAGGTCTAAGATTAATAATCAAAGACCAACTTTCGTCGTAAGACCCTTTAGGTACAAAATTAATAGTTAGAGACCAATTTGTTGGAACACCCTTTAGGTCGAAAGTTAATACTTAGAGACCAACTTTCGTTGGAAGACCCTTTAGGTCTAAAATTAATAGTTAGAGACAACTTTCCTTGGAATACCCTTAAGGTCCAAAATTAATAGAATTTATAAGATAGCAAAATAATTTTATATATATGGATCGGATAATACAAAAGTTCATTAAAACCTTCTTGCACCACCGTGGTAGGAAAGAGTATGCCACCGATATTTTACATGTTTCAACATTTAATCTTTTATATTCATTTTAGATACAATTTAATATGCTCAATATATCATGAGTGGCGGAGATTTCTTACTTCTTTATCCTTGATTCAATATGTTCCCGATTTTATTTTTTTCTAGTTTCACATATATACCTTCCCAATTAAGTCCTAACTTTTTGAGGAGTTTTTATTTCGTGTGAAGAAATATCTTTCTTAAAATATGATCTCCAATCTTGAACTCTCTTCTTTTAACTTCTGAATCATACATACTTCTCATCAACATTTGGTAGTGTAATGCATTAACTATGCCCGTCTTCTTATTTCTTCAATCAAATCCAATTCAATTCGCCTTTCTTCATCATTAGTGTCCTTGGAATACTCAGTAACACGATACAAAGGAAAAATAGCTTCAGAAGGCACTACCGCTCCAATCGCATATAATAATGCAAATAAGGGTTCTAAAGTTGCAGTTCTAGAAGTAATTTGATATGCCCAAAGGACTTATTGTAGATAATCTCGCCATTTTCCGGATTTCCCTTCCAAATTCTTCTATAAGCATCGAGGATTGTTCGGTTGGTAACCTCAACTTGACCATTCACATGAGGATGGAAATGAGTCGGAAACACTATTGTATCTATCGAGAAGAGCAAAAAGCATTCATGTCTTTATTATCAAATTGTGGTCCATTATCCATAGTAATCCGCCTCGGAACCCCAAAACAACAGCATATATTTGAGACTTAATTACATATTTGGCTCTTGTTCCAGTTAATGGTTTGGCTATTACCCACTTCGAAAAATAATCTATTGCCACAATTATCGTCTTTCGTTCTCTAGATGCCATTATCAATGGTTCGTCGAGGTCGATACCCCATTAGTCAAATGGTAAAGCTTCGGATGTAGATTCAAAAGGGACCCCTGGTGTACGAATTATATTAACAAACTTTTGGCATGTATCACGTCTTTTAACCATATCTTTGGCATCAAACAATATCGTAAGCCAATAATATCCTTCAAAAAATACTCTTTGTATCAACGTTTTATACCCACGGTGCACATACACTTCTCCATCGTGCAACTCTGATAATATCATCTATGACTCATATTTTCCCAAGCATCGAAGTTAAAGTCTGCTAAAATATTTTTTGTATAAGATTCCTCAACATAACCATGAGATTTTGAATGTATCTTTTTAGACATCAATTTATCAACTAGCAACACTTGTTAACTATAAATTCTCTGATATCAAACCTTCAATTATTTTTTTCTCTTGTTGAAATTATGAAAGCTTCACCGGTCCTCTCAATCTGTTATGAACCTCTTATAATTGAAGGGTTTTCTTGTGTGATGATCCATGGATACCCATCAGAATATGCAATGATAGCCAACGAATCTGGTACTGAATTATCAGCCATATGGACATGTTCGTACTGTCAAACCATTTAGCGCTTTCAGATATTTGACAAGATGACTCATTTTGATGTTTTTTTTTAATTTTCATTTTTTATATTTTAAATATATTTAATTAAAATATTTGACCAGATCCAATCGCTTTGAAATTGGACTAAGTTTTATTTTATTTCATGAGGAACAATCAGTACTTTTGGCGTAGGGTTTCGAGCACTTCTATAAAAGACTCTCAACCTTTTATTTTTTCCGTCAAACTTTTTGGAATATAATATGAGTTTTTCTATAAGTCTCTTGTACTCTAACATATGGTTATGGTTTATGTTTCAATGTTTCGTGCTCTTCTTTTTATGTATGCAGTCGTCTGTTATCGCCGCTACCATATGGGCAAGCATTAAACCTGCCAAAGCTGCTTCGTATTCTGCCTCATTATTTGATGCTTGGAATATGAAGCATATAGCTTGATACATTGCCAATACATGTGCAAATATTAATTGGACACCACCCCCTCAACCCGAAACGCCTTGATCTCCCACAGCTCATTGCGTTTGATCCCCCATCAGTACGAACGGTCCATTCTTCCTCTAATGCTTTCTCATCAGACTATATATCACGTTCTTCAGAGTGAAATTCAACCAAGAAGTCTGCCAAAGCTTGAGCTTTAATTGCTGTTTTGGGTTCAAAATCTATGTCAAAATCACCTAGCTCCACATACCACTTGGTCATTCTTCCAGAAACATGTCTTTGCAACATACTTTTTAAAAGAAAAAAAATTCTGATTACAATAGTATGAGCTTGGAAATAAGGTCTTATTTTCCGAACAGCAGTAACCAAAGCTAATACCAATTTCTCTAACTTCAAATATCTTTTCTCAGCATCCTAACGCTCTTACTAATGTAATACACTGGTTGAGGGCAATCATCCAATTCTCGGATTAACACAACACTAATAATATAATCCGTCACGACTAAATACACAAACAATTTGTCTCTCGGATAAGGCTTCGATAGAATTTCACGGAAATAAAAGATATTCTTTAATCTGCTCAACAACTTTTGTACGCTCTTTGATCAAATTAAAATACGCTCTTTGATCAAATTAAAATGACTTGCTTGCCTCAACACTGAGGAACACATTTATTAAGAACAAATTAAAATGACTTGCTTGTCTCAACACTGAGGAACACATTTATCCGAAAACCGGTCATTTTAAAATTTAGCGAAAAAAGACAAAAAGGCGTACACACTCCTAATTCTCCCATATGAGAACAACAGATGCAAGCATCAAAACAAGCGGTCGAAAAAGACGACAAGACCGGGGAACAACAGCCAAAATGTGATGTAGAGAAGCGCATCCAGAGAGGCGACTGCACTATAAACTTAACAATGGTCGGAGACTTGGAGCCCCTAGAGAGAGGCGACCTTTAGAAGTTTGGAGAGAGACGCCGCAAAAAGTTTTCTCCTTTGCAGTTTTAGTTCTCCAATTTATAGTCCTAGTTTATCCTTTCCTTTTCCTATCAATGTTCACGTAGATGTTAAAATAGTATTGTATGATCTACCACATACCAACTCTGTATTTACCCACATGAATATAACACTTTCTGAAACATTAAAATTAGTTTAATACAAAAGAATATACAAATCCAAACATGGTAGAGCAACCGTTGTTTTAGCCAGAAAAATACCTTCTGAAAGTTGACTTTACCAACCCATCCCCCGTCGATCTCTATCTCTAATACTATTCTTATTTTCTTGCATAATTTAAACAGACAAGTTCTGACTAGAAGCTGGTTTAACCAAGTAGGTTAGATGGAAAGAAAGAACACCTTCTAAAAAGTTGACTTTCCTCTTCAAGCTCTATCATTATTGTTATTTTCTTGTTGGATTATAGCTTTTTGGGTTCTTTGTGTTTAGTTTGATATCTTGGATTATTGCAGGCTCCACTCTCTACAATGGAGATGCCGGAGCTGCTTGATGAAAATATATTTGATATACTCTCAAGGCTGCCTGTGAAGTCTCTAATACGCTTCAAATGCGTATCCAAGCCATGGTGTTCACTCATCTCCGACCCCCAATTTATCAAAGCTCACTTTCCTCGACTAGACCAAATGAGTAGTAAGATGCTTGTGACTAACCAACGTGAGGTCTGGATCCTGGATGATAAAGATAGCGAAAACTCAATGGTGAAGCTTAGCTATCCAGTTGTGATTCAATCATGGGACTCGGTTGTATTTGTAGGATCTTGTGATGGTTTGGTATGTTTACTCCTTGAGTCCTATACTTTTATTGTATGGAATCCATCTACCACCGAGTGTTTAGGCAATTACCACCCCCTATCTCATCTGACGTATATGACCAATTTGAATCCGACGATTATTCCAACTTTTATGGATTTGGATATGACTCGTCTATCGACGATTACAAAATTATAATAGGATTTTGGTCCAAATCTTCTGTTGGTGACGTGTAGCTCAAGTCTTGGCCCTTAAGTCTAACGAATGGAAATTTGATAGATTTCACAAAGTTGGGTATCACACTGAAGGCTCTAGTATTCTTTTGAATGGAAATTTGTATTGGATCTCCGAAGATGGTAAACCAAAGCCAAAGGTAGTTTTGACGTTTAATATAAAAGAGGAGAAATTCATGGAGGTTGTACGATTCTCTATGGACGGGCACGCTGAGAGCCACCCAATGGGGTTGTATGCCTTTGAAAATTCCCTTCTCCTACTCAGCACATGTAGAATTGCTGATAGTGCCTATTTTGAAGTGTGGGAGAAGAACATGGATGGCTTTGAGGATTCTTGGAAAAAATTATACTGTGGTCCATTTGGTATCTTACAGCTGCGTTTTACTTATCAGCTACATTTTACAAGAAATTACAAGCTTTTGTTGGTTTATCATTTGACTAGCATACGCATCTATGATCTCGATGCTATGACTCGTAAGGATTCCCCAGGGATTGGTTCACATATTTTTGATGGGATAGTCTATCTAGAGACTTTGGTTTCACCCAACTAAAATGTTTCAAGCAGACAGGAATAGGAGAGAAACTGTTCCTTATTTGTATTTCCCAAAGCATACTATGTTGTATTATATAAACATATTAGACCTGTAAGAATCCCATAGCCAAATGGCCACAGATTTGGCATAGCCAAAACCTTCACTTTTGGCCACAGATTTTGTACGCTAAGTTCTAATTATACTAGGTGTCATTTTCATTTCCTGTGAACTAAAGGAGGTCATAAGTTGTTCTTAAATCGATGTTGAATTGTTAATGTAAAGTACACATATGCCATGTGTATAGTTTATTCAGGTCGAACTAGTTAATCTGCCTATTCGCAAAGTCTTTTAAAATCTCAGCCTCAAGTGAGATAACAAACAGCTTCCTCTGTTCGATCCTAAGGCACCTTTTCATCAATCAAGTAACATAATTTTATACATCTGAGTTCTTGAAAGAAATGTCATCCGGTTGTATGTTTGTGAGTTCAAAGAGATCTTTGAGTAAACTAAGGTATTGGCGTACATAAACATGAGCATCTGCTCATTTTTTGGCGTACATAATAAAATAATTGAGGTCGATTAATAAATGTATTTATCAGAAAATGTATTGTTCTAGCATTGACTCAAGAGGCTAGGTTGTTACAAGTAGTTAATGGTTTGATCAAGTTTTTTCCAGCTTTTCCACAGTATGGTGAAGCTTGACATTTTGACATTAGACTTTAGATTAATAACATCATATTAGTGGCCTCGAATTGGGAAAATCACTAATATTATAGTTTCCCAAGTAACTTTTTTTGTGTTAAAATAAATGTATTAAAAGTGAAAGGGAAGATTACAATTATTACCGGACATTCTCCGGCTATAGTGTACTTACATGAACCCAAAGGAAATATTTTTTTATGAATTGTTTCACAAAAGTGGGAGTAGGGTACAATTTTAGTGCCCATGAGTGTAACATCCCGCAGACAAATAGCAGCAACATGACCTGCGAGGCAAAACATATCCAAATTAAAATATGTTAGTATGGTGATGAAAAATCAAAGCGAAAAAATATTTATATCGTGAAATTTGTAAAAAATGTCGTAAAGGATGTGATGACAGATGACCAACTCGAGCGAGATTGATTTAATGAAGATCCGTATGTTCCTTTTCAAGCACAAGTGATAAACCACCGCATAAAAAGAAACACACCAAATGCTCCCAAAGTTCGTAGATTGGGGATCCAAGAGCTAGCAGTATGAAACTAGCTGGCCTAGTCACAAGCAGAATACGAAAAGTTGAGTTTCATTGCGTATCCCTCCCACAAGAAAATAATAAATGGATTCTTGGGAAAGATTACGAGAACACAGTCCGAGACCGTGTTGTAATCCCAGACGATGAGCTTGTCATACGTGGTAAGTTTTCAATAGATGACAAGGGACCTTAATTCGTGAGGGCATAATATGGTGATATATGCTTCTTATCATGATTAAGAGTCCAGACTCGACATCTTCACAACCCGATGGGGGGAGAGGAGGAGCAAATTTATAGTGTTAGCAATTTTGAGCAAGTGAGCTTAATGACACGGCCTGCTCGGATCTGGCTAGATCAGTCCTACGAGCCGTTGTGATTATTTATGACATTTGATTATTCTCTAAATCTTTCGTCGACTGTTACGGTCCTAGTATTATTTACGAGACAATGTTGTTTTTGTGCATTCTAGCATATCAAATAATACTAGGACCGTAACAGTCGACGAAAGATTTTGAGAATAATCAAATGTCGTATAAGAGAGATGTGGAAAGTATGTTGTCAACGTGAATACTGTTGAAGTGACTAATTCCTGGAAATTAAGGGGCGAGAACAAAGAAATTGTTGAAGTTTCTACTTTTTTCTAATATAAACACGCTTGGGCTTGAAGCTTTGTAGAGTTTGGAGGCAAGTGGCTTAAGATTAAGAATCTGTTTATACCCCAATCTATTAGATGAGTCAAGATGAATAGTCATATGTTTTTATCTTTAACATTTTCGGTTAAAATCCAGTTACCCCGGATTGAGGAGGGGTTGTCGCTCAAAATTGACCGAAAATTCTTGAAGGAAACTGTCCGATTCCATACCCTGAGGTCAAGAATCCCAAGGCCACCCTTAAATAAGGGCAATGTAGCCTTAGACCTGGCGATTTTAGAACCGGTGATTTCAAGATCAAAACCCGACCAAAAGAATTTACATAATAGTTGAGAGAGTTCTTTTACAGTACGGACCATGAGAATGAAAACTGAAAACTAATAGATTTGTCTAGCAAAATGACGAATTTAATGAGGTGGAGCCTACCATCGTAGAAGAGGTGTTTGAAGGTCCAAAAATTAATCATACTAGTAATTTTATTGAAGCGAGGCTTATAATCCCTATAAATCATGCGCGAAATGATGAGGGGAACGCCAAGGTATTTGACCAGGAGAGTATCATTCTCAAACCCAAGTGAGGAGGTGATAGAGTGGCGAGTGAGGTTAGTGACTCATGACAGAAAGATTTGACTATTTTTTGGGTTAAGATGGAGGCCCGAGAGATTCACAAATTACTCGAGGCCCATCTTGAAGAATTGAATGGATTCGATGTTAGCTTGACATAAAATCATAAGATCATTCACAAAACAGAAATTAACGGTCTTAAGCTTTTGGAATTTCCAGTAGAAGCCAAATGTAGATTGGAGGTTTTTTTCTTTGAGAATTCCTGTAAGAAATTCCATATTTAACATGAAAAAAAGAAGAAGAGAGAAGATCCCCTTAACGAAGGTCCCTCTTACTACGAAAGTAAAGGTAGTCCGGAGGCTTTTTTTCCTTTGAGAATGCCAGTAAGAACTTTCATAATCAACATGAAGAGAATGAGAAAAAATGTCCATTTGACGAAGGTCTCTTTTAGAACAGAAGGAGTTAAAAAACCTCCTATTAGTGTTAATCGAGTAAGAATGGATGAACATTCATTGGATGATCTAACCGATCATCTTGGTAGAGAAATTCTTGAAGTAAAGAACATCAAATAGTAATTGCCAACAAACAATATCAAAGGTTTTCATGAGGTCGATCTTTTGAGTTTCTCTAGCACCTTTCATGTTGGTGCGGTAACCATGAAGCAACTTTTGGAAAAGGAGAATGTTATTAGATTGCTTCAACTCGAGATAAAATCTGATTGCATATGGTCAATGAGAGAGGGGAGTAAGTCTTTGATCCTATTGGTGATGATTTTGGAAACGATCTTGTAAATAACATTGCAACAAGCAATGGGTTTGAAGTTGGAAGGAGAAAAAAGTTTTTCTGACTTGAAGATAAGTGAAATTAGAGTCTTGTTCGAATCTGGATGCATGTGAGGGTGGCGAAAGAAATGATGTACTACCTTGCATAGATCTGGGCTAAAAATCGACCATGAGGTTTTGAAGAAGCTTACGCTGAATTCGTCAAGACCAGGTGCTTTTTTCTTGTCAATACTGAAAAAGGAACTCTTTATCTCATTATCAATGATGAGGAAAATCATAATCAGTTTATCAAAGTTCGTAAGTCGATTCACGATTAAACTCCTAACTCAATAAATACCATGGTAGGTGAGGGCTTATGACCCCCATAAGGTTTCTGAAATAGTTAACAAATATGTCACCAACAAGTTTTGGGTTCTTAACAATATTGCCGTCAAGTTCAGAGGCGCAAATAGTTTTGTTCATTAAGGTTATGGTTTTGATGTTATTGGGGAAGAATGCAGTTTGTTTTAGTAATTTTTATTTTATATTTTTTAGCTACATTTTGTTTACTTAGTTTGATTTTTTTTTATGTTTAGTATTATAGGGCAAGGATGTTACAGATGGATGCGCTGAAGATTTCAGTAATGACTACACTCATGTTTTTTTCACAACCAAATATTATACGCAATACAGATTGGTTGAGTGGGTTAAGAAGATCGGGATACAAAACGGTTTGGTTATCAACATAAAACGCCATGATAAGATAAATAGTAGAAATAACCCTCAAATATTCTTTTAATGGGAGAGATCAGCATGGTATATTCTAGGCGGTACCCAAAAAATCTCTGAACAAAAAGTCGACGGGAACCAAAAAATATGGTTGTCACTTTGAGCTTAGATATACCATGGTAACTTTGGATTAATATTTGTTAGAAATGATATTCAACATTCACAATCATCCGAATTTTAAACACTTAGATTGTCATTCATATGTAGGATGTTTGAATACATAAGAGTTGGAATTCATAGAACGTTGGCCTTCACGGGGACTTGCCCTCGAGAAATTTTGAACAGAGTAAAAATGTTGAATGGAGATAATGTTTCGTCCATGCATACTATATACAGCGCTCGATATAAAAATCAGATGTCGGAGTACTTCGTTCGGTCACAGTTGCAATACTTGTTAAGAGAGTTAAAAAAAACATAATTATTTTAAATGACATAAATCTAGCGAAGATGAATGTTGTATTATTACTCATATTTTCTTTGTGCATCCAGTTAGAGTGGATCTATTAAAAATATTTCCAATAGTATTAATAATGGATATTACTTACAAGATATTAAGGTATTTGATGACGTTGCTTGATATTATAGGTGTAACATATATTGATTTGACTTACTGTGTTGCTTTTGCGGTTATGTTAGATTGTTTAAAATCGTTGATTGTATCTCACAACATTGAAGAACCATCGGCGGTTTTCACGGATAGAGACTTAACGTTGATGAATGCTCTAGAAATATTATCCTGAAATCAACGCACATGGTATATCCTGCGCCCCCGTACATGTAATATATCATACATAATAATTCGTTGAAAAAACCATTTGTTAGTCTCATCAGACCTCGTTAAATTCACATGTTTGAAAACTTTGTGTAAATGAGATTCTTCAAACACACTTCATTCCAAATCAAAATGTTTGATAGATTTCAGAGAAAAGTTAGCCAGAATTTTTATATAGAGACATGAATCGTAAATTTGGCTGGTACATTTTAACGGGATCTGTTTTACGGGTACATTTAAATGGGACATATTTTTTGGTGGGTTAAATTTCATCTCCGTCCAGAAAAAAGCACCATAGATGCAACCATTATACACCTATAGTGCGCAGTGGGTCGCACCATCAGAGCAACGTCTGTATACTAATGGTCTAATGCAACACCATCAATGCATTAGATCATTGGTGCAGACTAGTTGCACAGATGATGCGATAATGCGCCACCGGTCCCAAGGACGTGAACAAATAGTACATCCCACCGATGGCGCAGACCGTATACACCATCAGTACTGAGTAGTAGAACCTATGGTGCATTTTTCTTGGTAACATTTATTAATTTTTTACAAAAAAAATATATGTTAAAATTATTATTTTTACTAACAATTTGTTGGTTTATTTTATGTATGAATTCAAAACCTAATTTTGTTTTGTAACAATTGAATGCATTGTGAGTTGATATATATTTTTATGTCGTTTATTTTTTTAATGTTTGACTAATTTTAAATATTATGTAAATATTATTCGATTAACCATAAGTAAACATAAACATAATATGCAAATAGATAACCAAAATATATATGGTTCAATACATAACATAATGAAATCACGACCATATTCAACCAAGCGAAACCAAAATAGGTCATATAAAAATAACAATGATCCACAAATAACAGAGCTACAACACTTTTTTCTTGAAGATCTTTGAACCATCCAAGTCATCTCTCGTCTAGATGATGTTGAGCGTACGAACAATCTCAAGGAGTCTGTCATCGTCGGACTGCACATGTGGGGTGATGATATACCATACAAAGTGAGCAATATAATCAACATAACTAGTCTTCATCGACCTCCTATATGTAAAAATCGTAACTGTCAAACGATTGTTGAAAAACAAGTGGTGACGCCAATAATTTTAAATTGCATGCCAAAGATAATGAGACAAATCTCCCTTCTTATACAAAACCTTTTGTAACATAAGATCTGATGGTGCATCATGCATTCGTTCGACGACTTTGTCAGGTATATATCCTTCTCCTGTGCTCATCATTCAGATTGAGTAATCAAGTAGACGGATATCCCGTATGGGAAACTAATCTCTCATGTGCTCGTACGGCTCGAAGATGACATGCAAAACAAAACAGTACAATATGTTATACAAATAATTAAGTTAAGTTAAACATGCAAAACATTGTTACATATATATTAGGTATAATATCGGTTTGCTTACATCTTTATTCTTTAAATCTGCAAGAAGGGCGCGTACGTTGTAACTGATCGCATGTTTAAACCCATCATTCTCCTCGGAAACAAACTAGCAATTTTTGGGCTCCACACGACATAAGTTTGGTTTTGTGGAGATTTTAAAGCTAAAAATAATGGCATATCAAACAATCTAACATGGACACGCAACTGTGCAGGTCATGCTTTGAATATTTTGAAATATCCCCATAGCACGATAACGGAAATCCAACGTACTAGTCCCCTTAAAATATATCCAACAACCCAAAATCTATGTTCTCCAAACCGTAGAGATAGTCAACCTTCACACTTTTCTGACTAATATCCGTGAATATAGTGCACCCGAATAGAAATATAAGGTATACGCGTGATACCTAGCGGATAGTCTCCTGGTTGGTCAAGTGAAGGAATCATTCCCCGTTAAATATTTCGCGAAGACATTTCAAATTAAACCCTACCACCCTCGTGTGTACTCCAACTCGGTACGGACCTCGTCAACTGTGAGACCCAACAACCCTGCACAAATTATATATGTCTCATCTCTCGTGGCTTTAACCGCATCAAGAGTTCTTCTAACAATAAGAAGGCCTGTAATGATATTTACGTTATCTAAAATGAGTGACATCTCCCCAAATTTGAACTAAAATATGTTGGTCTCTTGGTGCCGACGCTCAAAAAATACCTCATCCAACACTCAATGAGTGTAATACTTAGGAAGGTGAGCTATGAGAAGTCCAAATACAGTACGAGCGAGATGACTAGCTACCTCGGGTTATGTTGTCAAGTCCCACATGCGAAGGACATTATAATGTGTCTGTATACCGAGAGAACTACGTGATTGTAAACAAACATATTAAGTAATAAAACAATACTTAATAAACAAAATAGAAATTAGTTAAAATTTAAATTTAATAATGCAAACGAATTCATTTTCTCCTTTCTCTGAGCCGCGACCTCCTCCTCCTCTTCTAGTAACTCATAATCTACATCACCAAAGTCGGGGCTACCGTTAGCCACATCTGAGTGTGGTGCACGATGTGTTGGTGGTGATCGATGAGATGATGGCGGTAAACGATTCGCTAGTGGTGGTGAATGGTAACCTGAAGGTGGTGGTAATGGTGGTGCAACCTGTCTAGATGATCCACCCGTCACAAGATCAACTTCTTTCCCTATATTTTTTGCATTCCTTAAACCTTTATAGATGTGATACAATGATAATTCAGTGTGCTAATCCGCTTCCTTTTTTATGTTTGTTTGTCCACGCTTTCCGCCGCTAAGTTTGGATTTTTCCGCTTCAACGGACTTGAGGAAGGAAATATTTTTCTCATGGAGCTCAACTCTAGAATATGGTAAGTGGTCCCTCGGCGTCATCATCGGTGCCACTCATCTTCTTAACAATTCCGACGAGAAAGATGAACAATATCTATTAAATTTCTAACCCTATCTACCCCAGAACGTCCTAAATTTATTTATGGGGCATTTTTATCTAAAAAAAGAATGAACTTATACAATTTTTTGGTGAACTTATAATTGGATGGAGTTAGACCCCATTTTGATGAATTTAGCTTATCCGTTGTTGAAAATACTAATTAATTAAATCAAGTGCTCGGAATCTCCAGAAAATGAATCCATAATCGAAAAAACAAACTAAAAAGATAGAATTGTGTTTATTCAAAACACAAAATTTATAAAAGAGATCGGATACTCATGACATGGAACATGTTTCTATACGGAAATCTAAGTCCGAGTCCAAATTTAAAAGTTAAAAATAGTTGTAATGATGTGTTAACATGCACATGTTCTACGTAGCATCTCAGAGAAATAGCCGTCAGGAAGCGGCTAGAGTTTTGTGTTTATTAGAGAATCGTTTTTTTATTATAATGCAAACCCAAGTAAGGCTCTCAATATATAGAGAACTTAGAGGCCTATGCAAGGAAACTTAATACACTAAATATTCTATCACATTATAATATCAAAACATGCTAATCTTAGTAATACACTTCCCTCCATCACCTTCATAGTCACTCTCTTCGTTTCTTGTGCACTGAATATTCTAACACTCCCCCTCAAGTTGTGTAGTGGGATCACCAATACCCAACTTGGATAAAACTGATTCGAATGTTCTTGCAGCAACCGCTTTTGTCAGGATGTCTGCCAGTTGGTCTTCGGATCTAACAAATGGAAGTTCGACTGTCCCATTATAAAATCTTTTCTTTTATGAAGTGCCTATCTATTTCAACGTGCTTTGTTCTATCGTGCTGTACCGGGTTTCTGAAATCTTAATCACAGCTTTATTATCGCACATTAACTGAGTTGGACCCTTCAGGGGGAATCCGATTTCTTTCATTATCTTCTTTAACCAAAGTATCTCAGTAATCCCCTTAACGATTCCTCTAAATTCTGATTCAGCACTTGACAGTGAAACTACTTTCTGTTTCTTACTCCTCCAAGTCACCAAGTTACCTCCAAGAAGATCAAAGTAGCCAGCAGTTGATCGCTTGTCGTTAGGAATCCCTCCCCAAACAGCACCTGTGAATACTTCAACATCAAGGTGTCCACTTTTCTTAAAAATTATGCCTCTTCATGGTGTGCTTTTGAGATATCGAATAATCCTCACTACTGCCTCCATATGGTGTTCCTGAGGATGATGCATGAACTGACTAACTACTCCCACCGCGTATGCAATGTCGGGTCGAGTGTGAGCCAGGTAAATCAATTTTCCCACCAACCCTTGGTACCTTTCTTTACTCGCTGGTCTGGCTCCTTCAATTATCTTTAGTTTCTGATTCACAACCATAAGAGTGTCATTTGGTTTGCAATCCACCATGCCAACTTCAGCTAATAAATCCAATATATATTTCCGCTGGGAGATATAAATCCCTCCTCTTGACCTAAGAACCTCGATTCCTAGGAAATACTTCAATCCTCCAAGGTCTTTCATTTCGAACTCCTTGAAGAGGTTTTTCCTAAGAGAGCTAATTTCTTCTTCGTCATTCCCCGTTATAATCATATCGTCGACATATATTATAAGACAAGTGACTAATTCTCCTCTTTTTTGTAAAACAAGGTATGATCCCCATTACTCTGATTGTAGCTATACTGCTTCATTGCCATTGTAAACCTCCCAATCCAAGCACGAGGAGACTGTTTGATCCCATATAATGCCTTTTTTAGTTTACATACCTCATTTTCTTGAAAACCATTAGAGAACCCTGGTGGGGGTTCCATATATACCTCTTCTTCCAAGTATCCATATAAGAAAGCATTCTTCACATCAAATTGATGAAGAGGCCAATATTTATTCGCGGTTATTGAAAGTAAAACTCTGATAGTCTCAATCTTTGCAACCGGAGAGAACGTTTCAGAGTAGTCTATACCATATGTTTGTGTATATCCTTTGGCAACCAATATTGCCTTGTGTCGCTCAATGATGCCATCATATTTATATTTTATATTAAACACCCATCTACACCTGACTGCTTTCTTCCCTTGTGGTAACACACAGTTCTCCCATGTACCATTCCTTTTTAGAGCTTCCATTTCGGTATTCATTACCGCATGTCATTCAGTAATCATTTTTGCTTCTTGAGCTGTTTTAAGGATTTGTTCAGAGAGAATAGTAGCTGAAAACACATTTGGAATCTTCGTCATTCCTTTCCTGTCCGTTTTTACCGGATATGTAGAAGCACGAGGAACGTGTTCCGGTGAATACCGGTCAGGAGGAACCCCTCTATTTTTTCTTGGGGGAAGAACCAGAGTTTGAGTTTCAACAAATGAACTTCCTGTAATGTCATGATCAGTAGCATTTTGTGAGTTATGACATTGTAAATTGTTTACCTCTTGATGGACATTTTCTTTGGCTGAAACACTGGTAGTATCCATGGCATTTGTTTCTTGTTGGACATTCTCTTCGGGAGAATCATTGGTGGTAAGAACTGCCTCGTCAGTCTCCTTTATGTTGGAAGAGGCGTGTTCGGTGGCGATATCTACCGACTCTGTCGGCACATCCTCAAAGTAACTTTCATATAGCAACCAGTCGAGTGATTCACTTACTTTCTCCCCCTGAGCACGAGATTGGTGGTCAAAAAATAATTGGATTCTAAGAAGTCACGGTCCATGGTGACATGGATTCGACAAGTAACCGGATTGTAACACCGATATCCCATTTGATGAACACCGTTTCCAAGGAATACACACTTTTCAGCACAAGGATTAAGTTTGTTTCGACTAGTTTTAGGGATATGAACAAACACCGAACAACCAAAGACACGAGGTGGTAAGGTCATAACAGATGGAATTGTAACTTGGGTGGCAAGCACTTGTAATGGATTTTTATTTCCTAGAAATCGGGTTGGTAGACGATTTGCAAGATACGTAGCTGTAGCAAGAGCTTCTGGCCAAAGAGAATGAGGAACTCTAGATTCAATCATAATAGCACGAGTTTTTTCAAGTAAAGTACGATTTTTTTGTTCTGAAGTACCGTTTTGTTGAGGTGTGTTTGGACAAGTTGTTTGATGGATAAGACCATTTGTTTTGAAAAAATTATGCATTGTTTGGTTGACAAACACTGTTCCATTATCAGAACGGAGAATCTGTATTTTTTTAAATTGGGTCAAAATCATTTTGTAAAAACAAACAAATATTTCTGGTACATCCGATTTATGTTTCATAAAGTATATCCAAGTCATTCTTGAGAAATCATCCACAAATAAAACAAAGTATCTGATTTGATTGTTAGTGGAATTTGGTGTTGGACCCCAAACATCAGAATGGATTAGCGAAAAAGTATAATCAACTCTAGTATTACTTTGATTAAATGAGACCCAAAGATTTTTTGCAAGAATGCAGGTTTCACATTTCTCATGAATGGAATTATTTAAAAAAAAGACTAGGAAAAAAACTCTTAAGATAGCTAAAAGAAGGATGACCAAGTCGTCGGTGCCATAACCAAAGTTGCCTTTCGGTTGTTCCGTGAGCAAGCATGGCATGTCCCTTATGAACTACCTCATCAAAATAATAGAGACCTCCTTGTTCAGTACCACGCCCAATGATCTCCTTCGTACGAATGTCCTGTTAAATGCAAAAGAATGGATACATAAGAACCACACAGTTGAGTTGTTTTGTCACTTGACTAACAGATAATAACTTTAAGGATTGTGAAGGAATGTAGAGGCAATTTTTAATTTCCATTTTTCCGAAAAAATAATTGAACCTCCCCCTTTGACTTCACAAATTTCTCCACTAGCAGTCTCAATATGAGATTTCTTTGGAGATGACATGTCACCAAAGTCTTTAGGATCATAAGACATGGTGTCCGTAGCCCCGCAATCAAAGATCCAATTCATTGATTTCTCAAACCATTTACCTCCAAGTTTTTCATAGGAGTTCGCCGCCATTCCTCCAAAACCAGTACCACTTCCTTGCTCATTTTTAGTCGGATCTTCACCGTCACTTGTAGACGAAGCCCGTTTGACATTAGATCTGAAACACTGGTTATTTTTCTCCTTATGACCGTCCTCCCACCATTCTGGATAGCCAACCAGCTGGAAATATGTCTCTTTAGTGTGTTTCTTCATCCCACAATGAGTGCAATACAACTTGGATTTATATTCTTTCTCTTTGGATCAGAATTTAAACCTTTGTGCAGAGTCTTTAGCAGCCAAACCCATTCCAATTTCAATCGAGTCACTATCAGAAGAACTTGATTTTAGTATATTAAGCATGGCCACTTCCCTTCGTATTGTAGCATATGCTGTTTCCACGGAAGGAAGAGAATCCTTTTTCAGGATATCTCTCTTGACTGGGTCCAGCTTGTCATTAATCGCCATTAGCAATTGATAGAGTCTTTGTTCTTGAGTCTTCTTATTTTAGATCTGAATGTCTTTTGGGTCTTTCATAGGGTTCAGATCTCGTCTATCTATAGACATCCAGATGTTCTGCAGTTTGTTCCACAAGTCTTCTAGTGTATCGGACCCTTGCCTTAATGAATTAGCCCTCTTATGAAGGTCAAACACATGTAACGAATCTGTACCAGAACTGTATGTGGTGGCTAACCCATCCCAAAGGGCTTTTGCAGTGGGATATTGCGAGACATTATTCACCAAGATGGATTCAAGATTCTGGATAATCCATGTGAAAACACATTGATCATCTTGTTCCCACCTTGCATATGTTTTGTCAGTTTTGGATGGAGGTGTCGGCTCCCCTGTAATGTGAGAACCTCTCCCCCTTCCCCCAATTGCTTTCTTCATCAGGTTTGCCCATAGGGCATAGTTGTCACCACCGAGTTTAATCCCTATGGATAAATTCTCGGGGTTAGTTGTTTGTTGTTGTGTTCCGAGACCATTTCTCAGAATGGCAGCAATCTGCATTGTTAATTCATCAGGGATTTGACTGACCACGACTTCATTGCCAGCCATCTTTGTTGAGGATGTTCAGAATTCCCAGAATCACGCGTGCTCTGATACCATGTTAACATGCACATGTTCTACGTAGCATCTCAGAGAAATAGCTGCCAGGAAGCGGCTAGGGTTTTGTGTTTATTAGAGAATTTTTTTTTATTATAATGCAAACCCAAGTAAGGCTCTCAATATATAGAGAACTTAGAGGTATATACAAGGAAACTTAATACACTGAATATTCTAACACATTATAATATCAAAACATGCTAATCTCAGTAATGCACTTCCCTCGACCACCTTCATAGTGACTCTCTTCGTTTCTTGTGAACTGAATATTCTAACATGATGATTAAAAAAACTCATCATTACCACGACAAAACACCACTAAGATAACTTAAAATCTTCGAGTTATTGTTGTTCTCGTTAGGGTGAAGTATATGACCATCGCAACAAAATTCATTCTTCAAAACATGTTTCGAAAAAACATGTCTTTGGAAAATTATATCTTTTTGGATTTTACAGGATTATTGGTAGGTTTTATTAAATTATACAAAGAATATAAAACCTAAAAATAGAATATATTAGTAGTAAGATAAATACACGACATTACTATGCTTTTTAGTTAAATTTATATATTTCTCACTTATTCGAAGTTTTATTCATTGGTTTTCAATTTTCGGTGGTTTGTATTGAAAATCTAACAATTTATTATATTTTAAAATAAATTAAAACATAATTAATTTGAAAAGAAAAACCTATGAAACACTTGGCTCGTATCTTTGACAATGTTTTGGCAAATTGAAATTTTGCGACTGGTGTGGACAATAATCGCCTAAGGGTAGGCTGGTAATTTCAGTTTGTATTTTACGGTGGTATGTGGGTGTTTAAGTGGTGGTGTGTGGGTGTTTAAAGTGTTTAGAGAGTAGAGAGATAATTAAGCAGCTTGGTAGCAGTTAATTCTCATTACCCATAGTTAATGCAGGTGGTTGGGTATTTATAGTGTGATATTTGGGCCCTTATAGGCTTTCGGGTCATGTTTAATGGACCCGGGTCATGTTTAAAGACTCATGAGCTCTAAGTAGGTAAATATTTAAATGGGTGGGCTGTGCTAAGGTAAAGTGGTTAAAAGGTAAAAATTTAAGTAAATACGGTAAATACATCGACAAATGTGTATTTGGAAGAAAAGTAAGGAGGGCTGTATGTACAGAAAAGCTGGGTATTTGGGCATGCCACGTGTCAGCTTCTAGTTCATTTTCACGCGCCAATGGCACATATGCAACGTTTTTGGAGACCGATGATCAGTTTTGGAGACAAATGAAGCTTAGTGGCAGGAATGTAACACATGTCATACGCCGGTGACTAACCAAGGTTTTTAGCCTTTTAAGGTATTATATTGATACGAGAAGATTATATTGAAGAGTTTCAAGATAGTCCAGGGGTGATTATGCGATACGAGGATTTCTTAGTGTCAATATTAGTGAATCTGTTCTATTTAGGTGTTAGTTTTAGAGAGAGAAAGTGAGAGCTCTAAGGTTAAGTAGAGAGAGAAAGTATCATAATATTCATCTCGGGATTTGTGAAGTGTGTGTGGTCCTTTTATAGTAAAATTGCGGACCCCACACGCTTTAACTTCTGAGAATTACATCTTTTAGTCCCTTCATTCTATTTTCTTCATATTCTGGCTGTTTCTTTATATAGCTTATACAATTTAGTCCTTACACAGTTTTCTCTGTGCGTTTTCCTCCTATCATACTTTTTCTTTGCTATTTTTGCTTGTCATGTTTCTTCTTGACACTTTTCTCCTTGTCTTTTATTCTTCCTTATCAATAGCCCCCCAGTCCTAGTAAAAGTTCTTTTACTGGGACTGAATAATTCTCCGATTGCTCACTTCACACACCCTCGAATAGTTCCCTTTGAAAAGCAAAAACCATCTTCCTCGAACATTTTATTTCTTCGAACTTCCACAATTTGCCTCGAACTATCGAAGCCGTAAATCGATCCTCGAAAATTGCTCTTCGAGCATCATCTTATCTTGCTTCGAACTATCGAAGCCATAAACCGCTACTCGGAAATGGCTCTTCGAGCATCATTTTTTCTTCAAATTTCTCCTGATAACCGAGCAGCCCCCCAATCCTTGCACCATTTTAGCCATATGAGCCCCTCGACTTTGACTGTATCAGTGCCCCGAATGATTTCAAATCAAGGCTAAAAGGGGTGCCAGGATTAATCTTTACCATGACGTCATTAAACAACCATATCTGTCAGCATATCTTTCTTGAAAATGTTCCATATTCTCCTCACATTTCTGACAGAAAACTCTTCATCTTCCCCTAACATTTTCTGACTACGAAAATTCTTCATCTTCCCGTATGGCTGGTGTCAGGATAATTCATACCTATATGGACCATAATGTCCCTAGGCAAACACCAGAAAAATTCCCCGGGCCTGATCTGTCAGGAAAGCCCAACTTCATCTATAAATACTGACCTTCTCTCCTCATTAACTCAACTTTTGTTCAAACATTTCTAGAGAGATAAAGCTGGCGAGCAAACCCCGTCGGATTCCTGATTGGTTGTTGATCAGTAAGAGGTTCGAAAAGAGAGTTTCTACAGGAGAAGACGTGAGGCCTCAACCCCCTCCATCGACTACTACTTTCTTTGGTACCTGGCCTCCCTCAGCAGATTCGTCTGCAATTATCCCCCTCGAAGTCGCTCGACAAAGCCTTCATAGTGATTCTAACCCCCTCGGAAAAATGGGTAAAGACAGGCAGCACAAACACTCGTCTGGGAAGATAAAGAAATCTCACAAGGATAGGAAAGGCTCGCATGAGCGAAAACGTTCCAGGGAGACGCCCCTGGTCATTCGGGAGCCTACTTCACCAACAGCCCTCGAAAATCTCCCCCAAAGATCTGCTAGCCCTCTTCGAACGTCTAACAGACCTCCTCGAACCTCTTCCAGTCCTCCACGAATATCCACAAGCCCTCATCGGACCTCTAACAGTCCTCCCCGAAGAAATAAGGTAGATCAGTCGAGTCTGCCTTCTACTCCGTCCATGGCCGTTCATGGGACTCAATTTTCGCCTTTGAAAACACTCATCACCGAAGAGGATATGCAAAATAGGCGAAATGAGATTCGAGATGTAAGAGGGAAAAAACCTGTCACAACGCCCCTCGAACCAAAAGTGCCTATGATCCCCGCTTTAGGTTCTTAGAATAATGCAACCTCCTCGTCCCAAGATATATCCGAAGAGCAAGCCCGTCGGATTGCTCCAAAATCCAAAGGGGACATCGTGCTACCCTTGGAACTAGACAGTATTGCTGGTCGCAATATTCGGGGTATCGAAAATAAACATATGGTGGCTCTTTCCAACATCAGATATAAGTATTTTTCGAAAGACGAAGAGGCGATGCTGAGGACTCGATGGTGCATCCCTTCCTATATTAACATCAGATTTCCCTCGGAAGGAGAGACACCTTTGTCAGTGAGGGACAACGAGTTGGTGGTATATACAAAGATCATGAACTGGGGGCTAAGGTATCCCTTAGACCCCTTCTTCATCAAATATTTGGCGAATATAGACCTTTGTCCTTCACAGGTTGGTCCCAACATGTGGTTTACTTTGATGGCCTGCATCATGGCCTCGAGGCTCTCAGGTCACGAATTCTCGTTAGAGCAACTCATTGGCCTTGCTGGTCTGGCCAAGAATCCTTTCTTTCCCTTTTACTCATTAACTTTCAATCGAGGACAACAAATCCTGAGAGATCTACTAGAGGCTGACAAGAAATGGAGGCAGCAGTTTGTGTTTTTCTCTAGTTGCTGGGAGACCGGGTCAGAGGCCACTCCCTCGAATCCTCACAAGCTCTACCCGATGTGGACTAATAAATGTAAGTGCCTATCCTTCGAAATTATTTATTCTTCCTCGAATTTTAGCTTGTGACTGGTTTTGATATTGGCTACTTGTTGCAGCTATGACTGGGATATCAAAGCCCTACTCTGACTACGTAGAGGGTGCCACGAATGTGTTCACCAAACTTCGCTTGTGGGCAAAAGAACACTAGGATAACCGATTTCGTCTCTACTTCACAGATAACAATCTTGCCAGGAGTCGATTGTGGAGGCTCAATCCCCTCGACCGAATTAGCATGAGAGGATTGATGGCTCCTCCCTCGGAGCGAGAAGTAATGGAGCGCTGTAGCCAAAAGGATATAGTGGTATATCTTCCCAAGCGCTCTCGTTCGCAGAGTCATCTTGGGGATCCTCCAGAAGATGATGTTTCAATGAATCAACAGCTCAACCCTGAAGGAACGGTCAACACTCAAGGGCCTCCTCCCCCGAACAATGTTGGGTCGTCGAACGCCATTCCTCCTCCACTAAACAATGCTGGGTCGTCGGACTCTATTCCTCCTCTCCCTGCTCCCATCCTTCCATAAAAAAAGTAGGCCAAGACAAGAGACAGGAAAGGTAAGGGTGTCCTCGAACCCATCCAAGAATTATCCGAGGATGGTGAGACGCCTGATGTCAATCAGGAGGCCGCTCTAGACAAAAAGGTCCAATAAATATCAAGTGAACCTGAGGACAGAGGTGGTCACTCACCCAAGGAAAGTTCTCATCAATCCCCACATTCGCCTCTTACTGAAGTTTCTCACCCTGTCCCCTTCGAAAATAGTCCAAGGTTAGCACCTCTCCCCATCCCTCGGAGCAACCCTCCTCAGCACATTGATCGAGACACTCTTGGAGGTGGGTTCTTTGAGTTTGATTCTGCAGCATTAGGGTCTCCATCAAGCTCCTTCGAAGTTCCTATGGATGATGAATTCTCACTGTCCCTTCGAAAATTGCTGCATACCTCAGTCAATAGGGGAAAAAAGATGCGGCACCTTGAGAAGCGCAAAAATCACTATAAGTTTAAATCGCTGTTAGCTGTCTCTTAGCTTGAAGAGGCCAAGAAGCAACACGCAGTGATCGAGGGCCACGCCGATTCCTTGTACGAGCGCCTATTTGCCTCCGAAAATTATGTGATAATGCTGGAGATGTTGTCAAGAAGAGAGGGACTTGTATAAAATGAAGACTGATGCTCAAGATCTATTGATAGCTGAGTACAAAAAAGGGCATCGTTTGGCCTGCGATGGATTCACAGAGTGTACCGAGGGCTTTAGAAGGGTGAAAGAAGATCGAGATATGTTACTTAAACGGGTTGAGAACTTTCCTAGACAAGTCGAGGAAGAGAAAGATAAAGCCGTGGACGCTTATGCAGCTACGTGCACAAGTAAGTTGCAAGCCCGGGATGCCACTACTCGAGCTGGTTTACTCACCCAAATCCATGCTGAGCATCCCGAATATAACTTGGGGAGTTTTTGCAATCTTTTCCCTTCGGAACTTCGTACTCCCCATATAGTATTAAGCGACAGTGAAGACTCAGAGGCTGAGGGGAGTGTCTCCTCGAAAAATTCAGAGTGAGGGAAGATGTATAAGGTGTTAATGTTTTGTGTATGGCCCTATAGGGCTTTTTTTTGTAACATTTCTTGGTGTAATGCGCTAATTTTGTAATATGACCAAGGCATGTTTTGACTTTGTAAGGCAAGTAACTAATTTTTATCTTTATGTATAAATTCAATCCAAGGCACCTTCGATCACTAATCTGAAGAGACAAACCCTTCGATCGAATCCTAACTACTCAGACTAATAATGGGTCAGAAAAATAGAATTCGAGGAACACACTTTTGTGACCCAACTGATAATTTGTGGAGACAATAACTTGTGTCATATTAATGCGTCCTAAATAAATGCCAGTAAGATTCGAGGCACACACTAATGTGACCCAAATGATAATAAAGTCAAGTAAAATTCTAGGCACATATTAATGTGACCTGAATAATAAAGTCAAATAAAATTCGAAGCACACATTAATGTGACCTGAATAATAATAAAGTCAAATAAAATTCGAGGCACACATTAATGTGACCTGAATAATAATAAAGTCAAGTAAAATTCGAGGCACACATTAATCTGACCTGAATAATAATAAAGTCAAATAAAATTTGAGGCACACATTAATGTGACCTGAACAATAATAAAGTCAAATAGAATTCGAGGCACACATTAATGTGACCCGAATAATAGTTCGCGGAGACAAGAATTCGAGGCACATGTTACTGTGACCCAAATAATAGTTCGAGGAGACAAGAATTCGAGGCACATGTTACTGTGAACCAAATAATAGTTCGAAGAGACAAGAATTCGAGGCACATGTTACTGTGACCCAAATAATAGTTAAGGCAAAGAATTCTTTGTATTTAAACAGCTCATCGAAACACCTCATTAAAACCTTCCTGTTCCTAACAGGGTAGGAAATAGTGTGCCCTCGCTAAATATCGTTCTTGCGGATACAAAGAAGAAGAAAAAAAATACAAACACAATTTGCTAGCTAGCTCTTTAATCAAGATACAATTTTAGGTGCTCAATATTCCAAGGGAGACGGAGATATCGCCCTTCCTTGTCTTTTAACCGATACTTGCCTGGTTTTATCTTTTCGGTGACCTCATAGGGGCCTTCCCAGTTAGGTCCCAACTTTCCCAAACTCTTGTCTTTGGTGTGCAAGAAAACCTTACGTAGGAATTTATCCCCCACCTTAAAATCTCTGTGCTTTACCTTGGACGCATATCGACTTCTCATGAGAGTTTGATAATGGAGGGATGTCAACTGTGCTTGCTGTCTCTTTTCTTCAACCAAGTCTAAAGCTAATGCTCTACTCCCGTTATTCGTGTCGGAGGCATATGTTGCTACACGATGTGAGGGAAAAAGAATCTCCGGAGGGACAACGGCATCCATTCCATAGACTAAGGAAAATGGAGACACAGCAGTGGCCGTCCGAGGAGTCGTCTGGTATGCACACAATACTCCCTGCAAATAGTCGGGCCATTTTCCCGCTTTTCCTTCCAAGTTCTTCTTCAAACCATCAAGAATCGTGCGATTTTTCACCTCCACTTGCCCATTAGCTTGAGGGTGAAATGGTTCAGAAAAGCATTGTCGTATACCCCTTGATACACAGAAGCTTTGGAACTCCTTGTTGTCAAATTGAGGTCCGTTGTCCGTTGTGATCTGCAATGGTACACCAAAACGACAACAAATGTTAGACACGACAAACTTGATCACATCTTTGGCCCTTTTTCCTGCGAGTGGCTCAGCCTCGACCCACTTAGAAAAGTAATCCACCGCTACAATGATGGTTTGCCTACCACCTGAAGCCAATGGCAAAGGTCCGACGAGATCAATGTCCCACCTATCAAACGGTATTGCTTCGGAAATGCTGTATAATAACACACCGGGCTTATGAATCACATTAGCGTAGCGTTGACACGTGTCACATCGTTTTACTAATTCTTTTGCATCGGCCGCAACAGTAGGCCAATAGTAGCCAGCCAAAAACACTCTCCTAATTAACGCCTTATACCCACAATGGGCAGAACTTTCACCATCGTGCAATTCAGACAGGATGATTTGTGACTCAGGCCTATTCAAACACCTCAATAATGGCCGACTCAGAGATTTCTTATACAGAACTCCTCCCAGCAAAATATAGCCATGAGATTTGAACCTGATTTTCCTAGCTTCGCGCTTGTCGACGGGTAAAGTGTCATGGGCCAGAAAATCAATGATGGTTGTCCTCCAATCCTCCGTAATCAAATTACTTTCCTCCGGGATGTTTATTGTATGCTCCTCACCAATCAAGATCGAGGGGCGCTCCTGAACCAAGACCCAAGGGTGGCCTTCCGTCCGTGAAGCGGAGGCGAGAGAATCTGGGACATCATTTAACTCTCTTCGAACATGCTCATACTTGACTTCCTCGAACTCAGATGCTAAATCTTTCAATATCTCTAAATACTGTATCAGCTTATCTTTCCTAGCTTCGGACTCTCCCAAAGCTTGGTTTATCACCAATTGTGAATCGCTGATCAGTTTAATCTTTCGGGCCTCACATATCTGAGCCAAACGCAAGCCTGCTAGAACAGCTTCGTACTCCGCTTCGTTGTTAGTAGCCTTAAAACCGAAACGAATGACTTGGAACATAGCGACCCCTTTTGGGGAAATCAATTGGACGCCGGCCCCACTTCCTGAGATGTTCGACCCCCCATCTGTCCATATCACCCATTCAGCTTCATTGACCAAGTCGTGAATTTCTTTTTCCTCTCTATCCGAATGGAACTCGACCAAGAAATCAGCTAAGACTTGGGCTTTTATCGCTGTTCGAGGCTCAAATTTTATGTCGAAGTCTCCCAGTTCCACTGACCATTTATTCATCCTACCAGAAATGTCGGGCCTTTGTAACAAACTCTTCAGAGGAAAAGTCGTCCGTACAATTATAGGATGGGCCTGGAAGTAAGGTCTCATCTTCGGAGCCGCCGTCACCAAAGCTAGAGCTACCTTCTCCAATGTGAGATATCGCTTCTCGGCATCCAGCAAACTCTTACTGACATAATAGATAGGCTTCAGGAGAGACTCATCTTCGCGGAGTAAAACGGCGCTGACCGCACATCCTGATACTGCTACATAGATAATCAATGTCTCTCCTACCAATGGTTTAGACAATACCTCGGGGGACAACAGATACTCTTGGATTTGATGAAAAGCGGTCGAACATTCCTCGGTCCAACAAAATTGTTTCGCATTTCGCAACACCTTGAAAAAGGGTGCACATTTATCTGAAGACCTAGAAATGAATTTATTCAGAGCGGCCAATCTCCCTGTCAGAACCTGTACTTCCTTAATATTCCGGGGGGGTGTCATTGTGATCAGAGCTTTTATCTGTTCTGGATCAGCTTCGATGCCCTTTTCGCTGATCATGTAGCCGAGAAACTTGCCTGACCTTACCCCGAAAATGCACTTCTCCGGATTGAGTTTTAAATTGACTCTGCTTAAATTACGAAACGTCTCTTCTAAGTCAGCAAAATGGTTTTCGTCCCTTGTACTTTTGACCAACATATCATCGATATAAGCCTCCATGTTCCGCCCAATCTGCCCCTCAAAGGTTTTGTTGACTAGGCGCTGATAAGTTGCCCCTGCATTTTTTAATCTGAATGGCATAACCTTGTAGCAGTACAAACCTCTCCCGGTAATGAAAGAAGTGCTCTCCTCATCGCGAGCGTCTAATCGGATTTGGTTGTACCCTGAGTAAGCGTCCATAAATGACAACAGTCGATTTCCGGAAGTCGAATCTACTAATTGGTCGATGCGAGGCACTGGGAATGGATCTTTAGGACAACCTCTGTTTAAATCTGTGAAATCAACACACATTCTCCACTTGCCATTCTTCTTACGTACCAACACTGGATTTGACGCCCACACAGGGTAATGCGACTCGCGAATATGGCCTATGCTCAGTAGCCTCTCAACCTCCAACAGAATTGCCGTGGCCTTTTCCGGGGAGATTGGTCTTCTTTTTTGTACTATAGGTCGGACATCAAGTCGTATAGCAAGTTTATGACACATGATTTCTGACGGTACTCCGGTGACATCCTGCGCATACCAACCAAACATATCAAGTTTATCAGATAAAAAAGCAATTAACTTCTCCTTAAACTCTGGAGAAAGGTCGACTCCAATCTTCAGAAATTTGCCACTCGCAAATTCATGTGTCGCAGAATCTCCTTTTGGGACCAGAAATCCGGGGGCCTCCCTCGGATCATCGCACGGGATGATTTCTGGGGGAGGTCCCTTTAATTGCTATGCTTTGTCTGAAGTTTCTCCTCGAACCCCCTTCGAGGACAGGGCTATCTGGTAGTATTCACGTGCCATCTTCTGGCTACTTCGTATTATCCCAATATTGTTCCCAACCACGTACTTTAAGAATTGATGCACTGTAGAGTTTACGCCATGCATCCGGGACAGCCAAGAGCGACCCAGGATAGCGTTATACGACGTCGGCGCATCAACGACAATAAATAGTACCTCCACCTCTTTCTTGAATGGTCCACGGCCCAATTCGACCACACACTGAAATTCTCCAACCACCATCGTTGTAGCGCCAGTGAAGCCCACTATTGTCATGTCGGATCTTCGGATAACTGGCGGGTCAGAAATTCTTCGGTAAGTACTATAAACAGTATGTTCGCGGAGCTCCCTGTATCGATGAGTATCTTCTGAATTTGATCACCAACGATTCCTGCAGCGATCACCACTGCATCCTCATGGGGGCCTGCCACGTTTCGCATATCGTCATCATCAAAACAAATAATGGGAGAGGGCGATTGGTGCATCTGTGCTGACACCCCTGCTTCGATCTGGGTAGTCAAATTGACCATGTGCCTTTTTCGGGAGCTGTTGGAATTTCCCGCAATAGTGTCTCCCCCGAAAATTGCCAAAGAATCAAAGAAAGCACAGAGGCTGTCCACTCTCCCCTTCGGAATGGCTTCCTCTACTAAATATACATTGTTCCGCCCCTCATTGGGATCTAAATACTCTTGCTCAATGTCGAAGTCATCAACCCCTTCGGAAATCACCATAGTTGTGTCAGTGTTCTTTGGGACAGCTTTTACCACAACACTTTTCTGGGAGTGCTTTTTGACGAACTCCAATAGCATTCCATTCTCTATAAGGGCTTGCACCTCTTTCTTCAAAGCTATGCAATCCTTGGTGTCGTGCCCAATATCCTCATGATATTTGCAATATTTATTGACACTTCAGCTTTTCGTCGGAGTTTGTATGGGGAAAGGCTTCCTGAACGGTACTGTAGATTTAGCTTTGTCTAATATTGCAGCAACATTTTCTGTCAACTTCGCGAAATAGTCGGGTCGAACCCACTTATTTGACATGGGTCTTGTTCCCTGATTGTAATTTTGCTGACTGCCGTAGTATTGCGGGTTGGATTTCTGCCTCGGCGGATATTGACCCGTATTTTTAGTCTGAACATTAGAACGGAGGACCTGATTACTCGACTCGGATCTTTGGAATTGATTATGATCCAACTGATCCCCAGACCCTTTCTCCGAAGCCTGTGTCTCTTCCACCAGGATCCTCTTCTCAACCTGATCTAAAAGTGCTCCAAAAGTCATTGCATGGCTCTCCGCTACTGTGTCCTTCAACAATCCGTTGAGCAAGCCCATCCGAAAAGCTGCAAGCGCCACTGAATCCTTACAGTATTCCATGTCTGTTTTTGTCTTAACGAAACGATTAATGTAATTTTTCAGGCTCTCTCCCACCTTCTGTCGACAATAGATGATTGTATCTCTGTTAGCTCTGAACTTCTTGCTTCCCACAAAGTGTTGCCTGAAGATGTTCCAAAACATATCAAAATTCTTTATCGAGCCCTGAGGAAGCCTGTTGTACCACTTAGAAGCTACTCCCTTGAAAGTCTGAGAGAACGCTCTGCATAGCAGCTTATCGTCGTCGTCAAAATTGATCATAAAATTCTTGAACTGCTCGATGTGATTATCCGGATCTTGTGTCCCATCGAATTTTTCTAGCTTTGAAATATCAAAATGCTTCGGGAGATTTTCCACTAAAATGTCCGGGGACAGGGGGGAGGCTCTCCAATTGTGACCCGCACGATAAACACCGGATCTTAAGTTGTCATTGTTTGGAAAGTACAAACCCTCCTCGGATGGTAAAGTATACTGGTGCTGCCATTCCAAAGTTCGAGGGCCCAAATTCTCTTTCCTCTCAGGGTACTTCGCCTGTCCATAAGTTCGAGCATGGTGACCCTTCTCCCTCGGAGATTTCCTCTCAGAGCTTCTTCCTCTTCGGAAATCAGTGTGTCTACGATCACACTTTTTATTTCTGTGGTATTTTCGCGGGGATGCATCCGAGGAGCTGTATGGAGAGTAATCACTCGAGTAAGTTGAATCCACATGTCGCCTCTCTCTTCTCCTCGGCGATTGCCGCTCGCGTCCCCGGTATCTGTCGTCTTTTTTCTTGGGACGAAATTCAGTTTCGCGATCCTCCTTCTCACTAACCGGCTCCCTCCTTATCTCGGATCGAAGATTCTCCTGTACGACGTCCTTTTCTGCTTTCAATCTTTCGATTTCTAGCAGCAATTCATTCCTTTGGGCCAACAGATCTGGGTCGTCGAAGTCGTTCCCGACTCGCTGGCCCCCTAGTCCTTTGTACTCCATATCGTTCCGGTAGTCATCCCCTACCAGGTTCTCCTCGCAATTATTAACCAAATCGTCCCCTTGGTTTTCCATAGTTCTCCTCGGAATAGGAATTATTTCCAGGAAGCGATTGCCGTCAGAGCGATCTTCGCTTCCCACAGACGGCGCCACTGAAGAGTTTCAAGATAGTCCAGGGTGATTATGCGATACGAGGATTTCTTAGTGTCAATATTAGTGAATCTGTTCTATTTAGGTGTTAGTTTTAGAGAGAGAAAGTGAGAGCTCTAGGGTTAAGTAGAGAGAGAAAGTATCATAATATTCATCTCGAGATTTGTGAAGCGTGTGTGGTCCTTTTATAGTACAATTGCGGACCCCACACGCTTTAACTTCTGAGAATTACATCTTTTAGTCCCTACATTCTATTTTCTTCCTATTCTGGCGGTTTCTTTATATAGCTTATACAATTTAGTCCTTACACAGTTTTCTCTGTGCGTTTTCCTCCTATCATACTTTTTCTTTGCTATTTTTGCCTGTCATGTTTCTTCTTGACACTTTTCTCCTTGTCTTTTATTCTTCGTTATCATATATCACTTGATATGGTTACATTTTTAAGGTATGCAGATTTTGGTGTTCTTTCTGTTCATTTTCTCATATTTGTAAAAAAAAAACGAATGGAACTCACAAACGTTATTCAACGAGTGCGCCGCTATTCAGCAAATGTGCACGTAGTAAACCCTCGGTCTGACGCAATAGTCTGTAAATCGGTCTGACGGAATAATCTGTAAATCGGACAAAATAAACCAAAATGACAGATTCAAACAAAAAAACGTTTGTGGAAAAATCGAATGCATGATATGACCTATTCTGTGTCCTTTTATAAAGACTACTTTCATGAAAATTTAACAAGTATTTGGTTAGCCGATAGTGTCTCATCAAGTAGAGTTTAAATCTAAACTATGAATGGCCATTAGTCCTTGGCTATGGGGCATCTAAGAACTTAGTCCTCCAACTTCAGTATGTTGTGGGAGTAATCTCCTGTCAAACTAGCCATGCTATTCGGGACACTTTATTTCTAATGATTTTTATAGTTCGGAGAGATCATCAGTGTTATGTTAAGGAGCTGAAAACCACTAATATGATGTTATTAATTTAAAACCTAATGTCAAGCTTCTGCACACTGCGGAAAAGCCGGTAAAAAAACTGGATCAATCCATGAACTATTTGTAACAACATAGCCTTTCACGTTCACGGCTAGAACAATACATATTCTGATCAATACATCTATTAGTCTACCTCCAATTTTTTATTAGTCTTATAAATCACCAAAACAATGAACAAATACTCGTACTTATATACCCCAGTACCTTAATTTACTCACCGGAGAAAGGTGTTGTTGTCTCAGTCAAGGCAGATGTAAATTGCGCATCAGCTGGAGTTTTGAAAGAACAAATGTTTTTGTTTGTGAATGGGCAGATTGAGTAGTTCAACTGGAATAAACTATACACATGAACTACGATGTAACAATTCAACATCGTTTTAGAAACAAATTATGACCTCTACTAGTTCACAAGACACTTAAATGACCCTTTGTATAATTAGAACTAAGCGAAATGCAAAATCTGTAGCCAAAAGTAAAGTTTCTGGCTATGGGATTCTTCCAAAGTCATGCATATAAAGGTTCGTAATCTGAGGAATCGCAAGCAGAAAGTTTGAACACTGCTATATTTATATAACCATCTTTAATATGTCTGGACCGACCAGTAAAACAAACCAAGCATAGAAATAGAACATATAATTACTTAAAACAGCAAAATATCATTCGGACAAGCAAACTATACAACAGCACTGCATGCTTCGGAAAAATATAATTAACGGCCAGTTTCTTTGGTCCTTTGTCTGCTTGAAACATGATTTTTAATTGGGTGAAACCAAAGTCTCTAGATAGACTATCACATCTAAAAAATGTGCATTATTCGAGTGGTAAACCTTATAAGTCATAGCTTCGAGATCATAGATGCATATACTACTCTCAATAACACCTAACACAAGTTTGTGTTTTTTCGTAAAATATAGTTGATAACTAGACGCGGGCTGTACGAGAACACGGTATAACTTTTCCCAATAACCCTGAACAGCATCCGTGTTCTTCTTCCAAACTTCGAAATACGAACCATCAGCATTACTAAATCGCGTGAATAAGATAAGGGAATTTTCAAAGGCATACAACCCGGTTTGGTGACTTTCAGCTTGCCAATCCATAGGGAATTGTACAACCTCCATGAATTTCTCCTCTTTCATATTAAACGACAAAACTACCTTCGGCTTTTGTTTACTATCATCTTCGGAGATCCAATGCAAATTTCCATTCAAAAGAATACTACGGCCGGTAAAGTAATAACCAAGTTTGTGAAATGTAATGAATTTCCATTCGTTAGACTTAAGGGCCAAGACTTGAACTACACAATACTCTGAAGCATAACTAGCAACAGACGATTTCGACCAACACCCTACTACTAATTTGTAATCGTCAATTGACGAGTCATATCCAAATCCATAAAAGTGGTAATAGCCGGCCGAATCAAATATGCCATCAGGGTCATATATGTTAGATGGGATGGGCGGTGGTAATAGCCTAAACTCCCGAGTAAATGGATTCCATAACGTAGAAAAATAAGAGTTAAGGAGTAAACATACCAAACCATCACAGGAGCCTACAAATATAAACCAGGTCGAGGTTTGAACCACAACTGGATAGTTAAGCTCCACGATTAAGTTATCGAAATCTTCAAAATTTATGATTGTGGCACGAGGTTCGGTAGTCAAAAGAATCTTACTACTCATTTGGTCTAGTCGAGAAGCGTGAGCTTTGATAAATTGGGGATCGGAGATGAGTGAACACCATGGTTTGGATACGCATTTGAAGCGCATCAAAGACTTCGCAGGCAGCCATGAGAGTATATCAAATATATTTTCATCAGCTAGCTCCGGCATCTCCATTGTAGATAGAAAACAATCGATCAATCAGTGGAAACTAAGAATACCTGGTTGCAAATGCAAGACAACGACAATATTGATACAGAGCGAAGGGGAGATGCATTCGGAAGGTATTTTTTCGATCTATCTATCTATTTGGCAAATCAAATTCTAGACCAAACTTTTCTGATTATTTCTTAAATGATAATTCGTAAGGTATTTTAGTTTTTTAATAACATAAAATTTATCTTTGAATAAAAAAGGGAGAATGACATCCAAAATACTTATGGATGAAAAATATTAGTATTTTGTATAAAATAGGGATTAACGCTCACTTACTATCTATTTCAATAACATAAATATTTAATTTTTTTTAATATTATAACTACCCTCAACCTTGTTTATAAGCTTTATTTTGAGAAAAATGAGATATTTTCACCCAATCAGCAAATTTGAATTTTGAATTTATGACCAGCCGTCACTCTCTTTCTTAACCTACCAAAATACCTGTTTTCTAAGGGGGTTTGTTTTTTTTAAAAAATTTGTTACCGTAATCAGTTTCTTGCAGGCAACCACCGTTAACCACTGACGATCCTACCAAAACACCGTCCAATATTTTAAACCACTGTTCACTATCAACCACCTGTTGTCCACCACCAACCACCGTTTATCAACACCCCTGAGATTTCTAAACCGACTTTAAGCCACCTTCCACCACCCGTCGACGAAACCAATTTCCCGTCGAGAATTTAACCCTATTTCACATCGAACACCTACTTTATTCCTCAACGTCAACCACCCGAAGTCACTTTCAAGGCTTGTTACCTACTGCACGCCGGTAGTTGTTCTGTAACTTTTATGTAAGCATTTACAGTTTCTGAAGATTTAGCGAACATGATGCGATTGCTGTTTCATAAAGGATGCGATTTTAGGGTTATCTTTATACATAGTTAGATACTATAGACATTTGTTAGTCATTGCGAGTTTACTACTGTCGCTGCGTTTTTTGGGTTGAATACTTACACTGCTAGATACATGCACCATTAGCTATAGTTGTTGCGAGTTTACTTGGTGCTGATATTTGTCTTTGTGTTTTGTGGTTGAATAAAGTCATTGCTAGATATCATTATAGTTATTGCGAATTTACTTGGTTAGTGTGTGTTGATATTGTCAGCTAGATTTATGTTTCTGTTGTCATTTAGATTGGTAGCTAATTGATTGCGATTTGTAGCGTCAACAAGTGCATACATTGTTAGAGATGAACATTCCTTATGAAACTAAGAAACAATAGTTTCCTTATATTGCGATTGTATATGTAAAAAATTGCTAGATTGGTAAAATAACGAGATAGATATATTTGTTCAATAACACATTTATGCTTTCTACATTGCCTCACAACAAACTAACCTAATCTTTTACAATGCGGGATAGTATATGTCGAAGCCCAAAGTTTGCATTTTTGAATTTGGTCACGAAATAGCTATTGTTCCGTTGTCCGAATTTGAAATTTTTTAAACCCTTCAAAATTATATTGAAAGCACCAGGCATGATCTTGTTAGATGTTACTAGACCATTAGCTATTCGTGTGGTGCTCACAAGAATTGTTTGTTTAATAACGAGTCAAATTATATTAGTTTGGAAGTATATCTTGATGTCGAGCGTCTCAAGAGTGTTAATTTTTTTATCAAAGAACAAATGGTCGATAAAGGGTCTTCAATTAAACGTAAAAATCTTGTTCAACTTTTCGAAGAAGCCTCCCATAACCAACGAACTAGTGGTGAAAGTAGTAATTGTTTAGCTAATTCAACCCCGAAGAGAAGGCATCTTGCTACAACTGGATGGGCCGAAGCTATTGTCGGTGTTGGTCAGTCATTTGCTGAGAGTGCTGCATGTATAAGGTTATCCTTGTCTCGATATGTATTAGAGAACATTTTTTCGTTTAAGTAAATGCATAATACAATTAGGAAGATCAGAGTTTATTGTGTGAAAAAAGATTCAGACGGTTGCAAATGGAGGCTATATGCATCAGTTGATTCTAGAACGGGTTTAATGACCATAAAGTGGTTTGTTAATACCCATACTTGCAGTCCTGTATTCACAAAAAAATAGCAGGAATTTGTCATCTGATTTGATTCTCGATGAGATTTATGATTCTCTTAGGAGTTGTCAGAGTGTGACAGCTAAAACTATACAGTCCTCTATCAGGAAAAACTTCGGCTTAGAAATTTCTTATCGTCTATCGTGGAATGCTTTAGAAAATGCAAGGTGCGTAGTATTTGGAGATAGCAATACTTCTTTCGAAATGCTAAAAGGATACTTCAAACGACTAAAGAGTCGTTATATTACAACGGACTGTCATTTGGATTTAGCGCCCGACAACGTTTTCTGATGTTGTTTTATATCGTTCGCCGCATGCCTTCATGGTTTTCATTCATACCGACCTTTATTGTACGTTGACGAAATCCATCTAACCGGGAAGCATGGTGGGTTGTTGCTCTCAGTAGTGGAAAATGATGGCAACAACGGTTAGTCCCATTGTTATTTTTCATGTTGCTAGATATGAGGTTTCTGGATTTTCTCATATATCACCAACAAAGATTGCTATATTGGCGTTATTACAATGCGATTGCTGGTAATATCTATTTTTTTGTACATATTCTAGCCATGCTAGATTGCTAGATTGAGTTTGTTGGATAGGTTGTATCCAGTGGATGACAACTTGCGATTTATGGTCATTCAATCTACCAATTTTGGAATGTCATATGTCTGCAACTTTTATGTTCATACCCTGTCAACAAATCTAGACTTATGTATTACTGTAGGTCTATCTCCCGTTTCTTTCGAAATTGTTGGTAGTGAAGACTCTGACAATTGGTTTTAGTTTTTACAAAGTCTAAAACCGCATTTTCTAGGGCGCCATATAACATTTATTTTAGACCGTCATGCTGGTATTATGAACGCTGTAACCTCTCTCTATCCGAATGACTACCACGCTTATTGTATCTTCCATATACTTCAGAATTTCAATAAATCTCTTGAACCCACAAACAGAGTGTATAGAAACAATATGCTAGTGATGTTTAAGACCTGTGCTTCTGCCCCAACGATGGACTTTTTTAACAAACGACTATCACAGTTTCAACGCCAAGGGGGTGATCGTATCGCCAAATTTCTAAAAACTTTGCCACCAGAAAAGTATGCTCAGGCATACCTCAAAGGCAAACGGTATGGGGCAATGGCATCAACAGCTGTCGAATCGTTCAACGCGCAGATAAAACAATTGTGCAATCTGCCTATAGTGGAATTGGTCGACAGGATTAGAGTTCTACTTATGACTCAGATGTCTAGACGTTTATCAGAAGAGTCTAAGTTGGAACACCAACTTATGCCCCGAGTTTGACAAAGTGTTTAAAGAGAATGTACAATGTGGTCGAACATGGGTAGTACGCAAGTCTTCTGCAGCTTTTTTTGAGGTTTTATCAGATCCAGTATTGGTGGTAAACATATTTGATTTAAAATTTACATGTGGTTCTTGGCAGCAAGAATGTTCTCCATGCCCACACGCATTGGCTGCAATAGCATCTTTAAGCGAATATCCGATGACTTTAATAAAGCCTTTTTTCACTGCTGCAAATTCCAGGTCCAGATTTTTATTTAACATACCAGATATAACAAATTTTGGTGAAGCTTTTAGCACTAACGATGATGGAGAGCTAGTGGTTAATATACCGAACGTTAAAAGACGAGCGGGACGTCCGAGAAAAAACATATTCCCTCAAGAGGAGAAGTAACCACCAGCTAGTCGCGGTGTGGCCGCTGTTTCAAATCAGGACACAACAGGAGGTCTTGCAATGGTCCGTTTTGAATATAACAAACTTATGCTCTTAAGTTCCCTTTTTTTAGATATGCTTGGATAAGTGCTTCTTATCTTGTGATTTATATGTTTTAAGATTGTTAACATTGCTAGATACAACGTTTTCTTGACTCGTTAATTATATTATTTACTCTCACTTGACATTGCTAGATAGGCTATGATGCCATTGCTAGATACATGTTATATCATTGCTAGATTCACTGAAATTACATTGCTAATGTCACATTGCTAGATACATTGTAATATCCCTGCGACTGTAAGTCTAAAATGACATTGCTATATACGTTGATATGAATTTTCTAAATACTCCAATGTTTAACTTTACAAACCACAAACATGAAATATCTCGGAATCCTATTCTCACATTGCTAGATATAGGAAAATATCACTGCGACTTAAAGTCTAATATCACATTGCTAGATACGCCTTATTTGGATTTGATAGATTCCTCTGCCAGATTAAAGAATAGTCACATTACTAGATACGCCTTATTTGGATTTGATAGATTCCTCTATCAGATTAAAGAATAGTCACATTACTAGATACGCCCTACACAACATTTCTATGTACATTTACACATGTAGCTAAATTAATTGACGTTCCTAGATTTATTAATATGACACTGTTAAAAACCCTATTATGACATTGTTGAAGGGCCATGAATGACTTGAACTACACAATACTCTGAAGCATAATTAGCAACAGACGATTTCGACCAACACCCTACTACTAATTTGTAATCGTCAATTGACGAGTCATATCCAAATCGATAAAAGTGGTAATAGCCGGCCGAGTCAAATATGCAATCAGGGTCATATATGTTAGATGGGATGGGCGGTGGTAATAGCCTAAACTCCCTAGTAAATGGATTCCATAGCGTAGAAAAATAAGAGTTAAGGAGTAAACATACCAAACCATCACAGGAGCCTACAAATATAAACCAGGTCGAGGTTTGAACCACAACTGGATAGTTAAGCTCCGCGATTAAGTTATCGAAATCTTCAAAACTTATGATTGTGGCACGAGGTTCGGTAGTCAAAAGAATTTTACTACTCATTTGGTCTAGTCGAGAAGCGTGAGCTTTGATGAACATCATGGTTTGGATACGCATTTGAAGCGCATCAGAGACTTCGCAGGCAGCCATGAGAGTATATTAAATATATTTTTATCAGCTAGCTCCGGCATCTCCATTGTAGATAGAAAACAATCGATAAATTAGTGGAAACTAAGAAGACCTGGTTGCAAATGCTAGACAACGACAATATTAATACAGAGCGAAGGGGAGATGCATTCGTAAGGCATTCTTTCGATCTATCAATCTATTTGGCAAATCAAATTCTAGACCAAACTTTTCTGATTCTTTCTTAAATGATAATTCGTAAGGTATTTTAGTTTTTTAATAACATAAAATTTATCTTTGAATAAAAAAGGGAGAATGACATCCAAAATACTTATTGATGATAAATATTAGTAGTTTGTATAAAATAGGGATTAACGCTCACTTAATATCTATTTCAATAACATAAATATTTAATTTTTTTAATACTATAACTACCCTCAACCTCGTTTATAAGCTTTATTTTGAGAAAAATGAGGTATTTTCACCCAATCAGCAAATTTGAATTTTGAATTTATGACCAGCCGTCACTCTCTTTCTTAACCTACCAAAATACCTATTTTCCAAGGGGGTTTGTTCTTTTTAAAAAATTTGTTACCGTAATCAGTTTCTTGCCGGCAACCACCGTTAACCACTGACGATCCTACCAAAACACCGTCCAATATTTTAAACCACTGTTCACTATCAACCACCTGTTGTCCACCACCAACCACCGTTTATCAACACCCCTGAGATTTCTAAACCGACTTTAAGCCACCTTCCACCACCCGTCGACGAAACCAATTTCCCGTCGAGAATTTAACCCTATTTCACATCGAACACCTACTTTATTCCTCAACGTCAACCACCAGAAGTCACTTTCAAGGCTTGTTACCTACTGCACGCCGGTAGTTGTTCTGTAACTTTTATGTAAGCATTTACAGTTTCTGAAGATTTAGCGAACATGATGCGATTGCTGTTTCATAAAGGATGCGATTTTAGGGTTATCTTTATACATAGTTAGATACTATAGACATTTGTTAGTCATTGCGAGTTTACTACTTTCGCTGCGTTTTTTGGGTTGAATACATACACTGCTAGATACATGCACCATTAGCTATAGTTGTTGCGAGTTTACTTGGTGCTGATATTTGTCTTTGTGTTTAGTGGTTGAATAAAGTCATTGCTAGATATCATTATAGTTATTGCGAATTTACTTGGTTAGTGTGTGTTGATATTGTTAGCTAGCTTTATGTTTCTGTTGTCATTTAGATTGGTAGCTAATTCATTGCGATTTGTAGCGTCAACAAGTGCATACATTGCTAGAGATGAACATTCCTTATGAAACTAAGAAACAATAGTTTCCTTATATTGCGATTGTATATGTAAAAAATTGCTAGATTGGTAAAATAACGAGATAGATATATTTGTTCTGTAACACATTCATGCTTTCTACCTTGCCTCACAACAAACTAACCTAATCTTTTACAATGCGGGATAGTATATGTCGAAGCCCAAAGTTTGCATTTTTGAATTTGGTCACGAAATAGCTATTGTTCCGTTGTCCGAATTTGAAATTTTTTAAACCCTTCAAAATTACATTGAAAGCACAAGGCATGATCTTGTTAGATGTTACTACACCATTAGCTATTCGTGTGGTGCTCACAAGAATTGTTTGTTTAATAACGAGACAAATTTTATTAGTTTTGAAGTATATCTTGATGTCGAGCGTCTCAAGAGTGTTAATTGTTTTTATCAAAGAACAAATGGTCGATAAAGGGTCTTCAATTAAACGTAAAAATCTTGTTCAACTTTTCGAAGAAGCCTCCCATAACCAACGAACTAGTGGTGAAAGTAGTAATTGTTTAGCTAATTCAACCCCGAAGAGAAGGCATCTTGCTACAACTGGATGGGCCGAAGCTATTGTCGGTGTTGGTCAGTCATTTGCTGAGAGTGCTGCAGGTATAAGGTTATCCTTGTCTCGATATGTATTAGAGAACATTTTTTTGTTTAAGTAAATGCATAATACAGTTAGGAAGATCCGAGTTTATTGTGTGAAAAAAGATTCAGACGGTTGCAAATGGAGGCTATATGCATCAGTTGATTCTAGAACGGGTTTAATGACCATAAAGTGGTTTGTTAATACCCATACTTGCAGTCCTGTATTCACAAAAAAATAGCAGGAATTTGTCATCTGATTTGATTGTCGATGAGATTTATGATTCTCTTAGGAGTTGTCACAGTGTGACAGCTAAAACTATACAGTCCTCTATCAGGAAAAACTTCGGTTTAGAAATTTCTTATCGTCTATCGTGGAATGCTTTAGAAAATGCAAGGTGCGTAGTATTTGGAGATAGCAATACTTCTTTCGAAATGCTAAAAGGATACTTCAAACGACTAAAGAGTCGTTATATTACAACGAACTGTCATTTGGATTTAGCGCCCGACAACGTTTTCTGATGCTGTTTTATATCGTTCGCCGCGTGCCTTCATGGTTTTCATTCATACCGACCTTTATTGTACGTTGACGAAATCCATCTAACCGGGAAGCATGGTGGGTTGTTGCTCTCAGTAGTGGAAAATGATGGCAACAACGGTTAGTCCCATTGTTATTTTTCATGTTGCTAGATATGCGGTTTCTGGATTTTCTCATATATCACCAACAAAGATTGCTATATTGGCGTTATTACAATGCGATTGCTGGTAATATCTATTTTTTTATACATATTCTAGCCATGCTAGATTGCTAGATTGAGTTTGTTGGATAGGTTGTATCCAGTGGATGACAACTTGCGATTTATGGTCATTCAATCTACCAATTTTGGAATGTCATATGTCTGCAACTTTTATGTTCATACCCTGTCAACAAATCTAGACTTATGTATTACTGTAGGTCTATCTCCCGTTTCTTTCGAAATTGTTGGTAGTGAAGACTCTGACAATTGGTTTTAGTTTTTACAAAGTCTAAAACCGCATTTGCTAGGGCGCCATATAAAATTTATTTTAGACCGTCATGCTGGTATTATGAACGCTGTAACCTCTCTCTATCCGAATGACTACCACGCTTATTGTATCTTCCATATACTTCAGAATTTCAATAAATCTCTTGAACCCACAAACAGAGTGTATAGAAACAATATGCTAGTGATGTTTAAGACCTGTGCTTCTGCCCCAACGATGGACTTTTTTAACAAACGACTATCACAGTTTCAACGCCAAGGGGGTGATCGTATCGCCAAATTTCTAAAAACTTTGCCACCAGAAAAGTATGCTCAGGCATACCTCAAAGGCAAACGGTATGGGGCAATGGCATCAACAGCTGTCGAATCGTTCAACGCGCAGATAAAACAATTGTGCAATCTGCCTATAGTGGAATTGGTCGACAGGATTAGAGTTCTACTTATGACTCAGATGTCTAGACGTTTATCAGAAGAGTCTAAGTTGGAACACCAACTTATGCCCCGAGTTTGACAAAGTGTTTAAAGAGAATGTACAATGTGGTCGAACATGGGTAGTACGCAAGTCTTCTGCAGCTTTTTTTGAGGTTTTATCAGACCCAGTATTGGTGGTAAACATGTTTGATTTAAAATTTACATGTGGTTCTTGGCAGCCAGAATGTTTTCCATGCCCACACGCATTGGCTGCAATAGCATCTTAAAGCGAATATCCGATGACTTTAATAGAGCCTTTTTTCACTGCTGCAAATTCCAGGTCCAGTTTTTTATTTAACATACCAGATATAACAGATTTTGGTGAAGTTTTTAGCACTAACGATGATGGAGAGCTAGTGGTTAATATACCGAACGTTAAAAGACGAGCGGGACGGCCGAGAAAAAACATATTCCCTCAAGAGGAGAAGTAACCACCAGCTAGTCGCGGTGTGGCCGCTGTTTCAAATCAGGACACAACAGGAGGTCTTGCAATGGTCCGTTTTGAATATAACAAACTTATGCTCTTAAGTTCCCTTTTTTTTGGATATGCTTGGATAAGTGCTTTTTATCTTGTGATTTATATGTTTTAAGATTGTTAACATTGCTAGATACAACGTTTTCTTGACTCGTTAATTATATTATTTACTCTCACTTGACATTGCTAGATAGGCTATGATGCCATTGCTAGATACATGTTATATCATTGCTAGATTCACTAAAATTACATTGCTAATGTCACATTGCTAGATACATTGTAATATCCCTGCGACTGTAAGTCTAAAATGACATTGCTATATACGTTGATATGAATTTTCTAAATACTCCAATGTTTAACTTTACAAACCACAAACATGAAAGATCTGGGAATCCTATTCTCACATTGCTAGATATAGGAAAATATCACTGCGGCTTAAAGTCTAATATCACATTGCTAGATACGCCTTATTTGGATTTGATAGATTCCTCTGCCAGATTAAAGAATAGTCACATTACTAGATACGCCTTATTTGGATTTGATAGATTCCTCTATCAGATTAAAGAATAGTCACATTACTAGATACGCCTTACACAACATTTCTATATACATTTACACAGGTAGCTAAATTAATTGACGTTCCTAGATTTATTAATATGACATTGTTAAAAACCCTATTATGACATTGTTGAAGGCCCATGAATGACATTGCGAGATAGACTACTGTTATATTAGGAGAAACATTATAAAGCCACTAGCATAAATGCCTTACATGACATTGTTATATACTAGTTAATTTGGTTTCTTACATTGCGATTGTGTTTTCTAACTGCCTTTACAACTTCTTCATTAAATTATTTCCTCTCTAATCTATAGTGAAACTGTAAAAATGGAAACAACATGTAAACATCCATAGATCACACAATAAAGAAAAAAGTAACATCATAATTAGATTAAAACATCATTCATGGCAGTACAAATGCCCCATACAACAACCCTTCTAAAAAATAGAACATCTCAGAAAGTTGGTTTTGTTTATAGCCCATAAAACATAAAAAAACATACTAAAAAGAAAAAGATGCTGCATGAACTCCTATAACATCAATTAGAATCATCGTCCTCATCATCCTCATTAGACTCTTCTTCTTCTTCTTCTTCTTATTTTTCTTCTTCTAATTCTTCTTATTCTTCATCAGCATCCTCTTCCTATTCCGACTTCTCATTGTCGGCTTCATCTTCATCATCGTCGTCTCCGTCGGTGGACACCCAACTATCCCTTCTTCGCGTCCGTTTTGGAAGTTGTGCAGGGTAAGACTCGTACATGTCGTCGAGTGACCACGAGTCCCATAAAGCATACTCTTCTTCATAATTGGATGACCAAACTGAGCAGTCATCCTCTTCTTCTGAGGAGTACTCAGAAGTTTTTGTATGTTTGTATGGTTTGTTTTTGCAATAGTAGTTGGAAGACCAACCTTCATCTGAGGAGTACCTCGATGAAATTAGGGACGAAGGGGCCATTTTCAAAAGTAAGCTGAGTTATTAAAAAGTGGTGTTAGATGAATAACTTAAACTCTCATCCCCTACTTATAGCCAAATGCAATGCCCAATGCTACGTCCAATCTAGCGAAATGCAATTAATTGCATGCATTTAATTATACACGTCTAGTTAATGCATTTGTAATGATTCAATATCTACATTTGTCTTGTCAACTAATAAGTTAACCAATAGGATAAATAATCTATGTTTAATTACTGACAGATATAGGTAAAAGTCATTTCGATCTCATTTAATGTACTCATCTTCCAATAAATCTATCTAGCAATGCATTAATATAGTTGGCCCATAATATATATCTTTGCGGTTTACATTGATATGTCATTGCTAGATACGTGCATAATAGACATTTATAGATACAACAACATAACATTGCTAGATACATTATAATGACATTGCTAGATACATTATAACGACATTGCTAGATACATGGTAATTGTTAAATTGTTGGATACACTAATAATGGCAGGATATTCCTAGTTACATTAAAAATACATTGCTAGATACATATTATTTGATATTGCTAGATACATCAAGGTGGAATTACATTTCGATTGCCAACTGTAGGTGACTGTATAACCGGTTTGCTTTGCATTTTTCATCGTTAATTGTTAGTAATACTATACTAATGACATTGCTAGAACAATTATCAATAACACAAGCGTATACGTTGCCATTGTTACTACAGTTCCGAGTAATCCTTTAATACAGGCTCTACCATTGTTAGCTAAAACATCTCGCCCAACACTAACGTTTAAAAAAGATCCTTACAAACAACATCCAATTTAAAATGAATTACACAAAAATTGTAAAAAAAATGATTTCAAAATCAAAGGAAACTACCATTATCGGTTTGTGTTTGAAACATCGAGGAAATGCTTAAAAATGTCATCTTTCTTAGAAACATACCCTTTCTCAATGATATTTTTTGCGTACTGACAAAAAAAACCCCATAATAAAGGCTTTTATCTAGCTGTTGTGGGATATCTCTTATTGTCTTGATTTTGTATCCACCATTCACAACAAGTATGTAATTTTTCTTGACGCAGTAGGCCAACTGTAAAAACCAGAACCCCATAAACATTGCGATTTAGGCGACTATGTCATTGCTAGATACATTTTCTGGCATTGCTAGATAAACTCATGAGATATTGGTAGATACACACGGAATACATTGCTGGATACAGAAAAATATCAGTGGGACTGTAACTCTAATATCACATTGCTAGATACATTGGTATAATATTGTTAGATACACTAAAAAGACATGGCTAGAAACACTTGCAGTATCATACATTGCCGAGTATCATACATTCAAACTAGGTAGGTAGATCTTGTAAGATGTAAATAAATAGAATTATAACATAGAATTTATTATCCGGCCATCGGCTGTATTTCTCGTCTTATCTGGAATGTGTTTGCTCCATGGCAACAGTGAGTTGTAGCTACTAGCAGTACCATTCTCGATATCAATAACCAGCAACGTCAAGTGGTTGACGTCGAGCTTGTTAATTGTGCAAAGAGGAACAAGGGAAATGTATGTGTCCGGTTTCATTGTTTCAAATACTTTATCCACAATGTTTGACATATTTCCCTTCATATCCAGCGTTTCCAGCAATTTTTAACATTGCTATAGGAAGTAGATTGTTTTTAATAAAATTAATAATACTTGATGCACTTACAGTTGCAATTCAAGAAATTTGAATAACATTGACCATAAATGAATACTTATCATCAACCCCTTTCACAAGGACTCTCTAATTTGCATCATGGAGCAGCTTATATATCCAAGCATTTGTGATCTATCAATTAACAATTAATTTTTTAAAACATGTAAAGGATAATGATTAAAAACAAACAACGATGTATACGTAAACAACGTAGATGAGATTAATAGATTCCCTACTTGTAGATACTATACTTGGACATTTCTAGATACCTTATTATAACATTTCTAGGTTGACAAATTAGACATTGCTAGATATATAAATGTAACATTACTAGATACCTTTAATTTAACGTTGCGTTTGTGATGTAACAGAATATTACCTTGAAGTCTACTTCAGTTTGGTTTGGGAGTTCTATTATCTCGCTCATACTAATCGAAATCCTATATGAGAACTCCGACATTGGCAAGTACCATACTTATGGATCTTCGTGTTCTTCTTCTCTGGTTATTCTCAACACTTTGTTGTACTTACTGACATCTATGAGTTGTATTGTCGTTGTACGCTTCAGCCAATCTTCGTACGCAACCTGTGGTTCTCCCACCTGCGTCTGACTAAGTAATTTCCACCTTGGGAACTCATCATCATCCACCTGTAATATATCAAATTAATTCCCTAACATTACTTTTTCAGTGACGGTAAGACAAAGATCCATTTATATCGAGATTTGTTTGACCTTCCTCGATGGATTCCAAAGTACGTCGCTTCTCATTTGAATTTGCTACAGCCTTGTCACATTGTTCATAAAAAGATTGCGTGCAGTCAACAAAATGTTTGTCAGCCAATGGTATAACAAAACGTATAGGCAGTGCGTTAGATGCTTCTTTATATTGTAGGCGTGTTCCATACTTAACTGCCCATATTTACAGGTTTTCAGATATATCTCCCCCGCCCTGTTTTACTTCTTCTGGTCTTTCATCCTGCGTAATAACTTCAGTCTTTGTTGCGGATCGCTATTCTTTGTTATAAATTGGAATAACCTTCACGAGAGACACTGCTTGCGATACTTGTTCACACTTTTCTTCTTGTTCTAAATCATGGTCCGTTAACGTTGGTACAGTAGATTGACGCTTGCCTTCCAGTCACGCTACGTGTCTTTCTTGCACTCCCTAATAATATAAGACAATAAAGTTACCCATATGCATTGAGATTTTAGTGCATGACTCATTGCTAGATTCGTTATTCAAATCGTTGCAATTTATGCCCAGCTGACATTGCTAGATGTCAGCACAAATGATTTTCATTTCAAAGCCCACCTAGTTCAAGGTTGCGATTGCAACCTAAATACTTCATGGGATTTGTTTTGATTCATGTATTATTATTTTAACCTGTGTTTTCTAGATACCATGTCTTAGTGATTGCGATTTGTGCGACATATTTGTATCCTATAAAAATGAAAGTCATGATGCAAAATACAAGAAACTATTGCAAGTCTTAAACTTTTCTTCCACTATCAAAACAACAATTCATCTTAGTTATTATCAAACCTAGACTTGGAATACTTCAAAACATGCCAACACATAATACTAAATATTGTTGAATCTTAACGATTTTAAGATCCACCTACATCTTCAATTCATGTCTCCACCACCTTCTGAACGACAGTTTCTGAATTCTCCCCCTGTTCTTCGGTAGTTTTGGTTTCATCGTTTTTCCGTTTGTCGAACGTTTCATGTCTGTCCAAGACTAACTCCTGTCCATCAACCTCATTAGATCCAACTTTATGTCCATGTTCCGCTAAGACCAATTATGTGTATACGTCGACAATATAGATTAGGGGTGCTAGTATTCGCAGCCAAGGTTACAGTATCCTCCTTATCTTCACAGCAAAACGGCATTGATAAGGTTTTGAGTAGTCCAGCATTATCAGCATCTACAGTGTCCTTTGCTACATCAAGCTTCCCTTTCAAATCAATTAACTCTAACTGCAGTTTTCAACCTGTCCAAACAAGCATGTTAAATAGTATACGTGATTTGGTATACAGGCTTTGTCCATAAAAAGCATACGAATACTCACTTGTTTGTTTCTCAATTCAAGCGAGATTTTCAACTTTTTGTTTTCAACTTTCAATCGGTGCATCCTGCTGCGCTATTCAGCACCCCGCTGTCACGTAGCACCGACCTTGACACTCCCCTGAAACTTGGAATACTTTGCCTACGGTGCTTTTTCTTTTTCTTGCTATTAGATTTTGTTGTAGTCGACTTTATTTTTTCCATGAATTCATGCAGTGTAACATCATAATTCTATCTTGTTGGTGGCGGTGTTGTGTTATCCTCAATCTCAATGTTCGATCTCCTTTTACGACTTGTTCCAGCCTCATCGTGGAACAATTTCTTCTGGCTCCTTACAGTTTTTTTTGCAACAGACTTCTTTCTTTTCCGACTTCTTGCCTCACGGGTTTCTGCTCCACCTTTAGAGCTCTGCGCTAATTCATTTTCTCCAAAAGCTTGACATTCAGCCTCTGTCAACGATAACTCATCATCTATAACCTAAAAAAGCAACAAATACAAAATGATAGTATTATAGACATTCAGATACGCAAATATGATTGCCTCATAACAATTTAATCATGGTCGCGATTTAAAAATTACTATTATTGCCTACTGAGGGTTTAGGTATTGTGATTGCTTTGAATTTGCAGTTTTAGATAGCAAACGTCAGATGATCGCGATTTATATGTTTCTATATCACTGCTAGATAGGTTATGATGAGTCCGAATTCTGCATACTCCCCGGACAAGGACAGATCGGTCCAAAGCCTCCGGACCGGACATATCACTTCGAACCGGACAGATCACTTCGAACACTCAGACCATAGGACTGTTCAAACTATGACAAAAGTACTAAAAAACCTAAACACTACTTGACTAAGCTACTTGCTCTCCTACTTAGAACTCATGGGTCTTTGAACATGACCCGGGTCCATTAAAACATGATCCGAAAGCCCATAAGGGCCCAAACATTAGGGTATAAATACCCAACCACCTGCATTAAGTGTGGGTAATGAGACTTAACTGCGACCAGCCAGCTTAATAATCTCTCTACTCTCTACACTAAAAATAAAACACTCACATATTACTATTAAACACCAAACAAATTACAAGCCTACCCTCAAGCGATAATTATCATCACCAGGTTATACTTTGATACTTTGCTAGACAAGTTAAATTCAAACATTTCTCGATACTTAATAGGAATGCCATCAACTATCCATTCATAATTATCTTACATGTGTGTCTTTAAGTTGGCTCACCGTCTAGATTATTTCAGAAATTGACTCCTTCCTCTCCAATCCCCACAACTTATAACACCGAGCGATTATGTTGGGCCTTGGTATTTCAACGCCGATGAAACTGTTCTCCATAAAAAAGGGTTGCATACAAAATAACACAACATTCAAATATAGTTTTAAAAACTAACCTAATAACATAAGCCATCGTTCTTACAAATAAAAGAGCAACGCATCCGATAACTCTACCGCGATTCCCGGCCTTAATACATTTGTCTAGTGACTTTTACAACTTTTCAACTATAGCTTTAGACCAGTCGTAGTCGTTTATTTTCTCTAGATCCTCTACGTAGAATATTGCTGTCCAGCCCACTACATCGCCTGAAACTAAAAAAATAGTGTCGAGCATATGAAAAGTATCAACAGACAAGCAACATCCTTCGCCTCGTCCTCCCCTCTGTCACTGATTGCTTTCTCTATCGATTCCTGCAAAAAATAATAACATCATACTAATATACTGCAACAACAAATCAAAACAAATACAAATTTCGAGAATTTGTTCACCTTTATGTCGTTCGTCGACCCGCTCCTCCTTGCGCGGGGACTAAAAAAAACTTCTTCATCAAGGGGGATTCATACTCATCCCCATCAACGTACCGACCAATGAAGGCTCCTGCTTTAGTCAAAGGCATCTCCTCGTTCCCGTGTTTCAGCCTAAAAATGGCCTTCACATCCGTTGTAGTTAGCTTAACATACTTACGACCTATTTTGAAAGCCTTCTTTTTTCACATCGTAAAAACTAATAATTTCCTCGATCACGTTGTGGACCTTTTTTGGCTTCAAATCCTTGTTTCTTACGTCGAACGATGTTTTCGGAAACGTATATAACTAGGTGTCTCTGGCAGCTTCTATGTGTTATTGTTTAGTTTATTTTTGGGCTGGGGGTAGTTTTGTAAAGTGTTTTAACAAGTTTGGGGTATTTTTCTGTTTAGAGTGAGGAGTAGGGAGATAATTAAGCAGCCTCCTTGTATTAAATGTTGATCACTCTCATTAATAAGAGTGGTTGGGGTATTTATACTTTTAATTAATGACTTATGGGCTTATCGGGTCAAGTTGTGAAACCAGATCGAGTTTAATGACACATTAGTTTTCAGTAGATTATCAAAGAGCTTAGTCAAAAGGTGTTCACATTTGTCCTGTTCGGATTTATAGTGGAGTGATAAGGTCCGAATTACCCTTGTCTAGATTAATGGTAGGATATGACTGTACTATCCGAACTCATCATGTTCTGCTGTAATTATATTGCGTCTTAGAAGGTTGATTATACTGACTAAGCCAGACCTTTAGAATACGCCCGTAGCAGTCATGTTTGTATGCATATATCGCAATTTCTAGTCAAGTTACTCATAATCCTTATATCACAGTCGTAACCTATATCGCAATCACCCCAACATAACAGAAAAAACTTTCTACAATCCTAGACGTTACCAACCAAACACTCATTAGGTTTCACTAACAAAAAAAAACATCAACTAACAAAAACACGCATTGCTAGACATATTGCAGACATTGCTAGACATATTGCATACATTGCTAGACATATTGCATGTAAGTGTAGACATATTCTGGATAATGCTAGACATTGCAACACATATTGCATACATCGCTAGAAATGAAAAACATTACATGCATTGATGACCATATTCTACCAGTACTTGTTGAACTGCAGACATTGCTAGAAATGGTATACCTAGAGGGTATTTTTGTCCAAATTATTATTCTAGGTATTTTATAAAACTAGACTAAAAGTGGGTACCACTTTGGTATTACATACTTGAGTAGGTATTTATGGGTAAATTTCTCTAAAAAATATTGTAATATATATATACTTAGATCATTTAAATATTTAAAGTGAAATAAAAAAAAGTTACTATCAATTAGCAAAATCTATTACATCGGATGAACCAAAACTATTTAACTAAATTTCTTCCAAAATTACCAATAATATAAATACAGATTTTAAAACAAGAAATATATTTTATGACCTCTCGATCGATATTTCACATGCTATCCTACTAACTTCGACAGTTTGTTTCCGACTTGCTACCATAAAAAATCAAATCCATTGAAGCTCCGTTCAGTTTCCGATCAAACCTTAAACTACTTTAGAACAAAATCTACGCTAAAAACAGTAAGAAATTCTAATTCCGATCATTTTGTGTTTCAAGAAGATAGTTCAATTTTATTTTATTTTCAGAAAACTAGGGTTTAATTGAAATGTTTTTTTGATTTTTTGAGTTAGTGTAGTCATAACCGTCTTCATTTATATCAATCTTAGTTATTCGTTTTTCAGTATACCCCTACTTTATCATCTTCTTCATTTAGTTTGTTTTTTGGTTACTGCTTACTAGTATCTCACTTTAGCGAGACACGAAGCGAAACACGAGACAATAATTCATCAGTTTCAGCTTCTCCTGCGTAATTACTGCAACATCGAGTCCAAAATTTATCATTATATCAAAACCGTCATGTTATTGTTTCTCATGATCTATATTAGTATGGTTTACCATATACCATTTAGCATATATTACAACACCTATCACTTAACATCTATCATAATTAGCATGTTTTTAACATATATAATTCCCAAATTTTGTTACATTTGCATAGGTTTTGTATCTACCATTTTCCCATTACTACACTTTTGCATATGTTTCACATCTAGCAATTTACCTTTGTTACACATTTGCATCGGTTTCACATCTATTACTTTTGCTATGGTTTCACATTTTCACAGGTTTCACATCTATCACTTTATCCTAGTTTCACATTTGCATAGGTTTCGTGTCTATCACTTATCATACTTCCACTGATTTCGCATAATACTACATCTATCATAGGCTCCAAAAACTTATTTCTTCAAGTCATGCCTCTTTGCATTAATAAAACAGATGAAAGAGATAAAAGTAAAATCATAACACATAGAAGAATAAAAAAATACACCCTTTTATTCCATATTGAAGGCAACATACGATCTGAGAAAAAATGCATTACAAAAAGAATTGGGAATTGGTTGAAGAGATAAGAAAGGATGAAAATGAAGATTTCAAATTGGGGCAAAAATTTTTACACCTTACAACCAATGATGTCAAGATAATTCTTTTATTTAAAACATGGAAACCATCATATGCCACTACAAGCCAAACACTTTGAACCAATATATCTAGAAACAAAACAAGAAGAACAATCCATGATTATAAAGACATACTTTTCCGATGACACATCAAGAAAATTTGATAAAATCCGAGCAATACCAATCACAAATAATAAAATAAATGTATGCAATTCCAACTTTTCTTACATATTGCACTGGTTTCTCATTGGCAAAGGTTTCACGTCTGTCATTTTTGCACTTGTTCCTCATTCCATAGGTTTCTTATCTATCATTTTTCCCTCGTTCACATTTTCATAGGTTTCACGTCTATCCTTTTTGCCCTAATTTCACATTTGCATAGGTTTCACATTTATAATTTTTGCTCTGTTTCACATTTGCATAGGTTTTGTGTCTATCACTTTAGCCTACTTTCACATTAGCATAGGTTTCACATCTATCAATTTTACCCCTGGTTTAACATTTGCAAAGGTTTCACATCTATCACTTTTTCCCTGGTTTCACATTTGCATAAGTTTCGTAACCTATATCGTTCTGCAACTATCATAATTATCCTGGTTTAGCATCTATTATAGTTAAAGTTGTTTCTCATCTATAATCTATATATTAACCAATGATTTTGAATGTTTATAACATTTTATAAATAAAGCAGTAAAAATATATAATGAGGGTGCAGTAAAAGATGTTGTGATGATATTTATAATGTTAGCTTGCTTAACATTGTTTTTCTCTACATCCGGAGATGTACTAGGCTCTACAGTGGTATATTACGTAGAAGACCTGAATAAAATAAACAACTAAGATTGGTCTGAAGCAATCTAGGACAAGTTGATGAATTCAATAAAACTTTGTCATGAAAATAAACTTGGAAAATTAGTTGGTAGTGTTTCTCTATTACTGTCAGTATTTTTTTCTATTTTCAATATGATTAAAAATAGTAAAAAAATGGCATCTTAAATATTGTAAAAATATTGTCACTCATCATGAAACACGCAACTATATGTAAAAAATAAGAAATTTACAACAAAATACGGAAGTGCTTCAAATGGCTGGGTATTGAGGGCAAAAGAAAATTGAATTTAATTGACACTATAACGAAAGCACAAATGATCACGTATATTTAAACATCATTTTTTGTCTGGTTTTTCATTTTACATGAATATATGTATTTACTTTAACATTTAACTTTTTTTGGTTCTGGAATAAGAATAGTACCTAACAAAAGAAGAAGAAGAGCAATTTGGAGGAGAGTTTCAAATACATGAATAAGATTCATTGGAGAAAGAACAAAATAATGATGTTCCTCACCAGGATGATGATGTTCCACATAATGGTAAACAAGAGGAAAAACATAATGATGCTCTACAGGATGTTACAGAGGATATTCAAGATAATGTTTATTCTGAACAAGTTAATCTTAACGACGGCAACGGTGGTCCAAATTAGGATACGAACCAAGCCTCTAATGAAAATGATTCTACTGATGTAGATATAAAAATAAATCAATAAATTGTTCAAGAACGTCCAAAAGCTACAAGGACTAAATATTTAAAGTGAAATAAAAAAAGCAGTTACCATATAAGACCAATTAGCAAAATCTATTACATAGGAAGGTCTAAAATATTTAACTAAACTTTTTTCAAATTTACAAACTAAGACGTCCTCAAAACTTTGTTCCAAGAAAGAGAAAAGCGTTCAAGATAAAAAAAATGAGAAGGACAAGGCCTTTGTTGTGACCGCCGTTGTTTAAGAATGAGCTAGTAATTGTCTCAAACCTTTGAAAAATGTAAAAAAAAAAGACAAAAGTTTCTTTATTTCTTGATTTTCATAACAGGTTTCTCAAGCTTAACTTGAAATAATACTGGTATACGATACTCAAATATCAACTTCTTGAAGATATTTTCAAAGCTACTTTGGATCAATTCGATGATTCTGAATATGAAGAATCTAAAAATGCAAGTTCTAATTCTTTGGAAGATGAAGATACAGAGAATGAAAACTCCTTGGATACTAACTCAGGAAGTTATTCTAAAGATGACCAAAACAACTAAGAATGAAAGATTATCTTCATTGTGTTCGCCCTTCTTATTTTGTTTTGTATCTCAAGTTTTATTTGTAATTGTAGTGTTTTACTTTTTGAATCGAATATTTAAGAATCATTTTAATTTTTACTGAACTTTCACCATTTTGTCACCATACAAATTGTCACCATATAAACTACAATCATAAAAATCAGAAACATGTAAATTGTTACCATATAAACCATCATAATAAAAATCACAACCACGTAAATTATTATTATGTAAATTATCAACACCTAAAGTATCGCCTCGCCTCGTAAATTACCATTGTGTAAATTATCACTTTGTAAATTATCATTGTGTAAATTATCACTATGTAAATTTATTTTAATTACCAAGTTAAAACTATCATCCTTCGACTTTATCAAAATAAAGGTGACCAATCCTCACTTTAATTTTCTAAGTGTTTTTTTTTTGTTTTAAAAAAACAATAAATATCTTTAGACTTTCACCCTCTAGAAGAAGAAAATATATGGAAAAAAAGAATTATATTTACTATGTCAGCTATTTAGAAACCTCATGAAAACCTTCTTGTACCACAATGAGAGGAAAAAGTATGCTACTGGTAAATACACTGATAACCAAAATAATTTTCGAACTAACACGTACAACATTAACCCCAATATAAACGCAAATGTTTAATATTACAATGCTGCTTAAGAGGTCTTCATTCACAATCTTGAAAATGATATGTCCCACGTTTAACTTTTTCGACTACTTAATACATTATTTCCTAATTTGGACCCAACTTGCCAAGTTTTTTTTCTTTAGTATGTAATAAAACTTTTCCTAAAATCTTATGATATACTTTAAACTCTTTCCATTGGAATTTAGATGCATAAATGTTTTTCATCAATGTGTGGTAAATGAGGAAATTTAGATGTGGTTTAGTTCTCTTTTATTCAATCAAGTGAAGTTATGCCCTTCTTGTTTCATCATTATTCTTTTCAGAGTAATTAATTAGTTGATAAGATGGAATAGTAGATTATGCTAGGCTCACAAAATCCATCTCGTACACCAAAGAAAATGATGATTCATGAGTTCCCATTCGGGCACCCATAGTACCTCTTTAAGGTAGTTTCGCCATTTCCTCGCCGATCCCTTTAAATTCTTTTTAGACCATCTAGAATGGTAGAGCTTCTACAAGAAATATTAGACAAATAAACATGATAACATACTTGGCTCTTGTTCCAAAAATAAGTTCAGGTTCTACCCACTTCATAAATAATCAAGTTCGACAATAATGGTTTGACACCCCCCATAATCCATTAGCAAAGGACCAACCAAATCTGACCACAATCTATGCAACTGGCTGGGAAATAGAATCAAGAAGTAACACTGGTATATGTATCGTATTAGCAAATATTTGACAAATACCACACTTCCAAACTAAATCCTTGGAATTTATCATGATAGTTTCCCAAAAATATCCTGCTAAAAGTATTCTTTTTGTCAAATTTTTAAACCCACAATGAGCGGACCCATCCATGTCATACAACTCAGACAACACCATATGAGACTCATTCATTTTAAGGCGTCGTAGCAACGGTCGACTTAAAGATTTTTTTAATAAAATGTCCCCGTGAACTATAAACCCATGTGCTTTAAACCTTAGTTTTTAGCCAAGTTCTTGTTAACTAGTAACTTTCCCTTAATTAAAAATTATTTCAAGTCATATCGTCAATCTCGTTCCACTTCCTCTGAAACCATGAACTCCTCCTCGAAATACTAACATTGTTCAGATTTCATTACTACATACGGGATTTCGTTTTCCAAAATTCATAAATACCCCTCAGAATACACAACAGTTCCTAAAGAATCAACAATAGAATTTTGACTTATATGAACATGTTCATATATAATATTCTCAAATAGTGCAACCAATCCTTTTGACACCATCGAGTATCTTACAAGCTGAACATTCCTTGCCTATATAAATCCAAATGCACGGTTTACCAAAAGCTGTGAATCACTGACCAAGCACACTTTTTTAGCCCCACAAATTTTTGTAAGTCGTAATCGAACTAAATATGCTTCATATTATGCCTCGTTATTCGACACTTTAAAACTGAAACATATTTCTTGGTACATAGCCTCTCCCGTCAGATCTACCGACTGAACTCTTGCTCATGATCCTAAAATAAGCGATATCTCGCCTGTTTGGACTAACCATTCCTCTTTTGACTCCTCTTTTTTATTTTCCAACTTCTTCATAATCTGGTTCCACCTAATGAAATTCAACTAGAAATCAGCTATAACATGAGCCTTAATCGTTGTTCTTGGCATCAAATAAATATCATAGTTTCTCGGCTCTACAAACCACTTTTTAATTTTTCCTGAAACATTTGACTTTTATAAAATGTTTTTCAGCGGGAATGAAAATTGAACTACAATTGAATGAGATTGAAAATACGAGCACATTTTTAGCAACTATGACTAAGTCCAATGCCAATTTTTTCAATTTCAAATACTATTTTCAGAATCTAGCAAGACTTTACTCACATAGTACATCGGCCGTGTATAACCATCAATTTTTGTTACTAAAAATGCGCTTACTACAAAATCTAAGACTCCAATATAAAGAAACAATTTTTTTCACCTAAAACCGGTTTGTCAAAATCTCTGGAGAAGATACATGTTCTTTGATTTTAACAAACATTTCATCACATTTTGGTGTCTAATAAAATTGGTTAGATTGTCATAATACTTGAGAAAATGGGACACACTTATTTGAAGATCTGACAATAAACATATTCAAAGCTTCCAGTCTCCCTGTTAAAAATTATACGTCTTTGATTGACCTAGGAGGGCCCAAATTTCCCCGAACGTACACTGAAGGTACACTTCTCATGATTTAATTTCAAACGAATGGCTCTCAAATTACACAAACGATTCTTCAAAATCTTGACAATAATGTTCATCTTTAGCACTTTTGACAAACATATCATCAATGTATGCATCCATATTCCTTCTGATCGAGTAGTGAAATCTTTATTTACCAATATTTAATAAGTATCACCTGCATTTTAAGACCAAAAGGCATCAGTCTATAATAATGCAATCCTCTATGATTAATAAACTTTATACTTTATTGATCCTTAAGAGTTATTTAGATATGGTTATACCCTGCAAAAGGGTCCATAAATGAAAGAAGCTTATTTTTAGATATCGAATCAACCAATTGATCTATTCTTTGAACATGAAAAAGATCCTTTAGACATGCTCGGTTTAAATCAGTGAGATCTACACACATCCTCTATTTGCCATTATTTTTCTTTAAACACACGAGATTTGTTGTCAGCGTCTAACATCGACCCTCTTTATTTTCAATTTTTTCACTTTATGATATCTTTGTGCAGACTACAACCACGTCCTCATGAGGTCCAGCTACATATATCAAATCATCATCTTCAAACACGATATAAGTTAAAAGGCTATTCTCATAAAAATGAGTCTATATTCCACCAACCAATTGTATCGTTAAACTCATAATATGTATTTTCGTAAAACTGTTAGTATTTCCAACCATTGTATCACCTCCAAAAAATTCCAACGATTCAAAATATTCACATAATTTTGAAACCATACTCAATGGATTTAACTCATTAACTACCAATTTAACTTTTCGATCTGGTTTAGGATCAAGATACTCTGCAGATACATTAAACTCATCAACAGGTCTAGTATTTACCATCGTATTATTTTGTTTAAAATTACTTTTTCTACCTACCTTGCTAGCTGACTCACATTCAGAACCTGGTGGGACCCTGCGTGCTTCTTTACAAAGGTTGTCAATTTTCCATTCTTAATTAATGTTTGAATCTCCTAATGCTGGGCTATACAGTTCCTTGTATCATATCTAATATCATCGTGGTACTTACATAACTTAGTACTATTTTCCTCTTTAGGTTTTCTTATAGGTGGAGGCTTCTGAACTTAAACATGATTTTGGGCTCTTTAAAAAATAGTTGCAACATTTTCCAGTTAACTTATCATAATATTCTGGTCGAATCTATTGATTTTATCTTTGCTTCTATTTCACTACCTAAGTATTTTTTTGTTGATAGCCTGTATCATAAGAATGTTGATAGACCGAAGTCGTTAACTAAGATGCTCCTGATCGAGAAGGAAAATTATTTGGAGCTCTGGGTCAAAGAGAAACTGCGATTGATAACCCTGATTATTCAAGATGATCCCCTGTTAAACTTGATTTTGTGTGGAATCCGGTATAATCCTTACCCTCTTTGACATCAATATTAATCTGTTCTTCCAATTGAGCCATTAAAGCTCCAAAAGTAAGTGCATTTATCCTTGTTGTTTCATTAGATAATCCCTTGTGGAGAAACCATTGTTTGTAAGCTAGACATATGACTTATTTGTCATAATCATCCAATCCAGTCTTAGTAAGAACAAAATACTTTGTATAATCCTCCAAACTTTCCCCCATTATTTGTCCATGTTAGATTATAGTATCTATGTTTGCCGGTATTTCCTTACTCGTCACATATTGTCTTTCGAAATTAGTATAGAGCATCCAAATATTAGTTATAATTACTTGCAGAATTATATTATACCACTTTAAAGCATTTCCCTTAAATTTTTGTGAGAAAGCTCAACACAGTCGTTTATCACCATTATAAAAAAAATTCATGTAATTCTTCAACTATTTGATGTGATCATCTAGATCTTGAGTTCTATCAAACTTCTCTAGTTTTGCAATATCAAAATTCTTCAAAAGCGCAATAGATCTCCCTTTGGCAGATAAGAGAAATGTTATCCAAGCGATGTCTTTTCTATAATGATTTTCACCTATACCTTCATTTGCAATCACATTAATTTCTCTAAAGCGTTCGTAGATAGGTTAGTAACCTTTTACTCTAAGTTTAGGTTCTCGAACATACTCTGAGGCTCACTTCGTGTTTTCTCAGCTGATATGGGCTCAAAATTATCTCATTTATATTGTTTCTTATGCTTATGCTCTAACTAGTTTCCTTTACCTCGACTTGTATGAATTCCTCCATTTCATATGATCAAAAGTTCTTTCTGGTGATTAAGAGTAACCTTTAGAATCCAATATAGGCGAATCTTTGATACTAATGGAGCATATATGTGTTTTAATCTCTTTTATCACTTTGAAGAATGATAGTTATAATCTATTTTAATCTCTTCATTAACCGTCGGATGTTCATAACATTTCGGTTTCTTATGAAGATGACGATGGCCAAGACTTTGATTAACTACTATACCTAAAATTTTCTCCTCTTAAAACATTCATGAGAAAAATAAAATTGGACTTTTTTACCAATAATTTTCTCATCAAAAGTTTATTTATCCCTAAATTAATATTGAAGAAGAACGAATCATTCTATTCAAATGGGGTATTTCTAGAGACGGAAATATTTTCATCCCATCAGAAAGAGAATAACCTCATCATATTGTTGGTGCCGAAGTATGTTTATTTTATAGTTTGGAGTGGGATATTAAGCTCCTCATCCATCCTAAAATATTCAAGTTTTTTTAGCAATGTAAACAATACCAAATTCAGCTTACGCCCATTAGCTTGCAGTTATTAACCAATATAATTATAGCACCTGATTTGTTGAAGATATTTTTTGAAGTCTCTCAAATTTTACATAAGATCCAATTTTACAAAGTCACCGGTTCTCATTTATATTACTTTGTCGCTCAAAAACTTCGTGGTGTAGCTACATTACACGTGTATGATTATAATTGGAATGAATTGTTTTTATATTAATGGCAGCTGGTAATCCAAATCACTCGAGCTAATTGGTGAGGTTGAAGTATGATATATATTTCTTCTGTTTTCATAAAATATTATTTTCATAAACTATTTTAAATTTTAGAGGCTAAGGAGTCTTCTAAATGGTGGAAGAAAAATTGTTCCTAACACAAATTCCTTAATCAACTTTCAATAGTTGGTCAACCAATTCGCAAGAGAAATATTAGAACCTTTTAACTAAATAAATCTACTTCTATATTAATTATGGTCGTTAAAAGTAATGGTTATTACCACCAATTCCCCAATCAGGAAGAAAAAAATTGTTGATACTTTGGCACGCCGTCTCAAATGAGATCCTAAATGGGGATTGTATCTTAAAAGTTCCAAAACAAAAAGTTCCAGACCACCAAAAGAACAATTATCCAAAAACTATCGTGCTACCACTAGTAATATCCTAAAAAATTAAAAAAAAACTTATTGAAAAAAATAAGAAGATTGTCAAAGCACAATTTCAGATAAAACACTTACCCCAACAAAAGACACAAGTCATTTTTTTAAAAGATTCCTTACTCTCGTCGAAGAATGCGCCTATGCTATTGGATCCATGAGGTATCTCCCACTTCTAACTACCGGTGCTAAAACACATCCATCAGATTTAACAATTTTGGAACCATGATGATCTATTGGACAATTCTTAGCCCAATGTTCTCTTTCATAGTTATCATCTTTTACTAACATCGAACTTCCCCAACATCAAACTTAACTTCAAATGGACTTAAATAGTTTCTAACATATATATATATATATATACTCATAACATATTTTCATACGTAACATTGAACGTTTTTTGCGTCACTCCTTTAACTTTATCTTGCTCACTAACATAAATTTTTTAGTCGATGATATCATATTCTGGAATCAAACTTCAATCACACCCATTTAGTTCATCAAAGGACTGATATAATTTAAAAAATATATATATTTATACTAGACAACGCTCTTGAATAATATAAAAAAGAAGAAGCATGATGGTTAAAGAAATAAACAACAATTGATACTGACGTGAAATAAAAGAGTATTAAAAATAAAAAAAAAAAACATAAAACTTACAAGCAACAACTAGAAAAATAAGGTATCAAACTTAAGCTAGAGATCGACTTTGCTAAAAAAGAAAAATAAATCAATACGAAAAAAGTTAATAAAGAACTACTTGCAAAGATTTTAGAAGAAGCTCATGAAATAATTGAACAATGTTGTACAAGAATACTTATGCAATTGGTTGATCAAAACATAAGATAATTTTTGTGCGACTCTACCTCAAATACATTCATGAGTATCATAAATTTTATGTCAAAAAACTACTTATATTACAGACATAGCTTTCAAAAAAAGTAGTTCTTTTGATCATGAAAATAATGCCAACAACGACATAAATAAACACTAATTATCCATATTAAAGACATTTTTGAGAATCACTATGATACTTTCCATCGTAGTCCTTTCTTTATAAAAATCCTTAACTTTTTATGATATGTTTAGTACTTTGTTTGCTTATAAATTTTGTTGGCTAGCATCTCGTTGTAAATTTATTATTTTATATGCTTGAAACTCTGTTTGGCTATCATTCGACTATTTTAACTTTATGTGGATCATTTCATATTACTTTTTCTTGCTATTTTTGATGAGTTCAGATTCTTTAGCCACAGCTCACTGTGTTATCCGGACAGGGGAAATCCGGACATAAATGTACCACTGAACTATCCGGACAGGACAAAAGTAAAGAAACACTTAAACACCTTTTGACTAAGCTATGCGCTAATAAGCTTAAAAGATTAACGGGTCCTTAAACTTGACTCGGTTTTGTAACTTGACCCGAAAGCCCATGGGTTCTTAATGAAGGGTATAAATACCCCAACTACTTTCATTAATGAGAGTAATGAATATTTAATACAACCAGGATGCTCAAATCTCTCACTACTTTATACCAAACACTTAATACTCAAAATACTTTGCAAAACACTTTTAAAAATTACCCACAACCCAAAATAAACCAAACCAAATTAGCGACCACAGTGGGAGACATGAGGTGCCCGAATCTTGCATTCGAAACCTACAAAAAAGACATGTTCAGATGAATCCGAACGAGCAAGCAGATCCACCACCTGTGGTGGAGGTAGTTTGGGAAAACAAAGAATACACCATCGAAAAGCGAGACAAGTTAAGGGTAGACATAGAGGCGTTGAGGGCCATAAAACAACCAGAAATGGCTATAAAGGAGAAGTCGAGGGCGTCAGCCATCCATCATACTGATAATCCTAGGGATAATGATCCATCATCAAAGAATTATTTGAGTACCAAAAAGACCCATGTCAGTTCTAAGAAGACTCATCGGTCCAAGCCGGTTGAAAGTTCAGATTCTGAGTCCTCCAGCAGCTCTTCGAACAAGGCTGAGCTTGAGGAGTATTTTTCATCGAGCACTGATGAAGGGAGGTTCAGGAAGAAAGAAAAACTAGTTACAAAATATTCAAGAAAGAGAGATAGGCATGGGAGACTTAAAGGCATTTGGGCAAATGGTCATCTCACAACCACAGCCACAGGCATGTGGATCAGCTGATGGTCGATCCTTTTGCTTTTCATGATGAACCAGGTATATTTGCAACACCTAATGAAGACACAGTCTTCACTCGTTATGAAATTGGAGATAATCATCATTGTCTGCCACGATACTGTCTACAAACCTACACAAAAGGTTTGACAATTCCAAAATGGGAGTAAAGATCCGGAGAATCATTTGGAGCAGTTTAAGAACTTCATGATGAATTTTGATGATGATGACAAACTTTTGTGTAGAGCCTTCTCCCAATATTTTACGGGAAATGCTCTTAAATGGTACAACAGTTTACCCCAGGGATGTATCAAAAACTTTGATACATTCTCGGTTGCCTTCCGAAGGCAGTTTGTGGGAAGTAAAGAGGTAAAGGGCAATGGAGATACTATAATCCATTATGTTCAAGAGCGAAATGAGTCCTTAAAGGATTATATAAGTCAGTTCGTAAATACCAAGAATGATTTAGTAGATTGCTTTGAACAAGTGGCAATTGCTTCCTTGAGGTAAGGGTTGAACCCTGGGAATCTGGCTGATTCGGTAACCAGGAAGAAGGCCATAACTTGGGGTGACTTGTTAAACCAGGTGGGAAAGCAGATCAACATGGATGAAACCAAGAAAACTAGGGTGCACAATCAGGTGAGGTGCGCCCCAACAACTCAAAACTAGAACCAGTCCGGGTACAAGGCTAAGGAGACTGGACAAGGGTCCAACAGGGCTAAACAGACTCAGTCCAACCCAAATCAAGATCAGAGCCAGCAGTCAAGGATTAAAAAAGGTCATTGGGTTCAACCGTAGTGGTTTGCAGAATTAAAAGAGAATGTGGCCACAATTTATGACAAGACCAAGGATGAATTCCATTTTCGGAAACTGGCAACGCTGTAGTCTCTCAGGGACATTCGAAATACTTGTTTTTCCAATATCACAATGATATTGGTCATAACACCCAAGACTGCATTGCTCTGAAGCATGAGGTATAAAATCTCATTGAAAGAGGTAAATTGGGGGCTTATGTCAAGAGAAAAAGTGGAAACAGGCCTGGCAATGCTCCTCGAACTAGAGCTACGAACAATGCAGGAACATCTGCTCCGGAGGGGGCAATGGTGATCCTTGAAAGATTTGATGTTGATTCGGAGTACCTGGATCTTGACCTAACCCGGAATAAAGTGGGGGTCATAATAACATGAACTAAGGCGGTTCCCGGACTAATTAGTTTCTTTGAGTCACTTACTATATTCATAGGGGATACCATGACAGCGCCAACTCTTTCATTAAGGAAGAGGCATGTTCACTCTCTGGCTACTCAGTTGGAGGGAGGCATGTATTCTTATCAGTCTCAAACCCCTTTTCTATTTATAGTTTTTTATGAGGATGATTTGAGAAATATTGTTGGGCCTCATGAGGATGTTGTGGTGATAGGAGCATTTATTGGGGGCAATGATATCAGACGAATTCTGATAGACACGGGAAGTTCAGCGAACATCCTATTTTTAAGTTCTTGCAAGGAGATGAAATATCTGGCCGTTATTCAACGGTCAAACAGAACCATTGTGGGCTTCACAGGGAGCTCTGTGGATGTAATCAAGGAGTTTGAGGAAGGGGTGCTGTTGGGAAAAAGTCCTTTTAAAAAGCTGGTCAGAGTGTTATTCATTGTGGTAGACTGCCCCACATATTACAATGCAATATTTGGGAGGTCATGGCTCTCTATAATGCATGTTGTGACTTCAACATTCCATCAGTATTTGAAGTATGTTGTTCAAGGACAGGTGGGTGTTGTCTGAAGCAGTCAGAAGATAGCAAAGGAATGCTATGCAACTGCACTCGCTCCTAAAATGTTGGTAGCGGTTCGAATCAATGAAGATTAGCAGTTACTGGGGCCTTCGGAGGGGGAGGGTGAAATTGATGACCCAAGAGAGGCCCCTAGTTGTATAATACCGGTGGAAGAAGTTGAAACCCATCCCTTGGCAGAGGGTAGAAGTATTAAGATTGGCTCCAAGATGGCTCCAGAGTTAAAAAAGAAATTGTTGTCCTTTTTGTCAGACAATCAACATGTTTTTGCTTGGTGCAATGGTGATTTAACCGGAGTGATGTTGCACCTGTTGTGCAGAAGCGGAGGGCTTTCTCTAAGGAGAAAGCTGATGTAATAGTCTCAGAAGTTGACCGACTTACAAAAATGGGGCACATAAAGGAGTCCTAGTATCCTTTATGAACAACAAATCCAGTGTTGGTAAAGAAAAAGAACGGGAAGTGGCGTATGTGTATTGATTTTATTGACCTCAATAGAGCTTGCCCAAAAGATCTTTATCCGATTCCCCGGATAGACCAGTTTGTGGACTCAACGTCTGGCAACAAGTTGTTGTCCTTCGTGGATGCCTTCTCTGGATACAACCAGATTCAGGTGGATCCGAAGGACCAAGATCATACTACGTTTGTTACGGACAGGGGTCTCCATTGTTATAAGGTGATGCATTTTAGGTTGAATAATGATGGGGCTATTTACCAGAGGCTAGTAAACAAGACTTTTGCTAATCAAATAGGAAGGAATATGGAGGTGTACATTGATGACATGATGGTTAAGAGCTTAGAGGAAGGTTTACATATAGCTGACCTACAAGAAAATTTTGCCAACCTGACAATGGTGAATTTGAAACTGAATCAAGAAATGTGTCTTTGGTGTTAGATCCGGAAATGTTTTGGGGTATGTAATAAGTGAGAAAATGATACAACTCGATCTTGATCAGTTGAATGTCCTATTAGAAATGGATCATCCCCGGAATATTAAAGAAGTCCAGAGGCTTACTGGAAGGTTGGCTGCTTTGAATCGTTTTATTTCAAGGTCTTCAGATAAGTGTGCTCCATTTTTCCAAGCCTTGAAGAGTGATAAAGACTTTAATTGGTCTCCACAGTGTAGCCAAGATTTTGATGAAATAAAGAAACATTTATCTTCACCCAACACCTTTTTCAAACCCATACAAGGAAAAAATAGTGTATGTATACTTGGTTGTGTCAGAATGTGCTATAAACGCAGTGTTAGTAAGAGAGATGGACAATTACCCTCGTCCGGTGTACTACATCAGCAAAAGCCTGATAGATGATGAGAAGAGGTACTTGAAACTTGAAAATTTGGCACTAGCCCTAGTGGTTGTTGCAAGAAAAATTAGGCCGTATTTTCAGTCTCATTCCATCATTGTTCGAACGTCTTTTCCATTAAAGAATGTTCTTCAGAAAACAAATATATCAAGCAGAATGACCAAGTGGTCAATAGATTTGGGTGATTATGACATGGATTTCTCCTCACGAACTGCAATCAAGGCTCAGTTTGTTGCTGATTTCCTAGTAGAATTCCATCCGGATAGGAGTTCTAAACAAGTTTCAGAAGGGAAAGCTAAAAAAGAATAGGTAGTCCGTACTGATGGTGGGTCAAGCACAATGGGTTGTGGAGCTGGAATTTTCCTAACCTCTCCGTATGGTGATAAAATGTACCAAGCTATATGCTTTGGATTTAGGGCCTCTAACAATGAGTCCGAGTATGAAGCAGCTATAATTGGTCTTAAATTAGCTTCCTTGTGTGGGGCTAAAAGAGTTAGGTTGATGAGTGATTCCCAGCCCCTTATTCATCATGTTCAAGGTCAATCTGAGGCCAAGAAGGACCAACTGATTAAATACTTACTCGTCCTTAAAGAGGTGGCAGCCAATTTCAAATGTGTTTGTTATGAGCATATTCCTAGATCACAAAATACGTTGGCAGATTCATTGGCAACCATAGCATATTCTGAGTCCTACCCTTGGATTCATGTACAAGAATGCCCATCCATACAGTCAAGCCAGAACAAGGAAGAGGGGGAAAGCCTAAGTATACAAGTAGTCCAAGTTGGAGATTGGAGATTTCCCCTTCTTCAGTACATTTCTGATGGGGATTTTCCTCCGGATAAAGCTGTAGCAAGAAAACTTAAACATTAGGCTCGTGGATTTTTGATCATAAAGGAGGTGTTTTATAAAAAAATCTTTCAGTAGACCTTTCCTTCGTTGTTTGGGTGTTGAAGAATCTCAAGGTATTCTATCTGAATTACACGATGGTGAAGAGTCGGTTCATTGTGGCTACAGGGCACTAACCCAGAGAGAATTGTTAGTTAGGTACTATTGGCCATCCATAATGGCAGATGCTAAAGAAATGGTGAAGAAGTGTGATCCATGTCAAAGGTATGGCAATGAAATTCATGTGCCAGCAGTACCTATGGAGTCAATTTCTGAGCCAGTACCTTTTTCTCGTTGGGATTGGATTTAGTTGGGCCTCTACCAATGGCGTCCAGAGGGTGCAGGACTATTATTGTTGCTATTAATTACTTCTCAAAGTGGATAGAGGTAGCACCTTTGGCAGGAACCACTTCAAAAGTTGTTATAAAATTTATCGTATCCAATATATGTTGCAGATTTGGGATTCCTTAGAAGATTGCCATAGATAATGGGGCCCAGTTTGATAACAAGGATATGGAGAGTTTTTGTGCCTCTAGAGGCATTCAGTACTGCTTCTCTTCTCCCTTCCATCCACAAGCAAACGAACAGGTATAAGTTGCCAACAGGACTATTATGTCCGGATTTAAAAAGAACCTGGAGGGGGCAACAGGGAAATGGCCAAGCTATCTGCAAGAAGTATTATGGGCATACTGAACTACTTATAAGGCTGCTACATAAGAATTTCCTTTTGCTTCGGTGTATGGGATGGATGCCATTACCCCCATTGAAGCTACCCTACCATTATACAAGGTCTATAACTATTCTGAACAGGCTAATGAGATAGCAATTAAGAATCAGTTGGATTTAATAGACGAAAGAAGGGTTAAAGCTTATTTAAGAACAACCCACTACCATGTTTTGATGAGGAGTAGGTTCGCTTCCAAGGTCAAAAGAAGATATTTTCAACTGGGAAATAAAGTTTTGAGGAACGTTGTCAAACACACCAAAGAGAAGTAATTCGGTAAGCTGGCTCCAAACTAGGAAGGCCCCTATAAGGTCTCCGAAAAGCTTAAGCCTGGGACATATAGGCAAGAAGGAGGGGTTTTGAAGCACCCATGGAATATTGAGAATCTCAGGTTATATCTTGAATAAAGGTCGTGTAAATATTTACTTGTTAGATATCAATCTAAATATTATGGGGCATACTCTTCCTACCCTGGTGGCGCAGGGAGGTTTTAATGAGGTGTCCGGTTTTTTCATTCAATATAATGTAATGCCTTCTTGAAATATCCGGTGTGGTTTAACTATAATTCAATTCAAGTATATATCACTCGTTCAACACTTTGGATCTTTGATAGATCAGATAAACATGGTTGGATGGTGACCATTAAACATATGTCATCGGAGATATTAAACATTCCCACTATAACACTTCTGAAATAATTTGGGCTATTGAAACATTAAGCCATTAAAATTAAGGGAACGACAGTTTTAAACAAAGAAAGATTTGATAAATATACCTATTCGGACTTTAACCAAACAAGAAGAATAACATATTCCTTGGCCATCCAAGAACTTTTAGTATTTAAAAAAAAAACAATCCGGACTGTAGCCCGATCACGTTACAAAATATGCCTTGGCCATCCAAGGACTTTAACAGTTCAGATAAGATAAAAAAATATGATTAAAACCTTAGGGCTTGTTCCATTCGGATGTCTCACCACCACCTTTCTTAGGACTTTTGAGTTCAGCACTTGAACTCTCACCGGTTCCCTCTTCATCATCTGTAGTGGAATAAATTCCACTGGAGTAGTTGTACTTGTCACCAGTTTCCATGCTATGATGAGGAAGGTCTTCGTATTCTACAAATTTCCATAAGGGACCAAGGGTCCTCTTCGGAAACGTTTCATGGAAGAGTAGCACTATATCCGACTTAACCTCAACATATATTTTCTACCAAGGAGTCTATCACCTCGTTGGTATATTTATCAATGCTAGCCTCGATAGTTTGTTCTTGTTGCTTCACCAAGTCTTCTTTCTCCTTGGTCACCTTAGATGCAACACCTTCTAGGAAAGTCTTCTCAACGGGCAAGGTTTGAATGACACCATCTTTGGTCTTCAGGTCCTCCTTTAATGTTGAGAGATCCTTTTCCAAACTAGAGCATTTAGTTTGAAGTTCAGTACTGGAAGTCTTCAAAGTGGCCAGATTGATTGATAGATCTTCTTTGTCCTTCCTCAGTGTTTCTATCTCTTTCTTTAGATCTTCTATCCTCTGATTGACATTGAGAAGATTGGTTGACATAGATTCTTTGTTAGTAGTGAGGGTGTTGATGAGTGTGGCTGGATATGACCAAGAAGGGAATGAGTCGCAACATCTTGTTCTTCAGAAACGGAGAAAGATTTACCATTATAAGTCACCATGTTAGCAGAGCTTGAAGGGCAGAAGGGGCCAGCAAAAAATTATCCTTCTAGGAGTCATTGAAGTATAGATCAATGTCTTGAAAGGCACTGATTTCCACTCCATCAATCCCTCCCCCAATACCCTCCCCGGATTGCAGCCTTGTGGGGATCTTCTCTTGTAGAATGGGATCGACAAGGGCTGGTGGAGGTAGAAGCTCCGAAGGACGAAGAATTATTTCTTCTCGTAAGGTGACCTTCTTCTTTTTTTCATACTTTTTATCGCTGCTCGCTCTTCTCTTCTGGTATTTTTTGGGAGGATTGGGTAGGTTTTGTGATTCTCCTGCCTCCCTAACAGTCTCAGCCTCTACTACTTTGAGTAAGGTAGCGTCGATTCCTCTCGGGTTCTCTGAACCAGTCCATTATGTGGCAGTCTGGACCGGCTCTGTTGTAGCTTTCTTCTTCTTCACTTTCATCTTGCTAGGAGCTTTGGCCTTGGAAGGTAAGGCCAGTTTACCATCTTTGGCCTTTGTTCGCTTAAGGATCACACAAGGTGGAGGCGGCGTTCTTAGTTCTTCCCATTTGAGGTTCATCCGACCTATGGTGTTCCACAGGTGGCACCTCACCAAGTTTCATGAGGTGAAGCAGTTGTGGAAGGCGTTCCCCCAACGCTCCGCAACCCGTGCATTAAGTTTGGCACAAGTTGTTTGCCCCTCCTCTAGGTGTACGGTGAACTCCTTCGGCAACACTAAAAAAGAAGTAACGGATAATTCTAGAGAGGAATACTTATGAGCTAAATAGAAGAATAGGAAAAATAAAAGATAAATTTCGTTACGAGTACTCTTCCATCTGCTGGTTAGCATGCTAGGTTTGGTGTTGGCTTTGATCTTTCTCCCATTCTCATATGACCCACTAATAAAAAGGAATTGTGTCCTTCACTTCTTCTCTGACTCCAGTAAGTCGTCTACCATCTTAAAATCGTTCCCCATGTTATGATGGTAGAATAAAATGTGGTGATTCTTGCATAGACTTTCCAAAGCATAAAATTACTCTATTGGGAGAGTGATTTTGGACAGCCTTGATGCCATTATGCAAGCAAAGAGAGAGTATCAGGCGTTTGGACTTAGCTGGCTTGGGCAGAGCTTCACCAGGTGGAAATACATGACGATTTCTGGGTCTAGTGGGAACCGAAGTCTCCAGTTTAGCACCTCAGTGAAGATGACCACTTTATTAAGTTTAAAATACATCGGAGTCTCCGGAGTTACATGTATCCTTACATTCACTGATTCTAGGATCCCTCATTTCTTCTGGATCCGGCCCAACTCAGTAGTATGGTTGTAGACATAGTTTATATTCTGCAGGGCCAACAAATATTTAACAGTGAAGTTTTTAAAGCAAGGGGCTACCTTGCCCTCTAGGCACGCTGAAAGATCCGGATGGGTCAAGCAGACCTTGACTTTTCCTTTACCTTTCCTGTTAGAAACAACATCTCCGGTTTGACCTGATGCTTCAGTTTCGAAGGGGGCCTCTTCGATACTGTCTTCCATCACTTTTTCCATCACTGTGGAAGGTTCACCAAGTGCTATGGATGGAGGAGGATCACCTTTTGGCACCAAAGGTTTTTCAGATGAATGAGCGCCTGTTGTTTCTGAAGGCCCGGTGTCCGGTTGAAGTTGGGATCCGGAGGACTTCGCCTTTGGGGCCGTTTTAGATACCTCCGATCTGGAGGGCTTATCTCTTGGTGCTATTTTAGATACCTCTGATCCGGAGGTCCTATCCTTTGATGTTTCCTTAGATGCCTCCGATCTGGAGGGCTTTGGCAGCAAAGTAGTTGTTTGGGATTTCACCAGACGAGTCGTCCGACATGAAGTTGATTTTTCTGGGGATTTCTCAATATCTGAACCCATGGTTAAGAAAGGGGAGGGTTCTAGACACTCGAAACTGCTTTTTCCCTGGTAGTGGAGGGCTGAGACTCTTGAACAGAAGAACCTGAGGGTAGAGGAGAGAGACTTGGGTTGAATAACTGTCTGGGTTTTGGATTTCTAGATGAGGATGACCCTTGGTCAGCTTCTTGGTCTGGTTCACCAGACTTTCCGCTTGGGGAGACTGAGAGACCAGCAGCAATGCGATTCTCCCTTTCGACTTTTCTCGCCTTTTCTAGCTCTGACAAGTTTAACCATTCACCTTTCACAAGTGCGTTTCTGGCTATGAAAATAAAACTCTTCGAGACCGAGTTTGAAGACAATAGTGAAAATCTCTCTAGAACGTTTTTGAGTGATGAATACAATAGAATAGTGATAAATGATTTATATAACAGTAGAAAAAATTAATTGTTACCTAGGAGGAGTTGAAGAGGTTTGGAAATGATTAAAGACGGTGCAGACGTGTGAAGGATTAAATGCATAGGTCACTTTCTAGGCTTAGTGGGAGCGCCGATCTAGGAATAAAAACGGTCGGTAGGTCGAACCAGATTGTGACACGTGTCCCACAATCCAAAAAGAAAACTCTTAGAATTCTGGGAAAAGAAGTCAGTTCGGACAGACTTCGAACTAAATGCTCAAACTGGTCAGACAAAATCGTTACTGGCTAAGTAAATTTTTTAGCCGTGCCAAAGATATTTGACAAGGCCTAAAAAAGGGGCTACTCATGAGTTTAGATTCTTTAGTCACAGCTCACTGTGTTATCCGGACAGGGGAAATCCAGACATAAATGTACCACTGAACTATCCGGAGAGGACAAAAATAAAGAAACACTTAAACATCTTTTGACTTAGTTTTGTGCTAATCAGCTTAAAAGATTAATGGGTCCTTAAACTTGACCCGGTTTTGTAACTTGACCCGAAAGCCCATACGTCTTTAATTAAGGGTATAAATATCCCAACTACTTTCATTAATGAGGGTAATGAACATTTAATACAACCAGGCTGCTCAAATCTCTCACTACTTTATACCAAACACTTAATACTCAAAATACTTTACAAAACACTTTACAAAATTACCCCCAACCCAAAATAAACCAAACCAATTTTAATATTTATCTTTTCACAATCACTTGTATTACACACCACATTTATCATGTAACATTTATCTTATGTTGATGTTAATTATGTAGACACTTTAGAAACCATCGTCCATAATAATTTCGAAAAAAAATTTGGACGTCGGTTTTTCCTAGTGTAAATTTTGTTTTTGTTTTTTATCAAATTATCTTAAGAATTTCATAAAAACGCTACTTTGATAACTATCTTTTAAATGTTTCTTTATTTTAATAATTTCTTGAATAACTTCTTTATAAACAACATCGTCGTAGTATAATTTTCCATCACTATTGAAAACTAGCATGACCTCTTGCACTTTGAGTAGGGCCTGTCTTATAGCCATGTTTGGTGGTGATAATAATTGCATGAGGGTAGGCTAGTAATTTTAAGTGGAGTTTCAAGGTGGTGTATGGGTGTTTAACGGTGGTGTAAGGGTGTTTAACGGTGGTGTAAGGGTGTTTAACGATGGTGTAAGGGTGTTTAACGGTGGAGAGATAATTAAGCAGCTTGGTAGCAGTTAATTTTCATTACCCATAGTTAATGCTGGTGGTTGGGTATTTATAGTGTGATGTTTGGGCCCTTATGGGCTTTCGGGTCATGTTTAATGGACCCGGGTCATGTTTAAAGACCCATGAGTTCTAAGCAGGAGGGCAGGTAGCTTAGTCAAGAAGTGTTTAGGTTTTTTAGTACTTTAGTCATAGTTCGAACAACCTTAAGTTTACAGTGTTCAAAGTGATCTGTCCGGTCCGAATGATCTGTCCGATTTATGTCCTTGTAGCCTGTCCGGTATTCAGAGAGACTTAGGCTGATTTGCCCTTCCGAGGAGCATGCTGAATTCGGACTCATCAGGAGCCCCTTTTTTAGGTGTTTGAGCAAGTGTCCTTGTCAAAGAACTGAAAAACAGTCCGATGAATGAAGTGGTTCTTAATCCGGACAGAGCTGTGGGTATACCCGGACAGATTAAACGTTACGAATTCCAAACGATTTTTGCCAGAGTTAGTGGGACACGTGTCGCTTTCTGATTGGCCACTCCACCCGTTTTTTTTTATCTTGAATTTCGCACCACCTTCTTTCACAAGTAACCTCTTTAATTTCCAATAGTGACATCAGCGCCGTCTTTTAATCATTACCCAAATTTTTGGATTCTCCTAGGAATCAACTCCTTTTTCTCAAATCTACTATAAATTCACATTCATTTTTCACTGTTTTACTATCTCTCTTAAATCTTACTCTGCAATTTTACTCAGAGCTTTCTCTCTCTAGAACAAAAATTTCCTTGGCTGTTTTATGTTTACAGCAAGAACAACGTTGATTAAAGGTGGTTGGCTTAACCTTTCAGAGTTGGAGAAAGCGCAGAAGGTCGAAAAAGAAAGGCGAATAGCAGCAGGGCTACCATCATCACCAGTTAACAGACCGGTTGCTTCTGTTACAGAATCAGATCTAGGTTCATCCTCCTCCAAAGGTACCAAGCCCAAAAAGCTCTTTCAATCCACCCATTCTCCACTTGTATCTGGATCATCAGTTCAGGAGTCAAGACCTGCTGTTGAACCAGGAGTCACTGCTACAAGTGTTAGGAAAACCTCACCTTTTATAGCCATGGGGTCTGATTCTGACCACTCCCCGGAGAAATTAGTCATTAAGAGGCCTAGCCGGTTAGTCAAAGGACTAACCTCGAAGAATACTCCCTCGAAATCGGGGGTAAATAATAGTGACTCTGGGTCTGGAGTGCCCTTTAGAGCTCCCCGGGAGAGGCTTTCTGGTCCGGAGGCCAGCAGCCCAGTACCCCCTAGAGAATCTTCTGCCTCAGAAACCCAACTTGAGGTGAGAAGTCAGATGAATACGGGCAGTCAACAGTCCGGAGGGCGGGTTATGCCAAGCTTCAATCCTCCCCGAACCACTTCCACAGAAATCCCTCCAACAATTATGGAGGAGAGAATGGAGGACTCTACTAAAGAGGTCCCCTTTGAGTCCGAGTCCTCCGGACAGACTGATACCACTGCTGTTGCTGCCAAAAAGGGCAAAGAAAATTTGTACCTAAGGCGTCCGGACCTGCCGGAGTGCCTTGAGGGGGGAGTGGGGCCGTGCTTTCACAAGGTCGAGTTTAAGTACCTCTTGGCCTTGCATAAGACCAAGTATGCATTCATCCATACCTCTGATCTGGGTAGAATGTGCACCAAATGGGGGATCCCTGAAAACGTGAAGATAAGGATCCCCATTGATCCGGAGACCCCAATGGACTGTAAAAGAAATGAGATAGTCTTCTTTACGGAGTTGTTTAATTGAGGGCTCAGGTTCCCACTAGACCCGGAGATCGTGCGCTACTTCCACCTGGTCAAGCTCTGCCCAACACAGCTAAGCCCCAATGGTTGGTTCACCTTAATGTCATGTATCATGGCGTCTAGGTTATCTGGGATCCCTCTTCCTATGGAAGAGTTCGCTGCAGTGGCCAACCTGTGCAAGAATCATCAGTTCCCCTTCTATCATTTCAACATGGGGAACGATCTCAAGGCTGTTGATGATCTCCTGGAATCGGAGAGCAAGTGGAGAAGCCAATTCCTGTTCGTTAGTGGTGCCTGGGAAAACGGCAGAAAAATTAAGGCCGGAGAGAACCCAAGCCTCCTCAGGAGTAGGTGGAGGAGTGACCGTAAGTTTCTCAACTTGAGTCTCTGATCGTTTTTCTCTCCTTTTTTTTAAGTTAAGTTTATATTAACCAATTTCTCTTCTGTTCTATCAGAGCTGCCAAAGGAGTTCGGGGACTACCTGAAGGCCGGACAGACTACCTGTGGCAAAATCAATGCTTGGGCCGCAAAGAATTGGGAGAATCGATTCCATAAGTCCTTCACCCTTAGGAATCTAGCAAGGTCTCACCTGTGGAACACCACAGGCCGAAGAGACCTAACTTGGGAGGAGTTCACCACCCAGCCTGATGAAGACATTGTGTTGAGAAGGTCCCACGAGCTGGATGGGACACTCTACCTGCTTGCCCGGGCCAAAGCCCCAAGCAAAATGAAGGGCAGAAGAAAAGGCAAGAAGGTGGCAGGTGATGCTGAGAATGATGCCCCAATAGAGCCAGAGGGGCCAGCCTAAGTTCAAATTGATGCAACCCTCTTGCAGGTGGTGGAGCAGGAGACCGAGAGGCAGGAAGTAGACCTTCCAAAACCTCCAAGGGCTCCCAAGAGGACTCGCAAACAAGCAAGTGAAAGCGTTGACCGGGTAGTTAAGAAGAAAAAGACTTCACAAGGGGATGAGCTCGCTCTCCGGGATCCGGAGCCCTCTTTCCCCACTGGCCCTTCAGACCCAACGCTGGCCGAAGAGATCTCCAGAGAGTTTCACACTGATGAAGTCGAGGGAGGAGAGCTCAACTTGGATGAAGTGGACATCACCGGTCTGGGCGGGCTTGGTGAATATTTCCTTGGCCTGCCCAGAGACGAGTTCGCAGGGCCCTACATCCCTCCGAGCAGCTCCAATACGGTCAACTTTAACGGTAAGACTTTCATGGTTTCTAGTGAGAAAGACACTATTGCCCATTCCCTGCTTAGTAATGTGCAGCCAGTTCTTACACTGGAAAGACAAGTCCGAAGTCAAGCAGACACCATCAAAGACCTCAAGTCTGAGAAGGATAAGCTGTCTGAAGACCTCCGCATTGCTACTACCAATGCTGATTTACTCAAGGAAGCACACGAGGAGCTGAAGAGGAGTCATGATGAGAGAAACACAAAAGTTGCCACCCTAGAGCAGACCATAAAAGATCTCCAGGAGAAGTTGTCTGGTATGGAGAAAGATCTCACGGTCTCACGGGGAGAGACCACTGCAAAGGAGAAGCTCATCACCAACCTGACCAATGACAAGATTGCTTTGGAAAATGCAGTGACTCGGGCTGCTGAAGAGAAAGCTGCTTTGGTAAGGGACCAAGAGGCCACAATCAAGGCCAAAATCAACGCCTATGCCAGGGAGATGATACAAAGCGAAGAGATAATGATTCAAAGGGTGAAGTCTGATATGGTTCTCCTTTTTCACGAAAAATTCCCGAAGAGGAGACTGGGGGACTTATGGCTCTATGTGGATGATGATGACCTTCCATTCTATACTATGATTGATGAGGGATTTTCCGGTGAGTCCTCTTCTGATAATGAAGAGAAAACCGGAGAGAGCCCAGGTGAAGAGGAGAATGATCCCAAGGGCAAAAAAGTGGTCGAAGGGGGGAGCGACATCAAAGGCAAGAAAGTAGATGAGGGTGAGCCATCTTCAAAGGATCAAGCTTAATTTATTGTGTACTTTACTTATCCTTTACTCAAACTAAAGTCCTTGGAAGGCCAAGGCACTATTTTTGTTGTGGTGTCCGGTATTATTCAGACAGATTTTTTGTACTGTGCCCAAACTTGTTCAAAAAGTCCTTGGAAGGCCAAGGCAATTTTAAGTTGTTAAATGAATGTTTCTATTTTGCTCAACCATCCTCTTCTTTCATTATTTGTTTTAGTTTAGATAGCTGGAATTTAAGTAGCTTTGAGTTATTGCATTGTGAGAGTGTTTAAGATTCTCCGGCTAGAGTTTAAATAGCCCTTAGACCTTTTAGTCCGGGTAGTATGACAAGAGATAGAATTTTGAAAATACTTAGAAAACTTTGAAGAAGGTATCAAATTTCATTGAAAGCTCTCCGTGCCACCGAAGAGGGGAAGATATGCCCCCAAATATTTACATGGATGTTTAAACAAGTAAATATTTACACAAGTGTTATTCCAAGTACATTCGAAGGTGTTCAATATTCCAAGGGTGAGTTAAAACCCTGCCATCTTTGTCTTCCAACCAATAAGTCCCAGGCTTGATTCTTTCAACTACAGTATACAAGAAGACCTTCCTTAATACTTTGTCCCCTGGTTGGAAATCTCTTCTTTTAACCTTAGAAGCAAACCTGCTTCTCATCAAGCCATGATAGTGTGCCACTCTAAGATGAGCTTTAACCCGTCTTTCTTCTATCAAATCAAGTTGATTTCTAATTGCCATTTCATTAGCGTGTCCGGATAAGTTGTGAATACGAAAGGAAGGGAGTGTTTTCTCTATGGGAACTACTGCATCCATTCCATAGACCAAGGCAAAGGGAGACTCTTGTGTTGCAGCCCCAGGTGTTGTCCGGTAGGCCCACAAGACCTCTTGTAGATAACTAGGCCACTTCCCAGCAGTCCCTTCTAGATTCTTCCTTAAACCGGACAGTATAGTTCTGTTAGCCACTTCAACCTTCCCATTGGCTTGTGGGTGGAAAGGTGAAGAAAAGCAGTGTTGTATACCCCTTGAGGCACATAAGCTTTCCATTTCTCTATTGTCAAACTGTGGCCCATTGTCTGTTGTTATCTTCTGTGGGACACCGAATCTGCAACATATGTTGGACAGAATGAATTTTATGACAGCTTTCGATGTTGTCCCTGCCAGGGGAGCTGCTTCTATCCACTTTGAGAAGTAGTCAATGGCCACAATTATAGTTTTACGCCCTCTGGACGCCACAGGGAGAGGCCCAACCAAGTCCAATCCCCATCGAGCAAAAGGGATGGGCTCAGAAATTGACTCCAAATGAATGGCTGGGACATGAATTTCATTGCTGTACCTCTGGCATGGGTCACACCTTCTTACCAGCTCCTTAGCATCTTTCATGATTGATGGCCAATAGTATCCGGAGAGTAATACTCTTCTTGTTAAAGCTCTGAATCCACAATGGGCTGATCCCTCACCATCATGCAATTCGGAGAGGACCATTTGTGACTCATGATCCCCTAAACAACATAGGAGAGATTTACTATAGGATTTTTTGTACAACACTTCTCTCAACAAAATGAAACCACGAGCCTTGTGTTTCAATGTTCTGGCTTGTGACTTATCTGAGGGCATAATACCATCGGACAGATATTGTATGAGAGGAGATCTCCAGTCTTGAGGCCGGCTCACTTGTACTTCAAAAACTTCCTCTTTTCCACCCTCACTAGGTTGAATAGAAGGGCTTTCAAGCACATGGATCCATGGGTAGGACTCCGTATATGCTATTGTTGCCAATGAGTCTGCTAGCTCATTTTCTGCCCGGGGAATGTGCTCATAGACAACAGCTTTAAACTTTAGCGCTTCATTTTTGAGGAGGAGTAAATATTTTACCAACTGCTCCTTTTTAGCTTCAGATTGGCCTAAGGCATGGTGGACAAGTAACTGGGAGTCACTTAGAAGCTTGACCCTTTTAGCCCCACAGATGTGGGTCAACTTTAACCCAGCTATAGCTGCTTCGTATTCGGACTCGTTATTAGACGCCCTGAAAGCAAAACAAATAGCTTGGTACATGCTGTCCCCATATGGGGAAGTGAGACATATTCCTGCACCACATCCCATGGTGCTAGACCCTCCGTCTGTTCGGACAATCCACACTTTCTTGTCTTTTGAATCAGTAGGTTGCTCTGAATCCCTATCGGAGTGGAATTCAACCAGAAAATCAGCCACAGCTTGGGCTTTTACTGCTGTTCGGGGAGCAAAGTCTATGTCGAAGTCCCCCAACTCCACTGACCACTTCGTCATTCTGCTTGAAATGTCTGCTTTTTGAAGGACATTCTTTAAAGGGAAAGATGTCCAGACGACGATAGGATGAGCCTGGAAGTAAGGCCTCATTTTTCTTGCAGCTATCACCAGAGCTAATGTCAGTTTTTCGAGTTTCAAGTAACGCCTCTCAGCATCAATCAAGCTTTTGCTGATGTAGTACACTGGGTAAGGACAACCATCGACCTCTCTTACCAACACAGCACTAATGACACAACTTGAAACGGCCAGATACACAATAAGAGTCTCCCCGTCAACTGGTTTGAACAAAGTTTTGGGAGAGGAGAGATGTTTCTTGATTTCATTGAATGCCTCACCACACTGCGGGGTCCATTCGAACCCTTTTGCACCCTTCAAAGTTTGAAAGAATGGAGCACACCTGTCCGAAGACCTGGAGATGAATCTGTTCAAGGCAGCTAATCTCCCCGTTAATTGCTGTACTTCTTTAATGTTTCGAGGGGGCTCCATCTGGAATAAGGCATTAAGTTGGTCTGGGTCGGGCTGTATTCCATGCTCACTTATGATATACCCTAAGAACTTCCCGGACCGCACTCCGAACACACACTTTTCAGGGTTTAGTTTTAAATTCACTTTTGCCAAGTTGGCAAAAGTTTCTTGGAGATCGGACAAGTGCAACTGCTCATCCATGCTTTTCACCATCATATCGTCAATGTAAACCTCCATATTTCTTCCAAGTTGATCAACAAATGCCTTGTTGACTAACCTTTGATAAGTAGCCCCAACATTTTTCAAGCCAAAAGGCATCACCTTGTAGCAATGTAGACCCCTATCAGTGACAAACGTGGTATGTTCTTGATCTTTTGGATCTACTTGGATCTGATTGTACCCGGAGAAGGCATCCATGAAGGACAACAGTTTTTTCCCAGAAGTAGAGTCTACTAACTGATCTATCCAGGGAACCGGATACAAATCTTTTGGGCAAGCTCTATTAAGATCTGTGAAGTCAATGCACATGCGCCACTTGCCATTTTTCTTCTTTACCAGGACAGGATTTGCAGTCCACAAAGGATATTGAGATTCTTTAATATGCCCCATCTCTGTGAGTCTCTCAACCTCTTGTACTATGACATCAGCCTTTTCTTTCGAGAAAGCTCTTCTCTTTTGAACCACTGGTGCCACATCTCTCCGGACAGATAGGTGATGGGATATCACCTCTGATGGAACTCCAGTAACATCAGCATTGCACCAAGCAAAAACGTGCTGATGGTCTTTCAAAAATTTCAACATCTCTTGTTTCAATATTGGTGGCATCTTGGACCCTATCTTGACAATTTTGCCTTCTTCCAAACAGTGTGTTTCAACCTCTTCAATTGGGATCAACACTCCGGGGGTCTCCCTGGGGTCATCAATCTCACCCTCACCCCCAGAAAGGCCCTCAAACTGCTATTGATCATTTATTCGGACTGCCCCCAGCGTTCGTGGAGCCAAGGCAGTGACATAGCATTCTCTTGCAACCTTTTGGCTGCTCCGGACAACCCCAACCTGTCCCTGAATAGCATACTTTAAATACTGATGGACTGTTGAAGCCACTGCATGCATCCTAGAGAGCCAAGATCTCCCTAGAATAGCATTATAGCAAGTGGGACAATCCACCACGATGAAGAGTATTCAAACCATTTTCTTGAAAGGGCCCCTGCCCAATAACACTTCTTCTTCAAACTCCCCGATCACATCGGCTGAGCTGCCTGTGAAGCCCACGATTGACCTGTCCGACTTTTGAATCACAGCTGGATTTTTCATTTTCTTGTAAGTGGTTAGGAAAATGATATTGGCAGAGCTTCCAGTATCTACCAGAATTCGCCTTATCTCATTGCCCCTTACAGATGCTCCTATGACAACAACATCCTCATGAGGGCCAGCAATATCTCTCAAATCATCCCCATCGAAGACTATGAATGGGAATGAGTTCGGTGATTGATAAGATATCATGCTTCCTTCTAGCTGGGAGGCTAAATTATGAACATGCCTCTTTCTTGAAGAAGCAGTAGGAGCTGTCATAGTGTCCCCTCCGAAAATCGTCAGTGACTCAAAGAATTTAATGAGCCCGGAGACCGTCTTAGAACACTCCTCTATAGCACCCACCCTATTTCGTGTTGGATCAGGATCCAAGTATTCAAATTCCACATCAAACCTTTCAACTATTACCATGGCCCCCTCCGGGGCAGCATTACTTGGACCAACCCGGTGAGTGTTGTCAGGCCTGTTGCCTCCTCTTCTTTTAACGTATGCACCCAACTTTCCCCTTTCAATCAAGTTTTGAACCTCTTGTTTCAACGCTATGCAATCATCAGTGGTATGGCCAATATCATTGTGGTATTGGAAAAAGGAGTTGTTACGATGCTCTTTGGGAGACTGCAAGGTTGCTGGTCTCCGGTAGTGCATCTCATCTTTTGTTTTATCGAAAATGGTGGCCACGCTTTCTTTGAGCTCTGCGAACCACTCCGGTTGGACCCATGGTCCTCTTTTGTTTCTGGATTGTTGACTTTGAGCAGGAGCAGCTGGCTGAGACTGAGCTTTTGCCCTATCATGCCCCTGTCCGGTTTCTCTGGCTTTGTTCCCGGACTGGTTTTGATTTGGAGTTGGTGCCACCGGGGTGGATCTCACCTGTCTGTGCACCCTGGTATCTTTGTTTCATCAACGTTTATTTGCTTGCCAACCTGATTTAGCAATCCCCCCCAAGTCATGGCCTTCTTTCTAGTTACCGAATCAGCCAGATTGCCTGGGTTCAAACCTTGCCTTAGGGATGCTATTGCCACCTGCTCGAAGCAATCAGCCAACCCATTCTTTGTGTTTACGAAACGACTTATGTACTCCTTCAAGGACTCATTTGGCTCCTGGGCACAATGGATTATTGTGTCTCCATTGCCCTTCAACTCCTTACTCCCTACAAACTGCCTTCGAAAGGCCACCCAAAACGTATCAAAATCTTTAATACAACCTTGAGGCAGGCTGTTGTACCATTTCAAAGCACTCCCCGTAAAAGATTGGGAGAATGCCCTACACAGTAGTTTATCATCGTCATCAAAGTTCATCATGAAGTTCTTGAATTGCTCCAGATGATTGTCCGGATCAGTACTGCCATCGTACTTCTCCATCTTAGTACTGTCAAACCTCTTGGGGAGGTTTCCGGACAAGATTTTAGAAGACAGTGGAGACTGCCTTCAATTCCTTCCACGACTGAACACAGTATCCTCATTGGGAGTTGCAAAGATACCTGGCTCATCGTGGAAAGCAAAGGGATCCATCAGCATCTTGTCCATATACCTCCGGTGGTGAAATGACCCCTTTCCAATATGCCTTTTCATTCGTCCATGGTGATCTCTTTTTCTTGAATATTTCTTAACCTGCTTTTTCTTTTTCTTGGTTCGACCCTCATCGCTGCTAGAGGACAAGGATTTTTCATTTCCCTCACTGTCCGAAGAGCTGCCTGAAGATTCTGAGCTTGAGTCAGAGCTCTCCACAGGCTTGGACCGGTGAGACTTTTTAGAACTGGCATGCGTCTTTTTGGTACTCACATGAGTTTTCGAAGCCTCAGGCTCTCTAGGGTTGTCGGTATGATGAGTAGCTGATGCTTTGGATTTTTCTTTCACGCCCATCTTGGCCTTTCTCAGCCTTCAGAGCTTCTATTTCAGCCCTCAGCCTGTCACGCTCTTCGATAGTGTACTCTTCATTCTCTCCCACCACTTCGAGCAAAGCTGGTGGCACTTCTGGATTGTCCGGATTCATACAGACAGAATTTCTTGGCAGGTTTTGAATACTTCATTCAGGTACCTCTCTCCTCCCACTGTGGTCGCCAATTTGGTGGTGATAATAATTGCCTGAGGGTAGGCTAGTAATTTTAAGTGGAGTTTCAAGGTGGTGTATGGGTGTTTAACGGTGGTGTAAGGGTGTTTAACGGTGGTGTAAGGGTGTTTAACGGTGGATAGATAATTAAGCAGCTTGGTAGCAGTTAATTTTCATTACCCATAGTTAATGCTGGTGGTTGGGTATTTATAGTGTGATGTTTGGGCCCTTATGGGCTTTCGGGTCATGTTTAATGGACCCGGGTCATGTTTAAAGACCCATGAGTTCTAAGCAGGAGGGCAGGTAGCTTAGTCAAGAAGTGTTTAGGTTTTTTAGTACTTTAGTCATAGTTCGAACAACCTTAAGTTTACAGTGTTCAAAGTGATCTGTCCGGTCCGAATGATCTGTCCGATTTATGTCCTTGTAGCCTGTCTGGTATTCGGAGAGACTTAGGCTGATTCGCCCTTCCGGGGAGCATGCTGAATTCGGACTCATCAATGTTCACTTCGATTAAGTGCATGGTATTTTATGCTTTATTACTAGGTTTGGCTTATAACCATGATCATAATTAATTTCTTTACAACCTTCTTAGCGTAAACTCTTACACTTTATAGTATTGTTTATCTTATAGCCATATTCGTTTTGATTGGGTGAGTATCTTTTTACATTTTTTCAACTGGGCTTGGATTATATCCATATTTGTTTATTAGTTATAATTTAGTTAAAATTTATTAACTTATGTAGGTTATTCTAATTATTATTTATTTATCCGTAGATTTGGAGAAACCTCATAATAACCATCGTTTTAGAGTACATCAACACTATCATTATAAAAAAACATTAGTAACTACTTTGGAGAATGAACATTGTTACTTTTAAATTTTTTTTAGTAATCTTCGCTTTAGAAAGTATCATTATTGTCACCATAAATAATCATTAGTAAGCATCACTTTAGAAATTAGCATCTTTATCGTCATAAAGAGTTTTTAGTGACCATCAGTTTGAAACAACATTACCATCATTATCGAACGTTATTTCTTACTTAAATTTTTGAAAAAAATGACAATGCTTAAAGATTGTTTTACAAGACATTTCATTCATAATGGCCCTTATGGTGTCATTATAAAAAAAAACACGTGATAGGAGGTAGGAAATAAAGTACACTAACGAAATATTACATTTCAGTTTTGTACAATTACAAATTATGGATATTCCAATGATATTTTAATGGATTTCTATCCATATCCGTGAGTCTATAAGAAACTTTATGTCATTTGGAGACTACCTTAAAACGTCCATCCCAATTAGACGCCAACTTTCTAACATTTTAATCTCTCCTCCATTGGAATACCTTTCTTAGCACCAAATATCATTTTTGAAAATATTAAACCCTTAACTTTATGTTGTAACACCTCAACATCAAACTCTTATAATGTTATGTTATAACCTCAAACTGATCTCATCGTACCTCTATCAAATAAGCACTTATCTGTTTTTTCCTCAACTGGGACTTGAATCAACATTACCATTATCTCGTTCACTTTTATGTTTTGGAGTCAACCTCTCCTTTAAAAGACGATTGGAGTGTGCTTCGATGTTACTACTTATTTTATACTGAAATGTATCTGAATATAGTATAGGAACGACATCATCCATCTTGTCATTTCTATTGCCAATGTAATTCGAAGACTCTTTCACCCCCTGAAAACCACCATTAGTAATAAAAATACCCTTATTGGGCGGAAGAGGAAAGTTAGAAGAAATATCAAAGTCAATCTTAAAGAGATCACTCTCAGTAGTAACATATTGAGTTATATAATATTTAGAAAGAAGGTTACTAATGAAACAACACAAAGTAACTTTAAAGTTTTAGTAAAGGCTCAAGTTAAAGCTTCGTCAATCTTGGAAGTAGATCATTGTTGACCTTGAGGAAGATCACAAACTGAAGTACATTTGGCTATTGAAGCCTTATGAGTATAAGAAATACTCATAGTTCCCTTGGAAGGAGACTATCCCACATGTTAACCTTCTTTTTCTCTAAGCCAATTTATGTGGGGAAGTAGAAGACAACCTCAACATCGTCGATGAACTATCAATTTTAGTGATAGATAGTCATTGGACTTTCAAAAGTCCGTTCGCAGTCCCTAGAAAATTCAGTTTGGATAAAGTTAGTCTTCAATATCTTTTAAGTAATATTAAGTTGTCATCTGACACCATACTCAATAGAAACTTATATCACCAATAGTCCATCGACTTTAATCTTAACTACATTTGAACTTCAATCTAAATTCGAAAGGCTATTCGTGACACAAATTTATGTTAAGTATGGTACCACGTGACAGTTTTATGTTAATCAACAATGAACTAACTTTATTAAAACAGATAGTCTAAGAACTATGTCGAAACTTTTGAAACCGCTAGTCTAGGAACGAACTACTGTCTCAACCCGGTCAATCCTGTATTATCCCTTTAATCAAGTTTCAAATTAATCTCTACCTAACAACTTAATAGTCTATTCGTAAATTCGTTCGATAAACGAGAGTCTTAGAATGATATTAGCTACCAACCCGACCGACTTCTTTCCAAAAATACTGATAACACTATCTTCGAGGATAAACCACAAGTTGTTCGTTGAAGACCACGCCCTCTTGGTCTCAACTCTTAATTAAGTACTAATCTCCATAGTTTACTATGCCAAACCACGAGATAAGTTCTTTAAAAATATCTACTTTACTTCAATACTATATACATAATTTTTTAAGCATTAATGATTTCACAGTTCATGCTGCTCCAAGCACTCCAATTTATGCACTTTCACGCATATTTTATGTTCTGCAAAAACATAGAAAACTAAGGTTATTAATTAATAAATAGGTACTTGTTGGAACCCTATGGCTGGGGATCTTAATGGTTTTAAGAATAGGAAATCCGGTCGAAACTTAACTAATAAAAGTTAGATGATTAACTATCCTAAAAGTTAATGACGTGGTTTTCGGTTTTATTTTAAAAATTAGGATCAATAAAAAATCAAACGAATAAAATTATTTCTAAAACGAACCGATAAAATCAACAAATATTTAGAATTTGGAACTAAATCAACAAAATTGGTAATAACCGATATGAAACCGAACCGATAAAACATAAAATTATAAGAATATATGGTTTTTTAAAAAAGATTATTTTTTATATATTACATTGTCAAAATTATTTGGTAGGGATCTATACAAAGAAGTTAAATTTTGACTTCTAAATCTTAATTTTTATGTTGTTAATCAAGTAAAAATTCAAATTATACATTGATTTTTAAATAGATCGGAGTCGAACTGAAACCGGATTGAACCAAAATGAAACAGAAAGAGATTTATTAGAATCGGATCGAACCGAAATCGGAACCGACCCGATTAAACTGAACCAAAACCAAAAACTGAGCGCTCAAAGGAATAGCTGAGTTGGTTGAGTCAGGCATGTTTGTGACCAAAGATCATGAATTCGAATCCCTCTACAAACGCATTCTCGGCTGAGCCTTTCACCTTTGTATGGTTTAGCCGTTGGTTTGTAGGCTATTTCGTCAAACTGACGATTTATCCTCTACACACTCATTGTACTTTAAATAACGACCGCCGGTTTACTCCAAAAAAAACTAAAACCGAAAATTTAATAATACGAATAACTAAAACCGTAAAAACGATTCAATCATACATGAACCAATAAACTTAACTATCCTTACCGTTATAAACCGGACAGGACCACTAACAGCCTGCCTTTTTGACTTATGTTGGGGACCTCACCTCTCTATAAATAAAGCACCACTCCTTTACAAGTTTGGTCTCTTTCTACTGTTAAAACCACCAAAATATGTTGACCAAAAAGATGGTGTTCTTAAATTTTACAAGATTAGTTCTATGGCTGTTCTTGGTAATACATGCCCTAGCTCAATCTTCCATCCCTCAACACAAAGGTATATACAAATACAACACTTTTTTGTTTTGCTATATTAAAAGTTACAAATTTGTGAACAATCTAATTGTAAATTTGACAAGAATTTGCATATCTTAATAGGAGATGTTTCAAGGGCCAAAGCAGAACAGATTGTGAGCTTGATTCGTGCAGATTATGTGAATCGTCCGAGGCCCAAACGCAAGCCTCCTGTCAACAATCGAGCTCCTGATAGATTAGCTTAACTAATATTTTTTCTTGCTTCATAAATAGATAGGTGTTGTTTTACGAATATTTTTATTCTAATGATTTGGCTCCTTTAGTTGAGTCTCCTATGGTATTGTTTATTTTTATCTTTAGAAAATTTTAAAGTAAATTGGGTATACAAAGGTGTTATAAATTCTGCTTTTATTATTAACATCAAAGATCAAAGATATGGATGGTAACATTTTAAACCCCAAGGAGTTGGGCAACACAGATGTTTCTCCAATATATACCACCTCTTTCCTAAATTACATGTCATTCTAAGATTATATACAAAGAGGTTTTTAAGTCAAAAATAAAATTTCATTCAATAAACAGTTTAAAAAAAATTCAGTCCAAATGCAAATACATCATAGGAATCTGATTTCAGAATCTAAATTTGGGAATTTTTCACAGCCCACCACCGCCAAAATTTGAAGACAAAAGAAAGAGATTATTAGAACTCAGAACTTGATTCTCCTGCAATTAGAATAACGTGTCTTTGCTAGCTAAAAATGGGGCAAAAGAACCGCGAGAAAACTTATTGTTCCACCGAAAAGCTATGAGATTGATCTAGTAAAATAGTTCGAGAGGTTTAAAGATGAAGAATAGCCCGAGTGGATAGATTTTCGGAAGACCAAAAAGAAGAAAGTTTGGCAAGACAAGGAATCAAGATGAGAGATTTCAACTGCGACACCATCCTAAAAAAGACCAATGAGATGCTCCTTCAAAGGTATAGGGGACAAACTATTAAATTAAATTGAAAGGTAATTGATTTGGCCGATATCTAGTTAATGGCTAAGAACCTACAACTTAAAGCTTAAGAAAAACCAAGGGATTGGCATAAGCTTGTTAGATTACCTGCAACTATCATTAAATATATCGTAATATCGATAATATTCAGCGACTATAAGATTATGTTTTGTTTCTAATGTACCCTAAACCGATACTTTCAAGGAAAGTAATAGCTTTAAGTTGATTAGGAACATTTAGATGATTTATTTCCTGCTTTATTTACATCTTAGTGTCCATTTTGCTAGCCAGTCTGTAACATTGTTGTGGGCACGACAAATATAAGATATTATCATATGAGAATATATTAAGTTTTTGCAACATTTGAGAATGTAATATGATGAGGCCGAATTTCTTTGACACCGACCATTGTATGTATCTGAGGGGCAGTTCAGACATATCCAGTACCATGCCCCACCGAACAGTATAACTTAGTGGAATATGACTCAACTAGTTGCTAGTCATTTCATCTCTTGGGCTAATGGTTTTTAAACTTAAACCAAGCCCATGATCCGCTCTAAAAGGGCCATGGACTATTAAATGAGTATAAATTCCCCAACTACTTTCATTAATGAGGGTGATCAACATTTACTGCTAGCATACACCTTATTTATCTCTCTACATTTTACACTAAACATTAAATCCACAACTACAACATCGACACCACAAACAACTAATCAGTCCGGTTACAAATCGAAAGAAACTGGACAGGGGTCTCACCGGCCCATACAGAATCAGTCCAATCAGAACCAAAACCAGCAAGTGAGAAATAAAAGAGGACATTGGGTTCCACCAGAATGGTTCGCTGGGTTGGGAGAAAGTGTGGCAAGATATATGACAAAACTAAGAGTGAAGTGCACTTTAGAAAGCCAACTGCATTACAGTCTTCCTGAGAAAACCGAAGTACCTGTTTTTGTAAATATGATAATGACATTGGGCATGATACCCATGACTCTATAGCTTTGAAGCAAGAGGTGCAGACACTCATTGAAAGGGGTAAATTGGGGGCATATGTTAAAAAACAAGGGGGAGCAGGCCGGATAATACCCTATCAAACACTAATACTCCCCGAACTACGCGTTTGTTTCTTCCTCGAACGTCTAGACAGGAGGACAATATGGTGATTATTGAAAAATTTGATGTGGATTATGAGTACTTGGATCATGATCCAACTAAAAATCGGGTAGGGGTGATAACGGACAAGAACGCTACAGTTTCCAGTCTGGTTAAATACTTTGAGTCTTTAATAATTTTTTGACGAGACACTATGACTGCACCTTCCATTTCTTTAAGGAAGAGGAACGTCGACAGTCTGACTACCCAGTTGGATGGAAGGATGTCCACATATTTATACCAAACTTTAGCTCATTTCATATTTTTTGATGAGGATGACCTAAGAGACATTGCAAGACCTCATAAAGATACCATGGAAATGATATACGTCGAATCCTGATTGACATAGGATGTTCGATGAATATATAGTTTTTAAGTTCCTATAAATATAGGAGAAACCCCTCGGTTATTCAACGTTCGAACAAAACTATTTTGGGTTTCACAGGAAGTTCGACAGCTGTGATTGGAGAATTCGAAGAAGAAGTATTGTTGGGCAAAAGGCCTTTTAAGAAAATGATTAGGGTATTATTTGTTGTGGTGGATTTCCCAACATCTTATAATGCGATATTTGGGAGATCTTGGCTCTTTATGATGCATGTTGTGGCTTCTACTTTCCATCAGTTCCTAAAATATGATGTGCAAGGACAAGTGGGTGTTGTCCGAAGTATCGAGAAGGTAGCTAGGGAATGCTATGCAACAGCCCTTGCCTCGAAATATTTGGAGGCAGTTAAGCTTAACAAAGATTACCAGCTATTGGAGCTTTTCATCGATGAGAATAAAATCGATGATCCAAAGGAGGATCCTAGTATCATAATACCTGTAGAGGAAGTTGAAATTCATTTTTCCTAGTTGAGGATAAAAGTGTTAAAATTGGTAACAAGTTGGCACCAAGGTTGAAATAAAGGCTACTATATTTTTTAGCAGATAATCCACATGTATTTGCATGGTGCAATGATGATGTAACCAAAGTGCCTGCTGATGTGATTTGTCATAAGGTGTCGGTACGATCTGATGTTAGACCAGTTGTACAAAGAAGAAGGTCATTCTCTAAGGAAAAAGCAGATGTAATTGTTCAAGAAGTTGATCACTTGACCAAGATAAGCCACATCAAAGAATCTTACCAATTATGGACTACCAACCCGGTTTTGGTCAAAAAGAAGAATGACAAGTGGTGCATGTGTATTGACTTTACTGATCTTAATCGGGCATGTCCCAAAGATTCTTATCTCGTTTCTCGGATAGATTAGTTAGTGGACTCCACCTCTGGGAACAAGCTGATGTCTTTTATGGATGCATTTTCACGGTACAACCAAATACAAGTAGATCTGAAGGATCAAGATCACTCCACTTTTATTACGGATACAGGTCTTCATTGTTATAAAGTGATGTCATTCGGATTGAAATTCTAGGGCCACTTATCAAAGGTTGGAAAATAAAGCCTTTGCTAGTCAAAGTGGCAGAAATATGGAAGTTTATATAGATGACATGATGGTAAAAACCCTTGAAGAAGATGCGCATATATCTGATCTTTAAGAGACGTTTTCTAACTTAGAGGTTGCCAATTTAAAATTAAACCTTGAGAAATGTGTTTTTGGGGTCCGGTCTGGAAAGTTCTTGGGTTATGTTATAAGCAAAAAAAGGGATTCAACCTGATCCGGATCAACTCAATTCTCTATTAGCTATGGACCCTCCTCCAAGAACTAAAGAAGTCCAAAGGTTAACCGGGCGGTTGAATGCGTTGAACAAGTTTATTTCAATATCACGAGACAAGTGTGCTCCGTTTTTCTAGGTATTAAGGAATGCCAAAGACTTTAATTGGTCCCTACAGTGTGATCAAGCATTTCCTGAAATCAAGAAGCATTTGTCTTCACTGAAGACTCTCTTTAAACATGTTCAGGGGAGAAAATTTATATATAGTTAGTTGTCTCTTGGTGAGGATTATTTTTTACTGAGGGTAATTTTGTCAGATGTTTTGTGGTATTTCAAGGGTATTAAATGTTTGAGTGTTTTGTAGTGAGAGATTTGAGCTGCCTGGTTGTATTAAATGTTCATTGCCCTCATTAATGAAAGTGGTTGGGTATTTATACCCTTAATTATGGGCCATATGGGCTTCCAAGGTCCAACTTATGAAATCAGGTCGAGTTCAAAAACCCATTAGTTTATTAAGCAGATTAACAATTATCTTAGTCAAAAGGTGTTTAGTGTTCTTAATACTTTTGTCCTGTCCGGATACTTCAGTAGGTGATTATTGTCCATATTACCCCTATCCGGTGTCTAAAGTGAGTGGTGAATAATTCCGGACTCACCAGTAGCCCCTTTTTTAGGTTTGTCGAAGGCCTTTGGCAAGACCAAAAAATCCTCTTAAGCACTAGCAACATTCTCCGGACTGTTTATGTATTCAGCTCAGGGTTTATCCGGACTGAATACTTCTCAGAAGTTCAAGGGTTTTGCTATGGATCGTGGGACATGTGTCACATTTTGATTCGTCTCACCAGCCGTTTTCTTCCTAGAATGGCGCTCCCACTAATCCCAAAAAACAACTTCTGCATTTAATACTTATCACGTCAGCGCCGCCTTCAATCATTACTTTTGCCTTTTCGTTTTCTCCTAAGTATTTTGTAACTTTTTTGCCTTACTAATATAAATTACTTCCTTTTACTATTTTACCATCTTTATCACTTTGTCATTTCTCCATTTCAGAGCTTTTTACTTCTTTTCTCAAAATCTTTCTTGTGTAGGTTTAGTTCACGGCGAGAAACGCTTTGGTGAAAGGTGTTTGGCTAAATATTTCAGAGTTAGAAAAAGCACAAAAAGTTGAGCGAGAGAGGCATATTGCTGAGGGTCTTCTAGTTTCCCCAATCAGTAAGCCCGACACACCATCTTCAAAAGCTGATCGAGGATCATCTTCTGTCAAAACTTCAAAACTTCAAAACCTAAGCATTTGTTTCAGACAAGCCTCTTGCCCATTCCGTCAGGCTCCTCTGTTCAGGAGTCTCAACCCTCTGTTGTGTGAGAGAAAGAAGTATCAAGTACAAGAAGACCCTCTCCGTTCATTGCTATGGGGTCATATACTGAGAAATCCCCAGAAAAAGTTACTCTTCGTCGGACAGGACGTCTAGTAAAAGGTCAGGAAACTGTCTCTCAACCCAAGTCCACAAAGTCAGGGCCCTCTAAGTCTGCGACCAAGGATAAAGCCACTGGATCAGGGGCATCTATTAGAGTCCCTATAGACAAATCCTCTTGTCTGGAGGCTACTAAAATTAGCTCTCATAATGAGCCCTCCGAACTGATCCCCTGCCAGACACTAGACCCGTACAAAAGGTTGATGCTCAACCGTCCGGACAACTTACTGAGCCAGCCACCAGCACTCTCCCACCAACAACGGCTGATAAACCTTCCATGGTGATTGAATAGGTGATGAAGGACAGTATAGAAGATGCTCCATTTGAGACCGATGTTTCTGTGCAGATTGGGGATGCTGCCACTGATAAAAAAGGCAAAAGAAAAGAGAAACTTTGTCTGAAACATTCGGATCTGCCGGAGTGTCTCGAAGGTAAGGTGGGTCCTTGTTTCCACAAGGTCAATGAGAAGTATATGTTGTCCATGCAGAATATCAACTATGTATATACTCATACTGCCGAGCTGGGCCGGATCCTGACACAATGAGGATCCTTGAATCTGTAAAGGTGAGGATACCAGTCACTCCTGAGACCCCAATGGACTGCAAACTCAACGAGATAGTCATTTATACGGATCTGTTTAACTGGGGGCTCAGATTTCCCTTGGATCCAGAAATTGTCAGATTTCCTCTATGTCCAAGCCAACTGAGTCCTAACGCTTGGTACACCCTCATCGCTTGTATTATGGCGTTAAGGCTCTCCGGAATACCACTTACAATGGAGCAGTTTGCTGTTGTGGTCGCCCTTTATAAGAACCATCATATCCCATTCTACAATTTTAATATAGGAGACAATTTTAAGGTGGTGCATGACTTGTTTGAGTCAGAGAAAAATTGGAAGACCGAATTTCTATTCATCAGCGGAGCATGGGAAAATGGGAGGAAAATCAAGGTTGGTGTTTGGTGAGGATTATTTTCAACTGAGGGTAATTTTGTCTGAAGTTTTGTGGAGTCTCAAATGAATTTAATGTCTAAGTGGTTTGTAGTGAGAGATTTGAGCTGCCTGGTTTTATTAAATATTCATTACCCTCATTAATGAAAGTGGTTGGGTATTTATACCCTTAATTATGAGCCACATGGGCTTTTGGGTCATACTTATGAATTCGGGTCGAGTTCAAAAACCCATTAGTTATTAAGCAAGTAAGTAATTAGCTTAGTCATGAAGTGATTTAGTTTTTAATACATTAGTCTTGTTCGTATGGTTCAGTGGGTGGTTTTTGTCCGAATTTCCCATGTCCGATTTTCATAATGAGTGGTGAGTAAATCCGGACTCATCAGTAGCCCCTTTTTTAGGTTGTGTTCGAAGGCCTTTGGCAAGACCTAAAAAAACGTTCATGTGTACATGTATCTATGTCCGGACAGATTTCGAATTTGTGTAAACGGCTTTATCGAGACTGGTGAAACTCTCAGAAATTCAAAGGTTTTGCCAGAGATCGTGGGACACGTGTCCTTCTCTGATTCGCCTCACCGGCCGTTTTTCTCCTAGAACGGCGCTCCCATTCATTCCATAAAGTAACCTCTTCAATTAATGCTGGTGACGTCAGCGCCGTATCATTACTCCCAATTTTTTGTATTCTCCTAGGTTTCAAGGCATCTTTTATCTCTTTAGTATAAATTAAACCATTTTTTACTGTATTACCATCTTCATTATCTCCACACTTTTAATCTTCAAAGCTTTTATCTCTCAACTTTATCTCTCAAAAAAACCCTTTACTTGGTGTAATTTTATGTTCACAGCAAGAAACGCCCTTGTAAAAGGTGAGTGCCTCAACTTGTCGGAGTTAGAGAAAGCTCAAAAAGTCGAACGAGAAAGGCGCATTACTGCTGGCCTCCCTGTTTCTCCTATCGACAAATCTGAAACACCAAGTTTAGAGCCTGATCGGAGTTCGTCTTCTGCCAGAAGTTCTAAACCCAGAAGGTTTTTTCAGCCCAATCTTTCACCAATCGGAGCCCGTTGTTGAACCAGAGCAGACAGTTACAAGCACTAAGAAACCTTCCCCATTCATCGCCATGGGATCAGATGCTGACATCTCCCCAGAAAAGCTGGTAAATCGACGAAACGTACGTATAGTGAAAGGACAGGTTGTTTCTCCACAATCTAAATCCTCAAAATCTACGCCTTCTAATTCTGGGGCCAAAGATAAAACTACAGGGTCAGAAGCACCTATAAAAGTCCTCAAGGACAAGCTGTCCGGTCCGGAGGCAACCAGCTCATGGCTTCGAAAAGAAACCCCCGGATCTGAGCCCCAACCGGACTCCAGACCACAAGAGGAAAGTAATGCCCAACCATTCGGAGGGCCTACCGAGCCAACCAGTAGGTCTTCTCTCCCAAAATAACTGATAATTCTTCCATGTTAATGGAAGAGGTAATGGAGGATAGTATCGAAGAAGCCCCTTTTGAGACCGATGTTTTTGGGAAAACAAGTGAGGCTGCTACTGTCAAGAAAAACAAGGGCAAGGAGAAGCTATGTTTAAAACACCCGGATCTGCCGGGGTGCCTTGGAGGAAACGTGGGACCTTGCTTCCACAAAGTAAGTGTAAATTATCTGCTAGCTATGCAGAAGATCAATTATGCTTTGATTCACACAACTGAACTGGGCCGGATTCGGACGAAGTGGGGGATCCCTGAGAATGTTAAAGTGAGGATACCGGTGAATCTGGAGACACTGATGGACTGCAAACGTACTGATATAGTTTTCTTCACTGAGCTATTCAACTGGGGGATTAGGTTTCCCTTAGACCCGGAAATCGTCGGATACTTCCATCTTATAAAGCTCTGCCCAAGCCAATTGAGCCCCAATGCTTGGTATACGCTCATGGTCTGTATCATGGCCTCCAGGCTCTCCGGAATCCCTCTTCCGATGGAGCAGTTTGCTGTTGTGTCCAGTATTTGCAGGAACCACATCATCCCCTTCTAGCATTTTAACATGGGTGATAATTACAAAGCGGTGGATGACTTGCTTGAGTCGGAGAAGAACTGGAAGACTCAATTCATGTTAATCGGTGGCGCCTGGGAGAATGGGAGGAAGATTAAAGGCGGTGTCAACCCAAGCCTGCTTACCAGCAGATGGCAAAGCGCTGGTAAAAATCTCATCACATACTTCTACCTTTACTTATAACAAGTTTGTTTGTTTAACTTCTCTTCCTTTGTTTTTTGGAAGTGTTGCCGAATGAGTTCAATGACTACCTAGAGGAGAGGCTGACTACTTGCGCCAAGCTAAATGCGTGGGCTGCTGAGAAATTGGGAAATCGCTTCCACAACTATTTCACCGGAGGCAACCTGGTAAGATCCCATCTCTAGAATACCACTGGCCGGAGAGACCTGTCTTGGGAGGAGTTAACCACTCCACCTCCTCAGGAGGTAATTCTCAAGAAAACAGATGCAAAGGATGGAAAGCTATCCTTGCCAGACATAGCTAAAGCCCCAAGAAAAATGAAGGGCAAGGCCAATCAAGGTGTGGTTGAGGTCAACCCTAATGAGGTGGAGGAGGCTGCCCCAATAAACCAGGAGGGGCAAGACCAAGGACAGATCAATGTTGCTTTATTACAAGTGGTAGAACATGAAAGCACCAAGGAAGTAGTTGGATCTCCAAAACCCCCAAAGGCTCCTAAGAAAGACAGAAAGCGGGGAGCAGAAGGTGGAGATAGGGACGGCACGAAGAAGAAAACCTCCAAGGGAGATGAAGTTTCTCTCCGACCTCTCGATTCTCTTCCTCCAGCTGACCCAACTGACCCCACTAAAGCAGAAGAAATCCCAAGTGACTTCTACACTGGAGAGGGTGTCGGAGGGGATATCAACATTGATGGAGTCGACATCAGTGGGCTTCAAGGGATTGGTCTTTACTTTGAAGACCTTGATAAAGATGATTTTGCTGGCCCCTACCTCCCCCCAAGCTCTTCGAACATCGTCACTTTCAATTGTAAATCTTTTTATGTTTCAGGTGAGAGAGGCATTGTCACCCACTCTTTATTGAGTAATATCCAGCCGGTGCTTACCTTGGAGAAGTAAGTGCGAAACCAGTCATCCATCATCAACACACTCAACTCTGATAAAGAGAAATTGTCTAACGACCTCCTCACTGCCAACCAAAATGCTGAGGCATCGAAAAAAGAAATTGAGGAGTTGAAAAGAAGTCAAGAGGATTTGGCCACCAAGCTCGCCACTTCGGAGGGAGTTGTCAAAGAACTCCAATTAAAGCAATCTGACCTGGAGAAGAACCTCTCTTCTTCAAAAGAGGAGGTGAAGGCTAAAGACAACGTCATTCAGACCCTAACTAATGATAAGACTTCGCTCGAGGATACTATGTCCAAGGCTGAACAAGAAAAAACTGACTTGTTAAAGGAGCAAGATAAAATAATCCAAGCTAGGATTGATGCCTATGCCAACGAGGTGATTGACTCCTAGGATGAAAGGTATGCCGAAGTCAAGTCAGATATGGTCTTACTCTCTCATGAGAAATTTCCGAAGAGGACGCTGGGATACTTATGGAGGTTTGTAGAGTATGAAGACCTCTCATTCCACACGATGGCTGATGGTGACATGCATAACTATTCCAGTGGTTGGGATGCTACAATCGATGAAGATGAACGGACCGGGGAGAGTCCAGATGAAGAAAACAATGATCCTAAGAAGAAGCCAAGTGAGGTTGAGTCATCTAAGAAAGCTCAGTCTTAAAGTATCAATTATCTTTTAATTTTTTGTGTCTGAACCAAATTCCTTGATTGGCCAAGGCATTTTTTGTAATTGTGTCCGGCCCTTGTCCGGGCAAACCTTTCTGTTTGAAAATTCAAAGTCCTTGGATGGCCGAGGCATTTCACATATTTTAATAGGTAGTTTTATTTTACACAACTCTTGCATCGTTTTATAGTTTCTTAACTTCAATGGCTAATGTTCAAATAGGCCTTAGTTATTTTACAAGTATTTTAAAGTGAGAGTATTTAAATTCTCTGATGACAAATGTTTAAGTAGTCATCACTCTACCAATTCAATCCGGTCTGCCATTGATAAAAAACTTCAAAAAAATCTATCTATCGAAACACTCCGAATTTTTCAAGAAGGCATCAAATTTCATTAAAAGCCCGAGCACCTAATTAAAACCTCCTCGCGCCACCAGGGTAGGAAAGAGTATGCCCCCAAATATGTACGTGAACTTTAAGCAAGTAAATATTTACATAGTTTTCATTCTAAGTATAACCAGAGGTGTTCAATGTTCCAGAGATGATTCAAAACCCTTCCATCTTTATCTTTGAGCCGGTATGTCCCAGGCTTAAGCTTTTCATTGACCACATAGGGTCCTTCCCAAGTTGGAGCTAACTTGCCGAACTGCCTCTCCTTGGTATGTAGGAAGACTTTCCTCAATACTTTATCCCCTAGTTGAAAATCCCTCATTTTGATTTTAGAAGCAAACATGCTTCTCATCAAACCCTGATAGTGTGTGGCTCTGAGGTGAGCCTTAACACTCTCATTTCTTCCATCAAATCAAGCTGACTTCTGACTGCCACTTCGTTAGCGTGTTCGGAAAAAATATGAACTCGAAATGAAGGAAGAGTAGCCTCTATGGGATCTATGGCATCCATTCCATATACTAAGGCAAAGGGAGACTCTTGTGTTGCAGCCCCAGGAGTGGTCCGGTAGGCCCATAATACTTTTTGTAGATAACTTGCCCATTTTCCAGCAGCTCCTTTTAGATTCTTTTTAAGACCGGAGAAGATGGTTCTGTTGGCCACTTCAATTTGAGCATTTTCATGTGGGTGGAAAGGAGAAGAGAAGCAGTGTTGGATGATTCTAGAAGCACATAAATTCTCCATCTCCTTGTTGTCGAATTGTGGCCCATTGGCTGTAGTTATCTTATGTGGAACCCCAATCTGCAACAAATGTTAGACAAGATGAATTTTATAACAACTTTCGAAGTAGTTCCTGCCAATGGGGCTTCTTCGATCCACTTCGAAAAGTAATCAATAGCAACAATTATAGTTTTGCACCCCCCGGATGCCATGGGTAGAGGTCTCACTAAATCCAGCCCCCACCGAGCAAAAGGTATTGGCTCAGAAATTGAATCCAAAGGGACAGCTGGGGTATGAATTTCATTACTGTATCTTTGGCATGGATCACACTTCTTCACCAACTCCTTGGGGTCTTGCATTATGGAGGGCCAGTGATACCCAGCTAACAAAACTCTTCTAGTTAGAGCCCTGAATCCACAGTGTGCTGATCCATCGCCATCATGTAATTCGGAGAGCACTATTTGGGACTCTTCAATCCCCAAACATCGTAAGAGAGGTTTACTAAAGGATTTTTTTATACAGAACATCTCTCAAGATGACAAAACCACGAGCCTTGTATTTTACTTTCCTTGTTACTGCTTTTTCCGGAGGCAGAATGCCATCTGAGAGATATTGGAGGAGAGGAAATCTCGAGTCTTGGGGTTGTTTTACTTGTACATTCAAACTTTCTTCTTCCTTATCCAGATTTATTTGGATGGATGGGAACTCTTGCACATGAATCCAAGGGTAGGACTCAGAATAGGCTATGGTTGCCAAGGAGTCTGCTAGTGTATTTTCTGTTCGGGGTATGTGCTCATAGGTGATGCTTTTAAAGTTAAGTGCCACTTCTTTGAGAAAAAATAAGTATTTAATCAGTTGTTCCTTTTTTGCTTCGGATTGACCTTGTGCATGATGGATAAGAAGTTGAGAATCACTCATTAACCTCACCCTTTTGGCTCCACAAATAAGTGCTAATTTCAAACCAGCTATAGGAGCTTCATATTCAGATTCGTTGTTGGAAGCCGTGAAAGAAAAACATATAGCTTGGTACATCCTGTCACCGTACGGAGAGGTTAAACATATCCCAGCACCACAACCCATGGTACTTGATCCACCAATAGTCCGGATAACCCATACTTTTTTATCTTTTACACCAGTTGCTTGTTAGTATCCATGTCCGAATGGAATTCAACTAAGAAGTCAGCCACAGTTTGAGCTTTGACTGCTGTTCGAGGGGAAAAATCAATATCACAGTCTCCCAGCTCTACTGACCACTTGGTCATTCTACTTGAAATATCTGCCTTTTGAAGAACGTTTTTCAAGGGAAAAGGCGTCCGGACAATGATAGAATGCCCCTGAAAGTAGGGCCTCATTTTCCTCGCAGCAATTACTAGGGCTAGTGCTAATTTTTCAAACTTTAAATACCGTTTTTCTGCATCTATCAAGCTTTTGCCGATATAGTACACCGGACGAGGATAATTCTCCACCTCTCTTACCAATACTGCACTTATAGCACAATCGGAAACTGCTAAGTACACGAAGAGGGTCTCTCCCTCAATAGGTTTAAACACGGTTTTAGGGGAAGATAAGTGCTTCTTAATTTCGTCGAAAGCCTCGTCACACTGTGGAGACCAGTTGAAATCTTTTACACCTTTCAAAGTTTGAAAAAATGGGGCGCACCTGTCCGAAGACCTTGAAATAAAATGGTTTAACGTAGCCATCCTCCCTGTCAATCTTTGTACTTCTTTAATATTCCGAGGAGGCTCCATTTGTAGTAAATCATTAAGTTGGTCTGGATCAGGATGTATCCCTTTCTCACTTATCACATACCCCAAGAATGTTTCGGACCGTACTCCGAAGACACACTTTTCTGGATTTAATTTTAAATTCACTTTCACCAAGTTGGCAAAAGTTTCCTGGAGATCTGCCAAGTGTAGGTCTTCGTTTACAGTTTTTACCATAATGTCATCGATGTAGACTTCCATGTTTCTTCCAATCTGATCAGGAAAAGCCGTGTTTACCAACCTCTGATAAGTAGCCCCAACATTTTTAACCCAAACGGCATCACCTTGTAACAATGGAGGCCCCTATCAGTGAAAAATGTAGTATGTTCTTGATCCTTTGGATCTACTTGAAGCTGATTATACCCGGAGAAGCCATCCATAAAGGACAACAGGTTGTTTCCAGATGTGGAGTCCACCAACTGATCAATTCGGGGGACCTGATATAAATCTTTTGGGAAAGCTCTGTTGAGATTTTTGAAATCGATGCACATACGCCACTTACCATTTTTCTTCTTTACCAACACCGGATAGGCTGTCCATTAAGGGTATTGAGATTCCTTTATGTGCCCCCACTTTAGTAAGCCGGTCAACCTCTTGAACTATTACATCAGTTTTTTCCTTAGAAAAAGCTCTCTTCTTTTGTACAACAGGTGTTACATCCCTCCGGATGGATAGTTGGTGTGATATAATGTCTACTGGTACTCTGGTTACATCAGCATTGCATTAAGCAAAGACATGCTGATGGTCTTTCAAAAAATCTAACATTTTACCCTTTAATCCTGATGTCATCTTGGACCCTATCTTGACACTTTTTCCTTCAGCAAGAGAGTGAGTTTCGACTTCCTCAACTGGTATTAAAACACCAGGGTCTCTCTGGGGTCATCAATTTCACCCTCTCCCCCAGAGGGCCCCTCAAACTGCTATTCCTCACTGATCCGGACTGCCCCCAACGTTCGACGGGCCAGTGTTGTTGCATAACACTCTCTTGCCACATTTTGACTGCTTCGAACAATTCCCACTTGTCCTTATACAGCATATTTCAAATATTGGTGGACTGTTGAAGCCACAACATGCATCCTGGAGAGCCAAGATCTCCCCAAAATGGCATTTAACAAGTGGGACAATCCACCACAATAAAAAGTATTCTAACCATCTTTTTAAAAGGGCCATTGCCCAACAAAACCTCCTCTTCGAACTCCCCGATCACATCTGATGAGCTTCCAGTGAAACCCACGATTGACCTTTTCGAACGTTGAATTATTGCTGGATTCTTCATTTTTTGTAGGAAGTCAGAAAAGAATATTGGCTGAACTTCCGGTGTCCACCAAAATTCTCCTTATGTCATTTCCCCCAATGGATGCTCCTATGACAACATCATCTTCATGGGGACCAGCAATGTCCCTCAAGTCGTCCTCATCGAAAACAATGAAGGGAAATGGAATTTTTGAATGATAGGAAGCCATGCCTCCTTCCAGTTGGGTAGCTAAAGTATGAACGTACCTCTTTCTCGAAGAAGAAGTTGGTGTAGTCATGGTGTCTCCCCCAAATATTGTAAGCGACTCGAAAAAGTTGATAAGTCCGGACACCGTCTTGCAACGCTCTGTGATAACACCCAATTTATTCCGGGTTGGATCAGGGTGTAAATATTCTGACTCTACATCAAACCTTTCGATTATTACCATAGCCCCATCTGGAGCCGATGTGCGTGCATTATTTGGACGAGTCCGATGAGTGTTATCAGGCATATTTCCACTTTTTCTTTTAACATAAGCTCCCAACTTTCCTCTTTCAATAAAATTCTGCACTTCTTGCTTTAGCGCAATACAATCTTCAGTGTTATGGCCAATATCATGGTGATATTGACATAAACAATTATTACGGCTCTCCCTGGGAGATTGTAATGCAGCCGGCCTTCTGAAATGTACTTTGTCTTTTGTTTTGTCATAAATGGTGGCTACGTTTTCTTTCAACTCAGCAAACCACTCCGGTTGAACCCAAGGCCCCCACTTATTTCTAGATTGCTGGCTCTGGGCTGGTGTAGCTGGATGGGATTGAGCCTTGGCTCTGTTATGACCCTAACCGGCTTGATTGGCCTTGTTCCCGGACTGGTTCTGGTTTTAATTTGGTGCAGCTGGAGCAGACCTCACCTGCCTGTGCACCTTGGTTTTCTTTGTTTCATCCACATTAATTTGTTTACCAACCTGATTCAGCAGACCTCCCCATGTTATGGCCTTTTTCCTGGTTACTGAATCAGCCAAGTTTCCAGGGTTTAAGCCCTGCCTTAGAGAAGCTATTGTTACTTGTTCAAAGCAATCAGCCAATCCATTTTTGGTATTTACAAAACGACTTATGTATTATTGTAAGGATTCGTTTGGTTCTTGGGCACAATGGATAATTATATCTCGATTGCCCTTTACTTCTTTACTTCCAACGAACTGCCTCCGAAAGGCCGCCCAAAAAGTGTCAAAATTTCTGATGCAGCCCTGTGGCAGACTATTGTACCATTTCAAAGCACTCCTCGTAAAAGATTGGGAGAATGCTTGACAGAGTAACTTATCGTCATTATCAAAATTCATCATAAATTTTTTGAATTGTTCCAAGTGGTTATCTGGATCTTTATTCCCATTATATTTTTCCATTTTTGTACTATCAAACCTCTTAAGAAGGTTTCCGGACAATATCTTCGAGGACAATGGAGATTGTCTCCAATTCCGACCACGACTAAATACACTATATTCGTTTGGAGTTGCAAAGATACCTGGCTCATCATGGAAGGAAAAATGATCCATTAATAAGCGGTCTACGTGTCTCCGGCCATGACTATGACTGTGAGACGATCCATTACCCAGATGTCTCTTCAACCTTCCATGCATGTCCCTCTTTCTTGAGTACTTTTTAACCAACTTCTGTTTCTTTTTAGAACGACTTTCATCACTGCTGGATGAAAAAGATTCTTCAACTCCATCTTCATTTGAGGAGCTACTAGAAGATTCTGAGTCTGAATCTGAGCTCTCCACCGGTTTAGACCGGTGAGATTTCTTTGAGCTAGCATGAGTCTTTTTAGCACTCACATGGGTCTTTGATGGCTCATGCTCTCTTGGATTGTGAGTAGGATGAGCTGCTGACACCTTAGACTTCTCTTTGGTGCCCATCTCTGCCCTTTTGGCAGCCCTTAAAGCTTCTATTTCAACTTTTAACCTGTCTCGTTCCTCAATCGTATATTCATCAATTTCTCCCACCACTTCTGCCAAAGCCGGTGGAACTTCTTGCTCGTCCGGATTCATCTGAACTGGTTTTTCTTGATGGTTTCGAATGCTAGATTCACGCACCTTCTTCTCCCACTGTGGTCGCCAATTTGGTGAGGATTATTTTCAACTGAGGTTAATTTTGTCTAAAGTTTTGTGGAGTTTCAAAGGAATTTAATGTCTAAGTGGTTTGTGGTGAGAGATTTGAGCTGTCTGGTTGTATTAAATGTTCATTACCCTCATTAATGAAAGTGGTTGGGTCTTTATACTCTTAATTATGGGCCACATGGGCTTTCGGGTCATACTTATGAATTCGGGTCGAGTTCAAAAACCCATTAGTTATTAAGCAAGTAAGTAATTAGCTTAGTCATGAAGTGATTTAGTTTTAATACATTAGTCCTGTTCGGATGGTTCAGTGGGTGGTTTTTGTCCGAATTTCCCCTGTCCGGTTTTCATAATGAGTGGTGAGTATATCCGGACTCATCAGTGTTAACCCTAGTATGCTCACCAGCAGATGGAAGAGCTCAGGTAAATATCTTTTTATGTTTGTCTCTCTTACTTCGTAAAAAATTCGTTTCTGAACTGTTTTTCTTTTTTTTTTGTTAGTGTTGCCGAAGGAGTTCTCCGGTTTTGTGGAGGAGGGGCAAGCCACATGTGTTAAAATAAACACTTAGGTTGTCGAACGCTGGGGAAATTCCTTTCACAAGTGCTTCACATAAGGCAACTTGGTGAGGTCCCACCTCTGGAACACAACAGCTCGGAGAGACCTTACTTGGGAGGAGCTGACCACTCCACCTCCTCCGGCTGTCATCCTCAAGAGAACAGAGGAAAAGGATGGAAAACTGGCCTTGCCTGCTAGAGCTAAAGCTCCAAGGAAGATAAAGGGCAAGAAGGGAAAGAAGAAACAAGCTGCAACAGAGGTTGTTGAAGGTGCTGTTGAGGAGATCGCCCCGACGAGTCAGGGAGTGCAGGCCCAAGGGGGAATTGATGCTACTCTACTTCAAGTAGTTGAAGATGAGAGTATTAGGGAGGCAGGTGGACCTCCAGATCCTCCAAAGGCTCCTAACAAGGACCGAAAACGGGGAGCAAATAGTGAAGAGAGGGCAACCAAGAAGAAGAAAATCTCCTCGGGGGATGAAGTTGCCCTCCGGCCTTCAGAGTCTCTTCCTCCGGCCGACCCAACATACCCCACTTTGGCAAAGCAAATCCCAAGTGGTCTACATACCGGAGAGGGTACCGGAGGGGATATCAATATAGATGGAGTGGACATTAGTGGCTTCCAAAATATTCGCCTTTACTTTGATGACCTTGAAAAAGATGACTTTGTTGGCCCCTACCTTCCCCCAAGTTCCTCAAACATGGTTACTTTCAATGGTAAGTCCTTCAATGTTTCAGGGGAGAATGACACAGTGACCTACTCCTTGTTGGGCCATATTCAACCAGTGCTCAACTTGGAGAGGCAAGTACGAAGTCAATCTGCCCTTATCAACACACTCAATGCAGACAAAGAGAGCTTATCTAATGATCTCCTTAATGCCAATCAAAGTGTTGAAGAATTGAGGAAAAAGCTCAAGGAGTTAAAAAAAATGGAAAGAAGACTTGGTGACCAGGCTGGCCACTTCGGAGATGGTTAACACAGAGCTCCAAACCAAGTGTTCTGGCTTGGAGAAGAATCTCTTCGCTTCGAAGGAGGAGGTGAAGACCAAGGATAATGTTGTCCAAGCCCTGTCCAGTAACAAAACTTCCCTAGAAGGTGTTGTGTCCAAAGTTACCAAGGAAACTGAAGATTTGATAAAAGAGTAGGAGAAGACAATCTAGGCCAGGGCCGATGCATACACCAAAAAGGTGATAGATTCCCTAGAAGAAAGGTATGCCGAAGTTAAATCCAATATGGTCTTGCTTTTTCATCGAACATTCCCAAAAAAGACACTTGGTACTCTGTGACAACATGTGGAATACGAAGACCTCCCATTCTATACTATGGCAGATGGCGATAAGCATAACTACTCTAGTGGTTCTGATGATACCACTTATGAGGAAGAAGGGACCAGACAGAGCTCCAGTGATGAACCCAAAGATCCAAAAAAGAAACAAGATGATGCATGAACATCTAAGGGAAACCAACCCTAAGGTTTTAACTATTTTCTGTTTTTAATGACTTACCAAAGTCCTTGGATGGCCAAGGCATTTTGTAATTGTGTCTGTTTAAGTCCGGTCAAGCTCTTTCTTTTTAAACTTAAATTCCTTGGATGGCCAATGCACTCTTTATGTTTTAATATCATCCTCCGGCGTTAGCCGGGCAGTTTTACTTTTCCAAATTCTTGCTTTGTTTCATATTCGCTCAATCTTAATGGCTCGTGTTTAAATAGCCCTTATTTATTTTACAAGTATTTCAAGATGAGAGTGTTTAAATTCTGTGATGACAAATGTTAAATGGTCATCACTTCGCTGGATCAATCCGACATGTCATAGATACTTAAAAGGCTTTAAAGAAACTGTAAATCAAACAACTCCGAATATTTTAAGAAGACATCAAATTTTATTAAAAAACCCGGACACCTCATTAAAACCTCCCCGTGCCACCATGGTAGGAAAGAGTATGCCCCCAATATTTACATGGACTTTAAACAAGTAAATATTTACACAAATTTCATTCTAGATACATCCGGAGGTGTTCAATGTTCCAAGGGTGGTTCAAGACTCTTCCATCTTCGTCCTGAAGCTTGTATGATCGAGGATTAAGCTTTTCAATGACCACATAAGGCCCTTCCCAGTTTGGAGCTAACTTGCCGAACTGCTTCTCTTTAGTATGTAAGAAGACTTTTCTTAACACTTTATCTCCTGGTTGAAAATCCCTTCTTCTGATTCTGGAAGCAAACCTGCTTCTCATTAAACCTTGATAATGGGTGGCTCTAAGATGAGCCTTAACCCTTTTCTCTTCTATTAAGTCCAATTGACTTCTGATTGCCACTTCATTAGCCTGTTCGGAAAAATTGTGGACTCTGTATGATGGAAGAGTTGCCTTTATATGATCAATCGCATCCATACCATATACCAAGACAAACGGGGATTCCTGTGTAGCAGCTCCACGAGTAGTCTCGTAGGCCTATAGTACTTCTTGTAGATAGCTTGGCCACTTTCCAGCAGCCCCTTCGAAATTATTTTTGAGACCGGACAGGATGGTCCTGTTCGCCACTTCAACCTGACCATTCGCCTGTGGGTGGAAAGTAGAAGAGAAGCAATGCTGAATGCCTCTAGAAGCACAGTAACTCTTCATATCCTTGTTATCAAATTGTGGCCCATTATCTGGGGTTATCTTTTGTGGAACCCCAAATCTGCAACAAATATTAGATAAGATAAATTCTATTACAGTTTTTGAAGTAGTTCCTGACAAGGAGGTGCCTCTATCCACTTTGAAAAATAATCAATAGCTACAATAATAGTTCTGCACCCTCCAGACGCCATTGGTAGAGGTTATTGGCTCAGAAATCAACTCCAAAGAGACAGCTGGGATATATATTTCATTACCACATCTTTGGCATGGATCACACTTCTTTACCAATTCCTTGGCATCTTCCATTATGGATGGACAGTAGTATCTGGCCAATAAAACTCTTCAGGTTAAAGCTCTATAACCACAATGTGCTGACCCATCACCATCATACAGTTCGGACAACACTATTTTGGACTATGCAATCCCCAAACAACGCAAGAGAGCTCTACTAAAAGACTTCTTGTAAAGGATGTCTCTTATGATTAAAAAACCACGAGCCCTATACTTCATTTTTCTTGCTACTGCTTTTTCCGGAGGCAAAATGCCATCTGAAATGTATTGAAGAAGAGGATACCTCCAGTCTTTAGGTTCAACCACTTGTATACTTAAACTTTCCTCATCTTCCTTGTTCTCATTGGGTTGAATGGATGGGCATTCTTGTACATGAATACATAGGTAGGACTCAGAGTATGCTATGGTTGCCAAAGAGTCTGCTAATGTGTTCTCCGTTCTGGGAATGTGCTCATAGCTGATCTCTTTGAAGTTAACTACCACTTCTGTAAGAATGAATAAATATTTAATCAACTGCTCTTTTTTGCCTCAGATTGACCTTGGGCATGATGGATAAGAAGCTGAGAATCACTCATTAACCTTACTCTGTTGGCTCCAAAAAGCAAGGCTAACTTCAAACCAGCTATAGCAGCTTCGTATTCAGACTCATTTTTAGAAGCCCTAAAAGCAAAACATATAGCCTGGTATAGTTGGTCGCTGTACGGAGAGGTTAAACATACCCCAGCACCACAACCCATGGTACTTGATCCACCATCGGTCCGGACAACCCATACCTTCTTAGTTTTTTCACCTGTAGCTTGTTTAGTACTCCTGTCCGAACGGAATTCAACTAGGAAATCAGCAACAAATTGAGCCTTGATTGCAGTTCGAGGGGAAAAATCAATGTCATAGTCTCCCAATTCAACTGACCACTTGGTCATCCTGCTTGATATGTCTACCTTTTGAAGAACATTTTTCAAGGGAAAAGACGTCCGGACAACAATAGAATGAGACTGAAAGTAGGGCCTCATTTTCATGGCAGCAATTACCAAAGCTAGAGCTAGTCTCTCGAGTTTTAAATACCTTTTTTCAGCATCCATCAGGCTTTTGCTGATGTAGTAGATCTGACGAGGATAATTGTCCATCTCTCTTACTAGTACCGCACTTATGGCACATTCGGAGACTGCTAAATATATATACAATGTTTCTCCATCAATAGGTTTAAACAGGGTTTTGGGGGAAGATAAATGCTTATTTATTTCATCAAAAGCCTGGTCGCACTGTGGAGACCAGTTGAAGTCTTTAGCACCCTTTAAAGTTTGGAAAAACGGGGCACATCTGTCCGAAGATCTTGAGATAAAACGATTTAAAGCAGCCAACCTTCCTATCAACTTTTGAACCTCTTTAATATTTCGAGGATGATCCATCTGTAATAAAGCATTAAGCTGGTCCAGATCAGACTGTATTTCTTTTTCACTTATCACATACCCCCAAAAACTTCCCGCACTGTATTCCAAAAACACATTTTTCTGGATTTAATTTTAAATTAACTTTTACCAAGTTGGCAAAAGTCTCTTGTAGGTCTGCCAAGTGTAATTCTTCTTCCACATTTTTTACCATCAAGTCATCAATTTATACTTCTATATTTCTTCCAATCTGATCGGCGAATGATTTGTTCATCAACCTCTGATAAGTAGCCCCTGCATTTTTTTAACCCAAAAGGCATGACCTTGTAACAATGGAGGCCCCTATCAGTAACAAAAGTAGTGTGTTCCGGGTCCTTCGGATCCACTTGTATCTGATTATAACCGGAGAAGGCATCCATAAAGGACAACAACTTGTTCCCAGATGTGAAGTCTACCAGCTGATCTATCCAGGAACGGGATACAAATCTTTTGGGCAAGCCCTGTCAAGGTCAGTAAAGTCGATGCACATACGCCATTTCCCATTTTTCTTTTTTACTAACACTGGATTAGGCTATCCATGAAGGATATTGAGATTTCTTTATGTGTGCCGTCTTGGTAAGCCGGTCAACCTCTTGTACTATAACATCAGCTTTTTCTTTAGAGAAGGATCTTATTTTATGCACAATGGGTGCTACGTCTCTCCGGATGGATAGCTGGTATGATATAATATTCGCAGGCACTCCGGTTACATCAGCATTACACCAAGCATAAACGTGTTAATGGTTTGTTAAAAAAGATAACAATTTTCTTTTTAGATCCAATCTTGACACTTCTTCCTTCAGCCGGAGAGTGAGTTTCAACCTCTTCAATCGGTATTAAAACACCAGGGGTCTCTCTGGGGTCATAAATTTCCCCCTCCCCCCAGAGGCACCCACCAATTGCTTCATTTATCTGAACTGCCCCCAAAGTTCTTGGGGAAAGTGCAGTTGCATAATATTCCCTTGCTATCTTTTGACTACTCTGAACAACTCCCACTTGTCCTTAAAGATCGTATTTTAAACATTGGTGAACCGTTGAAGCCACAACATGCATCGTGGAGAGCCAATACCTTCCCAAAATGGAATTGTAGCATGTGGGACAATCTACCACAACAAAAAGTACCCTGACCATTTTCTTGAAAGGGACCTTGCCCAACAAAACCTCCTCCTCGAATTCCCCGATTACGTCCGCAGAGCTTCCAGTGAAACCCACAATAGATCTATTTGAACGTTGAATCACTGTTGGATTCTTCATTTGTTTGTAAGAATTCAAAAAGAGGATATTGGCTAAGCTTCCAGTGTCCAACAAATTCTCCTAATATCATTGCCTCCAATTGATGCTCCTATTACCACAACATCTTCAAGAGGACCAGCTATATCCCTCAAGTCATCTTCATCAAAAACAATAAAGGGAAAAGGAATTTGGGATTGATAGGAGGACATGACTCTTCCTTGAAGAAGGAGTTGGTGCAGTCATTGTATCCCCCCCAAATATGGTAATTGACTCAAAAAAGCCTATGAGCCCAGACATCGTCTTGGTATGCTCTGTTATAACACCCACCTTATTCCGGGCTGGATCAGGATCCAAATAATCTGACTCTACATCGAATCTCTCAATAATCACCATGGCCCCGTCCGGAGCCGATGTCCCTACATTGTTTGTTGGGCCTCTGATGAGCATTATCAGACCTATTCCGATTTTTTCTCTTGACATAAGCACCTAATTTTCCTCTTTCAATCAAATTCTGCACCTCTTGCTTCAAAGCGATGAAATCTTTTGTGTTATGGCCAATATCATGGTGATATTGATAAAAACAAGGATTATGACTTTCCCTTGGAGATTGCAGCGCTGCCGGCTTCCTAAAATGCACCTCATCTTTTGTTTTGTCATAGATGGTTTCCACATTCTCTTTTAATTCGGCAAACCACTCCGGTTGGACCCAAGTTCCTTGCTTATTTCTGGGCTGCTGACTCTGAGGTGGAGCAGGGTGAGATTGAGCCTTGGCCCTGTTGGGACCCTGTCTGACCTCCTTAGCCTTGTACCCGGACTGATTCTGGTTTGGTGCAGCTGGGGCAGATCTCACTTGCCTGTGCACCCTAGTCTTTTTTGTTTCAACTACATTGATTTTCTTTCCTACCTGGTTCAATAAGCCGGCCCATGTCATGGCCTTCTTCCCGGTTACCGAATCGGCCAGATTGCTAGGGTTCAAAACCTGTCTTGGAGAAGTTATTGCTACTTGCTCAAAGTAATCAGCTAATCCATTCTTTGTGTTCACAAACCGACTTATATATATTCTTCCAATGATTCATTTGGCTCTTGGGCACAATGGATAATAGTGTCTCCATTGCCCTTCACCTCCTTACTTCCAACAAACTGCCTCCGGAAGGCCACCCAAAAAGTAACAAAATTTCTGATGCACCCGTGTGGTAGACTATTATACCACTTCAGAGCACTCCCCGTAAAAGATTGAGAGAAGGCTCTACAAAGCAACTTGTCATCATCGTCAAAATTCATCATAATTTTTTTAAACTGTTCCAGATGATTTTCTGGATCTTTGCTCCCATCGTACTTTTCCATCTTAGTATTGTCAAATCGCTTAGGAAGGTTTCCAGACAGTATCTTGGAGGATAATGGAGATTGTCTCCAATTCCGGCCACGATTGAAAATAGTATCTTAATACTTTTGTCCTGTCCAGATACTTCCGTGGGTGATTATTGTCCGGATTACCCCTCTCCGGTTTCCACAGTGAGTGGTGAAAAATTCCGGACTCATCATGTTTGAGTATGCCGTAAGTGTTGTGCTAGTGAGAGAAGTGGATAATTACCCTCATCCGATTTATTATATTAGCAAAAGTCTGCTGGTTGCTGAAAGAAGATATTTGAAGTTAGAAACATTGGCTTTGGCACTGGTAATCACAACAAGAAAAATGTGACCATACTTCCAAGCTCATTCCATTGTCGTCTGAACGTCTTTTTCTCTAAAGAATGTTCTTCAAAAGGCTAATATATCAAGTAGAATGACCAAGTGGTCAGTTGAGCTGGGTGATTATGATATTGACTATTCCCCCTGAACCGCAGTCAAGGCTCAATTAGTGGATGATTTCCTAGTAGAATTTCATGCTGGTTGCTGAAAGAAGATATTTAAAGTTAGAAACATTGGCTTTGGCACTGGTAATCACAACAAGAAAAATGTGACCATACTTCCAAGCTCATTCCATTGTCGTCAGAACGTCTTTTCCTCTAAAGAATGTTCTTCAAAAGGCTGATATATCAAGTAGAATGACCAAGTGGTCAGTTGAGCTAGGTGATTATGATATTGACTATTCCCCCTGAACGGCAGTCAAGGCACAATTAGTGGCTGATTTCCTAGTAGAATTTCATGTTGATAACCCCCCCCCCCCCACCCCCGAGAAAATGCAAGAAAACGAGTCTAAAAAAATGGGTAGTCCGAACTTATGGTGGGTCTTGTACTATGGGGTGTGGGGCTGGAATTTGTTTAACTTCTCCCTATGGTGATACTATGTATCAGGCTATATGTTTTGGTTTCAGGGCCTCCAACAACGAATCTGAATATAGAGCAGTTATAGCTGGTCTCAAGCTAGCCCTTATATGTGGGGCGAAAAGAGTCTGATTAATGAGTGACTCCAAACTACTTATTCACCATGCTCAGGGGCAATCTGAGGCAAAGAATGAACAATTGATAAAGTATTTGCTCATGTTGAGAGAAGTTGCTACAAATTTTGAAAGTATCCAGTATGAACATATTCCTAGATAAGAGAATACTGTGGCAGATTATTTACCAACCATAGCCTATTCTGAGTCTTACCTATGGATTCTGATGCTATGTGTCCATCAATACAAACAAGCCAAGAAAAGGGTAAAGTGAATGAAGAGAATATGAGCATATTTGTCATCCAACCGAAAGAGTGGAGGTATAATATCTTTCAGTTTATTTCTGATGGGAATTTACCTCCAGATAAAGCCCATCTAAGAAAATTAAGAACAAAGCTCGTGGTTTCCTGGTGTTGAAAAAAGTTCTTTATAAGAAATCATTTAGTAGACCTCTCTTTCGTTGTTGAGGTTTCGAAGAATCCCAAAAAATTATAACTACACGATAAATAAGGTTCCGCACATTGTGGCTTTAAGGCCTTAACTAGAAGAGTTTTATTAGTCGGGTATTATTGGCCAACAATAATAGCAGATTCCAAAGATATGGTCAAAAAGTGTGATTCTTGCCAGAAATATGGGAATGAAATCCATGTGCCAACAGTTCATATGAAGTCCATATCTAAACTAATACATTTTAATAGATGGGGTTGGATTTGGTCGGGCCTCTTCCCATGGCATCCGGTGGATATCGAACAATAATAGTTGCTACTATTTTTCTAAATGGATAAAGGAAGCTCCTTAGTTGGAACCACTTCTAAGGTAGTTATAAAATTCATTCTATCCAATATATGTTATAGGTTTGAAGTTCCCCGGAAGATCACTACAGATAATGGGCCACAATTTGATAATAAATACATGGAAATGTGTTGTACTTCCAGAGGGATTCAACACTATTTTTCTTCTCAAATACACCCTCAAGCTAATGGGCAAGTTGAAGTTGCTAATCGAACGATTCTGTCCAGGATAAAAAAGAATCTGGAAGGAGCTGCAAGGAAATGGCCAAGTTATCTACAAGAAATATTGTGGGCTTAACAAACTACTCCCCCAATTGCTACACAATAATCCTTTTTTTATCTCGTTTATGGCATGAATGCGATTACACCCATATAAGCTACTTTACCATATTTCAAAATCCAAAACTATTCCGAACAGGCAAATGATCTGGCAGTTAGGAATCAGTTGGATTGATTGAAGAAATGAGAGTCAAAGCACATTTAAGAATATCACACTATCATGGTTTAATGAGAAGCAGGTTTGTGTCTAAAGTTAAAAGAAGATATTTTCAATTGGGAGACAAAGTCTTAAGGAAAGTTTTCTTACACACTAAACAGAAACAGTTTGGAAAGCTAGCTCCAAACTGGGAAGGTCCTATGTGGTTTGTGAAAAAGTCAAGCCAGAGACATATAAACTTCAACACAAAGAAAGCAGAGTATTGAAGCACCCATGGAACATTGAACATCTTATGTTATATTTAGAAAGAAACTATCCTGTAAATATTTACCTTTTTTATACTTCAATGTAAATATTATGAGGCATACTATTTCCTACCGTGGTGGCGCAGAGAGGTTTTAACGAGGTGTCCGGGTGTTTCAATAATATCTTATGCCTTCTTCAATAGTCTGGTGCAGGATTCTTGACCGTGGTATAAAGCGATCAGATAAATTAAATACTCATTAAACACCCCGGATCTCAAATGAAGTATCTTTGAGTTTATCGGATTTGTTAAACACTTTATCACATTTATTAAACACTTGTGATTGGAGTCATTCAATGCTTATTAAACGTTTATTTAACAAATCAGAAATAATAAAAATTAATTACGACATTAACTATAAGAAGGCAATGAAGTTCATACAAAAGAAAGACGCGATATTAAAACTTGATCGGAATGTGTCCCATCCATAATTTACAAAATGCCTTCTTTATACAAGGACTTTGGTTCCGAAGACAGGAATTCAAAAAAGAACAACACAAAAAAATGCCTTGGCCATCCAAGGACTTTAGTTTTTAAAAAAACACCACATAACATTATAATCTTAGGCTTGTTCCCTTCGGTTCCTTTATCACCATCGCCTTTCTTGGGACTCTTGAGCTCTCACCAGTTCCTTCATCCAAATCTTCTCCACTTGAGTAACCATGCTTGTCACCAGCTTCCATGGTATGGAAACAGATCTCCTCGTACGGTACATATTTCTACAAAAGACCAAGAGTTCTTTTCGGAAAAGTCTCATGGAATAGTAAAACCATGTCTGACTTAACCCCATCGTATCTTTTCTCCATAGAAGCCACTATTTCGGTAGCATACTTCTCTATTCATACAGCTATCTTTTGGGCTTGCTTGCTTATTAAATAAGTATTCTCATCTGTATTCTCCTTGAAAATCTTTCCCAAGTTAGCTTTTTTTCAGATAAAGTTTTGATAGTACTGGCACTGACATCTAGTTGCTCCTTCAAAGTTTTGATCTCGAGAAAGGAAGAAGTTTCCAATCCTGAATACTTGGTCTGGAGATATTTTTGAGCATCTTTTGATTTGCACAGTTTGGCAGCTAACTCCTCTTTTTCCTTCTTTAAGGATTCTATACTTTGATGAGCAGTGGAGAGACTATTCTTTAAGTCATGGTTTTATGTGGTTAGAGAGGTTATGGTCGTTGTTTGTTCCCTCACTTGCCTTTCCAAGTCAACTATCAGATGGATATAACCCAAGAGGGTATGGCTCAGATTATCTTGTTCGCTTGATATCACATATGTCTCACCATTATCTTGTTCGTTATGTCTAACTGTTATGGCTCAAATTAGGTGAAATTTTTTCTTGTGGAGGAGAATCACTAGGAATGGGAGGATGAAGTTCAGAAGAACAAAAAATTATCTCTCACCCTAAGCTGCTTTTCTTTTTCTTTGCAGCTCTTTCGTCACTACTCTCTTTGCGTCTCTTATGATCCTTCCTTTTGATCTGCGCTGGATAATCCGATTCGCCAACTTCCTTGACGTAACTTCAACTGCCTCCAACAAAGCGGCATTGATTCCTCTTTGGTTTTCCAAACTGGCCCCTTCGGTGACTTGTTGAGATGGATCAACTTTGTTGTTCTTCTTCTTCTTGTTCTTAATCTTGTCGAGGTGGCTAGAGGCTATATTCCAGGAAGGCAAGTGAAGTTTTCCATCCTTAGCCTCAATTCTCTTCAAAATAACATCTGCGGGAGGAGGAGTAGTCAGCTGCTCCCAAGTAAGATCTTTACTCCTCGTAGTATTCCAAAGGTGAGACCTTACGAAGTTTCCAAAAGTAAAGCAATTATGGAAACCATTTCCTCATCTCTCTGATGCTCATTCGTTTAGATTCGTACAAGTAGTTTAACTTGCCTCTAGGTGCTCTAGGAACAAAACTACAACAAAACAAAATAATCAGTTCGGAATATTAACATAGCATTTAGAAACCAATAAAATACATACAGGTATTACTTGAACTTTTCCTGCAACTGGTCCGTTGGCTTGAAATTGTGGTAGAGTTTATTATCCTGCCATTCTCCCACGTCCCGGTAATAAAAAGGAATTGAGTCCTCTATGGCTTCTCGGACTCCAACAGATCATTTACCATGTTAAAATCATTACCCATGTTGTACTGGTAGAAAGGAATATGGTGGTTTCTGCAAAGACCAGCCACGACAGCAAATTGCTCCATGGATAGAGGAATTTTTAAAATCTAGACGTAATTATTCCGGCCAACAACGTATATTATGCGTTTGGGCTCAGTTGACTTGGACTTGACTTTATCAGGTGGAAATACCTGATGATTTCTGTGTCTAAAGGAAACTGAAGGTCCCAATTGAGCACCTCAGTATATACCACCAACTAATGGGATTTATAGTCCATGGGGGTGTCCGGAGTGATCGAAATTCTCACGTTAACAGAATCAGGGAAGCCCCACTTTGTTTGGATCCGACCCAACTCAGCAGTATGGTTGTATACATAAGCAATATTTTGAAGAGCTATCAAATACTTCACACTAACCTTTTGGAAGTTTGGTCCAACTTTCCCTTCGAGACACTCCAAAAGTACATCAGAATTGGATAAACCCACTTTCAATCTTGTTGTCCGATTTGATTTATTATCTTCTGTCTGTGCGGACGTCTCAAAGGTAGTTCCTTCTATACATGTCCTTCATGGTATCCTCCATTACGTTTGATTACTATTCGAACAATTTTGTATCTAATAGGGATTTATTATCTCCGAACTAGCAGGTTTCAAAAAAAATAATGTACTTTTGGCTTTAAACAGACGAGTTACCCTGAGAGGGGTGGATTTCTCAGCATCTGAACCCATGGCCAAGAAAGGTGAAGGTTTCCTAACACTAGAAACTGCTTTTTCTTTAGCTAAATATTTTTGGGACTCTTGAAATGAAGACCATGAATGTAACGGAGATAGGTTTAGGACAAAAGGTTATTTTTCAACTATTAATATCTTTGATGATGATGAGTTTTGGTTTGTGCTTGTTTTTTGTCGACTGATTTCTCCACCTGGAGAGGCAGGGAGTACAGCTGCAACTCTTGCGTCTCTTCTTGCTCTTTCCAAATCAAATTAAATTTATCCAACCTCCTTTCACCAATGCGATTCTAGCTGTGAACATAAATCTATCGAGACACAATTTAAAAAATATATTTAGTTTTCTCTCTCTAGAAGTTTTGTGTTCTCATATACAATAAAACAATGAAACCGATTTATATAGCGATGAAGATGTAGGAGTTTACCTAGGGGAAGACAAATCGATCAAAGTAATGATTAGGAGATATGAACTATGGGGGTTATACCCTAAGTTACTTTTTAGCCAAGTATGTACAGGAATCCAGGAGACAAAACGGTTGAGAAGTCAAACCAAAACTCGACATGTGTCCCCCTTCATAAAACTGACTTTTGGAATTCATAACTGTAAAGTTAATCTCTTCGAATCGAGCAAGACTCTGTTTGGATACGGACGGTAGATCAGATGATCACCTCGAATACATGTTAAGTTTTATTTTTTTGAATTATCCCTTCCAAAGATTCTTTGCAAGACCTAAAGGGGCTACTTATGAGGTTGGAGTTTTTTTACACTGACCATTGTATATATTTGATAGGCAGCTCGGACATATCAGTACCATGCCCCACCGAACAGTATAACTTAGTGGTATATGACTCAGCTACTTGCTTGTCATTTCATCTCTTGAGCTAATGGGTTTTTAAACTTAACCCAAGCCCATGATTCGACCCAGAAGGCCCATGGATTATTAAATGAGTATAAATACCCATAATGCGATTGGAGATTGTCAAAATCAACGAGTTGGAGTTCGTGAATATCCTTGTGTTTCTCTCATGGAAGTTATGGTAGACCACCGCACACAAAACATTGCGCTAAAGATGAACCAAATCATTAGGAGAAGAGGTTCATGCATTGGCAATATGTTACCACGTGAACCAATCAGAGGTCTAAAGAGAGAACGTAATATTCATAGATAAGGCTTCCCAAATGAATCACAAGAAAATGCATTACACCAAGATGTGATAAATGGATTTAAGGAATTTATTGCACAAATTACTGTATGTAACCGTGCTATAAAATTTTGTCTCTCCTCGTGAGCTTCATTTGGATGAAAAAACAAAGAATGGATGAGTTTCCGGTAATGTTATGCTTGTTCCATACGAGATCAGTATAGGGTACCTGAGATGCAGATGGTCGAATGTCATGATAAATACTCATGATTTTGAAAGAGTTACTATTCTAGTTTGGGATATATATTTAACATCTTCCCTTCTTGAGGGGAAATCAATAAGATTGATAACATTACCGATTTCATGCATATGGAATAACTGAGATCTGTTGTCAGCATGGAGCTGAATGGGCTAGTTCCATGGACCGTTGTGGATGATATCAGAAACCATGATATTATTGCGCATTCTAACACAACATATCATATTGGGACCATAACGGTCAACAAAAGAGTTTGAAAAAATCCAAGGGCCATACCAGATAAAAGTTGGAGAGATCGTTGCCGACATCCAACTTGTAGAAATTGGCGACAATAGGCTTTAAGTTGTATTTTTTTCACCCTAGCTATGAGAGAAGCTGATGGGGAGATTCTGCATGCTATTATCTTTTACATTTTTTGTAAGTATCTAGTCACATCAAATTAAGGAAAATTTATCGCTCAAGATCGATCGAAATTGCTTGATGGAGGCCATATGATTCCAGACCTCGAGGTCTAAAATCCCAAGGTCGTCTTCATCGAGGGCAAGGTAACCTTAGAACATGAAATATTGGAACAAGAGATTTTTATCTTAGGTCCTCACCAGAAGAATCTACAAAAGAGTTGGACAATGTCCTTAAAGACAGGACAATTAGGATAAACATACATGACCAATAACCTATCCAGCGAAAAGGCCGATCTTAATTAATTGGAGCCTCCCCGCATATGAGAGATGCTTGGACGTCTACAAGTTTATAGGACTCATAATTTTATTGAACACGGGCATATAATCATTGTAGAAGAGACAAAAGAATATAAGAGGGACACTCAAGTAATGTACTGGAGATGAACCTTCCTCAAAACCTAAAGAGGCGATGATGGAGTAGCAAATTGATTTAGAAACCCCAATTTTTTTTTTTACTCTTATTGGGGTTTATGTGGAGGTTTGAGAGGATAACGAACTCCTTAAAGCCTTCTCTGACAAGGTTGATGAAGTTATTTTTGGAATGACATAAAATCATTAAACCTCTTGGGAAATAGAGATTGATAACTTTGAGCTTATAACATTTCCAATGGAAGTTAAAAGAAGTGTGTTGACTATTATCTTTGAGAATACTCGAGAAGACTTGCATAATAAGGACATACATGAAAAGAGAGAGAAGATCCCCTTATATGAGGCATCTTTTACCTTGGAATGAACTGAGTTAGTTATTATTAATATTAATGGAGAAATATGTAGTGGGTATACACTCGATGAACCAACCAATCATTTGGTCAGGAAATCCATGACATGGAGGATGTCTAGAAGAAGATGTTCAACGAACATTGTCGAAAGCTTCTATGATGTCAATCTTAAGAGCCACATGAGGACTTTCCCTATTGGTGTTATAGTTATGAAGCAGCTCATGAGAGAGGAGAATAATATTGGATATATTGCGGTCTGGGTTAAAGACAGATTGGGATAGGTCAAACAAAGAAGGGATGAAATATTTAATCATTTTAGTAACAATTTTGGAAAATAATATTATAAATAATATTAGAGCAGGAAATCAGTATAACGTTAGAGAGGGAGGAGGGGTAGGGGTTTACTGACTTCGTGATAAGAGCGATAAGGGTCTTGTTCCAACTAGGGTCCATGTGACTATTGATAATGGAATTATGGATGATGTTATAAAAGTATGTACCAATGGTAACCTAGAAGACTTAAAAACATAGAGTTGTAGCAGTCAGGGTCTCGTGTTGTATTATTGTCAATACTAATCATGACTTTTTTTTTTATCTCATCATCGGTAACAAGGTGAATTATATGAGATCTATCGAGGTTGTTTAGTTGAGTCGTGATAAGGCTTCGACCTCTATCAAGGCCGAAATAATTGGTAGGGTTCTTGAATCCAGTGAGGTTGGTGAAGTGATTAAAAAAATATTAGAAACTCCACGGGATGAGGTACAGATGTTCCTAAACGGGTCGTTGACATAAATGATTTTATTCCTTGAAATACATGCTTTGGTACTGTTATAAAAGAAATTAGAGTTATAATATCCCAGCTTAAACTACGTTTCATGGGACTTCTGTTTGAAGAAAGATTATTTCACGCGGCTAAAAATATATAATCGTTAGAGACATCGATTTCAGCTTCGATGAGAGAGGGATTGATGGGGCACTTACTAGGTTGTGTTGAGCTCGAAGAAACAAATTTTGTACGGGAGAAGTTCTTCCGCTTATGTTATTGAAATATCTTTTATCAAAAGGTTGATTTGGGACATTAAATCTTAAAAAAAAGTAGCTGACATGAAAAGCCATCCTCAAAAGAGGTTCGAGTTACTAATGACAATGGACTTATAATCAGTGTAAGACTGTAATATGTTGAAAAAACGAAAAAGTCTTTTGATGAAACAACTGGTTAAGAAAAAGATTACAGGGGTGTGATCATATATACAAACAAACATAACCTATGAATTACTGTAGTAAAACATTGCCCTTAACCACCATTTAAATAAGAGTGTCAACTATGCTAATAGCTTTAGTTGAGGTACGGTAGTGATACATCGTTGCTGCTACCGACTAATTTTAATCCAACAAATTAATAACATAATCGATTCAATCATCTGATTTCACCGGTTTTGACATATAACCATTTGTCGACAACCTACTTAATAAAGCTAAATTCATGCATAGGATTGGGTCTTAACCTGCACTATTCGAAATAATAACTTAATTTGTAGCTCCTCCTAAAGTTTTATTTTTCACAAATGGAAGTGCCGATGATGCTGACCGGTATTATAACCTCACTCTTTTCACCCACTCGTCCCTGTTTGTCAACACACTCGTCTGGGTCGTTTTGTTTACCCCACAGAAGAATATAGAGACCAATTATAAGGACCACAGATCCCACAATACTGCACATAAAAGAAAACAGGCAAGTAGAAGTTATAAGAAGTCGTACGCATCGTGATATATACAGTGCTGTCAACGGTTTTCGAGAAAATAGAATCGGATTGGAACCGAACCGATAAGAATCGGTGGTCCGGTTTGCGGTTCCATAAAAAAACGAAATAATAAAGATGGTTCGAAGTCGAAACCGAACCGATAAAACCGATTAAACCACCGATAGAATCAATACGGAATCAAACCGATAAAATTGATAAACCAGTAGAACCGATAAAGAATTCAACCAATAAAACTGTTAGACCGGTTAATTTATTATTATTATTATTATTAATTTTTTATATATTATATTGTCAAAATTAATAGTTAATTACTTATTTTTAATAAAAAATCAAAAATTAATTTCTAAACTTTGATTTTTATGTTATTTATTTAAACAAAAATTAAAAATTTAATTTAAATTTAATTTAAAAATTTTAAATAGACGGGACCGAACTGAAATGGAACCGGACCGAATTCTGATCGAACTGGAATTGGAATTGGACCGGACCGAACCAAACCGAATCGAACCGAAAACTTAACGATCCGGTCCGGTTCTAAAATATAAAACCAAAAGCTTAGCAATCCAGTCCGAACCAAACCAAACCGAAACGAAAACTTAACGGTCCGGTCCGATTCCAAAATATAAAATCGAAAGCTTGGCGTTCCGGTCACCGGACCAATAAAAACCCCTAATTATATATATGGAGGAGAATATAGAGTTGTGTAAATATAAAGTTAACCTTCCAAGGTAGAATTGTTCAGGTAGAAAAAGGAAGCCAATGATGGATGCAAAGATCTGAGTGAAGGGAATGAAAGCAGAAGTGAAGACAGGTCCTCTCTCTTTTACGCACCAACACATCCCTACATAACACAACCCTGATGCCACCACTCCCTGTTCATCATAGTACTTCAATCAGGCACATATATATTATTGTTGCTTCTATCATTTCGCATTACTTAATTTTTAAGTGCTTGATTACAATTTAAGATCCATCTAAAAGTTATCATCCACAAATATGTAAGTTACTACCATATTTTTTATCAGTAGTGTACTTCTATATAACAGCATGAAGAATTTGTATTATTATTTTTTTAAATTTTTAAAAATTTGTATCATTTAGTTCGAAAAAAAGATCGAAAATATCATTTAGTTTTTTGAAAATAAAAAAAATTAGATCTAGGGATGATATTTTTAAAAAAAATCAAACTTTTGTTTTACGAGTCCAGTTTAAGATTTGTTTAGTATTCCATATTTTAGTTGATTGTTTCACATTTCATATTTAAATAATAAAAAAATATCAAACTTAACATTAGTTCTGCAGTTAGAATTTCATTTTTCATATCTCATTCTTTTCGGTTTCGTATTTCAAACTACCACAAAAAAATTAATACTAGTTGTCATTTAACACTCAACGAAAAATTCAAACTACTATCGAAAAATTATCTAGAACATATTTTCTGCCAAAATACCCTATTCTTCAAAAAATTTAAAATTTTGTATATTGTATCTTGTAAATCTTAACATGAAAAAGAATTCAAAAATAATATTGGTTTTGTTTTTTAAGATGAAAAATTGTCAAGAACATATTTTCTGCCAAAATATCTTTTTATTCAAAACTTTTAAAATTTCGTACTTTCTACTCCGTAAACCTTAACATGAAAAAGAATTCGAAAATAACATTGGTTTTATTTTTTAAGATGAAAAAATTGTTTAGAACATACTTTTTGCCAAAATACTTTCTTATTCAAAACTTCTAAAATTTTGTACCTTGTACCCTGTGAACAATGGTTATGTTTTTATAAAATGAACAAAACTAGATCCATGAATGATATTTTTTATTTCAAATATTGCCCATCTAATTAATACTAATTTCGCATTTCACATTTATGGTTTTGCATCGCAAGTAGAAAAAAGAAATCAAATTTAACACTTGTTCAGATTTTGGAATTTTGTTTTACCCTATTTCTATTCCGCATTTTCTTATTTTGTATTAAAAAACAAATGCTAAAATAAAATAAAAATTTAAATTTAGCAGTGCTTTAGTATTTTCCACATAATTTTTAATTTATAAGAGAAATAAATTTTTGAAACTTTTTTACAAAAGAAATTAGTTTATGTGCTGTAACATGATATTAGAATCCAATTTTCGGCGACTCATACAGTTTTTCAAAATTGTATGAAAAACTCATCGGTTTGGATAATCTTAGTTCTTAATTAGTGTATAAAAATAGTAAATAGTCTTCTAAAATATGTTAAGAGTTATGTTATGTGTTCTAAGGGCTGAGATAGATCAACGAAAGTAAAAAAAAAAATACTTACAGAGTAAACCACGGTTAAGATTACGAAGTTTCCCTTCAGAATCCAGACAGCAGGGTTTCTATCAATCACCAAACTCAACATTGCAGACTGGATGGAAGCAAAGAAAGATAAGATTGCAGTGCTTGAGAACTGAGATGGGTATTGTTTACTGATTTTGGCTTGTACTATGAACCACAAAGACCATAATGTGGATCCTGTCACTAACAAGATTGAACCCAGTGCCCATTTATGAGGGTTTATTGAACTCAAAGTCTTGGCATGAAGGATCTTGTTGTTTAATGGCATTCCTTTGTAAAGAGTCAGAACTAGTGTTCCTCCAATGCAAATTAGAGCTCCTAATAGTTTAGCTTTTCCTCCTTTGCTCTTTGTTTCCAATTTCTCTTGTCTGAAATTATAAAGAAAACATTGGTTAATGTTTAAAGACAAGCAAAATGAATAAAATACATATAGAAGTTTGGATGTTATTTATATTGTCTAATAAACACTAAAAAAAAGTAATATACTTAAAAGTTGTAAGTATCTTTCATTGATTTTTCGGTTATCAAAGCTATGAACATTTAGTTTTTTATTTAGAATGATATCATGTTATTTATGGACTTTCGATAGAAAATTATATGTTAAGAATATATAAGTGTGGCTCAACTATGTGATATTATTTGTGTTGGGCCATAAGGTCCGTATAGTTTTGCTTTTGGTGTAGTTTTTAAAATGCTCCACATTAGTTAAAATAGATCATTTACTTATATATTGTACATTAACTTTATATCATATCAGTCGTACCATTTTTCAATTTTATTGACAATTTCAGGCAATTAGTTATTCATGTTTCGCGTTTGTATCAAACTTGTTTATTTCGTTCATTTTTGTTTCCAGTAGATTTCTATGTTTTGATTTTTTCATGCTTAGTCTCTAATTGGTTAGGAGCTACCACGTGATAGTTCAAACAATAAATTTTCTTTTTGTATTTGGTTCTCCAATTTTTTGTCAATAATACACATCCGATCGTTTGTCAATAATATTCAAATTCAACAGGTTGTTATTATTGGCAAAAGATTGGAAGGACTAAACGAGAGACGAAAAAATTACTGTTTGAGCTTAGAGAGCAGCTGCTAAAAAAAGCATGTGTGAAAAACTTAACATATAGAATTTTAAAACGGGGAAATAATAAGAGACAAAGATGAAAGAAAACAGACTACTTTGGAACAAACACCAAACATACACCTAGCAATTATGTAAACAATTTATTTATTTTTTCATCGCGCAAGAGACCAAATATTCATGTCAAGTTCGTAGCAAATATGATAGTATTAAAAATAGATAATCCGATATAATACATTTTATAATCAAGAAACCAAACATATGAAACAGGGATAATCATGGACCAATTAGAGATCAAAGCCGAAAAAATTGTAATTTAGTAAAATTACTTGAATATTAGAGCCAGGATGAATGTAACTGCAGGCACCATGTTAAGGAATGCACTAGAGAAGGAAGTTGATGTGTATTCCAATCCAAGAAGGAAGAAGTATTGTGTAAGACTTGCCCTATGATCAAGTCAATAGAGATTTTTAGGATCATCTTCCAATGTACATAACATAAGTTTAAGTGTAAAAACAAACTAACCCAACTATAGCACTAAAGAAGAGTTGAATCAAGATAGAAATTGTTAACTTGGGTCTACTCTTCCTGCATGAAAAAACAAAGCAATTATAAAATATTTAACAATCATAAACATGAAAAAAAATGTACTCTTTTTTTTCGGAAGGAACTTGCAGCGGCTATTCAGAAGAGTGCAAACTCTCAGTCTGACGCAATGGCTTGACAAACCAACGCCAGAAGATAAACCAATTAAGGTGACAGGCTCAGCCGAGAAAACGTACGTACTTACTATCCCTTAGAGCTAAAGTGTACCTTTCTTTGAAATAGGCAATGGGTGTTAAGAAGAGAGTAGCAATTGCTAATCTATAAGTTACAATAACCATATGGTTAATTCCTGGATGAAGAATGTGTTTAAAAAGAACATTCACAATTCCAAATCCACAATTCACAGCCACCATTAGAATCACAGCTTTTAAGTATTCTCCATTCAACTTCATGCTTCAACTATATATATTTTCAATCTCTATCTTTCTTTATTTATGTTTGGAGTTTCTATCTGCATATTTATGTATATATACATGAGAAAATAGAAGAATAAATTCATGTGGTTTGATCATTTGACATTTATTATGCTTTCCAGGGAACAATATCACTACTGTCGTCACATCAAAGCCTTTTAATGCTGTGAGAAATTTCAACTATATTCTTCTGCAATTTGCTATTGTGATATGGGACCATATGAATAAAATATTAGGTATTCTTTTTTGTTTTGTTATTGTGTAAGCGAAAGTTATACAATAATTTATAGGTAAATGTAATGCTATGTTAGTAATAATTAGGCGGATCCATTAGTCCAATAATTATATATTAGGTCATAATAGTCCAATAAATGGTCCCTTGCAACTGTCAAAATATCATGATATAGAAGATAATAAAACTTGTAGTGTAATTAAGTCAAGGATAAATAAAAAAAATCGGGCATAGTGAGGTAAAAAATCATTTAACAAATTAAAAGTGATAATTAGACGAGAACAAGACCAAAACAACAACAATATACGAACAAGGTACGTCTTTAATAAGAATATTTAGATTATATTTGATACTTTAGTTTACAATAACTTTTTATATATTTTTTTACTATTGACTATAGTTTTTCACCTACTACATTTTCACCCGTTTTTCTTATTTTATAGGTATTCTTGAATTAGTCATTCTATGTCAGATATTCTTCATTCGTTGATCTTTTTTTCAAATGTTCTTTCTACTTTTGACAATGTTATATAAAACTTATGTATTATCTGTATGTATTATGTTAGGCATGCCTTCGTATATTTATTTTTCTACTGGTACGCTAAAGGTGGAAATTCATAGTTATGCCAGCCGAGCCGGCTAAGGCCGTTGGCGTGCCTCATGATGTCAGGGGACCATGAAGTGGGTCATCTAGCTTTAAGTTTCAGAGGGCTCAAATTCTTAGGAGAGGTTGCTCAGTTAAGCAACCCCATTTGACTGGGACTTGTAAGCCTATGAGTAGTAGAATGATTTCTTGATGGAGCGATTTTCATAGAAATGATAGTTGGGTTTAGCCTTAGGGATGGGTTCCTTATGTGAGCGGCCACCATTTGAAATGGTTTTGCGGTCAAAGGGCTTGGGAGGCTTCTCTCAGGTGAGCGACCCCCCTTTAAATGGTTTCTAGAGACAAGGATCTTAGAAAACATTGCTCAAATTAGGTCGCCTACATTCATAACATCCCCCATGTCTACTAGAATACACATTGCCTCGCAACCCGTTATATCAGTCGTTATTTGTAGTGCATCGTAATGAGAATGGATAACATCCTTTAAATTTTTGTCAGTAAAAAAATAATAAATAGGGTTGAAGTCCCATTTATACGAGCGTGGATCAAATTTACTCTAGGGACGTTAGTTATTGAAATTAGCTCTTATATTATCTTTTCGCGTGCTATAAGTGTACCCTGTTTGACCGGTATCCTTATAAAGATAAAGGATATAGGTCTTGTATTTTTAACTCCCTCTTGATCTCTTCTTTATTGAATGATAAATTTTCAATGAATAATTTTCCCAAGTGGGGACATGCGTGGATTTAGCTTTAGAAATTTAAAGTATTTCATCTTCAATATGTCTAGCCTTACTAACGTCTTCTCTATAAGGATTTTGGATGGAAGTTGAGGGTATGCACCCTCTTTATGGTAAGAAAATCTCGCAGGATTGTCGCCGCACTTTCATCATCGAATGATCCTCTAAATTTTAGGAGAATTTACAACACGACATCTCTTCTCTCTCTCAAAGTGATGCATGCGTCGATCTACCAAACTGTCATCAGTTTCATATAGGTCCAAATTACGTTTTGGAATTGTATTTCTACCTATTATTCCATGCGTCTAGTAGACAACAAATTGGTTGTGATGGTCGCACCATCCCAAAATTATCGTTCTTAAGCCTATATTGGCATGGTAGAAAGCTCCATACCCGAAGTCATTATTGTTGGCTACTCCGGGACGACCATTGCAAAGTGCGTTGCTTTGTGGTAGAAGTTTCCCTTCAAGGTTGATGGAGCATTGTCGTCACCTTGTGCCACCTTCCCTGGTGAAATTAGTCTCAATATTGACACTGTTGACTTAGTGACTGACAACATTTCTTATCTTAGATTCATTCTTTTAGCATTGGGTTTAGGGGCTATTGTACAATATTAAACTCATTTCCGGCAATAGAACCAAAATTATGAGGTAAAAACTCAACTGAAATAGCAAATGTGATAATAAGACGACAACAAGATTGAAGCAACAATATTATAAGAACAAGACACGCTTTTAATAAAAATACTTGATTTTATTTGATACTTTGGGTTACATCACTTTAATTCTTTATTTTAACTGTTTTCTCTAACTTTTCACCTATCACGTTCATGCCAAGTTTTACCCTTTTATACTTGATGAGTCCGGATTCCGTTAGTACTTCGGACAGGGTCAGTTTGGACAATGTCTACCTAACCGGACAGTGGCAATTCGGACACCATCATCCATTGGAATGTTCGAACAGAACTAACGTACTTAAAACCTAATCACCTATTGACTAAGCTGCATGCTCTCCTACTTAGAACTTATGGGTCCTTAAACTTGACTCGGGTCCATTAAACACGACCAAAAAGCCCATAAGGCCCAAATATAAGGGTATAAATACCCAACCACCAACATTAAATGAGGGTAATAAAAATTAAATACAACCAGGCTGCTTAATTCTCCCTCTACACTCTACCCAAACATTAAATACTCACAAACTTCCACAAAACTCTAAACAAAAATTACAAACTTACCCTCAAACAAAAATAAACCACACGAAATTGGCGATCATAGTGGGAGAACGAGGGTGCCTGAATATAGCATTCGAAACCATCAGAAAAAATCAGTCCGAATGAATCCGGACGCACCAGAAGTACCACCAGCTTTACTTGAAGTGGTGGGTGAAAATGATGAATATACCATCGAGGAGCGTGATAGATTAAAGGGCGAGATAGAAGCTCTGAGGGCAGAAAAGGAAAAGATGGGCATTAAAGAGAAGTCAAAGGTATCAGTTGCCCATCATACTGACAACCCTAGAGAGCATGAGCCCTCGAAGACCCATGCGAGTACCAAGAAGACTCATGCTAGCTCCGAAAAGTCTCACCGGTCCAAGCCAATAGAGAGTTCTGATTCAGACTCAGAATCTTCTAGTAACTCCTCGGGAAATGATGGAGTTGTAGAGTCCTTATCCTCTAGTAGTGATGAAGGCCGATCTAAAAAGAAACAGAAGTTGATTATAAAGTATTCAAGAAAAAGGGATAGACGTGGGAAGTTAAAGAGGAATATAGGCAAAGGATCATCTTATAGCCGGAGACACGTTGACCGGATGCTGGTGGATCATTTTGCCTTCCATGATGAACCAGGTATATTTGCAACTCCCAATGAGGATACCGTTTTCAGTCGTGGCTGGAACTGGAGACAATCTCTATTGTCTTCTAAGATTCTGTCCGACAACCTCACTAAGAGGTTTGATAGCACAAAATGGAGAAATACGATGGCAGTAAAGATCCGGACAACCACTTGGAGAAATTTAAAAACATCATGATGAATTTCGATGATGATGACAAGTTACTCTGTAGAGAATTCTCCCAATCATTTACGGGGAGTGCTCTGAAGTGGTATAACAGCCTACCACAAGGTTGCATCAGAAATTTTGATACCTTTTGGGTGGTATTTCGGAGGCAGTTTGTTAGGAGTAAGGAATTGAAGGGCAATGGGGACACAATTATCCATTGTGCCCAAGAACCGAACGAATCACTGAAAGAATACATAAGTCATTTTGTAAACACCAAAAATGGGTTGGCTGATTGCTTCGAGCAAGTAGCAATAGCATCTTTGAGGCATGGCTTAAACCCTGGAAATTTAGCTGATTCAGTGACCAGAAAGAAAGCCATGACTTGGGGAGTTCTATTGAATCAGGTCGGAAAGCAAATCAACGTCGATGAAACAAAGAAAACTAGGGTGCACAGGCAGGTGAGGTCTGCCCCGGTTGCACCAAACCCCAACCAAAATCAGTCCGGGAACAATGCAAGGGAAACCGGGCAGGGACATAACAGAGCTAAAGCTCAGTCTCATCCAGCTGCGCCTGCCCAGAGTCAACAATCTAGAAATAAGAGAGGGCCTTGGGTTCAACCGGAGTGGTTTGCAGAGTTAAAATAAAGTGTGGCCACCATTTATGATAAAACAAAGGAAGAAGTACATTATAAAAGGCCGACTGCACTACAATCTCCTAGGGAACATCGTAACGATTCCTTCTGTCAGTACCATAATGATACTGGCCATACCACTGACGATTGTATTGCTTTAAAGCAAGAAGTCCATAATTTAATTGAAAGAGGAAAGTTGGGGGCATATGTCAAAAGAAGAGGAGGAAATAGGCCTGATAATGCTCATCGGGCTGGTCCAAACAATGCAGGCACATCCGCTCCGGAGGGAGCTATGGTTATAATCGAAATATTCGATGTAGAGTCAGAGTACTTGGATCCTGATCCAACTTGAAATAGAGTGGGTGCCATTGAGGAACGTTGTAAAACAGTCTTCGGGCTCATTAAGATTTTTGAGTCACTCACAATTTTCGGAGGGGATACTATGACAGCTCCTACTGCTTCTTCAAGGAAGAGGCACGTTCATACTTTAGCTACCCAGCTGGAATGAGGCATGACCTCCTATCAATCACAAATTCTATTTCCCTTCATTTTTTTTGATGAGGATGACTTGAGGGATATAGCTGACCCTCATGAAGATGTTGTTGTCATAGGAGCATCCATTGGGGGCAATGACATAAGACGAATCTTGGTAGATAGTGGGAGTTCAGCCAATATCCTCTTTTTAACCTCTTACAAAAAGATGAAAAATCCAGCCGTAATCCAGCGTTTGGACAGATCAATTGTGGGTTTCACTGGAAGCTCAACAGATGTGATCAGGGAGTTCGAAGAGGAAGTTTTGTTGGGCAAGGGCCCTTTTAAGAAGATGGTTAGAATACTTTTTATTGTGGTGGACTGTCCCACTTGTTATAATGCTATTCTAGGGAGGTCTTGGCTCTCTAGGATGCATGCAGTGGCCTCCACAGTCCACCAATGTTTGAAATATGATGTTCAAGGACAAGTGGGAGTTGTTCGGAGCAGCCAAAAGATTGCAAGAGAGTGTTATGCCACAGCACTGGGCCCACGGACGTTAGGGGCAGTTCGTACCAATAAAGAATAACAGTTTGAGGGGCTTTCTGGGGGTGAGGGTGAAATTGATGACCCCAGAGAGACCCCTGGAGTATTGATACCGGTTGAAGAAGTTGAAACACATTCTTTGGAAGAAATAAAAAGTGTTAAGATAGGGTCCAAAATGCCATCTGAACTGAAGAGTAAAATGTTGAAGTTCCTAAAAGACCATCAGCATGTTTTTGCTTGGTGCAATGTTGATGTTACCGGAGTTCCAGCAGATATTATATCACATCACCTATCTGTCCGGAGAGACATAGCAGCTGTGGTACAAAAGAGAAGGGCTTTTTCCAAGGAAAAGGCTGATGTTATTGTTCAAGAAGTTGACAGGCTTACTAAAATGGGGCATATAAAGGAGTCTCAGTATCCTTTGTGGACAGCCAATCCGGTCTTAGTAAAAAAGAAAAATGGCAAGTGGCGTATGTGCATTGACTTCACAGATCTCAATAGGGCTTGCCCAAAAGATTTATAGCATGTCCCCCGGATTGATCAGCTTGTGGATTCCACTTCTGGGAATAAGCTACTGTCTTTCATGGATGCCTTCTCCGGGTATAATCAGATCCAAGTAGACCCAAAGGATCAGGAGCATACTACGTTTGTCACTGATAGGGGTCTTCATTGTTACAAGGTGATGCCATTTGGATTAAAAAATGTTGGGGCTACCTATTAGAGGTTAGTGAACAAAGCCTTTGCTTATCAAATTGGAAGAAATATGGAAGTGTACATTGATGACATGATGGTAAAAAGTATGGATGAAGAACTACACTTGATAGATCTCCAAGAAACTTTTGCTAACTTAATAAAAGTAAATTTGAAACTAAATCAAGAGAAATGTGTGTTCGGAGTGCAGTCTGGGAAATTCCTGGGGTATATAATAAGTGAGCAAGGGATACAGCCCGATCCGGAACAGCTTAATTCTTTATTCCAAATGGAGCCTCCTCGGAATATTAAAGAAGTACAACGGTTGACTAGGAGGTTGGCTGCTTTAAATCGATTCATCTCGAGGTCTTCGGACATATGTGCCCCGTTTTTTCAAACTTTAAAGGGTGCAAAGGGATTTGACTGGACTTCACAGTGTGATGAGGCCTTCAATGAGATTAAGAAACATTTGTCCTCCCCCAAGACTTTATTTAAACCAGTTGATGGAGAGACACTCTTCGTATACTTGGCAGTTTTCCAGTTGTGCTATCAGTGCTGTATTGGTAAGAGAGGTGGATAATTACCTCCATCCGGTGTACTACATCAGCAAGAGCTTGATAGATTCAGAAAAACGTTATTTAAAGCTCGAAAAATTAGCATTAGCCTTGGTAATTTCTGCAAGGAAGATGAGGCCTTATTTTCAGGCTTATCATATTTTCGTCCAGACATCCTTTCCCTTGAAGAATGTTCTTCAAAAGGCAGACATTTCAAGTAGAATGACTAAATGGTCAGTAGAGTTGGGGGACTTCGATATTAATTTTGCTCCTCGAACATCAGTCAAGGCCCAAGTTGTGGCTGATTTCTTAGTTGAATTCCACTCAGATAGGGATACAGAGCAAACGACTGAGATGAAAGATAAAAAGGTCTGGATTGTTCGGACAGGTGGTGGATTAAGTACTATGGGATGTGGTGCAGGGGTATGCTTGACCTCTCCGTATGGTGACAAAATGTACCAGGCTATATGCTTTGCTTTTAGGGCTTCTAACAATGAATCCGAATATGAAGCTGTTATAGCTGATTTGAAGTTGGCTTTCATTTGTGGAGCCAAAAGGGTCAAGTTGATGAGCGATTCCCAGCTTCTTATCCATCATGCACAGGGTCAATCCGAAGCAAAAAGGAGCAACTAGTAAAGTACTTACTTCTTCTTTAAAATGAGGCACTTAAGTTCAAAAGCATCGTCTATGAGCACATACCCCGAACAGAAAATGAACTAGCAGATTCCTTGGCAACCATAGCCTATACTGAGTCAAACCCTTGGATCCATGTGCTGGAGTTCCTTTCCATTCAACTCAATGTGGGTAAAGAGGAAGAAATTTTTGATGTACAGATGAAACAACCTCAAGATTGGAGATTTCCTCTCCTACAGTATATCTCCGATGGCATCTTGCCTCCAGATAAATCACTAGCATGAAGCACAAGGCTCGTGGTTTTATCATACTAAGAGATGTTCTGTATAAAAAGTCTTACAGTAAACCTCTTTTGCGATGTTTGGGGATGATGAGTCACAAATAGTCCTCTCTGAATTGCATGATGGTGAGGGATCATCTCACTGTGCATTCAGGGCTCTAACAAGGAGAGTTTTACTGGCTGACTATTATTGGCCCTCTATAATGCAAGATGCTAAGGAGCTGGTGAGAAGGTGTGACCCATACCAGAGATATAGCAATGAAATTCATGTCCCAGCCATCCCTTTAGAGTTAATTTCTGAGCCTATACCTTTTGCTCGATGGGGGTTGGATTTGGTGGGACCTCTTCCTATGGCATCCGGAGGACGCAGGACGATAATTGTTGCTATTAATTATTTCTCGAAGTGGGTCGAAGCAGCCCCACTGGCAGGAACAACATCAAAAGTCGTCATAAAATTCATTTTATCCAATATCTGTTGCAGATTTGGTGTTCCACAGAAGATAACGATAGACAATGGGCCACAGTTCGACAACAAGGAAATGAAGAGTTTCTGTGCCTCTAGAGGTATACAACATTTTTTCTCTTCACCTTTCTACCCACAAGAAAACGGTCAAGTTGAAGTGGCTAACAAAACTATACTGTCCGGTTTGAAGAAAAATTGAAGGGGTTGCTGGAAAATGGCCTAGTTATTTACAAGAGGTTTTGTGGGCCTACCGGACTACTCCTGGGGCTGCAACACAAGAGTCACCTTTTGCCTTGGTCTATGGGATGGATGCCATAGCTCCCATAGAAGCAACTCTCCCTTCCTTTCGAGTTCACAATTTCTCCGAACACGCTAACGAAGTGGCAATCAGGGGTCAGCTTGACCTAATAGAGGAAAGACGAGTTAAGGCTCACCTTAGAGCTGCACACTATCAGGGTTTGATGAGAAGCAGGTTTGCTTCCAGAGTTAAAAGAAGATATTTTCAGCCGGGGGACAAGGTGTTAAGGAAATTCTTCTTACACACGAAAGAGAAGCTGCTCGGCAAACTAGCCCCAACTTGGGAAGGACCTTATATGGTCATTGAAAGGCTCAAACCTGGAACATACTGGCTAGAAGACAATGATGGAAGGGTTTTGAATCACCCTTGGAATATTGAACATCTTCGAATGTACTTAGAGTGGAAGCAATTTAAATATTTACTTGTTTAAAAATCCATGTAAATATTTGGGGGCATACTCTTTCCTACCCCGGTGGCGCGGGGAGGTTTTAATGAGGTGTCCGGGATTTTTATAAAATTTGATGCCTTCTTAAAAATTCGAAGTGTTCTTACTTTGTTTCTTGTCACACCATCCGGATTGAATTAAATGAATGATGACTACTTAAACATTTGTCATCGGAGAATTTAAACACTCTCGCTTTAAAATATTTATGAAATAACTAAGGGCTGTTTAAATACTAGCCACCAAAATTGAAAAAACAAACTATGAAAGAATGCAAGAGTTGTGCAAAACAAAGATATTCATTGAAATAACCCAAGTGCATTGGCCTTCCAAGGACTTTAGTTAAGACAACGTAAAAGGTGAAAAGATAATTCATAATCTAAGACTAAGCCTTTGAAGATGGCTCAGCCTCACTTGTCTTTTTCTTCTTGGGATCGTCCTTCTCCTCATTTGGGCTCTCCCCAGTGTTCTCCTCTTTTTCAGAGGAGGAAGCACTAGAATAATCATGCAAGTCTCCATCAGCCATAGTGTGGAAGGGAAGCTCTTCGTACTCTACATGAAGCCACAAATCTCCCAGGTTCCTCTTCGGGAACTTCTCATGAAAGAGCAAGACCATGTCCGACCTCACTTTGGCATACATTTGCTCTTGAGTATCTATTACATTGTTGGCATAAGCATCGATATTGGCCTGAATTTTGGCCTCTTGCTCCCTTAGCAAATCTGTTTTCTCCTCTGCAACCTTGGACACTGAATTCTCGAGCGCAATCTTGTCATTTGTCAAGTTATGGATGACTTGGTCCCTGTCCTTCGCCTTCTCTTTTGAAGAAGTGAGATCTTTCTCTAATCCGGACAACTTTTCCCGGAGGTCTTTAATAGTATCTTCTAAGGTGGCAACCTTTGTGGTCCACCCCTCTTGGCTCTTCTTTAGCTCCTCGTTTTCTCCCTTCAAAACCTCAGCATTTTGGGTGGCAGTGAGGAGATCGTTGGACAGTTTTTCCTTGTCAGAGTTAAGGGAGGCAATGATTGCTGCCTGACCTCGTACTTGCTTCTCTAGGACCAACACTGGCTGAAAAGTACTCAGTATGGAGTGAGTTACAGCTTCACTTTCACTTGAAACAGTGAAAGTTTTACCATTAAAGGTAACGGTGTTCGAAGTGCTTGGAGGGAGGTAAGGCCCAGCAAATTCATCTCTGGGAAGGTTTGCAAAATAGTCACCAAGTCCATCAAGCCCTGTGATGTCAACACCATCGATGCTAAGGTCTCCTCCTCCAACCTCGTCAGTCCAAAATTTACCAGGGATCTCCTCTGCTCTTGTTGGATCAGTAGGGTCAACAGGAGGGAGAGGCTCCGGAGGCCGGAGAGAAAGTTCATCACCCCTGGAGGTCTTTTTCTTTTTGGCCTCCCTCTCCTTGTTTTCTGCTCCACGTTTTCGATCTCTCTTGGGAACTCGTGGAGGTTTGGGAGACCCTACCTCTTCCCTAATACTCTCCTGCTCCACCACTTCTAGGAGAGCAGCATCAATCTAACTTGGGGCTGGCCTCTCTTGGGTTTTTGGAGCAATTTCCTCCACTTCAGCAGGGTTAGCCTCAATCACACTCTTCTTGCCCTTCCCTTTCTTGCCTTTCATTTTACTTGGGGCCTTGGCTCGACCTGGCAAGTATAGTGACCCGTCCGGTTCGTGTGTTCTCTTGAGGACTACATCCAGAGGGGTGGAGTGGTGAGTTCTTCCCAGGTCAAGTCCCTCCGGCCAGTAGTGTTCCAGAGGTGAGACCTTGCAAGGTTTCCTCTGGTAAAGGCGTCATGGAAACGGTTCCCCCACTTCTCAGCAGCCCAAGTGTTGATCTTGGTACAAGTGGTCTGCCCGGCCTTTAAATAGTCATTGAAGTCCTTGGGCAGCTCTGTCAAGAAAAAAGATAAAACCAGACAGTTTAAACAAATCCGATAAAAGTAAAAATGAGAATGCAAGGTAGGATCCTTACGATCACTTCTCCATCTGCTGGTGAGGAGAATCGGGTTGACTCCGACTTTGATCTTCCTCCCATTCTCCCAAGCGCCGCTTACGAACAAGAATTCAGTCCTCCAATTTCTCTCCGACTCAAGCAGGTCATCCACTGCTTTATAACTATCACCCATGTTGAAGTGATAGAAGGGAATGTGGTGATTCCTGTAAAGGCTGGCCACAGCTGCGAATTCCTCCGTTGGTAGAGGAATTCCGGAGAGCCCGGAGGCCATGATACAATCCATAAGAGTGTACCAGGCGTTGGGGCTCAGTTTACTAGGGCAAAGTTTGATAAGGTGGAAGTACCTAACTATATCCGGGTCTAAGGGAAACCTTAGCCCCCATTTAAAGAGCTTAGTGAAGATGACTATTTCACTAAGCCTGCAGTCCATTGGGGTTTCAGGGTCTATGGGGATTCTTATTTTCACTTTCTCCGGAATCCCCCACTTCGTACACATCCGGCCCAATTCGGCTGTATGGATGAAAGCATAAGTGATTTTTTGCAAGACAAAGAGATATTTAACACTAACCTTGTGGAAACAATGTCCCACTTTTCCTTCAAGAATTTCTGGTAGGTCTAAGTGCCTAAGACATAGTTTTTTTTTGTCTTTATCTTTCTTGGCAGCAACAGCATCACTAGTTTGTCCGGAGGGTTCGGACTCGAATGGAGCCTCTTTGATAGAATCCTCCATTACTTCCTCCATTACCAAGGAGGGATTCTCAGTTTTTTTTTGGAGGGGGGAGTTAGAAGTTGGTTCAGTCAGGCTTCCGGACTGTTGGGCCTCAATACTTTCCTAGACTATGGCCTCCGGCTGGGGCTCATGAGAGGTGGTTTCTCTTCGGAGGCTTGAGCTAGTGGCCTCAGGTCCGGACAGCCTGTCCTTAGGTACTTTTATGGGTGCCTCTGACCCTGTATTGCTGTCTTTGGCCCCTAAATTTGAAGGGGTGCCTTTGGAAGCCTGCCCTATAACCAGCCGGCCTCTTCTTTGATCGACCAGTTTGTTGGGAGAGGTGTCTGCATCTGACCCCATGGCTATAAATGGGGAAGGCTTTTTGAAGCTGGTAACCGCTAACCCTGGTTCAACAGTGGGTTCTGATTCTTGAACCGATGAGCCTGAGACAATGGGAGAAAGATTGGTTTGAAACAATCTCCTCGGTTTGACACTTCTTGTTGAGGAAGAACCCTGGTCAGGCTCTGTGTTTGAGGTTACTGGTTTGTCGATGGGGGAGGTCGGTAGGCCTGCTGCAATGCGCCTTTCCCTTTCAACTTTTTGTGCTTTTTCTAGCTCTGATAGATTAAGCCACCCACCTCTGATTAAAGCGTTCCTAGCCGTGAACATAAACAACCAAAAAGAAGAACTTGTGTTTGAGAGAGAAAGCTCTGAAAATTAGCAAAGTGAATATGAAGATGATGGTAAAACAGTGGAAAAGTGTTTAATTTATAGTAAATCCCAAAAAGGTGCTTTGAATCCTAGGAGAATTCAAAAGGCTTTGCAATGATTAAGAAACGACGCTAATGTCACCTTCATTTAATGAAGAGGTTGCTTTTCATAGAAGGTGGGAGCGAAATTCAAGGTGAAAAACCGGCTGAAATAACGAACCAGAGAGAGACACGTGTCCCGCGAACTCTGGCAAAAAACCGTTTAGATTAAAAGAACTTTTTTCGGTCCGGATAAAACTATAACACAATTCGAAAGACCTGTCCGGATGTAACTGTCACTAGCAACGGATTGTTTTTTAGGTCTTGCCAAAGGTTTTTGAACACCACCTGAAAAAAGGGGCTACTGATGAGTCCGGATTCCGTTAGTACTTCGGACAGGGTCAGTTCGGACAATATCTACCTAACCGGACAGTGGCAATTCGGACACCATCATCCATTGGACTGTTCGAACAGAACTAAAGTACTTAAAACATAATCACTTCTTGACTAAGTTGCCTGCTCTCCTACTTAGAACTTATGGGTCCTTAAACTTGACCCGGGTCCATTAAACACGACCCGAAAGCCCATAAGGCCCAAATATAAGGGTATAAATACCCAACCACCAACATTAAATGAGGGTATTAAAAATTAAATACAACCAGGCTACTTAATTGTCCCTCTACACTCTACCCAAACATTAAATACTCACAAACTTCCACAAAACTCTAAACAAAAATTACAAACTTACCTTCAGACAAAAATACACCACACCAATACTAGTCTTGAATTAAGCCATTATATATTGCATATCTTCTATTCTTTCAGCTTTCCAGACATCCTTGCTATTTTTGATATTTTCAGGTACGACTTCGGTACTATGTCAAGCATATCTTCATGCTGTTATTTTGTTACTCATGCACCAAATATAAAAATTAAGATACGCGTGATTCGAGACGGTTAGGGATATGGTACAACTCGTTAGAATTGGACAGTGGTTCCAAATAATGCGGAAGCGGGTCATCCAACTCCAAAGAATTTTAAGAAGGCTCAAAATATTATGAAGTATTTCTCAGGTGAAAGATCCCTCTTTGACTTAGATTTCTAAGTCCATGAGTATGAGAAGTGCCGTTTGGTTGAATGACTTTTTTATATGGAATAATTAGAGGGCTCGAAGTAATATGAGGGTTCGCTCATGTAAGCGACCCTTTCTGGATGGATTTTTGGGCCAATAAAATTTAAAATAGACACGCTCGTGACTGATCCCCATTTGATTGGGTTTTTGTGTTAAAGAAATTATGAAAGGTCGCGCAACTGAACGACTCGTTCTAACTAATTTTCTAGGCCAAATAAGTAGAGAGGTGAGTGACCCTCTTTTAAATGATTTTTTGTCGTAAATAAATGGGAGGGATGGCTCAGTTAAATGACTCCATTTTGAGTGGATTTCTTTGAAAAATAAGTATGGAGGGTTTTCTTATGTGAGCGGTCCCCTTTGGGTTTTGGGGCTAAATAAATAATGAGGGATCGCTTCTAAGTGACCCCTTTTAGGTTTCCATGCCAAGGAAATAGAGAAGGAACGTTCATGTGAAGGATTTGTTATTGGTGTTTTTGGTGCCAATAAAATGGAAAGGGACCTCTCATGCGTGGGGAGGATTTTCTTAGATGAGGTGATCTTTATTTGGATTTTGGTGTCAATAAAATGGGAAGCGTTCGCTTATGTCAATGATCGATCTTTAAATGGCTGCTAGGATCAAAGAGCTTGAGAAAGGTCGTTCAGGTGAATGACTCCCTCTGAGTGTGTTTTGGGTTGAAGGACTTAGGAGTGGTCGTTTAGAGATTTTATGTTTTAAGAACCTAGGATGGTTGACTCCCTCTCAATGTGTTTTGGGTTAAAGGACTTAGGAGTGGTCGTTTAGAGATTTTATGTTTTAAGAACCTAGGATGGTTGATCAAATGAATAACCGTATTTGATTATGAATGTTCAGGTTTAAGAGTGTAAAATGTGTCGTTCAAGTCAGCGACCCTCTAAGTTGTTCTCTAAGTTAACCTTTTAGGCATTAATATTCCTCAAACTTAATATTCATTTTTAGAATATTATGTTTGAGGAAAATTAATTAGTGAATTATTTTTTTTAAATTCAAGTCGTAAAAGTCTGATAATTAGTTATTGTTATCGTCACCAATACGTAGTTATTCATACGAGCGTAGATTATTCATCTAAAAAAATAAATATTAATAATCACTCTATTTGTATTTTTATGTTTAATATATTTAAAAAAAATATTATTTACAAATATAAATATTTGTGTAAAATAATTTTATTTAAATTTGATAAATAAATAAAATAAATTTTAAAATTTTAAAATAATAAAATATTATTTTAATATAAACTATTCTTTCAGTATATTTATTATTAATCTTTAATATATATATATATATATATGAATAAACAAAAAAACCAGGATTAACGTGGTAAGAAAGAAAACATGATTCAATGTGTTTCGGCAATAATGTCTACGTTCATGGGCGCCATCAGCATAAAGTATCTCAATATTCTAATATTAGAAATTTTAGTATTCTAGAAATTTATTCGTTTATTTATCGAGGATTAAACAAATAAGATATAATGTACTTCTAGATATTGGACCTAATACACCCAATAGCCTGACTATTAAACAATAATATATGATAGATTGTGCACACATGGTACATTGTGAACACAAGAATTACAAGAGACACTACCACCACACGAATGACAAGAGATGTTGCGAATACAACAATCAAAAGTTACACTCTAAGCTTTTATATGACCAATCATTAAAGCCTCAAACTTATTCGACTAATTCTTAATAAATCTTTACTTTGAGGGAAATATTATTTCATCAATATCATCAAAGAAACTTATTTTTATTTTACTCACCAAATTCTTCTAAAGCATTCACTTAATATTACATATACCAATCCAATGTAGTCATTCCGTAAACTTCTGAACTTATACTGCATTGGTCATTATATTTGTTAGATTATCATTTGTAGACACTTTCCTAACATAAACAAGTTATCTTTGATATTACATCATGAATAAAAAAATACATGAAATCTATATCATTTATCCACTCATGGTATATCTAGTTCCATGTAAGATGTATCATGCTTTGACTATCGCAAAATATGTTTATGGTAGTTTAATCCAAACTCAAATCTGTCATTGCCTCATTGGATGTCTTTGTTACAACCATCTTTTCGACTTCTGTTGTAGAAATATCTAAAATTGTTTGCAAATGTTCTTTCTAACTAATCATACTCCTAGCTAGAGTAAACACGTATCATTAAAAAAATTCACATTTCATCCATATCTCCTGCAAAATTAAAATCAATAAAACCAATCATTGATCCTGGAATATCGTTCAGTGATCCACCAACATCGGTATTGTTTAACTTAAACCAACATATGAAGTATCCTTAAGATACGTAAGTATCCATTTCGATGATTTCCAGTGTTCTTTCACACGACATCTCATGTACATGTGGACCATACTAACCGCATGTAAAACATCAAGATGTGCGAACACATAGCAGACATGATGCTGCCAACTGTATTTGAGTATGGAATTTTTGAAATATGTTTCAACTCAAGATCGGCCACGATCGATCCTGCTTTAGATAAATTTCAATGAGTGACTAATGAGATTCTAACTGACTTGGTATCAAACATGTTGAACCGTTATAGTAATTTCTCAATGTATCTTTGTTGAGATAAGTGTAATGATCCTACAGTTTTGTTTATGATAATATCCATCTGTAGAGTCTTTTTTTCCTACCCAAATCATTCAACATACAATAATAATTAAACATAAAAATCATCTAGAAATTTTATGAAGATACGCACAACTGTCATATGAACGCCTTATGAACTTATCGATACCATGAATGATCAAATCGTTTATATAATTTTTTAGGTTATTTTTTCAAACCATAAATAATTTATTAAAAATATAAACATTAGCCTCTATTTAGGTTCGATAAATATTTATGGTTGTCGCATGTATATTTATTCCTCTAATTCACTGTGTAGAAATGTAGTATTCACATCCAACTTCTCAATTTCTAAGTCTTTCAAAACTACTATGGTTAACTAAACTCGGATCGACCTGTGTTTTACTATTAGAGAAAACACTTAATTGAAGCTGATTCATTATATTTGAATAAAACCCTTAGTGACTAGCCTTGCCTTGAAATGAGGTACCTTAACCCATAAATTACCTTCTTTTATCTTGAATACTCATTCTAATACTTTTACCGTTTAAGATTAACAACAAGCTTTTGTGTTTGATTCTTATAAAAAGATTCAATATATTCCCCCATAACACCGATCCACCGATCTTCTTGTGAATGTGTTATAGCTTCTCTATAGCTACTAGGTTCGTGCATCTTAACTTTTTTTGTAACTGATATAGTGTATGCAATTAAGTTCACTTACCTTTTTGGTAGTCTAATATCTCTTCTTTATGAGGCTATACTATAAGGTTTTTGTTTTGGTTCGGGTGCATCATCGTCACTATCATCCGATGATGAAATTTCACCTCCTGATCCTGGATCCACCTCATAATTATTAGAATTATTGCACCTACTAGGAACCGATTCTACTTCAAGTTCCATTTGTTTACTCATAATTGACTTGTAGACTTATAACCTATATATTTTCCCAAAATAAGCAATAATCTCTACTTATGTAACAGAGGTGTCCCTGCCACATATGATTTGGATCTTTCACGTCTCGTTTGTTACTCAGATGATGTTGTTACCACAACATCACCTACAACAACACTTCCATAAAGAATGTAAATCCCATTTTAAAAAATGTCTTTCATACACACCAACGAGTCATTTTCCAGCTTGATTACACCAACGTATGCATGACACTTCTAAACTTGAGAGTCTAGCATTCTAATAGATATTAGGTTCATTTTCATCTCAAGAATATTTCAGCACGTTACGATTCTGACAACACCATCAAGCATGTTGGCCCTTACGTTACCGATTCCACCAACAATCCACGAATGACTGTATCCCAAATACAATATTCATTGCATTGGTTTGAACTATTACACCACTGTTTGAACTCACACATGTGGTATGTAGTGACATTATCAAGTACCCACGAGATTTTCCCATAGTTTAGAATCACATATAACACATCTTATGCACCTTTGTTGCCATTATCATTAGAATGATTCACATCTTCTACCAGGTTTGCAGCATTTTCCATATTACTTACCTTCCTATATTTTAGCTTCAGACAATCTCTTCTATAGTGACTCTACTCACCGTATTCAAAATAGTTTGAATTCTTGAATTTTGACTTGGATCGTCTCTAATTCTTCTTATATAAGGAACTCGTCTTATTTCTATATATTTCCCTAGTCATAAGGCACTCTCCTTCCCCTGATTATCTGGCTGAAACTATCTCAACTCTTTTGATTTCAGCACTATTTTGACATCTGCCACATATAGTTTATCATCGTCATACATGATGATATCCACAAAATTATAATAGAAATGTGATAAAGATCTCAAAACAAACCAGGTTTGATTATCATTTTTGATTGTGATACCAATATTTTCTCAACCCATAAAATTTGAGCTAAAAATATCAAGATGAACTCAATAATCCACCCGTTAAACAATAATATAAAATATAAATTGAACACAAAATATCAACGAAAATACAAAAAAAAATACTATGACTGCAAAAAGTTAAAAAAAGTTTTGAAAACAAAAATTATAAAGTATATTATTTTTATTATCAATCATCAAAACTTCCGAAACAATCATGATTTTGATTCGTTATCAACCATATTAAAGTTAAAAAGTTAGCCTGATATTCTAAAGAATCATGATTTTGAAAACAATATAAAACAACAGTTCTTTCATAGGCATTAAAAGTTGGCTTCGCGTAGCTCATCTACGATTTCAACTTGAGGACTAGGTCTTGAGCTTTTCGGATTTTCTTCTCCTACGCACAATTATTAAAGGAGAATAGCAATAAGAAAATAAAGGCAAACTTGTTTCGCTGACCTTTTTTACCAACACTTTAGTTTTAGTTATCTTTTCCAACTTTGTTTTTAATAATGTAAAATCGAAAATTCATTTCTCATTTACATTTATACTTTTTTTTTTTTAAGTTTAGGTTTTATAATTCGTATTTAAAAATATAAATGTATTATTATACTATTTAAAAGTAACTTTAAACGAATGTAAGATTAAATAAAATAAATTAGAAAATAAAAAATCGAAGTTAGAGTATCCGATAAATATTTCAATTATGTGGTTAACAAATTTATTTTGATGAAACCTTTTTCACGTGTCATTGGAAAAAATATCGAATATGAAGTAATAAATATCTTGTCTAAATTATAGTTATATATTTTGTGTGTGGATTATAGTTTATAACGTTTTTAATTGAATAAATTTGGTTGTTATACGTGACTCCGGTAGTATTGAACCATTGAATTATCCGAGAGTAATTTCATTTCAGAAGACTTTGAGTCACTTGTTGTTCTAAGAGCAGACTAAGAAGAAAAGTGCTACTTTTCCGTGGAGCTAGTCTTTCGTCATCCGATTCAATCTTTCAATTTGACTAAAAGACTTTATAGAATCAAAATTGGGTATTCTTGCTTTTAAATAAAATAATTTTAGATGATCTATTAGATCATTTGACATTGGTAGCCCAAGTAAATAAAGGACCTTTGATGTTGTTACCTTTCAGTTTTTTCAGTTTTTTGTTTTTTGTTTATTTATCAGTTTTGGGAGAAGGAAGATCTTTTACAGAGGATGAATGGAGGCTATAGAAGATACTATTTTTTTTATGAGGAGTGATCTTTTTCAACATTGGCTAAGTCAGGATTAGAAGTGATTTTTTTTCCTAATCTATAGTTTGGAAAGCATCAAATATATCATTTTCATTGACATCTATGATGTTGGGATTGAGTTCAGAATTGGATTCAAGCGTCCAATACTTGTTTTTAGCAAGGTTTCTATGAAATTCTTCATCTAAATGATTAGGTATTTTGATAATTTTTTGATTGAGAGGAATATAATTATATTTTTGAGGAACAACATGAAGTTGTATATTATTATTATCTTCATTGTTGAAGTTTTGGGAGAGTTATTGATTGATGAGGGATGGTTGTTATTCATTATGACTGATTTTACTTTTTTACCCACACCTCCTTCCGATGAGGTAAAATTAGAGGAGAAATATAGTTTTCAGATTTAGCAGAATTAGGAGCACCTTTGAAGCAGACATGTGTGCCCCAAATGTTTACGAGTAAGACACTATTTTGGAAAGTCTCCATATGAGATGGCTTGCCAAAAACCTTCATCATCCTCAAAATCTATCCATAGTTTTGGGGGTAGAGTTTTGGAAATGTCAGATATAATCAGAGCTTTGAAATGGTTATAACTAGCACTATTGAATATGTCAGATACTATCAGAGCTTTGAAATGATTATAACTGGCACAATTGAACGAAGGAACCCAGATTGACAAAGGCAATCCAATTGCGTTTGCAATCTGGGTGACAGAATATTTGTTATATAGATACTCGAAAAGTTTAGGGAATGACACCCAGATTATAGTCTATGGTGACTCCACTATGGGATTAATATTATGTCTCCACTTAAGAAGCCGAGAGGGGAAGATACCTAATATGTGCACATTATGTTTCCAAATTTGTAATACATCCTCAAGATTATCTAATTCATGAATATATGCATGTAATCTGAGGCATATATGTTAAGACTTCTATTAGGTTAAAAGAATGCATGTATGATTTAAAGTCAACTAAGCTAGGTTTGTTATAAGAAAATTTTGGAATTAATGTATATTTAGAGTTTAAGAAGATATTGATTATCTGAGTATTTGAAGATTACTATTCTTTCGTTGTCCTTCGATTGGAATTCGATTTTTTCATGAAAGAAGGACTTCTCTGTTGGCTTCAACACCTTTGTGAATAACATTTGCACATAATTTCTTTTTATGTTTTGATCTTGGTATGAGTTAGAGGTTTCTTCAAAAATAAGGTTGATAGGATACACCAATTTGAGACTTCCATTGGAAGAACCTTGAATGAGTGGAAATGGGTCTTCTAATGATGTTGCTTCTGCTAGAACATTGGCTTCCTGTTGATTTGGGAATCCTGATTCGTTGGATTCTTGTTTAGCATTTGGTTTTGATGTGGTTGAGTTGAGAATTGAGGTTTTTACCGGTATTTTCTTTCAAACTTGTTCGAATCAATCTTGAAGCAAGACAAAGTTGATTAGAGGGGTTAGTTATCAATTAAGAAATGAAAATTCTAGGGCTTAAAACCTGATTTGAGGCTTAAAAAAAGAAATGAGAGAGCATCTCGCTTTTTTTAATATTGAAATCGGAAAAATATGATATATTAAAAGAATAGAATATTTTTAAACACAAGTTATAAATTGAACCGTAATAAAATGATAATTTTTTCTAAACAAATTTAAAATTTTAATAATATCCCAACTATTGTATATTAGGATAATTGGTTTTCAACTACCCTTTATAACCTGGGTTTCCGATATATAAATTCAAATGATTGACTAATCTATTGATACTTCGATTTCTTTATCCTTAAAACAATTACGAAAAATCAATTTTTTAGAATTTAACAAGTTCAAATACTCTTTGGTTCTTCTCCTCTCTCAAGAATGGAATTCTTGAAACTGCATCAAAGAAGAAAACTTGTCTTCTCCTGCTAATCTCTCCTGCTATTGCTCTGTTTCGCTTCTTATCAATATTCTTGCAATGATCACCTATGAAAATGAAATTTTTGATGAGGAAGAATATATTGTTCTCCCATAAAACACATAGGAAAAACACCTGCAAATATAGAAGGCAAGATGAAATCCTATGCTGAAATCGTCAATCCCAATATTCATAATACTTTCCCTGATTTAAAACTTGCAAGAATTCAAGAAAAAGACAATCATATATCCTTTAAGTACTGTCAAGAAATTCACACTGGCTCATTCAGAAATAAAAAATCACGTTAGTTGGCAAATTCTCAACTAGTCTTCCGAAAAACTGATTCTTAACGATTTTTTTGAATTCGTTCAAATTCAAGGGAGTCTATAATATGGAGATAAAAGAATCTTATCATATTATTTTTGAGTTTGATCTCAAGGAATACGTTTTCAAATTCTGGACAAGAAGTATGTGGACAGTTGGTGATTCGATGATGAGGGACTCCAGATTTCAACATTAAGAGAGAAATTGTTATTTCCTTAATTTGGACTAGGATTGAAAAAATCCTAGAGTATCTATTTAATATGAATGACAATGCAACTACTATTGGAGATCCATATAAAATCATCGTTCCAGAAAAAAAAACAAAGGATCCAAAAATGTTTGTTATGCCCTTATCGAACTAGATGTTTTCAAAAGACTTCATCATAGATTCAGGATTGGTTTTGAAAAGAACAAAGGCTGTTAGATTTCACTTATTTACAAAAATCTTCCATCCTACTGTAACTTTTGTTATCATTTGGGTCATGCTCACTCAGATTGCAAGAAAGCCCAGAAAATGAAAGCTACCAAGAATACAGAGTTTGAAAATGTCGAAAATGATACTCAATCAAAAGAGAATCAAGCTAATATAACTCAATCCAAGAACAAACTCAATATTACTCAAGTTGGTAAATTTTACAGACCCAAAATAAAATCTATTGTTATCTATACATCTCAAGATATTCGAGAGGAGGAAGAAAACAAGATTAAGAGTGACAATCATGAAAAATAAAGTCTTGAATATTCTCCAGATCAGGAAATCTCTAAGACTACAATTATACAATCATCTAATAATCCTGAAGACATGGATGTTATTGAAGCTCTCCAGACTCTTAAACAAGGATTTGTTCACATCAGTTCTCTGGGCTATGAAAATTTATGCAACGGTAGAAACTCTCCTGACCCTGACAACATTGGTAGCACCCCAAAAACTCCTATCATGAAGGCTCCTTCAACATCTCCTGAACCAAAATTCAATGAGATCCTGCATAAGAAATTCAAATCAGCAAAGAAATAGAAGAAACCAAGCAAACTTATTATCAAATCCCTTAAGTACTCAAGGAACAACAAAAACTCCAAATCTCTTTCAGATAATGATAAAACTTATTAACTGGAATGTTAGAGGGATTTACAACAATTTAAGTATGGGTAGGTTGAAGACAATGGTTAATAAATAGAATGTCAAGATGTTAGCCATTCAAGATCCTATGGTCAGCAAATACAAATTGAAGGAGATTTCTTTGAGGCTTAATTTTACTAGTTTTACTTCCAACATAGCTAACAATATATAGGTGTTCTGGAAGTATGGTATTAATGTTGATTCCCTTATCAACCAAGACCAGTTTATTTATCTTGAAGTTACTTACCCTGGTCTTGTTAACATTTTTAATCTTACTATCATTTATGCAAAGTGTAACAGACTGAAGAGGATGGACTTATGGAACCAATTGAGAAGTGGGAGACTATAATTTTGTTACCACTAATAATGAGCAAATCAGTTGCATTGTCTTGTGCCAGAGTAGCATCAACGACTTCGATGATTTTATTAATGATTTCCAGCTTGAAGATGTTGGGTATGCTGGCAAAAAGTTTACCTGAAATAGGAATATGAAATGGAAAAGGTTAGACCATGCAATGTTCGATAATAATTGGTCCAACAATTTCATCAGAACGCAGGTTCTTCACATGGTCAGAACTTGTTCTGGCCATGCTCCTCTTCTATTGTTTTATCCAATACATCTAATAATACAATTAACATCAAGAAAAGTTATAAATTTTTAAATTCGTGGATTAATGATGAAAGCTTTTGAAGTACTGTTAAACAGAATTAGAACATCAAGTTGAAGAGTCAGCGTAGCCAAGTTTTCTGACACAAGGAGTGGAATGTAAATCACTTTGGTAACATTTTCTCTAAAGTCAAAGATACTGAAGAGTCTATCAAGATCAAAGAAATTAAGCATCAAACTGAAAAAAGCCCCGAGTCTAATTCTGAGCTTGATAAAGCTAATAGTTTAGACATAAAGCCCTCATGATTAAAGCTGATTTCTGGAAACAAAAAACTTATATCAGCTCGTTAAGAGATGGTGACAAGAATTATAAGCTCTATCATGTTTTTGTTTCTAAAATAAGAAGAAATAATATGATAAAGGGCATCAAAGAGGACAACAAATGGATTACTGATTCTGATGATATCTGCAAATCTGCAGAGAAATATTTTAACACCATTCTAAACTCTAATCCTTACAACAATCAAGAAGATGAGCAGCAAATCTTAAATGACAGTATCTTTGAAAATATCCCAAGCCTTGTGAGTATTGAATATAATGATATTTTATTGAAATCTACTAATGAGGAGGAAGTCTGGACCACTATTTCTAAGATGAATTCTGATAGTGCTGCTGGGATCGACGGGTTTAACATCACTTTTTACAAGACTTGTTGGATGATTATTAAAGAGGATCTTTGTATTTCTCTTAATGTTTTTCTTCAGGACTACCCTATTCCCCATGGTATCTTTGCTACGGGTATTTGTTTGATCCCCAAAACCAATAATCCTTCTTCATGGAACAACTACAGGCCTATTGGTCTTTTTCTCTATTCTCAATAGAATTTTATAAGCTGATTAATACAAGGCTGGCTAATATTCTTCCTAAGATTATCTCTCATAACCAGGGTGATTTTGTGAAGAATAGATTTGTTCACAAGAACATCCTAATTGCTAAAGAGTTAATTTTTTATCTCAATAGAAAACTAAAAATTGGAAACTTGAAGATTCAACTTGACATGTCAAAATCTTTTGACATGATATCTCTCTCATTTCATTCAAAAGTTCTATTGTCTTTTGGTTTCTCTACTGATTTCATCAAACTCGTTAAAACTTTAACTATGAATGCTCACATATGTCTGCTTATTAATGGTGGAGTCTATAGATACTTTAATCCTAAGAGAGGTCTAAGGCAGGGGGATCCTTTGTACCAAGCCTCTTCATAATAAGAGAGGAAGTATTAATCAGGGACTTACATCATCTGTTCATTTCTAATAAGAAGATGCAATTTACTTCTAGATCTAACTATCTTGTCCCCAGTTTGGCGTTTGCGGGTGATATTCTGATTTTTACCAATAGGCTTCATTGTTTCATAAATAAGCTCAGCAAGTTTCTGGACAAGTATCAACTGGTTTCTGGGAAATCTATCAGCAAGGATAAAACGAGATAATTATTTCTCATAGACTTCAGCAAAACAGGATAACTAACTTGGAAAGTCAACCTGGTTTTTCCAATTGACAGTCTACCTACCAATTATCTGGGTGTGACTTTAAGTAATAACAACAAATCCAACAATTACAATGCAATTCTTGATAAAGTTCATGAGAAAATCTCAGCCTGGGAATGCAAGAATCTTTCTTATGGAGGGAGGCTGATGCTTATATCTTTAGTCCTGATGTATATTCCCTGCTACTGGATGCAAAACAGTATTCTGCCCAATTGTATAATCAATAGACTATAGAATATTTTTAGCAGATTTCTTTGGAGATCTTCATTCTCTGAGAAGAACACACATTGGGCAAAATGGAACTCTCTTTGTAAGCCTTTTGATGAAGGAGGTCTGAATATCAGAAAACTCTATGATATTCAGATCACCTTTTCTCAAAAGATTTGGTTCAATTTCAGAAAAAATGAAAGACTATGGTCTCAAATTATGCATAGCATTTATTCTTATAACAAGCATCCTCTTAAAGCTAATTATAATAGTTCTGGATCTTTAACATGGAAAAGACTTGCATTTATTAAAGAGTTAGCTGAGCCAAACATTAGATGGATTCTAGGAAATGGGAAGATGGATTTTTGGCTTGATGATTGGCATGATCAGGCTCCTATTAACAATGACAATAACAATTGGTACATTGAAGAAAAGGTGAATACTTTATGGAAAGGAAATCAATGGGATAACAACTTAATTTAGAGCTTCTTGTCTACCTCGCGAATGAATCAGATCAACAGGTTTAGTATCAACCCATCTAGAAAAGACACTATGGTATGGAAGGTTTCTTCAGACCTTAACTTTAATATGAAACAAACTTAGAATTTAAATAGACATCACTTTAATCAATCTAGCCTATTCAAGAAGATTTGTTCAAACTTTATTCCTAGAAAATTTTCATTTCTTCTTTGGAAAGTTCTTATAAATTATATCCCCACTGACTCGATATTGTAGAGGAGATATTTAAGCTTAGCTTCTAAATGTCAGTTCTGCAATAACAGGGAATATATCAATCACTTATTCTTAAACTGTAACTTCTCGTGGCAAATTCGGAACTACTTTGGTGATCTTTTTAATGTTAATTCTAGTAGGCATATGAGTCTAACTCGTGTAATCAAGAACTGGTATTGGTTCTCTGATAAGAATACTCATATAACGTATCTTATTCCTCATGTAATTTGCTGGATTATCTGGAAAAATCGCAACAATACTAAGTTTAATGGCGACTACGATTCTCCTAATAATGCAATTCGATCTATTAAAAGAATAATTGTGGATTTGACATCACTAATATCTTCAACAGAAAGCTCTGGTCTAACGTGATTAATGCAGGATATTCATTGGGCTGTCTATCAGCTAGTAGTAGTAAAATCAGAATATCTTACCTCAAATGGTTGGCCCCAAAGGAAGACAAAATTAAAATGAATGTCGATGTTGCTTGCTCTAATACCGGGGAAGCCAGTGGAAATATTATCTTCAGAGACAACTTACGTAACATCATTCTTTGCTCTGGTAATACCTTTGGAAAGCTATCTCCATTAATGGCTAAGTCGAGAGTTCTTATGGATGAGCTTCTTATCTGTAAGAACAACAACTGGTCAAATATCGATATATAATCTGATTGCCAGATTCTTATTAATTTGCTAAGCTTCGGTATTGTTCCATGGTACCTGGATCCTCTCCTAAAAATTTGCATAAGTTTTTGCTCAAACATGTCTGTCAAATACATCTCCAAAATCCAAAATCAAGCAGCTGATTGGCTCACGAGATGGACTCTGAGATGAAGACAAGATTACCTTAACTCAATTTCAAGTTCCTAATCACCTTCAAGCTATTGTTCTTTAAGAAAGCTTAGGTCTTTGATATATAAATCTGATATCTGAATAACATTTTGGTTGTTTCTTAGATAACTTTCTCTGTGTTTTTTCAATTTTCCAGATTCTGGTCAAGGTGAGAGTTAAAGAAGGCAAAGAAGGTGAAAAGGAAGATTAGAATTTCAATGGAGTTACATTTCAACGAGTTTAGTAGCTATAAGAAGAAGCTTTAGAATTGTTTGGCTCTTAAATTTCAAATAGAAAAGATAGTCTGAAATCATGGCACCTGTTTTATTTTCATTTTGATGTAATTTGATTTCGGTCTCTCAATTGTATTAAAGCTCCCGGTTCGCCCTCAATTTTGATAAAAGTTACATTTTAATTATAAAAAAATGTTCAAATACACTTTTGATATATATATTTATATATATATATATATATATATAAAGTAAAGCTTAAATATATGTTTTTAATAAACTGAAAACTTCTTATAAATATAAATGAAAAATAAAAACTAATTTATAAAAAATAAATAATTGAAATATTAGCAGCGTCTGAAACCAGAGAAAGAGTCATTAGTGTGACATATGTTTTTTTTTTAATTCCAGCCCATCAATAGTTAGTACGAATGGAAATGCTCTTTCTTGTCTGCCAGTTGATTATATAATTATTAAATTATTAAAAAGTAGAATAAATATTTTTCCAACAATTAGCATATTGGAATCGAAGATATGGTACCAAAATTAGACTATAATTGTTGGTTGTGAGCTAATTAGACTTTAATTGTTGGTTGTGAGCTAATCACACTAAGTGGGTGAGAACAAAATGTCTAATCCCTAAAAACTTTAATACAGAATATAGTGCTTACTCTAAGTTCGCATATAATCCTCCACTTACTCCGAAATCTCCAAATAAATTTTATATATAAATCGTTTAGATACCAGATTTAGCCGGAGATAGATTTCTAAATAGATTATAGCACCTGACATTACAGATTTAATAGTAGTGAAATTGTCTGACTATACGTTTTTTTAAATTATGTGACTATACTTTTTTTTTTAATTTTTCTGAAAGAATCCGCAGCCGCTACTCAATGAGTGCGCACAGAGTAAGTTATCAGTCTGACACAATAGTCTGCAAACCACCAGAAGGTAAACCATATAAAATGACAAATCCCACAATGTGACAGACTCAGTTTTTTTTTGGAGGGAATTCGCAGCAGCTATGTAACGAGTTCGCACAGAGTAAACCTTCAGTCTGACACAATAGTCTGCAAACCAACGCCAAAAGGTAAACCACACAAAATGACAAATCACACAATGTGAGAGGCTCAGCTTTTTTCGGAGGGAATCCGCAACCACTACTCAACGAGTGCGCACAGAGTAAACCCTCAAACTGACGCAATGGCCTGCAAACCAACGCTAATGCGATGGCCTGCAAACCAACGCCAGAAGGTAAACCACACAAAGTGACAAAGCACACAAAGTGACACACTCAGCCAAAAAAGCGTTTGTAGAAGGCCTCGATCTCATGACCATTGGTCACAAGCATGTCTTACTCTACCAACTCGGCTACTCATTGGAGACTATTTTTCTAATGTATAATTGGTTTCTTTAAGAATTATTTAACAATAACTTTTTATTATATATTGTTTATAAAATTAATTTGTATGCATGTAGTTTTTATGTATGTTGATTAGTGAAATGTTGTCTAGTAGAAAATTATTTCTTCACTTTTTTTATTTTAGTTAAATGTTTAAAAGTAAACTATATGTTTTGAATAGTATATCGTCTCTCGACAATTACATTTGGTGATATATAGTCTTTTAATTTTTAAAAGTCCGCTGGTAGCCCCTGGACTATCAACTTTGGAGAAAGTTAGTCCACCAGATCATCTGATTCATGTGAACCTGCCATCTGTCACCACAGTCACCAAAATTTTGTAACACCACTAGTCCATTAACTTTAGCTCACAGGTTGTAGACTATATTTTGGCTTTGACCTAAAGTTAAGGGACCAGTGGTGATACAAAATTCTGGTGACTATGGTGATAGGTGGCAAGTTCACATGAATCAAAGGATCTGGTGGACAAACTTTATCCAAAGTTGAAAGTCTAAGGACTACCAACGGTCTTTCGAAAGTTAAGGGACTATATGTCACCAAATCTGATAGTCCATGATCGATATACTGTTCAAAACTTAAATTATACGATCAAAGTTGCATTTATGTGTTAAATATTTTATTATATGATCGGTTAGTAATATTTATTTTATTCTAAATTATGTAATTTATTTATTTATCTAAATTATTTAATTCTGAATAATTTTTTAATTGCGTCCGATCTTTAATTTTGATCTAAGTTTTTATTTTTTTAATCTCACCTAAAATCTCAATTCACTCACTGATACTGAATCAATAATTCTCACATGAACCCGTAATTTTCAGGTTCTTTCATCGTAGTCAAGTCGAGCTTCCCATCTTAGTTAAGTTGAACTCTCAATCAAGTAGGTGCATTGACACAAAATACATTCTTCTAAGTTATATTGAGCTTCTCGTCTTAGTCAAGTAGAGCTCTCAGTCAAGTAGATCTTTATTCCACGGAAATCTAAAATGTTAAACTCAGATATGGTGCGTTCAAATAGGAAGCATAAAAAAAAAGTTAAACTTGATAAGGATGGAATTTATTTGGTTCGAATTTCTCCGACCTAGATTCATATGTCCAATATATGAATTCAATGTAATAAAACAACATGTATTCTTTTGTAGGTTAGATTTAAGTAGAATGGAAACATTAAGGATATGAAACGTAATAATGAATAAATATGGTTATACTTAGTATAATTTTGAAGTGAAGTATCCAACAGAACCATTCATGTGGGTTCAATGGAAACTTACCTATACATAAATAGTTGTACTATTTATTAGGAATAACAGCACAATCATTATCTTGACAATAACTTTTCATAAGTTCTCTCTCTATAACTCTAATTACTCTCTTTAAAAATATTTTAGACTTATTATCGTGGTACGATCGGTACGTAGATATCATATCTAAAACTAGAAAAAATCATTAAAACATACATTTGAATATGTGTAGGGTATGAATTCTGAAGTTCAAGTAAATCTAACGGTGTTTGTAGAGAAAGAAGTAGTAGAAGCATGCTTTCGACGAATGGAACCTCAAACTCAGCAACAATTAGAGGAGAAGCGAAGCCAGTTAGCCTAGGAGGATAATAGAAATCAGATGTTGGAATAAATTTATAAATCAAATGATCAGTTTGCTCGTAAAGAAAAATATGTTTTGATTCGACCAGGAAGGGTCTAATCTAAAGTTCAAAGGGTAAGTGAGGGTAAGAATTCTGTTAGAAGCAATGATGAGACCTCGTGTGAAATTTTTTGAGGCAAAGAAAATCCCCTAGAAGTTCAATTTCAAGTGGATCACAATTATCGTTCTTCAAAGAGGGAAAATAAATCAATATATATATATATATATATATATATATATATATGCTTCATCGGGGTTTAATGTTTCACCTATTTTAGATTCTGAAGGTTATTCTTAATCATCAGAAATAATTTATGATCATAGAAAAATGAAGGGTTCTAATGGTGGGCACTGCTTGAAGAAGCATGCTAGTCGAGGCTAAGATCTTGATGATCGTATCGAACAATTTAAGAACTATATGATGAATTTCGATGATGATGATTGGTGTGGTTTATTTTCGGCTCAGGGTAATTTGTCTAGATTTTTGTGATGTTTCAAGGATATTTAATGTTTGGATAGATTGTAGTGAGAGACTTGAGCTGCCTGGTTGTATTAAATGTTCATTACCCTCATTAATGAAAGTGGTTGGGTATTTATACCCTTAATTGTGGGCCACATAGGCTTTCAGCTCAATTTATGGATTCGGGTCGAGTTCAGTGACCCATTAATCTTTAAGCAAATAAGTAATTAGCTTAGTCATGAAGTGATTTAGGTTTTAATACATTTAGTCATGTTCGGATGGTTCAGTGGGTGGCTTTTGTCCGAATTGCACATGTCCGGTTCCCACAGTGAGTGGTGAGAAAATCCAAACTCAACAGTAGCTCCTTTTTTAGGTTATGTTCGAATGCCTTTGACAAGACCTAAAAAATAGTTCAAGTGTACACATAACTATATCCGGACATTTCGAAATGTGTAACGACTTTATCCGGACTGATTGAAACCCTTGAAGCTGAAAGGTTTTGCCAGAGATAGTGGGACACGTGTCTTTCTCTGATTCGCCTCACCGACCGTTTTCCTCCTAGAGTGGTGCTTCCACTTGCTTCGAAAAGTAACCTTTTAATTAATGTTGGTGACATCAGCGCCGTCTTTAATCATTACACCTATCTTTTCGTATTCTCCTAGGTATCAAAGCATCATTTGTTCTTTTAGTATAAATTAGTCCATTTTTCACTGTTTTATCATCTTCATTATCTCTACTATGTTAATCTTCAAAGCCTTTACCTCTCAAAAAACCATTCTTTTGTTATGAGTTTATGTTCACAGCAAGAAACGCCCTAGTAAAAGGTGGGTGGCTCAACTTGTTGGAGTTAGAAAAAGCTCAAAAAGTCGAACGAGAAAAGCGCATTGCTGCGGGCCTCCCTGTTTCTCATGTTGACAAGCCTGATACACCAAGCTCGGAGCCTGATCGGGGTTCATCTTCTGCCAAAATTTCTAAACCCAGAAGGATATCCCAGCATATCCTTTCTCTAATCGCTTCAGGCTCATCGGTTCAAGAATCAGAGCCCGTTGTTGAACCAGAACAGGCGGTTACAAGCCTTAGGAAACTTTCCCCATTCATTGCTATGGGATCAGACGCTGATATTTCCCCGGAGAAGCTAGTAGACCGACGAAGGGGTCGTTTGGTGAAATGTCAGGCTACTACTGCACAACCTAAACCTCCAAAATCCACGCCTTCTAAATCCGGGGCTAAGAGTAAGTCTACAGGGTCAGAAGCACCCATTAAAATTCCTAAGGACAAGTTGTCCGGTCCTGAGGCAACTAGTTCAAGCCTTCGGAAAGAGACCTCCGGATCTGAGCCTTAGCCGGACTCTAGACCAGAAGAGGAAAAAATGCTCAACAATCCGGAGGGCCTACTGAGCCAACCACTAGCTCTTCTCTCCCAAAAACAGCTGATAATCCCTCCATGGTAATGGAGGATATAATGGAGGACAGCATCGAAGAAGCCCCTTTTGAGACTGATGTCTCCGGGCAAACAAGTGAGACTGCCATCACCAAGAAGAGCAAAGGCAAAGAGAAAGTGTGTTTAAAGCATCCAGACCTGCCGGAGTGCCTTGTAGGAAAAGTGGGGCCTTGTTTCCACAAAGTAAGTGTAAAATATCTGCTAGCCATGCAGAAGATCAATTACGCTTTCATTCATACAGCTGAACTTGGCCGGATGATGACGAAGTGGGGGATTCTGGAAAATGTTAAAGTGAGGATACCAGTTGATCCAGAGACGCCCATGGACTGCAAACTCAATGAGATAGTTTTCTACACTGAGTTATTTAAATGGGGGCTTAGGTTTCCCTTGGACCCATAAATAGTCAGATATTTCCATCTGATAAAGCTTTGCCCAAGTCAACTAAGCCCTAATGCCTGGTTCACCCTTATGGCATGTATCATGGATTCCAGGCTCTCCGGAATTCCTCTTCAAGTGGAGAAATTCGTTGCTGTAGCAAGCCTCTGCAGAAACCATGTCATCTCTTTCTGTCACTTTAACATGAGAGACGATTACAAGGCGGTGGATGACTTACTTGAGTCGGAGAAAAGATGGAAGACTCAATTTCTGTTCATCAGAGGCTGGGCAGACTACTTTTGCCAAGCTAAATGTTTGGGCTGCTGAGAAATGGGGAAACCGCTTCCACAACTGTTTTACCGGAGGCAATTTAACAAGATCTTATCTTTGGAATACAACTGACCGGAGGGACTTGTCTTTGGAGGAATTAACCACTCCACCCCCTCCGGGAGTGATTCTCCGGAAGACGGAGGGAAAAGATGGGAATTGGTCTTGCCGGGCAGAGCTAAAACCTCAAGAAAGATGAAGGGCAAAAAAGTTAAGGCCAAGCAAGGTGTGGTTGAGGCCAATCCTACCAAGGTGGAGGAAGCTGTCCCAACAAACCCAGAGGGACAAGATCAAGGGCAGATTAATGTTGCCTTACTGCAAATGGTGGAACATGAAAGCACCAAGGAAGTAGTTGGGTCTCCAAAACCCCAAAAGGCTCCCAAAAAGGACAGAAAACGGGGAGCAAAAGGTGGAGACAGGGATGCCAAGAAAAAGAAAAGCTCCAAGGGAGATGACGTTTCTCTCCGGGCTCCGGATTCTCTACCTCAAGTTGACCTAGCTGACCCTACTCAAGCAGAAGAAATCCCAAGTGACTTTTACACTGGAGAGGGTGCCGGAGGGGACATCAACATTGATGGTGTCGACATCACAGGGCTTCAAGGGTTTGGTCTTTACTTTGAAGACTTTGCCAATGATGATTTTGCTGGACCCTACCCCCCCCCCCCCCAAGCTCTTCGAACATCGTCACTTTCAATGGTAAGTCGTTTTCTGTTTTGAGTGAGAGAGACATCATCAACCACTCCTTATTCAGCCAGTGCTTATCTTAGAGAAGCAAGTGCGCAATCAGTCATCCATCATCAATACCCTCAACTCTGACAAAGAGAAGCTATCTAGTGACCTCCTTAGTGACAACCAAAGTGCTGAGGCATTGAAGAAAGAGAATGAAGAGTTGAAGAAACGATAGGAGGACTTGGCCACCAGGCTGGCCACTTCGGAGGGAGTTGTCAAAGAACTCCAACTGAAGCAAACTGATCTGGAAATAAACCTCTTTTCTTCAAAAGAGGAGGTGAAGGCCAAAGATAGCACCATTCAGACCCTAACCAATGACAAGATCTCACTTGAAAACATTGTGTCCAAGGCTGAACAAGAAAAAGTTGACTTGTTAAGGGAGCGGGAGAAAACAATCCAGGCTAGGATTGATGCTTATACCAACGAGGTGATTGACTCTCAGGAGGAAAGGTATGCTGAAGTCAAGTCGGTATGGTCCTGCTCTTCCATGAAAAATTTCTGAATAGGACACTGGGATTTATGGCGATTCGTGGAATACGAAGACCTTCCCCACCATACCATGGCTGATGACGATAAGTATAACTACTCCAGTGGCTGGGATGATACAACCGATGAAGAGGAAAAGACTGGGGAAAGTCCGGATGATGACCCAAAGAAGAAGAAGCCAAGTGAGGTTGAGCCATCTAAGAAAGCTCAGTCTTAAAGTATCAACTATCTTTTTAATTTTCTATGATTGAACCAAAGTCCTTGGATGGCCAAGGCATCTTTTGTAACCATGTCCGGCCCTTGTCCGGATAAACCTTTCTGTTTTGAGAATTCAAAGTCCTTGGATGACCAAGGCATTTCGTACATCTTAATGGGTAGTTTCATTTTTCACAATTCTTGCATTGTTTCATAGTTTTTTAACTTTTGTGGCTAATGTTTAAACAACCCTTAGTTATTTTACAAGTATTTTAAAGTGAGAGTGTTTAAATTCTCCGATGACAAATGTTTAAGTAGTCATCACTCCACCAATTCAATCTGGTCTGTCATAAAAAAATTCAAAGAAAACTATAAACTGAAACATTCCAAATCTTTTAAGAAGGCGTCATATTTTATAAAAAAGACCGGACACCTCATTAAAACCTCCCCGAGCCACCAGGGAGGAAAGATTATGCCCCCAAATATTTACATGAACTTTTAAACAAGTAAATATTTACATAGTTTTTATTCCAAGTACAATAGGAGGTGCTCAATGTTCAAGGGGTGATTCAAAATCCTTCCATATTTATCTTGGAGCCGGTATGTCCGAGGCTTAAGCTTTTCACTGACCACATAGGGTCCTTCCCAAGTTGGAGCTAACTTACCGAACTGCTTCTCCTTAGTATGTAGGAAGACTTTTCTCAATACCTTATCCCCTGGTTGAAAATCATTCTCTTAATTTTAGAAGCAAACCTGCTTCTCGTCAAACTTTGATAGTGTGTGGCTCTGAGGTGAGCCTTAACTCTTCTTTCTTCCATCAAGTCAAGATGGCCGCTGACTGCCACTTCGTTAGCGTGTTCGGAAAAATTATGAACTCGAAATGAAGGAAGAGTAGCGTCTATGGGAGTTATGGCATCAATCCCATATACTAAGGCAAAGGGAGACTCTTGTGTTGTAGCCTCGGGAGTGGTCCGTTTAGCCCACAAGACTTCTTGTAAATAACTTGGCCATTTTCCAGCAGCTCCTTCTAAATTCTTTTTCAGACCGGACAGTATTGTCCTGTTAGCCACTTCAACTTGATTGTTTGCCTGTGGGTGGAAAGGAGAAGAGAAGCAGTTTTGAAATGCCTCTAGAGTCACAGAAAGTCTCCATTTCCTTGTTGTCGAATTGTGGCCCATTGTCTGTAGTTATCTTCTGTGGAACTCCAAATCTGCAACAAATGTTAGACAGGATGAATTTGATAACATATTTCGAGGTAGTTCCTGCCAATGGGGCTGCTTCGATCCACTTCGAAAAGTAATCAATGGCAACAATTATAGTTCTGCACCCTCCGGACGCCATGGGTAGAGGTCCCACTAAATCCAGCCCCCATCGAGCAAAAGGTATTGGCTCAGAAATTGACTCGAAAGGGACAGCTTGGGTATGAATTTCATTACTATATCGTTGGCATGGATCACACTTTTTTACCAACTCCTTGGCATCTTGAATTATGAAGTGCCAATAGTACCCAACTAATAAAACTCTTCTAGTTAGAGCCCTGAATCCACAGTGTGCTGATCCCTCACCATCATGTAATTCGGAGAGCACTACTTGAGACTCATCGACGCCCAAACATCGTAAGAGGGGTTTACTATAAGATTTTTTATAAAGAATATCTCTTAGGATGACAAAACCACGAGCCTTATACTTTACTTTCCTTGCTAATGTTTTTTCCGGAGGCAAGATGCCATCTAAGAGATATTGAAGGAGAGGAAATCTCCAATCTTGGGGTTGTTTTATCTGTATATTCAAACTTTCTTCTTCCTTATCCGGATTAATTTGAATGGATGGGCATTCTTGCACATGTATCCATGGGTAAGACTCATAGTAAGCTATGGTTGCTAAGGAGTCTGCTAGCGTATTCTCCGTTCGGGGTATGTGCTCACAAGTGACGCTTTTGAAATTGAGGGCCACTTCTTTGAGGATAAATAAATATTTAATCAGTTGCTCTTGTGTTATTGTTAAAGAAGAGTGTTTAGGCAATGAGCCAATTAAAGGTGTTGTTGTTGTAAGAGATAATAATTTGTGGGTCATATTTGAGTGATTTTCTAGATGAGTTGGAACCAAATGTTCAATAAGATGAGGTTGTAGAGATTGAATAAATTTTGCTTGAATAAGTTGTGCAATAAATGAAAGAAAATTTATTTTTTGATTTATATAAGCACGATGTAGAGGTTGCCTCAAAAGAGAAGAATATATGGGTGAAGAGCGCATAAAAGATGTTGGTGAAGATAAACATACAGCTACACCATGTGAGGAGTAAAATACAGCTCCACCATGTGAAAACCAAAATATAACTCCCACATGTGAATAGTAACATTATATCCCATCAAAAGATGAATTACATGATATTGAGACAAATTACGTGGCAAGTGATGTTCTTCACACACCTTAAAATTTAGATTTAAAACTCGATGGTAATAGGGAGATGTGGTATAATGTTTCTTAAATTTTAACCTTGTTGTGCCATTGGCAAGTGATGAATTCAAGTTTTTCATAAATTCATTACTACAACTGAATTGAAGGAGACTATTAAAAATTACGACATAAACCAACAAAAGTACGTGGTTATAAAGAAAAACGACAATGAATAAATTATACTTTTCTGTTCAGCACATAAGTTGTTACACAACCACAAATATCATCCATCAAATATTAATAAAAATATCACAGATGTTTTGGTTACAAAATATTACAAGCCTAAATATGAGGTATATATCGAATGGTATGTCACATCTCTAATTTCCTCACTCAATAGAGAATTATTAGTACAAATAAGTAATGTAAGGAATATAGGCCAAAATATCTACCACTCAAGATCTTTTTAGAAAATGATAAACAACAATTTATAAGGTTGTTAGACTATTGTGAGGAAATTAGAAGAATTCATGAATATTCAAGTTGCTTTATTAAGAAACAAAATACTATGTTTCAACTATTTTATATGTGTTTGGGACCTATTAAAAGAGGATTCAATGCAGGATGTACACCGGTTGTGGTGTTAGATGGTTGTTTTTTGAAGGGTTCTTTTGGAGGGAAACTTTTAGTGGCAACTGGCGTAGATGCAAACGACCATATGTATATACTTGGGTTGTAGTCGAGAAATTGAATAAGAAAAATTTGAGATGATTTTTTTCATTTGTTGCAAGAGGATCTAGATATTCAAAACCAAGAAACCTAGTTAGGTATCTGATGATTCCAAATTCAGCATGCTTCCCGAACAAGGGCAAATCGGTCTAGTCTCTCCGAATACCGGACAGGTTACATGGACAGGGATCGGACAGGTCACTTGGACCGGACAGATTTCTGTGAACACTGTGAACTTAAAGCTGTTCGAACTATGACAAAAGTACTAAAAAACATAAACACTTCTTAACTAAGCTACTTGCTCTCCTACTTAGAGCTCATGGGTCTTTGAACATGACCCGGGTCCATTAAACATGACCCGAAAGCCCATAAGGACCCAAACATTACACTATAAATACCCAACCACCTACATTAACTATGAGTAATGAGAATTAACTGCTACCAAGCTGCTTAATCATCTCTCTACTCTAACTGTTAAACACCCACACACCACCTTAAAACTACACTTGAAATTACCAGCCTACCCTCGGGCAATTATTATCCTCACCAAATTGGCGACCACAGTGGGAGCACGAATGTGCCTGAATCAAGCATTCAAAACCAGCTAAGAAGATCTTTCTGAATGAATCCGGACAATCCAGAGCTTCCACCAGCTTTGCTCGAAGTGGTGGAAGAGAACGATGAGTACACTGTCCAAGAGCGCGACAGGTTAAAGCTTGAAATAGAAGCTCTAAGGGCTGAAAAGGCCAAGATGGGCGTGAAAGAAAAATCCAAGGCATCGGTTGTTCATCACACCGATAACCCCAGAGAGCATGAGGCTTCCAAAACTCATGTGAGCACCAAAAAGACTCATGCTAGTTCTAAAAAGTCTCACTGGTCCAAGCCTATGGAGAGTTCTGACTCGAGCTCAGAATCTTCGGGTAGCTCTTCGGACAGTGAGGGAAATGAAAAATCCTTGTCCTCTAGCAGCGATGAGTGTCGAACCAAGAAAAAACAAAAGCAGGTTAAGAAATATTCAAGAAAAAGAGACCACCATGGAAGAATGAAAAGGCATATTGGAAAGGGGTCATCTCACCACCGGAGGTATACGGACAAGATGCTGATGGATCCCTTTGCCTTCCACGATGAGCCAGGTATCTTTGCAACTCCCAATGAGGATACTGTGTTCAGCCGTGGAAGGAATTGGAGGCAGTCTCCACTGTCTTCTAAAATCCTGTCCGGAAACCTCCCCAAGAGGTTTGACAGCACTAAAATGGAGAAGTACGATGGCAGTACTGATCCGGACAACCATCTGGAGCAATTCAAGAACTTTATGATGAACTTTGATGACGATGATAAACTACTTTGTAGGGAATTCTCCCAGTCATTCACGGGGAGTGCTCTGAAATGGTACAACAGCCTGCCTCAAGGTTGTATTAAAGATTTCGATACCTTTTGGGTGGCTTTTCGAAGGCAGTTCGTAGGGAGTAAAGAACTGAAGGGAAATGGAGACACCATAATCCATTGTGCCCAGGAACCAAATGAGTCCTTGAAAGAGTACATAAGCCGTTTTGTGAACACAAAGAATGGGTTGGCTGATTGCTTCGAACAAGTGGCAATAGCATCCCTAAGGCAAGGTTTGAACCCAGGCAATCTTGCTGATTCAGTAACCAGAAAGAAGGCTATGACGTGGGAGGGTTGCTGAATCAGGTTGGCAAACAAATAAACGTTGATGAAACCAAGAAAACCAGGGTGCACAGGCAGGTAAGATCTACCCCAGTGGCACCAACTCCAAATCAGAATCAGTCCGGGAACAAAGCAAGAGAAACCGGACAGGGGCATGGTAGGGAAAAAGCTCAGTCTCAGCCAGCTGCTCCTGCTCAAAGTCAACAATCCAGAAACAAGAGGGGGCCATGGGTCCAACCGGAGTGGTTCGCAGAATTAAAAGAAAGCGTGGCCACTATCTTTGATAAAACAAAGGATGAGGTGCATTACCGGAGACCGGCAACATTGTAGTCTCCCAGAGAACATCGCAACAACTTTTTTTGCCAATATCATAATGATATTGGTCATACCACTGATGATTGTATAGCATTGAAGCAAGAGGTTCAAAACTTGATTGAAAGGGGGAAGCTGGGAGCTTACGTTAAAAGAAGAGGAGGCAACAGGCCTGATAATACTCACCGGGTTGGTCCGAGTAATGCTGCCCCGGAGGGGGCCATGGTTATTGTTGAATGATTTGATGTGGAATCTGAGTACTTGGACCCTGATCCAACTCGGAACAGAGTAGGTACTATTGAGGAATGTGCTAGATCGGTCTCCGGGCTCATTAAGTTTTTCGAGTCACTCACAATTTTTGGGGGAGACACTATGATAGCTCCTACTGCTTCTTCAAGGAAGAGGCATGTTCATACCTTGGCCAGCCAGTTGGAATGAGGCATGACATCCTATCAGTCACCAAACTCTTTCCCTTTCATTGTGTTCGATGAGGATGATTTAAGAAACATTGTTGGCCCTTATGAGGATGCTGTTGTCATAGGAGCATCTATAGGGGGCAATGACGTACGTCGAATATTGGTGGATACTGGAAGCTCAGCCAATATCCTTTTCCTGACCACTTACAAGAAAATGAAAAATCCAGCTGTAATTCATAATTCGGACAGGTCAATCGTGGGCTTCGCGGGCAGCTCAGCAGATGTGATCGGGGATTTCGAAGAGGAGGTGTTATTGGGCAAGGGCCCTTTCAAGAAAATGGTGAGAATACTCTTTATCGTGGTGGATTGTCCCACTTGCTATAATGCCATTCTAGGGAGGTCTTGGCTCTCTAGGATGCATGCAGTGGCCTCAACAGTCCACCAGTGCCTGAAGTATGCTGTTCAGGGGCAGGTTGGAGTTGTCCGGAGCAACCAAAAGATTGCAAGAGAGTGCTATGCTACTGCCCTGGCTCCTCGAACGCTGGGGGCAGTTCGTATTAATGAACAATAGCAGTTTGAGGGCCTTTCTGGGGGTGAGGGTGAAATTGATGACCCCAGAGAGACCCCTGGAATATTGATACCAATCGAAGAGGTTGAAACGCACTGTCTGGAAGATGGTAAAAGTGTCAAGATAGGGTCCAAGATGCCACCATTGTTGAAAAAAGAAATCTTGAAGTTTTTGAAAGACCATCAGCACGTTTTTGCTTGGTGCAATGCTGATGTAACTGGGGTTCCATCAGAGGTGATATCCCACCACTTATCCGTTCGGAGAGATGTAGCTCCAGTAGTTAAAAAAAGAAGAGCTTTTTCCAAAGAAAAGGCTGATTTCATTGTACAAGAGGTTGACAGACTCACAAAGATGGGGCACATTAAGGAATCTCAGTACCCTTTGTGGACTGCCAATCCTGTCCAGGTGAAAAAGAAGAATGGCAAGTGGCGCATGTGCATTGACTTCACAGACCTCAATAGAGCTTGCCCAAAAGACTTGTATCCGGTCCCCCGGATAGATCAGTTAGTAGACTCTACCTCTGGAAACAAGCTGCTTTCCTTTATGGATGCCTTCTCCGGGTACAATCAGATTCAAGTAGATCCAAAAGATCAAGAGCATACCACGTTTGTCACTGATAGAGGGCTTCATTGCTACAAGGTGATGCCATTTGGTTTGAAAAATGTTGGGGCTACTTATCAGAAATTAGTCAACAAGGCATTTGCAGATCAAATTGGAAGAAATATGGAAGTATACATTGACGATATGATGGTGAAAAGTGTGGATGAGCAGCTGCACTTGTCCGATCTCCAAGAAACTTTTGCCAACTTGGTAAAAGTGAATTTGAAATTAAACCCTAAAAAGTGTGTCTTCGGAGTGCAGTCCGGGAAGTTTCTAGGGTACATCATAAGTGAACATGGAATACAACCTGATCCGGACCAGCTCAATGCTCTATTCCAAATGGAGCCTCCTCGAAACATTAAAGAAGTGCAGCGATTAACGGGGAGATTAGCTGCCTTAAACAGATTCATCTCGAGGTCTTCGGACAGATGTGCTCCTTTCTTTCAAACTTTGAAGGGTGCGAAGGGGTTCGAGTGGACCCCACAATGTGATGAGGCTTTCAATAAAATCAAGAAACATATTTCCTCTCCCAAAACTTTGTTCAAACCAATCGATGGGGAGACTCTCTTCGTTTATTTGGCAGTTTCAAGTTGTGCCATCAGTGCTGTGCTGGTAAGAGAGGTTGGTGGACATCCCCATCCAGTGTATTACATCAGCAAAAGCTTGATTGATGCAGAGAGGCGTTATTTGAAACTCGAAAAATTGGCATTAGCCCTGGTGATAGCTGCAAGGAAGATGAGGCCTTATTTCCAGGCTCATCCTTTCATCGTCCGGACCTCTTTTCCCTTAAAGAATGTCCTTCAGAAGGCAGACATTTTGAGCAGAATGACGAAGTGGTCAGTAGAATTGGGGGACTTCGACATAGACTTTGCTCCCCGGACAGCAGTTAAAGCCCAAGCTGTGGCTGATTTCCTGGTCGAATTCCACTCCGATAGGGATTCGGAACAAGCTACTGATATAAAAGATAAGAAAATGTGGATCGTTCGAACAGACGGTGGATCTAGCACTATGGGATGCGGTGCTGGAATATGTTTAACTTCCCCATATGGGGACAGCATGTACCAGGCTATTTGTTTTGCTTTCAGGGCATCTAATAACGAGTCCGAATACGAAGCAGCTATAGCTGGGTTAAAGTTAGCCTACATCTGTGGGGCTAAGAGGGTCAAGCTGCTAAGTGACTCCCAATTGCTTGTCCATCATGCCTTAGGCCAATCTGAGGCTAGAAAGGAGCAACTTGTAAAGTATTTATTCCTCCTCAAAAATGAAGCGCTGAAATTTAAAGCTGTTGTCTATGAGCACATTCCCCAGGCAGAAAATGAGCGAGCAGACTCATTAGCAACTATAGCATATACGGAGTCATACCCATGGATCCATGTGCTTGAAAGCCCTTCAATTCAACTTGGTAAGGGTAAAGAAGAGGAAATTTTTGAAATACAAGTGAAACAACCTCAAGATTGGAGGTTTCCTCTCCTACAATATCTCTCCGATGGTGTCCTGCCACCAGATAAGTCACTAGCCAGAACGTTGAAACACAAAGCTCGTGGTTTTATCATATTGAGAGAAGTATTGTACAAAAAGTCCTACAGTAAACCTCTCCTACGTTGTTTGGGGGATGATGAATCACAAGTAGTCCTCTCCGAATTGCATGATGGTGAGGGGTCAGCCCATTGTGGGTTTAGAGCTTTGACCAGAAGAGTATTACTCTCCGGATACTATTGGCCATCAATCATGAAAGATGCTAAAGAATTAGTAAGGAAGTGTGACCCATGCCAAAGGTACAGCAATGAAATTCGTGTACCAGCCATTCCTATAGAGTCCATTTCTGAGCCCATTCCCTTTGCACGATGGGGGTTGGATCTAGTAGGGCCTCTCCCCGTGGCGTCCGGAGGGCGAAAAACTATAATTATGGCCATAGACTACTTCTCGAAGTGGATAGAAGCTGCCCCCCTGGCAGGGACAACATCAAAAGCTGTTATAAAATTCATTCTATCCAACATATGCTGCAGATTTGGTGTCCCACAGAAAATAACAACAGACAACGGGCCACAGTTTGACAATAGAGAAATGGAAAGCTTCTGTGCTTCAAGGGGTATACAGCATTGCTTTTCTTCACCTTTCCATCCACAAGCAAATGGGCAAGTTGAAGTTGCCAATAGAACTATCCTGTCCGGTTTAAAAAAGAATTTGGAAGGGGCTGCTGGGAAGTGGCCTAGTTATTTACAAGAAGTCTTGTGGGCCTACCGGACAACACCTGGGGCTCCAACACAAGAATCGCCCTTCGCCTTGGTCTATGGGATGGATGCAGTAGCCCCCATAGAGAAGACACTCCCTTCCTTTCGTGTTCACAACTTCTCCGGACACGCTAATGAGATGGCAATCAGAAATCAACTTGATTTGATAGAAGAAAGACGGGTTAAAGCTCGCCTTAGAGTTGCACACTATCAGGGCTTGATGAGAAGCAGGTTTGCTTCTAAAATTAGAAGAAGAGATTTCCAACCAGGGGACAAAGTATTAAGGAAGGTCTTCTTACACACTAAAGAAAAGCTCTTCGGAAAGCTGGCCCCGACCTGGGAGGGTCCGTATATTGTGGTTCAAAGAATCAAGCCTGGAACTTATTGGTTGGAAGACAAAGATGGCAGGGTTCTAACTCACCCTTGGAATATTGAGCATCTTCGGATGTACTTGGAATAACACTTATGTAAATATTTACTTGTTTGAATTTCCATGTAAATATTTGGGGGCATACTCTTTCCTCCCTGGTGGCACGGGGAGGTTTTAGTGAGGTGTCCGGATGGTTGAATAAAATTCGATGCCTTCTTCAAAATTTTCTAAGTATTTTCAAAGTTCTATCTCTTGTTATACTACCCGGACTAAAAGATCTAAGGGCTATTTAAACTCTAGCCAGAGAATTTAAACACTCTCACAATGCAATAACTAAAAGCTACTTAAACTCTAGCTATCTAAACTAAGACAAACAATGAAAGAAGGTGATGATTGTGCAAAACAGAAATATTCATTGAACAACTTAAAATTGTCTTGGCCTTCCAAGGACTTTCAAATAAGTCAGGATACAGCACAAAAAATCTGTCCGAACAAATACCGGATACCACTACAAAAAGAGTGCCTTGGCCTTCCAAGGACTTTAGTTTGAATAAAAGATAAACCAAGTAAACCATAAATTAAGATTGAGCCTTTGAAGATGGCTCCCCTTCATCTGCTATCTTACCCTTAAAGTCGCTCCCCCCTTCGACTACCTTCTTGCCTTTGGGATCATTCTCCTCTTCACCTGGGCTCTCTCCGGTTCTCTCTTCATCATCAGATGAAGACCCACTGGAAATTCCATCCTCTTCGACCATTGTATAATATGGATGGTCATCATCATCCACATAGAGCCATAAGTCCCCCAGGGTCCTCTTCGGAAATTTTTCATGAAAAAGGAGAACCATATCAGACTTCACCCTTTGAATCAATAACTCTTCGCTTTTAATCATCTCCCTGGCATAGGCATTGATCTTGGCGTTGATTGTGGCCTCTTGGTCCTTTAACAAAGCAGATTTCTCCTCAGCAGCCTGGGTCACTGCATTTTCTAGAGCAATCTTGTCAGTAGTCAAGTTGGTGATAATCTTCTCCTTTGCAGTAGTTTCTCCCCTTGAGGTTGTAAGGTCCTTCTCCATACCGGACAGCTTCTCCCGAAGATCTTTTATGGTTTCTTCTAGGGTGGCAACTTTTGTGTTGCTTTCATCTTGATTCCTCTTCAGCTCCTCATTTGCTTCCTTAAGCAAATCAGCATTAGTAGTAGCGGTGCGGAGGTCTTCGGACAGCTTTTCCTTCTCAGACTTGAGGTCTTTGATGGTGTCTGCTTGACTCCGGACTTGTCTTTCCAGTGTGAGTACTGGCTGCACATTGCTAAGCAAAGAATGGGCTATGGTGTCCTTTTCACTAGAAACCATGAAAGTCTTACCATTGAAGTTGACCGTGTTGGAGCTGCTCGGAGGGATGTAAGGCCCTGCGAACTCATCTCTGGGAAGGCCAAGGAAGTACTCACCAAGCCCAGCCAGACGAGTGATGTCCACTTCATCGAGTTTGAGCTCTCCCCCCTCTACCTCATCGGTATGAAAGTCCCTTGGGATCTCTTCGGCCAGCGTTGGGTCAAAGGGGTCAGTGGGGAAAGAAGGCTCCGGATCCCGGAGAGCGAGCTCATCTCCTTGGGAAGTCTTTTTCTTCTTGGCTTCCCGGTCAGCGCCTTCACCTACTTGCTTGCGAGTCCTCTTGGGAGCCCTTGGAGGTTTTGGGAGGTCTACTTCCTGCCTTTCGGTCTCTTGCTCCACCACTTGCAAGAGGGCTGCATCAATTTGAACTTGGGCCGGCCCCTCCGGGTCTGTTGGGGCATCCTTCTCAGCATCGCTCGCCACCTTTTTGCCTTTTCTCCTGCCTTTCATTTTGCTTGGGGCTTTGGCCCGGGCAGGCAGGTAGAGTGTCCCGTCTAGTTCGTGGGACCTCCTAAGCACAATGTCTTCAGGAGGCTGGGTGGTGAGCTCCTCCCAAGATAGGTCTCTCCGGCCTGTGGTGTTCCACAGGTGAGACCTTGCTAGATTTCCAGGGGTGAAGGCTTTGTGGAATCGATTCTCCCAGTTCTCTGCGGCCCAAGCATTGATTTTGCCACAGGTAACCTGTCCGGCCTTCAAATAATCCCCGAACTCCTTTGGCAGCTCTGTTAAAATAAAAGAAAGATTAGTTAATTTAAACCAACTTAAAGAAGGAAGAAATGGACAAAGAGTTAAAGTAAGAAACTTACGGTCACTCCTCCACCTACTCCTGAGAAGGCTTGGGTTCTCTTCGGCCTTGATCTTCTTGCCGTTTTCCCAAGCGCCACTGACAAACAGAAATTGGCTCCTCCATTTGCTCTCTGACTCCAAGAGATCATCAACAGCCTTGAGATCATTCCCCATATTGAAGTGGTAGAAGGGGAATTGGTGATGCGTGCAAAGGTTGGCCACCGCTGCGAACTCTTCCATAGGGAGAGGGATCCCGGACAGCCTAGATGCCATGATACATGACATCAGAGTGTACCAGCCATTAGGGTTCAGCTGGCTTGGGCAGAGCTTCACCAGGTGGAAGTATCGAACGATCTCCGGGTCCAGTGGGAACCTGAGTCCCCAATTAAATAGCTCTGTAAAAAAGACTATTTCATTCCACTTGCAATCCATAGGGGTCTCCGGATCTATGGGGATCCTTATCTTTACATTTTCTGGGATCCCCCATTTTGTGTGCATTCGACCCAGGTCAGAAGTATGGATGAATGCATACTTGGTCTTCTGTAAGGCCAAGAGATATTTGAGCTCAACTCTGTAGAAACACGGCCCCACCTTCTCTTCAAGACACTCCGGCAGGTCCGGATGCCTCAAGTACAGTTTTTCCTTGCCTTTTTTGGCAGCAGCAGCATTTTCAGTCTGGCCGGAGGACTCAGACTCAAAAGGGGCCTCTTCAGCAGAGTCCTCCATTTTTTCCTCCATAATTGTTGAGGGAATGTCTGTGGTAGTGGTCCGGGGAGGGTTAAAGCTTGGCTCAGCCTGGCTACCGGACTGCTGGCTTTCTGTGTTTCTTTGACTTCTTATCTCAGGCTGGGGCTCAGAGGTAGAAGTCTCTCTTGGAGGTACCGGACTGCTGGCATCCAGACCAGATGGCCTTTCTCGGGGAGCACTTATGGGCACTCCAGACCCAGAGCCACTGTTTTTTGCCCCCGATTTGGAGGGAGTATTCTTGGAAGCTAGCCCTTTGACTAGCCGGCTTGACCTTTTAACCACCAGTTTCTCCAGAGAGTGCTCTGTGTCGGACCCCATTGCAATAAAAGGCAAAGTTTTCCTAACGCTTGTAACTGTGACTCCTGGCTCAACAGCAGGTACTGACTCCTGAGCTGAGGAACCAGAGACTATGGGCGAAAGGGCGGATTGAAAGAGTTTTTTGGGCCTAGTACCTTTGGAGGAAGATGAGCCTCGATTTGACTCAGTAACAGAGGCAACTGGTTTATCAACGGGTGATGAAGGTAGCCCTGCTGCTATTCGTCTCTCCTTCTCAACTTTTTGTGCTCTTTCCAACTCTGAAAGATTGAGCCACCCACCTTTGATCAGTGTTGTTCTTGCTGTAAACATAAACTACCCAGAAAACCTTTGCTCTAGAGAGAGAAAGCTCTGAGTAAAATTGCAGAGTGAATGTGAAAGAGTTGGTAAAACAGTGGAAAATGAGTTTGAATTTATAGTAAATCTGAAAAAAGGAGTTGATTCCTAGGAGAATTCGAAAAGTTTGGCAATGATTAAAAGACGGCGCTGATGCCATTACTTGTAATTAAAGAGGTTACTTGTTGAAGAAGGTGGTGCGAAGTTCAAGGTGAAAATACGGCTGGAATAATCAATCAGAGAGTGACACGTTGTCCCACTAACTCTGACAAAAACCGTTTTGAATTCGTAAAAGCTTAATCTGTCCGGGTATACCCATAGGTCTGTCCGGATTGAAAACCACTTCTGACGTCGGACTGTTTTTCAGTTCTTTGACAAGAATACTTGCTCAAACACCTAAAAAAGGGGCTCCTGATGAGTCCGAATTCAGCATGCTTCCCGAACAAGGGCAAATCGGTCTAGTCTCTCCGAATACCGGACAGGTTACATGGACAGGGATCGGACAGGTCACTTGGACCGCGGACAGATTTCTGTGAACACTGTGAACTTAAAGCTGTTCGAACTATGACAAAAGTACTAAAAAACCTAAACACTTCTTGACTAAGCTACTTGCTCTCCTACTTAGAGCTCATGGGGTCCTTTGAACATGACCCGGGTCCATTAAACATGACCTGAAAGCCCATAAGGGCCCAAACATTACACTATAAATACCCAACCACCTGCATTAACTATGGGTAATGAGAATTAACTGCTACCAAGCTGCTTAATCATCTCTCTACTCTAACTGTTAAACACCCACATACCACCGTTAAAACACCCACACACCACCTTAAAACTACACTTGAAATTACCAGCCTACCCTCGGGCAATTATTATCCTCACCAGTAATCAAACGATAAACAAAAAGATTAATCCCAATATAGATGAAAGATTTTCCCAACTTTGAGCATAAATTATATTGTAGATCTATGTACGCAGGCTTTAAAAATACCTATCTCGGTAGATTTGAAAAAATAAAATTCTAGATTCACCTAGAGCACGTGGAATAGTTTGAATAACACATTGCAAAAAAAATGTTAACAATGAAGCTTATTATTGGTTTGCTGAAAAAACCTGCAAGGCAGTGGTTTAGATCTCACTACAATGTGGAGACGCACTACAATATCTAAACCAATAATTTAGCTGATGTTTAAGGAAAATATTCTCAAACAAAATGTCAATATAACTGATATGAATTCGAGAACTTAAAATGATATTATCATAATAAAGCTTTAAAGTTTTTATATTAGTTTTTTTGGGAGGTTATTCTCTCTCTCTCTCTCTCTCTCTCTCTCTCTCTCTCTCTCTCTCTCTCTCTCTCTCTCTCTCTCTCTCTCTCTCTCTCTCTCTCTCTCTCTCTCTCTCTCTCTCTCTCTCCTCTCTCTCTCTCTCTCTCTCTCTCTCTCTCTCTCTCTCTCTCTCTCTCTCTTATTACATGTTTGAAATGGATCAAAACTATTATGAATGACGGTTGTTCCTTATAATGAACGTTCAAATACGTTATGCTTTATTATTTTGATAGATATGAGATTATGGTGGACGGTCAAGTACTCGATCTGTTACCTTCGGCCGCTTGTTTGGGCTCTCATCCACATTGATACGATGCCCTTGGTTCATAGCGGTTGTCTTCAGTGCGGGTGTTATTTATCATTATAATGAGGGCTCATCTCGATTCTAACCGTACTTCGTCTTATAGTCCTCAGTTCTTATTATCATTGATGCTAGTTTTAGCCGCAAACCTCGTCTATCATTATTTCTTAGATTCTCGTCTATGTTGAGGCACTATCCTCGGCTCGTAATGCTCGTCTTGAGTGTGAACCTCGTATTTCATTATCATCGGGGCTTTTTAGCTCTTAGTATGGACATATCTTGCCAGTATAAGGATATATGTTATATGTATGATATATACCCTTATTACGAGTGCCCCTAGTCCTTGAAATAAATTATGAGAGTAGTTTGTTTGAAGAATTATAAAAATATCAATGTTGATGAGTGATTATTTGTAATCACTTTAGTAAACAAGAGAATAAAGTTTTAGAGAGAGAAATTGATTCTAGAGAGAGAAATCAAAGTACACAAATGTTCTAACTCAAAAATCCAACCCCTTTATTAGTTCAGCTTTGGCATTTATATAGAGACGCAAAGACTTCGCTTACAACTGAAAGCAGTTACATAACTAGGGCTAATCACACTTTAGTCCTTGACTAAAATACATAATTCTAAATTCCTCCTCTAACTTTACCATGTGCTATACAACGTTTTATTATTTACATTTTAGTCTCTAGATTTCTAATTCCTTATCGGTACCCCCCTTAGTTCTCATGTAAATAAATGAATGAGTACTAATTAACTTCAGATCTAAGCAAAAAGGAGATGATAATTTCCTCGTCCATAATCCGAAGTTGATCAATCATTTTGTTACATCATTATTCGTTCCGAACACATCGAAATATATCCACAGATTATCATCCTCTCATATCTAGATTCGAAGCAAGGTTAATAATCCTAGGTACCAAACCTATTTCTCAACAAATCACGACCCTACATATGTTAAGCCTACACCTAGGTCTTTAGCGTACCAGGTGTCGAACCCTTATCCAGGCAACTGTTTCATATTCGGCACTATCAACAAAAACCTTTTCCAATTTTGAACACGTCTTTTATACTCCTATAAATTCCTTTGCAATTCATTTTTTGATCCATAAACAAAAATCCTTGAGAGAGAAAGAAAAGAAAACCTCTAAACTCCTTTGCTACCTTCACCGGTTTCTTCAAACTTACTGGCTACCTTTACCAGAAAATTCATATTTTCCGATCAACCTTCCGCAGCTTTATGAGAAAAAGCGCCCAAAATCTAGAAGATCGAATGCTAGAATACCCAAAGAACCTAAATCTCCAAAATCAGACAACAACATCTTCGAAGCTTACAGTTATTTCTGCATCAGCGAAAGAGAAGAAGAATATAGAGCTGGTGGGTTAATAAGCAACGCTCCTCTTGGAACATCCAAAGAGGCCATTTATTACGATAATTTTGATCGTTCTAAAGTTCCTGTATTTTCTCTTCCGCCTATTACAGAAAAAAGTGAGTCTTCAAAAACTCGTTCATCAAGAGCACCTCGAATCTCACCTTCTCTTACTAAATTATCACCTCGAATTAGTTGTGAAGTAAGTAGATCTTCTTCAAAACAATCTGAAGCAACCCCTTCATCAACTTGTCCCTCTCGATCTCCTAGAAAAAGAACTTTTATAGCTATGGGAAACGATGCTGATGTTACGTCAAATCCATCTACCAAATCTCCTCCTCCCGAGGAAAATGTTGAGACAACCGTATTATCTCAACAAAGTCCCTCGAACAATCCTCCTCAACCGAGAGACGAAGCATCAGAAACGAAAGCTAATTCTGAAGCTACTCAGTCAAAAAATGAAGCTGATACTGAGGAGTAGGCTTCAAAAGAAACATAAAATGCTGCACAAAAGGAAATCCTTAGACCTAGAGAAAAGAAAGCTCTTATTATCATCTCTGAAGAGGAAAGTGCGGCAATTGGTGAAAATTTAAGAACACTTGATGGAAATTGCGTTGTGGCTCTAAATATGCGTTTCATACATATATTATGAGGAGAGCCAAACTAGTGATTTGAAGAAGCAATGGGGAATGGAGACAATATTACACTTTGTCTTCCCAAAAAAGAAGAAACACCCCTAGACTACAGATAGACGAGCTGGTTGTTTACCCTGAAATAATCAACCAGGGGCTTCGATTCCCACTAGAACCCTATGATAGTGGATTACTTCAAACTCCTAAATTTCCGTCAGACCCAAGCAACACCAAACCAGTGGTTTACGCTTCTTCCATAATCATGACTTCTCGATTATCCAAAATCCCCATCTGCATCGAAGTTTTCATATCTCTAACCAAATTGTCAAAGGGACCAGTACTTTCGTTCTACTATCTTACTTTGGATGACGACTTAAAAATCATCGAAGATCTCCTCAAAGTAGATAAATTTTGGAAGTAAAAATTAATCTTTATTTCAGGAGCATGGGAAAATGGTAAAGTCATATCTGAAGCCAACCCATCAAGATCGGACCTCGTCAAGAGGAGTAACCGTAAGTCTCTTGTTATTATTTTTCTGAATTAAAACTCCAACTACTATTATCCTGATTCATTATTAATTTATATACTCTGAACATAAATTTCGAGGAGTTATACCATTCCATGAGAAAAAGCCAAAGAAATTTTCAAGAAAATCTTGCTGTTTGGGCTGAAAAATAATGGAATATCGCGTTCCATACAGGCTTCGAACCCATTAATTTCCTTAAAAGTCAGTTATTTTTTAGCACCCCTGGAGCCTTTCCTCCAAAAACTTGATGCTGCCTCCCAATCCTCGACAAGTCGTGAAGAGGTTGGTGCATACCGATTGCAAAGTGTTCTTACCAATCCGTAATAGATCAGACAACCATCTTTCCAAGAAAAAGAAGGCGAAAAAGAATAAAAAGACAAGTACCCTTTCAACAGATCCAAAGCCAAAAAGTTCAAAATGAATAACAAGAAAAAACACACCATCCACCATCGAAGAAGGAACAGAAGAAGGACCTTCTCCAAAAAAGATGAAAACTGTTGCTTCCTCGAAAAAGAAAAACGCCACTAGAGCTAGCCCCCAGAAAAGAGCACAAAAGAAAGTAGTGGAGGTTGTTGAAGAAGTGTTGTCCGATGATAATGAATTTATAGTTGCAAATAATCAACAAAGTGGTCAAAACAAAAATAAAGATAACGCTGCAAATGTCATCAATCAGCAACAGTATACTGTCGTTGTAGAAGATAACCAAGGTGCTGACCATTTCGACCCTGATAGTTTCATTAACTTCGATGAATCAGAAGAGCTTGTTGACAAAGAGGATCGTGTTTTTCAAGAGATATAAACTCATCTACATAAATTTGGTAGGATATCTGCACCCGCTGCCTCTGAAAGCCGCATCTTCTAAAGTTACTTCTCCTACAACATCTTTATATCTCATTCCTCGGCCTAGCCCAAAAATCTTTCCTCCCGAGAAGCCCTCCGAAGAAGTCATAGTTGCTCTTCTTCCGTTTTCCGATCTTAATACTACTACAAAAAGTCTTATTCAAGAAATCGAAGCCTCTCAAAGTCACCTGAAAGATATGGCTGAAGATATGGTTCGCTAGAAAAATGATGTCGAAGCTGAGAAACAGTTGAAATAATATTTTAGTGATCACATAAAAGATCAGTGTCATAGATTCCAGATGGCGAGGTCTGAATGTCTCCGACGACTTCTTCATGTTATAAAGTATCTCTGATAGCTGCATCGTATCGAAAGGGAAGAACTTAAAACCAAACTCACAACCACGCATTAGAGAAAAATTGACCAACTCAAGGCTAAACACCTTGAAGACTTAGCTGCTGAAAAGAAGAAATTCGATAACCTTTAAACATCTTTTAGCAAGAGTAAAGCAGAAAAGAACAACTTAACCGATGAGATGACTACTCTCAATAACTTTAAAAATGAAAAACAACTTGTTGTTATTGCTGCTAAAGATGAGTGCACCAAAGATAAGTTTGCAACTATTAGTAGTGGCAAAGAAGAAAAAACTATTTACACTTCTTTGAGAGATTTACGCCACATACCCTAAGATAAATCTTTCCTGCTTTTGGAATGAAATTCCCATCGAAAGGCACCCCAGCAAAGCCTTCGATCCTATCCCAAGTTCTTTGTTTAGAAAATGATTCATATGAAGATGACTCTGAAGGCAAATAACTTTACTATCTTTTGAACTTTTATTACCTTTTTGTATTTTTCATATCAGTACTATAACTCTTGTACCCATCAAATTATTCTGAATGGCAAAGGTTTTTACTTACACTTTATATTTTTCATTAAGTTATGTTCAAGGTTAATCTTTGTTTATATTAATTATTCGAGGTAAAAATATAATAAAATAATTTTAAATAACCATTTCAATGTGTAACGCTTCGAATATTATAGTGCATTGAATGAACTTAGCACATCGAAAACCATAGTACGTTTAATAAACGTAGCACTTCAAACACCATAGTGCATTTATTGAACGTAGCACTTCGAACATAATAGTGCGTTTATTGAACGTAACACTTTGAACATAATAGAGTGATTAATGAACGTAACACTTCAAATATGGTTGTTTCTTTGAAAAGTGTATTCAACACTTTGGAATATTCTACTCTTGGTCAACCTCAAAGATGATCAGTCTTTGATCAATTACCAAAATAGTTTAAATAAACACTTGTAAACAACCATTGGCCAAAAAATGCATTTTGTTGATAATTTTAAATATGTACATAACGTCTCGTTTAAACCTCCATGGGCCAACAGGGTAGGAAAGAGTGTGCTGATTATCAATCAAAGGAAACAAATTCAAGATACAACATAACTATTCCCAATACAACTTCAGATGTTGTATACTCCATGGATGACGAAGCATCCTCCCCTGATTATCACAAAAGAGATAAGAACTTGGCTTTATCCTTTCAACAACCATATAAGGTCCTTCCCAATTCGGGGCCATTTTGTCAAGGCTCTTCTCCTTAGTATATAAGAACACGTTTCTTAACACTTTATCCCCTACTTTAAACTCTCTTATTTTTACCCTCGAATTGTACTTATTCCTCATAAGAGTTTGATAATGGATTACATTTAAATGAGCTCGAAATCTTTTCTCATCAATCAAATCCAAACTTGATCTTTTAGCTTCGTCATTGGATTCTTCAGAATATTGAGTTATTTTAAAAGATGACGACGTAGATTCCACAGGGCTAACAACATTCGTCCCATATGCTAAGGTAAAAGGAGTTTCTTTAGTAGCTTCCCTATGAGTTGTTCGATAAGCCCAAAGCACCTCTTGCAAATAATTGGGCCACTTTTCTGCCGCCCCAGTTAAATTCTTCTTCAAACCTTCTAAAATAGACATGTTTGTCACCTCTACTTGTCCATTTTCTTGGGGTTCATATGGTATTGAACAACATTACTTAATTCTTTTCGAAGCGTATAACGAAACCATTTCTTTATTATTAAATTGAGGACCATTATCCGTAGTAATTGTTCGAGACACTCTAAAACAACAACAAATACTGTTTATAATGAATTTATTCACATATTTCACTTTCGTTCCAGACAACGGATTTGATAAGTGCATTTCATATCACTTATTACGCTTCCATTATTCTTAAATTCGTCATCGGTTCTCAAATATTCGTTGAGTTTTAACGTATTTTTCCAGTATTCTTAAAGACGCTTGTGCCGCGGGTAAATTGTGATAATATTAATAAATTTGGGGTTGAAATTGAAGAAACTGGAAAATTAATGTACTTGAGGGCAATTTTGGAACAGTTGAAAACAAAGAAAAATATATTGATGCTTGAAAAAATATATTTATGTTGAAAAAAATAAATATTAATGCTTGAAATATATTAAGACGAGTGATTTTCCAAAAAAATATATATTAATGCTTGAAATATATTATGACGAGTGATTTTCCAAAAAAATATATATTAATGCTTGAAAAATATATTAATGTTGAAAAAAAAAGGAAAATATATTTTCTAAGATATTGTTTAAAATATTAAATTAAGAAGAAAATATTAAAGAAAAACATAAAAGGAAATTAATGCTGAATTAAGAAAAGAATGTTAGACTAATCCGAATATTTTATTTAGCTATATTGTTTAAAATAGTATTTTATTTAACATAAATATTTACGATACGTAATTTAATTGTTTTCGGGTTTCAGCAGAGATTATAAATAGAATAGAGAAAAGAAGAAAAAGCGGAATTGTCTACTGACTCAATTGGCGACAGACTCGAAAAGCATATACAACTTACTCAATTGACGACAGACTCGAAAAGCATATACAATTGGTACAATTGGCGACAGATTCGAAAAGCATATACAATTGGTGTCTGTTCGAATATAAAACAGAGAAGACAAAACGGGTTTAACAATTGATGGGTCCGTTTATAACAACTGGTGTGTGCCGATTTTGACGCCGAATTGAATTTCGATTAACACAGACGGCAATTGACGGCGAATTGACGTTGAGTTTATTTTTCGGTTTAATATTGTCTAAACTCTTCTTCGTTTATTTTTATTCTTATTTATATTCATCAAGCTATGTTAATTTTTAAGACCATGATGATGATGTGTTCGATTATGAACTAATCGTTGTCATGGAACCTTAGCGGATTTGTTTGAATAATATTTAGGGTTTATTGCTTAATTGATTTTTTGAGATATGTTTATCGGTTACCTAGTATGGTTGTGTTTTTTTTGTTAGATGCGTCGCGAACATCTAGATTGTTTATCTTTAATGAATGCGAAAGTATATTTAAGGGTTTAGAACTTGCCATGCTAGCATAGGTTCTTGAATGATTCATATTGTGATTGTTCATGATTCGTAATATGTCATTAACCATATCATATTACCCTATGTAATCGAAATAGGTAACTTGTGCTTAAAACCAATTGTACCTCAATTCATATAGACATATAGGATTGTCATGCATGCGGTGTCTGCTTAACTGCTATCTCTTTTGTGGTTGCTTAAGTGGTTTGGTTTACGTGTATTGAAAGGTAGCGTATTCTGATTTTGTGTTATCTGATTAGTAATCGTAGTTATCTTACATATTGATTAAGTATATTAATACTCTAAGTAAAATAAACAATGAAGTTAGGGTTCCATGTTTTCTCTCGCATAAGTAAAACTCATTAGATATTCTCGTTACTTGATTTGTTTAGTTACATTCATACTTTATTACTCGTTCAAGCATTAGTTTAATAATCATACATTGTTGCATAAGTGAATTCTTGTCTTATACACCTAGTCTTCGTGGGAACGATCTTTCTTACTTATTACTTGCTACGATTTGACCGCGTATACTTGCGTGAGAAAAGGACTAACAAGTTTTTGGCGTCGTTGCCAGGGACTCGGTGTTATTTGACAGTTTCATTGCTTATCAACAGGAGTCGTTATAAAACTACTGATTTGATTCGGTTACTTTCTTTTTGTGTGTTTTCTTGTGCTTCAGGTACTTGAGCGTGTATGCAAACACGGTCTCAAACTAGAGCACTAGTACAAAAGGAGCTTGAAGCACATCAAGGAACAAAGTTGATATTCGCAGATTCTGATACTAATTCTACAATGAGAGATCCAGCTCCAAAAGCACTCATGGAATACTCTCAACCAAAGATCATGGATATTCAGTCTAGCATTGTCAGACCCAATATCGCTGCGAATAATTTTGAGATTAAACCCAGCACTATTCAGATGATGCAGAATTCTTGTCAGTTTGGGGGAGCTTCATCTGAGGATCCTAATATGCACATTATGACCTTCCTTGAAATCTGTGATACTTTCAAGTTCAACGGTGTTTCAGATGATGCTATAAGATTGAGACTCTTCCCATTTTCTCTGAGGGACAAAGCTAAGAGCTGGTTACACTCTTTACCAGCAGGCTCGATCACTACTTGGGATATACTAGCACATAAATTTCTCTCAAAATTCTTTCCTATGGCAAGAACAGCCGCCTTGAGGAATGCTATTACTCAGTTTTCTCAGTCATATGGTGAATCTTTAAGTGAAGCTTGGGAGCGTTACAAGGAGATGCTCAGAAAATGTCCTCATCATGGGATGCCTGATTGGTTAGTAATAAATTGCTTCTACAATGGGTTGGGTGCGCAAACAAGGCCCATGGTCGATGCTGCATCTGGGGGAGCCTTATTAACAAAAAGCTATGAGGAGGCTCATGAGCTCCTTGAGATGATGGCTGCTAATGAATTCCAGAACCCTTCTCAGAGACAGTCACAACATAAAGTAGTTGGTATTCTTAACGTAGACACTGCCACTGATTTAGCAACTCAGCTTGAAGCTCTAAACATGAAGGTAGATTCTTTGACTAAACTAGGGGTACAACATGTAGCTAGTGTGTGCGAGATTTGTGCTGGAGGGCATGACACTCAACAATGCCCAATCTCTACTGAGTCAGTGCAATTTGTGAGTAACTTTCAGAGGCAGAATCAACAACCAATCTCAAACACCTATCACCCAAGCAACAGAAATCATCCAAACTTCAGTTGGAGCAATAATCAACAAGGTAATCAGCATTATGGTGCTAAGCCATACGCTCCTCCTGGATTTCAGCAACAAGGGCAACAACATCAATCTCAACAATATGCCCCAAGACAACCTCAGAATCAACATCCTGACCCTTCTCAACATTCTGTGAGAGACTCTGAATTCGAAGAGATGAAGTTAATGATTAAAAGTCTGATGGTATCTCACAAGACCTTGGAAAATCAGATTGGGCAGATGGCCAGTAACATGATTGTTAGACCTCAGGGAGTTCTTCCTAGCAACACAGAACATAATCCAGGTAAACGGGACAGCAAGGAGCAATGCCAAGCTATCACCTTGCGATCAGGAAAGGTTGCTGAGAACCCCACAATTGAACAAGAGGTGGATCCTGCTCAAAATCAGCCCTTATCTGAGGTTAATTCTGGTCAAGATCAGCCACCTAACAAGCCATCTCAGTCAGTTGTTGAGCCTACGATCTACCCTCCTCCACCTTTTCCGCAAAGGTTGCAGAAACAGAAGCTAGATGCTCAGTTTGGGAGATTTCTGGAGGTATTCAAGAAGCTACACATCAACATACCTTTTGTCGAAGCATTAGAGCAAATGCATAGTTATGCCAAGTTCATGAAGGGAATTCTTTCGAAAAAGCTAAAGCTTGGAGATTTTGAGACAGTGACGCTCACTGAGGAATGCAGTGCGATCTTACAACAAAAATTGCCTCCCAAACTCAAAGATCCAGGAAGCTTCACCATTCCTTGTTCAATCGGTAATCTAACTTTCAGTAAATGTTTATGCGATTTGGGAGCGAGCATTAATCTGATGCCCTATCTGTGTTTGAGAAACTTGGGCTACCTGAACCAAAACCGACTAATATCTCTTTGCAACTGGCTGATCGTTCTATTACATATCCTCGTGGGATCGTAGAAGATGTCTTAGTAAAGGTAGACAAGCTCATGTTTCCTGCTGACTTCGTTATCTTGGATTTCGAAGAGGACAAAAACATCCCCATCATCATCGGAAGACCATTCTTGGCTACGGGAAAAACTCTGATCGATGTCCAAAAAGGGGAGCTTACTATGAGAGTGCAAGATCAGAATGTCACTTTCAACGTTTTCAAGGCTATGAAATCTCCAACAGAGGATGAAGAATGTTTCAGGTTGGATATGATCGATTATTTGCACAGCAATGAGGTGGATCGGTATGCGAGTTCAGATGTTCTAGGCAGAGTTCTACATGGTGAATCTGACTTAGAAGACGAAGAGATATCCGAATGTGTTCAACTACTACAGGCAGCCCCGTATCAAAAGAGGCTCAATATTCCACATGAGTCGCTCGGACTGGGTGATCTTAAGGATTCTCAGGAAAGGCTTAAACCTTCGCTAGAAGAAGCTCCTAAACTTGAACTAAAACCACTACTAGATCATCTCAGGTATGCTTACTTAGGAGAGTCATCTACATTACCTGTTATTATTGCATCTAACCTTTCAGGTAGTGAGGAAGAAAAGCTATTGAGAGTCCTGAGGAAGTTCAAATCAGCCATTGGTTGGACCATAGCAGATATCAAGGGAATCAGTCCCTCTTACTGCATGCACAAGATTCTGCTCGAAGAAGAGAGCAAACCATCTATGGAGCATCAGAGGAGGCTAAATCCTATCATGAAAGAGGTGGTGAAGAAAGAAATTCTGAAGTGGCTAGATGCAGGCATTATCTATCCTATCTCAGACAGTCAGTGGGTAAGCCTGGTGCAATGTGTACCAAAGAAGGGAGGAATGACAGTAGTAACAAATGAAAAGAATGAACTCATCCCCACTCGGACAGTCACTGGATGGAGAATTTGCATGGATTATCGTAAATTGAATAAGGCCACTAGAAAAGATCACTTTCCCTTGCCATTTATTGACCAGATGTTGGATAGGTTGGCGGGCCACGAATATTACTGTATGCTCGATGGATATTCAGGATACAATCAGATTTGTATAGCTCCAGAAGATCTGGAGAAGACGACCTTCACATGCCCTTTTGGTACCTTTGCTTTTCGACGTGTCTCGTTTGGACTTTGCAATGCACCCGCTACTTTTCAAAGGTGCATGATGGCTATTTTCTCTGAAATGGTTGGTGATATCATGGAGGTGTTCATGGACGATTTCACGGTCTTTGGGAAATCATACGATGGCTGTCTTTGAGAAGTCCTGAATAAAACGTCTATAAAATCCAGCATGACCAAGAAAACTACGAATTCCTTTTACTGAGATAGGAGGAGGAAGCTTTTTGATCGTTTCAAGCTTGGCCTTGTCTACTTCTAAACCCCTCTTAGACACCTTGTGTCCAAGGATGATACCTTCTTGAACCATGAAGTGACATTTTTCCCAATTAAGAATGAGGTTTGTTTTCACACATCTCTCAAGTACTCTACCCAAATCAGATAGACAACCATCGTATGATTTCCCAAAGACCGTGAAATCGTCCATGAACACCTCCATGATATCACCAACCATTTCAGAGAAAATAGCCACCATGCACCTTTGAAAAGTAGCGGGTGCATTGCAAAGTCCAAACGAGACACGTCGAAAAGCAAAGGTACCAAAAGGGCATGTGAAGGTCGTCTTCTCCTGATCTTCTGGAGCTATACAAATCTGATTGTATCCTGAATATCCATCGAGCATACAGTAATATTCATGGCCCGCCAACCTATCCAACATCTTATCAATATTCATATGGTATTGAACAACATTGCTTAATTCTTTTCGAAGCGTATAACGAAACCATTTCTTTATTATTAAATTGATGACCATTATCCGTAGTAATTGTTCGAGACACTCTAAAACAACAGCAAATACTGTTTATAATGAATTTATTCACATATTTCGCTTTTGTTCCAGACAACGGCTCTCCTTCTGTCGACTTTGTAAAATAGTCCACTGCAACTATTATTATTTTCCACCCTCTAGATGTCATCAGCAAAGGTCCCACTAAATCTATTCATCATCTATCAAACGAAATGGCTTCGATAATAGACATAAGTGGAAATGCCAGCTTATGAATAAAATTAGCAAACCTCTAACAAGTATCACGGCTTCGAACCAAATTCTTGGGATCGTCCATAATCAAAGGCCAATAAAACCATGCAAGCAAAACTCGACGAGATAATGCCTTAAACCCACAATGTATTGATCCTTCTCCATCATGTAACTCTGATAAAACTTCCTGCGATTCTTGTCTATTCTATCGTAATAATGGCCTACTCAACGCTTTCTTGTACAAAACTCCATCCAAAACTATGTAACCAAAATATTTCAATGTTTTGGCCAATTTTGCATCGTCAAGTAATTATCCTCGAATCAAAAAATTCAGAATATCAGTTTGTCGATCTTCTTGGACAGCATCTGTGGTGACAAACAATTCCTCAATATAATCATATTGGTATGATTGAGCTAAAATCAAAGGACCCTCTTGCAGAAAGATCCAAGGATATTATTCCTTGTAGGCAACAGGCTAAGGAATAAGCCATTGTATATGCTCCACAACAACGTGATAAAACATAAACATCAAATTTCTAAGCTTTCTAATCCATTGTAACAATATGGGATGTGAAGGTGCACGATGAGTGGTTACTGTCAAGATCTAACAGAAAATGAAGGACACGTTGGTTGTGCTAAAGAATAATATGATTGATAAAAGTGATGTGGTAAGGTTGAAACAAAGAAGCCTATCGACTACAGACAAGGCTCCTCGACTTAAAGATGAGGAGGTAGAGTCTAGTACACTCCCCATGATTACAGATAAGACTCATGCTGGTACAGACGAGTTTGTGGTAGTGGGTGATAATGATAGTCTGCTCTAGGGCATCTGCGCAAGAGAAAGAGAAGGGAATGCTTGCTGATGATGATGATAATTAGGAGGACAGAGAAGGTACCCCTCATGATTAGGGAGCACGCAACAAGGCAATGCTCAGGTAAGCGGATTGTTGGAGTACCAAACCGAGCCATAAAAAAGATAAATCATCGAGGTGGCATGTCAAATGAAGTGCGACCGAGCGAGCCATGGGAAAATGTGCCAAGTGGAGCTCCTATAATTGTGCCACCCCCAAATATGTATGCCACGAGCCACCCTCCTGGTTATTTGCCGACCATTTGGCTGCTTTTGTATCGCCAAATCAAATTACAATCGGATACGTCATACTACGATCATGCATTTATAGCAAACATCATGCGAAGGCATGTCAAAACGCAAATGAAGGTATGTATTTCTTATGGGAGGTCAAATTATTATTATTTTGTTTTTGATTTGGCATGTGAATTTTTTATTTGATCTTTCTTTTATTAGTTAATTATGGAAGGCCAAATTATTTATTTTAGATTTCAACTTGACATGTGAAGTTATTATTTAACCTTCCTTGTATACTTTATTATGGGAGGTCAAATTGTGTGTTTTACATTTCAACTTGGAAAATGAAATTTTTATTTGACCTTTCTTGTACTATTTTGTTTTCAGATGTCAAGTTATTTGTTTTGAATTTCAAGTTGGTAGGTAAAGTTTTAATTTGATATTTCATGTATTACTTTATTGTGGGATGTCAAATTATTTGTTGTGGATTCTAAGTTGGCAGGAGAAATTTTTATTCGGTCTTCCTTGTATTAATTTTTTATTTGAGGTTAAATTATTTGTTTTGAATTTCAAGTTGACATGTGAATTTTCATTTGACCTTCCTTATCTTATTTTCTTATGGGATATCAAATTATTTTTTTTGTATTTTTAGTTGGTACGTAAAAAATTTGGTTGACTTTTGTTGTATTAATTTTCTATAGGAGGTCAAATTTTTGTTTTTTATTTTTATTTGGCCCATTAAATTTTTATTTGACCTTCCTTGTAACATTTTCTTATGGGGGTCAAATTATTTCTTTTTATTTTCAACTCGAGAGGTTAAATTTTTATTTGACCTTTCTTGTATTACTTTCTTATGGTTGATCAAATTGTTTTTTTTTCTTACTTGGCTGATAAAAAATTTATATGATCTTCCTTGTATTATTTTGTTTATGGGAGTTACTTTTTATTTTTTTATTTCAACCTATAAAGTTTTATTTTTATTTTACATTTCTTATATTAATTTCTTATGGGAGGCAAATTATTATTTTTGTGTTCGATTTTGCAGGTGAAGTTTTTATTTGACCTTCATTATATTACTTTCCTATGAGAGGTCAAATTATTATGTTTATATTATAACTTAGGAGGTGGAATTTTTATTTTAACTTTCTTGTATTACTTTCTTATGGGATGTCAAATTTGTTGTTTTTTACGACTTGGTAGATGAAAGTTTACTTGGCCTTTTGTTTTTAGAGGAAACTCGGAGCCGCTACTCAACGAGTGCGCACATGGTAAAACCTCGACTTGACACGGTAGCCTGTAAACCAACTCCAGAAGATAAACTACACAAGGTGACATGTTGAGCCAAGAAAGTATTGTGAAAGGGAATCGAACTCATTACCTTTGGTCACAAGCTCACCTTACTGCACCAACTCGGCTACCCCTTTAGGGGGTTACTTGACGTTTCTTGTATAACTTTGTTATAGGAGTTCAAATTATTTGTTTTTTAGTTTCAACTTGGCAGGTTAAATTTTTAATTGACATTTTTGTATTAACTTCTTATGGGTAGTTAATTTTATTTTATTTTGGATTTCAAGTTGGCATGTTTAATTTTTTATTTTACCTTCGTTATATATATTTTTATGGTATGTCAAATTATTTGTTTTGGATATCAACCTGACAGATTAAATTTTTTTATTTAAAACAATACTTGTATTAATTTCTCATGAGATGTCAAAGTATTTATTTTGGCTATCAACTTGGCATGTCAAATTTTTATTTAATCTTCCGTTAATAAGTTTCTTATTGACGGTCAAATTATTTGTTTTGGATTTTAACTTGATACTTGAAATTTATACTTGATATTTTTAATAGGGTAATCTACCAATAACCACCAAACATCGGAATTATTTACCAATAATCACTTAAAGTTTGATAAACTACGGATAATCACCGCATGATAATTAAGTATTTATAGATAACCACATGGTAGATTCAAATACTCATAAACTATTTTTCTCTCTCTTGATTTTTGTTTGTTTTTTAAATGTTATATATTTCAAACCAAAGCTCCAAAAAAATCTAAAAATATCATTGGTGTTTTTTTAGACAAACAAAACTAGATCTATGAAATATATATTTTGAATTTTGTTTAGTCACGTAATTACGTGTAATTGGATTTCAACTTGATTGGAGAAGTTATTTGTTTATGGATTTCAACTTGACAGGTGAAGTTTTTTTTATTTTACCTTCCTTGTATTACTTTCTTATGGGAGGTCAATTTATTTGTTTTAGATTTTAACCTAATAGGTTAAATATTTAGTTGACGTTTCTAATATTACTTTCTTTTAAGAGGTTAAATTATTTGTTTTATATTTCAAATTAGCAGTTAAATTTTTTATATTACATTCATTGCATTATTTTCTTACGAGAGGTGAAATTATTTATTTAGAATTTATATTTCGCATGCGAAATTTTTATTTTACATTTTTTGCGTATTTTCTTATGGTAGGTCAAAATATTTGTTTAGAATTTATACTTGGCATGCAACTTTTTACTTTACCTTTATTGTATACTTTCTTATGATATGTGAAAATATTTTTTTAGAATTTATATTTGACAAGTGAATTTTTTATTTTATCTTACTTGTATACTTTTTAATGGTAGGTGAAATTATTTGTTTAAAATTCATACGTGGCATGTGAAATATTTATTTTACCTTTCTTGTTTACATTCTTATGGTAGGTGAAATTATTTGTTTACAATTTATACTTGGAAATGTAAAATTTTTATTTTACCATCATTTTGTACTTTCGAATGCAAAGTGAAATTATTTTTTTAAAATTTATACTTGGGATATGAAATTTTTATTTTACATTTATTGTATACTATCTTATGGTAATTGAAATTATTTTTGTAGAATTATACTTGGCATTTGAAATTTTTATTTTACATTTCTTGTATACTTTCTTATGGTAGGTGCATAGTTTGAATTTTTTTAGTTCAGACCGCTATCTCACCCTCCGTGACAATTTATGAGCGTTATGAGCCGTCACGCGCTGCGACGGCGCCGCAACGACGTTATTTAAGATTATGGGTAGGTAAAATTATTTGTTTAAACATTATACTTGGCAAATTAAAATTTTATTATACCTTCAGTATACTTTCTTATGGTACGTGAAATTATTTGCTTAGAATTTATACTTGACATGTGAAATTTTATTTTACATTTCTTGTAAACTTTCGTATGGTAGGTGGAATTATTTTTTTAGAGTTTATAATTTGCTAGATGAAATTTTTATTTTACCTTTTTTGTATAATTTCTTATGGAATGTGAAATTATTATTTTACAATTTATACTTTGAGGTAAAAAAATTATTTTATCTTTCTTATATACTTTATTGGCAGATGAAGTTATTTCTTTAAAATTTATACTTGGCATGTGAAATTTTCGTTTTACCATTCTTTTATACTTTCTTATTGTAGGTGAAATTATTTGTTTAGAATTTATACTTGGCAGGTTAAACTTCTATTTACCTTCTTTCTAGAATTTCTTAACGTATGCGAAATTATTTGTTTATAATTTATACATGGCATGTGAAACTTTTAGTTTGCCTTTTATCTTCCTTGTATACTTTCTTATGGCTAAAATTATTTGTTTAGAATTTATACGTGGGAGGTGACTTTTTTATTTTACCTTCATTGTATACTTGAAATTATTTATTTAGGATTTATAATTGGCTGTTTAAATTTTGTTATTACATTTTAGTGTATACTTTCTTATGGTATGTGAAATTATTTGTTTAGAATTTATACTTGACAAGCGAAATTTTTATTACCTTTCTTGCATACTTTCTTATAATATTTGAAATTATTTGTTTATAGTTTATACTTGACACACGAAAATTTTATTTTACCTTTGGTGTGTACTTTCTTATGATAAAGTAAATTATATTTTTAGAATTTATATTTGTCAAGTGAAAATTTAATTGTACCTTTCTTGTATACTTTCTTACTATAAGTGAAACTATTTGTTTAAAATTTATACTTTGTAGGTGAAATTTTTATTTTAACTTTGCAGTACACTTTCTTATGGTGGGTATAATTATTTATTATATAATTTATACGTGACAAGTGAAATTTTAAAATTACCTTTCTTGTATATTGTTTTATTGCAGTTGAAATTATTTGTTTAGAATTTATATTTCACCGATGCAATTTATATTTTACCTTTCTTGTATACTTTCTTATGGTATTTGGATTTATTTGTTTAGAATTTATATTTAGTGAAAAAAATTATTTTACCTTTTTTGTGTACTTTCTTATAGTAGGTGAAATTATTTCTTTACAATTTATACTTGGAAAGGTGAAATTTTTATTTTACCATCCTTTTGTACTTTCTTATGTAGTATCAAATATTTGTTTAGAATTTATCATTCACGGATGAAATTTTATTTTACATTTCTTGTATACTTCTTAATGTAATTGAAACTATTTGTCTATAGTTATAATTGACATGTGAAGTTTTTATTTTACCTTTCTTGTATACTTGTTTATGGCAGGTGAAATTATTACTTTAGAATTTATATTTCACGTGTAAATTTTTTATTTTACCTTCCTTGTATAATTTTTTATGGTATGTTTGTATATAATTTATATTTGTGGTGAAATTTTTATTTTAACTTTTTTATACTTTCTTATTGTAGTTAAAATTATTTGCTTAGAATTTATACTCTCTTTTTTAATCAGAATCAACTATATTACCAAATTGAAGTAATTACAAAAAGTTTGGGGCTAAATAGCGCTCTACAAAGAACTGAGGGGAAAAATAGCTAAATGCAAAGAAATGAGGGACAAAAAGCAAGACCAAGATGCTTTCTGACTAAGAGCCTTCTTCTCGAAACAGAGAGAACTCCACAGCCATTTCTTGAGGTTTAGAGAGAGAAGAATTAGAGATAGATTTCGATTCGAACCCAGAACCAAAGACCCAAGCCTAAACAAGATTAGATCCTCCAGCTTTCACCCAGAAATTTTACCCAAATTTCAGACTTTCAAAACCCTAGAAATTTCTAGAGCCCAAAATCTTCAATCAGAAAATCCAAACGAAAAATCACCAATTTTTAGCGCTTAGCTTTAAGATCAACGACATGCTGAAATATTTGGGAAAATCAATAATCAGAGAGAACCACATCCAGCCCTTTAAATTCTATTTCAATCAACTCTTCAAACTCCTGATCTCACCTAATTTGTCGTCATTTTCGATCTTCATCCAATTCTTCTCCTTGCAGGTCAGTAGACCCTCCAAAAGTGCTCTAGATTCTGCTACCAAAGGAGTACGCTTACCAAACATATTTGAAGATGCATGAACAATGATGCCTTCGTGGTTCTTGATGATCATAGCACCACAGGAATCACCATTAGCAAGACAGGAGGCGTCAAGATTCATTTTCATCCTGCTGTCCTATCTTTTTTATAGTGCTAATTGTATTCCAAATTTCCTCCTCATCTGCAAGCTTCAAGAGACATTCATTTTCCTCCTCTGAAATAATATTTGGGATAACATCAAAGATTGGATCATTCATCATTTCAGTCTCCTCTTCATAGCTGCTATAAGGACTAGAAGACAGATAAGTAGTAAAATGATTTACAACTGAATTTCCTATATCATTTTCATTATAAATCCAGTCATCACCAACTTTAATCTCTTTAATAGTATTTTTCCGTCTTTTCTTATTAACATATGCATGATACACCTTAGTATTACTGTCAGCCTCTCTTAACCAAAACTTATAACATTTTTGTTTTCAGAAAGATTCTTCTAGTCTAAGAGCTTTAAGATGAAAAGAAATGGCCTTTTTAAGATCAGCATTAGTAGCATTATTGTTAAGATTTTGATGTAAAATATCCATTCTTTCCACCTTAGCCTCAACAACCTTAATGTTATAAAAAATATTACCAAATTGACTTTATTCCAACTTTTTAGACAACTCTTAAGCCTTTTCATTTTGAACAAAAAAATGTCATTTATAGAAGTCCTAATATTTTGATTCCAATTCTATTCCACAATTTTTAAGAAATTATCATCAGAAACCCACATGTTTTGAAACTTAAAACTCTTCTTATTATTCAAAAGATTATTGTTTGAAATAGATGCATTTATAAGAAATGGAGCATAGTCAAAACAAGTTCTTACCATGTTGATAACCTAAGTATGATTAAAAGTGTTAGCCCGGTTTGTGTTGAACATCATCTGATCGAATCGCTTCCATTTTAAATTTTCGTTCCAGGTAAACTTAGAGCCCATAACACCAACGTCCTCAAGGTGGCAGTCAGTGATAACCTCCACAAATTCATCTATGTTTTTTTGACACAAAACGGTACATCCCACTTGCTCCTCAGCAGAAGCCACGACATTGAAGTCACCCATGGTAAGCCATATACGATTTTCAGTAGAAATTATTTTCAGATCAAACCATAGATTCCTTCTCAAAAACCTATTACACTCAGCAAAAATAACAGTCATAGAAAAGTTATTGGGAATACCAGGATAGTATACATCCAAATGGATATACTGCTCATTATTATCAAGAATGTTAATGTTGATATCATCTGACAAAAAAACCCAGATATTGTTAGAAGAATTAGCACATAAGTTAGGGTAACCGAGGTTGGTAGCAACATCTCATTAAAACTCAACTTTAATCATAGGCTCCTGAATAGCTAAAACCTTCACATTTTCCTTAAAAATAATATCTTTCAACCTCCCAATAGTAGGATTATTGTTAATACCACGAACATTCCAGTTTAGGACTTTAATCATTATCAGAAATAGACTTGTATTTCTTCTTTATCTCTGAGAACTGCAGAGATTTCAAAACCCTTTCACTTGGTCTCTTTCCTTTACTAACTGACTTGAGATTTTTTTTTTCAGGATATTGTTAAAACCCTGATCAGTTGAAGATTCAAGACTTATCATTTTAACATGAGAGGTACATTCACTGCCTATATTTTCTTTCATTGGGGAGTAAGTTTTTGAACAGATGTTACTAGAGTCTTGAGAAAGTTTTGAGTCCATGACTTTACTTAAATTTTATAGAGCATCGATAATTTCCTTTCCATCTGCAGGATTCTTTGAGTCATTATTCTTTTGTTGGGAACCATCACCATCCTTTAAAGCTTGAATATCTTGATAATCTTTATGGTGATTTCCATTGAAGCTCGAAGCCTTAGTACTTTCCTCATCATCAACATTCAACATGGAATTTGAAGGATTCTTTTCCACCACTATAGACTTTAGCTTAGGAACATAAATCAAGTTTGTATCTTTTTTTTCCTTTTTTTCCCTTTTCATTCGTGTAAACAATATCTTTTGAAATTAATAAATCAGAATCTTCATTTCTATCAGTTCTTTGTATCTTCTCTTTGTTCTTTCCTTTCTGCAGTTTTACACACTCACTTTGATTATGCCTTAAATGATAACAAGCAGAGCAATATTTAGGCAGGTTTTTGTAGAAGACATTTAACCAACACCCATCGTTCTTGCCAAAACCAACCCAAATTCTCGAATGGATTTTTGACGCCACATTTATCTATAACAAAACATATACTGCATTATCATGCGCCCTATTTCTTTCCACATACTGAACTTTGTAGGGATATCCAATAGTTGCAGAAATATCAGTAATAATTTGAGTATCATAAAGAAATTCTGGAATGCGTTCAAGTCTGACCCAAACCCGGGCAAGAGAACACTCATATTTGACGTTAAAATCCGGGGTCCATCGCAAAACGCGCATCATAACATTTCCCAATTGCGACACTCTTCTAGCCCAGACCTTAACAACATCATCCCTAAGATCAAACTCAAAGATTACATGACGAGAATCCCATTTGAAGGTATTGCAAGAGCCTTTTAACTTTAAAGAAAGTAGAAAACTATCAATAACAGATTTATTGGGAATTCCAAATGAATCAACATTACTCTTGAGGAATTAATCAAGCTTTTCTTTACTTTACTAGACTACTGTATTGCAATGTGATTTCCTTTATCACAAACAGATTCATATTCAATTTTGTTCTGTGGTTCCACCATTGATGCTTTTACTGCTTCAACAAAGGATTTACTTGTTCTTTGATCCTTATTTCTTGAGCATAGGACAGGAAAGTTTTCTTCGAAAACAGCATTATTATGTATCTCCATGACAGAGATATAGCCAACAATGCAAACCAAAGATCAGAGAAGAAGAAGGAGCTTAATTTGAAGAACCCACCATTAATGGCAGGAGGAAGAAGAAGAACCAGAGGTTTTTGAAAAAGAGCCAGATTATTGGAGCCCTCAATTTGCTTTTGGTTATTGTGTAAAATATTTATTTAGAATTTATACTTGACATATGAATTTTTTATTTTACCTTTCTTGTATAGTTTTTTATGGTAGGTGAAATTATTTGCTTAGAATTTATACCTGGAATTTACAAAATACCTTTGTTTTATAATTTCTTGTGGTATGCGAGATTGTTGGTTTTGAATTTATACCTTACAAGATAAATTTTTATTTTAACTTTCTTATATAATTTCTTATGGTAGTTGAAATTATTTTTTAGAATTTATACTTGGGAGGTTAATTTTTTTTTACCTTCATGGTATACTTTTTTATGGTGGTATAATTATTTATTATAGTTTTTCTTTAAAATAATTTCACCTACCATAAGAAACTATATAAGAAAAGTAAAATAAAAATTTCACATAGCAAGTATAAATTCTAAATAAATATTTTTACCAACAATAAGAAAGTATACAAGGAAGATAAAATAAAAATGTTACCTGCAAAGTACAATTTTTAAACAAATAATTTCACATACCATAAAAATTATACAAAAAAAGTAAAATAAAAATTTCACATACCACGTGTAATTCTAAACAAATAATCTCATCTATCATAATCAAGAATGGTAAAATAAAAATTTGATATTTCCAAATATAAATACTAAACAAATAATTTCACATATCGTAAAAAATATACAAAAAATGTAAAATAAAAACATTACCTACCAAATATGTATTCTAAACATATAACCTACTATAAAAATGTAAAAAATATATAAAATAAAAATTTCACCTATCACATATAAATTGCAAACAAACAATTCAAACTACGATGATAAAAGAATATACAAGAAAGGTAAATTTACCTTCTTTGGCACATGGAATTCCAGTCAGACCTTTAAGAGGTCTCAACATTACGTATTACATGTTGAAAATTTCAAATAAGTAAAGTAAATGAACTTTTAACAACTTAAAACCGCAAAGTGAGCATGTAAATGAAATATAGTAGCCCAACATACTACACGAGTAGCCTCAAACATTGGTTATCACAGTTAAATTCAGAGACATTATCGTAACTAAATGAGTATTTACAAAAGAGACAACCTTCTAAAGAACATATTGAATGACAGGCTTTGAATAGTCATCCGTCCCTGAACTATTGAATTTAGCTACAAATAATCTTTGGACTTTCAAAAGTCCGTTGATAATCCATGGACTATCCATTTTGGTGACGTATAATCCCTAGACTTTCAAAAATCCGGTAGTAGTCCCCGGGCTATCCATTTTGGATAAAGCTAGTACATTGCATATGTTTATTAAGGGGACTAAGTTTATCGGAAATAGAAATTCAAAGAACTAACTTTATTATAAAAAATAAATAGTTGATAGACTGGCTGTCATAAAAATTGATAGTCAACACACGTAAGGGGACTAAATTTATCCAAACTGGATAGTCCTTGAACTACCAACGGAATTTTGAAAGTCCATGGACTATCTATCACTAAATTTGATAGTCCAGGGACGAGTCACTATTCAAAGCCTTGAATGACATTTAATAAGTAAAACATCTAAAATACATTGTAGATTATGTTTAGTTTGAAAACTAATGGATATTGATTGAACTTTTAATTTTTAACCTGTACTTCAGCACCGAAGTTTAACAGTAAAAGTAGTACTGAGCTTGAAGCTTGTAATAAGGAAACTAAGATAGATACCTTGATCCGAGCCACCGACGTGAATTGTCAGCATAGAGTGCAATATCTCAATCTCGTTTTGCTCCAAAAACCTTAAGCCTTCAACAAAGTCCAAGACTTCCTCCTCCAACTACATTTTGAAGGAATTATTTTAATACACTAATGCAAAAACAAGGATTCTCAGTCGCATAAAGATGAAGAAAGATTAAAGTAAAAAACATCTTTATCGATTCTAAAAAAAAAGTACTAAAAAGAACTCAACCCTATTTTTTTGCATCCAAAAACCAACAAGTAAACTCTAACAGTATTTTTCTTTGTTAAATCTCCAAAATAACAGAAATGCTCAACACCTACAACCCAAGAACAAAAAGTATGGCTAAGAGAAGCCACACATTACTAAAAAAGCCAACTTTTCTAATAAAAAAATATGACATCAATATTTTACTAACATAATACCCAAATCAAACTATCGAGTGAATTAATGCAGCCAAAATGAGTGAAAACCTATTTAATTACACCGATACACCGTTTTTAAAACAAAATAAAACCGATCAATTTCTATGAAAAGTGAATTTTCAGAGAAGCTAATCCAAACAAGGAAGAAAATATTTATGAGCAATGAAAAAGAGATGATGTAAAGAGAAAGCAAGTAATAAAATGAAAAGAAGTAAATAAGAAGAAAAAGATCTTCTTCTTGATATGAAAGTCTCCAAAAAAATTGTATATTTTTTCTGAAATTTACCAGCATGTTTGGTTCTCTTTTATAACATATTTACACTAGTTTTCCATGGGTGAATTTATTGTAACCAACTTAACTACATATCACGTCCAATATTCTATTTACTAGTACAGTTTTATGGAATGGTTTAGGTTTAAATGTAGAGGCTCAACCTCTTATTTGGTATTCAGCTTCTCATGGGCTCCGACCCGAGTCTTGTATTGTTCTATCCAAGTATCAGTGTTAGTTGTAGGGTTAGAAATGCAGCCCATGTCTCATCAGTCTTCAGCATCAAAGATTTCTAACGAGAGTTGATCTTCTTTTTACAAAAAAATCTTCCTCTTCTTTTCAAACACAAGCCTGAAACACTGTCATATCTTCACCTTGAGTTCCTTACTTTATCATTCCCCCTCAAACGGAGCGGAGTAGAGCAGAGAACCAGTTTGTCCCTTACGAAGACAAAGCAAGCATTAGACAGATATTTTGTAAATGAATATGTTGTTTGGTCGTGAGAGGGACTGTAGTGTATGTCAATGGATTGTTAAAGAACCTAGTCATGGGAAAATTTAACATCAATCTCGATATGTTTTGTTCATGCGTGAAAGATAGGGTTTGAAGAAAGCGAGACTGCTCCTAATTTATCACACCACACCACGGGTGGAAGAGCTAAAAGAGTACTTACCTCGCGAAGAACTGATTGAAGCCACATAAGTTCAGAGGACATGTTTGTAGATCGAGTAGCCACTTGTTGCTTTTTGGAAGACGAGAATATAAGTTAGTCACAAAAAAAGACACAGTACCCACCAACAGGCTTCCAGTGATCCACTGAGCTTGTCCAGTTTGCATAAGAGAAGTCAGTCATAGTAAATAGTGGTAAAGGTTTGAGATGAATGTCAGGATTCCTTGTGCCAGACAAGCAAGGAAAAATTCTATTATCACTCTATAAATGAACATTACTAGGGGCTTTTATGAAACTGAGACATATTATTTACTACAAAATAGATATTTGGTCTTGTCTTAACCAAGTATTGAAGTGAACCTAATAAAATTCTATAGTTTACAGGATTTTGAATCAAATTGACATCTTTAATATACAAGAAATATCTGAGCCATTGGAGTATCACAAGACTTGGACAAGTTTATTCCAGTAGCATTGAGTAATTTTTTTTGTATATTGATGTTGAGTTATATATAGGCCAGTATCATCTATGGCAACCTCAATTCCAAAGAATAAATGGAGATTTCCCATGTCTTTGAGAAAAAATAAAGAATGAAGGTTTCTTATGAACCCTTGTAAGGCTTTAGACTGATTTCTAGTAACAATGATATCATTATCATATATGAGGATGATTTGAATAACATTGCATGTAATATAGTAAAACAAAGAACTGTGAGCTTTAGATTTTAGGAGTTCCCAACTAAGTAATACCTCTCTTAGTAAAGAAAACCAGGCTCGTGAAGCCTACTTAAGTCCATAGATATCTTTGTGCCATTTGCAGATATCTCAGTCCTTGATACAGACACTAGACAATTAGATTTTCTAATATTGAAACAAATTTCATAGCAAAGAAAATCATCTTCATTAAATACAACATATCTAGATATCCTTACAAGTGGGAGTGATGCATTTATACACCTGTGAGTTGTAAAGTACCCTAGAAATATGCATTTTAGAGAATAAAAAATAAACTTATGTTGTTGATAAGGTCTGGTACAAGGATACCAAGCAGATTTAAACACTTTTAGGTGAGAATAATGAGATTTAGATTAAGTAAAATAAGCTTATGAGACTGGAAAAATTGACAAAAATTGAAATCCTTTTTATTGAAAATAATGTTATATTGACTACACACTTTAGACAACATTTGATAAGCTGGATGTCCTGGTCTCATATGCCATCTTTGAGATACATAAAGTTTGGATAACTTACTACATACAACCTTAGAGCTAAAAATCTTAATAATTTGATTTTTTGTACTATCAATGCAATATAATCCTTTATTAGCCTTCCCTGTTAGGATTATCTTCAATGTTGCCAAGTATTTAACAAAACAAAAGTCCTTAAATAATTCAACTAAACATTGTTTTGAGAAGTTAGCTTAGAGACATACAACAGATTCTTTGAAATTGTAAGAACATATAAGATTGTATCTAGTTTTAAATATTTGTTTTTATTTTATATAAGATTTGAGACACCAACATGTTTTATTTGACATTTCTGACCATTACCTACTAGGACAGATACCTTCCTTCACAATCATACATCTAGCTCATCAAAAGTGGAGTGTTTCAAACATGATGAGTGGCTCTAGAATCTTGCATATCCGATTGAGTCATTGTTTTGATAATGAGTCACAAGGTAGAGACTTAAATACGACTCCATCTTTTGTTGGTCTGTAGTTAGAGATCACGTGACACTTGGGTCATCTCTGAAGTAACATGTGGGGACTGCATGACCAAACTTGCCACAGATTTGGCAAGTGGGTCTATTTGGAGAATATATGCCTCAACGGCCTCCCTTGTAAGTATTATTACTTCTTCCCATGTAGTTTGTTGAATTTTTTTATTTATAACCAAGTTTTTTGCCTCTAGAGGAACCTGACTATTCTATAGGATTTTCGTTATTGTGTCATAATTTAGGATCATGCTTGCGCTGATTACATTGGCTGATGTTAGGTTTAAGATGGCCATTATAGTTTGCAGACTAGTAACCTGCACTCAAATGTTAGTAATTAGATTTTTAAATCAACCCAACTCAGGCCATCATTGTCTGTTAGACTCACTACTATAAGATTGTAGTCAGAGTCTATACCAACAAGAACCTGAAAGATTAGACCATCATTCGTAACTATACATCATGTTAGAGCCAAATTATCTGAAATTGACTTTATTTTGGCCAAATAATCTTGCATAGACCGACCACCTATCCTGGTTTTTCGAAACTCACTTTTGAATAGAGTTATTCCAGCTCTATTTTATGAGTCATAAAGTTTAGTTAGAGCATCTCATAGCTCTTTAGATGAATCATGATCTAGAAGTTGGCCTGTTATTTTAGAAGATATAGTTGTAAAGAGCCAGACAAAGAATATTTGGTCTGTAGAGTACCACCCCTCATAGTATAATTTTAAATTAAGGTTCCAGTGTCATCGGATACAATTTTTAGAGGGCATGAAATTTCACCTAAAATATGAACAAAAAGATAATTTCCCTTGATGATTGAGACAATCATGGCCTTCTATAATAATAAATTGGTTATGTCAAGCTTTAAACTGTAATAGTTGTTGCTTAGTTGAGAGATGACTTATTGCTCATTTGCAGGTCAGGTTGCACGTAACCAAATGCAACAGATTCATTTCCTAAGGATGGAGAAGTGGCGTTGACCATTAGGCTCTTATACCGAGTAAAGAAATCAAAAAAAGCAAGAAAGAAAAAGAAAATCTGTTTCTTGTGATGAAACTCTCCAAGAAGTATTGTATATTTTTCTCTGAAGTTTACAAGCATACTTTGTCTTTTTTATATAATATTTAGAGTAGATTTTTCATGAGTTAATTTATTGTAACAAACCTAACTATATATATATATTACACTATTTTATTTACTAGTACAGTTTAAATGATTTGGGCTTGAAGGTAGAGACACAATCTCTTAGTTTGCGTTCAACTTCTCATCACCTTCGGCCCGAATCTTGTACCTGTATGAGTCTCCTGCATCAAATCTTCTTATAGAGATTTGTTATTTTTTTATAAAGAAAATCGTTTTTTTTAACACAAACATGAAACAACGTTTTCTCTTTGCTTCGAGTTTCTTATTCAATCAAAGTCGACCGAAACATGGATCAACAACGAATCAAGATTCAAATTCAACAATTTATAGAATTAGAGAATGCGCGGTGAATCGAAAAAAGAAATCGTTAAAAACTTTTAAAATATCGATGTTAAAAATGAAATAAAAATAATTAAACCAAAAAACAATTAGAGCAAAAAATAAATAAATAATAAATATATAAATGATATAATTTTTTTAAAAAAATACTAATGTAATCCCTAACTTTTTTTTTGTAAACCTGGGAATAAAGAAATGGCCTCGATGTTAACGACAGACAGCCCTCTCTACTATGCAGTCGATACGGAGACAGGTTCTTGTTTGGGTATGCACAGCATAGCCTTTCCTTATCGACTTAAATTTTGACTGAACAAAAAACGTGACTCACTCGATCTTCAACTGAAAGTCTGAGACAGTTATAACACACAACGATTGTGAACGAGCAACCCATTTCTGTCTAACTTTTGGCTAGGGCTTCTTCTCCCAATTCAGTGATGAAACCTACAAATGGTCTCTTCGATGACCAAGAAGAAACTGACGATTTCGATAATCTCGCTTCGCGCAACAATTCACCACCAGGTATATGACTTTGCAATTCCAAATTTCTTGAATTTGTGATTTTCAGATTATTTCTTCTCTTAAGCTCGATTTTGACTCGAAATAATAGGGGTAGCCGTGAAGGTAGACGTGAAGAGCCAAGAACGAAAACCCAACACGCATAAATCGAAGCATTCGGAGACGGAGCAGCGAAGGAGGAGTAAGATTAATGAGAGGCAAGTTTGATGCTTAGTTAACTAAGTAAACGATTTTGCTTTTTAACCTGTTAATTTTGTAATCAATTGTAGTGAATGTACGTAGATCGGAGGAAACTTGTGATGGGTTTGTTTCCTGTTAGCCATGTTGCTTGAAATGTATCTCATTTGGCTTAGAACTTTATCAGTCTAATGTTTAAGTGCATGCTTAGGAAGTTAATCAGATGAGGGAATGCGAAGCTTTTCAGTAGGACTGTAGTAAGGTTTCTGCTTTTGTATTTGCTAGCCCTAAAAAGTGGATTCTTGCTGCTTTGGTAACGTAGTTTAGTTTGGCATTCAAACTTTCACTCACGTGAGAACATGTATGAAGCAGATTTCAAGCTTTGATGGATATTATACCCCAAAATGATCAGAAAAGGGATAAAGCTTCTTTCTTATTAGAGGTATATGAATCCATTGGTTTTTCTCATGTTTGGTTTGGCCTCACTTTGATTTTTCTTAATCTATTTTGATCCTGTTATGCAGGTCATAGATTATATACAATTTCTTCATGAGAAGTTACAAATGTATGAGGGATCAGTACAAGGTTGGAATCAAGGGCCTTCCAAATTGATGCCTTGGGTATACTCTACACCCTCATGTCTTTTGTTGGGATTTGCTTGTTGCACCAGCATGCAATTGTTTGTATTCTGAATCTGAATAATGTGTGTTAGTTTCCGTTAATGTATGCTCTTTTAACTTGAGGATTTCTTTGCCCTGGAAGAGCTCTAGTGGTTTTAGTATTTTGCCAAAAATAAACGCATGTTTATGGTTTTAATAGGTTTCCTCTTTTGAGCAGAGAAATAATGACAGACCTGATGTAAATTTTATCAAGAATTCTCAAGTTATCAAGGATGCTTCTGATGCTGAAAACAGTGCTCTTCCCCCAGCAGTACCAATCCTAACAGATTCGGACTTCGATGCTGCTGCAATATACAAAGCTCTGGATCATTTACCAGATGTTTCACTTTCTCCACCTAACATGAAAACAGAGCCAAATGTTGTGGCTTCTGCTGGAAGGAATGTCATGTCTTCCCAATCTTTACCAGGATATGTTTGTGAGGCTGACAACATTGTTTACCAACCCCAGTCTCAAGTGTGCCATGCTACTCCATCTATAATGGAGTCAGTTGTTTTAAATAATATGAATGAAGAAGATACTCAGAAGGGTGAAAGTGGATCGGATAGATTATCAACCGTCTACTCTCAAGGGTAAGAACATGCAGTGACTCTTTGCACGCTTATTGCATTAGTTGGTTATTTGTCGTTTGTTTTACAATGGAGACTCTAAATTTGCATAATAGGGTGGAGCCTAGTTGCCACATCCGTCTAAATCACCAAATATTTTCTTACATATTTTTTTTCTTTTCAAGTACAATGAACCTAGGCTATAACTTATTAAAGTTAGGCCGTAGTTGATGTCCAAGTTTATTAGTACGAAACCAATGGTGGAAGAAAAGGTACTATGATGATAGTTTTCAGTAATACTCTGATCCTGAAGAATCCTACAAAAAATTGCACTTCAAAAGCTATGTAATCAAATGTAAGTGTTGGTGCTTCTGCCTGGTGGCTAAGCTATTCAAATCCTCTTGATCGTTCATGCCTATGATCTGTATAGTTTTTGCAGTCTTAGTTGGATTAAGAGAACTATCCTGCTAAAGATAATGCTCATCTCTGCCCCCACTATATCTTTGGTGTCAAAAGGAATCCCTATAAGAAGTCTCTGCGAGATGAGTACATAATTACTGAAATGTGTTTGACAGGGTTTTGTTTACTCTGACCCAAGCGTTACAGTCCTCGGGTGTGGATATGTCGCAGACAAGCGTCTCTGTCAATATCAACGTAGCAAAGCAATTGAATAGCGAACGACCTGCTGCCTCATCTGCATCAAAGGTTTGTCGAAACATTTTTTTTTAAAGTAAAAATTACTAGAACCGTAACTTATAAAGTAATTTTGTACTCATAAATTCATAAGATCTTGAGTTGCAAGGCGGTAAAGAATTTCACATTGAAAATAATTCAAAACCTTCAAACTGCGAAAATTCTCATAAACAAGCACAGCCTGAGGCTTTACTTGTGGTATTCATGGCTGTTTCTCTCGTCATACAGATGCTACCTTCTTTTTTCGTCTTATATATCATCTATTGTTTATCCAGGATCATCACGACGTTGAAGGCAGTCAAAATATGTTAGATACTAGATTCGGGAACTTCATCGCGGAGTCTCATCAGGCTCGTAAGAGACTGAAAAGATGAGAAACCTACCCTCACTATTGATTGTATCATTCTTGTTTCTTCAGTTTCCGAGGATAGAGATTACAAGATCCTTGTACATCAATCTCATGCTTGAGTAATATAAAGCCTTTTATGCCTGTAATTCATACTCTTTCAATGTCGACATAGTCAAGCAAGCAGGCTTTTGTTGATCCCATATGCGCTGCTCACTTCTATGTGCAATGAAGGAATCTTTTAAGCTTTTGTGGATTTCATATTTGGGTTCCTCACTTCTGGATTGAACCCAAACCAGGATAAGCGATTTTTTGACCGGACTGAGTCAGACTACATTTTTTTAAAATCGAATATCTGAACTGAATCTGGTCGATATTTAATTTTGATACAAAATTCAAACTCAAGTGTGTTTGATTTATGTTATAATGAGATAAGTATCTATATATCTCATATCTGAACCAAAATAAAAGATGGATACCTAATACTGAAATAAAAAATCGATACCGACTATCTGAACCGAATCCGACGGATATTAAAGATTGTAAAAAAAAAAAAACAAAATTTATAAAAAAATTCTAAAAAAAAACTAACATTAAGTAAAAAAAATTAGTCAAAAAAATATTTATTTTATGTATAATTTTACGATAATTTTGGAAAAAAATTTTAAAATGAGTATCAGAACGGATATTTATGATATGATATATAAATCTGAAAACGAATTCGAGCTAGAACGGACAATTATTAAACAAAACACAAGTCGTGCCATTTTTTTTGGATAATCGGTACCATAGTTCGGGTAAAATTAAAATATTAAATCCCAACACAAGAATTCAACCTTGTAGGTCGAAATTTTGTATTTTCTAATTTTCCTTTTTTTTCCACGTCTGTGGTTTACCACTCATTTTGATCCAATATGTCAAAACATGTTTTTTTTTCCAGAGAGATGCTTTGAAACCCTACGTAACAAAATATCGTTTTTTGGTTTTAGTCGGTTTAAGAACTTTGAAACCTCATGTATCGAATGTATTTAATATTTATAATGTGAACCATAAATATAATACTTTAGTAATATGCAGTCCATCACATTATTAGTTTTTGTTGGGAACAATGAAAAACAATTACGACCGATGAAGACTTAATTATCTTAAGAGCAAATCAGACAAATTGGTTATTGATCCTAAAGTTTATGATGTAATAAGATGTAATAATTAGAGGTATTTTATATAGTAACGATTTTTGTGAATATTTGCGTATGGGCTACCAAATTTGGCACATGGACCATGTAGGCCGAATAAACCCAAATTGATATAAATAGCCTTAAAAGTCATATAATAAGAGTTGGAGAAAAACTTTTACTTCTTACATAATCTGTTAGAGTGTCTCTCTCTAAAATATTTCATAAGCACTTCAATTCTCTCTCCACCACTCATCCAAAAATTCAATTAATTCTTTTGTTATTACTTAATCACCTTTCAAAAATCTTTGACGCGAATAGTGATGACCATAGTGGAAGCATCTAGAGATGCTCTGGTGACAATATCTAAAATCTTAGGTATCTAAGCTTGACTTCGGATTATACCGAAGGATGAACTTTGAAATGCAGGTAGATCATACCTAGGTGATTGAGGGAGTCATTGTCAGACAAACGTCTTATAGAAGAAGAGCATGACCAGTTGCGAGGGGAGATCGAGGAATTAAGATTCCAAAAGGAAGCATTAATAACCCATTTATGTAAAATCCAATCGGAAGTTCAAAAACACAAAAGACAAGAGGGATCCGATGAAGAAGTTGTGGACTCATATGCTCAGTATAATCCAAAAATGTATTAAACAGGTCGATCACACAAAGTATCAGGGATCATTATAGTCCTTTAGAGTCTAGCGAAGACTGTGTGTCTGAGTCTGAAGAGTTTTTGTTCTCTTCGAATAGGGATCACCGTAAAAAAAGAGAAGAAATCGTGGTGATAAGCACTTTTCAAATAAAATTTTCAATCGACATCAAATGTCGAGAAAATAACACATTTCCTCGAATAAATGAGAACATCTAAGAGGAAAAGAAAAAACATAAAGTGAGGAAAATATATGAGACTCAGGGAAGCACAATGTTTACTATCAAGTCAATGGTCAGTTCGCCATACAATCCAAACAGGGTATATATACAAATATTGAGGGTCACAAGTTTAGCTAGAGACGTCATTGGAGACAATCTTATATCTCTGCATAAATTCTCTCTGCATATTTGCCGAGGCAGTTTGGTATCTGTAAGATGGAGATATTTGATGGGAATAATCATCTCGATAACCACATCGATCAGCTTAATCACTTTATGATGAATTACAACGACAATGATAAGTTGCTGTGTTAGGAATTTTCCCAAATGTTTAAAATTAACCCCTAAAAATGGTATAATTGGCTTTCGCATGGGTCTATCAAGAATTTTGATATCTTTTGGGTTGATTTCCGAAGGTAATTTTTGGGCAGCAAAGAGATACAAGGAAATGAAGATACAATGATTTAGTATCGTTACTCGATTGGGGAAATTTTAAAGGATTACACTGAACATTTCATACTGACTAAAAATGGATTTGAAGATTTCTTCGAACAAGTGACTATAGCTTCTTTTAGGCAGGGACTTTTACTGGAGAATAAGTTGATAATGTGACCATAAATAAACCTATGAACTTCAGGGGTTTGTTGTCACAAGTTAAAGAACTGATTACGGTGGAAAAAACGAAAAGATTAAAATTACCTAATTTACAGAGGTAGGTACCACAAACTACCGTTGCGGGTTGTCAATAACAGTAGGCTCGTCCAAAGGACACCATTCAAAATCTACTTCGACCTAAGGTAAACCAACACTATAAGGTCAGCAATATAGATCGAGGGTGAATCAATGGGTTTGACCTGAAAACTTTCCATAATTGACATAGAGTGTTTCCACTATCTTTAACAAGGATGTATTGCGTTACTGCGAAGGACTGTATTGCGTTAAGACGAGAAATTCAAACTCTAATTAAAAAACATAAAGTTGTCTACTTTTGTCAAAGCACAATCTTCGGGTAGGGTGCAAGCTCCAATTTTGTATCCACCCATAGTACGAAGGGAGGCGATAGAATCTGCATGCAAGAAGAAAAATATCATAGTAATAGCAGGACCTTATAATGAGTTTGATGAGGATGTATAATATGTCGACCCCAATCCGGATCGAGACAATATAGTGGTAATGGATGAGCCTAAAAGATAAAAAATGTTAAAGATTGTGTGAACTCTTTAAGTCTTTAACTATATTTGGTACGGATACAATATAAGGACCTTCGGGTTGCTCACGAGAATGGCATATAGTGATTTTGGCAACCTAGTTAGAAGGAAAAATAGTTGCTCATCTTTAACAATATCTGATATCGTTAATTATATTCAATGGTGATGATTCGCGAGATGTTGCTGGGACACATGATGATGTTGTGGTGATAAGAATGGCAGTCGAGGATACAAAAATTTAAAGGATCTTTATTTGATACAAGTAATTCAGCAAACATTTTATTCATTTATACTTACAAACAAATAGAAAAACATCTAGTTATACTCCGGCCAAATAGAACGATAGTGGGCTTCACCTGGATTACTGCAAATATAATCGAGGAATTCGAAGGTGATGCACTATTTAGAAATTGAACCTTTAAAAAGACAACATGGGTACTCTTTATCGTCGTGGATCACCTGACTCCGTACAATGCTATCTTTGATATATCTTGTTTATAAAGAATACACATTGTTGCCTCGATGGTCCATTAGTGTTAAGAATTTCAGTTTAGGGCCCAGGAGGTGATTTGTACCAGCCAGAGGGTGGCTAGTGAGTGTTATGTTATCGTTCTGGCTCCCAAGACACTTTAGAATGCGGACACCAAAAAAGAATAATAATTATCTAAGTCTAGTTCAGAATTAGACACTGTAGGTGATCCGAGGGAGACTCCTAGTTCAGTAATACCCAATGAGGATATTAAGGTATATACTTTTCCGGATGGAAAAAATGTAAGAATTAGAGCCAAGTTTTAACCAGCTGTAAAAGAACAGTACATATTTTTTGGTGTACTGAGGATGTAATAGGTATCCCTGCAAGTATTATATGTCATAATTTAGCAACACGATAGAATGTATGCCTCGTTATACAAAAATGAAGAGTTTTTTCCGCTGAAAACTATGAAGTTATTATTGTAGAAGTAGATTGATTAACAAAAGTATGGAACATTTGGAAGTGGGAAGTGTTGACTTCACATATCTAAATCGGGCTTGCTTAAAGGATCCGTTCCCTGTTCCTAAAAATTGATCAACGAATAGGATCGACTTCTGGTAATAAGTTGTTGTCATTCATAGATGATTTGCACGGTATAACCAGATACAGATGGATCAAATAGACCAAGACAACACCACATGTATAATAGTTAGAAGTATTGAGGCTAAAAAGTAATGTCATTTGCTTTAGAGAATATTGGGGCTAATTGTCCGAGTTTGGTGAATAAATCCTTCGATAGCCAGATCACAAGAAATGTTAAGGTTCATATGAAAGATGAGGATCATTTCTTTGATAAGGAGGAAACGTTTACTAATCAAAAGGCCATCAACCTAAAAATAAACCCAAAAAAGTGTACATTTGAGGTGCGATTTGGAAAGTTATTAGGGTATATTGTCACTGAAAAATATATTCAAGACAACTAGGTATATTTGAATGCTTTGATTTCTATGGCTCACCGAGGTCCATCAAAGAAGTACAAATTTTGGCTAGAAGGTTACTTATTTTGAACAGGATTTATATCAAGGTCTTCAGATAAGTGTGCATCGTTTGTCCAAGTTTTGAGAAATGTAAAGGAATTCGATTATACTTCGGAGTGTGTCTTCGCAAAAATTATAGAACATTTATCTACTCTAGAGACATTAACCAAACCAACTATGGAGAGAGATTGTATATTTATTTAATAGTTTTAGATTATTCTATAGATTAGATAATTTGAAGGTTATGTGCACCCTAGTTATCATATAAGTAAAAGCTTTATAGATGTTGAGAAAAGAAACTTAAAGCTAGAAAAGTTAGCTTTGACTCTAGTATATGCAGCTTGGAAAATGATGGTATATTTCCAAGCCCATTCGATTAGTATTTGAACTTTCTTTATATTCCAAAATATGTTGCAGAAGCCACATGTGTCGAGTCGGATGACTAAGTCGGTAGTGGAGTTGGGAGATTATTATATTTAATTCTCTCCTCGAACAGCAATTAAGGCACAAGCCTTAGCAGATTGTTTGGTTGAATTCCTCTCTGATCGGCGAAAGCCTGGGCCAGATATTGTTAAAGCTCCAAGTGAATGGATAATTCAAACATATGGGATTTCAGATATTTCGGGTTGTGAAGCAGGAGTTTACCTAGTATCTCTTTTCGGATGTATCAAGCAATACATTTTGGTTTTAAAGAATCAAATAATGAAGCAAAGTATAAGGCAATATTGGCAGAGCTAAGGCTTGCACAAATTTATGGTGCTAAAAACGTTCATCTAATAAGTGATTCAATATTTTTTATAAATTATGCCTTAAGACAGTCCAAAGCAAGATAATATTATTTGATAAAACATTTAAATGCATTATGAAAATATCAGTTTTTTTCAAGCACATTAAGTACAAACATGTCCTCCGAGCTAAAAAATCGATGGCTGATTCCTTAGCAACGATTGTATATACCGAATGTATCAATGAATTGTTGATACAAGAGAATCATTTGATAATGACAGAGTTTGAGCATATATCATGCATCAGAGAAGCATTCCAAATCTTAACCCCACAAATAAGGATTGGAGGTATGTGATTAAAGAATTTATCAGTAAATGGACCCTGCCAATTGATAAAGTATTGTAAAAATGCTAAGGTTTAAAACACATGGTTTTATAGTCCTTAGAGATATCCTATATAAGAATTATCTAAGTCGATAATTATTACGATGCCTCAGAACTAATGAAACCAATATGATGTTATCTAAGTTGCGCGATGGGAATGAATTTGAGCATTGTGGTTATAAAAATTTAACCAGAAGAGTTTTATTGGTTGGCTAGTATTGGCTTTCTATCACGGCGGATGCTAAATAATTAGTCTGACGATGTGATCCATTTCAACAATTTGCGAACGCAATACACATGCCAACAGTACCGCTAGAATGAATATCTAAGGCATTACCTTTCGAAAGATGGGGGTTTCATCTGGTTAGACCTTTACTCATAACATCTAGAGGTCATCAAACCATTATTATTGCAGTTGATTTTTTCTCTAAATAAGTGAAATTAGAGTCAATATATGGAACTACGTCCAACGAAGTTATTAAGTTTATATTTTCTAATATATGTTATAGGTTTGAAATCCCAAAAACCAATACGTAAGGTAATGGCCCTCAATTTAATAATAGAGTCATGCAAGCATTTTGTACTTCGTGGGGAATTTAACATTGTTTTTCATTTCCTATCCACCCCCAACCCAACAGGCAAGTACAATTTATCAAGTGAACCATCTTTGATATATTGAATTTTGTTTAGTAGGGGCAGTTTGAAAATGGTCAAGTTATTTACAATAAGTTTTGTGGGCTTAGCATACAAAATATCGAATAACAACATATGAATACCTATTTGCATTAGTCTATGACATGGATGTAGTGACACCAGCTTAGTCTACCCTCCCGTCTTTCCAAATTTAAAATTATTTAGAAAAGGATAACGATATGGCTTGAAGAGTTGAGTTAGATTTAATTGAAGAAAATAGAACAATGTAACATCTAAGATCTCTTCACTAATATACCCTGATGAGAAGAAGGTATACATATCGGGTTTGAATTTCTGAAAATGGTCTTTCTACACACTTAAGGGTGTTATCGGTCCGGTTTGGTCTGGTTTTTACCGGAACCGGACCGCTAAGCTTATCGGTTCGGATTGGACTAGACCGCTAAGATTTCGGTTCTATTTTTTAGAACCGGACCGGGCCGTCAAGTTTCCAGTTTGGTCTGAGTTCGGTTTGGTCCCGTTTCGGTTTTGGTCCTGTTCATTCTGGTCCGGTCCACTTAAAAATAAATAAATAAAATTGTAATTTAATTTTAAATTCTTTAACTTAAATAAATAACATAAAAATTAAAGTTCAGAAATTAATCTTTGATCTTATTAAAAATTAGTAATGAACTATTAATTTTAGCAATATAATGTATTAAATTAAATAATAATAACTAGTAATTTTGGCAATATAATGTTTTTAACGGTTTTATTGGTTCGATTCCTTATCGGTACTACCGGTTTATCGATTTTATTTTTATCGGTCCCATCGGTTTACCGGTTTTATTGGTTTGGTTCCTAATTGGTTTTACCGGTTTATCGGTTCGATTCTGAGCCGGTTTTATTGTTTCGGTTCTTTATCGATTTGAGTTTTTAAGATGAAGCCGTGAACCAGACCGTTAAGGGTAGGTCCGGTTCTTGGTTCAGTTCTTATCGGTTCGGTTCCGGTCCGGTTCTTGATTCCCCAGAACCGTTGACAACTCTATACACAGTAAAGATAAAAGGATAAAGAAGCCAGCGCCTAATTCGAAAGGGAAAAATTTGGTTATCGAAAGAATTAAACGTGAAGCTTACCATTTGGCAGATCAAGAAGGTAACCCTCTTCAGAATGCGTGGAATATTGAGCACTTAAGACTTTATCTATAATAATTGTAAGGAAAATGCTTGTATTTTTCTTTTAATTTATGTATATTGTTGTTCTTTATTTTAGTTTTCTTATATAAATATTTAAAGACTCGCTATTTCCTATCATAGTGGTTCGGAGAGGTTTTAATGAGGTGTATGAACCATATGAATTTTGTTACATTTTATTATAATTTTCCTTTTATGACTCCTTATTTTATTTTTGTGATATACATATTTTTGGTATCACAATTAAAAAGTTCCAACAATAGTTGGACAAGTGTAGAGGTTCCAACACTATTTGGTCACAATTAAAAGGGTTCTAACAATAGTTAGTCAAGTGTAAAGGTTCCAACACTAATTGGTCACAATTAAAAGGTTTCAAAAATAATTGGTTAAGTGTAAAGGTGCCAACACTAGTTAGTCACAATTAAAAGGTTCTAATATTGGTTGGTTAGGGATAAAGGTTACAACACTAGTTGGTCACAATTAAAAGGTTCCAACATTGGCTGGTCAAGTTGATCGGATTCGAAGGAATGATGATCTGGATTGAAATAATTGGTTTGGTGCATAGTAGGGGGTTGATTACTTTAAACTAAGAAGAACTCATATATAATATCCGATGAATAATTAATTTAGTTGAAAACGAGGAATACAAAGAAAGTGGTCCATTCATAAATTCAGAATACAATTGCAAAATTCCTTGGTCATTATAAGACTTACATAAGAAATGTTGCTACAAAATGCTTTGGTCATACCAAGGACACGCATAAAGAATGATAATACAAATAAATAGGTGAAATAAAAAAAACTCAATTTCCTCTGGGCTCTTTCATTTCAACAACATTCTCTTTGGAGCTCCCATATTTGGAGCATCTACCTTCACTCTTAAACGCACTTCCGTTATCTGTATCCAAATAAATATCTAGTTTAGCAGCAAAGGCCATATCATTATGCTACAGTTATTCTGGTGCCAACCCCCAAAAATATCTAAGGTTCATATATGGGAATGTCTTGTGAAAGTCATAGACCATGCCGGACTTGATCGAAGCATCTTGTTTTGATAAGGATTTTCATTGCGTATCGGCATACTCATCTACAGCATCATCCTAGTCATTTACATATTCTATTTTAAATGCCGTTAGCTCCTCCTCGGTTTCTTGGTAGCAGTCATCTGAGCGTCTAAAGATTTTTGTAAAGGGTTTATCACAATCTTATGTTTTTTTTCTCGATCTTGATATTTCTAGACCTCCTCTGATCTGGACTACTCCAAATTAGCGTTCATAGCTTTGAAAGTAATATATTGAGAATTAAGTTATTTTTCAGGTCGCACGAATTTGCTTTCTAAACCATCACAATGTTATTTTTTCTTTTTGAAAATCTTGTTGTGATGCTCACAATCATCTTTAATAAGGGAGATGGTTTCTTTAAGTGCTTTTACCTCCTTTTCCAGCCCAGAAATAGGCTTCACAAAGCCCAATATTGCATAAATAAGAGTCTCATCTTTTTCCAACTGAAAAGGCACGTTGTCGACATGACTATTCGGATCGAGAAGTTGTTGTTCAAAGCCTTCAACATCAAGCCCCTCGGTATTACCCATTGGGCTTTGACCAATAGTTTGTTATTTTGTCGCTCAAACATGGGAGGTAAATAGTTTAGTTGGTAAAGCAAGCACATGTTAAGTTGTCACAAGGACAATATTAGATCTAGTATGCATCATCTTTTTTTTCCCTCATTGCACTGTTAAGTTTATTCTTATTGTGTATTTTTTAGGCAGTCGATTTTTTCATACTTTTCTGGATTATGGGCTCTTCGGGTGTCTTTCTAACTTCAAGATTAGCTTCAGCGACTACTTTTAATGGCCCATAGGGTTAATTCACCTCCTCTATACCCGCTATTTCTTTCTTTGAACCCAACTTATTCGTGTCACATTTTTATACCTTGTTACTCAGAGCCCTCGTCTTGGTTGGAAGGTAAACTTTGCCATCAGCAACCTCTACTCGATCAAGAATAGCTCACGGATGAGGTGGGGTGGTGAAATCCTACCATGACAAGTCAGGTTTTATTTTGGTCCGTCATAGGTGACTCTGAACCAGGTTGTTCTGAGTGAAACAATGGTGGAAATCATTAGACCAGTTCTCTTCGGCCTATTGATATAAATGTTTAAAGGTGATTTTAGCAACTTCTAAATGTTGTTTCTCGGAATTCATTACAGTTGCGAAAAGGATTACAAGTAATTCCAATATGTTGAAGGATAAATGATGTCAAAATTAAAAAACGAGACTCAAAAGCTTACCTGGATTTTTCCAAAATCTTTGGACGTGACTTGGATTATTCTTCGAGAAGATCTTTTTACCATTCTCCTAATAGACACTAACGAAGAAGAATTGCATATTCCACATCATATTGGCCTCCACTAAGTCACTTACTACTTTAGACTCATCATTTAGAATAATAAAGTAGAAGAGGATGCTAGGATTTCTTAATCGTCCAGCAATAGTAACAAATTGATCCATTGGCATTTTGATCTTTGACAACCTCGATGCTATGATACATGACATCAAGGTGAACCATGAATTTGGGCCAGTTCATCTTGGAAATAGGCCAACAAGATTAGAATACTTAACTATTACAGGGTCCAACAGAAACCGGGGACCCTAGTTAGCACGTCGGGATAGAAGACCAGTTATGAGGCTGCACAATTCATGGGTGTCTCTTCTTCCTTTGGTATACTTATGATCACCTCCTTTGAAATTATCCACTTGGCTTGAAGTATACTTAACTCATTATCTGAGAAGTAGTTATGAGATCTGGGAGAGAGCAATCATATATTTTTTGCTCACTCTCTCGAAATTAGGCCCCACACATTTGGTCAACGACGGAGGTAACTCCACTTTCTCTTCTTCTTTATCTTTGCAATTGCCACCCTTGGATGTTTGGAATTTCCTCACACCTTCCTTGGGAACTTCGGCATTTCCTCCAGATTGATCTGACACCTCAAGTAATGACCACATGTCAATATTTTCTTCTTTGTTATCAACTAACTACCTCATATTAGATCCAGAAGACAATGGCTTGTTTTGAGGCACATTCTGTTGGGGGATAATTATTTTGCTTTTAGCTGACTGCTCTAAAGAAGAGCTTAAAGATAATGGGGTATGTTTGGCATGCTTTTTTTTCTATTTTTGGAGGCTTTTTTTACCTTCAAAACCTTCACTTGGGTAGTTTTCTTTAAAGATAATGGGGTATGTTTGGCTTCGAATAATGAATTCTCAAATTAAAGCACTGAGCAGTATATGAAGGTTCGGCTCAAAGTCTATTATAAGGGTAGATGCATTTGTAGTCGAAGGTTGGATTAATGATATTTGGCTATTTGGATGCTGGCAACCCTGCAGCTCTCCTAGATCATTTATTATTTTCGACTTTATCTGAGAGACATAACCGACTGTTTAAAGCGGTGGAGGCAGTGAACATACAAGTTTTAAAGGCATCACCGGAGAATAATTTTATGTTGGTTGTCAGAATAAATGGTGAGAATTGTGGTGTTAAAAGAGTAGAGTTTCTCTCTCTAGAAATTGATGTAAGAATAAAATGATGTTAAAAGAAATGGGGTAATAATTTATAAAGAATTTTAGAAAATCCTAACAACCCTTTCTCACAAGCCTAACCCATATAACCTCCGGAAGTTGAAAAGTCTTTAATGGTTTTTTTTTAAAGAAGTGGAATTGTATCTTCACAACTTAGAAAAAAGGTTATTGACATAATATTTCCATAACACGTGTATAGGATTATATCTTAATGACCATATCCAAAGACACCACAAGAATATTTGAACGACTCTACAAGTCTGTTCAATATTATCTCCCAAAGTATAGTTCGGTTCAACCACAACTAGTGTAATGTGATAAGTATTTATGGTTAAATGTGAAGGGATTACAGGCTTAAATTCAAAAATACGTTATGCATCAATCCTTCTGAAGGATCTTCACGAGGATTAAGGAGGATGTTGATGAAGATCGAATTATCCGAAGAGCAAATCGGACAAATAGGTTATTGACCCCAAAGTTTATTTTGTATTATGATGTAATAAAATGTAATAATTAGAGGTATTTAATATAGTAATGGGCTTGGTGGGTATTTGGGCTTGGGTTATAAAATGGAATCATGTACCATGTAAGCCCACTGGGCCTAAATTTTTATGAGTACTCTTAGAAGCCATTTAATGAGAGCTATTGAAAAACCTTTACTTCTTAACTAACTTGTTAGAGTGTCTCTTTCTAAACCATTTCCTAAGCAACTCAATTATCTTTGTACTATCCAACCAAAAATTCCATTCTTTCTTTTTTTATTACATAATCACCCTCGAAAAATATTTGATGCAATCAACGTCAAATGGCATAAGAAGATATTTGAGGGCTCTCAAGTTATCACGAATCTATTTTTGTACATCTCACATCTGTCAAACTTTTTAAAACATTCTCACCGAATCTAGTTATCGATGGTACCCACGAGAATACTAGGTTTGAAATGTAATTTCTTGAAATATTAAGGTTATATCAACAAGTATAACATTTTTTATTGTATTTACTTAGACATATATAAAATTAGCGATAATGGGTGCAACCGACAAGTTTTCAGCATGAAGATAAAATCATCATTCGAGGAGTGTAAATTAACATTTAATTTTTTATATGAAACTTGGATATTAAAATAGTTGATGGATGAATCGTGACATCCCTTGTTATTATGTTAAACCATTATGAATTAGTTAAAAAGGTTGGTGTCGACGATGTAGAATATGGATGTGTTGTGAGAGCGATGCATGTTATATCACATGCATGCGAGATATCTTCCATGGTAAGAGTAAACCATAGTATGACTTGTTATATGGTTTACAAGATGTGACAAAGATTAAATTTTATTTTTAAAGGCCAAACCGACAAAGATGAAATCATGGAAAATAATTTAAATAGGTGGTTTTGTCCATGATTATGATCCGGTGTTTTATCTCTATTATAACAAAGATTCTTAAAGCACTTGATCCAATAATAACTTAATTTTATTCATCCAAACATCCAGTAAAGATAGAAAGACATGAAAACGGTTAAAGTTAGTTCGACCAAACGAGAAATATCATATTTTGAGCATGTCATCGAAAAAATCGATAGCGCAACCACATAGTCTTTTCTTAGCCTTCTAACCCCGACAACAATTACAAAAAGCGCGATAATATTAATAATAAATGCTAAAAATTAACAAATGATCTCACCTGTCTCAAAAAATTATATTATGATCATCTATCCCCATACTTGTATCCACATATTTTATGATAATGAATGTACGAATGGATAGTCATTGTTGTTTTAAGGTTGATAGCTTACTTTTATTTTGGAGATTGAGATTATCACCGAGATGTGAGGTAAAAAATAATGAAGGAAATTGGATTAGATTTTGTATGATCCAGTTTATAGTACACCCGAAAATATAGATATTTAATTGATTAACCTCGATTTCTTCTATCTAGTTACCAGTTTTGATAATTGGATGGCAATGTCCGATATTCATTTCGTCATTGTGATAGGGTTTGAAAGCATTGTATTGACACTTTGTTTAACTTGGTGCATTATTAGTCTATCTTTTAAAAAAATTTAGCCCCATCTCACCAAAAGGAAATAGATTTGCATTTGTCAAGTAAATGGAGATCATGTTTTTAATATAAGTAAAAAAAAATTGATTTAAATTATTTTTTACGTTAATAATAAAATTATGTTTTATAATTTATATCTTATTTATTTTGACAGGTTGTCATCTAACAGGACAAACTATTACTAATTATTCCTCATGTGTGGATGGCAATAATTTCTTAAGAGAGTCGAACCTGGATCCGTTATTCGACTCTATTGAGATATACATCCAAATCCAACCTCTAAGTAATTAGATTTTTAAATAACAAACATTAGTGATGACCATCGATATTTATATTGTTGTTTGTAACTTAATTTTTTTAAATTAATAGGTTGTAATTTACACTATTGATAATTTAAAATTTATGTCTTAATTAATAACTTTTTTTAACATAAATAGATAATTTCGAAATATTAGCCTTATAAAAACCTTTGTTATTATTGAGTTAAAAAATAATACACCATGCATAATAAAAATCATATGTAAATAATAATAACTACTAAAAAAGAAATTTTGACGTTATCGGTGCTTTAGAAGAGTGATATTTTCATCCATATTGGTCTTTTTTATGTAAATACTTATATTCAGTGTAGGCTTCAATTTTCTATTCAATAATGTTGTCCCTAAGATATTCTAGGTGTTTGTACATAATTTTTCCATTCAGATCAAGCGAGCATTTTTTAGGTCATTTCCTACTCTTCATGTGTGAGCTCACACACCCAATAAGTACAAAACTTATTATGATAATCTCACCTAACAAAACCTTTATCACATTAATACGGTGCCGACAATATAATTACTTGATTTCTTTCATAAATATAGCATATTCAACATACCATAAACCGATTTTTTCACTAAAGTAATGAATAAAAGGTTTAAATTGATGTGATTAAATGTCAAGGACTAAACTAAATCAAACATAAGGGTTGAGTGGGTCATATGTAATAGCTAGCAAACTTGTTTATAAATAGTAAAAGAGTAAGGTGAGAAGATCCATTTATGAGAGAGTAAATATGTAAATTCAAAACTTACCCTTTTTGGGAAAAGGGTCCAATGATTAGTCAATGATTGCTACATTTATTCTTTTGTTCTCTTTATCTCTCTACTAATTCGGCTTATCTCTCTAAAATTACCTCATACAAACAATTCTTTGACAGTTACTCTCATACGAATATAGTTATAACAGGATTAATAACTAAGAAAATATCTGAATTCATTAGTGGTGTCGTCTGTGGGAAAGTGATTGGTACCCAGAATTATTGTTTCAAAACCATAATATTAATATTGAAAACATCGTAAGGGTAATGGAGACTGAAGTCCGTGTAGAGCTGGAGGCTTGTTCAATAAAACATGTGATGGGAGATTCATTTGGAAATCTCATGATCAAGGTAAAGTAATAAACAAAAGGAAACAATAACGATCGATATGTTGAAGAGCCACTCGAAGAATCTGTCTTTGTACCCCGACGGAAAGAATTATTTTAAGATATTGTGAGGTTGAATGCGGAAAAGGAAACGATAGTCAGTTCGGAGAGAATTAAATATGAGGTCTGACAAGAACGAACAATAGTAACAGACCAAGTGCAAAACGTTTCTCTGTCCGAGGAGAAGCATCAGAGAAAAAGTCATCATTTTTCTAAAAGACGAGTAAGATCTGGACAATGCTATGAATCAACAGAATCCAATGAATATTCATCTTATAGCTCAGATGAATCTTTGTCCCCGGAAAAGGATACTCGACTTAAAACAAATTACAGGCAAAGAAATGTGAGGGGACATAGAGATACTCATCGAGATGCTCGGAGAGCAAAGGGTTTGAAGAAGGGAAAGTACGATCATGGAAAGAAAAAGTTTGATTCTGAAGACCCCATAAAGTGGTGAATGTAACTTGACAAGAACAGATAACTCTCCGTATGCAAATCCAGTCTGAGAGCCATAACCCTGAGTACCGTGTGAGTAATCAATTTACGTTTTTATTCGATAAAGGTTTATATGCGGCGGTGAATGAAGGTCTAGGGGGAAGTGCGTGTAAGGTGGGTCATAATTGGATATCATCCCCACTCTCCCCGAAAATTTTGTCTGGTCATCTTCCGAAGTGGTTTGATATCTCTAAGCTGGAAAAGTTTGACAGAACACAAGACCTAGATAGCCATATTGAATCATTCAAAAATTTTAAGATTAATTAAGACGATGATGATAAAATGTTGTGTAGGAATTTTTCTCAAACTTTCAAGAATGTTGCATCACGATGGTATAATCGTTTGCCTCAAGGTTGTATTAAAAATTTTGACATGTTCTGGAGCATATTTCACTAGTATTTTGTGGGAAGCAAAAAGTTACGTACAAATGGGGATACAATAATCTATAACAAGATTAATCGAGGGGCTAAGTAGTAAGCGGAGGACAAAGAGTAGCTACCTGAAGCTCCTGATATATCAAAGCATGTCCGGAGAAGAGACCAATTATCGCGAAATGTTGTTTGATAGAATTCTAGAGGAGTGGGGTGCTTTCTGATACTGGCAGCTCTTCGTTCTTGAGCCCTGTTTGAGATATTGAACCACCTTCATAGTTTGTATCTGTCAAGATCTATAAACTCTCTAAGTATAACAGGTCATACAAGAAATTTAGTGGTAGAAATTGTTTATCTCTCTAAAAAAAGAATTTCTTGGCTTTTTTGAGCTAAGATAATATGCGCAAACCTGAAACTATGAGTGAAGGCAAGTATATATAGATAGGTATGGGATTTTAAAGGTGTGAGGGCCTAAGTAAGCTAAAGAGTCTTTTTTATATGCTAAAGAGTCTGTTTTTCGACATGTATAAGTCTTGGGGAACGTGAAAATATCTTCGACACGTATTTTTCCTCACAAACAAATCTAGAAGGCACGTTGGCGTGTGTTAGGAAGTAAACGACACATGGTCAGTAGTGATGTCATCAGTCTAAAAAATTTCTAACACATTAACAGATAGAAGGGCACACGCCGATTAAAGTGAATGATATAAGAGAATGAGGTCATCATTTCTAATGGCGAAGTCATGAATCTGAAGAAATACCCATGATAAAGGATAATCACAGGAAGCTTCATAAAGAGACCCACCTAGGAAATACGAGTGACAAAGTTATCTGATGAAGGTGTAAAGCAAGAGTAATCCAGTGAGTGTCGCAAAGTTGTCATGTTATGAACGCTACTTGAAGAAATAATCTGAGGATGCCAGGATTATAACTTAAACCAACAGAGAAATAATTCGACCAAAAGAAACGTTGGGAGAGTAATCTGACCAGGAAATCCGGACGAAGAAAATCTGAAGGGCTCAAGAGGAAGAAAATCTGAGGGGCTCAAGAGGAAGAAAGGTTTCACTTTACAAATCAGTCATTGTTCAAGTACTTTCACAAAAAATGGGGGCTACTGATAAGGGGAGAAAAATAGGGTGAAGAATAAGATTTAATCAAATTAATAAAAGGTTTAAATTGATGTGATTAAATGTCAAGGACTAAAATAAAGCAAACATAAGGGTTGGTGGGATCATATGTAATAAATAGCAAAGTTGTTTATGAATAGTAAAAGAGTAAGGTGAGAAGATCCATTTATTAGAGGTTAAATATGTAAATTCAGAATCTAGCTCATGTACTATATAAAGGACATTCCCTTTTTGGGAAAAGAGTCCAATGATTAGTCAATGATTGCTACATTTATTCTTTTGTTCTTTTTCTCTCTCTACTGATTCAACTTATCTCTCTAAAAACACCTTATACGAACATTTCTTTGAGAGATACTCTTATACGAACATAGTTATAACAGGATTAATAACTAAGAATTATCTGAATTCATCAATTATAGGCTTCAATTTTATATTTAGTAATGTTGCACCTAAGATATTGTAGTTGTTTGTACATAATTTTTACATTCAGATCCAACGAGCATTGTTTATGTCATTTCTTACTCTTCATGTGTGAGCTCACACACCCAATAAGTACAAAACATATTAAGATAATCTCACCTAACAAAAAACTTCATCACAAAAATGCGGTGCTGACAATATGATTACTTGATTCTTTTCATAAATGTAGTATATTCAACATACCATAAAACAGATTTTGTACTAAAGTGTAAAGCACACATATTTTTTGGTACATCCAAGGATATTGTAGATCTATGATTTAATATCAACGAACCCAACGTATATTATTTGTTTGTTCTTTTATAAATATGATTTGGAGTTAAATAAGGCTCTAAGTAGATATTTGGAAAAGTAGTAATTGTGTTGGGAAGTGCAGTCAAGTAGTTTCAGAAGGAGGCCAAAAGAACTTCGTGGAGGAACAAAGTTAAAAAAATATGACATTTACTTGCACAGTTTATCATGTATAGACCATCCATAACCGACTTGTTTTTTATCAAATGGCTCATTTATCGAGAGACAACATTCATGCTATCAATAAGCATGTTTATAGGATTATTTTCGCTTATAAACCACAACTTATTCCTTTTTTTGTTAATGTAGAAAACTATGGTGTTTATTTAGCTATTCATTATTAATAGTTCTAAAGATTTCTTAATGAAGTTATATGTCACAACAATGTTCGTATGGGAGTTATCTGTCACAACATTGTTCGTATGGGAGTTATTTGTCACAGCAGTGTTCGTAAAGGGGTATTTTAGAGAGAGAAACGAGATAAATAGAGAGAGAGAGAGAGAAAAAAAAAACAAATATAATGAGGTAATGATTAATCAATCATTAGACCTTTTCCCCCAAAAGGGATACTGTTTTATATAGTACAAATAGTAAATCTTTAATTTACATAATTACCATTTCTTATGTGGTACTTTACACTCCACCACTTTACTAATTCTAAACATAAGTGTTGATTATTACACAAAGCACCCTCAATATTACATTAAATTAATTCTTTTATATATCTAATTTTTCTTGTTCTTCCCAATATTTCCTCCCCTTATCAATAGCCCACCAATCCATGCGAAGATATTTGAACAAGGACTAGCTTGTAGAAGCAGATGTTCTCTTTTGTGTGTCTCATTGAACTAGTCTTCCACAAGGTTACCTCAGACTATTCTTCCGCAAGCACCTCATCGGACTATTATTCCACAAGCACCTCCTCGGACTCATGACTTCAATATAGGTAATAATGACTTCATATCCATGCGTCTTTGTTTTAGGCCACGTATTATGGCGGTTTCTGACAGGTGGTGCGCATGCTACATCTTGTCTACGTGTCAGAAAAAAATTAATTGGTGATGTCATTTGATCCACATGTTGATTACTTCCTAATACAAACACGCATGCCCTCCAAAATGATTTGTGGGTGAAGAGGTGTGTCAGAAAACTTTGCACTTCTTAATACGCGTGTATTTCAAATCATAGGTAAAGTGGTTATCCCCAAAAGACTATTCATCCTTCCTAGGCACCTGTTATTTAAAAAACCTTCCACTTGCTTGGACCTTCGTAACTGTTGGAAGCCCACATATTCTCCTATAAATATTCCAAATTGTACACTATTCCAAAGTTACTTACTTTTCACCATTTCTAGAGAGATAAAGAGAGCCTTTGTTGAGAGAGAAACAAATTGCTTCGATAAACGTTTCTTTTGTCCTTTTATGCCTAGAAAACTCGAGGGTCTTGAGAGATATAAGATTTAGGAGTGGTTCAACATCGGAAAAAATACTGAAAAAAGAAAACTCGTTGGCAAAGAAGAGAAACCTAGGCCCTTGAAAATTCTTCAAACAACGCACTACAGTCAGGGGCCTCATGTAAAGAACTACTCTGAGGCAGCGGGAACTTCAGCTACTAACATCACATCGGATCCTCCTATTGTTCAACCTCCCGATCATACTTGTCTGAGGCTCGACAAGGGTGACCTCAATCTTTCTAAATAATCTAGCAAGACTTCTATATTTATTCTGATGGGCGATAAGCGTCAAGTGACTGAGAAAACTAAGAACGACCGTACAAAGAGGAAGAAATCTTCGGAGCCGACATCCAAAAGGTCCGTCAAAATAAAACTTATATACTCTCTTCCTACTCCCCAAAACACTCCCCAAAGTACTCCTCAAACAACCCACGAGGTCACTCCTCAGAATCCTTCATCAAAGTCTAGACTAGTAGAGGATACTATTGCTCTGTCTTTCAAATCCATTTTAGAGGTGCCAAAAAGGCGTCTGACTGACAAATCGGATGGTAATCAAGAAGACATAGTTCTTGTTGATGCTCAATCTATAAGAGTTGTCTCCTCTCTCCCTTTCTGCCTGCAGTAAATAATTGTAAATAATTGTATCACCATACGCACAAAATAATTTGCTACCCATGAAATGCTGACGAAACACATTGCAAAATATATCAAAAAAATTAATACAACCCTTAGACAAAAAATTGTACTCCTTTGAAGTTCTGTTCTTAAATGTTTGGGAGAAGACTATGCATAACAATTTATCATCAGCGTCGTAGTTGATCATAAAATTTTTGAATTTCTTAATATGGTTGTCCGCATCTTGCGTTCCATCAAACTTTTCCAGTTGGAAAATATCAAAGTACAAAGAAGGCACGCCTTGCGGTTTCGAGAAGTAGGCTTGAAGCTCCTAACCTTAGCAATACCCACTTTGAGCGCACTGGTCCCTTGATCGTCATTCAATGTAGTGTACAAATTGTTTTTTTGGATATGTGAATTGATTGCTCACACGATATTCAAAATCACGGCTTCTAGAACTCTATACGCTTCCGAGTTAAGTCATTTCTTTTCTTGTTCAGCATGTCCTTTCTTCCCGTGTTCAGCATTTTCTCTCTCTAAACATTTGGTTCTACGAGAAGTCTGAAGCCCATCCTTTCACCTACACGAATCTTTTTTTTTCTTTGATGTCTGAATAACGGTTTTTTCTTTTGAAGAGTAATGACTTTTTCTTTGATCTCTTTTTCTTTTTTCTTTTTTTTTTTTTTAAAGAATAACGCTTTTTTCTTTGATGCCTCCTATCGGTCCGATGAACAACTTCTATGGCTGTAATACTTTGTCATCCAAAGCCCCCGTCTTAGAGGAAAGTGTCTTTTGCATAATCTAACAAAAATCTGCCAAGAACAAAACATACGTATAGTTTGTCTAGAAAATTATAACAGAAGAGTTTTCGCACAAGCTATACTCTCATTGCCAACCAAACACAACAGATACAAATAATCAAGTTTGAATAGTACATTTTGAGTCACTGGGTTGAAACCCCGAAACACAACATATACTCACCAGAAGCAATAACAAATGTGATATATACTCAACATCACAACATCAATACGTAACAACAAAATCCATCATCAGCTCTTTCCCGCATTAATTGCAGCTTGCACAAAATCTTGACAAGTTCCACCACCAGACAAAACATCAGCTAAAACACCAACGGTATCAAAAGCCTCCTGCAAATCCATTGCAGAATTCATATCATCTAGCCAGGACAAAAGCTCTTTAGAGAATCCAAGCAATTCCTTCACATTCAATAGCCTTTCCTTCATTACAACTTCCCACCCTTCCAGGTTTCCACTTTCTTCTTCCCCAATTACTGTAGTAGTTCCTTCACCTTTACTTGCTGGTTTTTTAACCTTAAAAAAGTGCTGAAGTTGCTCGATCAAGCCTGTGTAGACCAGCATTGGCCGAATAATAGAAAGCAAATCGTCACCGTCTGATTGTGTGGCCTGGCTTCTACTTGTGCTTTCTGTGTCTACCTTGGCTATGCCCCCACGAGGTGTTGACCGGCCATGGGTGTGTTGCATGTAAGCATGGTATATGCCTCTCTGCAAGAATGCACGGCGGTGATGCAACCATGAATCATAGGATTCTGCAAGAAGCGAGTTCACCATCATTAATTGGACTGTTTCTTCGGTTCCTGCAGAAGGTTGTTGTGCACCTCCAGGTCTGTTATCTACCGTGGAGGAGTTTATATAAGTTAATACAGACTTCGCCATGGTCCGCTGCTGTGTCGGACTTCCATGATCAAGAAGATGCCGACCCATTTGAATCATAAAAGGCAAAAAGCGAGAATTGCTTTCCCTCCCACCGCCTCTACTTTCTGCACTAAAAGATGCTCCTGTTGCAAATCGAGCTAGCATCTGCAGCAAAATATATCAGAGATTCAAGCATGTAAAGATTGAATTATGAACAAGTAAAGTTGATGAATGGATACTATATATATAAACGGTACATTTGATCCACCACGAATCCATATATGTAACCAATATTAAACACTAATGAGCTACTTCACCTTTTTAAGGGATTCAAATAGAAAAAAAAGTAGAGAAAGATTCACATAAATAAATGAGAAAAAAACAAGAATGAAAAAAGAAAACATTTGCATACCAGAACGATGTCGTACGTCAATAACCGCAGCCTACTTCCATCCGCGCGGCCAAGGGCATTGAGATTATCCCAGTACTGGTCAACATATCGTACATACTGTGCTGGAGGAACAGACGGACCTCTAACAGGAAACAAAGAATTGCAGAGGGATTCGTTGTTCCGGAGAGTAGCTCCATCCCACTCTTTCTTTGGGGTTTTCAGAGCAGCATCTGCTCTCTTTGCCTCCTGATGGCACTGAAAGTGAATTATATTGAAATAGCTCACAGTGGTGTAAACACATTCTCCACGAGCACTTCCTGATGTACCGACACCCAAATTGACACGCTTGCTAAAGGAGTACACACCGAGTAAGTCTGTAGGCCTCAAACTGTAGCCCTCTCGGCAGACCATGCAAGCCAGCCCATCTTCTTCCTCTTCTACATCTTCTAGACCTTCTAAAATTGGCCTAGCAACAACGATACGCTCAGCACCATCTGAAGCAAGTTCTTGTCGCATTCCAAGTCCCTGTTGACGTTCCCACAAGGAAAATAATTATTTAATTCAAAATGATAAAGCCAATAATGGGAAGAATAGTAACAATGTTTGTGAGGCTCCGCCAGAAAAAAAAGTTGAACTATTCTTCCGGATAAAAAACATAGAAAGCATGGATACATATAAGTAAGCAGGTTAACAAACAATACCTGGAGCATTTCCTGTCTCCTTATCAAAGCCCGACGCCTCATTTCATCCTTAGTTGCATGTCGCAGAGCAGAGATTTTTTCCCCTAAAAAGCCATCTCCTTTTCCATCTTTGTCAGATAGTGTGTCTAACAAGTTTTCAGCTCTTGCCCCAATCTCATTTTCTCCGGGGACTCCTTCTAAGAGATGCAGTAAAGATAGTACCCCTCCTTCATCGATGCACCTTTGAGTCGCCAAATGTCCCATGGATAAGCCATGTAGCATGGATAATATAAGTGGGATAGAGGGAAGCTTTAAAGCTGAAAGCCACTCTATACTAGATCTAAAACCAGCCTGCCCCGTCACTACAAAGCTTTCTTTTAAATGATTAACGGCAACCTCGATTATACCCTCCGTCAAGATAATGTCTTTTATCCTCTCGCCACAAGAACTAGTTTTCAGGGACTCGGAGACTCTTACGAAATTTTCGACCATCATTCTTTGCCTAGTTGCTTCTTGAACAATGGTCTCGTCTTTTGGGTTCTCCTGATGCTGCTTCTGCAAGTGGTCAAAGTCACACCAGTCTTGCAGGTAAGGATTGAAATGCTGGATGAGTGCCTCCATAGCTGCAGGCTCACCATATGTTAAGTAGGGTAATATTCTTGCTACCATCTCAGTGTTCCTCTGCTGCTTGTTTGACTTCTTAAGACCTGAAGGATGGCTCAGTCTTTCCAGAAACATCAGAACTATTTTCTTTGCCTGTTCATCGGTGCCAGCTTCCTCACTAGTGACAGTAAGAACATTCTGTGAGATGCTAAGGCTGTCACTTTCATTTGCTTCTAAAGTCAGACTTTCCACAATCAAAAGAATGCCTTCAGCTGGCTCCATGGCATCCACAGAGAAGGCACGCCTTGCGGTTTCGAGAAGTAGGCTTGAAGCTCCTAACCTTAGCAATGCCCTTCTGTTTTCCCTAGTCTTGCAGCAATTCATAAGGAGATTAAGAACAGCAACCAGCTGCTCTTGATTAGATTTGAAATCATCTCGCAAACGCTGCCAATGCAAATTAGAAATTATGCATTAATACTCGAACGCCAAAAGAAGAAACATAAAAAATACACTCTACGGGTAGAACACTTTATGGATTCTACTTTAACCATATACAATGCAAATACAGTATTGGGAAAGAGGCCTAAAACGATTACCATAAACTAAAAGTCCATATTAGCATCATATGAGAATATTCAGTGTTTCTGGCATTTAAATATACACTAAATTAAAGCAATATAATTAAGATATAGTGAAAACTCCATACACATAATAGCATTTTAAGTTATGTCTTCCTTCAAAAACCTACTCTACATGCTAAAACATACTCAGACATCGCTAACAATAATATTCATAGACTAGCAAATGTCCGACAATTTTAACTAGTCTAAGACAGAACTAAGACATATTTAGCAAACTTCTACAGAAAGGTAACCACATACCTTGATCATAGTAAGCAAAATTTCCAACCCACCATACTCACGAACAGCACCTGCTATCGCAAACTCCACCTCTGGATCCTGCGACTCCTCTCTATCTTCCTCCAATTCCTTAATCATAGGTTCTGTAGCTTCACCATCTAAACCCTGCAAAAATGAATGGCCATCCCATATTAATGTTTCGGAAGTAAATGCAGAGAACATTCCTAAAAGTGACTGCGTGCAAATCTTTCATCACACAACTTCTGTATTGAAAGGATTGATCCATGGCAAGTGCATGCATGCAAGTAAAACAAATATAGTACTGGTAGAAGAAATGAATTAGATGCATATAGTAAATTGCAATACACAAACAAAGAACCTGAAGTCGATATGTCACTGTCATAGGGGGGCAATCCCTGCTAGACGTCACATTAGATGATAACAAGGCAGAGTTGGTCAAGGAACCCGAAGATTGACTGTTTGACTTCTTCCAAACTTGTTCATAAACTAGAGAAATGCTCAGGTCGAGTGAAATAATATTCCCAGCAACAAGCAACTCCATGCCGAAATCATCCTCCACAAGACCCAGGAGATCTAGTTGCTGGCAGATTTTGTTCTTGACATCACGCATCAGTGGTCCAATTTCGGCGCTTGAATATGGATTCTTAGTCATTGATCCCCGAATAAACTCTTCTTGTGTGTGAGCCTTGTTCAATATCAGCATATACACAGCCTCTGGTTTTGATGGGCATATCAAGTTGCAAAGCTGTTCCAGAATAAACTGTACATACAGTTGAATTTTGCACAAAGTTAGCATATGTTCTATTGTGAAAAATGCCAATAGTATATAGCAACAGATTTAGAGAAAGTACAAAATGGAACTTCAAGGCAAATAAATATTACTAAAAACGAATACACTAAAAACTCATAAGCAGGCCCTGGTACAGTACAACATTGAGGAATTGACATTTAAGAGCTTAAGCTTACTGAAAAGAAAAACAAAATTAATCGAAAATGTAGTTCAAGCCCATCGGATCCACCTTGTAAATATGAAATAATAATGTTGATTGAGGAATAGACAGGAATAATTACCAAGCAAGTTCTCTCTTTTTTCTCCTCTCCATGGTTCTGCAGACCATATATGCAGGCACGGATAAACTGACGCTTATTTTCACTGCTTTCGAGCAGAAGGCTATCCAGAAGATCATTTAGAAGTCGATTGCAATCATTAATTAACTTTGTCTTCTGCACCACTAAACCTCGAATGACAATGAGGGCTTCCAAGACTTCAGAGAGCAAATTATCGCGCATGAATCTGCAGTAGAATTAAACTTAAGAATACTTGAAGGAACATACTGAATTGAATACTTAACGCAGCAGAGGGTTATTGAGCTACCTGGATCTGATATTTGGCACTACTAAGAATTTACCAAGGAGTTCTATGAGCTTGTGGAGAATAAATCCTTGTGAAATGTCAATATGCAGACTTTTCTCCAAAGATTCAATATTACCTACCTCTTGGGTAATTAATTTACATATCGTAGTAAGACACCCGCGTACAGTTAAAAACAGACAAGCTTCCTCTGAATCAATCATCTTATAGAGCAATTCAAAATATTCTGTTGCGCTCTCACCAGCAGCAAGAGTATCTGGTAACAAACCCATTAACAAAGTCAACAACCTAAACCTTCTTGTTGAACTTTGAGCAAAAAGTAAACTAATCAGCATGCACATCTCGGATCTGATAGAATGAGAACAAGGACAGAGAACAAGTTCTGTAACCCATGACCCCTGCTCAAATGCTTGTATACCCCCTTTAGCTGCTTTGCGAGAAGCACGTCGCTTCCATCTCAGAGCATACTTGAGTGCCAAGTAATCAGCTCTATGGGTCCGAGATCTGTGGCTAGTACCCTTGACCACTTGATACACTTTATATTGTCTTCTAACAAAGTCAAGATACGTGGCTCCCTTCTCCCACTCTGAATAACTTACCAATTGGATATCTTTGGCCTTATCAACAACATCCCAATTCTTTTCTGAAGGTTCCAATACATCTTTAGTACCACTAACACCAGAAGTACTATTGTTATTTGCATCCCTCGACTGTGTACCGGAAGTGGATTTTTCAGCATCTTGATCTTTATCAGCCACATCAGGTTTTGGAGGTGTACAAGCCTGAGATATAATCCTCAAGCAAGGAAGAATAACATGCTCTGATATGGCAGGATGTTTTGCACCCAATTTAATAGAAGAAAATAGTAGCTGAAAAACAACACGCAGTCTTGATTCCCAGAGATCATCGGCAAGAGAGCAAACTTCTGAAAGCAATAACAATTCCTCACGAGTGGTTACTGCAATGTCCATGGAGCGGTGATGTTCAAGGCAGTACATGACCTTTTTCTGGATTAAACTGTTTAGCTCAGTTACCGCACTGACATCACCTTCAGAGAAAGCAGAAAGAACTGCCCTAGCTTGGATACGAGCAGATTTTGCACCTTGATGAATATTATTCTCAAATAGCTCAGATAAGATTCCAGCTGATACAAGTTGTTTCTTAGAACTGGGATGCTTTGATAGCACCTGTAGTATCTCAAGACACTGTGTCACGAAAGTAGTAGCACAACCATAGCAATTATTGGGGGACCTGGAAACAACAAAAGGTGATGCCACTGATTTATCTGTGTTTTTCTGGTGCAGGTAACTCATCAAAACTCGACGGAGCCCCTGTAGTGTCTGAACGCTTTTGCTGACAGAATCAAATGCAGCTTTGCACTTTTCACCATACAAGACACCGAGCAGGGCAATTTTACGGTTTATCTTACATGTGGGCCCAGGTAAAGACACCATCATTTGCTGGACAGAGTCCTTCTGTTGTGAATCCATATCGCTTTCGCCAATGCTAGATACAATCTTCAGAAGAGGTTTCTTAAAGCCCAAAAGTTGCTGATATCTTCTGTGTGCATTTTCTGATTCCGACTCTATGGCAGCTAATCCCCTCTTCATGTCATCATCATTTTCCATGTTATCAAATGTATAACTAGGCTTCGCCATGAAATTGAACTCAAAACGTCCATACTTGCTATACCCACACTCATTACACAAAAAGGAATCTAGATTCTCATAATTAATGTTCCGGCACTGCCGGCATTGATATGCATTTTCATGGCAATTACCGCAAATTCCATGCTTATCGATGACTGGGCGACTGCAACGAGGGCATTGCAATGGCTCAAGAGATAAGGCCTGAAGATTTTCATAAAATGAATCCAGCTCGATCATGAAGTTACAGGCAGTTATTGGAATTGGAAATTCCACCTTTAGCTCAGTCTGGTTGAAAGCAAGATGGCAACTCTTTGCACGCTTCCACAAAGACCAATTATTTTTAAGCTCTGATAAATCGGACACTGGTCGATTGTTGTAGTACAAGTTCAAAACTTTCACTGACTTGGATTTACGCGCGTCATGAACATTCATAGACAAAGACTGGATGGTGTAACTGCCGGTACACTTCACAATGATTCGGTTATCTGTGAACTTTGTCTCAGATTTTAGACTCTCCAGCTTCATCCTGCTGTATGGTACCTCAGGCGAGCTGCAAGCAACACAAGGTTCACTTTCAAGATAGTAACCATCAAATTCGACAAGTCCACTCAGAGTACTATATATGCGAGAATTTGGATGATTGGCTATAAGTTCATTTTGACATTGTAGTGTCTCGAATATGCATTTAATAACATCAGGGAGCAAACAGCGGTCCACAAGTTCACTGCTGTGCTGCTTTGAAATGTTATGAGGAGCCTTTTCAAGCAACCAAGTCAGAAGCTCAGTATACTCAGCAATATTCAGACCATACATGGGCAAGGATTTTACTTTCTCCAAGAAAGCTGTTAACATGATTTCCTTGAAGGAAGCTTTTCCATGATGCCACAATCCAAAAAGAACGCACTTGGCTTCTACACGTACAGAGCTAGAATTCCATTCCAGTAAAAAGAAATCAATGAATTGCCTTAAAACTTGAGCACCTTTATCAGAGAAGATATCTACAGCTGCCTCCATATCCAAATATGACTTCTCTGAACTAGGATCATTACCATTTTCACCCTTCTTTTTCTTCTTCGAATCAAGAGACTGTATAGCTGACTTTTTTGAAGATGTTAAATCCCCTGTTTCGGCCTTCTGTAAAGACTGGCTTACATCTTTTCCAGAATAGAAACCAAAATTTAGAAGTTTAAGAGTCAGTATAACAGACTCTTCACCAAAATAAAATATTCCATTCAGCATGAAAGGCAATACATCTCCGTGCTTCAGACAATACTTCTGCCAGTTTCGAGGCCGTGCAGAAGCCACTTCAGCCATTGCAGAGAGGCACTTGACAATCTTTACACTTCTTTCATATGGAAGAAGATTCTGAAAACCACCAGACTTATTTACATGTTTGTACAATTTCTTCACTTCATTAGAGAACTGCCATGTATCCCTAACACTATAATACTGAGTTTTGCTTCCACAAAGATGCAAAAACAGACGCCTTGCATATCTTCTTATGAAGGTTGTGTGAGGATTATTGATGTAGCTGCATAGCACATCCTGATATCCATCCAGCTTCAACTCCTTAGTAGAGCTCATCTTGTGAACCTTCTCTTTTTCACCAGACTTGTCTTGCTTTTCTGGTCGTACCAAAGTATACACTAGGCGAAAAACATTCTCTAACAAAAGCCTATGATAATCCATAAATATATCTCTGCGATGAGCTTTTGCATATGAATCCGAGAAAAAAGGGGAGAAATTACCTGAAGGTAAATCTCTTCGAACAGTTAATAGCGCCCCACATCCAGACCCAGAATTCAAACCGTGCACAGATTCAAGATTAACAGCAGGGGACTTGAAAACTTGCAGCAACTGCTGCAGTATATCCATAAGATAGCTGACAAAAGCTTGGTTCCTGAGGCAAATGCAAGCGCGGAGCAGCTGAGAAGCAAATTCATTTCTTTCTTGATCATCCAGGGCTGTGCGGGATGCAACAGATGTAGAGTTTTGGGAAATCCTTTTATCCTGTGACTCTGTCTTTCCACTTGCTTTTGAAGTGGCACTATCATTCCCAGGTTGGTGCCAATTCCGGAGCATCAGGGTAAAAAACATGAAGACAACAATGGCAACTTCCCCGAAGAAAGAGCGAGCTTTAACTATGAAAGGTTTGTTGGGATTAATTTCATTCAATAGCCACTGTATCAACTTCTCCAAATCTATATGCTCCGGCTTGGAGCTGTCCATAAATGGTCCACCAACAGCTGATGATAATCTATAAAATAATTGCATAACAGGAATGGCACGAACTCCAGATGTTGTATCCATCCACCCTTTTAACTGTTCAAGAAGCTCAGAGAGAATCAAAGAGTTCACTGCTCTTTTTGCAGCAGATATAGAAACAGGATCTGTCACTGGAGCTGCAAAATTTTCAGATTCATCGGGTTCCAAGACATGAATTGACGGAGCAGAACTGCGAATGCTCCTGCTATCAGTTGTCACTGGTAATACATTTGAATCATCTGCATCATCTGTAGAGAAGTGAATCTCGTTGCCATCACCACCAAAAGACTCCACTTCAACTGGAACTGCTCTCATGGGATGATCTCTAGAGTGCGGGGGAGGAAGTCGATCTGCATCCAAAACTTCATAACAAGCCTCACATAAATCGAAGTCAGGACAAACAGTGCAGTGCCATCTCCGCCTAAGTATTGGAACAGTGGAGCAGCCATCACAACAATATTGGACAGATGATGTAATTGAATCTTCTTCAATCATGACTTGTGTATTCCCACCAGCTGTTCTAACTGGCACAGAGGAAGATGCAACATTTTCTACAACGTCATCTGCTGCCAGCATAGTTTGCTTTGGGAACGGAACCTGAAGCAATCTCGATGATATTGCCAAGCTAATAGAAAATTCTTAGTTAGCACAAGGAGTACTTGAATAAGAGAATGAATGAATCACATGTGAGCAAATGTACCTGCTGGAAGTTTGAACCGCCTCATTAGGGAAGAACATAAGTTTCTTCATTAAAGTAACAGCAGGAGCAACAGAACTACCACAAGTATCATTCCCACGTGAGGCCAGACACTCAGCATAACTGTATATCAGCTCCACCGAGGACATAACTATATTGTTCATAGTTTGCGTGTCAGGCTGTTCTAATTCCAAAATTCCCCACAGAACGTGCATTAGCCCATCCACCACTTGAGAGCCTATATTTAGATGTATAAACAAGTAATGTCGTATCAATAAGAGTAAGATAACTGGCACTTTAAGCCATTAAATTAATTCCCACAAGATGAGTGAAAGATGCCATCTGATATGGAGAAAAAGAATCCCACCCTTCATCAAAACAAAACATTAATGGAGGTCATGATTTGGAGTTTCAAATAAATATTTGTAAAATGATTGGTCGAGAGGTGATATTCAATACTTAGTAGTTTCTAATAGTCATCAATAGATAGTTTCTAATAGTCATAAATACTCGATTTATTTAAAAGTCAATTTTAACTTCTTCAGATCTAGATTCTTAGGTAAGCATTTCAAAATATATGGGAAGGGAAACTTAATCGAGCTAGATAACAACGAAGATGAGTATAAAAGATCAAAGTGGAAAATTTAGCAGATGCTGTTAGATATGAAGGCGTATATGACAACGGACTTTATTGGACTCAGGAAAGATGGTCAATGCATAACTGCAAATTTCAAACAGTACATGAAAGCAGATGCACAGACAGAACTTGTTAAAAAAAATTGTGCATACCGTTCATCTCCAGAAAAAATGATAAATTAGACTGGCGGCTCAGTGCAATTCTAGATAATGCTCGCATCTGAGCATTGAACTCTTCAATAACCCAGCCACCAGTACTACCAACTCCCAGCCTTAAAGAGAGAGCGGAAGTTGCTTTGACAACCCCAAGAAGACGCATGGTGTCTTTGGCCTACAATAGCATCAAAACAGTACATGAATACAACCAGCATTGGCTGACTCGTAAGATACTGCAGACAAACATAAAGCTAATGCATGTATATAAGAATTTTACTGTCTTACTTGGTAATACATCTCTTTTTTGGTATAGACAGCCTGCAAGACATGGCAAGCCGCAGCTTGTACCAAAGGCTCCCGATCACTTTCAAATATAGTTTCTAGTAACTGCCTGCACTTAAGCTTGCTAAGATCCTTGACTTCATTTTGTTGTGACCTACAAAGTGAGTACAACAAAGAGAGAAGCTTAAGACCATCTGCTACAACCTGCTCCTGAATTGAAGCAGAATGAAGTGATCGTCCTTTTTTCCTAGACCCAACAAGTAAGGATTTGCAACCAAGCACACGAGCTTCCATATCCAACACAGCATCCATTTTCTCCTTCCAACCAAATTCATCTTTCGCCCGACCATAAACCTCAAGTGAATCTAATCTTGGTAGTGCCTTCCCATTGAAGGTTGGCCCGACAGAGATTACAAACTCTTCATCAGCAAGAAGAGATTCAGCAACAGTGAATGGCACATCATACCAGGAGCGCATTCCCTCATCAAACTTGATCACTCTCTGGAAAATGATGACTTCAGATGGTATATGGTTTGCTGATGTATTACCCACATGTACACGAATACCAACCATGACAGTATCCGGATTTGGGTTAGAGACAGATATCTGAAAAGCAAACAACTATAATCAAATCTAAAACAGAAGGCAAGAAGGAACAAAAAACTACAATCATAGCAAGGAGATGACAAACAATCAGCATGATCAATACAAAAATCAACTACCCTATATAAGAGCCGAAATATATAATACAGATAGAGTGAATAGAAGCATAAAATACCAACATAAAGGAACAATCCAGCAAACTAATCAAGAGTAGACAGCCACGTCCAAGCATACTCAAATGGTTGATTGACAAACCACATACATCAAGTGAAAATCACTCCAGTCCACGCACAAAAGAGTGGTAGGGTCAGAAAGAATTTGCAGTATGCCACCATTTATTGGAATTTTAAAACATGGATACCTTAAATCCGGCAGGATTAGGACTCTCCAGAAAACCATCTTCGGAAGCCAAACTCTGCTTAGCCCCTTCAAAATCACCATTTCTGATGGCATCACCTCCAAGTTTAACGTCAGCTGTTATGCAAACAGTCTTTTCAAAAAAGTCAAGGGGGAAATCTGGTTTAGTACCAGCATAAGCTTTATTACTTAGGATATCAGTACCCAACTTTTTAACTTTTTCGGCTGTCACACTTGAACCAACATCAAGTCCCAGTGGCATATGAGAATATATCTGAAGGCTGCCATCATCATGTAAAGCAAGACAGTGGACCTTGTCTTTTGACAAAGGCTTGTAAGCAGTTAAACCAACTAATGAAGTTGTAGATCCCACAGGATGCCTCAAATTCTGTGCAAGCAACTCATCGCCTCCAATGGCCACTGCAACTGCAGTGTTAGATCTCACGCTGGAGAATGAAACAAATAAACCACTACCTGCCAGTAACGTCTTCCACCGATGCAATCCAGCCGGTCTCACCTGGCCATTTGGTTCCTCCTCACATATGCACGATATCTCAGTTAGAGATGCCGCATCTGGACTTAGTCGACCCATCAAAGAAGTGCCATCTTGGTATGATACAAAGAGTATTCTATAGGTTGAAGAGAAGTACAATGATGAGCCTTTCGCATTAATTTCTTTGTCCTTCAAGTGAATAGTTTCCTTCAATGGTGTAGCACCTACATTACCTTCCAAAGCCAATTCAAACCTCAATAAGTTCCCTTGTTCTGAAAGAACAAGAAGAAACAGTTTCCCATGAGAAGCCACACAAAGTGTCGCGTCAACAATGGTGTCATTTGGCAAAGTGAAATAGTGCGTAGGGCTAATATTGTCCTGTGACAGATCATATATTTTGACGAATTTATTAGTGACCAACATCAACTGAACCTGCGAACCGGGCACCCAGTCTATCCGTCTAATATATGCACCCTGTAAAGAAAGCTCGATAGCAAGACGGTCAGTCACTTCCCCGCGGGGATTCACGGTAAGAACCTGGCAATCTTCAAATCCTGCTACCGCAAGGTAATTCTCTACAACCGGATTAAAAGCAAGATGAACAATCTCGAAGCGGACAATATTCCTTGAAAGAGGTTTAACATTGGCCTTGTCTGCTGTTACAGGGGCCACACTGGCTTGTCCTATTATCTGTCCAACATCAAATATAGCAACTTTGTCACCTTCTCCAACTGCAAGTCGGCCTCGAGCACTGACGCTGAGTAAAGATTTCACGAGAGAACCACTGGCTAGAAGAGATTTAAGCTCCTTAGCATTTGCATAATCAGCCTTTATCTTTAAGTCTAACGACCCACTTTTATATGCTTTTTTCAACTGTAACAGATCAACGCTAAGCGATAGCACCTTATCTTTCCCAAGGGAAACTCTCTTATCTTTTGAAAGATTAGATTCTCTTTTGCTAGTAATGGAGGGAAGCAAAGATGAGCAAAGCTCAAGCACCCGACTCTCTACATCAAGCTCTTTGAGTAACATCGGCATTTTATCTTGAAGCTCCCTTGGCAGAGATAACCGAAATGAGTTGTCTGTATCCGTAATAATATCATCATCCAAATCTGAATCACTTTCAGGAAGCTGATCTGCATCTTGTGTAAAGGGTAAGAAGGACTGGAAGGTGCTTGCACCACGAGCAGGTGCCCCATCAGTTCCGGTGAACTTGCGAGGCTTCAGACATTGGCAACTGCTACCCCTAACTCCCCCTGCTCCACAATCGCAAAAAAAACGACTGGAGCGAGAATAAACTACACGATGGCCATTATGACAAACTTTGGCACAAACAGAGCAACAGCCTTTTGATACCGTCAAGTCACACGTATAGCAGAAGTACCAGTGTTGTTCCATGAAATTACTGCCACTGGAGGTAAATGTGCAAACTTTTGAAGCAAGGGCTCTCTCACTGCTAGTATCCTCCTCTTCATCCTTATCTAAGCTTGCTACCTCACCATCAGATGTTCCATCATCCTCGTCTTCGTCTAGGGAAGTCACATCACATTCAAGTGACATTGATCCCCCTTCTTGATTTGCAGAAAAAACCAGCGTCTCAGAATTCATCCTTGACGCTGAAGACCTAGGAGCCGCCGTTACAGCTGAAGAACTCTTGATAGAGAGACACTTCCCATAAGACTTGTCTATATTATTCTTTACAAATTCACAGTCAGTCAACACCGTCCCAAGAAAGCCAAAGAGAAAGCGCAAGCCTGGAAGCAGGCATTCATCACCAGCTAGCTTTTCTGTCAATACTATAGTTCTCTCCAAAAGCATTTTTATAAGATTCTCCTCTCTCGAAAGTTGAACAACAAAATGGTAATAGGACTTAGCAACATTAATATCAAATGCGAGAAAAGCAGTATCAAGGGATGAAAGCAAAGCTTCAAAAATATGACGATGTAGTTCAATTGATTGCAAGTGAGTAGGTGAGGATATTAGACAAGTAATAAAATTCATAGTTAATTCTCTGAAGATAACAGAGTTTCCCTTTGCATACTTGACACCCTCTGGTTCCTCGACCATAACACCTAACAGCCTTTTCTCCAACCATTTAGACAAGGTTGACAAATCCATGTCAAGGAACCTCTTTTGCACCTTCTTTCTAAGATCCGGACAGAGTTCCCCAGATATGACATCAACAAAAAAGTTAAGCACCTTCGTATTTACAGATTCGGAGTAACAGCATTCAATCGAGTCAATCAGAACCAACAGATCACCACGCGGTAACTGATTACGATCTTTGGCTTCTTCACGTGTATCTTCTGCCCCAAGATAAAATTTGAATATAAAAGATTTCAATGGATCCCTCTTAAGGGCATCCATGGAATCAAGAAGCTTAGTAATTACCCATGCATGGATACTGCTGTCACCAAGTCCTTTACCATCAATGTCTCTTAGATACCCTTCCATCTGTTTCATAACGAACAATTCGGCACAATCAGGAAGCTCCAACTGAGCACAGATATTCTTATAAATCTCCTCGCATCTGATATGAAGGCTTTCAAAATTCCGATCAGACTTAACAATCATAACTGAATTGAGAATCTCATTCAGTACTTCAGTCTCCAAGCAAACATGACCTCTCACCTTTTCCAGCTTGAGCAGCCCGTTTATTGTCGAAATAATCTCCCTTAAGCTTAAAACACAAGAAACCAGGATCCCATTGGGGGTCATAAGATGAGAAGGAAAACCATGCATCATAACTTCCATAAACGCCTTGGATAGAATTCCTGAAGCTCTTTTGTCTACAGCTGAATCAAGTTTTGACAAGTCAAGAATAGACTCCATCTGAAGATGACTCGTTCCATGCTTCTCAAGGACTTCGTTTTGTAGACTTCGCTCGAATCCCGAATGTGTGAGAAGTAGCAGAGATGAAAATTTATCAGCATGGTTCTGCGTAATACTAATGGTAGCAACAAAAGCTTTCTGATAAGCCAGTAAGTATCTGTTCAGCAAAGATGACAGTGTCCTTAACAGGCTTGTCACTTCACCGGTATCAATTAGGTAGGAAATATGGCTTTCTGCAGCAGTAACATATGCATTATCTTTAGATGTGTTTTTGGTAGTACAAGAGTTGAATCCAGAAAGTGTATCCTCCTTGCAATGTCCACTGATGCCAGCATTCAGGAAGAAGAGTACCAAAGATAACCAGGATCCGCTCCTCAAGAAATCCCAACCTAACTCCTCAATGCCTAGAGGCGTGGGAAAGGCACACAAACTACTAAGCACTCCAAGAAGGACATTTTGGCACTCACTGCCCCTGCCAATAACATCAGAGTGGCACATAAGTGAATGGCTGAAATGAAAAAACTGCACCATATTAGATAAGTCCGTAGCCTGGGAGGATAGCTGCTGATCCAGTGCAGAGCCCACAGAATGCAGATCCCAACAAAGAACAAAGAAGTATCTTTCAACAATAAGGTCTACCACTTCAGCTGCTTTTCTGCCTTTCCAGAATCCCAGAAACCCAGATAACGCGGCACACACATCTCCCCATCTCAAGGATAAGGTTTCGAAAGCATCTACATCGTTGCACAATGCAAGAGGAAATGCAGCAGCATCAATCAATTGATTCATCAGCCTGCTGATGATAACCTCATCTTCAATCAGTGTACTAAAAAGGTCTCTCATAGTAATTGATACCCAAGAAGACAAATGATTACTAACATTATCAGATAGAATATATCCAGAACTTGGGATTTCTCTCAACTTTGTTCGCAAATCCAGAAGTAATGATGCTGGACATGTGCGTGGATGACACATCATATGACGAAGCAATATGATTAATCTTGAAACTAGTAAAGCCCAAGAAGACAACTGCATGCTACCAGAACTAACTGATGGAACATTGATTTTTTGGATGGAAGCCAAAACTAAGTTGGCTAGTTTTATCTTTTCTCCTTGAGAAGATAGATGGAATGCCATAATGAGAATTTCAACATGGAACACAGATGGAAGAGTCAAAAGAAGATCCTTGAAGCTAGGAGCTAAAGAGAGAATATTTTTTGCCTTCTCAGCAATGAAACTCACAAATAAATTATAAACTTTAATCCTCAAGTGCGCCCCTGTCACACCTCTCCGGCATAAAAGAGTGCGAGCTAGCAAAGTAAGGGTCAGATCACTGTAGACAAAATTTCCATTTTCAGTTCTTAGAATACGCTCAACAAGATATTCTTCGAGAGAACCAGATAATGCATGCCATGTCAAAAGGTTGCACATGAGTCCAAAGCAAAGGCCTTGGAAACTTCTAATCTTTCTCTCTTCATGCAGTGCAGAACTATCAGAAGTTAAATCTTCAACAAAGCAGCCTTGAGAACCGATTATAGCAAGCAGAACATCAATGTGGCTCTCGTCGAGTTTTTTGCACCCATCCTCATACATAGAAGGAAGCCATTCATTAAAGAAAATGCAAGATTTAAGAAAGCTCATGACTTCTGTAGCAGCTTGTATCGGCAAATTGCAGTCGCTAGAACTAGAACAAACAGCAGGAGGAGGCTGATCATACACATCTGTAGAACTTAGCGACCGACTACCCTCCGAGAAAAGGTTACCAAAAAGAGCTTCATCTTCATGACAACTTTGGCTCTCTACTTCTGCATAATTATTAACCTTCCCAGAACTCGATTGCGATCGCTCCACCTTTGGCCTTACCTTAACTCCTTCACGGTAAAGAAAATAACTTAGATCCAGGAGATGGTCCACCCACGGACTTGATGAAGGAAATATCAGCCCAAATAATTCATCAACCGTCAAACGCTTCAGCAAAGGAACACTATCATTATGCACATGGCATGAAGCAGTTTCAACCAATACATCAACACTAGAACCAGAAAGTCCGTTCTCAAACTCGCTGAGGTCATGGGTGTGGTATGTTTGTTTCTTAAGATCCTGAATCAGTTTTAAAAAACTTATAACTGTCCGAGGGAAGTAAGCTAGCGGAGGCTTTATATTAGAAGATAGCACGTCATATCTCCATACAGAAGAATCGAAATTTCTTGTTACAGAGGCAACTATACATGCTTCGATATTTAGGAAAACACTGCTGTTGCAGAATATGCCTTGGACAAGATGCAAGAACTCTTCCAAAAGTAGCAGAGCAAGGTTCTCAAAACTACCATCAGCAGTAGCATGGTTTGCAAAGTCAAACTTCAGTTTAAACAACTTTGGTATTGCATCAGCAAATGAAGCAACTGACTGTAACAATGAGGCATCATTTTCTATATACTGGACACCCTTTGCAAGATTTCCTAACAGCTTTAAAAGTCTCAGACTTAAGGACAATCTCCTGCACGAACTTATGTTGGAAGTCTTCTCATCAAAGGTTTCTGGTAAATCAATCAGCTTTCTGCATATCAAGATAAGACGCCAAATACATTCAATATGAATAACTGCCAAGTGCTGGGACAAAGAAACCAACTTGCCCATCTCTTGCTGTAAGGGGGGTTCACCTAACCCAAAAGCCTGACAATCAGATTCAAGACACTCAGAAGTTAACATCATCAAAAGACGATCTACTGGTTTCTCTTCCTTCATGCACCTGGCCCCTTCTGGCATGGAATATAGCATTTAGGCGGCATATATCATCAACAAAACTATAATGAAAAGGTTCATCAATTAAAGGTTAGCTATGAATACCTTGAAGAGTGCATGTTATTATGTTATCCAACTCCACATCACCACAATTACCAGAAACCTCCACTAATAAGTCCCCTATGCTATTTGCAGAACTAGGTTGCAGTATATCAGTTGATTTTTCCATTCCATCAACAAGAGCTACCTCCAAAGCTGTTATCATGGTACACTGATGAACATTTTGGATCAAATATCAGTAACACTGGAACAAACAAAAAAGGAAAAATGGGAGATGATAGTAATACATCAATATAGAACCTCAACATACAATAAGGTGACATAATAGAATTCAGGTACTGAAAAGATAAACACAGCATATGTCTTGAAAGGTCATCAAAAGTTACAGTGATTAATAATCAAACAAAGGACTCGTCTGAACCAACTTGTTTACAGGACCTGGCACGGTCACTAGTACATGAGTACAATGACAGGTACTAACATCAAAGATACATACATTAACAAAAAAACATTCCCTTTTATACAAGATAATGAAACATGTTGTACCTGAACCTTCTCAACCAAATGGTCGATGTTATTCTTGAGACAGACAAAATCATATGCGTTTGGACATTTTCTTAACAGTAACTAGCATGAAAAGGCAAAATTTAATTCAAGATATTACTAATATGGTTATATACCTATCAGCGGGTCAATACAAGATAACAAAGTAGATTCAGGAGCAAGCAAACGGAAGAGCCAAAGCAGATAGCCTACGAGATAGCCTACTCCACCTTTACATCAAGACGATTTTAAAGGCATGGCAACTATCCACGAGTTACCAACTAAAGATCCAGAATAAGATCCTGACAATTATCTTGGATTACTTGGTACCATAGTGTCTGCATTAATTCTTTAGGCAAATACCACAAAGAAATAATGATGGCCTCGTATATCATGGAATACTTAACAATTACCACCATTTGTGTGTCATGCAAATGACAGTAATACTATCGCAGTATTTTTTCTTTATCGAAGTCTTGCAAAATATATTATATGTTTAAGCTCAAATTCAATAAGCAAAACTTAAAATATAGGTTATTTAATATTTTACTATAATTCCTGGATCTAACAAATAACTATAATAATAGCAAAAATGTGGGGTGAGCTCATTACGGATGATGACATTCGTGAGTCTAAATTTTAGTGTATGTGTGAAAAGATTTTGTCTCATGAGAGAATAAAACTTCTATGATCCATGAAAAACTAGGCTCTTGTCTACTTATGCTTTCATAAGCGTTTTGAGTATGGATACATAATAGGAAATGAAAACGAAAACGAGCTGGGAAAAGATTGATGAAATCAAAGATCACATCCCACATAACAAATCTGTGCACAAATAGAAATTTCTTCACCCAAATCAACCTCAAAGATGTACGAAAAACCTCTCTAAAATAAGGAAATCTTGAACTACCACTCCGACGAAATCTACTTCAACATATCATACATGTGGGAGACCAGTCTGTCTAACAATTCAAAAGAACAAAAGGTCCATCTCCAGACCAAAATACAAGCTACCTTTGAATTTAGAGATACAAGAAATAGGACAAAAAGAGAAACAACAAACAGTTTCACATAGATATATGGTATAATTTTCATCACATCTTAGAGCCAATAATCAAAACCGAATATATATATATATATATATATATATACATCCCTATACCAGATTATTGTGAAAAGAAACAAACCTGCGTACTCAAATCATCGCTGGTGAAATCTGATTTCTCCAAATAAGAAACCCCAAACTCCAGAAGTCTATGCATGACTGCGACGACTATTGGTTCCACCTGGTCCACTAGAAGACCAGACCAAAAATTAATAAATCTATAGATATAGTTACCGCATAAGTTAAGAAACATTTAGAAACCAATATTGATTATCTTTCCTTTTATATCCTCCTTTTCCGTGCATAATGATACATAGTTCTGATGAGAAATGAGAAAGTAAACAGTAATACAGGGAATAAGCTATGGCTGCTACAGAACTACATTACTTGAGCATCGAAATTCATTTCACTCTCTTCTTGAGTCTGAGAGCTTATAGTGAATAGCAAAGCCTACTCGTAGACAAGACAATTTGTACTAAGAGTAAACAAAGCCTGAATTGAGCCAAGTATAACAATTTCAAGATCGCTACCGCAAAATAAAATCCACAATTAATCACTTCCATCAACAACAACAACAAAAAAAAATCAAAACAAGAAAATCGAGATCAGAATCGAATAACATGTAAACAACCTGACAGGGATCGAGACAAATGAGCGATCGCATGAGCAAGAGAAACTACAGACTGAATCTGCGAGTACGACCATGACTGAAACCCTAGCTTATCGCCGTCTCCGACTCGAACAACGCCTTTTTTAAGGATGAAAAAGAAGTGCTCGAGTCCTTGTTTGATCGAGTCATCGGAACGGAGTCTTGGAATAAGATCGGACGGCGATGGTTTCTCGTCGAAAATGAAATGGCAGAGACTCGTCAACTTGTCTGCCATTCTTAGAGAGAGAAAGAGTGATTAACTCTCTCTTGTGTATGTGTGTCTATGTATCTTAACCAGAATGGACGAGAGAGGTTTATGAATCTGATGACGGTGGGTGATGGTGAAATGAAATGATATGTTTTTATTTTACAACTCTCTCACAGAAGAAATGTGATATGCGATTAGGATATAACACATGAAAGGATAATATACTTACCTTCTTTATTCAAATCTTTCATATTTGTTAAATTGTAACTGCAAAAGTTATAACAGCAACTAATCCATTATTTGTTTAGTGTTTTAAACAAATAAATATTAAATTGCATTTCTACTCTTAATTTTGATAATTTTTTCTATTCAAATAAATTAGTTTTTAAAAAATTTAAATGGATTGTTGTTTGGTAAAACATCTCATTGGAAAAATTAGAATTAATTTAAAAACTTGTTTAAGGACTGTCGTCTTTTAACATTTGTGGTTCTTCGTAAACAATACTCTAAGAATATTAAAGACAAAAACTTGTGGTTTTTAAAAATTGACTCTTCTACATTTTGAATTTAGAGGAAAATATTAAATTTTAGACCACTTGCTAGCAATTTATATAGTTACGTGATTGGTAATATGGATAATGCATCCTTCTGGTATGACTTTTGTCTTTTCTCAACCTTTTTAGTAAACCATTATGGGCAAAGTATTATTCGTGATTCTAGATTGGGGAGTAATCTCAAGGTTTCCAATATTATTCAGGATGGGCATTGGAATTGGTCAACGCAATCACGATCTGTTGGTGCTAGATACCATCGAAATTTTCAGAATATCAACTATCTGATTCTTTTTCTCGTTCCTCATAGTATCGACTATGTTGATGTGCACTGTTGGTCGTCCAAGATTGGGAATGTTAAATTCACAATTCAAGATACTTGCAATGTAATTTGTATATCTGATCCCATTTATGGATAGTTGACTTGATATGGCATAAATATAATATCTTCGTTATTTATTTATCCTTTGGTTTGTCATCATGGATAAGTAATCTTCCCGGGATAAGTTCATTAGTTGGGGTATAAACTCTCTTTTTAATTGTGTGATGTGAAATTCTCGAATCTATATATCATATCTTTTATGATTGTGTTTCTATTTGAGGTACCTGGACTGCTGCCATCACCAAGCTCGGGTTATTCTTCCATAGTGGGGATTGACCTTCCTGGTACATGATGGCTTTGAATTGGCCTCCCTCTAGATATCATCATATTTAGTGTACTTGCTTTGGTGCGGTCATTTATCATATTTGGCGAGAGAAAAAACTCAAGAATATTTTGCTATTCTCTCGTCTATGCTTTTGCGGTGCCGCATCGTGTGCTTTCAGACCTTATGTTTAGATCATTTGGATCCAAGATGGTCTGGACGATATAATCTTATATTTATTTACTCGTTTAATGTGTTTGGTTGTAGATCTTTCCTCGCTTTCGTGGTCGCTTCAGGATTTTTTAGCTTGTGTTGGCTCTCCTCTCGTTAGCTTCACTTGGTTCTCTAGTCTTTGATTCATTCTTCATCCTCATCTTGCAGTTCATTCCTATATTCCCCTCAATTTTGGGAAGATATTGTAGTTTTTTGGTTTGGTGTCTTGGGTTTCCAATGCATATTTTTTTTTCGTCTTTCACAACAAGAGAAATCTGGAAAAACATTTTTTTAGTTTAAAGCGCACACAATATGTTCTCAAGTTGAGAAATGACCAACCAACAATCACCATGGGATATTATCTACAACACGATGTTTGGTCCAGTGTTGAATATATTGTATAATTGGTACCTAATTAGCCCACTTACAGCGGTAGTTCTCAAAATATGGTACCGCAAAACCAGCAGTTTATACTTCTCTGGAGAGATGACGGTCACATTGGACGATGACGATGACAAATTATTATGTTGTGCTTTCTCTCAAACTTTTAAAATGGTGCATTAAAATAGTACAATGGGCTTCCACAAGGTTTTATCATTTTTTTGATATGATGTATAGCTTTTAAGCGATATTTTGTGGGGAGTAAAAAAAATTGGGGAAATTTGATATGATGATTCAATGCAAATAGGAAAATTGGAGAAAGCCTCATAGATTATACCAAACGCTTCGTTCGCAAAAAAAATCAATTTAGAGGATTGTTATGAATAAGTCGTTTTTGCTTCTTATAGACATGGACTTTCTCCGTGAAGAGTTGTTTGATAAAGTTCCCTAGAAAAAAAAAATTAACTTTTGATGCTCTGTTGGCCAGGTTGAAGAACAAATTAAAGCGGAGGAGTTTAAGAAATTAAAGATAGTGAATTGTATTTGTCAATGTAGAGGAAGTATGCCTATTTTCAAATTATCCTTAAGTTGAATCGTCTTTTTTTCTATTGTTTGAGTATACACATAGTTTAATTTTTTGAAAGAGAAGAGAAGAGAATGTAAGCATTGAATTGTTTGAATGGTTTTTCATTGTTGATATACACATAGATGTAAAAATAAATAATAAAAAAAATTAAAAATATAATATAGTTTTGAAAATAATATTTTTAAATAAAAACAGTTAATAATAACTATAAAAAAAATCAAAACAAAAAAAATAAACTGTTAATTATTAACAAAATAAAAGAGATTATGCAATAATATCTATTCCCATCTAATTTTCGATAAATGCTTTTATAATTTGTTTTATTATTTTAAAAGCAATAAGATTTTAAAATTTTATGTTTTTTACCTAGTAGTTCGAACTATAAAAAACTATTTTTAGATTCAAATATATTTTTTATATAATTTTAAATAAAAGTGTTATAAATTAACATTATTTATACATAATTTTAATCGGTGTTAGTGGCATATTTATTTTTAAGTGAATTTAATTTTATGTATTAATATAATTTTAATTGTTACTATAATGGTATTCAATAACGTGTTAGTTACATCCCTATAATTTTAATGTTGTATTAAATTTTAATTATTGTTACAATAGTTATATTCGTAATACTAAAACAATTATGTTTTATTCTAATAGAATAGTTGTATATTAATAATTCAATTATCAATAATAAATTGATAGGAAAAATTATGATTACACAAAAAAAATTATACACACTATTCATTAAAATTAAGAATTAGTTGATTTAATTTACAAATTTTGAAATTAAATTGATTTAAACTAAAAAAAATTAAAAATATTATTTAAATATTTATTTGTATTATATAAATTGACAATGTTTTATAAGAGAGTTTCGATCCACCATAAAAAAAATTACTCAATGATGAACGTAAAAGTATATATGATATGCTTTTAAAAAATAATGTTGATGGAAAATTAAAAAAAAAACAATAAATTTGGTAGCATCTTATTCATACGAACCATTCAATGTATATGGAAACAATCAACAAATAATGAGACACATATTGATATATCCCATGCAGAAAAAAACTTAGATCCTCGAAAGATTAAAATTGATTTTGATTGCATTCGGGATATTATTTGATCTCGAATGATGACTTTGAGTCTTTAGCTTTTGCTTTGAATGTTTATAAATCCATGTTTCTAAGACGTTTAAAACTGAGATATTTAAAAATATATTCACATGTTATAAACCGTTAAAAAAATATTATCTCTCGTTTACGGTTTTGTATATCAATGTTTGATCACAATAGTATACCATATGATCCATTTTATAAACATGTACAATATTTTTTATATCAATGATAAATGATTTTAATTGGAAACAAAATGAGAAAATTATTATTTATTACCAAATAAAGAATATCTAATTCGTACTTGTAAACGTAAAAAAAGTTATATTTTTTCTGATATAGCTCGCTCGCGATTTGATGCTAAAAATGAAATGTTTCACAAAAAAATTGGTGTATTTCTTTTTGTTCCTAAAGAACCCGCTAAAAGAAATATTATTAATAGAGTTGGAGGCACGGTAGAAACAAAACCTATAACTCCGGTTAAAAAAGATTCATACGGTCATATTTTCTTGAAAAAAACATCACAACTATCAAATAAAAATGGTCAAGAGAATATTTAAAAAATAAAATATATATTCAACAAGACAATGCAATAACACATATTGATGGTACCGACACTTAATTTTGTCAAGCAGTCGTGAAAGATGGATTTGATATTCGTTTGATGTATTAACCCCGAACCCTCCCGATTCAGATGTTTTGGATCTTTGATTTTTCATTGTGATTAAATGACGAACTTTTTAAACTCGTTGCTAATTTGTTTAAATCTTGTTCTACAATAAAGTCCAAAATAATATTTTTAACATTGCAATTGTGCATAATCGAAATTTTACGAGCGAAAGGTTCCAATAAATACAAGATTTCACATGTAAATAAAGCAATGTTAAAAAAGGAAGATCAATTACCAACACAATGGAAATGTGATCATATGATTGTACGAGAAATTCTTAATTATATTAATTAGAATGATTTCTTTTTTGTGTTGTTTTTGTGATAAAATTTTGATAAACTTGTATTCATATTAGTAATTTTGTTTTAAAAATATATATTTACAATAATTAACAAAAAAAACACTAAATTTTGTTAAGTTTTAAGCAATACTAAAATATAAAAAAATATTTTTAAATCAAAATAAAATATCTGAAACATATTAATTGTTTAAATAATATTATATGTTTTGTTAAATAGTAAAAACATATGATATTAGAGCTTTAATATATCATCGTCTTAGTGATTTCGTCCTGAAATCATAGTATTAATCACTCATTCAATTACATAGCCTACCGCACTAGCCATAAAAGAAAGCAATTTTTTCATTTCTTTTGCAGTTTTGTGGTCATCTCGGAAAAGCATGTGTATAATATGTCCCATATATAGCATTTCTGATCATTTGGATCCACACAACGAAGACCACTAATAAGACACGTTTGAGAGCTTTTGAAGAAGGTTTCTCTTCCAATGTAGGATCTGGAATAAAACAAATATATCTCTAATACAATTTAAGAAGATAAAATCTTAACATAGATTGGATTGTTTTTCTTATCTCTAACATATGAATATCTTGACTTTATTTTTCATATTCTCTGGAAAATATATTTAAATCAAACTGATGATCTGCTTTAATATTCAAAATAGTAAAAAAAATACTTGTTATTTGTTTAAAATCATATCATCACCCATTGAATTTTAGAAATCTCATCAAAACCAAACAAATGTTGAAATATATGAGTTTATTTTGAAAAAAATACATTTTTGTCTAAAAAGATGAAGATATAAATGTTTCTTATACCATTGTTTTAGTTTTTTTACTATTTATTTTTATATTTTATCATCGTTATCTAAATTGTTTTTATAAAAAAAAATATTAAAAATGCAACTAAACATTATGATAAAAGTTATAATAGAAAAAACATAACAAATTCTCTCTCGATATTCTAAAACAACACCTACTATGAATTAGACGATTCTTATTATGAACCGGAATATCAAATTTTTAAATATCTTATTTTATACATTAATTTAGTGTAGTACTCAGTATTAGATCTAACTAGATATGTATGTTGAATATATATCCAAAAACATATATAATTGTTTTTATTAAATTTTAAAATATTTATTCTTATCTATTTGAGTAAATAATAAATTAGTGTAAATTGTGATTCGAGACACTAAAACACTACGTCACTATATTCTCCACATATTTTATGCATTCTTTATATATATAATAGAAAATAATGACTAATATATTTAAGCTAAATATATAAAAAAAAAAAGTAAAACCAATACTTATATTACTAAAATATATTTGTGCAATATCCTTCAATGAAACTTGTTTAATGACGACAATGTCACCATTCTCCAAATCTAAACCTCTGTAAACTCATTTCTCAATCTCATCTCCTAACATATATTTGTTATCGAGAGTTTTGGATTTATAGAACTGATGCGTTGGTGTTTACTAAGACATATTCACAATCTCGTGAGTCTTTTTTCTGAGAATGTGTGAAAACGAAAATACTTTTTCGTTATATAAATTAATAATAGGGTCAAGCTATATATACCCATTTCAGGTTTAAGTATACTCAATTTTGAGTATACCCAAAGGTGATCTAAGTATACCCATTTTTTTCCAAAAATACCCTTTTCTAGGTATATAAGCCAAATTTTTTTACTAATTTCCATCCACAACATTTCCCCCTACACTTTCTCTCACTTCTCTCACTTCTCTCACTTCCCTCTAACTCTCAAACTCTCTTCACTCAAACACTCTCACTTCTCTCTCAATTTTTCCGGCGAGCCACCACCACTCCTCATCCTCCTCCTTCATCATGGTGAAGAACAACCCCCCCCCCCCACCACCTACGTGAGTTCCTAACCTAAATTTGTTTGTTAATTTTGTTAGTTTTAGGTATGAATTTTAGATTTAGGTTAGATTTAGGATAGAATTTAGGATTTAGGTTAGATTTAGGGCTCGAATTGCCTAAATTATTAGGGTTTAGTGGCCATTTTCCAGCCAAGTTGTCGGCTGGAAAATGGTCGGCATAGGGCACCGGTGGTGCGCCTTGGGCAGCACCATCGGTGCGAGCAGGTGTGCCGAGCGGCACAGGCACCTGTGTCGCTCGGTACAAGGTGCCCGTGCCGCTCGGTACGGCTTGCTGCGTACCTATGGTGCGCTATTTTTTTTAAAAAAAATTGTCGAATTTGTGTTTCAAAGGTTTTACTTTTGTATTTTTTTAAAAAAAATTGAAATTTATAATAAATTACTTTCTATAGGGAGCTCGGTTGCGAATTAGAGTGTTGATGTTTTTAATTTTGTGGGTTACATCATATTTACTGTTATTAATTTCGTGATTTGTTTTGTATTTTTGTAGGTCAAACGGGGTGGAGGAGCGACGTCTTCCTCGATCTAGGGCGTATCCCCCTGGGTCACGGGCGCCACCTCCGGGGAAAAGTCTAAAGACTGTACGGGACGTCGAGGATGAGCGGGTCCGCGATGCCAAGCACGGACGAGATTTACTTGAGGACCGTGAGACTATTCGTCTTAGGGAGGAGGAGGACAGGATAAGGAGTTGTCGGTCTTTGCGTCGAATCAACCATGGGAAGAGGAAGGAAAAAGTCACAAAGATTGCGGTAGATGATACTAGAGGCGGAGGCTCCTCACGACGAGAGACGTCTTCATCACATCGATCACCACCTCCCACGGCTAGTGATCCACCACCTCCATCTCCCCCTCGCAGAGGTCCATCCCCTGCGCATACTAGTACACATCCACCACGTGTTAGTGACAGGGTGGATGCCACTGGGGACCCTAGGCAGGACATCATCGATGAGGAGCATATCGATGCGATCCACACAGAGGAGCAGCGGAAGACGTTTGCATTTCTCAAATGCAACAAGATACCTCTGCATTTCTCAAATGCAACAATATCTATCTTTTTCATGGACTTGTTAGTTGTTTATCCATTCGTAGGATTTGTTAAACTATCATATTTTGTATTATGACATCTACTGTGTTATTTCTATTGTTCCTTTCAGATTTGTTAAACTTAATTTGAATTCTTAATTACAATTTAGATTCAGCAAATGAACATAAATCGCACCATTCTTACCATCAAACCTTTAAAACGTAACAATAATTTAACAAAATTCATCAACCGTTATAAAAAAAACACCATAAAACTCACTCCAATCCATGCCCTAAGGCTTACTTTTTTAAACCAAAACAAAAAAAATTCCAAAAAATTACAAGTTATTGTGCACCATTGGTACGCAGTCAGTTGTACATATGGTGCACACTACTGCGTACCAATGGTACAATAGTATGTGCATCATGGGTACTGTAGAAGGCGTACCCATGGTGCGATGTACCATCGTTAAAAGGGGCATGTACCGATGGTACCACCGCCTTTTACCGATGGTACCATGCACCAGTCGGCATGCCATGTATCGGCCGGTGCATGGCACCATCGGTACAGAACAGTGTGCACCGATGATGCATCACACTGTGTACCTATGGTGCAACCTTCGTGCACCATAGGTACACTACACTGTGCACCATAGGTACACGGTTTGGTTTCGTTCCGGTCCACTTAACCAAAATTAAATATAATTATAATTCGATTTAAAAAAAATATATTTAAATAAATAATTTTAAAAAATAGTTTTTGGTTTTTATAATAAAAAATTAGTAATTAACTATTAATTTTAGTAATATAATATATAAAAATAAATAATAATAATAATAATAATAAACAATTAGTCCTAACCATTTTATTGGTTCGTTTCTTTATTTATTCCACCGGTTTATCATTTCGATTTACCGTAGTTATGACGGTCTGTCGGTTCGATTTCAAACCGTTACTATTTTTTGTTCTTTATTAGTTTCGGGTTTTCAAATGAAATCGCAAACAAAACCAAAAGTGCCAATGTTTAATCCGTTTCTCGGTTCTATTGAACCATTTACGGTCTATAAAATATCTTTGTTTTATTTTATTCTTTCTTTTTACCTTTATTTTTGGCTTTTAGCTGTTAAAAAATGATGACGTCACATTGTTTTTAGAAGTTTCTTTCACTTTTAAAATGTTCCCTTGTTTAATTTTATTTGGCTGTATCATCAACAGTCTCCAAAACAAAACTTTATATACTTTTTTCTATTTCACCGAGAAAAACCACAAGTTTTCTCAAATCCTTTTAGCTTAGCTTATTTCTCTCGTATACAAATGTGATTCTTTTTCTGAACCGAGTCTTTTTGTTTTGAATTGGACGTTTTAGAAATGAGGTTTGATCAATGAATAAGGATCATTGATCAATACCAACCAAATCCGGACCCACCCACCTTTAATAACCACCTTTGCACGACCAAAATGCGACCTCACTGGAACTAAAGTGCAAATCTTCCTATATCACACATAAACAACATATAATCATCGTTTAAATGTGAACTCGGTAGAAAATAGTGTTTCGTTTCCGGATAATCTCTGAAGTCTTGTAAACAATTTCTTATTGAAATATTTTTGGGGTTCTCCAAAAAATTTAATTGGATAAAATCAGAGATATAATTTTGAACAGAGAGGATGAAAATGATATTATATCCTTTTCAACAGAACCCATATTTATAAATTCGACCAACCAAAAAACAGTTTAGAAGTTAGGGCAGTTAGGGTCTCTAAACTGGTTTTGTTAATAAAACAGCTGAAATTTAAAATTTGAATAAAACAATCAAATTTTCAATTTCGAAATTCTGTTGACTTGCAACAATAGCCGATTTAACCAAAATAAAATTTATTTTCAAATATTTTCGATTTTCAAATTAAGAATCGTATAAAATTCTCTTGATTGTAAAAGTATTAAAAATTCACATTTATGTTGTAACAAAATGTATATGTTTTGATTATGTATATCTCCAAATTAAATTAGACAAACACACATAGAATAATAAACAAACCGAACAAATCTATTTTTTACCATTTTGGTTCGATTCTGAAAATTTGAACCAAATTCTTATCGATTCAGTTGGATAAATGTAATGATCTTGTTGGGTGAAAGTGATACGGATTGAATAATAAACAAACCGAACCGGTTCGGTTCTAAAAGTTAAAACCAAAATCTTATCGATTTGACACATAAGATTTATAGAAAGGTGGTCAAAACCAAACTAAATCCGATAAACAAAATATTATTAATGAACTCTGCGTAAAGTTAATATAGCTTCTTATTTATATAAATCATATGAAAATTTCAAATTTTAGCTATAGTGTATCATAAACTAATTTTTTTTATTTACCATACTTTTTAATTCAATTGAGTTGATTAGTTATTAAAATTTGACAAAAATGTTTATGACGTTGACAAGCAAAATTAGATTCTTGAGCATTACGAATTCTTAACCATAACCAACCCATAAAAAATTGTGCTTTATAAAATGTGAGTTGAGATTATAGAAAAAGAATTGTTGACCATTTGCTTTATTCGAAAGAATTGTGCTTTATTAAATGAGAATGGTACACAATACTCATTTCCTATCAAATGTTGAATAAAATGGCAAATGTTGAATAAAAAAAAGAGCTAAAGTTTTTGTTCAATAAAATAGTACAAATCATTAAGCTTTTCTTTTAAATTTGATAACATTAGATGATATAGTTTTATGATTAGAAAATACTGTGCGGCATAATTAAATAAATAAAAATATAATTTATTAATTTTGAAAATACATAAATAAAAGCTTCCGTTAAATTAGATATAAAAAAACAAACTAGTCTAAATTTAAATAGTTTTATTTCATTTTATAACTAACCTTTTTTATTTATTAAAAATATACTTTTTATTTTTGTCCGGTGTATCTTCTCACTCGATAGAAAAAGTCCCCCATCGGATGAATATAAGTATCCGATAAAGGATATAAATATATCTAACTATTTTTTTGCCAAATAAGAAGATTTGTCCGAAGATAAGAAGACAAAATGAAATCTATCTAAATAAAAATGTAAACCTTCTTGAGATATGTTCTAGGAAATTGTATGAACCTTTTCCATTTATTCAACTTTTTTTTTACCAAAAAAAATGTGAAAAGATTCTCAATTTTCAGGACTGACGGTAGATTTTACCAAGACCATAAATTAATAGAAACAAAAGAAATGGATCTGTGTTTATTTTATTTATTTATAATTTAGAAATGGGAAATTGTACCAAAGGTACCTACTCAACTATTCAATTGTCACTTACCACCCAAGGTTTGATCAATTGTTACTTAATACCCAACTCAACTACCTTATTGTCACTTACAACCTAACTTTATTTTAATACCCTAACTACCCTCACTATTCATGAACAGCCACGTAACCAAAATTTCTATTTCTTTCTCTTTCCTTCTCTTTCCTACTTTTCCTTTAATTTTATTTTTAAAAGATCCGTATCTTTCGAACCGGAGCTCGAAAAAAATAAATGAAAGTACCATTCCTTTTGTTTTTTAAAAATGAACAAAACTAGATCCATTTATGATATTTTTTATTTTTTTTAAAAAATAAAATTTCACCAGTTGCAAGCAATTCGCATCTTGAGAATTGTACCAGTTTTTTTTTTTTTCATACAAGTTTTTTTTTTTTTTTTTTTTTTTTTTATCGTTCAGAAATCCTGAGAGTTGCAAGCAATTCGCATCTTATCATGAGAATCGTTCAGAAATTTGCAAGCAATTCGCATCTTATCATGCGAATCGTTCAGAAATTGCAAGCAATTCGCATCTTATCATGAGAATCGTTCAGAAATTGCAAGCAATTCGCATCTTATCCTGAGAATCGTTCAGAATTTGCAAGCAATTCGCATCCTGAGAATTTGCAAGCAATTCGCATCTTGAGAATTGTACCAGTTTTTTTTTTTTTTTATCAGCGCGCGAATCATTCAGAAATTGCAAGCAATTCGCATCCTGAGAATTTGCAAGCAATTCGCATCCTGAGAATTTGCAAGCAATTCGCATCTTGAGAATAGTACCAGTTTTTTTTTTTTTTTTTTTTTTTTTTTTTTTTTTTATCGTTCAGAAATCCTGAGAGTTGCAAGCAATTCGCATCTTATCATGAGAATCGTTCAGAAATTTGCAAGCAATTCGCATCTTATCATGAGAATCGTTCAGAAATTACAAGCAATTCGCATCTTATCATGAGAATCGTTCAGAAATTGCAAGCAATTCGCATCTTATCATGAGAATCGTTCAGAATTTGCAAGCAATTCGCATCCTGAGAATTTGCAAGCAATTCGCATCCTGAGAATTTGCAAGCAATTCGCATCCTGAGAATTTGCAAGCAATTCGCATCCTGAGAATTTGCAAGCAATTCGCATCTTGAGAATTGTACCAGTTTTTTTTTTTTTTTTTTTTTTTTTTTTTTTTACCAGCGCGCGCCTTTTTTTAGTCGGGGGTATTTTTGTCCAAATGTCAGTTCGAGGTACCCAGTTACACTATCCAAAAAGCGGGTACCGCCGGGTAATACCATAGTTGAGAAGGTATTTACCGGTACTTTTCTCTTTAGAAATTATATATTAAAATAAACTAAAAACAAATCTAAAACTTATGTTATATTATATTATAGATCATCATGGAATGATTATTACACAAACACAGTTTATAATAAATTAGCAGTATTTACTTAAAATGAAATAAGTTAAATATAAAAGAAATATTAAAATGTTAGAGAGCCTCACTTCACCCATGAATATTTTATAAGCAGCGTTTTTCTAGAACAATTATTTCTTTGGTGGATATATATATATATATATATATATATATATATATATATATATATATATCATTCCTATTTTATATAGCAAAGGAAACCCAAAAATCCATCATATTCCAATTATGGTGACCTCAGAACGTATTTTGAATCTCTTATTGTGTTTCTTGATCGTAACATTTAGTCGTTCTTAGTTATTTAATGTTAACATCCCAACAGATACGTTATTTCACACTAGACAACAAAAATATTTATTATTTTTGAAAAAAAGCTTTCCAACAGCTAATCTAATACGGAGTTTAAATTTACCGATTTTAATTTGATAATCTATCTTTACCTAGGCAGTTACATAATCTGTATAATTTCTCTTTATCTTTCTCACCACTTGCAAAATTGAAAAACTAATTTAATTATCACTAGTCTGTCATAATCTAATCTATATTTACCTAAATTATAGATTAGTTGTTGGAGCTACTCTTACAATTTATTTTTTAATATAACCGTATTAAATTTGGTCTTTTCTCCACTCTCTCGTGTCTGTGTTTATCGGTTTATTGTATATCCTATTTTAAGACTTGATTATGTTATGCTATGAACATCTTCTATTTTAAATGTTTGTTATCTTCAAAATTAGGTTAGAGCGCTCTTTATGGGACGATTTTATAAGTTATATTCAATTATTTTAATGGCACGATATTATTTTACATTTGTCTCCTTATGGTTTCTCCTCTCCAGTTTTTTATTTAACCGTTTAATTCTGAATCCGGCTGACAAAACCAGTTCTTCTTTTTTGTTAACACGAGGAACGATTTCCATTTGTTTTATTATTTTATTTTGGAAAAAGAAAACTAGTGTTTTTTCTATTTTTTGGGTTGGATTAAAAACTTCTTACACAAAACCAAGTGTGTTTGAGATAAGATTTTTAGTTTGTGATTACTTCTTATGATTTATCTTTGAAAGTAATGTTTATTGAACTCCTCAGAACGTTCTTAGATCGATCTAACGGTAACATTTAGTCATTCTTAGTTATTTATTGTTAGCCTCCCAACAAATAAGCTATTTCACACTATACAACAAAAATATCTATTATTTTTGAAAAAAAACTTTCCACCAGCTAATCTAATAGATAGTTTAAATTTAAAGATTTTATTTTGATAATTTATCTTTATCTAGGCGGTTTTAATAATCTGTATAATTTCTCTTTATTTTTCTCACCACTTCCAATCACTAGTGTGTTATATTATTTAGTAGTCTAAAATTATAAAGTGCCATAATCTGATCTATATTTACCCAAATTATAGATTAGCTGTTCGAGCTACTCTTACAAATTATTTTTTTAATATAACCGTATGCAATTTGGTATTTTCCCACCCTCTCCTGTCCGTTTCATACTCTTTCAACGGTTTATTGTATATCCTATTTGCAAACTTGATTATGCTATGCTATGAACATCTTCTGTTTTGAAATGATTGTTATATTCGAAATTAGGTTAGAACCCTCTTGAGACGATATTATGAATTATATTCAATTATTTTAATGTCACGATATTATTTCACATCTGTCTCCTTATGGTTTCTCCAATCTACTTTCTTATTTGATAGTTTAATTCGGAATCCGACTGGCAAATCCAGTTCTTCTTCTTTGTAAACACGAGGAACGATTTCCATTTGTTTTATTATTTTATTTTGGAAAAGAAAGAAACTTTAAAAAGAAAACTAGTGTTTTTTCTATTTTTTGGTTTGGATTAAGAACTTCTGACACAAAAATAACTGCGTCTGAGATAAGATTTTTAGATTGTGATTACTTCTTATGATTTATCTTTAAAAGTAATGTGTATTGAACTCCCCAGAACGTATTTTGAGTCTCTTATTGTGTTATTCATGGTAACATTTAGTCATTCTTAGTTATTTAATGTTGGCATCCCAACAGATACGCTATTTCACACTAGAGAGTAAAAATATCTATTATTTTTGAAAAAATCTTTCCAACATCTAATCTAATAGGTAGTTTCAATTTATAGATTTTATTTTGATAATCTATCTTTACTTAGGCGGTTACATAATTTGTATAATTTCTCTTTATTTTTCTCACCACTTGCAAAACTAAAAAAGTAATTTCTTTATCACTAGTATGTTATATTAATTAGTAGTCTAAAATTATAAATTTTCATAATCTAATCTATATTTATCTAAATTATAGATTAGTTGTTCGAGCTACTCTTACAAATTATTTTGTAATATAACCGTATGAAATTTGGTCTTTTCCCCACTCTCTCGTGTCTGTTTCATCCTCTTTCAACGGTTTATTGTATATCCTATTTTTCAGACTTGATTATGCTATGCTATGAATATCTTCTGTTTTGAAATGTTTGTTATATTCGAAATTAGGTTAGAGGCCTCTTGATGAGACGATATTATAAGTTATATTCAATTATTTTAATGTCACGATATTATTTCACATCTGTCTCCTTATGGTTTCTCCTCTCTACTTTCTTATTTTAATTGTTTAATTCGGAATCCGACAGGAAAATCAAGTTCTTCTTCTTTGTTAACACGAGGAACGATTTTCATTTGTTTTATTATTTTATTCTGGAAAAGAAAGAAACTTTAAAAAGAAAACTAGTGTTTTTTCTATTTTTTGTTTGGATTAATAACTTCTGACACAAAACCAACTGTGTCTGAGATAAGAATTTTAGTTTGTGATTACTTCTTATGATTTATCATTGAAAGTAATGTGTAATGAACTCTCTCAGAATGTATTTTGAGTCTCTTATTGTGTTTCTCTTACATTGATATTCAAGGTAACATTTAGTCATTCTTAGTTATTTAATGTTAGCCTCCCAGCAGATACGCTATTTCACACTAGACAGTCAAAATATCTAATATTTTTGAAAAAACGATTTCCAACACCTAAGCTAATAGGTAGTTTAAATTTACAGATTTTATTTTGATAATCTATCTTTACTTAGGCGGTTACATAATCTGTATAATTTCTCTTTATTTTTCTCACCACTTGCAAAACTAAAAACTTAATTTAATTATCACTAGTATGTTATATTATTTAGTAGTCTAAAATTATAAATTGTCATAATCTAATCTATATTTATCTAAATTATAGATTAGTTGTTCGAGCTACTCTTACAAATTATTTTTTAATATAACCGTATGAAATTCGGTCTTTTCCCCACTCTCTCGTGTCTGTTACATCCTCTTTCAACGGTTTATTGTATATCCTATTTTCAGATTTGATTATATTATGCTATGAATATCTTCTATTTAGAAATGTTTGTTATATTCGAAATTAGGTTAGAGGCCTCTTGATGGGATGATATTATAAGTTATATTCAATTATGTTAATATCACGATATTATTTCTCATCTGTCTCCTTATGGTTTCTCCTCTCTACTTTCTTATTTAATTGTTTAATTCGGAATCCGGCTGGAAAATCAAGTTCTTCTTCTTTGTTAACACGAGGAACGATTTCCATTTGTTTTATAATTTTATTTTGGAAAAGAAAGAAACTTTAAAAAGAAAACTAGTGTTTTTTCTATTTATTGTTTGGATTAAGAACTTCTGACACAAAACCAACTGTGTCTGAGATAAGATTTTTAGTTTGTGATTACTTTTTATGATTTATCTTTGAAAGTAATGTGTAATGAACTCCTCAGAACGTATTTTGAGTCTCTTATTGTGTTTCTCTTACATCGATATTCATGGTAGCATTTAGTCATTTTTAGTTATTTAATGTTAGCCTCCCAAGATATACGATTTTCTGTCGTGAAAATTTTAAGCCCATTCTCACTCATATGACCAAGTCTGGTGTGCCAAAAATTCGTCGAGTCTTCATGCTTGATCGCATTCGCTTCTACTCCACTTGATTGTTTTGTTTGCATATAATACAAACGATCAATCTTCTTACATCTAGCCACGACCAGATTTCCTTTCTTAAGCTTCCAAACTTCATTTCCAAATGTATTTTTGTATCCCATGTCATCATGTTGACCATAGAGATCAAATTGATACGAATATTTTTAATAACACCTTGCAGTCACTGCTAGTTTCCAGTATTGCATCACCTCGACCAACAATTTCGCATCTTGCATTTCCCATCTTAACAAAACCAAACTCACCACTTGTGTAAGTGGTCAAAAGACTTTTATCGACAGTTACATGGAATGATACTCCAAAATCAATCATCCATGTGTCTTGGCATGCAAGGTTGACACCTCAATCGTTAAAAATTAGGTATGTTTCACCATCGCTGGATATGGCAGCTGCAATTCCTCTATTGTCTTCATTATTTTCCTTAGCCTCATGTTCTCTCAGCTTCCAACACTCCTTCTTGAAATGTCCAAGTTTATGACAGTAGTTGCAAGTGAAATTACCTCTTGACTTTGATCTGCCTCTGAACTTGCTTTTGTTTCTCCTGTCTTTGGAGAAATGTTTGCTTCTAGTTCTTCATCTCTCAGTGACTTGTGCTTGTCCTTGAGGGTGACATAAAGAGCTTTTCTCCACTCTTTTGTTGCCTTCTCTGTTGATACTTTCCTTTACCATGCTTAACATCACCTTTCCTTGTGGTGTCGAATTGCTAAGAGCTACCACAAGCGTTTCCCAGCTATATGGTAAAGAACTTAGCAAAATCAATGCTTGAATTTCTTCAGCTAGAGCCAGCTCCATGTTCGTCAAATTGTAGAGAATCTCGTCAAATTTTGCCAAGTGTTCAGATACACTTTGCCTATCACAAAGTTTCAGGTTCACAAGTCTCCTTATGATGAAAGCTTTATTTTGAACATTTTTAGGCTCATACGTTTATTCTAAATGCTTTCATAATTTGAAAGCATCTGTTTCTTTTGTGGCGTCGCGAATCGCCCTTGTTTCAACCCACTGTCGAATCACACTAACAGCTTTGCGGTTGAGTTTCTTCCAATCCGCTTCACTTGTTGCACCTTGTTTGACTCCTTTTAGTTCAATGGGATCAAACAATTCTTTACCGTACAACAAATCTTCCATTATGGTTTTCCATATGGAATAATTTGTTTCAGTGAGTATGATCATGGAATTTCCACCGATGTTCGTACGTTCCTCCATTTTTGTACGAAGAATGAGGGTATGGAACTGCAACCAGTGCTCTGATACCATTTGTAGCGAAAATTAATCGCACAAATGCGGAAATAGGATAAACAAGAGAAAAGAATTTAGTGTGGTTCGGCTAATTTTCGTACGTCTACCGGAGAAAAAGAAGTATCACTATAACTCAAAATATTACAAGATTGGAGTCTCACTCCATACACTCAAGAGTTATACACTCACTTTTCTCACCCCAAATATTATACCCCAAAGAGAATAATCTCACATATCACTCAAACAAATTCTCTTAAACACTGCTCGTATATCTCTCTCACTCAAAGTATTTCTCTCTAAAATGTGTCACACACAATATTGCACTCTAGAATATTTCTTTCAAGTGCTTCAAGTGATACTTGATGAGTCCGAATACTGCTTCCTCTCCGGACAGGGACTGATCAAACCAAGGCCACCAGACCGGACATGCCACTTTGAGCACTTAGCCCATTGGACTGTTCGAACTATGACAAAAGTACTAAAAAACCTAAACACTTCTTGACTAAGCTGCTTGCTCTCCTAAGAGCTCATGGGTCTTTAAACATGACCCGGGTCCATTAAACTTGACCTGAAAACCCATAAAGCCCAGATATAAGGGTATAAATACCCAACCACCTGCATTAAATATGGGTAATGAAAATTAACTGCAACCAGGCTGTTTAATTCTCCCTCTACTCTTTACTCAAAACATTAAACCTTCACAAACTCTGAAACAAATTACCAAATTACCCTCAGACAGAAATTAACCTCACCAAATTGGCGACCATAGTGGGAGCACGAAGGTGCATGAATCGAGCATTTGAAACCAACAAAAAAAGTCAGTCTGAATGAATCCGGACGCCCCGGAAGTGCCACCAGCTTTGCTTGAAGTGGTGGGTGAAAACGATGAATACACTATCGAGGAGCGCGATAGGCTAAAAGGCGAGATAGAAGCTCTGAGGGCAGAAAAGGCTAAGATGGACATGAAAGAAAAATCGAAAGCGTCAGTTGCTCATCACACCGATAAACCTAGAGAGCATGAGCCTTCAAGGATTCATGTGAGTACCAAAAAGACTCATGCCAGCTCCAAAAAGTCTCACCGGTCTAAGCCAGTGGAGAGTTCTGACTCAGGCTCAAAATCTTCTGACAGCTCTTCGGATGATGAGGGAATTGAAGAATCCTTATCCTCTAGCAGCGATGAAGGTCGAACTAAAAAGAAGCAAAAGCTGGTCAAAAAATATTCAAGGAAAATAGATAGACATGGAAAGTTGAAGAAGAATATTGGCAAAGGGTCATCTCACAGCCGGAGGCATGTAGATAAGATGCTGATGGATCCTTTTGTCTTCCACGATGAACCAGGTATCTTTGCGACTCCCAATGAAGATACTGTGTTTAGTCGTGGCCGAAATTGGAGGCAATCTCCATTGTCTTCCAAAATTATGTCCGGAAACCTCCCTAAGAGGTTTGATAGCACCAAAATGGAGAAGTACGATGGCAATACTGATCCGGACAACCATTTGGAACAATTTAAAAACTTCATGATAAACTTTGATGATGACGACAAGCTACTTTGCAGAGCATTCTCCCAATCATTTACGGGGAGTGCTCTAAAATGGTATAACAGCCTACCACAAGGTTGTATTAAGAATTTCGATACTTTTTGGGTGGCCTTTCGAATACAGTTCGTTGGGAGTAAAGAATTAAAGGGAAATGGGGACACAATAATCCATTGTGCCCAAGAACCGAACGAATCATTGAAAGAATACATAAGTCATTTTGTGAACACCAAAAATGGGTTGACTGATTACTTCGAGCAAGTTGCAATAGCATCTTTGAGACAGGGCTTAAACCCTGGGAATTTGGCTGATTCGGTGACCAGAAAGAAAGCCATGACCTGGGGAGGGTTGCTGAATCAGGTTGGAAATCAGATTAACGTTGATGAAACAAAGAAGACTAGGGTGCACAGGCAGGTGAGATCTACCACGGTGGCACCAAACCCCAATCAGAATCAGTCCGGGAACAAGGCAAAGGAGACCGGACAAGGGCATGGCAGGGCTAAAGCTCAATCTCAGCCAGCTGCACCTGCTCAGAGTCAGCAATCCAGAAATAAGAGAGGGCCTTGGGTTCAACCGGAGTGGTTCGCAGAATTGAAAGAAATTGTGGCCACCATTTATGATAAAACAAAGGAAGATGTGCACTATAGAAGGCCGACCACACTGCAATCTCCTAAAGAACATCGTAATAACTCTTTCTGCCAGTATCACAATGATACTGGCCATACCACCGATGATTGTATAGCTTTGAAACAAGAAGTTCAGAACTTGATTGAAAGGGAAAAGCTGGGGGCTTATGTCAAAAGAAGAGGAGGTAACAGACCTGACAATACTCACCGGGTTGGCCCAAGTAATGCTACTCCGGAGGGAGCCATGGTTATAATCGAAAGGTTTGATGTGGAATCAGAATACTTGGATCATGATCCGACTCGAAATAGAGTAGGTACAATTGAGGAATGTTCTAGGACAGTCTCCGGGCTCATTAAGTTTTTTGAGTCACTTACAATTTTCGGAGGGGATACTATGACAGCTCCTACTGCTTCTTCGAGGAAGAGGCACGTTCATACTTTAACTACCCAGATAGACGGAGGCATGACTTCCTATCAATCGCAAATTCCATTCCCCTTCATTGTTTTTGATGAAGATGATTTAAGAGATATAGCTGGCCCTCATGAGGTTGCTGTTGTCATAGGAGCATCCATTGGGGGCAATGACATAAGACGAATTTTGGTGGATACTGGAAGCTCAGCCAATATCCTTTTCTTAACCACTTACAAGAGAATGAAAAATCCAGCCGTAATTCAGAGTTCGGACAGATCAATTGTAGGCTTTACTGGCAGCTCAGCAGATGTGATCGGGGAGTTCGAAGAAGAAGTTTTGTTGGGCAAGGGCCCTTTCAAGAAGATTGTGAGGATACTTTTTATTGTGGTAGATTTTCCCACTTGCTATAATGCTATTCTAGGGAGGTCTTGGCTCTCTAGGATGCATGCAGTGGCTTCAGCAGTCCACCGATGTTTGAAATATGTTGTTCAAGGACAGGTGGGAGTTGTCCGAAGCAGTCAAAAAGTTGCAAGAGAATGTTATGCTACAGCCCTGGCTCCCCGGACGTTGGGGGCAGTTCGTACGAACGGGCAATAGCAATTTGAGGGGCTTTCTGGGGGTGAGGGTGAAATTGATGACCCCAGAGAGGCCCCTGTAGTATTAATACCAGTTGAAGAGGTAGAGACGCATTATTTAGAAGGAGGAAAAAGTGTCAAGATAGGGTCTAAAATGTCGTCCGATCTGAAAAGTGAGATGTTAAAGTTTTTGAAAAGCCATCAGCATGTTATTGCTTGGTGCAATGCTGATGTTACTGGGGTTCCAGCAGATGTGATATCACACCACCTATATGTCCGGAAAGATGTAGCACCAGTGGTTCAAAAGAGAAAGGCTTTTTCCAAGGAAAAGGCTGATGTTATTGTACAAGAGGTTGACAGGCTCACAAAGATGGGGCATATCAAGGATTCTCAATATCCTTTGTGGATTGCCAATCTGGTCCTAGTGAAAAAGAAAAATGGCAAGTGGCATATGTGCATTGACTTCACAGACCTCAATAGGGCTTGCCCAAAAGATCTGTATCCAGTTCCCCGGATTGACCAGCTAGTAGACTCCACCTCTGGGAATAAGCTGCTATCCTTTATGGATGCTTTTTCCGGATACAATCAGATCCAAGTAGATCCGAAGGATCAAGAACATACCACATTTGTCACTGACAGAGGTCTTCATTGCTACAAGTTAATGCCGTTTGGATTGAAAAATGTTGGGGCTACTTATCAGAGATTGGTGAACAAAGCCTTTGTTGATCAGATTAGAAGGAATATGGAAGTATACATCGATGACATGATGGTGAAAAGTGTGGATGAGCAATTTCACTTGGCAGACCTCCAAGAAACTTTTACCAACCTGGTAAAGGTGAATTTGAAGTTAAATCCAGAAAAATGTGTGTTCGGAGTGCAATCCGGGAAGTTCCTAGGTTATATAATAAGTGAGCAAGGGATACAACCTGATCCGGACCAGCTTAATGCTCTATTTCAAATGGAGCCTCCTCGGAATATTAAAGAAGTACAACAATTAACGGGGAGGTTAGCTGCTTTAAACAGATTTATCTCAAGGTCTTCGGACAGATGCGCCCCGTTTTTTCAAACCTTGAAGGGTGCGAAGGGATGTAACTGGACCTCACAGTGTGATGAGGCTTTCAATTAAATCAAGAATCATCTGTCCTCTCCCAAAACCTTATTTAAACCAGTTGATGGAGAGACACTCTTTGTATATTTGGCAGTTTCGAGTTGTACCATCAGTGCTGTGTTAGTGAGAGAAGTAGATAATTACCCCCATCCAGTGTACTACATCAGCAAAAGCTTGATAGAGGTAGAAAGACGTTATTTAAAACTTGAAAAAATTAGCATTGGCCCTGGTGATAGCTGCAAGAAAGATGAGGCCTTATTTCCAGGCTCATCCTATTATCGTCCGAACGTCTTTTCCTTTGAAGAATGTTCTCCAAAAAGCAGACATTTCGAGTAGGATGACTAAGTGGTCGGTAGAATTGGGGGATTTTGATATAGATTTTGCTCCCCGAACAGCGGTCAAAGCCCAAGTTGTGGCCGATTTTTTAGTTGAATTCCACTCTAATAAAGATTCGGAGCAGACTACTGAGATGAAAGACAAAAAGGTCTGGGTCGTCCGGACGGATGGTGGATCCAACACTATGGGATATGGTGCAGGGGTGTGCTTGACTTCTCCATATGGTGAAAAAATGTATCAGGCTATATGTTTTGCTTTCAGGGCTTCCAATAATGAGTCTGAGTACGAGGCAGCTATAGCTGGTTTGAAGTTAGCTTTTATTTATGGGGCTTAGAGGGTCAAGCTATTAAGTGACTCCCAGCTTCTTATCCACCATGCCCAAGGTCAATCTGAGGCTAAAAAGGAGCAGCTAGTGAAGTATTTACTTCTTCTTAAAAATGAACACTCAAGTTTAAAAGCATTATTTATGAACATATACCCTGGACAGAAAATGAGTTGGCAGATTCATTGGCAACCATAGCGTACACAGAGTCGTATCCATGGATCCATGTGTTGGAGAGCCCCTCAATTCAACTTAATATGGGAAAAGAAGAAGAAATTTTTGAAGTACAGGTGAAACAACTTCAGGATTGGAGATTTCCTCTCCTGCAATACCTCTCCGATGGCATCGTACCTCCGGATAAATCACTGGCAAGAAAACTGAAACACAAGGCTCGTGGTTTTATCATACTGAGAGACATTCTGTATAAAAAGTCTTACAGTAAACCTCTTCTGCGCTGTTTGGGGGATGATGAATCTCAAGTAGTCCTCTCCGAGTTGCATGATGGCGAGGGATCGGCTCATTGTGGATTCAGGGCTCTAACAAGGAGAGTTTTACTGGCTGGCTACTATTGGCCATCTATCATGCAGGATGCTAAAGAGCTGGTGAAAAGGTGTGACCCATGCCAGAGATACAACAATGAAATTCATGTCCCAGCCATTCCTTTAGAGTCAATCTCTGAGCCTATACCGTTTGCTCGATGGGGGTTGGATTTAATGGGCCCTCTCCCTATGGCGTCCGGAGGGCGCAAAACTATAATTGTTGCAATCGATTACTTTTCAAAGTGGATTAAAGCAGCCCCTTTGACAGGAACAACATCAAAATCTGTTATAAAATTCATTCTATCCAACATTTGTTGCAGATTTGGTGTTCCACAAAAGATAACAACAGTTCGACAATAGGGAATTGGAGAGTTTCTGTGCCTTAAGAGGTATACAACATTGTTTCTCTTCGCCTTTCCACCCACAAGAAAATGGTCAGGTTGAAGTGGCTAACAGAACTATACTGTCCGGTTTGAAGAAGAATTTGGAAGGGGCTGCTCGGAAGTGGCCTAAATATTTACAAGAAGTTTTGTGGGCCTACCGGACAACACCTGGGGCTGCAACACAGGAGTCACCCTTTGCTTTGGTCTATGGGATGGATGCAATAGCTCCCATAGAAGCAACTCTCCCATCATTTTGTGTTCACAACTTCTCAGAATTGGCTAACGAATTGGCAATCAGAAGTCAGCTCGACCTAGTAGAAGAAAGACGAGTTAAAGCTCACCTTAGAGCTGCACACTATCAGGGTTTGATGAGAAGCAGATTTGCTTCTAGAGTTAAAAGAAGAGATTTCCAGCCGGGGGACAAGGTATTGAGAAAAGTCTTCTTACACACTAAAGAGAAGCTGCTCGGCAAATTGGCCCCGACTTGGGAAGGACCTTATATGGTTGTTGAAAGGCTTAAACCGGGAACATATTAGCTAGAAGACAAGGATGGAAGAGTTCTGACCCACCCTTGGAATATCGAACATCTCCGGATGTACTTGGAGTAGCATTTGTGTAAATATTTACTTGTTTAAACATCAATGTAAATATTTGGAGGCATACTCTTTCCTACCCTGGTGGCGCGGGGAGGTTTTAATGAGGTGTCCGAGTTTTAAATGAAATTTGATGCCTTCTTAAAAAAATTCCGAAGTGTTCTTACTTTATCTTTTGTCACACCATCCAGATTGAAATAAAAGAGTGATGACCACTTAAACATTCGTCATCGGAGAATTTAAACACTCTCACTATGAAATAACTAAGGGCTATTTAAACTCTAGCCACCAAAATTGAAACAGACTATGAAAGAATGTGAGAATTGTGCAAAACAAGGATATTCATTGAAATAATTTAAGTGTCTTGGCCTTCCAAGGACTTTCAAACTGTCAAGCAAAGTAAAAGATCTATCCGGTCAGATACCGGACACACTTACAAAAAGAGTGCCTTGGCCTTCCAAGGACTTTAGTTCAGATAATATGAAAAGTAAAAAAATTCGCAGTTTAAGACTGAGCCTTTGAAGATGGCTCAGCTTCATCCATCTTCTTCTTCCCCTTGGGTTCATCTTTCTCTTCGTTTGGGATCTCTTTGGGGTTCTCTTCGTCATCAGATGAGGATGCACTGGAGAAGCCAAACCTGTCGCCTTCGACCATTGTGTGATATGGGAGGTCTTCAGGCTCTACGTGAAGCCATAAATCCCCCAGGTTCCTCTTCGGGAACTTCTCATGAAAGAGCAGGACCATGTCTGATTTCACCTTGGCATACGTTTTCTCTTGAGTATCGATCACGTTGTTGGCATAAGCGTTGATCTTGGCTTGGATTTTGGCCTCCTGCTCCCTTAACAGATCAGCTTTCTCCTCTGCAGTCTTGGACACTGTGTTCTCAAGCGCAATCTTGGCACTGGTCAAGTTGTTGATAATTTGGTCCTTGGCCTTGGTCTCCTCTTTCGAAGAGTTGAGATCTTTCTCCACTCCGGACAACTTCTCCTGGAGCTCCTTGATAGTGTTTTCTAGAGTGGCAACTTTTGTGGTACTCACCTTTTGGCTGTTCTTCAGCTCTTCGTTTTCTCCCTTTAAAATGGCATCATTTGAAGTGGCAGTAATAAGGTCCTCGGAGAGCCTCTCTTTGTCAGACTTGAGGTCTTTGATAAGATCTGCCTGACTTCGAACTAGCTTCTCCAACGCAAGCACCGGCTGAACATTGCTTAATAAAGAGTGAGCTATAAGATCCCTTTCACTTGAAACAGTAAACGTCTTACCATTAAAAGTGACTGTGTTTGAAGTGCTCGGAGGGAGATAAGGCCCAGCAAAATCATCTCTAGGGAGATTGATAAAGTACTCGCCAAGCCCACCAAGACCAGTGATGTCTACCCCATCAATGCTAAGACCTCCCCCTTCGACCTCATCGGTTTGGAAGTCACCAGGTATCTCCTCTGCTTGTGTTGGGTCAGTGGGGTCAGCTTGGGGGAGAGGCTCCGGAGGTCGGAGAGAAAGTTCGTCACCTTTAGAGGTCTTTTTCTTCTTGGCCTCCCTGTCTTTGCTTTCAGCTCCCCATTTACGGTCTCTTTTGGAAGCCCTTGGAGGATTTGGGGATTGAACCTCTTGCCTAACACTCTCCTGCTCTACCGCTTTCAAGAGAGCAGCATCAATTTGGCTGGGAGCTGGTCCCTCCGGATGCGTTGGAACATCCTCCTCTACCTCAGCAGGGTTAGCTCCACCCACCACTTTCTTGCCCTTCTTTTTGCCTTTCATTTTACTTGGGGCCTTGGCCCGGCCTGGCAAGTAAAGTGTCCCATCTGGTTCATGCGTCCTCTTGAGCACTACATCCGGAGGGGGTTGAGTGGTGAGCTCTTCCCAAGTTAAATCCCTCCGGCCAGTAGTGTTCCAAAGGTGAGATCTTGCCAAGTTGCCCCCCGTGAAGGCATCGTGGAACCGGTTCCCCCACCGTTCAGCAGTCCAAGCATTGATCTTGGTGCAAGTAGTCTGCCCGGACTTTAGATAGTCGTTGAAGTCCTTGGGCAACACTGCTAAGAAAAAGGATAAAAATAGTCAGTTTAAGAAAATTTGATAAAAGAAGAGATAAGAATATAAAGAAAAAGTCTTACGGTCACTCCTCCATCTGCTGGTGAGGAGACTTGGGTTGACTCCGGCCTTGATTTTCCTCCCGTTTTCCCAAGCCCCACTTACAAATAGGAATTGAGTCCTCTAGTTCCTCTCCGACTCTAGCAGATCATCCACATATTTGAAGTTGTCCCCCATATTGAAGTGGTAAAAAAGGATGTGTGGGTTTCTACAGAGGCTGGCCACAACAGCAAACTCCTCCATCGGTAGAGGGATCCCGGAGAGCCTAGAAGCCATAATGCAGGCCATGAGGGTGTACCAAGCATTGGGGCTCAGCTGGCTCGGACAGAGCTTTATCAGATGAAAGTATCTGACAATTTCTGGATCCAAAGGGAATCTGAGCCTCCAGTTAAAGAGCTCCGTGAAGATGACTATCTCGCTCAATTTGCAGTCCATGGGAGTTTCAGGGTTTATAGGGATTCTTATCTTCACGTTCTCTGGAATTCCCCACTTCGTACGCATCCGGCCCAGCTCAACTGTGTGGATGAATGTGTAGTTGATCTTTTGCAGGACAAGGAGGTACTTGACATTGACCTTGTGAAAACAAGGCCCTAACTTTCCTTTAAGACACTCCGGCAGATCCGAATGCCTCAAGCACAACTTTTCCTTGCCTTTATCTTTTTGGGCAGCAATAGCACTACTAGTCTGTCCGGAAGGCTCAGACTCGAATGGAGCCTCTTCGATAGAGTCCTCCATTATTTCCTCCATGATTGATGAAGGGTTTTCAGTAGCAGTGGTAAGGGGAAGGTTAAGATTTGGCTCAGCCCGGCTTCTGGACTGCTGCGCTTCAGTGTTCTCTCGGCTTCTGGCCTCCGGCTGGGGCTTTGGTATAGATGTTTCTCTTCGAGGGCTTGAGCCACTGCCCTCCAGACCGGACAACCTATCCTTGGGAGCTCTAATGGGCACTTCTGACCCCGTACTACTGTCTTTGGCACCCGATTTCGAAGGGGTGCCCTTAGAAACTTGACCCTTGACCAGTCGGCCTCTTCTTTGGTCAACTAATTTCTGAGGAGAGGTTTCAGCGTCTGACCCCATAGCTAAGAAAGGAGAGGGTTTTTTTAAAGCTTATAACTGTTAAACCTGGTTCAACGATGGGTTCCGACTCTTGAACCGAGGAGCCTGAGATAATGGGTGAAAGATTGGTGTGAAATAACTGCTTCGGTTTGATGCCCCTTATGGAGGAAGAACTTTGGTATGATTCTGTGGATGAAGTTGCTGGTTTGTCGATGGGTGAAGTGGGTAAGCCTGCTGCAATGCGCCTTTCCCTTTCAACCTTTTACGCCTTTTCTAATTCAGAGAGATTGAGCCACCCACCTTTGATCAACGCGTTCCTCGCTGTGAACATAAACGACCTGAGCAAGAGCTTGATTTTGAGAGAGAAAACTTTAAGAATTGTCAAGAGTAAAAACAAAAGTGATGGTGAAACAGTAGAAAGTATTTCAATTTATAGTAAATCTAGAAAAGGAGTTTGATTCCTAGGAGAATTCGAAAAGATTGGTAATGATTAAAAGACGGCGCTGATGTCACCCTCTTTAATGAAGAGGTTGCTTTTCGAAGAAGGTGGGTGCGAGATTCAAGGTGAAAAAACGGCTGAAACAACCAACCAGAAAGTAACACGTGTCCCATAAACTCTGGCGAAAAACTGTTTGGATTCCCAGAGTTTCGTCAGTCCGGATAAAAGCATAGCACAAGTCGAAAGACCTGTCCGGGAAAAGCTACCCCTGATATCGGAATGTTTTTTCAGGTTTTTGACAAAGGCATTTGCACAAACACCTAAAAAAGGGGCTCCTGATGAGTCCGAATACTGCTTCCTCTTTGGACAGGGACAGATCGGACCAAGGTCACCAGACCGGACAGGCCACTTCGAGCACTTAGCCCATTGGAATGTTCGAACTATGACAAAAGTACTAAAAAACCTAAACACTTCTTGACTAAGCTGCTTGCTCTCGTAAGAGCTCATGGGTCTTTAAACATGACCCGGGTCCATTAAACTTGACCCGAAAACCCATAAAGCCCAGATATAAGGGTATAAATACCCAACCACCTGCATTAAATATGGGTAATGAAAATTAACTGCAACGAGGCTGTTTAATTCTCCCTCTACTCTCTACTAAAAACATTAAACCTTCACAAACTCTGAAACAAATTACCAAATTACCCTCAGACAGAAATTAACCTCACCAATACTCTCCAAGACCAACTCAAGGTCCTATTTATAGCAAATTATGGCTTACAAAAGAAACCACTTAAGCTTTCAAATGAAGCTAATGGTACTTGCAAGAAACCTACTAGCATTAAATGAAAGGAGGTTGCTTGTAAGTCACCCTTTATTTAATGGTTAGTTGTTTCTTGTAAGAAACCAAAAGGTAGGGCCCACACTAATAAATGTGAGAGAGATGTGAGCAGGCCCTACAAAAAATGTATATAGGATTATTAGCGCGTGCTAATCAATCTGACTATATGTGTTACTTAATTATGGGTGTTATCGATAGGTCTTGTTCGAATTTTCAGAAAAACGGACCGGACCGTTAAATTTATTGACCGAACTGAATTGCTAAACTTTCAATTTTAATTTTGGGAACTAGACGGACTGTTAAGTTTTCGGTTTGATTCGGTCTGGATCGGTTCGTCCGATTTAGTTTGATTCTGGTTTCGGTTTAGTCCGAGTTTGGTTTGGTTCAAATTTGATTCGGCCTCGTTTCGGTTCGGTTCAATTTCGTTCCGGTCCACTTAAACAAAATTAAATATAATTATAATTCGATTTTAATTTTTTTTATTTAAATAAATAATTTAAAAAAAATTAATTTTTGATTTTTATAATAAAAAATTAGTAATTAACTATTAATTTTAGCAATATAATATATAAAAATAAATAATAATAAACAATTAGTCCTAACCATTTTATTGGTTCGTTTATTTATTTATTCCACCGGTTTATCAGTTCGATTTGTACCGTAGTTATGACGGTCTGTCGGTTCGATTTCAAACGGTTACTATTTTTTGTTCTCTATTAGTTTCGGGTTTTCAAATGAAATCGTAAATAAAACCAAAAGTGCCAATGTTTAATCCGTTTCTCGGTTCTATTGAACCATTGACAGGCTATAAAATATCTTTGTTTTATTTTATTCTTTCTTTTTACCTTTATTTTTTTGCTTTTAGCTGTTAAAAAATGGTGACGTCACATTGTTTTTAGCAGTTTCTTTCACTTTTAAAATGTTCCCTTGGCCATATCATCAACAGTCTCCAAAACAAAATTTTATATACTTTTTTCTATTTCACCGAAAAAAACCACAAGTTTTCTCAAATCCATTTAAAAATACAAATAATTTGTCATATGATATGTTCTTGCTCTATAGCTTAGCTTATTTCTCTCGTATACAAATGTGATTCTTTTTCTGAACCGAGTCTTTTTGTTTTGAATTGGACGTTTCAGAAATGGGGTTTGATCAATGAATAAGGATCATTGATCAATACCAACCAAATCCGGACCCACCCACCTTTAATAACCACCTTTGCACGATCAAAATGCGACCTCACTAGAACTAAAGTGAAAATCTTCCTATACCACACATAAAAAACATATAATCATCGTTAAATGTGAACTCGGTAGAAAATAATGTTTCGTTTCCGGATAATCTCTGAAGCCTTGTAAACAATTTCTTATTGAAATATTTTTGGGGTTCTCCAAAAATTTCAATTGGATAAAATGAGAGATATAATTTTGAACAGAGAGGATGAAAATGATATTATATCCTTTTCAACAGAACCCATATTTATAAATTCGACCAACCAAAAAACAGTTTGGAAGTTAGGGCAGTTAGGGTCTCTAAACTGGTTTTGTAATAAAACAGCTGAAATTTAAAATTTGCATAAAACGGTCAAATTTTCAATTTCAAAATTCTGTTGACTTGCAATAATAGCCGATTTAACCAAAATAAAATTTATTTTCAAATATTTTCGATTTTCAAATTAAGAATCGTATAAAATTCTCTTGATTGTAAAAGTATTAATAAATTCACATTTATGTTGTAACAAAATATATATGTTTTGATTATGTATATCTCCAAATTAAATTAGACAAACACACATAGAATAATAAACAAACCGAACAAATCTAATTTTTACCATTTTGGTTCGGTTCTGAAAATTTGAACCAAATTCTTATCGATTCAGTTGGATAAATGTAATGATCTTGTTGGGTGAAAGTGATACGGATTGAATAATAAACAAACCGAACCGGTTCGGTTCTAAAAATTAAAACCAAAATCTTATCGATTTGACACATAAGCTTTATAAAAAGGTGGTCAAAACCAAACCAAATCCGATAAACAAAATATTATTAATGAGCTACGTGTAAAGTTAATATAGCTTTTTATTTATATAAATCATATGAAAATTTCAAATTTTAGATATAGTGTATCATATCAAATATCAAATTTATGCATAAATGAAATATCGTAACGATTGAATTTCACATTAGTATATTACACATTCCAAATATTCGAATATCAAGGTATCACTAAGGATTGAACCTTTACTATTCACAATGAATACATGAAGATAATATACACATAAATTTACATTCTCACTTGTTCTTACTTGACACTATATTTTACTAGCCTTGTGTCCTTATCCTTCTTAAGCATATCAAAGCCAAGTCCTAGCTTCTTAAAGCGGTTAAACTTCATGCTCAAATAGGTAGTTCTTTTCATCTTGCACCTGCATATGCAATTTTTCAAAAGAGCTATTAAGAATATAATCTTCAACCTTCACAACTTGCAGTTCTGAACACATACCTTGGGATGATATACAAATGTGTTCCAATATCTTGATGTTAAGCTTTCCACATTGAATTCAACACTTAATGTCATATTGGATGGGAATTGGGTATCTCAACATGAGAGATTTCAAATGGACTTTAATCCCATCCCAATAGCCGATTTGTGCACAAGATCTCTATTTAACCCCTTGGTTAAATGATCGGCTAAGTTATATTGAGTTCTCACAAACTCTACTGAAATAACATCATGCGTGATACGCTCACTAATCATACTGTATCTAACACCTAAGTGTCTAGACCTGCCTTTGTAAACTTGTCTATAAACATTGGCCAAGGCAGCCTCACTATCACATTTGATAGATATAGGTGATATCGGTTTGGGCCACAACGGAATTTCATACATTAAATTTCTTAGCCACTCAGCTTCTTTACTCGCTACTGCTAATGCCACAAACAATGGAATACCTATGGTGCGCAATTGAAACTTGGAATTTTTTCTCATTTTTTTTTTCCGCGTTTTCTTTTTTCGCGCTCTTAAATTCCCACCAAATTAACCTTTCATTTTTCTATTTAAAGAAGTCTATCTTACAACACCAAACACATAAAACTCTCCTTCAAACATAGTTGAGGTATTTGTTAATGGGTTGGAGTGTGTTTGATGATGCTCATCTACTCAAGGCTGTGAAAGCTGTGAAGTTCAAACGGCCGGACGATAATACCGATGAGTTCTTTGATGAAGTTTTGTGTATGATGTATTTTATGTATGACGAAATGTCTACGTCTAGACAAATGCCTCGATCTCGTACTCGTGAGGAGGTAGCCACGAGGTAAAAGTGTATAACTAGTGGACCGATGTTCTTGGTCTTTAACGAGCCCCCCAGAAGTTGGGAACGAAGCCTTCGACTCCTTCGGTTTAATGATCATAGACTATTTGTCTTTAAAAATGTGGGACTTGAGAAAATCGCATGAGGTTTTTAATTTTTTGGTCAAAGCTCCATTCAGCCCTCTCATCTCTCATTTATATAAGTTCCACCCAATCCTTTCGTTGAATGAGGTTTTCGTCAAGCGATGACACAATGAGACAAATACCCTCCATTTCTATTTTGGGAAGATGACCATCACCCTTGATGATGTATATGTTATGATAGACATCCTGATTGTGGGTAGAATGCTGGAAATAGAAAGCTTCAACACGAGTGGCCAATTTAACACTCGATTCTTGGGGCTTCCTACAATTTTTACATGTAAAAAACTATAGAGGATGGGAGGAGTTGGATTTTGTATGAGATGGTTGAGTGATCAATTTATGACAATTATATATCTGGATAAAAATCTAGCTAGGACGAGAGATATAATTATACATGTTTCACGTACGTACCTTTTTTCTTTTTTCGGATGCATTATTCTCGCCGATAAAAAATTGAAGCCTATGAAAGCAGACCTACTATTGGATCTGAATGATATGACATGACTAGATGAGTATCTTTGGGGGACATATGTACTAGCTTGTCTTTATCGTGGTTTATGAGAAGCACTCAAGGATTCAATGAAGACTCTATATGATTTCATAGGTATATTCGCCTATATTTTATCACTAGATGATTATTTTGTTGTAAAGATAACCCGTGTTAACATTATTACATTTTTAAGATGTCTGCTAGACTGCTGGATATTTGTTCATTTTCTATGATTTCACCCTGTCTTGAATGATAGATATAGTATATCATAATCAAATCTTCTTAGATGGTCGTCGAAGATGATGATTGGCGCGAATGCGCGACCAAAGAGCTTATAGTGAGTGCTCTCAACGATTTCTTAGATAATAAGGTGAGTACAATCCTTTTTTTTAATTTGTTATTTTTACGTTCAATGTTTGACGTTTGATTGAATTATTGTTACAAGCTGCATTTTAGTCGTATCAGGACATGCATATTACTTTTCTATCCAAGAGGATCGTTGATTCGAGTATCACATTTGATATATGCACACCGTCGAATGAGAGATGACATAAAGAGTGATGTGACAGTTCATAATGATCTAGAATAATCCACTTGCTCACTAACAAGCCAAAATGAACCTGAATAACGGATACCATCATTGGTACAAATACAGATTAACCTTTTGTCCTGAGTAGCTAGGCATTTAATCTTCGATGACCGCCTCAATCCCATCATTTTTTAGAACCGCAAATCAACAACTTCTAGGTACACTAGATATATTAGTAAGTATTTGTGGTACGTTATCACTCTTAAGGTGATTGGTGATGACAATTCATAAGATCATCCATATTAGACCTCTAGATAATTGTGTTGAAGAGAAACTAGTTTTTGTAGATTGAGTATTGTAGATCACATCTTATTGGATTTGTCTTACTATTCTAGGATTGATTATATTATGTTTATTTACGTATTTTTGTTTGGTGCTATCTTTAGATCATGTTTTCAGACTATTTTGTAGTTTATATTGAATGTTTTTTGGATGTTTTTGTGGTTCTGTAACTGATGTTTTATCAAATATTTTCTTATTTTTTATTATGTTAGCTCGTTTTTTTCGAATTAAGTTAGTTCGTTAGTTTTCTTCGGACTTAAAAACAAATTATTATTTTTTCAGAGGGAACCCGCAGCCCCTATTCAGAGTGCAATGAGTGCGCACATGGTAAACCCTCAGTCTGACGCGATAGCATGCAAACCAACGCCACAAGGTAAACCACACAAGGTGACAGTCTCAGCCGAGAAAGCGTATGTAGAGGGACTCGAACTCATGACCTTCGGTCACAAGCATACCATACTCAACCAACTCGGCTACCCCCTTGGGGGCGACTTAAAAACAAATTATTTTGTCTAAGTATTGGTTTTTCAATCGTTGCACTGCTAATATAAACCTAATACACTGCTAATGCAACACTAAAGTAGCAGTATACATGATACGTACTATCAGTTATATGTGGACCATCAATAGGATTTATCTGCACCGACAGTATAAGTTAACTTGTAGCATAAGATATATAACTTGTACAACAAGCCAAAATGTTAAAAGTTTGGTCTTTTTTCAGATGTTGTAGTGACAATACAAACCTATTATACTGCCAATACAGTTTTACACTACCAACACAAAAAAAATTCACTGGCAGTAAAATGGACAAATACTGTTAGTGCAGAAGCTCAAACAGTGTAGTATTTTGCTTACGACCAAAATAGATTATCTAGTGACTTCCAAAACAAGATAAAATGAGAATATATGTTTAATTTTTCAGACTAAATACTTGATGAAGAAGCCTCCATCTACTAATAGAGTAAACAATATCTGAGCAAATGCAATTGACAAAGATACGCAAATAATATCAAACCAAAGTGATTGATGAACAAACAGGGGATTGATCAAAGTTATGCTTCAATATTGCAACAAGTATCGGATGACCGAAGCCAAACTGAGAGGTATCAGTGTTTTATCAAGATAATCGATGGACTGTCAAGAAATGCCAGTGCGGGGAGCGGTGTTAGGGAAAAATGTAAAGGACACTGAAGTCATCTTGTAGAAGAACAGAGCAAATGCTTATTACACGCAGAAATGGAAATCAAACTAGAGTCATCATCAAAGATAAGTACAATTAAGTCTTTAACCAAGCAGAAGGATAAAGCCGCGAAGAAGTCATGACTAAAGTAGTGATAACTATCTAGCAGACGCGAGGTGGCGAGACCGACTGAGGTCAGATATCAAGATGAGCGACCAAGGAGACGGTTATAATCAAGTTAATGCTCGTTCACTGGTCAACCCTGATAAGGGAGGAATTCGCCTATGTAAATAATGAGGGCCTAATTGTGATAAAAGGATCTTTGTGTAATAATTGAGGAATTTCGGGTCTCTCAGGGACCAATATGTAAACATAGAATTAACTTAGGGGCATTATCAAATACTTGGTCAGCCCACTAAGGCCTCAAACGGGCCCACCTTATTTTAATATAAAAGGTGACCCACTTGCCTGGTAGGTGGGGGCTAATTTTTGATTATTCTAATATATTCACTTTCTCTCCCTAGACTTTCTCTCACTAGTCACATCTGACACAAGATCCGAAATATTCTCCTAGTCCATTATTATCTCATCATTGGCGACGTCTGTGGGAACGAGTGATACCGAAAAAGGAATCTTTTGTTCCTTAAAAAATCACACTTTGCGGGATGAATAACGAGGCTGTGATAGAGAGGGTCGGAAGAGAAGTCGTCCGAGCCGTCTCGGCGTCGGAAGGAGAAGAAGCCCCTGGTCGAGAGCGCGACGACCGGGGTCGGAACAAACGGTCGACCTTAATAATGACGCGAAAACAGCTTCTTGAAGATATTGCCAAGTTAAAGGAAGAGAGAGAGCGGACACTAAGTGAGAAAAGGGTTCGGGAAAGAAAAGGCAATGAACCTATTTTGGAGGCAGCAGGCCATGACGTTGGTCCGCAAATCGAAGCCCGACCTGTTAGGTATTACCAAGAATCTCATCCCAACGACGAGCAAGTCGCTAGGGATCGGAGGTACCCGGAGGACCATCGTGGCACAACGGTAGACTACCCCTCGGATGACTCTTCGGGCAGAGAGTACCGGCGACGGGAAAGGGTCCATCGTACACAAAAGAGTCATTCCCGACGCCTCCGAGGACCCAGGACAGACCCTCTGAAATATAAGAAGGGAAGCACTGATAAGCAGACCCCAGTATCCTTTGAGAAGGAAGAAATGCATGCCGCCAGCCGAGAAGATCGGGCAGCTTTGCCACCTGTGCCATGGCAGCCGTCGAACAGTCAGAACCACGGTTACCGAACTAGCAGCCAGTTTATCAGCCCGGGAGTTGAGGGACTCTATGGAATTCAGACAGAAGGCCTCGGGGGAGGAACGTGTGAGTTCGGAGTCAATTGGAGGGCATCCCCACTGTCCGATGAGATACTCGCGGGACAACTCCCGAAGCGATTCGACATTTCTAAACTAGAAAAGTACGACGGGAAGAAAGACCCGGATAACCATTTGGAGGCCTTCAAAAACTTTATGCTAAGTTTCGATAACGATGACAAGCTCCTATGCAGAGCTTTTTCCATGACTTTCAAGGACCGAGCCTCTAATTGGTACAACCGTTTACCGCAGGGTTGTATTCGGAACTTCGGGATGTTCTGGACAATGTTTAGGCAGCACTTTGTGGGAAGCAAAAGCTTCAGAGCCAACGGAGACACCATCATGAATTGCAGGCAGAAACTAAGGGAAAGCCTCAGAGAATATACCAGGCTATTCATCGACGCGAAACCGACCTAGATCACTGCGAAGAAAACGTGGCCTTAACAGCGTTTCGCTTGGGTCTGCTCCCCGGGCCAATGAAGCAAGCGGTGACAAAGAAACAGGAATTTACGTTTTCTGCACTACTAGCGCAGATAGAAAAGCAGATATTGATCGAGGAGACCGAAGCGTCTGAATTGGCAGCACAGATGCAGCAAAGTACCCAAGCGTCGGTAGTAATAAGGCAGAGCACCCGGTCGGATTACGCAACGGCAGCCCAACCGGTTAGCACGATACACCCGAACCCTCCTACGACAAACAAGCCTTCGGCATTAGCCAGTTCGAAACCGAAGGGGGCTAATCAGACGACTTCGCGACCCATGTCTAACAAGTGGATCCGACCAGCATACTTCGCGGATCTTACGGAGTGTGTGGCGTCGATCTACGAAAAGACCAAGAGGAGCGGGATGTACCGAAGACCTTTCCTGATTCCGACACCTCGGGAGCAAAGAAATAATCGCTACTGTCGCTATCACGAGGACGTTGGGCATGATACGAAAGACTGCATTACATTGAAAAAAGAAATACAGATCCTCATACAACACGGAAACCTTCTAGAGTACGTAAAGAAGGCACAGCAAGGTGCGACGTCGAAAGAAGTCGTGGTGGTACCGAAATCCGAAATCACCATGGCCATCTCCGAGGTTACCGACCAATTTGATGTCTCCATTGAATACCTCGACCCAGAAGCCAACCGCAACATTATCGGGATCATCGAGGAGGAAGCCGAGGAGAGCGTCGGTAACGTTCGAGGCCTTTGTGATTTTTTAGAATCCTTGACGATCTTTGGGGGAGATTCTATGGCGGGAGTTACGCATTCCTCCAGGAAAAGGCATATCGTCAACCTAACCACTCAGTTGGAAGCCAAAACTTGCTTCCAAACCAGAAGCGCCCCTTCGCCGATTTTGCACTTCGACGATGACGACATGAGGGACATAGCCGGCCCCCATGAGGATGCCATTGTAATTGGGGCAGCCATTGTGGGAGAAGAGGTTCGGCGTATCTTGGTGGACACCGGGAGTTCGGCCAATATCATCTTCGCATCTACTTTTGCCAAATTTAGAACACCGCCAGCAATTGCTCGGTCCGACCGAACCATTGTTGGTTTTACTGGGTCAGCAGCCGACGTTATAGGAGAATTCGAAGGCGCAGTCCAGTTAGGCCGCGACCCTTTCAAGAAAGAGGTCACAGCTTTGTTTGTGGTAGTCGACGCTCTGGCTTCCCACAATGCCATTTTTGGCCGATCATGGATATCGCGCATGCATGCAGTAACTTCTACGATTCATCAGTGTTTAAAATACGTGGTTGGAAACAATGTGGGCGTGGTCCGGAGCAGTCAGAAAGCGGCGCGGGAATGTTACTGAGCGGCATTAGCACCTAAGAAAGACCAAGAGATGGTTCAAGCTCAAGAATAGCAATTAAGGGGGCTACCCCCGGGGTCTCTGCCCGTTGACGACCCTCGGGAAGCTCCAAACCTTCTGACTACCGACGAGGAATGCGAGCAGTACCAGTTCGCTACGGGAAAGTCTTTACGCATCGGGGTATGCCTTTCACCAAACCTAAAGGAACAACTGTTGACCCTCCTGCGGAAAAACCTAGACCTGTTCGCATGGTGCTCGGGAGATGTCACCGGGGTACCAGAATCTTTTGCCGTTCACAAACTAACTGTCAACCGAAACATCAGACCAATTTCCCAAAAGCGTCGGGCCTTTTCCCCAGACAAAGCAGACGTTATCTTGCGAGAAGTTGAGAGAATGATCGACGTCGGACACGTCAAGGAAGCACGTTACCCGTTGTGGATCTCTAATCCCGTTTTGGTCAAAAAGAAAAATGGGGAATGGAGAATGTGTGTGGATTTTACCGACCTTAACCGAGCATGCCCGAAAGATCCTTTCCCAATGCCGAGAATCGACCAACTGGTAGATTCGACGTCGGGTAACAAATTACTGTCGTTTATGGATGCGTACGCCGGGTACAATCAGATCAAATTACACGCCACGGATCAAGAGAGTACCACATTCATCACAGGCCGAGGATTATATTGTTACAAAGTAATGCCTTTTGGGCTGAAAAATGCTGGCGCAACATACCAAAGACTCGTTAACAAAACATTTGAGGGTCAGATCGGGAGAAATATGGAGGTGTACATCGACGATATGTTGGTAAAGAGCAGCGCGGACGCGGCCCACCTCGTCGACCTCGGGGAAACCTTTGACAACCTGCGCGGGATAAATCTCAAGCTTAACCCGGAGAAGTGTTCTTTCGGAGTCCGATCAGGAAAGTTCCTAGGTTTCTTCGTAAGTGAAAAAGGGATTGAAGCAGATCATGCACAACTACGAGCTCTCACCGATATGACTCCACCCCGGAGCATCAAGGAAGTACAAATCTTGACGGGGCGTCTGGCTGCCCTAAATCGATTTATTTCCCGCTCCTTTGACAAATGCGCCCCCTTTTTTCAGGTCTTGAGACAAGCCAAATTTTTTGCATGGACCTCTGAATGTGACGAGGCGTTCTTGGGAATCAAACGATACATGTCGTCCCCGAACCTTCTGACAAAGCCCACAGCGGGCGAGACGCTTTTCCTTTACATCGCGGTTACAGACTTTGCGGTCAGTGCGGCTCTAATTAGTGAATTAGGACCGGCTCCTACAACGGTCTACTTTGTGAGCAAAAGCTTACTAGATGCAGTAACTCGGTATTTAAAGTTGGAAAATTGGCACTCGCCCTGGTAACCGCAGCACGGAAAATGCACCCGTATTTTCAGGCTCACCCTATCGTGGTCCGAACATCATTCCCCCTCAAGTACATTTTTCAGCGGCCAGATATGTCCGGGAGAATGTCCAAATGGTCCGTGGAGCTCGGGGATTTTGACATCGACTTCGAACCTCGAACAGCTATCAAAGGCCAGGCTTTGGCTGATTTTGTTAGTAGAGTTCCACTCCGAACGACCAGATCGGAGATGCCCCCCCAAGAAGCTACTCTGGGTGAATGGGTTGTCTGAACTGACGGGGGAGCAAATGTCGGTGGCTGCGGAGCAGGAATACAGATCACCACCCCTTCGGGAATTAGCATGCTCCAAGCCGTCCGATTTGGTTTCCATACTTCAAACAACGAAGCAGAATACGAGGCTGCTTTGGCAGGGCTACGGTTAGCACAGGTGTGCGGGGCAAGGCAAATACGCCTCATCAGCGATTCCCAACTTTTGATAAATCAAGCTTCGGGGAGTGCGGAGGCTCGGAAGGAACATTTGGTACAATACCTAGCAGCACTCCGGGTTCTGGCTGCCTCATTTGACAAAGTCACCTATGAACACGTCCCAAGAAGCAAAAACACAGCCGCGGATTCTTTGGCAACGATTTCCTGCTCTAGCAACTACCCTTGGGTGACGGAACAAGAAAATCCGTCTATTATCAAGCGTCATGAGTTAGACAATCGACCTGAAATCGCATGTCAGATCTCTTCGGTAGCAAACTCGGATTGGCAGCGGGACATTATCGCATTTCTAGCTGAGGGTCGGCTCCCCCTGGATAGCGATTTAGCCCGAAAAGTACGCAACAAAGCTCGGGGATATGTCCTTTTAGGGGATGTATTATACAAGAAGTCTTTCAGTCGTCCACTACTTCGGTGCTTGGGATTTAACGAGTCGCGAATAATTGTGTCCGAGCTACATGATGGTGAGGGCGCAACACACTGCGGGTACAAGGCCCTAATTAGGCGAATTCTCCTCGCAGGTTTCTATTGGCCGACGATAGCAGGAGACGCACGGCTCATAGTCGAAACCTGCGACACATGTCAAAGGTTCGGCAACACAATAAACGTCCCCGCGACTGCCCTAGAATCCATATGGGAGGGGCTACCCTTTGACCGATGGGGAATCGACCTCGTCGGACCATTACCGATGGCGTCGGGAGGAAGGCATACGATCGTAGTGGCAGTAGATTATTTCTCCAAATGGGTCGAGGCCGAACCCTTGTCCGCCACTAAGACAAAAGATATCATCAAATTTATCTGGGCAAACATATGTTGTCGGTTCGGGGTACCGCAGCGGCTAACCATGGATAATGGACCGCAGTTCGATAGTGGAGAAATGAGAGCCTTTTGCACCACTCATAAGATCCGGCAATGCTTCTCAGCTCCTTTTCATCCTCAAGCAAACGGGCAAGTCGAAGTAACCAACCGAACCATTTTGGAGGGCCTCAGAAAAAACCTCGAGGGAAAGGCCCTAAAATGGCCTGATTACTTACAAGAGGTACTATGGCCTTACCGAACTACACCCCGAACAGCTACCCAAGAGTCGCCTTACGCTTTAGTATATGGTATGGACGCGGTCACCCCCGCGAAATCCATTTTCCCATCTTTCAGGGTCGGTACTTATACGGAGGAAGCGAACGACGGTACACGACGGCTCGAACTTGACCTCATAGAAGATAAGCGCAACCGGGCCCAGTTGAACTCTTTGCACTATCAGACCCTGATGAGAAGTCGATATGCTTCTAAAGTCCACCGTCGGGAGTTCAAGGTTGGAGACAAGGTTCTCAGGCGCGTCTTTCTCCACACCAAAGATAAAAGCCTCGGTAAACTCGCCCCAAATTGGGAAGGGCCCTACGAAGTCGTTGAGAAAGTCAAGAACGGGACATACCGCCTGCGGAATAGGCTCGAACATCTTTTGAGGCTACCTTGGAATATCGAACACGTGAAATTGTACTTAGAATAGTAGCAAACTTGTATTTCAATTTGTATTTTACCTTTTGTCTTGAATTGTATTGGTTCGGGAATGCACTCTTTCCTACCTCGGTGACGCGAGGAGGTTTTAACGAGGCATCACAAACACCCGACCACCCGATTACATTAATCAAACGTTTTCTGCCTTCCAAATATTGAAGTGTCACGACCTTGATCAGCTGACGAGCTGGACAGCGTCTGTTCATATTAATATTAATGGATCTACATATATGTTCTTCCCGACCCTTTGGGAGAATTTTCGATACTACATCGATCTACAGAACCTAAATGGGTTTTTCAGTCTACTGATCTACATATATGTTCTTCCCGACCCTTTGGGAGAATTTTCGATACTACATCGATCTACAGAACCTAAATGGGGTTTTCAGTCTACTGATCTACATATATGATCTTCCCGACCCTTTGGGAGAATTTTCGATACTACATCGATCTATAGAACCTAAATGGGGTTTTCAGTCTACTGATCTACATATATGTTCTTCCCGACCCTTTGGGAGAATTTTCGATGCCACATCGATCCACAGAACTTAAATGGATTTTTTCCGCTTTGGTAGGTTCCCGAACGACTTTGTAGGTCCCCGACCTACCTTGCAATTCAGCATTGCAGACCCTATCAGGATTTTCTAATATTGTTTGTTAACTTAGAATCTTTTCAACATTTTGTCGATATATCATACAGATCACAATTTATAAAGGGATTTAACCAAGAACGTCAATACATTAAAAGGGGACCCCGTGGCCCCCAAAACAAGGTTTAAAGTGTGCGACAAAAACATTGATAGGGGGCCCCGTGGCCCCCAAAAAAGTTACAAACAACAAAACAAAAAAAAAAGAGCCCAACTTCCGGGTCACTCATCATCATCCTTCTCCTCGTCCTCCTCATCGTCGTCGGATTCTTCCTCTTCCTCCCCGCAATCAACCCCCTCGGGCCGGTCCTTTTCGGGCACGTCCAACCACATCGACCCGAGTTGAAGTTCAGGGAAGCGGTTGTGGAGTGACAGCACATACGCGGCTTTCGCATCGGCAGCTTCTTTATCCGCCCACTGCCTACACCGATTCGCGAAGGCGACATTTGAAGACTTTAGCTTCCGGACCTCCGAAGCCAAAGCAGCAGCGCGGTCTTCCACGGCTTTCTTCGACTCCTCCGCGGCCCTCTTCGCCTCCTCCGCGACTTTCTTTGCCTCCTCCGCAGCGCGCTCGAATTCTGAAATACGACCCTCTGCCGTTGCCAGAGCCGTCTTGGCTTTATCCAACTCCCCGGTCAGGCTGACGATTTTTCCCTCTGCAGAAGCCAGCTGCTGACCTAATTCATTCGCCCGACGCTCTTTCACAGCTACGGGAACGAGAAAGTTGTACATGGATAACGCCAGACCATCCGATCCCTGCAGCTGAAACGTGTGTCGACCGCCAAGCATGGACAACAGTGGATACCTTGTACCACTCGACGAAGCTGCGGTCGGATCCGACGTTCGGGGGGGCTCAGCATCATCGGGAATTTCCACAAGGTCCGCCGGTGGAACACTATTTGCGCCATCGTCCTTGTCGGACAGCTGCAGATTTTTGGAGCTAACCCCCGCGCCGTCGCTCGGTTTGCTCTCCACTTTTGAGTGCTTGGACTTTTTTGCCATAGTCCCATCCGTATCGGCACGAGCCTTCCTCTTCTGCACAGGCGCCGGGTCCTGACTAGCCTCTGCCCCTCCCGTCGCAGGTGCCTCTTCCCGAACCAGATCGGCAGCAACCACAACGGCATCTTCCTCCCCCTCTTCATCCGACTTCGGACGCTTGCTAGGCGCCTTGTTGCGTTTGGGAAAGTATAGCTGCGACCCAGGGGCGCCGGTTTTCGCGATGACATCCTCAAAGGAAGGGGGCTGTCGAAGCTGCTCGATGGTGAGAGGGTCGGACGAGCAACGCCAGAGGTTACTCATGATTAAGTTTGTGTCAATGAAGGTCTGATGCATAGCCCGACCCCAGTGCGCCCGAGCATAAGCTTTGAGGACCCCGAACGTAACCCCAGCAGCTTTGCGGTAGTCCTTTTTCAGACCTTGCAACCACTCATTCGACACTGCACGAAGAATCGGTATTATATATATATATATATATATATATATATATATATATATATATATATATATATATATATATATAACAAGGGAGATCAGAGTAGTACCGTCATGAACCCATGTACGGAGAAGCTGCCTCTTATTCTGCGGGGTATAAGGAAGACCGTTCTCCCAACATCCGCTCAGGAACACGAACCGATGCTTCCAGCCTTTGTCCCCCTCCAGGAAGTCATTCACCACCTTCCACTTGTTCCCCAAGGAAGAGTAGAAGAACGGGGATTTTGGAGACTTGGATAGACCCGACACAACGATATATTCCTCCATGGGCATGACCCGACCTGAAAGACGGGAAGCTATTATGCAGGACATTAGAGTGTACCAACCGTTCGGCGTCAGCTGCGATGGGCAGATCTGGAGGGTGCGGAAGTAAAGCGCGATCTCGGGGTCTAAGGGGAAGCGCAGCCCCCAATTGAACAGCTCGGTGAATATCACGATCTCCCTAGATCGGACATGGACGGGGGTCTCCCCGGGAACCGGGAACCGAACATTGACACATTCGGGAATTCCCCATCGGATCAGCAGATCCTTATAGTCAGACTCCGGGAAATAGAGGTATTTCCCCTCGTAAAGGGAAACAACATCCTTCGTCTTAAGACAACTAAAGTAGGGAGTAGTGATGGCAGCCTCAACTTCTGCGGGCAGGGGATCGTCCGGAGGATTGGCAGCACTACCAACAGCAGCAACGCACACCTCTGTGGGCGCAACATCTACCTCTGACTCCCCAGCATCGGGATTAGAGGCCTGGTCGGAGCTCCGGGCAGTAGCGATGTTCGGGTCCGATGCACGTACCCAGGAAGTGGAAGGCTCGGCTGCATTTACTGACTGAGCCCGAAGTGCTGCCTCCAGTTCCTCTGGCGTCAGATGACGCTTAGGCAAACCTAGAAAAGTTACCGCAGTATTAGTACCGGTCCGATACCCTCGAATTGAAGGAGTAAGCTGAACCATTTCAAGAGTGTTACCTCCTGCGGGAGACGAAGGAGGACTACTTTCTCCCATAGTCAAGAATTTGATTTTCCGAGTGCGTCGGGGAAGGGACGGAGATGGAGAAACGCGCGAGTTAACCGGTGTTAGGGTTGGATTTTCATACCCAACTGCAAGGGAATCGGAGGAACTACTGCTGGAAGAAAGGATGACGGTTTCGAGAGAAAGACTAATCCCGGGCGATAGAGAAACAAGAGGATCAGGTAGAAGGAAAGACTCAGCAGGGATCGGAGTAGCTAAGACGGGGTCGTGAGGAAGTGGTGCGGGAGTAAAAGGCTTGGAGTTAGACCCCTAGATTAATCCGGCGCGACGGTATTCTTCGGCTCGGTCCTCGATGCTAGACCACTTAGGGGTGAGATTCGGTCGGTTCGGTCGGTTTTTTTATAAAATTTTAAACCGAACCGAAATAATTCGGTTTGTATATTATTAAACCGATTTAGTAATAAAAAATTCGGTTTTTTTCGGTTTCGGTTTTTTCGGTTTCGGTCGGTTTCGGTCGGTTTTTCGGTTTTAACAGAGGTGCGGTTCGGTCGGTGCGGTTCAGTGCGGTTCGGTCGGTTCGGTTCGGTTCGGTCGGTGCGGTTCGGTGCGGTTCGATCCATTTTTTTTCGAATTATTTATTTTGTTGAAGAATTTTAAAAAAAAATTGCAAAAAAAATTATAATATAAACTAATTATTAATTTTTTATATTTATAATAATAAATTTATAGTTATAGTTTTAATATTGCTATTTAATAAATACTATAATAATACCACACGTATTAGCTGCGCATTTCGCTCTGTCCGAATGTCTGGTTTGCTTCAACAAGCCAGCTTAATGCCTATTTTTATATGTGAGCTTAATGCCTACTTTTATAGTCGAGTTGGTTTATATAGATGGTTAAACAGTAGGCGCAAAGCAAATATAATTTATAGTCGAGTTGGTTTATATAAATGGTTCAACAGTAGGCGCAAAGCAAATATAATTTATAGTCGAGTTGGTTTATATAGATGGTTCAACAGTAGGCGCAAAGCAAATATAATTTATGGTTCAACAGTAGGTGCAAATATAAATTCGTCCAAAAAGACATAAGTGGGGTTCGAACCCATGCTCCCCGTGCAACAAGGGGGTTTAAATATTAATATATGACCACTAGGATAAAGGGTGGGTTAGTGGTAGAATTGGTATAAAATTATATATAACTTCGGTCGGTTTCGGTTTTATTCGGTTCTCCAACACGAAAAACCGAAAACCGACCGAATTAATTTCGGTTTGAAATTTTAAAACCGAAACCGAATATTATTATTTTTAGACCGACCAAACCGACAAATTTCGGTTTGGTTTGGTCGGTCGGTTCGGTTTTTTTCGGTTTTTGCTCACCCCTAAGACCACTCTTCAAAGCTCCACTCAGGCTTTTTCTTCTTCTTCGCGGGTGTTTGCTTCGGGTATTTTGGTTTCATAAAACGAGCATCCCATGTCTAAATCGGGTCTGATAAGCAATATCTCTCTCTAGAAACGATCTGACAGCACTTTCTCTCTCTAAGAATGCCTCTGAGAGAGATTAAGGATCGAGGGGTATTTATAGGAGAGGAAGAATGATCGGAGAATACCAATCGACAAAAGCACAGCGGGAAGACGAAGGGTCTCCATAAGAGCCTAGTCTGGAAAAGACGCACCCCTAGGGCTGGCGACACGTGTTGATCGCCCTCTGACAAAGACCTACCTAAGCAGCCCTCTACGAACCGATTGACGAAATGGGCCTTCGCCATCACAACCCCTAAGAAAAACCGGTCCAACATAGAAAGGCCCAGGATAAAAGCCCAAAAGAAGGTGGAAACCGACCCAACTCAGGGCTAAGAACATCGGGAAAGGAAGATCTTACAGCCCGAATATTATCTGAAGGGACAGATCTGGTTATAATGCGACGAAACACAACCGAAGCGAGAGGGGAAAGATTAATTCGCCTAAGGATGGGTCGGAATCCGAGGCCCAGGCAGATGCAGACGACAAGCACAGGTTCGACAAAGAGTCTCCGCTCCCGATGCTCCCGAAGACTGGGGGCTACTGATAAGGGAGGAATTCGCCTATGTAAATAATGAGGGCCTAATTGTGATAAAAGGATCTTTGTGTAATAATTGAGGAATTTCGGGTCTCTCAGGGACCAATATGTAAACATAGAATTAACTTAGGGGCATTATCAAATACTTGGTCAGCCCACTAAGGCCTCAAACGGACCCACCTTATTTTAAAATAAAAGGTGACTCACTTGCCTGGTAGGTGGGGGCTAATTTTTTATTATTCTAATATATTCACTTTCTCTCCCTAGACTTTCTCTCACTAGTCACATCTGACACAAGATTCGAAATATTCTCCTAGTCCATTATTATCTCATCAAACCCATGTAATGCATTAAGACTAGAGTAATTACCATAATTTTAGGGCAATTATCATTAATATGGGTCTACATGCATAATTAGTGGAAACGTGTAATAAGTGGCAACAAGAAACCACTATGAAATAGTTTAAATAAGTAGACAATCTGTAAAATATACATTTTTTTCTTCCTTGATCAATAATATTTATACTTGGTGTTAACGAGATCATGTGGTGTAAAATAAGTAGACTAATGTGTTACAAGTGACAAACATGGAGGACCTGTGGTGTTTTTACCCTATTTTCCTATAACAATTTTGACGCAGTCTGTGGGAACTCTAACAAAAACACTTAGTCGTAAGATTTCCCAACCATGGTAGTAACGAGATCATGGATCGAAAAGGAAGTCCCAGAATGGAGTGAAGCAACGAATCACTGACAAAATCAAGTAGATTGACAGTTTCAGTTGCCCTTGTCACGTTGTAAATCCATATTTGGTGGAGGTACCTCGCGTTGAATCAGAACCTCAGTTTTAGTATCCAACAACCACTACTGGACCGGATATCTTACCACTCACCCCATAAAATGCAACGGGTCCGGCTTTGCAGGTAGCAACAAGCGGTAACCCAACAGTCACGCCAATTATTCGGCAGTTGGAGCAGCAGCTTCAACACCTACAACAGGAACAACATAGTATTGCATGTGAGTGAGACGTCATGCAGCAAGCTATACATGCTGCCATAGCATGACTGGACGACGCACTACACGCCTTGACAACCAAAGTACAAAGAAATAGTTGCGGGGGTATCGATCAGGGCCCGAGGCAGCCGGGTTAACCGAGGGGATCACTCATCTAAGCGCGTGGATATATGAGAAGAAGAAGGAGAAAACAGAGTTAAAATACGTTCTAAGAGGCAGTAACCACAACGGGACAAGAAAATCCATGCTCCAAAGAGGGCTCGGGATGACAATAATGTGCAATACAACCGGGTTCGACCAAAAATGTCAATCTACGTTTTAAATGAGTCTCCCGTGGAGTCAGCAGAAAGTCCGACCCATTCATAATAGAAGCATACGATAGAAAAATGAATCTGGAGAGGCATTTGAAACGATTTCGTAACATGATGATGATATTCAACCCGGATGATGCTATGTTCTGTCGTTCCCTGTCCATGAATCTTAAAGGTTATGCGATGGACTGGTTCAACAGTGTGCCCAAGGGATCTATTTACAATTTTGCAGGTTTATGGAAAGCCTTTCAAGAAATATTTGTGGGAAACAAAGAACTCCGACGCGAACAAGATTCAACTATGGACCTTTACTAATGATGAGGTGAGTCACTTAAAAGTTCTGTTAAGTGTTTTGTCCATACGATGAATGTTTTTACCAGATTTAGAAAAAAAATATGGTTGTTGCCTCCCTTAAGAGAGTCCTTGATCGATAAAAGGAATTTTACGTCGATTTGATAAAGTTCTCGATAGAGAATATTAGAGATCTGATGACTCGAGCCGATCAATTTATCAGAATAAATGATGCTAGAAAAGGAGCTTCGCTAGAAATGCACACTTTTGACATGAAATGAGGACCGTATGATAGGGATATGATGGATAATGAGCCTCGTTGAGAGAGCACCCGTCGACCAACGTAGTATAAGAATCTGTCGAGACGATTTACCCCGCTAACCGAGTCCATTTCAGTTTTTATGTCCGGACAAAGGGAAGAATAAAATACCAGCCCCCTCGAGTTATGAGTGTACCTGGGTTTAGACGGTCAAACAGGCTCTTATGCTTCTACCACAATGACCACGGTCATCCAGCTAATGATTGTTGGAAACTTATATAGAAAATACAACTGTTGATACATAACAATGAGCTCATTCAATTTGTCAGACAGCAAGATCCATCTCTAGCTCGAGCAAAAGGATGAAACTCGATCGGTTAATGAAAAGAGACTTTATGAAGATAAGTGGATGGATACTAGAAATAATAATAGTTATTCACCATTGGTAGAGGACATTCTGAGGTAGCCAGCAACTCAAAGTCTAACAAAAGAGCAAGAGACAATAATGAAGTACAAGCGGTCGAAGCTTTATCCTACCACAGTTACCAAGACCCTGTTACTCACCTTACATTTAATGATGATAATTTAAGAGAGGTCATCATACCACTGAAGATGCATTAATAGTGAACTTGGACATTAGAAGAGTAATGGTTACGCGGTTCTTAGTCGATGGGGGTAGTTCAGCCAATATTATTTTCAAGGCCAGCTACGATCGTATGCAAGATATTTCTTCCTACAAAACCACCCAACAAACCCGAGTATGATATGGAGAAAATGCGTCTCAGTGTGTGGGGGAGGTCAAGCTCATGGTTAAAATCAGTTACGGGGCCACTAAAAAAGAACTTAAGATATTTTTCATGATTTCTGATGCACCTAGCTCCTACCATGTAATCATTAGACGACCGTGACTGCATCAGATGCAAGCCACCTCGTGCACTTTCAGACAATGTATTAAATACCCAGTGAGGAACACAGTTGGAGTCATCAGAGGTAGTCAACGAATTTCTAGAACATGTTTTGCGCTCACAGTTTATCCAACTAAGCCTCTTCGATAGCAATTAGATGACGATGGGGTGCGTGAAGAGGAGCACAAAACACTAACTTTACTCGATCCAGTAGATAACACCCTAAAGAAACTGAGCATCATAAAGCCAATCCTACAAACTCGATTGAGTAGTGGGTGATCGAGGGCCGAATCTTACGAATATGTAACAACTTGAATCCGACCTTTAAACGTTTATTACTTGACATGTTAGAAATGAACTTGTATATTTTTGCATGGAACACTATCGACGTCTCATGCGTGGACCCGTCTATAATTCTCCACAAATTGAGTCATACGCTAAGCCGATACAACAGAAGCGAAGATCTTTTTTTATTGCAAAATATGAGGTCATACGTGCTGAGGTAGACAAATTATCTCGTGTTGGGCATATTCGACGAGCTCAGTATCTGGTCTGGGTCGCCAACCTAGTGTTATTAAAAAGAAGAGGGTCAATAGCGCATGTGTGTGGATTTCACTGATTTGAATCGGGCGTAACCCAACGATGCTTTCCTTTTTCCCCGTATCGATCAGTTGGTGGATTTCGTGTCCGTATGAGAATTCCTTTCATTCATAGACGTTTACTCAAGCCACAAATTGATTTTTCTCAACCTATCCGACTAGGAACACACAATGTTTCGGACCAAGCACGATCTATACTATTATACCGTGATGCTATTTGATTTAAAGAACGCCGGTTCTACATACCAGTGTTTGGTGAACCATATCTTCAAATATCATTTGGGGTAACATATGGAGGCTTACATAGATAATATGATCGTCAAAACACACACAACTGAATAAGCAACTTGAGATGCACCAAATCGTATTCAACTTGCTACGTCAATTCAATTTTAAGATCAATCTTGTGAAATTCTCTTTTGGCGTGTGTAACTGTATTTTTTTAGGGTATATAGTGAGTAAAAAGGGCATCAAAGCTGACCCTACACAATTGCAAAAAGTCATCCAGATGGCACCAACATAACATCAATGAGGCCCAATGCATTTAAGGGCGTCTAACAACCCTGTCCCGTTTTATCTTAACAACCTTGGACAAAATTCACAATTTCTTTGAAGTGCTCAGAGGGTTAAGAAATTAGCATGGACCAAGGAATCCAATGCTGCCTTTGAAGCCTTGAAAAATTATCTCACATTACAAGAGATACTGTCTGCACGGATGGCAAGTGAGCCATTATTCCTATACTTGTTTGTTTCAACCTTTTCAGTTATTGTAGTGTTAGTCAGGGAACTAGAGGGGGTCCAACGACCCATTTACTACACTAGTTAAACATTAGTTGATGCTGAGACCCGATACCTAAACTTGGAGAAGCTCGCATTGGATTTAATAATAGCCGCTCGGAAAATGCGACCTTACTTTCAAGGGCATACAATAATTGTCCGCATGTCCTTCCCTCTCAAAACTATACTGCAGATTGACTAACAGAATCATATAATTAGGAGAATATGATATCAAGTTTGAACAACGTACTGCAATCAAGGGACAATCTATCGCTGATTTCCTTACAGAGTTCTCTTCGTCTTGTGATGCGCCTTGTCAACTCGAACCTACTAAGGACGAAAAATGTCTAGGTTATCTTGGACCGACATAATATAAATGTTTGTATTTGTATTATTAAAACTAAGAATAATAAGGACTTAATGTGTAATATGATTAATATGGGTGCAAATAGGAAAAATGTAATCTAGAGGGACCACTTGTGTGAAATGGGTCTCATTACTGTCACTATATAAGAGAAGTACCTTTTTTGGGGCAAGTACGTTTTTAATATAATATAGTACTATGGGTACAAGGTCGGGAGCCTGTTTGCTAACTTGAGTGATGAAGGATTATATGCAACACATACAGAAGGTCTAGGGAGTGGGTTTTTCAAGTTAGGACACAACTGGAGATTGCCCCCGCTTTTAGACGAGATTCTGTCAGGACACTTCCCAAAATGTTTTAATATTTCTAATTTGGAGAAATATGATGGGAAGAAGGATCCTGATAACTGATTAGTCCGAATTCTGCACGCTCCCCGGACAAGGACATATCGCTCCAAAGCCTCCGGACCGGACAGGTCACACGGACCGGACATATCATTTTTAAACAATATAACCATATGACTGTTCGAACTATGACAAAAGTACTAAAAAACCTAAACACTTCTTGACTAAGCTACTTGCTCTCCTACTTAGAGCTCATGGGTCTTTGAACATGACCCGGGTCCATTAAACATGACCCGAAAGCCCATGAGGGCCCAAACATCAGGGTATAAATACCCAACCACCTGCATTAAGTGTGAAAAATGAGAATTAACTGCTACCACGCTGCTTAATTATCTCTCTACTCTCTACTCTAAACACATAACACCCACACACTACCATAAAACACCAACTGAAATTACCAGCCTACCCTAAGGCGATTATTATCCACACCAAATTGGCGACCACAGTGGAAGGAGAAGGTTCCTGAATCAAGCATTCAAAACCAGCTAAGAAAATCTGTCTGAATGAATCCGGACAATCCAGAAGTGTCACCAGCTTTGCTCGAAGTGGTGGGAGAAAACGATGAATACACTATCGAAAAGCGTGATAGGCTAAAGGGTGAAATAGAAGCTCTGAGGGCTGAAAAGGCCAAGATGGGCTTGAAAGAAAAGTCCAAAGCATCGGTTGCTCATCACACTGATAACCCTAGAGAGCATGAGTCTTCAAAAACTCATGCGAGCATTAAAAAGACTCATGCCAGTTCCAAAAAGTCTCACCGGTCTAAGCCCGTGGAAAGTTCTGACTCAAGCTCAGAATCTTCTGATAGCTCTTCGGACAATGAGGGAATTGAGAAATCCTTATCCTGTAGCAGCGATGAGGGTCGAACTAGAAAGAAGCAGAAGCAGATCAAAAAGTATTCAAGAAAAAGGGATAGACATGGAAGGATGAAGAAGAATATTGGTAAAGGGTCATCACACAGCCGGAGGCATGTGGATCGGATGCTGATGGATCCCTTTGCTTTCCACGATGAACCAGGTATCTTTGCGACTCCCAATGAGGATACTGTGTTCAGTCGTGGAAGGAATTGGAGGCAATCTTCATTATCTTCTAAAATTCTGTTCGGAAACCTCCCTAAAAGGTTTGACAGCACCAAAATAGAGAAGTACGATGGCAGTACTGATCCGGACAACCATCTGGAGCAATTTAAAAACTTCATGATGAACTTTGATGACGATGACAAACTGCTCTGTAGGGCATTCTCCCAGTCATTCACGGGGAGTGCTCTAAAATGGTACAACAGCCTGCCTCAGGTTTGTATTAAAGATTTCGATACTTTTTGGGTAGCTTTTCGAAGGCAGTTCGTAGGGAGTAAAGAGCTAAAAGGCAATGGAGACACAATAATCCATTGTTCCCAGGAACCAAATGAGTCCTTGAAAGAATATATAAGCCGTTTTGTGAACATCAGAATAAGTTGGTTGATTGCTTCGAACAGGTAGCAATAGCATCCCTGAGGCAGGGTTTGAACCCCAGGCAATCTAGCTGATTAAGTGACCAGAAAGAAGGCCATGACATGGGGAGGGTTGCTGAATCAGGTTGGCAAACAAATAAACGTCGATGAAACAAAGAAAACCAGGGTGCACAGGCAGGTGAGGTCTACCCCAGTGGGACCAAATCCCAATCAGAATCAGTCCGGGAACAAAGCAAGAGAGACCGGACAGGGGCATGGTAGGGCAAAAGCTCAGTCTCAGCTAGCTACTCCTGCTCAAAGTCAACAATCCAGAAACAAGAGAGGGCCATGGGTCCAACCGGAGTGGTTCGCAGAGTTAAAAGAAAGTGTGGCCACTATCTTTGATAAAACGAAGGAAGAGGTGCATTACCGGAGACCGACAACACTGCAGTCTCCCAGAGAGCATCGCAACAATTCTTTTTGCCAATATCATAATGATATTGTTCATACCACTGATGACTGCATAGCATTGAAACAAGAAGTTCAAAACTTGATTGAAAGGGGAAAGCTGGGGGCCTACGTGAAAAGAAGAGGGGGTAACAGGCCTGATAACACTCAACGGGTTGGTCCAAGTAATGTTGCTCCGGAGGGAGCCATGGTTATAATTGAAAGGTTTGACGTGGAATCTGAGTACTTGGATCCTGATCCAACTCGAAACAGAGTGGGTGCAATTGAGGAATGTTCTAGGTCGGTCTCCGGGCTCATTAAGTTTTTCGAGTCACTTACAATTTTCGGAGGGGACACTATGACAGCTCCTACTGCTTCTTCAAGGAAGAGGCATGTTCATACTTTAGCCTCCCAACTAGAAGGAGGCATGACTTCCTATCAGTCACAAAATTCATTCACCTTCATTGTTTTTGATGAAGATGATTTAAGAGACATTGCTGGCCCTCATGAGGATGCTGTTGTCACAGGAGCATCTATAGGGGGCAATGACATAAGACGAATCCTCGTGGATAGTGGAAGCTCAGCCAATATCCTTTTCCTAACCACATACAAGAAAATGAAAAATCTAGCTGTAATTCAGAGTTCAGACAGGTCAATCGTGGGCTTTACAGGCAGCTCAGCAGATGTGATCGGAGAGTTTGAAGAAGAAGTGTTATTGGGCAAGGGCCCTTTCAAGAAAATGGTTAGAATACTATTTATTGTGGTGGATTGTCCCACTTGCTATAATGCTATTCTAGGGAGGTCTTGGCTCTCTAGGATGCATGCAGTGGCTTCAACAGTCCACCAGTGCTTGAAATATGCTGTTCAGGGACAGGTTGGAGTCGTTCGGAGCAGCCAAAAGATTGCAAGAGAATGTTATGCCACTGCCCTGGCTCCCCGAACGCTGGGGGCAGTCCGTATTAATGAACAATAGCAGTTTGACGGCCTTTCTAGGGGTGAGGGTGAAGTTGATGACCCCAGAGAGACCCCTGGAGTATTAATACCGATCGAAGAAGTAGAAACACATTGTTTGGAAGATGGGAAAAGTGTCAAGATAAGGTCCAAGATGCCACCTGTGTTGAAAGATAAAATGTTAAAGTTTTTGAAGAACCATCAGCACGTTTTTGCTTGGTGCAATGCTGCTGTTACTGGAGTTCCATCAGAAGTGATATCACATCACCTATCCGTCCGGAGAGACGTAGCTCCAATGGTTCAAAAAAGAAGAGCTTTTTCTAAAGAAAAGGCTGATGTCATTGTGCAAGAGGTTGACAGACTCACAAAGATGGGGCACATCAAGGAATCTCAATACCCTTTGTGGACTGCCAATCCTGTCTTGGTAAAAAAGAAGAATGACAAGTGGCGTATGTGCATTGATTTCACAGATCTCAATAGAGCTTGCCTAAAAGATTTGTATCCAGTTCCCCGGATTGATCAGTTAGTAGACTCCACCTCTGGGAGCAAGCTGCTTTCCTTTATGGATGCATTCTCTGGATACAATCAGATTCAAGTAGATCCAAAGGATCAAGAGCATACCACATTTGCCATTTGGTTTGAAAATGCTGGGGCTACTTATCAGAGGTTAGTCAACAAGGCATTTGCTGATCAAATTGGAAGAAATATGGAAGTATACATTGACGATATGATGGTGAAGAGTGTGGATGAGCAGTTGCACTTGTCCGATCTCCAAGAAGCTTTTGCCAACTTGGTAAAAGTGAATTTGAAATTAAACCCAGAAAAGTGTGTGTTCGGAGTGCAATCCGGGAAGTTTCTAGGCTATATCATAAGTGAGCATGGAATACAGCCCGATCCGGACCAGCTAAATTCTCTTCTCCAAATGGAGCCTCCTCGAAACATTAAAGAAGTACAGCGGTTAACAGGGAGATTAGCTGCCTTAAACAGATTTATCTCAAGGTCTTCGGACAGGTGTGCTCATTTCTTTCAAACTTTGAAGGGTGCAAAGGGGTTCGATTGGACCCCACAGTGTGATGAGGCTTTCAGTGAGATCAAGAAGCACCTGTCCTCTCCCAAGACTTTGTTTAAACCAGTCGATGGGGAGACCCTCTTCTTATATTTGGCAGTTTCAAGCTATGCCATCAGTGCTGTGTTGGTAAGAGAGATCGATGGTCATCCCCATCCAGTATACTACATCAGCAAAAGTTTGATAGATGCAGAAAGGCGTTACCTGAAACTCGAAAAGTTAGCATTGGCCCTAGTAATAGCTGCTAGGAAGATGAGGCCTTATTTCCAGGCTCATCCCATCATCGTCCGTACTTCTTTCCCTCTGAAGAATGTCCTCCAAAAGGCAGACATTTCAAGCAGGATGACTAAGTGGTCAGTGGAATTGGGAGACTTCGACATAGATTTTGCTCCCCGAACAGCAGTCAAGGCCCAAGCTGTGGCAGACTTTTTGGTTGAATTCCATCCGACAGGGATTCAGAGCAAGCTACTAACATAAAAGATAAAAAGATGTGGGTCGTCCGAACAGATGGTGGATCTAGCACTATGGGGTGTGGTGCAGGGGTATGTTTGACTTCCCCGTATGGAGACAAAATGTACCAGGCTATTTGTTTTGCTTTCAGGGCATCGAATAATGAGTCCGAATACGAAGCAGCTATAGCTGGTTTAAAGTTAGCCTACATTTGTGGGGCTAAGAGGGTCAAGCTTCTAAGCGACTCCCAACTACTTATCCACCATGCCCAAGGCCAGTCTGAGGCTAAGAAGGAGCAGCTTGTAAAATATTTACTCCTCCTAAAAAATGAAGCACTTAAGTTTAAAGGTGTTGTCTATGAACATATTCCCCGGGCAGAAAATGAGCTAGCAGACTCACTGGCAACCATAGCATATACGGAGTCATATCCGTGGACCCATGTGCTTGAAAGCCCCTCCATCCAACTTTGTAAGGGTAAAGAAGAGGAAATTTTCGAAATACAAGCAAAACAGCCTCAAGACTGGAGATTTCCTCTCCTGCAATATCTCTCCGATGGTGTTGTGCCTCCGGATAAGTCACTAGCCAGAACATTGAAACACAAGGCTCGTGGTTTCATCATATTGAGAGAAGTGCTATACAAAAAGTCCTACAGTAAACCTCTCCTACGTTGTTTGGGGGATGAAGAATCACAAGTGGTCCTCTCCGAATTGCACGATGGTGAGGGATCAGCCCATTGTGGGTTTAGAGCTTTGACAAGAAGAGTTTTACTCTCCGGTTACTATTGGCCATCAATCATGAAAGATGCTAAGGAATTGGTAAAAAGGTGTGACCCATGCCAGAGGTACAACAATGAAATTCATGTACCAGCCATTCCTTTAGAATCAATTTCTGAGCCTATTCCTTTTGCTCGATGGGGATTGGATTTAGTGGGGCCTCTCCCTGTGGCGTCCGGAGGACGCAAAACTATAATTGTGGCCATAGACTACTTCTCAAAGTGGATAGAAGCAGCCCCCCTAGCAGGGACAACATCAAAAGCTGTTATAAAATTCATTCTATCCAACATCTGTTGCAGATTTGGTGTCCCACAGAAAATAACAACAGACAATGGACCACAATTCGACAATAGGGAAATGGAAAGTTTATGTGCCTCAAGGGGTATACAATATTGTTTTTCTTTACCTTTCCACCCACAAGCAAATGGGCAAGTTGAAGTGGCTAATAGAACTATACTGTCCGGTTTAAAGAATAATTTAGAAGGGGCTGCTGGGAAGTGGCCTAGTTATCTACAAGAGGTCACCTGGGGCTGCAACACAAGAGTCACCCTTTGACTTGGTCTATGGGATGGATGCAGTAGCCCCCATAGAGAATACCCTCCCCTCCTTTCGTGTTCACAACTTCTCCGAACACGCTAACGAGGTGGCAATCAGAAGTCAACTTGATTTGATAGAAGAAAGACGAGTTAAAGTCACCTAAGGGTTGCACACTACCAGGGCTTGATGAGAAGCAGGTTTGCTTCCAGAGTTAAAAGAAGAGATTTCCAGCCAGGGGACAAAGTATTAAGGAAGGTCTTCTTACACACTAAAGAAAAGCTGTTCGGGAAGCTGGCCCCGACTTGGGAAGGTCCGTACATGGTTGTTGAAATGATTAAACCTGGAACATATTGGTTGGAAGACAAAGATGGCAGAGTTCTAACTCATCCTTGGAATATCGAGCATCTCCGGATGTACTTGGAATAGCACTTGTGTAAATATTTACTTGTTCGAACATCCATGTAAATATTTGGGGGCATACTCTTTCCTCCCTGGTGGCACGGGGAGGTTTTAATGAGGTGTCCGGGCTGTTGAATAAAGTTTGATGCCTTCTTAAAAAAAAATTCTAAGTGTTTTTAAAGTTTTGTCCCTTGTCATACTGTCCGGATTGAAATAACTAAGGGCTATTTAAACTCTAGCCGGAGAACTTAAACACTCTCACTATGAAATAACTAAGGGCTATTTAAACTCTAGCCGGAGAACTTAAACACTCTCACTATGAAACAACTAAAGGCTACTTAGACTATGGCTATCAAAATTAAAACAAACAATGAAAGAAGATGATGGTTGCATAGAATAGAAATATTCATTGAAATAAATAACTTAAAATTTCCTTGGCCTTCCAAGGACTTTTAAATGGTCAAAATAGAACACAAAAAACCTATCCGGTCAGATACCGGACACCATTACAAAAAGAGTGCCTTGGCCTTCCAAGGACTTTAGTCTGGATAAAAAATAAACAAAGTGGATCGTAAGTTAAGGTTGAGCCTTTGAAGATGGCTCACCTTCATCTACCTTCTTGCCCTTAGGGTCGTCTTTCCCTTCATCTACCCTCTTGCCTTTAGGATCGTCTTTCTCTTCATCTGGGCTCTCCCCAGTTATCACCCGAGGAGTCACTAGAGTAGCCATACATGTCGCCTTCGGTCATCGTGTGGTATGGGAGGTCTTCAGGCTCAACATAAAGCCATAAGTCCCCTAGGTTCCTATTCGGAAACTTTTCATAGAATAGTAGAACCATGTCAGACCTCACCTTCTCAAGCAGTTGCTCTTCGCTTTTGATCATCTGGTTGCCATAGGCATTGATCTTGGCTTGGATCTTGGCCTCCTGCTCCTGTAACAAAGTATTTTTCTCCTCGGCAGCCTTGGACACTGAATTCTCAAGAGCAATCTTATCAGTGGTTAAGTTGGTAATGACTTTGTCCTTCACCTTGGTTTCTCCCTTTGAGGTAGCAAGGTCTTTCTCCAGACCGGATAGTTTCTCCTGGAGGTCTTTGATGGTTTCCTCTAAAGTGGTGACTTTGGTGGTGCTTGTCTTTTGGCTTCTCTTCAATTCCTCGTTTTCTTCTTTCAACATGGCAGCATTAGAGGTGGCAGTGCGAAGGTCTTCAGACAACTTCTCCTTGTCAGAGTTAAGGTCTTTGATGATGTCTGCCTGACTCCGAACTTGTCTCTCCAACGTAAGTATCGGCTGCACGTTGCTTAACAAGAAATGGGCTATGGTATCCCTTTCACTATAGACAATAAAAGTCTTACCATTAAAATTGACCATGTTGGAGCTGCTCGGAGGAATGTAAGGCCCTGCGAAGTCATCTCTGGGGAGATTGAGGAAGTATTCACCAAGCTAACTAAGAACTGTGATGTCTACTCCATCAATGTTGAGATCTCCCCCCTCAACCTCATCGGTGTGAAGGTCCCCCGGAATCTCTTTGGCATGTGTTGGGTCAGAAGGCTCAGCATGGAAGGAAGGCTCCGGAGCCCGGAGAGAAAGCTCGTTTCCCTTAGAAGTCTTTTTCTTCTTCGCCTCCCGGTCTGCGCCTTTGCTTCCCTGTTTGCGATTTCTCTTGGAAGCCCTTGGAGGTTTTGGGAGATTCGTTTCCTGTATTTCAGTCTCTTGATCCACCACTTGCAAGAGAGCGGCATCAATCTGGCTCTGGGCTGGCCCCTCCGGGACTGTTGGAGCATCCTTCTCAGCATCAGCACGGTTGGTATCGCCCACCACCCTTTTTCCCTTCTTCTTCTTGCCTTTCATCTTGCTCGGGGCTTTGGCCCGGCCTGGCAGGACGAGTGTCCCATCTGGTTCATGGGTCCTCTTGAGCACAACATCTGGAGAAGGCTGGGTGGTGAGCTCCTCCCAGGTCAAGTCTCTCCGACCTGTGATGTTCCACAGGTGAGACCTTGCCAAATTTCCACTAGTGAAAGCATCGTGGAATCGGTTCCCCCAGTTCTCAGCAGCCCAGGCATTAATTTTGCCACAAGTGACATGCCCGGCTTTCAAGTGGTCACAAAATCCTTGGGCAATTCTGCTAAGACAAAAGTAAGACAAATTAGAATAAACTAAGTCCAAAAAGAAAAGACAAGAGAGACAAAAATGTAAAGGCAAGATGCTTACGGCCACTCCTCCATCTGCTTCTGAGGAGGCTTGGGTTCTCTCCGGATTTTATCTTCTTGCCATTCTCCCAGGCACCACTGACAAATAGGAACTGAGTCCTCCAATTCCTCTCTGCCTCCAGCAAATCATCCACCGCCTTGAAGTTATCCCCCATGTTAAAGTGGTAGAAGGGGATGTGGTGGTTTCTACACAGGCTAGCCACTGCAGCAAACTCCTCCATGGGCAGAGGGATTCCGGACAGCCTTGATGCCATGATGCATGACATAAGGGTATACCAAGCGTTGGGGCTCAGCTGGCTCGGAAAGAGTTTGATCATATGGAAGTATCTGACGATCTCTGGGTCTAGTGGGAACCTGAGCCCCCAGTTGAACAACTCCGTGAACATGACCACCTCACTCAACTTGCAATCCATGGGGGTCTCCGGATGTATAGGGATCCTGATCTTTACGTTTTCTGGAATACCCCATTTTAAACGCATCATGCCCAACTCAGCAGTGTGGATGAATGCATAGTTGATTTTTTGTAGGGAGAGGAGATAATTAACGCTGACCTTGTGAAAACAAGGCCCTACTTTTCCTTCTAGGCTCTCCGGCAGATCCGGATGCCTCAAGTACAACTTTTCCTTGCCCTTGTCCTTCTTGGCAACTATTTCTTTGCTAGTCTGACCGGAGGGCTCAGACTCAAACGGGGCCTCTTCAACAGAGTCCTCCATCACTTCCTCCATGATTGTTGAAGGGATTTCAGCAGCTGTACTGGGGGGAGGGTTTAAGCTTGATTCAGCCTTATCTCCGGACTGATGGGCCTCAGTGCCTCTTTGATTTCTGCTCTCCGGTAGAGTGTTTGGAGCAGACGTTTCTGGTTGAAGGTTTGGATTGGACCCCTCCGTTCCGGACAGCCTGTCCTTAGGAGCTTTAATTAGCACCTCTGATCCGGTGCTGCTATCCTTTGCCCCCGATCTTGAGGGAGTGTTTTTAGTCCCCTGGCCCTTAACAAGCCGGCCTGTCCTCCTGACAACCAGCTTCTCAGCAGAGTGCTCCGTATCCGATCCCATTGCAATGAATGGAGAAGTTTTTCTGAGGCTAGTGGCTGTAACTCCTGGCTCGACAGTAGGCACCGATTCCTGAACTGAGGAACCAGAGATTATGGGGGAGAGGGTGGTTTGAAATAGTTTTCTAGGCTTGGTACCTTTGGAAGAGGACGAGCCTCGATCTGACTCAGATGCAGAAGTGATAGGTCTGTCAACAGGCGAGGCAGGTAACCCTGCAGCAATCCGTCTTTCTCTTTCGACTTTTTGAGCCTTCTCTAACTCAGAAAGGTTGAGCCACTCGCCTTTGACAAGAGCGTTCCTCGCTGTAAACATAAACTGTTGAACTAAGTTTTTTGCTTTAGAGAGAGAAAGCTTTGAGAGTTTTTACAGAAGTAAGTTTGAAGGAGATGGTAAAACAGTAGAAATGAATTTGTATTTATAGTAAATCTGAAAAAAGCAGTTGATTCCTAGGAGAATTCGAAAAGTTTGGCAATGATTAAAAGACGGCGCTGATGTCACCACCTGTAATTAAAGAGGTTGCTTTTCGAAGAAGGTGGGTTCGAAATTCAAGGTAAAAAAACGGCTAAAGCAACCAATCAGAGAGCGACACGTGTCCCACGAACTCGGGCAAAAACCGTTTTGAATTCGTGAAGCTTTATTTGTCCGGATAAACCCATACACCTGTCCGGATTAAAACTACCCCTGACGTCGGACTGTTTTTCAGGTCTTTGGCAAGAATATTTGCACAAACACCTAAAAAAGGGGCTCCTAATGAGTCCGAATTCTGCACGCTCCCCGGACAAGGATAGATCGGTCCAAAGCCTCCGGACCGGACAGGTCACACGGACCGGACAGATCATTTTTAAACACTATAACCATAGGACTGTTCGAACTATGACAAAAGTACTAAAAAACCTAAACATTTCTTGACTAAGCTACTTGCTCTCCTACTTAGAGCTCATGGGTCTTTGAACATGACCCGGGTCCATTAAACATGACCCGAAAGCCCATGAGGGCCCAAACATCAGGGTATAAATACCCAACCACCTGCATTAAGTGTGAAAAATGAGAATTAACTGCTACTAGGCTGCTTAATTATCTCTCTACTCTCTACTCTAAACACATAACACCCACAGACTACCATAAAACACCAACTGAAATTACCAGCCTACCCTCAGGCGATTATTATCCACACCAATAACCATTTAGTAGCCTTTAAGAACTTTTTGTTAAGTTTCGATAATGATTACAAGCTAATCTGTCGAGCTTTTTTTTATGACCTTTATAGATTGTGCGTCAAAGTGGTACAATAGATTACCCCAATGATGCATAAAGAACTTTAATATGTTTTGGGTAATGTTCAGACAATAGTTTGTGGGAAGTAAAAGTTTTCGAGCTAATGGGGATACAATTGTTAACTATATTAAGAAGGTCGGAGAAAGTTTGAGGGATTATACCTGACGCTTTGTAGATGCTAAAACCGACCTTGCTTATTGTGAGGAAAGTGTAGCTCTGACAGGGTATTAATTTGGGATTATTACCTGGTCCTATGAAACAAGTAGTCATTAAGAAACAAGCATTCATATTTTCCGCTTTACTAGTGCAAGTAGAAAAACAAATTTTGATTGAAAAGACTGAAGCAGCTGAACTAGCAGCGCAGATTCAGCAGAGTTCACAAGTAGCAATAATGACATACCAGCAAGATGTACAGAAACCGACCCCTATCAAGCAACCATAACCGATAAGTGTGGTGCCACCAATTGTGCAACAGATAAGTAAATGTACCTACATCACAACCTGAGCGAGCTAGGTATAGTGGAAAGTCTGGAAGACGACCTTTTTCCAATAAATGGATCTGACTAGCACACTTTGTAGACCTGACCGAATGTGTATCAACCATTTTCAAGAAATCAAAGAAGTTCGTCCTTTTTTATAAACCTTTCCCAATTCAGACTCCTCAGGAAAGTCGAAACAACCGGTATTGTAAGTATCATGAAGACGTGGGTCATGATACAAAGGATTGTATAGCTTTAAAAAAAGAAATACAAGCCTTATCGACAACGGTAAATTAACAGCATATGTAAAGCAGTAAGTTCAGCAAAATGTAGCTTCCAAGGAGATTATGGCAGTACCAAAACGAGAAACAACGTTGGTTATTTCTGAAGTAGTTGATCCGTTTGGTATATCTACGGAGTATCTAGATCATGATAAAGATCAAAATATAATCGGAATGATCGAAGAAGTAGCTCTTAAAGGAAGTGGAAGAGTTGGAAATATTTGCAGATTTTTCGAATCATTAACTATATTCGGGGGAGATTCGATGACAGGAATTACTAACTCTTCTCGAAAAAGACATGCGGTAAGTCTTACCACTCAATTAGAAGCAATAACAACACCTTACATCTAGTAAAGCCCATCTTATATGCTATGTTTTTATGACGATAGTATGAGAGATATAGCTGATTCACATGAAGATGCAGTTGTAATAGTAGCAACAATTGCTGGTGAAGAAGTACGAAGAATATTAATTGACACCGGAAGTTCAGCCAACATACTTTTCTTGTCAACTTATTGGAAGTTTAAATGACCATCGGTTATTTTAAAGTCAAAACGGACGATAATAGGTTTTACCAGAGCTTCAGATGTACTGGGTCGAGAATTCGAAGGGCTAGTCCAACTAGGACGAGGCCCCTTCAAAAAAGAAGTAACAATACTTTTTGTGGTAGTAGATTCGCGGACCTCTCATAACGCAATTCTTGGTCGGTCTTAGTTGTCAAGGATGCATGCGGTTATATCTACGGTGTATCAGTGTGTGAAGTACGTAATATGTAATAACGTTAGCGTCATCTGGAGCAGTCAGAAAACGGCAAGAGAATGTTATCGAGCAACCTTGGTAACAAAAGATGATAAGAAAATGGTTCAAGGTAAAGATTAGCAATCAGTGGGGTCGACCTCAGGATTAGAGCCAGTAGATGATCTTAGGGAAACCCCCGGGTTGCTGTTGCCTGATGAAAACTGTGAAAGTTTCGAGTTTTCTAAGGGAAAAGTTTTAAAAATCGGGATTAATTTGTCTAGTGATTTTCGAGAGAGGTTAATCTCTTTTATTAAAGATAGATTGCATCTATTTTCTTGGTGCTTGGAGGATGTAACATGAGTCCCTGATAATATAATTTATCAATTATTTGTTTGTACGCCCGAATGTCCGACCTATAACTCAGAGACGACGAGCTTTTTCTCAAGAAAAGGCAGAGGCCATCATTTCAGAGGTAGAAAGGTTGACAAAGGTGGGACACGTCAGGGAATTCCAATATCCACAATGGACAATAAATCCTATCTTAGTCAAAAATAAAAACGAAAAGTGGAGGATGTGCGTGGATTTAACAGACCTTAACCGAGAAGATGAGGAAGCACTAGAGTCCTCCATAACCAGAAATTTGGGATTTGATCTTTTAACAAAATGAGTTGAGGTTACCAAAGTTAAGGGTCAGATAGTTGGAGATTTAGGAACAACTTCTTTGGAGGGTGAGTTTTTAGCACGAGAAAGGCTCGCCTCGAACTTTTGTTTAAATGTCGGGTTACACGCAGTTGTTGAAAAATTGAGTGGGGTCAAGTTTACTGGAATGGCCGGCGTATTATCTATCAGACCGACTGCTTTATATTAAGTGGCTCTCTCAAAGATGCTAAAATAGTCTATGGCACCAAAGATTGTTTCAGGGTAGGGTCGGTCTTCTTCTTCTTTTTGGAAACAGGCTTTTTCATAAACAATAAAACAAATGGCAACTTCTCTCTAGAAAGGCAAGGAAGATAGTAAAGCTTTATCTTTCTAAAAATGTGTTGGGAATAAAAAGTGAAGAAGTGAAATTATTTATAGGAGGATGGCTTCTTTAACGGTTTTCTCCATGAAGAAGCGTAATCGAAAAAGGGCATGAGGAAGATCAAGAGTCGCGTTGGTTAATATCACGAATGGATATTCCTAAATAGATAAGAGACATGTGTCAAACTCTGACATTTCTTGCAGGGCTATGAGACTAGCATCATAATTAAAAGCCTCAGGTAGTCCAAGAGGCGAGACCTTGGTTAGCAAGCGATCGAGAGCTGGGCGACACATGTATCTTGATAAGAATACTCAACTTGAATTGGGTAATTGGGCTTAGCACAACAAATCTGCCAAATGCAAGGCCCAATCAAGAATGGGCCCCAAAATGTTACCTAAGTAGTCGGCCAAAGACCGACCATAGTGATAGCGGGAAGCTAACGAACGCAGCACCAACTCGACCCTGGGGATCGGTATACGACGGTCGGACCCAAGCAAAAAGTCACCAGGGATTTCTAACCTTATTACAGTATAATCTTAATTAATTCCTCCATCAAGACTGGAGGGACTACTGATAAGGACGGAAAATGTCTAGGTTATCTTGGACCAACATAATATAAATGTTTGTATTTGTATTATTAAAACTAGGAACAATAAGGATTTAATGTGTAATATGAGAAGTATGGGTCTAAATAGGAAAAAGGTAATCTAGAGGGACCACTTGTGAAAAATGGGTCCCACTATTATCACTATATAAGGAAAGTACCCTTTTGGGGGCAAGTACGTTTTTAATATAATATACTACTCTGACAGCTTTCTCTCTCTACAAATCCCACTCATTATCTCTCTTAAAAGTTACTATTAACCACATTTATAATCAAACTAGTAAATCAAGGCTCTAGACTTTTTTAGAACTATCAGAACCAACACGTACGCCCGAGCAAATGGAGTGGATAGTAGAAACTAATGGGGCCTCCAGCACCTCAGGAGAAGGTGTTGAGGTCGTACTTAAGCTACCTACCGGGAAGGAAGTCCACCATGCTATCTGATTTAACTTCCTAGTAACCAACAATGCAGCGGAATACGAGACAGTGATTTGTGGTATAAAGCTAGCATTAATATATGGGCCCCAATTTTTTTGCATCCGTTCTTATTCGAAGTTGGTCGTCAATCAGGCTAACGGTACCTATGATGCCATAAAGGAAGGGCTTCGTGGATATCTGACGGTACTTAAATAATTCAAGATAAAGTTTATCAAAGTGACGTATTAACAGGTACCACGCATAGATAACTCTGCAATTGATGCCCTGGTGAAACCACAACCTTATGAAAGCATCCACTCGTCCTTACACAACAAATTCGGACCACCAAATTTTTACTCAAAACGACGTTATCTGCACAATTGAGAATGTTCGCGACTAGAGATAACCCTATTTGTTATACCTTCAATCTGGCCCTTTGCCGACAGATAAATTTGCTGCTAGGACACTCCATCTACAAGCACCCAAATACTGCATGTTAGACGACGTCCTCTACAGCAAAAGTGAAACACGACCACTGTTTTGTTTCCTTGATAAAACAAAAGCTGCCTCGGTTCTGCACGATCTACACGCTGGAGAAGCCAAGGCACATTATGGATATCGTAGCCTGGTTCGACGTTTTCTATTAGCAGTATACTACTGGCCGGAATTGGCCAATGACGCCGAGCAACTGGTTTAATAATTCCATCAATGTCAGCAATTCGCCAACACCGGTCGCCTTCCAAGTGAGTCGATACAGATCGTTGATGTCCCCTGCCCTTTCGATAAACGGGGAATCTATTTAGTAGGACCACTACTTATGGCAACTGGTAAATGACTGTTTTTTGTGGTAGCAGTGCATTACTGCACCAAGTGGGTAGAAGCTAAAGCACTCTCCTGCACTCGAGCCCAGAAAATTTGCAATTTTATTCACCAACAAATTTTGGCTCTGTTTGGAATACCCCGCATCTTGATGAGCGACAACGACTCTCAGTTTCAAAATATCATACTTACAATATTTTGCAAGCGCTATGGAATCAGTCAGTACTTCTCCACCTCTACTACCCTCAGGAGAACGGGCAAGTTGAAGTCACCAAACGAACTATCGTGGACAAAATTAAAAAGAAGCTTGAGGGAGCTAAGGGAAAATGGCCGGATAAAATAACTAAGGTCATATGGGTATACCGAACTACCTCACGAACCACGATAGGTGAAACTCCTTTCGACCTCGTTTATGGAAGTGAAGTTGTAATTCCATAACAAAATTATCATCCCAATCACCAGATCGCCAGCTATGATTAAGTGAGTAATACTGCGGATTGAGAAGTTTGTATGGACCTAGTTGAGGAGAGACTAGATCAAGCACGTGGGCGAGCAAAGCATTGCTCGAGCCTGATGTGAGGTCATTTTAATTCCCGACTCAAGCCCCATAATTTGCAAGTAGAGGATCTATTGAAGGGACACAGTGGAGCATATGACATCGCCGAAGCAGAGGGCCAAGCCTTAAAACACCCTTGGAATACCAATCACTTAAATTTGTATCGCCATGCATTGTAATTTATAAGATGCGCTCTTTTTACTCATTGATGGTGCATGGGGGTTTTTTAATGAGACATCATACTTTAAACGCTTTACTTTAATGAAATTTTACCGTTTTTGCCAGTATATGTGTTTGTTTTTTAAGATTTATCCATCATTACAATTGCGAACGGGTCAATAACCATGCCTACGGACTACGCAATGGACCATATATAGTGATAATATACCATTGAGTCAATTAGTACAAATGGGTTAATTGGACACACCTACGGACTACGTAAGGGCCATACTTAGCCTAATACCTTGCACATGACATAATAAGCGAACTGATCTAGTATCAAGCCCTTTATGGACCACACAATTGGTCTAAACGATCGCGCCGCAAATAAACTGATTAGCAAGTCTCATTCAAACCTACGTAATGAGCCATAATGAGCTCCATATTGTAAGGATCCCCTATAGTGTCATAAAAAAACACATGTTTCGCCATCAAAATAGATCTTCAATAAACAAATAAAAAACAAAACCGAGCATCAAATTAATCCACTTCATCATCCACAAAGAACAAAATGCATACATCATTGTTTGATGACCACTTCTACGTAAAAAAATAATAAAATCGTTAACAAATAAAATAGTTTAAGCATTAGGTATTCTAGGCAGGGCATCTACCCCCGCCGTTCCAGTATCAACCAACGGATTAGCCTCAAGTTATTGCTCCAAACCCTTTACAGTCATCTGGGTGGACCACTCACCCAACTCCTTTTGTCGAGGCACCGACATAGTAGTAGACATACTCCTCACCTGTGTTTGTTTTTCCACAATAATTTATTTTTCTAACGATCCCAAGTTCAGACTCGGATTGAGTGCATGAAGCTCCAACAACGTATCTTATTGATTTTTTGCCATAATTTCCATTACAACCTCCATTACTTGTCTTTTACGCTCTTCCAAATCGGCCTCTGTATTTTTCAAAAATTGATGGCGCTGATGTTCCATTTTTATCTTTAGGTCATTAACAGTAGTCATTAACTTTCCATTTTCTACGGTTAGTTCTATACATTCAACTTACTCCTCAACCCTTTGAGCATGCGCCATATTCTGCAAAAGCATACCAGCGCTTTTAACATTAGGTGATCATTATTTTTATAAGCCCGTTATTATGATCTATTAATGCCATGTTTCCCGCATTCATCTATTTATATCTTTATTCGCATAAATCCCAAACACCTTTGATGGAGGTCAGTTTATGACAAAGATTATCGTTTTCCTAAGCCACTTTATCGTTTCGTGCTTTGCCTGACCCATGTGCATTCTTGAACAGAGCAAGCTCGGTAGTTAAGCGTTTTATTGATCCAAAGAACATGGCTTCAGGCTTCCACTTCTCTATCACTTGGTAATCCGTATTCGACATACGTCGGTAGGACAATACAACAAATTTGAGGTGTATCTGCATTCACAGTAAGGCTAGTAGCCTACTATTGGCTTATTTTTTAAGTGGTATGTACACATTAGCATGAAATACCTCGATGGCGAGTTCCAATTTCCTTTGTAATATCTCGCTCATTGGCATATTGTCGTTAAACGACAACTCTGGACACTATTTGAGTTGCTTAAACATTAACATTGAAGGGCGCAACATCACAATGTTGAGAGGAAGCAGTTCCTTGGTTATTGTATTCCATTGCATCGTCTCAGCTCCTTTTTCCTTTGTAGGCATAAGCTTGAGCCTCACAATGTTTACAAACGAGGATCCCATGCCTCCTCCTGCACAAAATTATAAAATGACCACACACCTTAAGTTTTAACAAAATGCTTCATCTTTTGAGTTATCTTCTCAAAAATTTATTTTTACCGCTCTCCTACCTCACTACTTTCGCCTATACGGTTCGGCTGACCCTCCACTCGGGCATCACCCAGCACTATCACCTCATGGCCTTTCATTTTGCTATGCTCAACAACAGAAACCAAGACCTCCTACCCTTATTCTCTGGATCCCGCCCTCCATTATCTTTTGCCTCATCCACCAACTGAAGTTTCCTTTGTGCTAGAGGAATCGCATCCACAATCACACAAGTTATTTTCAGAGGAGGGTAATATTCATCATCTGTTTCTTCATCCTAATCCCGAGAGCATCGAGCATACTCCTTAACCACTTCATCTCCCAAATTTTCATCATAACGGCTTTAGTATCGGAACCTCCGTTTCAAGCACGCTGATTGGTAACAAGCTAAGATATTTTTCAATAACAACAGGTTCAGATTATAAATTCAGAAGAACAAATGTTTGAACTTTAAAGCTATAAATCGAAAAAGTATTTGATTGCATTCAGGAGACCTTTAGCTTGTAAGACTAACATGACACAGCATCATTTGCCTACAACTTCTGCATATGCGTTCAAGTATTCATAGGCCTTAAATACACAAATAGATATTGAATACATGTTTTGAATCCCATCAATACATTACATTAAAAAAAAATCACATCATTAACTGACTTCATTACAAGTTTTTCAAGGTTGTGTAGTTGAAGATATGCCAGGAATGTCAGGGGCTGAAGGAAACGGGAGAAACGGAGGCAACGCAGGCAATGGACGCAGTGGAAAAGCTGGCGGCGCAGGAGGAAGCAACATAAAAGGAGCTGAAAACATCGGCGACGGAGGTGGAAACTCAAGCACATTTGGTGGAGCTGGAGTAGACTGAAACGGATTTTGTTGAGGAGTTGGTATTGAAGGTGCCCCAAAGAGATTCGGTGGAAAAACTGATGTTGTAGGAGACTGAAAAGGGTTCCAAGGAAGAACAGGAGGTAGGTAAAACTCAGTGTGTACTCTTGTTTTCTTGTCTTGATTTTGTTCTTTCTTGTCTGAAGCCTTGGTTTCTTGTGCTTTGTTGTCTAGACTTGGACTAGTTTTAGGTTCTTGAGTTTTTTCGGCTGAAAAGGGAGTTTCTTGTTTGTTCTTGTCTGAAAGATTATGAGTTTTTGGTTCTTTGTTGTCGGAAATTTCAGTTTCTTGTTCGTTCTTGAACGGAAAAGTAGTTTCTTTCGTGTTTTCTTTTGTTTTCTCGACTGACAGTAGTGGACTTTCTGGTATTTTTGTGTCTGAAAACTGAGCTCCTTGTTCTTTCTTGTGTAGAACTTGAGCTTCTTCGATTTTCTCCTTTCCAGATGGAAATAAGGTGGCTTGTGTTTTCTTGGAAGAAACCGGATTGCCGACCGTTTTCTTGTCAGAAAATGGAGTTTCTAGTGTTTTTTTGCCTAAGCCATCGGGATAGTCTGGATCTTTCTTGTGGGACACGCTATGTCTTGTGGAAAACTCAGGAGCATATCCGAGCAACGGAGGCATTCCAGGAAGGATAGGAAGAGGAGGAAGAGGAGGCAATTGTGGCAACGGTGGCAAAAAAGGTAAAAACGGAATAGGAGAGATAAATTTAGGAACTACTTTCGGTTCTTGAACAACGGGTGAAGTCGTAGGCGCAAGAAGAAGAGGAGGAGGCGAAGAAAACTGAGGATCAAGAGTTACTTCACCTCCGATTTTAAGATTCTTTTGGCAATAATTCGACTGTCTGTACGGACGAAAAGAGAAAAGACCGGACGAAAAAATCAGAGTCTTATGATCCAGTGATACGTTTAGATATGTGAGTGACTTAGCTACAATTGGTTTAGCTGCTACATAACAATTTGGTTCACTGGTTTTCTCGACTGTCACCGCGCATCTTTTGATGTTCCTTACATGTTTAGTAACTGAGAACGGTAGATTAACTTTGAATGTTCCGTTTGTATTTGTTCTCACATTTGCCATGAAAAGTAGTTTCGAATTCACAAGCCTGCATATTACAGATACATGAGCTCCTGCAATTTAAAACAAATCACAACAACATTAGAAAAACATAACATTTTAGCCACTTTCTTGAACAACAAGAAAAGAAATGAGCAAGACCTGGAAGAGAGTGTCTATCCTTTAAAAACCCGTCTTCGAAACATGTTTCGCAGTAAACAGATCCTACGACGACTGCAGGTTTATGGTGACGATTAGCTTTAGTATGAGTGTTGAATGTGGAACAAAGGACTAGGAGCATAAGAAGTAGAGACATTTCTCAATCTTCTACTCTTTTTTTGTTGATGTTTGGTAATAGAACATGAGAGGTATAAATAAGGAGTGCCATGAAGTTAAAGGTTATTACAAGTTCACCAACCAAAAGAGTCTTTCATGTGGTTCATTCAAAAACCAGTCAACTGCTAACAAACTTAGCATTATTATGTTCAGTGTGATTTGGTTTCTACTTCTTCCTACCATCAAACTAGAACATAATAAGAATTTTTTGATTATGACTCACTTTAGATATTGTTTTATTATTTGTGAAAATAGGAAATTTGAGTATTATTTCGTAAATCTAACCCAAAGTTAAGATTGGGGTAACTCTAGATCTGTCGATACATCACACATACATGAATGATACTTGTCTCATCTTCTTCAAGGTCACAGATTTCCAGTTCTATATGGAAGGCAATGCTATTTACGGCCAATTTATTATATTCGGTCATTTTATATATCTTGTCCTAAATTGTTTCAAATTGGTGTATACAAATTTTAATATATCCTCTTTTATCTTTATATTAAAAGAAAATATAAATAGAGAAAATGTTAAATATTTTTTATTATTTTTAAAAGTTTAAATTTTTCCGGAAAACAATGTAACACCAATTTTAAATCTTTGTTTTCGTCCAAATTGAAGGGGACGAGGATGAGGATGTCTTTGAGACGAGGGTGTTATGAAGATAAATGTTCTCAAAAAGATGGTGTGCTAAAGATGAGGGATCATTAGACAGGGATCCTAAAGATGACGGTTTTTTAATATTCTGAAAAGAAAAAACAATTAATGTCAATTAATGAGCTGGTAATGGCTTTTGTAATAGTGGGTAAGAAGAAGTACCCGCTATTAAGTAAAAATCACACTAAGAAGCATTAATATTTTTGTCTTTTCTACCTAGAAAGTTGGAATGTTATTATTGCGTTGTAAGTAGCTCGTGAGGAATCAATAAGTTAAAACTTGATTATGTTCATTATCAAGTTTTTAGTGAAGAGATCCGACGAAGATAGTCGGGTGAATCATCAACCTCTTCAATTTTCCATACAGAGTCAAGAAGAAAAAATTCAACCAGAGATGATGGACGCGAAAGATCGAACTATCGATGTAGCTTAAGGTACGGAGGTCCGAGTTAAAAATCCCAAAAAAATTCGGAGCTAAAAAACCGCCGAATGTTGAAACTGTGGGAATACCGTGCACTACAGAAATCAATGGAAAAGTATACCAATGGAGCATAAGGAGAATAAATAGGAAAATGTTACTTTCACCTCATGAGAATATGATGTATTGATATGATCTTTGTATGGTAAGAAATATTCTTGGGTGCTAGAGTCTAGAGCATCATTCTATGCTACTTCGAAGAAAGAAATTATTCGAGAGGTATGTCCCGAAAACCTTGGAATGGTCTCTATTGGTGATGATCAAACTTTAAATATTATTGGTAAAGATATAGTGAAGATTAAGTTGAATGAGTCTATTTGGGAGCTGAAAGATGTCAGGAATATTCTTGGCTTGAGAAAGAACTTAATCTCAAAAGAACAGTTGGCTAGTGAAGGCTACATTACGACCTTCCATGATGATAATTAAAATATTTCAAAGGGTGCAACGATAGTTGCCCTAGTGGAAAGAAATGATACTCTTTACATGACAGCAGATACGCGTTGTATAATTGCAGCAGGAAACAATATATGGCACCAAAGCCTTGTCCAGATGAGTGAGAAGATGATGAAAACTATGCACTTGAAGGGGAACTTCTAGGTATACATCCAATTGATATAGACATATGCGAAGATTGTATACTTCGAAAGCAGAAAATTGTCAGTTTTCAGACTAGTGGCAGAATCCTAAAGAAAAAAGGCTAGAGCTTGTTCACTCTAATGTTTGGGGACCAACAATTGTTTCATTTATTTGGAGGGAAACACTACTTCATGACTTTTATCGATAACTACTCTGAAAGGCATGGTTTTACTTTGTGAAGCATAAATATAAAGTTTTTGAGGTTTTTAGGAGATTGAAATATATGGTTGGAAATAAAATAGGTCTGAAGGTTAGAAGGTTTAGAGCTAAAAATGATGGTGAATATGAACTATGAAGGCACCATATTCAAAAAGTTTTTCTATGAGCATGCAATCAGAATCGAGAGAATCGTGTCGGGTACAGCTTAACACAATGATGTTGTTGAGCGTATGAACTAAACGTTGTAAAAAAGATCCAGAAGTATTCATATGTAGTCAGGTCTACCCAAGCAGTTTTGGGCCGAAATAGTCAACGTATCAGCTTATTTGGCCAATTGAGGCCCATATGTTCTATTAGAGCACAAGTATGAAGTGAAAAAAGGATAAAATTATCATATTTAATTTTTTTTATTGTGTAGCATATGTTTATATGAGTTATCAAGGCATGAATAAGCTTGAGTTATCAAGGTATGAGTAAGTTTTTGGTTGGGATGACTAAAACATGAAGGTGATCCACGACACAAATGTGATTTTTAACGAAAGAGTGATGTACAAGGAAGGCATAAAACTGACGCTAACAACTCATACCAAAGTGGGCCAGTATTTGCAGATGCACAAAATATTCTAGATAGTGTTATGACATAGCCGATTGTAGCAAATCATCAACTAGAAAACCTAGTTAGAGAGAGTAATGCACAGTAGTCTAACACACTGCAGCCTCATATTCTAGTTCTTGAATTGAGAGGTGTTCTCGACCTCATATGCCAACAAGAGATACTTGAACCATTTATTGTTGACTGATAAATGAAAGCTTTAATGTTATGATGAATCTTGTCAGACTGTTGATGCTAGCAAGTGGGAGGTAGCCATGAAAAAACGAGATACAATCCTTAATCTCAAACCATAAATGAGAACTAGCTGAGTTACCCTTGGGGAGAAAATACTTCATAACAAATGGGTGTACAAGGTGAAAGATAAGCATGATGGTTCTAAGAGATATAAATCTCGACTAGTTGTCAAAGGATTCCACTAAAATGAATGAGTTGATTACACTGAAATTTTTTCTCCAGTTGTGAAACTCAATACTATTAGATTACTATTGAGTATTATTTTCGTTGAAGATCTTTATCTTGAATAGTTAGACATCAAAACTGCATTTATTCATGGAGAGTTGGATGAGGAAATATACATGCATCATCCAGAAGGTTTGTTAAAAATAGGGAATTATAACATGATATGCAAACTCAATAAGATTTTGGATGGCCTAAAACAATCCCTAAGACAGTGGTACAGATAATTTGACGGCATCATACACAAGAATATTTCCAAAACTGTAATATTGGCCATTGTTGCTACTTCAAAAGATATAAGCCCAATTATATCATCTTCTTCTTTATATCGATGACGCGTTAGTAACAGATTCAGATATGGATGATATTAGAAGGTTGAATCAATAATTTTAAATTGAATTTGTCATGAAGGAGTTGGTTCCAGCAAATAAAATTCTTAGAATGTAAATCACAAGAGATAAGTACATAGGAATTTTGCAGTTATTTCAATCAAAGTACGTCCATCGTATTTTTTAGATTCAACATGGGTGATGCCAAGCTAGTTAACACACCCTTTTAAGTCATTTTCGTCTATCCAATGACCATTTTCCTTAGATGGAAGAAGATAAATATTTCATGGCTAAGGTTCATTGTGCTTCAATTATTGGGAGTTTGATGTATGCGATGGTTTGTATGAGACCAGAAATTGGTTATGTAGTGGGAGTTGTTAGTAAGTTTATGTATAATCCAGGAACAACTCATTAAGAGACAATCAAGTGGATTTTGAGGCACCACAATGAAGTGTTTGTACTTTGTTAAAGGTTACCGAAAAAGTACTACCAGTTATATATTCATTGTTGGAACTACATCTGTTGATTGGATGTCACAGTAACAAAATATTTTCACGTTATCTATTATAAATGATGAGTATATAGAGTGACTGAAGCTAGAAAAGATATGATATGGCTTCAAGGTTTGTTAACTAAGTTAGGATTCAAATAGGAAAATAATTTTCTGTACAGTGCTAGTCAGAGTGGAATACACTTGATGAAGAATCCAGCATTATTAGAACATATGTGTTAATAGAAGATAAGGTGTTATAAGAGAACGAAACATGTTGGATTTCGTTATCACTTCATCTTATCTTTATTAGAAGATGAGGTGTTACTACTGAATAAAATTCAAGGAAGCAATAATCTAGCAGAGATATTGACAAAGACTGTAGCTATCAACAAACTGAAGTTGTGCTCAACTTCAATTGGCATGCTAGAGTTGCAAGAAAATAAAGATCTACTGTATTAATAGAGGTGGGAAGACATGTTGAAATCAGTCTTCAAATGGGATATTATTAGACAAGGGTCCTGAAGACGTTGGTCTTGAAGATGAGGGATTCCTAAAGACGAGGTTCATCAGATAGGAGGCTCCTGAAGCCGAGGGTTCCTAGAACATGGTCTTTAGACAAGGGTATTGATGACGAAGTTCTTGAAGAGGAAGGTGTTAAAGACGAGGGTGTCATAAATACGAGGTTTGTTATGCGAGATTCCTAAAGAAGAGGGTCATGAAGACGAGGGTGTCATGAATACAATGATCATTAGACTAGTGTCTTGAAGATGAGGATCCTGATGATGAGGGTCATTTAGATTTCTGAGAAAACAATTAATGTTAATTATTGAGGTGGTATTGACACTGTAATAGTGGGTCTTAAATCTAGAGTTAACGACTCTTGTGACTACTCTTCTTCTTCGGTTTTTAAGTCTACATAGAGTTGTAAGAGAAGTAAATACTTTTTATATATTCATTCTTTTAATAAAATGATATGCAACGGGTCTAGAGATGTAAGCACACTTGGCTTAACTTCGTTATCAATTTGTGTGTGTGCGTGTGTGTATTATTTTGTTGTTAATTCGTGTTTTTACTAATTTGGTTTAGAAGGAAAGTTACATAATTTTCTTAACAAAAATATCTAGAGATAAAGTAATTCGAGAGGAAATGAATAGTAAATATTCTAAGAATAGAATAATTATTGTTCACCTCTTCCAAAAGGTACGACCAGTTATATTTATAGTGATCAGTTTGGATTTTAGAGCTCTCATGGCTTATAAGTACAAAGAGAATTATTGGGTTTGTTCTACATGGCTAGTATATACAATTATACCCGGTATGAAGCGTTATAATGCGACGAGAAATAATTCCCTTATAACGGGATAAACAAATGTTTATTCGACCATTAATTAGTTTTATTTAATATTTTTTATATGAATCATACTTGTTTTTACACATGAAAGATAGTTTTTGAGTATTTTTATAAAAAAAACTTATATTTTTTGAAGTTTAATGGTTTGAATTAGTCTTTTGATGTAAATGATTGTTAGTTAAGCGTTTATGTTGAGTTTTAAAAGTTATTTTCGTTGCGTTTCGTGTTAAATAAGATATTTTTCATTGTTGATTGAAGATTTAAGTTAGTTGTGTTTAATTTTCTAGATGTGCAGGATTACATTAATGTTAACATTCGACGTGAATATAAATTTTTTGTGTATTTTATTTGGTTCACTGAATATATATGTTTAAATTGATGGTTTTGATAGTATAGAAGTCTCTATGGAGATTGGCGACTTATTGAACTGCATACCCTTATACTCCTGAGGTTGTTTTACAACACTAGAGAATGTGTTAAAACTAGTGTATTATCCCGACAATTGAAGTTTTTTTAAGTTTGTCTTAGTCCTCATATTTTTCAATATTCATGAACATAATTTGAATATGTAAAGAGTATCATATCTCATTATGGTATGCTAAAATTTGTAGGATTTCATAATTTTTTTCTACGGTACTAGTTAACCATGGGTTATTTGAACTTACCCACTGATTTCAATTTGAAACAAAACATGCGGCTGAGGAAGTAACTCTGATATTGGGAGCTTGTAGAGTTTAATATAAAACACATATGCATAGATTATCCACGTTGTAAAGGTTGAACTTAGTAAAATTTTAATTTCGTAATTCCTCATAATGTTTATTTTTCTAGGTCGTTCTTTAAGGTTTTATCATTGCAACTAGACTTCAATATTTTAAGAAAATTATCAATAATATCATACAATCAAAGTGATGAGAATGATTGTCTTATTAGCATTTGGACATTCAATCTCAAATCATTATCAATATTCTTAAAGAGTAATGATTTAAAAGTGATGAATATGTCGTCTTTATTGAAACCGGTATAAAAATATAAGAACTTGAAGATATGGAGTCGGTAAATAAGGTCCTACAATACCTTTATAATGTTGAGAAAATTATTATGTATTTTTAACCCTTGATCTGTTTTTTTAATATTTTTAGTTAATTTATTACTTAATATTTTTCCTATTTTAAAATGTTATCAACATGGACTCCCGAAGATGTGTTGTGTTCCTTCTTTAATCACTGCATAGGCCTACCGGTAGAAGTATGTACATGTGTGTTCATAGGTTTTTTAACTTGTGGCAAAAGTCACGTAGTCTAAAAGAATTACGGATAAATATAAGTTTGAGTCGATCATGATGTGATAATTGTCATAAACATTAATATTTTTTCTTATTCAGATACTTTTTGCATTGTAAAATATCCGGGAGGACAAATAAATAGGTTGATGTACGAGAGCTATTATTTTGTCTGCAATCACACTTAACGTGTTTGCGTGTCTATTGCTTCACCCATTGTGCTTTGAGGGATAAAACATGTTCGAAAGTTTAGTGAGATATTATGATTTGAAAGGCTGGGGGTTCTAAATTTGATCATTTTAAGTGGTGATGTATAAGAGATTCGAGATTTTGGTTTAAACTGCAAAAAAATTGTCTCATACGTTGTGCTAAAGGTTAAAAACAATATATATATTATAAATAGTAATATTATTTTGGATTAAAGGTTATGTTTTTTGATGTAATATTTTGGTTAGGTTTTTTATGCTAAATTTGGTTAGGTTTTTTATGTAATATTTTGTTTATGTATTCGGATGTTCAATTTTGGTTACGTTTCATATGTATTTTGGTTAGGTATTGAGATTTTATATTTTGGAGGTTATATATAATTTATTTATTTCAAGATTATGTTTTATAATATTTATGTTTATTCATTTATTATTTAGTATAAATTGTTTTCTGCATTGAAGCTGATGTTAACAGTATGCAACGATATTATCTATTTTTAGAAAAAAAACTTTGCAGCTAATATTGATGCACGCGGTCGACATTCGTTACATTGCATCATTATCAGATGTCAGCGTAGCATGTCGATATTAATGTGAAATTTTTGGTAAAAAATTTAACTTTTGTTACTTCAAACAACGTCGACGCATCATATATATGTGAGTATTTTGTGTAATATAGCTAATATTGATTTTGTGCGTCAATATTAGTTGTTCTTTATAGGAAATTCATGTTGATTCATCATATCGACAGTAGTTGTTTGATCTAATTTATACCTGTTGCGTTTGATTATTGGTTCAATTCTTAAACTTTATGTATCCACAAATTTTTTTGACCTAATGATAGTATTATTTATCTATATATACCAATCAATTTACTCTCTTAAATATATATATATATATATAACAAACAAAATATTTAGTATTTATTATACGTAATAGACTACGCACAAAGATAATTAGTTTTTGGTCTGATTTCTTATCGGTCCTACCGATTTATCGGTTTTATCGGTTTGATTCCGTATCGGTCCTATAGGTTTTATCGGTTCGGTTTCATATCGGTCCTATCGGTTTATCGGTTTTATCGGTTCGATTCCTAATCAATTTTTTTGTTTCGGTTCCTTATCGGTTTTCAGTTTTTAGAATGGAACCGCGAACCGGACCGTTAAGGTTCGGTCCGATTCTCGGTCTGGTCCTTATCGGTTTGGTCCCGGTCTGGTTTTTGGTTCCGGAGAACCGTTGACAGCCCTAAATTCGACCATATTCTATGTTAAAATATAGGATAAAAATAGTCTATTAGAAAAGCTGAAACAAACAGTTGATCAGTTTTTGGGTTTTCATATCACCTAAAGTAAAGAACCTATACCGTCATAAACATAGTGTGATTAAAATTAAAATAAGATAGTGTAGATTGGCTATTACAATAACTATTACTAATAAAAACATTAGAAAATATCTATTGAAATAATAGATATAATCGGCACTAGTAGCAATAGATAGACATTTATGTATATTGTTGTACGTAAGAGAACACCATAACCTATGGCTATCATTGTGAAGAAAACAATGACGGGTGAAACTATAAAATTTCTTATGAAGTGATGTGCAAACTATATTGTACGTACGGTATGCGTCATATATATGCTCGATGTCGTCTGCACGATGACGGGAATGAGTCTTTATCATGTTATAATATTTGAAAATTGTTTCAAGCTTTTGGGTTTTTGACTTCTCATATGGTCTCCAAATTAAATCAAATTTTTAAATCAATGATAATACTTTAAAATATCATGTTAAATCAGATAATATTGATTTTTGATAAAATGATAATATTGATTTTTGATTAAATATCATGTTAAAATATTGCTTTTGGGTTTTTGACCTCTCGTATGGTCTCCAAATTAAGTCAGATGTTAAAAAAATTTGACATCTGACTTGATAAAATGGTCTCCAAATTAAATCAAATTTTTAACTTCAAAATTGATACTGTCTATACCTTTGATCATATACAATCCAATGAAATGATGTTTTACGATCAAGGTCGAGATATCTACCAATTAACCATACGAGAGAACAACCGAGATTTGAGGTTTGAGTGCTGTAAAAAAAATGCCCAGCCTGATCACTAGAGGTGTCTAATGGTTCAGGAACCATGGTTCAGGAACCATGGTTCAAAGCTGACAACCTGCTTAAGAACTGGCGGTCTACCTGCGAAACTGGCCCATTAGGACTGCAACCTGGCAGGACCGCAACCCGCCGAGACCGCAACCCGCCAGGACCGCAACCCGCCAGGACCGCATAAGGAGCAACCCGCCAGGACCGCAACCCGCCGAGACCGCAACCCGCCGAGACCGCAACCCGCCGAGACCGCAACCCGGCAGGACTGCGAAACCACGGTTTATTTGTAAAAAACCGGTGGTTTATTGGTAAATATTATGCTGATTTTATTTATTTTATATCCAAAATGTTATATTTAAAAAATATTGAGATATTGCATATTATTATAGAATTATTATTACATTTTTGTTAATATTAATTTGTTTTGGTTATTAAGTTTTTTAGTGTTGTAATTATTATATAGTCCAAAATTTTAAATATTACTTATGTTATTATCACATTTTGAATATTATTATTATGTTTTTAGATCTAATACAAACCAAAACTATATCTTATCATGTTAAAATATTACAAATTCTACGGTTATAATTTTAATATTACATTTTGATTACTATTGTGATTTGGTTTTAAATTTTACAAGTGTTTGTTATTATTTTTTAAACCAAAATTAGATCTTATGAAGTTATAAGTATTTCATAATACATTTGTTGTTGTTATAATAAAAGGTAAAGTCATTTTTGGATAATTTAGCCGTTCACAGTTTATACTCGTGCGGGCCAGGAGTTGTACAAATGTTTTCAAATTACAATACAAAATAGCAAAAAACTATTACAAACATCATTCATCTCCAGCTTCGTCTTCTTCGTAAGTAAAATCTTCGTCGTCATTTTCGTTTTCTTCCGCAATTTCTTGTTCAAGTATATCTTCGTAATCATCCGGATAATCTTCGAAGATGTCGTCTACGTTCACTTCGTCTCTGAACTCTATGTCTTGCATCCTTTTATCCGCCGTTGTCCAATCCTTAACTGCCACAAGCACTCCAAGTGCTTTGCCCGTCAATCTTGTTCTCTTAGTCGTGTATTGCAACCTCGCTTGGCTGAAAGCACACTCACTTGCAACTGTAGACATAGGTATAGCATAAATCTCTTTAACAATCCTGCAAAGAATAGGAAACTCTTCAGTTTTGGTACCCCACCATCGTATGATATCTTCAATACCTTGGTCTTGATAATTCGTAAAGTCAAACCTAGTGGTCCAATATCTATACAACTCATTATCAGATTGAGGGGTTTCTGTAACATTGTTGTTTCGTAACATTGCCAATCGAATATAGTTAGTATTTCTCCCTCTACCCCTATTGTTACTACTGCTTACATTTGTAGATGTATTTGATCTATATCTTGCAGCATACTTATCATAGATATTATACAAACTATCATATATACCGCTAATATACCCTTCAGGGTCAATTGGTTCGGTCGGTGGTTTATCTGTAGGAAACCGTACAGATTTATAAAAGCAATCAACTAGCAATTCAAATTTTTCTTTTCGTGAAAAAGGATCTAAAAGGCAAGCAAATGAATAACTATCAGGGATTGGATGAAAATACTTTGTGAACTTATATTCCATTCCAGGCACCATGTCTACGCATGCATAATGTGATCTAAATTCATCCATATGCATGGCAAGATTAGCAATCGTGAAAAGGGCCAAATGAGCATTAGGTTGATTTTGTGAAGAAAAGATTAGGGTGTTTTCTTTAAAAAGTCTTAAAAATCTTAACATGTGTGCACAAAATTTCCAATGATCTGGTTCAATTGGTGTTTCACGATATGTATTATAAAGCGTCGTTATCTCTTCTTTAAAAACATGCGCACGTGCAAGCATTGTGTAAGTAGAATTCCATCTAGTTTCGACATCTAATAAAAGTTTCTTATATTTTTTCCCATTTGAAAGAACAAGTGTTTTAAAAGCTCTTTTTTTAGCAGCGGATGTCGAGCAAAATAGGATCCTATTTTTTATAGGGGTAATATAATCACCCTGAACCATACGTATTCCTTCTTTCGCAATTAATTGAAGTACGTGGCATAAACATTTGGTGTGAAACAATTTTGGAAAAGGGGGAGTGCAATCTTGTATAAGCAATGTTATAGCACTAATATTAGAAGATGCATTATCCAACGAAATAGACATAATCTTGTTTTTAATGCCATAAACATTCATGCATTCAATCATACTCTCCCTAATTATTTGTGCGTTATGCTTCCCAATTGATTCAAACCATATAATTCTCCTTTGGAGGACCCATTGGGCGTCCATCCAATGGAGGGTAACACATATCATATCTAAATCAGTAAAAGTAGCTATGTCACTAGTAATCGAAACATTCCATGGCAAAGTCTGCATAGTTTCAATAATCTCTTTTTTTCTTTGTAAATAATATTTAAAGGCTAGCGATCGCAAAGAGGTACGTGGAATGCGTGTTGCCTGTGGGTTTACCCCAACTTGCATCCAATTTTCGTATCTCCAAGAATCCCCAAAACTAAATGGTTGTAAACTACCGACTGCATAAATCATTGTTTCTTCCCTATACGTATCGTGGTTAAACTCAAAAGGAAGACCTGTTTGAGGGTTCGTGCAAACATTAGTTGGGTTAGGTTTTGTAGGATCATATATTTCATGTTTCGTTAAATGTTTTACCATAGTGCTAGTGCCCATATTTCTAGATCCACTTACGTGAAGATAACGTTTATTGCACTCTTTACAAATACAAAACAAACCATCTTCTGATAGAGTATAGTGATTCCAAATCCAAGATGTTTTCTTACGAGATCTCCCCCCACTAGTACTTCCACCACCACTTTCGCGGGAGGAGAGTGTGTCAACGTGAGGGAATTCTGTAGAAAAATCATCCATGGTATTGAGATCCACATTAGATGGTGGGTTTATCCCAGTATTTCTACGTTTTGAATTCATTTTAAAACTAATAACAGTTTTTTTTTCAAATATGCAATAAAATACTAATAATAAAATCACAATTTAGACTAATAACAAGATATAACAACTAAATTTAGACTAATAACAAGATAGAACAACTAAATTTAGACTAATAACAACTAAGAAACAATTTGCGGAAAAACAAAAATCAAACAATTTCGAAAGTAGGAGTATAATAAGTAAAATAACTAATTGTAGTTTTCTAGAACTTATCGAACAAATAGATAGATTTAGAGAGAAGTAGAGAGTTGTTTGAGAGGTGTGAGTATTGGTGTTGGGGTCTCCTCTACTTATAGGGGAGACCCAAAAAAAAAACCGAAAAAACAAAAAAACAAAATCGCCCGGACCATCCGGATGGGCGTCCGGATGGTCCGGACACATGATCCGGGGCATCCGGACAGTTTCGCCCGGACGCCCGGACAGACAATTCGGACCATCCGGATATCGATCCGGATGGTCCGATTGGAACCGGGGCATCCGGACGATCATCCGGATGCCCCGGTTCAACCAACGGCTAGTTCAAACGAACTAGCCGTTGGCAACGGCCAAAAGCGGACCATCCGCACGCGTGGCCGGATGGTCCGCTTGATGACGTCATGCTGACGTCATCAAACGGCTAGTAGAAAATAAAAAAAAAACACAAAATTACCCTATAAATACACCCTACATCCTCCTATATTTTTCACTACAAATCTCTCCCTCTCCACTACAAATCTATCCCCTCTCTCTACTACACTTCTCTAAAAAAAATTTATATTTTTCAAACTCTATTTAAATTTCAGGTTTCGCAAATGTCTTCGAAAACAAAAAAGAATGCTCGTAAAGGTGGACGTAGTGAACCAACCACTTCCGAATTGAGAGAGGTGGAAGAAATGTTGTTTCAAACCATGAGCAGGAGGTAACGGAGAGCGAGACTATCGAACATCGCCCCGAGGGGGAGATTCGCATCCGTAGTAATCAGCAAGGAGGTCGAGGTGTAACAAAAATTTGGTCTGGTATGTTTCTGAACTACGAGGAACTGATCCAAATAGAGGGTATGCAAAAAAATTTCAAACTTATTGAGCCTACTAATGGCCAAGGTTGGATGAATCTAGCTAGATTCAAATGTGATTGGTATATAGAACTAGTGCGAAAGTTTTATTCCACGGCTAGATTAATCGAAAATGATCCAAGAGGTTTAGGAATGAATTGTTTGATTGATGGTAAAGACATTAGTTTTTTTGAAACTGATTTCTACGATCTTTTTTCCGTTCCAACCCATGATATCTATACCGGTAATAAATTACCTCCCATTAGTTATCGCCCTACGATATGGAGTGCTGATTGGCCTTTGTCTTACGAAGAAGCGGTAGAGATTCTTACTTGTCCTGGTGCGGAAGCTCCGGAAATTAGCGGTAAATTTCGAGCCATGCGGGGTAATTTGGATGGTATTGGGAAATTAGCTTTGAAATTGGTAAATAGTATATTTCTTCCACCTAGTAACAATGATTCGCAGCTTTCATATATTCAAACATTTGTTACTGCTTTTATGATTCGAAATCAGGGAATAATTAATTTACCCAGCTTGATGATTCGAAATATGGCTGCGAGGTGTGGTACGGATAAACTACCTTATGGGATGATATTGAGTAAATTGCTTGTTTCGAAAGGAGCTGATGTGAGTATGTACACTCCGGTGAAGGTGAGGCCGACTAGTGCTATAGGTAGAAACTCTTTGCGTTTGCAGGAAATATACTCTTGGGATGGAGAGTTGATTTCGAAATTAGAGGCATGGAACCACCATAGAGAAGACTTGAATCAGATATATATTGCGAACGGTCTTACAAAACCGCCAAATCCACCTACTCAGTATCGAGTTGAGGCTGAAGTGTCTTTCGATCCAAATGCTAGTGGTTCTTCGCGAGTACCGCCACAACAAAGACGAACCGATCGCGAATTTGCTGAGTTTGCGCATACTCAACAAATGAATCATATGCAATTTGCGCATACTCAACAAAAGGTTTGGCATGATGATTTTACAAAATGGCAAGGTGAATTTCAAAATTGGCAGGGGGGGGGGGGGGGGGGTAAATGACCAGCTTAGCCAGATACAGCAGTGGCAAGTAGGGGTGAATGATCAACTTGGTCACCTCCAGCAGTGGCATGGTCAATACGAGCAGTGGCATGGTCAATACGAGCAGTGGCATCATGGACAAGATCAATGGAATGAGCGATTTGCAAACTCTCAAGCCCAACAGTCGGAGTATATGCGACAGATGATGGAGAACATGCATTTGCAAGGTCAACCACCTAACAACAACAACGATGAAGCTCCTTAGTTTTTCGCAATTGATTTTCATTATCGTTGTAATGTTTATCTTTTTTATTTGATTGAACAACTATGTTACTTGTTTGGTTTTTATTTTTAATGAATTGTTTGTTTTGCTTCTATTTTTTATTAAATGTTATTTAAATCACTTACCTAGCTTTCAATTTTTATTTTGTTCTTTACAACTTACAAGTAATTTATGTTTATGCATATAAACTTCTAATATTGAATAGTTCGAAAATACAATAAACTATATAATTCATCTAACCATAAACACTTCAAGCTTGAAAGAATCTAAAGAATCACCTAATAATTTAAAATTTTAATACAATTATATGTCTAATAGGTATATATTATTTAATAGTAATATATTATTCAAACGTATCAAAATCAAATTACAATTATTTTTTTAAAATATAATTGATGATTCTAAAATTTCGATTAAAATGATAACATATTTAAATTAAAATACATGAAATAGAATAATTAACTCAATTATTGAAATTAGATTCAATTAACACTTACAAATTAATTTTAAATAACATTATAATATATTCTGATAAACGGTTCTTAAATGGTTAAATGGTTTGGCTGATGGTTTGAACTGGTAAACGGCTCTTAAATGGTTCGTCTGGTGGTTTGAACTGGCGGTTTAACTGTGAAACTGGCCCATTACGACTGCAACCTGGCAGGACCGCCAGACCGTCAGGACCGCATAAGAGCAACCCGCCAGGACCGCAACCCGCCGAGACCGCAACCCGTGGTTCAGACTTAAACGGTGTAGGTTGGTGCTGGTTCAAACCGTTTGACACCTCTACTGATCACTATATTAGCAGCCCTCATTCACTACCTAATTAACCTGAAAGTTGGTTTATTGGTACCTTATTGGTACAGTGAGTGAAGTTGGTTGAGTCATTGTTGGTTCACGAGATACCTAGGATCACCACAACACTTTCCATGTGTTAGTTACTCATAAAACACAAGAATTTGGAGAATGACTCTTCTCTTTTTCTAAAGTCTCATTTCACAATGGATTCTCATGCCACTTACGCTTTTTAGCTGTTTACCAAAACTTACAAGAAAAAATTGTAATTCCTTTCCAGAAATGAAATTCCTCTGGATGCATTTAAATAATATATAAGAACAGAAATATAATTTTCCTTCTTTACTTAAGTACATCGTTGTCAATTGGGAAATCGAAACAAAACTACAAATACAAATAGCTACAGTTATCTCACAAAATGCCATTCAAGGACCTTTTCTACTAAGGGGGTAATATCTAACCCATCAATCAACCAAATCAATTCTATAGACCAACCTGTACAAAAAGTAAGCCAAGAAAACAGTTGTGTCATCGTAATCGTCTTGTCAATGTGCTGTGATTAACCTTGCAACTTTTCCTCCGCAATACAAATCAAGTTTAAAGTATGCCTGTATCAAATGTTTGTATCTTATGCCCAGCATCAAACCCATTTACCCAGACCCGGCATACAGATGTTGATAATTATCTCATGACTTCTCTTTACTGCCATTACCAAGCAATTAGTGTTAAAGGAGTATTATGCTCGGGATACCACACTGTAGGGTCGGCCGTATGACTGAAGAGTCTTCACAGTAGCTCCTTATCATAAAATGCAAGAAGCTGCTTCACGTGATTAAGCCAAGTACCTACATTTTGCCCATCCACTGCAACCCAATCGACGACGGTAGAGGCAGGTTGTTCCCACCACTCATCGAGCTGCATTTCAATCTTAAAGTTTAATATATCTTTTGTTATAGACAAGCGGAACTATGATCAAGCAAAAGTTTGTCTATAACCAACTAGACATATTTCCAAAAAAAACATTCTTTTTGTTACACAAGGAATCAACAGATACATAAGCATGATTTACATATATGTGGATTTGAAAGAAAAAATGATGAGAGCAATTTTATAACTTCAACATAATATGAACTTCAACATAATATGCACATTTAAGCACCAAACAGATCATGAGAAGTGCGACATGTAGATAAGTTTTGGCTTTCAACATGGCACAGAGAACTCTATCAATCAACTGAAAGTTTCAAACCAGAAAACTGTTCACAGTTTACTGTAAACAAATGCTCAAATTAGGCATAGAAGTTAACATATACAGAGTAAATCAAATCGACAATCATAATGTATACATGCGTCTGAAATTATATAAGGCAAAACGAGGAACAGAGAACATATATAGCAGATATGATTATACATCAAAGTCATCTGCAACAAAAGCAATTGCAACTGTACTTTTCTCTGACATAAAAGACAAGTTCTCAGCGTGAATATGAAGAACCAAAGCAGCTGTCATAAACTAAGGCAACCAGACATATCATAACTATAACTTATTTACTTACCAAACCTCTGACATATTTGCAGTTTTCCAAGCTTTTTTGAGCATTCAAAACGGCAGCCTTTAGGTCAGGCAACCATTTCTCAATAACCATCTTCTCTTGTTCTGCTGCCAAATTCAGACAATAATGTGTTGTCCTGCATCCCAATACACATGAATAATATCAGTAAACCTAATAAAATATTCCAGTTAAGATTTTACCTGCAGCGACAGAAAGATATGAAAAGGTACAGGCTATGACCCAGTTCAAGAAGTAAAGAATGGAGTAAAACATCACCTTTCATATTCTTGTTGTGCACGATAAGCGTGGTTCAATAGTGCATGGCCACTTTCAACAAGATCTTGCCGAATGTGGACCAAGTTGATTGCCTTCGCCAAGTCTTCCAAAACACAAGCCTCCGAACCTCGAAGTTTCAAGCAGAACTCCAAAGACTCTAATACTGATGCCAAACTAGCATCTGAACCTTCCAGACCTAATTACACAATTACTAAGTTATTACACTTAAAGACCAGACTTTTCGGCATAAGCTATGTAGCAAAAACATAGTGCAGTTTTCAGTCACGTTAAAGTAACAAAATCAACCACAAGATAGGTGTAACTATCATCCTAGTTCTTTTTCATCCCCTATTTGCATCTTTATAGTGATAAAATATATACACATTCTAACCGAAACAACTCATCTATATACGCAACAACTGAGAACATCCTTAACAAGCAAATAAATAATGATAGCAGCAGATTTTTAAACAGCTTGCCCCTTAAAAAAATCATCAATCAACCCAAATACAAATAAAGATCAATCTTCGAAAAAGGGAACGGTGCCTCGAGGTGGTAGTGTCTTAAAAAGCGAAACGGTGCGTCGAGGCGTAAGAAGAGTAAATTAATCAAACTTCTAGTGATTAACATATGACTGTGAAAAACATATAGTCAACGTGACTATAGTAGTAGTATTGAATGTAACTAAGAGGAGTATGAATTATCAATGTGAAAACTTAAATTTTTTAACTAGACACTTACTCGTAGTGCAATATGAAAAGGCTTGATATATATAAGTCGTAGATATAAAACTGCTATTTGTATATCTACATGTAACACTTGTTTAAATTTAAATTTTACTAAAAACTCAAATTTAAAGTGAAATTTTAAATTTGAACAAAAAAGTCAAATTACAGTTGTTGTTTTGGTAGTTAACAAATTTAAAATGTTATAACCGAAAACTCAAAATTTAGAGGCTCTTGACTTTAAATCTACAAACATACACTTATGAGACTCTTCATATTATTATAAATCTAGAGGTGTACGCCTTTAGGTGTTTGATTTGAAGCGTACGCTTCATATAAACAAGGCGGCCGCTTTATATATGTTCATAGAAGCGTGCGTACCTATTTGGTTTTTGGCCGAACTAAATCAAGGCGCGCCTCAAGGCGTACGCCTTGACCGATTTTTAAAACACTGATGAAGACGACCAAGCCTCTTATCTAAAATAGACCTACCCTGCTGAGTTAGTGAAGATAACTCACCAGAAGGATACTGGAGAGCAGCAGATATGCGGCATATAGATGGAATAGCTGATGGGTCCCTGGCACCAGCCCTTGCAGTCAACAGAGCAGCACTCTTCTCCGCAGCAGCAACAGCTTCAGGTCCTGTAGACCCAGTAGCACCAAAAGACTCCAAAAGTGCCTGAATAGTAAGGTTGAAACACATAAGGAAAGTGAGGAATGTAAAAGAAGACATCACAAAATATGTTCGTAACTTTGGGAGTGTCTAACTTTATTATCACACAAATAATACAACAACTTGAAAATCTTAACTCATAAAAACTGATACAGCTGGCCATTTCACAAGGGATACATAAACCCATATACTAAGTGTCTACCAGTTTCAATCAGAATTCTCCTAGTTAGGAGCATATCAAAGATGACTCTATAAGGCAAACAGTACAGGAGTCATGCCACGAGAATTTACCAACACACTAAAAAAGGATTATGGTGGATGAAACAATTTCATTGCAATTCCAGCAGAAAAACCTTTGGTTTTGTTAGCTTAGGAAGAAAATGGTTACTACTTTGGCATGCAATAACTTCATTATGAAAGAAAAATATTATAGCTCAAATGTTAAAGACCTGCGGAGTTGATGGAAGCATGTACAGGCTATTATCAGGACTTCGAAAGAAAGCAAAAACTTCTTTCTCGATAAAGTCTTTAGCAGTATTTGAAATGTCTGCCACAACTGCACATGCCGGAATGATAGTGCTTGATGCATACTCCCTTGCAGCTAATGGCTGTTGATTCCAGAAGGCAGTTGCATCCTAAAAAAAATTGTAAGAAATGAATTATATTGAACAAATTTTAATATAAGGTAGCAGAAAGCTTTGAAGCTGCCAAATATTTACTAGATCTGACTAATTATATCAATTCTTGCAGGCTAAATAGATCTCTGCTAGTTAGTTGTATGGAAAATAGAAAAATTCATTGAGACAGTGTCCATTGATACAGCCTCAGGTATTTTCGTACTAAAGATTACCAAAGTCATTAACCAACTTTAAAAGTTTTTGCTCTTAAATAATGATCTACTAAATTAAGAACTCACATGACAAAATTTAAGATCTCAAATTAGTAATTTTTCCTTCAGAAAGAATGAATTATAAATTTCCATGGGTACTTATGTATGGTCACTTATAAAACTGGCCAGCTAATTCAATGAAATCACGCTTCTGCGACTTTACTCTGACCAAGTCTGCAACATGATGGACTCTGTATAACAAGCAAACTTTCAGATTAAGTCTGTTTGTTCAAGGAGTTTGCCTAAAGTAGCCATCCCTCCAAAATTGCATCTACAAGCTAATAACTGAAAGTCTAAAAAATAGTAAGGGTAGAGAATGCTGAGAACCAGACTTTGAAATCCTATGAAGACAAATAATCATATGCATCAAAACATATAGAAGAAAGAATGCTTACCAAATTAGCCTTGAGAAGAGCCGTATATATAGTTTCGAGTTCAGATCTACGAGAATCAAACTCTTCAATCTTCTTCCATTTTTTTCTCAAAGAATCTTCTGCTGCTTTCCTTTCTGCACATAATTTATTCAGACGCTGTATTTCGGACATTAACGTATTCAGGCTAGCTCTCAATCCAGCAGCTTCTCTCTCCTTGGCCCAAACCTCCAGCTGCAGATAGGAAACAGGTGAGCCATATATTTTAGTACTATTCAACTAAAGATAGATAGATAGCTTTAAACCGAAAAAATATTTTCTACAAAAATTTATATATATGATGGCACTTTCTTAAAAATGTGATTCTTCTTCAGGTGCTTCAAACTATGTTAGCATTGCAATCATTTTTGCTAAGAGCTCTAAAAGACAGTTTAAAGCCAGTATCCAGGATGCATGATTAGGGAGCAGTAGATTAAAATATGGATGCACAATAAAGCAGAGAAAAACGGTCGTTTAGTTCTTCAGTTGCTTCAGACTATGTTAGAGTTGCAATCATTTTTGCGAAGACCTCTAAAGGACAGTTTAAAGCCAGGATCTAGGATGCATGATTAGAGAACAGTAGAGTAATATATGGATGCACAATAAAGCCGAGCTCTCCCTAAAACTGATAAGAGTTACCTCAAACCTACTGCCAACAGTTCGAGATGTGCCTCCAGCTAGTGCATTAGAAGAGTCCACATTATCAGTTCCGTGCAATCGCTTTATAAGTTTCTCGGATAAAATCCTAGCTTCGGCAGCTTTATTCAGTGCATCTTCAGTGGCCAAAAATTGCTGAACGTGTGCTTTCTATAAATTACGGAAGACACATATATAAGTTGAATGAAAGGAATATAATGAACAAACATGGTATGTTTGTACGTTTAGCGCCTAGATGAAGTGTATAAGGGAAATTTTAAAAAAAAATAGCGCAAAAGCTACTGAACAAAGACCCAAACAACCTGTCTTTCAAGGAGTTGATTTTGACTTCCTCTGGAATATACATCTGATCCTATCTTTCCATTACCATAAAGTTGATTGTTTGATGGTGAGCTAGCATCAGGAGAAGAAGTATCCATCACTCTGTTGTTTTCATACTTGTACCTGGTAATCAAGTAGATAATTTGTTAATCAAACTAGAAACCTACAAAGGAACTTCTCCAAAGACGTACAAACGTGTACTAGTCAAATTCATTTGTGTTGAATCAACAGGAATATACCTCAAGGTTTCAGCATCTGCTCGAACGTCGATCTTTTCTATTTCTCTCGTAATTATAGACTTCAGTCGTAAAGTATATGCAGTAATTGCTAGAAGCAACTGAGGAGGGCTACTTAGGCAATTGACTATTACAGTTCTAACTTCGTCGGCTATTCTCCCATCGACTCCAAAACCTAACTTAGTGGCCTCCACCTGTGGATCTGAATGTATTCCACTTCCTTCGTAAGCTGGGAAAGAAGAACGTATCTTCTCAATCATATCTGCTGCAAGCGATTCACACGCCATTCTGATATTTCTTTCTCGGTTTGTTTCAATAAGAATGACATCATCTACAGGTTTATTCCCCTTAACAGTGGAATAAACAGCTTCCTTGTCACTGTTTGCACTGAATCTGTTAGCCACTTCAGCAGAAGAGTCAACACTTGACCTTTGAGAATCTCTAGCTTGATTAACATATTGATGGATGCGTTTATAATACTCTGCAAATATTTTAGCTGCTTCATCACACTGTTGATCATAAGCATCCAACATCACCTGTTTATGCCTGCAAAGTAAAAATGCATATAAATATTCAAGCCCACTGTCCTGGACTTCAGTGCAAAACAAGATTGTAGCAACCAATCTTTCCTCCCATACACATGGAAACTAATAAATTGACACTTCACTAATCATGTAGCAACAGATTCTTGAAGCATTTCTAAAAGGTACAGTTACTATTACACGATAGTTCAAGTTTCTAGCAGGATTAGCACAAGAAAATGATAGTTAGAAATGAGGCGTTACACAGAGCCTGTAATTAGAGCTGCCTAAGCAAAACCAAAGCATAAGAGTAAACAAACAAAAAATCAAACGTAACCTGTAATTAGCTCTTTCATCGAGCATCCTCTTCCTTTCAGCTTCTTCCCTTGAAACCTCCAACATTCTAGCTTTTAAATCTTTCCTTTGCCTCCTTACAATGTTCCTCAATCTCTCCACTTCCTTGGCCGCAAGTTCCCTCTCCCGCAAACTCGTCTCCCTGCTCTCCGCCGTACTGGAAGTCTCAACGACCACTGATTTCTCTTTTTTCCTTCCTTTCCCCTTACCATGATCTTTCACCGCTGTAACCGAACTCTCACTCTCTCTGCCACTATAACCACCATGAACTGTTATGTTTCTTCGAATATTCTCAACCGTTTTCTCCGATTTCACTCGATTAACCAAGAAATTCCAAACGGGAATCATATTCCCTCTACAAATCTTCCTCACCGACTCGACCGAAGGTAAATGCGATTTGCTCGACGAACTGTAAGGACCCAAAGGTCTGTATCCCATTTCCTTTTGAAGCCACTCGACTATGACCTCTGGCTGTACGGTCGAGATCGAAGAACTCTGCATTGTAGGAAGATCACCTAAAATCCAAATCGTGTACCTAATCCGTCATCCGATACGCATGAAAACCCTAATTAGTGAGCCACGGGTATATAAAACCCCCCAGACACACCTAGACTGAAGAAAGAAACGGAGAAAGTGAGCTCACACTTGAATTTGTGCTGAAATCTAGGGTTTGAAACAAAAAAATGAATATCGCCAAATCGCAAATCCGTAAGAAATGCTAGGCGAGTTACAGCACAAACGAATAGAGAGATAGACGAGAGAAGAAAAACAAAGAGTTTGTTTGGAAATGGAGAAAAAATTGAATAGATCTGATGAACCGATAGAGGAAGACGAAAGAAGAAGACGATATAGAGTAAGACGAAAGTTCAAATGGAGGTCCCGCTCTTTGGTGGGTGAGTCTACGATATCATTTGCAGTTTGTTTTTCCATTTTTACTCATTATTCTTATAGAGAAATTCAAAAACATAATAGAGAATAATACTCATTAAAATATTATTATTTGAAATGTTATTGAAATTATTAAATACAAATTTAAATTTAAGTCAAAAGAATATATAATTTGAGTCAAAAAAAATATTAAGATAATTAATAATTTATAATTTTACACTATTTGTTTAAAGCCAACTAACGTTCACCTTATAATTTTGTAATCTTTAACTAGGATGTATATATTTATAATTGTTATTTTAAAAGTTTGAAACTTATACTTTTTAACAAAAATTTCGTTGGAGTCAAATTTTAAAAATAGAAAAAAAAAATCTATAATAAAATTGAGTTTATACCGGATTGAAAAGTCAATCGGATCTCAACTAGCGTATATTTATAGATTTTACTAATGTTAACGAAATCTTTCGACACTGATAACTAATAATTGGTACGGAGGTCGACGAAGTTCGACGTTAGTATCAACCAAAAAACACATCTTTTAAAAAAATGTTATTAGTTGGTCGTTATTTTAATTTTGCGTTGTTAACTTTTACAAGAGAACGATATCATCGTAAAAACTAAAATTTAAGGAGATGTGTTTCACATATTCACCATTTTGATGTATTACACTAAACCTCAACTTATAGAACGGATAAATTTTATGGATAATTTATAAAATATATAATTTGTAAGAGTTATTGCGATGTGAGAATTCTAAAATTAATATTTGTTTCCCATAAACTATACCTTCTTGGAATTTTTTTACTAAACAAATGTTAAAAGAAGACCTAAAAGATTAAAAAAAATGTGATTGTCATTTTACACTAAGAGTTTATCCATTTGCATGTCTAATTAGATTATGGTATCCAACAGTTATATGTGGAATGTACAATAGTAACATTGTGGAATTTTAAAAGAATGTCCATAAATGAATACGTTGAAAACAAACGAACATGAATTAGTTAAGAAATTGTCAAGGTTATTGTCCTCAAGAGGTTTTAGTCGAGTGGAGGAATAAGAAACTGAAAAACGTATCTAATGTACCTAATATTTATAGTGATAGATAGAAACATTATATGTCGGCTATGTGCAGTAAGACGCACATGCAATTTTGGTTGGTTAAATTGAAGGAAAAAAATTATGTCGTCTGACACCTAGAGAATAACTGAGGGGTTTGAGGTATAGTATTATTTGAAATCGTTAGGGTTACGTCAACATGTTTAACATATTACGTAGTTTTTATGTGTGAAAAAAAAGTAGACAACTACATTTAGGCAATGGATCGTCTTATGTTGTTTATGGAATAAAAATAGTGTTTATTACTTAAAATTATGCAAGTATATATGGAATTAGTGTTGATTGGAAAAAAGTGACAATATATTTCCAGAAGCTACACACTTGTTATACAAATGATGTATAAGCATAAATATTGATGCGAATACGTAGAAATTGTTCGAATGATGAACGATATCAGACGAGTTTTTTACTTTTTAGAATTCAGAAATGTACTTGGGAAATACTTTTGAGTTGCATAAAAACATTTTAATAATTGGTCGGACTTATTGCAATAAGTTTTTTAGACTTACAAAACTACATCACATAAGAGACATTTTTTTCATTTGTGCATCATATGGAAATAGTGATTCCAACCAAAATTGTCATGTCTTTCCGTCGAATTTCAAAATATAAAGAGGGCAATAATTTAGAAGCAATTACTGTTAATCTCAACGTAATTGAAAACAAAGTTAATGTCCACCTTCGTTCAAAGCATTACAAAATTCTGATGCGTAACAGATAAAATTCTGAAGTTTATTTTTAAAAGCTATGAGGTGAGAGTAAGGTCATTTGAATATTTTTTTACCCATATCAAGGATATGCGCCTTGGAAAGTTAACCTCTATTTTGTAGGGGTCTTACATCGTTGAAACCAAAGTAAATCCAAGAGCGTACATATTATTGGGTGACAAAGAAAAACATATTTGGCACCCTTGCAACATCGGAAATTCAAAATTATATTACCTTTCATGAGCTTTGACTCCTTATAATGTTCTCATGTATGTAAACAATTGATTATACATATGATGTATTTTATTATAGCATAGTGGTACATGGAGTTTTTAAGAAGACATTTATCATTAATAAATGTTTATTCTTGCTTTTACGGGTGTTATATTTTAATTTTTTTGGATTATTATCATATATTTTATAAGTAAGTGCACCATATCAAAATGTGAAGGATATACAACAATTACTGCGGCATTGGTCTGACTTTAACAATAAAAAGGTAAGTTTGAATGTAACGTGCAACCTTTTTAAGAGCTTTCGTAGTTTAAAAACAATTATAAGCTTGAACTTAGTTTTCAGCCCCTTGAAGAGCTTCAATCTTCTTTACAAACAAAATCACACTTCATTAAGGATAAGTTTGAACATAGTCTTTGAGCCCTGAATAGCTACTAACTTCACACATATCACAATAAAGCAAATGATAATATTGAATATAACTTCAACACCTAAGACTTTTTTGGCCATCATTTCAATTCAATAATAAATAGAGTACTTTGGGAGTCTATGTACATGAACAAACATACTAGTATGATTATCTTAAAAGTCGGCATGCACCTTTCACGAACAAAAAATAAAGTTAAGTTATCTATAAACATAATCCAAATAACATTGTACTTTTATTGAGCAGAAAGAACAAACACGCGAGAATAACGGTTACAAGTAATATACATACTACATCTATAATACAATAAAAATACCCCAACAATGGGAATTTGGTTCACAATTTTTTCCCTATACATGAGATTTTAGTTATTAAAAATTACCTCAAAGACTAAAAAAATACAAAAATAAAACAAAGACTATTGTGGGTTCAAGCCACCTTGACCGATCGAACCTTCTCACTTGGTTATCATGACTGCAACATCATTCGTCATAACAACGTCTACAATTTTGTTGTCATTACAGTTTTGTAATAATCAAACTAAAGGCATGTTTTAACATTTTTTCTTCAATTACATTGAGTTTGCCACTTCTTACTTATGAATTGCTTCCCTTTTTATATGTTTAGATTCGATATGAAGACATGATTGTTACGGTTATAACCATTTTTTCATACCACCTAGTGGTGTCTCTCATGTGGCCGAACGTGTTGTAAATTTGTAATACCAAAGTATATATTATAGAAAGTCCTACTAATACCATGCAACACCCTCAATCATTTTTTTATGTTATCACATATGGTCATATTGGTCACCTCCAACTGGCTATTTCCTTGAGGATGGAAAGAATAAGAGAATTTTTCTTAATATCTCTTATGTCGATGAATCATGTGAACTAATTATTTTGGAATTGAGTTCCATTGTCCATTTTAATGACTCACGATATGTTGTATCTGTAATAGATGTTAGAACGAAGGAATTTTATAACTTAATGGTTGTAATATTTACCAACGCATGTACCTCAATTCATTTGGATAAGTAATATACTATTATAAGTAACAATTTCCCTCCTTCATGAGCCTTAAAAAGGGTCATACAATGTCTAAGCCCTATATGTCAAAATAGATGTATTTGAGTATACTTTTGGTAACAATAGTGAGACTTTAATTTAGTTGGAAAAGTGTAGGCATCTATCGTAGTGCTTACACTTTATTTTTGATATCCAACGTCATAGTAGACCTATAATAACCTTATATGAGTATTTTTCTATGAAGCGTCTTATACCCACAATAGATACTTCATTCTCCATGGTGGAGTTTTTATGCCGTAAAACTACTTTATTAAGGCTGGCGGAATATAGATATAGTTTTATGAGGTCATACTTGTAGAGCGTGTCTGATATCCACACGAACCATTTTGACTTCATTTTCATTTTCTTCATTTCAAATTTGTTATTCGGGAACACCTCATTCTTAAAATTGATAATAAAAGTGTATCATTCCATTTATTCTACTTCATCCCCTTTGATGAACATGATTTTAGAGGTTGAAATTATTGATAAAAAATATTTGAAATGATGTTGGAAGTTGAAGATGTTTCATGGACGTGAGGTCGTCCACGCTGAATAAGCCAATACATCGGTGACTACATTATCTTTCCTTGGAACTTGTTCAAAATTAAATCATCAAATAGCTATGTTTAACGCCAAAGATATTTCATGTACTAAATAATTGATTTTTTTAGCTTTGACATGGCCAAGTGGCCGATGAACCACTAGATATGAGTCTTTAAGGAGCAATATTCATCGTGCTTCACATATATTGATCATCACATATTTATATTATACTTTTTATTTGAAATCATAAAATTGATCTTGATGGATTGTGTTAGGAAATATGGTGTGGGTGATGTGACTTAGATTCTTGCTCTTGATCCTTGATTATTGCTTCCACCATTGGTTCAAACTTTTTAAGTTGATTCATCTTGCTCATTAGTGAGTATAAGTATTTTATATTGGTATTCTGTTAAAAGGTTTGCCAAAGCTTAAGTTTTAATCGTCATGTTTACGGTTGAAACTAAATACAATAATAATCTACCTTTATAAATCACCTAGTTAATATACCAGATACATTCAACTTGTACAGTACGCTCCTTAAAATGAAAAAATATTTGGACGATTATGGTATGAGCTTGGAAGTATATTCATATCTGGTTTATGAAATGTTTCTTTTTAGGTCCGGGTCCACTTTCATGCTCTTTAAAATACTTAGAAAAATGATTAGAATTTATTTGATAATCTTGAAATGAAGCAGTTCAATATCATTAGTCTTTCTCTAGTATTTGTACTTTTTCGGTTTACATGAAGGATCTATGACGACCAAAAAGCTGGCTAGGGGCGACTCTAGTTATTTTGTCACTGAACATAAACCTAAGGATTTTTTATGACCAAATGAGACTTCTCATCCTACAAATCCTTATCACTTTTGAAGATAATTTTGGCCCCCCATTATTTATTTTTTGAAGGAATGAATAACTCGAATGGTGTCCTGATCCTTGTCATTTCTTGATCAAAAGTGATGCACCACTTATGTTTATGAACATAAGTGGATAACCTTAGGGGTAGTACCCATATTATGGATTCTGTTATCATGTACGTTTTCCTCCTAAAAGGTTCGGCTGAATGCCGTAAACTTAGGCTGACGCATGCTGTTCATTTTTTGTTCATGTCAATCGAAGATTGTGTGTATCCTTGATTCATGTTCAAATACATTCGTGCATAACTGTATGAGGTTGATGTACAGGTAGAGTAACATGGTTAATCTGTTATACTCTTAGCAGTGATTGATAGTCTTTATATCGATCAACTAAAGATGTTGATCCCCTGAAAATATAACAATGTGGCTACCCACAAACATCATAAACCGTGAGTCTCAATAATCGACATACATCTCTTTTATCGTATGCATGTCCATTTCCAGTGCTCTACCAACAACCGAGAAGCCTGATAGGATATAAGCACCATCTAACTTGAGCATTATCTCCCCAAAATTGAATTGAAAATATGTTAGTCTTTTGGTGCCAATGTTCAATAGATACCTCGTTCAACAATAATCTAGTGTAATATTTAACTATATGACAATAAGAGGTCCAAATAGAGTACATGCAATAAATCTTTATATTTTATGATGCGATTTCATGTCCCATATGCATAACGCCGAGTAATGTGTCTGGATACCGAGTGAACTACGAGTCTGTACACAAAAACATTTAATGAGAAAATAAATCTTAGTAAAAAATATAGATATAAGTAAAACATTTAATTTGATAATTATAAACTTACACTCTTAATGAAAGTGTTATATCTCCCATGCTTTTTAAAGTCATAAAATAATGGAACTTTATTGTATCAAATAAAGCAAACATTCTCATCTGTTCTTATCTTTTACCTGAAAAATATCATATCCTCAAATAAGTCCTGTTCTATATCACCATTTTCATCACTACCGGCAGACACATCAGATTGTGATACACGATGAGCTGATACTAGTACACAATGAGTAAATATTGGTGCACGATGAAGAAATACCTCTAGTGCAAGCTGACTAAAGATTCCATCCATCTTACATCTTTTTCCAAACATTTTTAGTAGCAGGTTCCTTTGTACCCTTGTGAATGCGAATGCAACGTAACGATATTTTGGTGTGCTTTTCTTGTTCATCAAGTCCCATGTCAATACCCAGTATGTGACGTTTTTGCCGAATATATTTAAGTTTGTTCGCCTTAGCAAACTGAAGAAAAATAATACACTTGCGAGGTCGCTCATGTCTAAAGCTCTCTAGACATGGATAATTATTCCGTGTTTGAGACGATATGAGTCAACTAATAATAACAATTAGATAAACAGTAGCTAAAATAAACCCGAACCAAAAATTAGTAACTCAATTCTACATCAAATATATTTAAACAATTTAAGATAACCAAAATTATGGTTGGTAAAATATATAAATATAAGAAAATGACACATTAATGGTGTTTGGTCATTTCTGTGTAGTCGTGAAGTGATAGTGTAAACTAATAAAATAGGAGAAAGTAAAAGTGAAAGAGAAAAAAAAAACATCTAGAATATGTTTTAAAAAAAGTAAAACACTTTTATATAATTTAATAATTAATATTTATATCTAAAAATTAGCGGAAATATTATTCTCTTTTGATAAACTTAGGTGAAATTAGTAGATTTATCCTTTTATTTTAAGACTGTATGATGTCCCCATAAGACAAAGAAGTGCCCGGTTTCAACGCGGTTATAAACGATTAAAACGGGCATCGGAGATATGGAAAAGATCGTCTACAATGAGTAAATTCTACCACAGCAATATCTTATCATATGATTTTCTTTCATCGCTCTCTTGAAACCCAGAAGCAGCAGATTCAACTAAACACATCCCCTATCACCTATCACCTATCACCTATCACTTCGGATTGGCTTCTTCTCGTTGATCTCGTTGAACCATCTTCCTCTCTTTATTTCTCTGTAAGCGAACCCTTTCTTACTTTTCTAGTTTCATTGCTTTTCAGATCTTTTTTTAAACTTTCAAAAAGCCTCTGGTCGGAAAATCTTGGATCCATACTGGGTTTTGTGTTTATTTTCTTAATATGAAGATGGTTCTTGCTTCTTGTCGGAAATTTCAGGTGCTTTGCTTAGTATTGAGTTAGTTGCAGTTTCATTGAATTTTGGAATGCTCTAGGTAGGTAAAGATTCCAAAGTGATGGTCTTGTCTTTTTTTCTTCTTATTTTGGAATGCTCTAGTTAACACAGTTCTTGATGTTGGGCAGCTTTGATGGTAAAAGAGTAAGCAAAAATGGGGATACCTAATGTGTTTGATCCTGCATTCTCTTCATTTATTGTTCAGCTTCCTCAAAAGCTTGAAAACTGCTTTAAGGTCAGTCCTTTCTACCAAAAGATTGCATATATATAGATATAGTAGATGTTAAGTTATTGAATAGAACTCTATATGCTTTGTTACAGTCACAGCTTAAAAGATTAGGAAATGATAGTGAGGCAACTAGTTATTTTACGGGTAAGGAAAATCAAAATGGACCACTGACTAATTCGGTGGAAAATGACCTCGAGAGACAACTACAACCTTGGAGAGAAAACCCGACATGGCACGATCCTATTCCAGAGATAAAGGTATGCGTGCGTGCGCCTACTTGCGAAACAAATTCAATGATTTATTCTGGAAATATTGCTACGCTACGTTGGTGATGTTTTATTGTTGTTGACAGGTTAGCATACCTAAAGGTTCTCTTTGCAATCTCAAAGTAGAAGTGAACGTAGGATTGCCTCCGGATGCTGTATACAATATCGTGACGGACTCCGACAATAAAAGGGTTTTTAAAAACATCAAGGTAGGTAATCATCCTAGTAGTAGTTTTGGGTTTGTGTAAAACGAACACGGCTTGAACCCAAGTTGTTATATTTTTGTCTGTGTTTCGGATCAACCCGAAATTCTAACAGGTAAAAATATCTTGAAGCCTTTTCGTGTTAATGTTACATGCCATGTCGTGTATTGCCAGTTAGGACTTTCAGTTTCGTGTCATGATTCAGGATCGTATTAGATTTTTTTAGTCTGGATAGTTTAAACATAAGACCCGAACCAACCCTTTTTTTTAGTTGTCTTCCTGCCGACATTCAATGTAACGGTTCGTTAGTGTCGGCCGTGTCATATATTATGTCAGGTTTAGCCGGCCGTGTCATATATTGACAGCCTTAATCAAAATGTTAGTTCACAACTTAATTTGATAAAATCGTTGGTATCAGGAAGTAATATCAAGGCGGGTTATAGTTGACGAAGGTTCAAGGCAGGTGGTTGAAGTGGAGCAAGCTGCACTGTGGAAATTTCTTTGGTGGTCTGGTACCATTTCCGTTCATGTTTTAGTTGATCAGAATCGAGACGATCACTCGGTAAAAATTTACATTCCCTTTTGTCTAGTTGCTTGATTATCGTCACAAAACCTTTTCGTGCTCTCTTCGTTTTGGTTCTTAAATGTTTTTGAACGAAAAACATGTTACATAGTTCTTTTCTGTCTTTGAGATAGTTTGTTCTTGTCCTAATCTTTTGTCAGATGAAGTTCAAGCAAGTGAAATCTGGGTTCATGAAAAGATTTGAAGGGTGTTGGTCAATCGAGCCCATGTTTGTTGACAAAAGCTTATGTTTTCCATTCGAGCCAACAACATTTGAAGATTATTGTCGGTGCACGGGAGGTAAAGGAAGAGTAGGATCCAAGCTGACATTAGATCAACTGATCGAACCGGCAATAATTCCGCCTCCTCCGATTTCATGGTACCTTAGAGGAATCACCACGAAAACAACCGAGATGCTAATTATAGATCTTTTGGCCGAAACAGCTAGAATAAGGAGAAACTTTGATTCAAAATTGTTGAAAGAAGAAATGAAGGTTTTAGAGAAAGCTATGATGTTAAAAGCTGTGCTTGGTTTCTTAACTTGTTTTGTTTATTGAAAACAGAAATAAAAATAGATGTGAAAATAAGAGTTTGATTCCTGAATAGAAAATAATACTTATTTTGGTTTTAAAAGTATATTTGAATTTTGTATAAAAAATAAAATCAAGTTTATGATGTGGTCCGAACTGATCAAAAAATTCAAATAATAAAAATATTATTTGCGACCGAATCGACCGATCTACGGACACATGCCGGTCGGATTCGGATTAAAAATATAAAACCAGGACTGGATTATTCGTACGGATCGTCCGAACCCTACCCATTGCCATTCCCTACCGCAAAATCAATTAAATTTAAATATCATAAACTTCTTTAGTTACAATTTTGTAAAAATGTTTCTTAAATATTGATTATATATATAATGTTTCAGAAATACTTATTTCACACGTTAAAATAAAACCTTAGTTTTGCAAAAATTGATTTCACAACTCAGTTTACATATCACGAACATTAAGTCTACGTCTATTTTTAAAAATGATTTCGCAAGTCAAATAGGCCTACCAGATTTTACCAATTTAGATTTTATAATTCAGTTAACTCTATATTTTGTAAATTTTTATATTATTAATAAATCAAATCTATATTTCACGTTTTTCTTTTGACAAGTCAAATTAGACCTGTGTTTTATGAATTCTCATTTTGCATATAACTTAAATGATATCTTACAAATTCAAGTTGAGTCAGCAAGATCAATTAAACCAATGTTTCCAAATCAATTTACCGTAATGTACCAGCTCAATTTAAAATAGTTTCACCGATTTAATTTAAACGTAGTCTATAGTATAACAAAACAAAAATTACATAAAAAACAAAACAAAAATTACATAAAAATATAAAGATAGTTGAACAACTATCCATAAAATTATAACATAACTTTTCTAAGTATTTTAAAATGGTTATGTATAAAAATAATAAATCTTTCATATTATATCCATTACAATACAATGTTAGTCGGGACTTCTTTTCACCAAAATTCTTTTGATTTTTGATTTTTTAAGGACTAACGATATTTTTTAAAGAACAAAAAAAAGCTCCCAAAAGCGTGTACCATGCTAAGGGCTAGTAGGCTCCATATGAACAATGAATTTCAGAGGGCTGAAACAATATAATTTATACCATAATTGTCCATCTGGAACTACATAAGTCTTTTAGAAATTCGCAAGTTTTTATTAATTTTCTGAAGAATATAATTTCTAAATTGCAAAAATATTAGAGGAGTGTTCATATGCGGAGATCCAAATAATTTGTCCAATATGATATGCTTAAACACTAATAGAGACATCATGTGCATGAGTGAACAATCAATCATGAGAAAATGTACAATTAAAATACCAAAAAATTTATTTTGTTAGTTAAAGATGAGTGTCTTCTTCTACGACCGATACTCATCATGTCTGAAACTACTCTCTCAATGTTCTTCCTCTGACGTGAAACAAAACTAGATGCTTAATTGTTTTTCCTGACAACACCTTCAAACAAGTTGAGACTTGTGTTTCCTAAAAAAAATTATTAGGAGTATGGTGAGGATATTATTTATATAGAACCAACTTTTTTGCTCGACATTACTAATGTTAGTGGTATAAATAATATTTCTTAGGTAGATGCGGCCTAGGTTGACCTATAAAGTATAAAGATCAAATAATAATAATAATAATTTTAATAATAATAATAATAATAATAACTAATAAGCCAATCATTTCTTAATTGAGGTAATTCATATATATATATATATATAATATCTCCAATAATAATAAAAAAAGTCATATATTATCTATAACAAAGTAGATCAATAATAATTTCAGTAATTAATGATATATTTGAATAATAATATACAAGAAGTTGGTGGTATCTTTAAAGAATAATATATATGATTCAATATTGATCATTATATTTGTTAGTCGAATGAGCTTCAAGCTCTCGTGGATCAGATCTTACGGACTACACAATTTTCGCACTTGTCATTGTATTGTTTTATTGAGGATGTTGTTATTTTTACTTGTGAAAATTTTCCATAGTCTGATTGGATGTTTATTTGTTGTAACTGAATTCTCATGCCCAAAGCAGAACTGTATCACACCCTACTTTTGGATGGAATCCTAAGAGTTTTAAAATAAGTTTGTATTATCTGTTGATAGGCTAATTTTCTTCTAGACAAACAAACCCCAGAATCGTCTCTGGATTGGTTTGTGTTGCCTTTGTTTATGCTTCATTAAAAAACCTTCACCGACCTAAACCTCTTTTGGAAAAAAAAACTTTTTTTTCTAAAATAAAAAAATAACAACCAACATGTAACTAAATCTTATGATATGTTTTGTTGAATTAAAATGAATCTAAATTTGCTTCAAATTGCTTATAAATATATTAGAGTATCTTTATACTCCTTTAAACTTATGAAGAAATGTCTATCATTGTCATCGTATGGAATATAAAAGTAGTTTTTATCGTTAGGATTCAGCTAGCTGATGTAGCTTTAATAATGTTATCGGTTCATATAATTTAAGCGGAATTTCCCATCTGAATCGATATTGGAAGTTTTTTAGATGTTAGAGAAAGCTCGAACGCCAAATAATCTAAAATTTTAAGTGTTTTATAGTGTATGACACGTGTAAAAGACGTGTATGTGCGCATTTAATTCCATGCGTGCAGTCATTACACATTCTTGCATCTCAGCCTTCCACTTTGGATTAATCTGAACAACTGATCTATAATAAAATGTACACTGTTAAAATTAGAAACTTGAAGGGTTGTAATTTTATGTACCTTTTAGTATAAATACGTCTCTTATAGCCTTTTGACATTTTTTAATGTAAATTCTTTATTGTTACTTCATTAAAGCTTTTATAACATATTCATATTTATATCTTTTCACTCTAAAGCTTAGAGCTCTTAATTCATTTTTATTTTACGACCCCAATTTTTTTTTGAACTCTTATGTCTTGATTTGATATATTTTTATTATAAATGGTGAAAATTAAAATTTTAGAGCCTCACATTCACGATGAGGGTGATAATTTTATCAGCGAGAATCCAATACCAATCATCCATATGGTGATCTCTCTCCCAATGGGTTTGATATTGTGATGAGCCACTTGTTCATTACTGGAAGCATCGCTCAACTAAACCCCTAGAAGAAGACCATATTTTTGTTCTTCATTTATGTGTTACTTTTGCTTCAAGGACTATTGATGTGTCCATGAGTAGGTCTTCTCTAACATTAATTACTCAGTCGATTATAAAGCTTGATTATATATATATATATATAAGTAGACAATATCGTGACGACAAACCTCATTGATCAAAATTGAAAATATATCGATTTTTTTAGTATATGGAATTTTTTATAAAAAATCCAAAAACTTTTAGCATTTGATTCCCCCAACCTGGTGAAACTCCATAACATAACGAGGAGCATGAAGTAGTCTTATTCACCTACATTCTTGAAAATTGGTGTTAGGTTCCCTTTCTGCTAAATCATGTTGATTTTTTTGAAATATACCGATATTTTCTCGAGTCAGCTGGTACCAATAACAAGAAGAATTATAATAGAAAATATTATCCTTGCTAAAAAAATATATGAGCATTTTAGCATTATAAATTTCCTAACAATTAACAAAATTAATGGCATAAATGGCAATCCTTTTTTTTCTCCATTATTGATGAAGGGGCATAGATCATAACTATGCTCCTAAAATACAACATAATCACATTTGAAGTAATCAACTTTATAGATGTGACCTTTATAAAATATATGTGGGCCTCTTGTTTGGATTATATCTAGAATATTCTAAATTTATTTGTTTATTATATAAAGGTTCATGAATCCAATTATAATTACGTTTGAGAATCATAATACACTTTGTGTTTGTTTTTTTGTAAGGAGTGTGCGACCTCTTTAAAGTCCTGAAGGCTATATTTTATCTCAGTCTTATCTTTGTTTTGCTTATATATTTTATGGATGTTGAAGCTCTTTCAATGCAAGACTTACCTTATTTTAGTTTATTTTGGGGGGATATTATGGGACCCTTTAATGTGTTGAATACCACTTTTCATCTTAGATTTATATTTTTTTTGTTATTTGATTACTTTATGGGATACCGAATCCATGAAAGCGTTGAAGACTATATTTCATCTTAAACTTATCCTTTGTTAATTTAATTTCTTATAAGGGATATCAAATCTTTGGAGGTACTATAGACTTTTTTGTATTTATCACGTGGTTTTCTTTGAAGCCTTGGGAATTATTTTTTCTTGGAAACCATTTGATGTACCTAATGAATAATAATATAAAATAACATATTGTTTTGGTATGAATGTTTTATTAAATTTTAGATTCCTCATTAAAACCTTACTTGTGCCACAAATTATAGAAAAAGTACATCTTAGATGATAGCTCAATAAAATGTTTATAAAAAATTAATAAAAAACTAGTCAAAGTTTGCGAAGGATGGTAGAGCTTCAAGTGCCGTATATCCATGGATATCAAAAGTTTTTTTTATTCATCCAACGATCTATATGTCCATGCCTTTACTTGTAACTCCACTGTATAAGGTCATTTCCAGTTTGGGGTAGCTTGTCAAGACTTTTTACTTTAATATGAAAAAATGTCATTCTTGAGACTATGTTCATTGTCTCAAAGGTTATAGACCGAACTTTAGAGTTGTATATGTTGTGCATCAGACTTTTATAGTGCTCTGAACGAAGATGGGTTTTTACCTACTTTTATTCTTCATAAGTTGAGTTTCTATAAGAATTCTTAACTGCTTATAATGGTATAATTGCTCTATTTCACAAAACATTTCAAATGGTGTTTCATTTGTTGCGATTCATGGAGTAATTATATATAACCATAATACTTATTATAAAAAGTCTGGCCAATTTTATGACGTTCCTTTCAGTTGATAACCTTCACTTGGACATTAATTTATGGATGGAGAAGAAAATAGAATTATTTAAAAACTTTTCTTTCCATGGAACCATGTGACATTTTTTATTATAAAATTGTATCACATTATATGTCGTGATGACTTTTAGTATACAATAATGTCAATAAATTTTTTATGTAAAGAAGTTGACTAACTCTTTTGTTGCGATATTTTCCAATAAATTTGGCTCAACCCACTTTAAGAAATAATGTACTATTACTAATAAGAATTTTCTTTTTTTGAAGTTTTAGGGAAGGACCCTAAAATATCAATGCTATATCTATCAAATATGACTTCTTCAGATATGGTCTCAAATAACACATTCGTGACTTGTATGGAATTAGAAAAGCGGTGGCAAATGTCGTAATTATTGAGTTTCTTTTTTGCATTATCTATTATCATGGACCAGTAGTAAACTTGAAGAATGAATATTATATATAAAGCCTTATGACCATAATATGTACTATACTCTCCATCATTAAGTTCTTCAACTACAAAGGATGCTTCGTCTAGGCCGAGACATCTGAAAAAATGGTTAGTCAAGCCTTGTTCAGATAGTTTCAAATATCCACACGAACATTGGTGATTTTATTTAAATTATTTTTGTTTCTGTCTTGTTCTCAGGAAATCTACCTTTGGTAAGGTATCGCTTGACATGGTTTTTTCCAGTTTTCATATTGTATTTTCTCCCTCAATTATCATATTGTATATAAAATTTATTGGGCAGTGTGGTAGATGGTTTCTCCTGAAAATGTTGTATGGTGTATTTTTTTGTATAAGCTGAAGATGTTAAAGCATCGACATCTATATTTTTTGCTCTTGGCACTTGCTCATAGTCCAATTGTTCAAAAACAACTGCTTGACTCCAAAACCCTTTTAACTATTGGAAGATATTGTCTTTATTGGTTTCAGATTTCCCTACAGATTAATTGACAATAATATGAGAGTTTGTGAAAAGTTGGACTGTTGTGGCTCCTTAAATATTTGCTAGTCAAAGACCTGTAATAGTTTCTTTATAATCTTCCTTATTGTTTGAGGGTAGAAAGCTAAACTTGAAACCGATTCAATATGTATTCTATTGGGGAGATTAGTTTTACCCTTTTCTCCTAAGCCTGGGTTGTTTCTTACACTATATGTTATAACCTCACAAATAGATTCAGTTTGCTCATTTAAAGTGTTGTGAATGAGTCGAATAGTGCCCTGACTGTGTACCGTGTTCGGCGGTACAATTTTGTGTCATTGACAAGCTGTAATACAATTGATGGTTTTCTTATTAGTGTATATGAGCCCATTAGGCCTAACGTTTAATAAATCTATTAGTTCCCTATAATAGACTACTAGGACTACACAAAACACAATATGAAATCTGTAACCTTTTCTGTCATAGTGAAACTCTTTTCTCTAGCGGCGCCCGTGGTCGTAGACAATTGTCAAACCACGTTAAATCCTGTGTTCATTTAAGTCTTTCATTCTCATATGTTATGTGCTTGAGTCATTTCATGATAATTGCATAGTGATTTAATAACAAAATTGGTATCAAAGCCACGTGGTGAAATTAGGGATTTTGCAATTAGGGTTTCACAATGGTGTCTACAACAACAAAATACATGATTGAAAAAATTGATGGGGGATCCAACTTTGTGTTTTGGAAGATTAAACTGAAATCTTCATTGCAACTGCAAGGGCTGTGAAAGGTTGTGGAGAATAAGTTACTAGAAGAGATGAAAGAAGAGGAGAAACAAGATCTTCAAGAAAGGGCTTTGTGCTGGATTTTAATGAGTGTGAAAGACAATGTGTTTTGCGAGATTTGTGGTGAAAATACTGTTGCTTGCTCATGGAAGAAGCTATGAGATCTTTACTCAGAGAAATCAGTTGGTAAACCGTTTATACTTGAAGAAACGTTTGTACGATTTTAGATTGAAAGAATGTATGTCCATAACGGAGCACTTAGATAATTTTAAATCAATTATAATGGAGTTAGGGAACATAAATATCAATATTGAGGATGAGGATCAAGCTTTGTTTGTATTGAGATCGTTACCAGCTCCCTATGAAAACTTCGTAGATACCATTCTGTATGGTAAGGATAAATTATCGTTAACAGATGTCAAAAGGGAAATGAAATCAAAGGAGATGAGACAATTGCAGCCAAACAATCAAGTTGAAGGGGAAGGTCTTATCAACTAGGCAAAGATCTAGAAGTAAAGCGAGTTCTTTAAGAAGGAAGAACTGGAGGTCTAAGTTAAAGGTAAAGCACTCAAAATGTTATGAATGCGATGAGCAGAGTCATTATAGGAAAGATTGTCCGAAACTGAATGGTAAAAAAGGAAATCAAAAGGAAAATGTAGCAAACATTGTTGAAGGTGTGAATGATTCCGACGATAGGGAAAATAGTGGTAGAGGAGATGTATTGTACGTAAGTTCAGACTTTAGGAAAAACTCTTGGGTACTTGATATTGGCACTACATATCACATGTGTTAGTTCAAGCAGTGGTTCGATGCTTACAAGCCAATGCAGGGAACTGTCTATTTAGGAAACAATAATTCATTGACTGTTGGTGGTATTGGTAACGTCAGAATCAGAGTTTGTCGGGGTTGTTGGAATCTTGACATGCTGGCATGTTCCTAGGTTATATAGAAACCTGATTTCTCTAAAGAATCTAGACTCTCATGGTTACAAGTACCGTGCAAAAGACGGTGTAATCAAAGTGACAAAAGGCTCAATGATATACATGAAAGGCAGTTTGTATAAGGGTCTTTACATTCTCCAGGGAGTGTTGTTATGGGTGATGCTGCAGTAGCATCATCAGGGAGTAATAGCCAAAGTAGGCATGATCAAAATAAGTTGTGGCATTGGTTTCTTGGTCACATGAGTGATATAGGATTAACTGTTTTGGGAAAGATAGATTTGTTGAAAGGATATAAAGCAGAATCATTGGGATTTTATGAGCACTGTGTATTTGGTAAACAAATTAGAGTCAAATTCAGCAAATTGGCTGTAAGAAAGACTAAAGGGACAGTGGAGTACATTCACTCGGATCTTTGGGGTCCAAACAGAATTCCATCAAGAGCGGAGCCAGTGACTACATGAGTTTGATTGATGATTATTCAAGGATGGTGTGGGTTGACTTTCTGAAAACGAAAGATGCGGCATATTCAACCTTTGTCAAAAAGAGGATGATGATTGAGAAGCAAACAAGAAGAAAAATCAAACGTCTTACGACAAATAATGGGTTAGAATATTACGATCGTGAGTTCAACGAGTTCTGCGAAACTGAGGGAATAATACGCCATCGCACTTGTTCTAGAACACCACAACAAAATGGAGTCACATAAAGGATGAACATAATGTTTTGTGACAATGCACGAAGTATGCTCTCGTATTCTAAAGTGGGAAAGGATTTTTGGCCTGAAGCTATCAATACAACGTGTTACTTGGTGAGTCGGTCTCCATCAACGGCTATTGATTATAAAACTTATTTAGAGATTTGATCTGGATCGTCGGCTGATTATGAACATTTAAGGGTGTTCGGTTGTCGAGCATATGCTCATGTGAGAAATGGTAAGCTTAAGACGAGGGCAAAGAGGTGCATATTTCTTGGATATGCTACTGGAGTAAAGGGATGTAGGTTATTATGTACCTCTCCAAAGTCTCCACGTTTTCTCATCAGTAGGGACGTTACTTTTAATGAGTTTGCTTCGATAGACAGTCAGAAGGAAGTAAGAGAAATTGTCGAATCAGAATCGGTTGTGAGTAAACAGTTGGAGCTTGAAGTAGAAACAGTTCCTAGCAGGTCCAATAATTCAAGTGGTTATGAGGTGGATCCAGAATCAGGAGGTGGAGCGTCAGCATCGGATGATAATAATGATGATGCGCCCGAACCAGAACAACAACCTTATAAAATAGCATTGGGCAAAGAAAGAAGAGATATTAGACTTCCAAAAAGGTATACGAATCTAGTTGCATATGCTCTGTCACTTGCAGAAGAATTTGAGATGCAGGAATCTAGTAGCTACAGAGAAGCTGTAGCGAGTTCAGAGGCAGATCGATGGATTGGTGCTATGGGGGAAGAGATTGAATCTTTTCATAAGAATCAAACATGAAAGCTTGTTGACTTGCCTAAAGGACGGAAGATAGTAGGCAGTAAATGGGTGTTCAAGAAAAAGAAAGGTAGTCTAGGGGTTGAGGCATCTCGATTCAAGGTAAGACTGGTTGCTAAGGGTTTTACTCAAAGGGAAGGAATCTACTGTAAGGGAAATACACTAATTTCCCGGCAAATCACTTCTAAACTTGTTTGAGATAAAGAGGGGTTTCGGAAAAAATACACAATTTTCCTACAATCAAATAAAAAAGAAAGGAAACACAAAACAAAAGTGAAATCAAACACACAATTGTTAACGGAGTTCAGCAAATTATGCCTACGTCTCCGGACCTGCTGCAGATCGATTTTATTAGAAAGACACAGTGATTCTGCCGTTTTCGATGCATACACAGAAACCCTAGCACTTGATTTTGTAGAGACTGTAACACTTAAAAATAGGAAAACATTTACAGTCCTTAATGTGTAATTTATGACCCACTAAAAGGGTAAAAAACACCATAGGTCCTCCATATTTGCCACTTGTAACACATCAGTCCCTATTTTTTATCTATGTAATAAACCGGTCCCATACGTTTCAAAAACGTAACAAACATATCATTTTCTGAAATTATGAGGGACTTGTTTATTACAAATTGAAAACGTGAAGGACTTGTTTATTACAGATATGATGGACCTGTTTATTACAAAAAGGATCTGTTTGTTACATTTTTAAAACATGGGAGACCTGTTTATACAATAGTAAAGGAAGAGGACTAAAGTGAGACAATTGACAAAAATGGGGGACCTGTCATGTTTTTTACCCCCACTAAAATTACAGTGTCTTTTCAATTCACTCCTAATGAGTCCGAATATTGATCCCTCTCCAGACGGGGATAGTTCGGACTAAGATCTCCAGACCGGACAGGGCAGTTCGAACACCTAGCCCATTGGACTGTTTGAACTATGACTAAAGTACTTAAAAACCTAAACACTTCTTGACTAAGCTGCTTGCTCTTCTACTAAGAGCTCATGGGTCCTTGAACATGACCCGGGTCCATTAAACATGACCCAAAAGCCCATAAAGCCCAAATATAAGGGTATAAATACCCAACCACCCGCATTAAATATGAATAATGAAAATAAAATACAACCAGGCTGCTTAATTCTCCCTCTACTCTCTACTCAAACATTAAACATTTACCAACCTTCACAAACTTTAAACAAGTTACAAAATTACCCTCAGACGAAAATTAACCACACCAAATTGGCGACCATAGTGTGAGAGGAAGGTACCTGAATCAAGCATTCGAAACCAACAAGAAAAGTCAGTCTGAATGAATCCGGATGCCCCGGAAGTACCACCAACTTTGCTTGAAGTGGTGGGTGAAAACGATAAATACACCATCGAAGAGCGTGATAGATTAAAGGGAGAGATATAAGCTCTGAGGGCAGAAAAGGCTAAGATGGGTATGAAAGAAAAATCAAAAGCATCAGTTGCTCATCATACCGATAACCCTAGAGAGCATGAGCCTTCAAAGACTCATGTGAGTACCAAAAAGACTCATGCCAGCTCCAAAAAGTCTCACCGGTCTAAGCCAGTGGAGAGTTCTGACTCAGACTCAGAGTCTTCTGATAGCTCCTCGGATGAGGAGGGAGTTGAAGAGTCCTTGTCCTCTAGCAGTGATGAGGGCCGAACTAAAAAGAAGCAAAAGTTGATAAAAAAATATTCAAGAAAAAGGGATAGATATGGGAAATTGAAGAAGAATATTGGCAAAGGGTCATCTCACAACCGGAGGCATGTAGATAAGATGCTGATGGATCATTTTGCCTTCCACGATGAACCAGGTATCTTTGCAACTCCCAATGAGGATACTGTGTTTAGTCGTGGCCGAAATTGGAGACAATCTCCATTGTCTTCCAAAATTCTGTCCGGAAACCTCCCTAAGAGGTTTGATAGCACTAAAATGGAGAAGTACGATGGCAGTACTGATCCGGACAACCATTTGGAGCAATTTAAAAACTTCATGATGAACTTTGATGATGATGACAAGCTACTTTGTAGAGCATTCTCCCAATCCTTTATGGGGAGTGCTCTAAAATGGTATAACAGCCTACCACAAGGCTGCATCAAGAATTTTGATACCTTTTGGGTGGCCTTTCAAAGTTAGTTTGTTGGGAGTAAAGAGTTGAAGGGCAATGGGGACACAATAATCCATTGTGCCCAGGAACCGAACGAATCATTGAAAGAATATATAAGTCGTTTTGTAAACACCAGGAATGGGCTGGCTGATTGCTTCGAGCAAGTAACAATAGCATCCTTGAGACAGGGCTTAAACCCTGGAAATTTGGCTGATTCGGTGACCAAAAAGAAAGCCATGACTTGGGGAGGTTTGCTGAATCATGTTGGAAAGCAGATTAACGTTGATGAAACAAAGAAAAGTAGGGTGCACAGGCAGGTGAGGTCTACCCCGGTTGCACCAAACCCCAATCAGAATCAGTCCGGGAACAAAGCAAAGGAGACCAGACAGGGGCATAACAGGGCTAAAGCTCAATCTCAGCCAGCTTCACCTGCTTAGAGTCAACAATCCAGAAATAAGAGAGGGCCTTGGATTCAACCGGAGTGGTTTGCAGAATTGAAAGAAAGTATGGCCACCATTTATGATAAAACAAAGGAAGATGTACACTATAGAAGACCAGCCGCACTACAATCTCCTAGAGAACATCGTAATAACTCTTTCTGCCAATATCACAATGATACTGGTCATACCACCGATGATTGTATAGCCTTAAAACAAGAAGTTCAGAACTTGATTGAAAGGGGAAAGCTGGGGGCATATGTCAAAAGAAGAGGAGGTAATAGGCCTGACAATACTCACCGGGTTGGACCAAGCAATGCTGCTCCGGAGGGAGCTATGGTTATAATCGAAAGGTTTGATGTGGAATCAGAATACTTGGATCCGGATCCAACTCGAAATAGAGTGGGTGCCATTGAGGAATGTTCTAGAACAGTCTCCGGGCTCATTAAGTTTTTTGAGTCACTTACAATTTTCGGAGAAGATACTATGACCTCTCCGACTACTTCTTTGAGGAAGAGGCACGTTCATACTTTAGCTACCCAGCTAGAAGGAGGCATGACCTCCTATCAATCGCAAATTCCATTCCCCTTCAATGTTTTCGATGAAGATGACTTAAGGGATATAGCTAGCCCTCATGAAGATGTTGTTGTCATAGGAGCATCCATTGGGGAAATGACATAAGACGAATCTTGGTGGATACTGGAAGCTCGGCCAATATCATTTTCTTAACCACTTACAAGAAAATGAAAAATCCAACCGTAATTCAGCGTTCAGACAGATCAATTGTGGGCTTTACTGGCAGCTCAGCTGATGTGATCGGGGAGTTCGAAGAAGAAGTTTTGTTGGGCAAGGGCCCTTTCAAGAAGATGGTCAGGATACTTTTTATTGTGGTAGATTGTCCCACTTGCTATAATGTTATTTTCGGGAGGTCTTGGCTCTCTAGGATGCATGCAGTGGCTTCGACAGTCCACCAATGTTTGAAATATGTTGTTCAAGGACAAGTGGGAGTTGTCTGAAGTAGTCAAAAGGTTGCAAGAGAATGTTATGCTACAGCCCTGGCTCCCCGGACGTTGGGGTGCAGTTCGTATCAACGAGCAATAGCAGTTTGAGGGGATTTCTGGGGGTGAGGGTGAAATTGATGACCCCAGAGAGACCCCTGGAGTATTGATACCAGTCGAAGAGGTTGAAATACATTCTTTAGAAGAAGGGAAAAGTATCAAGATAGGATCTAAAATGCCACCCGACCTGAAAAATGAGATGTTAAATTTTTGAAAAACCATCAACATGTTTTTGTTTGGTGCAATGCTGATGTTACTGGGGTTCCAGCAGATATTATATCACATCACCTATCTGTCCGGAGAGACATAGCACCAGTGGTACAAAGGAGAAGGGCTTTTTCCAAGGAAAAGGCTGATGTTATTGTGCAAGAGGTTGACAGCCTCACAAAGATGGGGCATATCAAGGAATCTCAATATCCTTTGTGGACTGCCAATCCAGTCTTGGTGAAAAATAAAAATGGCAAGTGGTGTATGTGCATTGACTTCACAGATCTCAATAGGGCTTGCCCAAAAGATTTGTATCCAGTTCCCCGGATTGACCAGCTAGTAGACTCCACCTCTGGGAATAAGCTACTATCCTTTATGGATGCTTTCTCCGGATACAATCAGATCCAAGTAGATCTGAAGGATCAGGAGCATACCACATTTTTCACTGACGGGGGTCTTCATTGCTACAAGGTGATGCCATTTGGGTTGAAAAATGCTGGGGCTACTTATCAGAGATTGGTGAACAAGGCCTTTGCTGATCAAATTGGAAGGAATATGGAGGTATACATCGATGACATGATGATGAAAAGTATGGATGAGCAATTGCACTTGGCTGACCTCCAAGAAACTTTTACCAACTTGGTAAAAGTGAATTTGAAGTTAAATCTAGAAAAATGTGTGTTCGGAGTGCAATACGGGAAGTTCTTAGGTTATGTAATAAGTGAGCAAGGGATACAGCCCGATCCAGACCAGCTTAATGCTCTATTCCAAATGGAGCCTCCTCGGAATATTAAAGAAGTGCAACGATTGACGGGGAGGTTAGCTGCTTTAAACCGATTTATCTCAAGGTCATCGGACAGATGCGCCCCATTTTTTCAAACTTTGAAGGGTGCAAGGGGATTTAATTGGACCTCACAGTGTGATGAGGCCTTCAATGAGATTAAGAAACATCTGTCCTCTCCTAAAACCTTATTTAAACCAATTGATGGAGATACACTCTTCGTATATTTGGCAGTTTCAAGTTGTGCCATCAGTGCTGTGTTGGTGAGAGAGGTGGATAACTACCCCCATCCCGTATACTATATCAGCAAGAGCTTGATAGATGCAGAAAAGCGTTATTTAAAACTCGAAAAATTAGCGCTAGCCCTGGTGATAGCTGTAAGAAAGATGAGGCCTTATTTCCAGGCTCATCCTATTACCGTACAGACATATTTTCCTTTGAAGAATGTTCTCCAAAAGTCATACATTTCAAGTAGAATGAATAAATGGTCGGTAGAATTGGGGGATTTCGATATAGATTTTGCTCCCCGAACAGCAGTCAAGGCCCAAGCTGTGGCTGATTTTTAAGTTGAATTTCACTCTGACAGAGATTCAGAGCAGACTACTGAGATGAAAGACAAAATGGTCTGGGTCGTCCGGACAGATGGTGGATCCAGCACTATGGGTGTGGTGTAGGGGTGTGCTTAACTTCTCCAGATGGTGACAAAATGTACCAGGTTATATGTTTTGCTTTCAGGGCTTCCAATAATGAGTCCGAATACGAAGCAGCTATAACTGGTTTAAAGTTAGCTTATATTTGTGGGGCTAAAAGGGTAAAGCTAATGAGTGACTCCCAGCTTCTTATCCATCATGCTCAAGGTCAATCTGAGGCTAAAAAGGAGCAGCTAGTGAAGTATTTACTTCTTCTTAAAAATGAAGCACTCAAGTTTAAAAGCATTGTTTATGAGCATATACCCCGGACTGAGAATGAATTAGCAGATTCACTAGCAACCATAGCTTACACAGAATCATATCCATGGATCCATGTACTGGATATCCCCTCCATTCAACTTAATGTGGGTAAAGAGGAATAAATTTTTGAAGTACAGGTGAAGCAACCTCAGGATTGGAGATTTCTTCTCCTACAGTACCTCTCCGATGGCATTTTGCCTCCAGATAAATTGCTAGCGAGAAAAATGAAACACAAGGCTCGTGGTTTTATCATACTAAGAGACATTTTGTATAAAAAGTCTTACAGTAAACCTCTTCTGCGGTGTTTGGGAGATGATGAGTCTCAAATAGTCCTCTCTGAATTGCATGATGGTGAGGGATCAGCGCACTGTGGATTTAGGGATTTAACGAGGAGATTTTTACTGGCCGGCTACTATTGGCAATCTATCATGCAGGATGCTAAAGAGCTGGTAAGAAGGTGTGATCCATGCCAGAGATATAGCAATGAAATTCATGTCCCAGCCATCCCTTTAGAATCAATTTCTGAGCCTATACCTTTTGCTCGATGGGGGTTGGATTTAGTGGGCCCTCTCCCTATGGCGTCCGGAGGGCGCAGAACTATAATTGTTGCTATAGATTACTTTTCGAAGTGGATTGAAGCAGCCCCTCTAACAGGAACAACATCAAAAGCTGTCATAAAATTCATTTTATCCAACATCTGTTGCAGATTTGGTGTTCCACAAAAGATAACGACAGACAATGGGCCACAGTTCGACAATAGGGAGATGGAGAGTTTCTGTGCCTCAAGGGGTATACAATATTGTTTCTCTTCACCTTTCCACCCGCAAGCAAATGGTCAGGTTGAAGTGGCTAACTGAACTATACTGTCCGGTTTAAAGAAGAATCTGGAAGGAGCTGCTGGGAAGTGGCCTAGCTATTTACAAGAGGTCTTGTGGGCCTACCGGACAACACCTGGGGCTGCAACGCAGGAGTCACCCTTTGCTTTGGTCTATGGGATGGATGCAATAGATCTCATAGAAGCAACTCTCCCATCATTTCGGGTTCACAACTTCTCCGAATGCGCTAACGAAGTGGCAATCAGAGGTCAGCTTGACCTGGTAGAGGAAAAACGAGTTAAAGCTCACCGTAGAGCTGCACACTATCAGGGTTTGATGAGAAGCAGATTTGCTTCTAGAGTTAAAAGAAGAGATTTCCAGCCGGGGGACAAGGTATTAAGGAAAGTCTTCTTACATACTAAAGAGACGCTGCTCGGCAAACTGGCCCCAACTTGGAAAGGACCTTATATGGTTGTTGAAAGGCTTAAACTTAGAACATATTGGCTAGAAGACAAGGATGGAAGAATTTTGACCCACCCTTGGAATATTGAACATCTCCGGATATATTTAGAGTAGCGTATATATAAATATTTACTTGTTTAAACATCCATGTAAATATTTAGGGGCTTACTTTTTCCTACCCTGGTGGCGCGGGGAGGTTTTAATGAGGTGTCCGAGCTTTTTAATGAAATTTGATGCCTTCTTAAAAAAATTCTGAAGTGTTCTTACTTTTTTTTGTCACACCATCCGGATTGAAGTAAAAGAATGATGACCACTTAAACATTTGTCATCGGAGAGCTTAAACACTCTCACTTTAGGTCATTTATGAAATAACTAAGGGTTATTTAAACACTAGCCACCAAAATTGAAACAAACTATGAAAAGATGCGAAAATTGTGCAAAACAAGGATATTCATTGAAATAACTTAAGTGCCTTGACCTTCCAAGGACTTTTAAATTGTCAAACAAAGTAAAGGATCTATCCGGTCAGATACCGGTCACATTAACAAAAAGAGTGCCTTGGCCTTCCAAGGACTTTAGTTTAGATAACATGAAAAGTGAAAAAATAATTCATAATTCAAGACTGAGCCTTTGAAGATGGCTCAGCCTCATTCATCTTCTTCTTCCTCTTGGGATCGTTTTTCTCTTCAGGAGGACCCTCCCCGACATTTTCTTCCGCCTCGTCAGAAGAGGAAGCACTGGAATAGTCATGCAAGTCTCCGTCAGCCATAGTGTGGAAGGGAAGGTCTTCGTACTCTACGTGAAGCCACAAATCTCCCAAGTTCCTCTTCGGGAACTTCTCATGGAAGAGCCGGACCATGTCTGATTTCACCTTGGCATACATTTGCTCTTGAGTATCTATTACGTTGTTGGCATAAGCGTCGATCTTGGCTTGGATTTTGGCCTCCTGCTCCCTTAGCAGATCAGCTTTCTCCTCTGCAGCATTGTACACTGTGTTCTCAAACGCAATCTTGTCACTTGTCAAGTTATGAATAACTTGATCCTTGGCCTTAGTCTCCTCTTTTGAAGATTTGAGATCTTTCTCTGCTCCGGACAACTTCTCCCGGAGATCCTTGATGGTGTCTTCTAGAGTGGCAACTTTTGTGGTCCACCCCTCTTGGATCTTCTTCAGCTCTTCGTTTTCCCCCTTTAGAATGTTAGCATGTTGAGTAGCAGTAAGAAGTTCATCGGATAACCTCTCCTTATCAGACTTGAGGTCTTTGATAATGTCTGCCTGACTTCGAACTTGCTTCTCCAACACAAGCACCGGCTGAACACTACTTAATAAAGAGTGAGCTATAATGTCCCTTTCACTTGAAACAGTAAAAGTCGTACCATTAAAAGTTACGGTGTTTGAAGTACTCGGAGGGAGGTAAGGCCCAGCAAAATCGTCTATGGGGAGGTTGACAAAGTACTCACCAAGCCCGCCAAGACCAGTGATGTCTACCTCATCAATGCTAAGACCTCCCCCTTCGACCTCATCGGTTTGAAAGTCACCAGGTATCTCCTCTGTTTGTGTTGGGTCAGTGGGATCAACATGGGGGAGAGGCTCCGGAGGCCGGAGAGAAAGTTCATCACCCTTAGAGGTCTTCTTCGTCTTGGCCTCCCTGTCCTTGCTTTCAGCTCCCCGTTTACGGTCTCTTTTAGAAGCCCTTGGGGGTTCAGGGGAGTGAACTTCTTGCCTAACACTCTCCTGCTCTACCACTTCCAAGAGAGCAACATCAATCTGGCTTGGGGCTGGCCCCTCTGGATTTGTTAAAACAGCTTCCTCCACCTCAGCAGGGTCCGCTCCACCTACCACTTTCTTGCTCTTCTTCTTTTTGCCTTTCATCGTACTCGGGGCCTTGGCCCGGCCGGGCAAATAAAGTGTCCCATCCGGTTTGTATGTCCTCTTGAGCACTACATCCGGAGGGGGTTGAGTGGTGAGCTCTTCCCAGGTTAAGTCCCTCCGGCCAGTAGTGTTCCAGAGGTGAGACCTTGCTAAGTTGCCCCCCGTGAAAGCATCGTGGAACCGGTTTCCCCACCTTTCAGCAGCCCAAGTGTTGATCTTGGTGCAAGTGGTCTGCCCGGACTTTAGATAGTCATTGAATTCCTTGGGCAGTACTGCTAAGAAAAAGACAAAGCCAATCAGTTTAAACAAATTTTATAAAAGAAGAGATAAAAATATAAAGTAGGAGCCTTACGATCACTCCTCCATCTGCTGGTGAGGAGACTTGGGTTGACTCCGGCCTTGATTTTCTTCCCGTTCTCCCAAGCACCACTTACGAACAGGAATTGAGTCCTCCAATTCCTCTCTGACTCTAGCAGGTCATCCACTGCTTTGAAGTTATCCCCCATGTTGAAGTGAAAAAAGGGAATGTGGTGGTTTCTGCAGAGACTGGCCACAGCAGTAAACTCTTCCATTGGTAGAGGAATCCCAGAGAGCCTAGAGGCCATAATGCAGGCCATGAGGGTGTACCAAGCATTGGGACTCAGCTGGCTTGGACAGAGCTTTATCAGATGAAAGTATCTGACAATATCTGGGTCCAAGGGAAATTTGAGCCCCCAGTTAAACAGCTCCGTGAAGATAACTATCTCGCTCAGCTTGCAGTCCATGGGAGTTTCGGGGTTTATGGGGATTCTTATCTTCACGTTCTCCGGAATTCCCCACTTCGTACGCATCCGGCCCAGCTCAGCTGTGTGGATGAAAGCGTAGTTGATTTTTTGCAGAGCAAAGAGATACTTAACATTCACCTTGTGGAAACAAGGCCCCACCCTTCCTTCGAGACACTCCGGCAGATCCGGATGCCTCAAGCACAAATTTTCCTTGCCTTTATCTTTTTGGGCAGCAATAGCACTGCCAGTCTGTCCGGAAGGTTCAGACTCAAATGGAGCCTCTTCGATAGAATCCTCCATTATTTCCTCCATGATTGAGGAAGGGTTTTCAGTCGCAGTGGTGAGAGGGAGGTTTGGATTTGGCTCAGCCTGACTTCCGGCCTGATAAGCTCCGGTACTCTCCTGATTTCTAGCCTCTGGTTGGGGCTTTGTTGTAGACGTTTATCTTCGGGGACTTGAGCCAGGGCCCTCCGGACCGGACAGCCTGTCCCTGGGTGCCCTAATGGGCACTTCTGACCCAGTACTACTATCCTTGGCACCTGATATAGGGGTGCCCTTAGAAGCCTGCCCTTTGACCAGCCGGCCTTTTCTCTGATCGACTAGCTTGTGAGGAGAGGTTTCAGCATCAGACCCCATGGCTAAAAATGGGGAGGGTTTTTTAAGGCTGGTGACTGTTAAACCTGGTTCAACGACGGGTTGCGACTCTTGAACCGAAGAACCTGAGATGATAGGGGAAAGATTAGATTGAAACAACCTCCTCGGTTTGACACCCTTTGTGGAGGAAGAACCCTGGTCTGACTCTGTGGGTGAAGTTGCTCGTTTGTCGATAGGGGAAGCGGGTAAGCCTCCTGCAATGCGCCTTTCCCTTTCAACCTTTTGCGCTTTTTCTAATTCAGAGAGGTTGAGTCACCCGCCTTTGATTAGAGCGTTCCTAGCCGTGAACATAAACAACCTGAGTAAAATAAAAATTGAGAGAAAAAGCTTTGAGGATTTGCAGAGTAAAAACGAAAGTGATAGTGAAACAATAGAAGGTATTTCAATTTATAGTAAATCTAAAAAAAGAGTCTTGATTCCTAGGAGAATTCGAAAAGATTAGTAATGGTTTAAAGACGGCGCTGATGTCACCCTCATTAATGAAGAGGTTACTTTTCGAAGAAGGTGGGTGCGAAATTCAAGGTGAAAAAACGGCTGAAGCAACCAACCAAAGAGTGACACGTGTCCCATGAACTCTGGCAAAAAAACGTTTGGATTCACAGAGCTTTTTCAGTCCGGATAAAGCCATAGCACAATTCGAAAGACATGTCCGGGTAAAACTACCCCTGGCATCGGACTGTTTTTCAGGTTTTTGACAAAGGTATTTGAACAAACACCTAAAAAAGGGGCTCCTGATGAGTCCGAATATTGATCCCTCTCCGGACGGGGACAGTTCAGACTAAGATCTCCAGACCGGACAGGGCAGTTCCAACACCTAGCCCATTGGACTGTTCGAACTATGACTAAAGTACTTAAAAACCTAAACACTTCTTGACTAAGCTGCTTGCTCTTCTACTAAGAGCTCATGGGTCCTTGAACATGACCCGAAAGCCCATAAAGCCCAAATACAAGGGTATAAATACCCAACCACTCGCATTAAATATGAATAATGAAAATAAAATACAACCAGGCTGCTTAATTCTCCCTCTACTCTCTACTCAAACATTAAACATTTACCAACCTTCACAAACTTTAAACAAATTACAAAATTACCCTCAGACGAAAATTAACCACACCAACTCCAGCTCTCTTTAATGTGTTTTGCACTTGCCTCATCTTCACTGTATTTTTATCTAGCATTTCTTCCATCCAATAACATGAATGTTGAATAAGACTGTACTATTATGTCAAAATAACAATCTCTCACTTGAAGACTGGTTTCAACCTGTCTTCACACCTCGATCTATGCAGCAGATCTTCTGGTCTTATTACTCTTGCAGACCAACTAAAGCTGAACACAACTTCAGTTTTTCAATGACTACTGTCTTTGTCAACATATCAGTTGGATTCTTGCTTTCTTGGATTTTTTCCAGTATTAGCACCTCATCATCCAATAAAGATCTAATGAAATGATAACGAAGACTGATGTGCTTGGTTCTTGAATGAAATGTTGAATTCTTCGCCAATTGAATTGCACTTTGGCTATCACTATGCAGAACGTTGTTCTTCTGTTTGAATCCCAACTAACAGTTGTAGTTCCAACAGAAAATATATAACCGATAGTGCTTTTCCGGTGATCAACTTCACCTTCAAAATCTGCATCTACGTAGCCTTGTACCTTTAACTCACCCTTACCAAAGTACAAACACTTTTCTGTGGTACCTAGTTGGTACCTCAAAATCCATTTGATAGCTTCCCAATGAATTTTCCCTGGGTTTGACATAAACCTACTCACAAATCCCATTGCATGACTAATGTCTGGTCTCGTACAAACCATTGCATACATCAAATTTCCAATAGCTGAGGCGTAAGGAACCTTAGCCATGGAGTATTTTTCTTTATTTGTCTTAGGGGATTGATCCTTGAATAAACCAAAGTGACCTGTCAATGGTGTACTAACTCGTTTGGCATCACACATGTTAAATCTCTTCAAAACGCGATCGATGTACTCTGACTGAGATAACTGCAAAACTTTTCTATGTTTATCTCTTGTGATTTGCATTTCAAGAATCTTCTTCGCCGGACCCAAGTCCTTCATGTAAAATTCTTTTGACAATTATTGATTCAATCTTCTAATATCATCCATATCTGAACCTGCTACTAACATATCATCAACATAGAGTAAGAAAATGATATAACTGGACTTACATCTTTTAAAATAACAACAATGGTCCGCATTACACTTCTGAAAACTCTTTTTGTGCATAAAGCCTTCAAATTTCTTGTACCACTGTCTTGGAGCTTGTTTTAGACCATACAAACTTTTATTGAGTCTGCATACCATGCTTTTTTCCCTTCTTTTAAGAAACCTTCTGGTTGATACATGTATATCTTCTCATCCAAGTCCCTGTAAAGAAATACAGTCTTCACATCTAACTGTTCAAGATAAAGATCTTTAATGGTAATAATACTCAACACTGATCTAATAGTATTGAGCTTCACAACTGGAGCAAAAATATCAGTGTAATCAATTCCTTCCTTTTGCTGGAACCCTTTAACAACTAGTCGGGCTTTGTATCTCTTAGAGCCATCATGCTCATCTTTCACCCGATACACCCATTTGTTATGAAGTGCCTTCTTATCCATTGGTAACTCAGCTAGTTCCCATGTATCATTTGAGATTAAAGACTTCATCTAATATTTTATGGAAAGCTCCCACTTGCTAGCATCACTGGTTTGGAAAGCTTCATCATAGCATTCAGGTTCCCCTCCATCGGTAAGTAACAGATACTTCAAATATCTCCTGCTGGGAACATGGGGTCGGGAAGATCTTCGCAAAACAGGAACTGCCTTGGTCGGTTGTAGGGTGTCGGATTGCTGTCGATCGGTTTATCCAACGGACTCTCCTTTCTGAGGGGTTAATCCGATCAACTCTATTTCTTGACTATTTAGGACTATATCGATATCTGCAAATATTGATTCGTACAGCTTTGATTCATTTGCTTTGGTTTTATGTTTTTCATTGTACATCACTATTTTATTGAAGATCACATCTCTGTTTCGTATCATCTTCCTGTTTTTGTCATCCCAAACACGATAACCGAACTCATCTTCGCCATAGCCGATCATGAAACATTTCTTTGATTTTGGATTAAGCTTGTTCTTGCCTTGATCACTTATATGAACATATACAACACAACCAAAAACTCTTAGATGTGATAATTTTATATCTTTACCACTCCATACCTCATCGGGTATCCTATGTTCTAAGGGAACCGGTGGGCCTCGGTTAACCAGGTAAGCCGATGTGTTGATCGCTTCTGCCCAGAACTGCTTCGGTAAACCAGACTGTATACAAATGCTTCTAGCTTTTTATGTCAACATTCTGTTCATACGTTCAAAAATACCATTGTGTTGAGGCGTGTATGACACGGTTCTCTCAATCCTGATTCCATGCTCATAGCAAAACTTCTTGAATTTGGTGTCCTCATATTCACCACCATTATCGGTTCTCAACTTTTTAATCTTCAAACCTGTCGCATTCTCAACCATAGATTTCCAACTCCTAAAAACATCAAACACTTCATATTTATGCTTTAGAAAATAAACCCATAACTTTCGCGAATGATCGTCGATAAAGGTCATGAAATAGTGTTTCCCTCCTATAGAAGAAACAGTTGTTGGCCCCCAAACATCAGAGTGAATAAGCTCCAGCCTTTCTTTCTTTGGGGTTCTGTCACTCGTCTGAAAACTGACCCTTTTCTGTTTTCCAAGTATGCAATATTTTCACATGTCTATATCGACTGACTTAAGACCCGGAAGCTTCCTCTTTGAGTACATAATTTTCATACCCTTCTCACTCATGTGACCAAGCCTCTGGTGCCAAACATTTGGATTTTCGTTTCCTGCTGCTACTGCAATTGAATAGATCGTCTCTGCTGTCTTGTAAAGAGTACCACTCTTCTTCCCGCGAGCAACTGTCATTGCTCCATTTGAAATCTTCCAATTTTCACCATAGAAGATCGTACTGTAGCCTTCGCTAGCCAACTACCCTACTGAGATTAAGTTCTTTCTTACATCTTTCAACTCCCATACAGACCCATTTAACTTAATCTTTACAGTACCTTTACCAATAATATCATAAGGTTGATCATCACCAATATATACTTTTCCAAGGTTACCAGGGACATACCTCTCGAAGAATTCTTTCTTCGAAGTCGCATGAAACGATGCTCCAAAATCTAATACCCAAGACTCGTCCCTGCTTTCTAAAGAGCATATTAATGCATCGTCTCCTTCTAAAGTGATATTTTACTCTGTCTTCTTCTCATGTTCCTTTGGTTCCCTCTTGCACTGAAATATATAGCGCCCGGTCTTCCCACAATTCCAACACTCGATGTTTCTCAACCCCTGGGAATATTTAAGATTCTTAGACTTGGACCTCCAGTCTCTTGATTTGCCTCGGTAGTTTGATTTACCATGTCCATATCCTTTGGTTGAATTTCTTCCTCTCGACTTTGTATGTAAGATTGAGGAGATTGATGACTTACCTGATTCTCTCATTCGAATCTCTTCACTGAGAACTAGGTCACGAACATCATCAAATTTCAACTTATTTCTTCCTAACGAACTACTCAACGTTGTGACAGTAACATTCCAACTATCTGGTAGTGAAGACAACAGTATCAATGCTCGTATTTCTTCATCAAAATCAATTTCAACTGAACTCAATTGGGTTGTGATTGTATTGAGTTCATTGAGGTGTTGAGCTACTGACTCACCTTCCGTCATTTGCAAATTGAATAAAAGCCTCAGCAAGTGAACTTTGTTAGACGCTGATAACTTCTCATACATGCTGGAGAGAGCCTTCATAAGACCCATTGTGGTTGTTTCCTTTATGATGTTAAAAGCAACATTGCAGGATAGCGTCAATCAGATGACTCCAAGAGCTTGTCTCTCAAGAATGACCCATTCGTCATCTTTCATACTCTCTGATTTTTTTTCTGAAAGGGGTTGATAAAGATTTTGTTGGTACAGATAATCTTCAATCTGCATCTTCCAGAACCCAAATTCTACACCATCGAATTTTTCGAGTCTCACCTTTCCTTCGCATGTAGCCATTGCTCCCACTCAATCTGACCTCCTTTGGATCACTACTAGTCTGGCTCTGATACCAGTTGTAAGGGAAATACGCTACTTTTCCGACAAATCACTTCTAAATTTGCTTGAGGTAAAGTGGGGTTTTGGGAAAAATACACAATTTTCCTACAATCAAATCAAAAGGAAAGGAAACACAAAACAAAAGTGAAATCAAACACACAATTATTAACGGATTTCAGCAAATTATGCATACGTCTTCGGACCTGCTGTAGATCTATTTTATTAGAAAGATACAGTGATTCTCCCGCTTCGATGCATACACAGAAACCCTAGTACTTGGTTTTGTAGAGATTGTAACACTTAAAAATGGGATAACATTTACAGTCCTTAATGTGTAATTTATGACCCACTAAAGTTATAGTGTCTTTTCAATTCACTCCAGTTCTCTTTAATGTGTTTAACACTTGCCTCATCCTCACTGTCTTTTCATCTAGAATCTCTTTTATCTAATTACATGAATGTTGAATAAGGTTGGACTATTATGTCAAAATAACATCTACTTCACTGAAGTGTTTTCTCCAGTGGTGAAGCATAGTTCGATTCGAGTTTTATTAGCCATAGTAGTTTTGTAAGATTTAAAGCTTAAGCAGTTGGATGTGAAGATTGCATTTCTACATGGTGAATTGGAGGAGAAAATCTACATGAGAAAACCAGAGGGATTTATTGAACTTAATATGGAGGAAAAAATTTGTCTGCTGAAAAAGTCATTGTATGGTTTGAAACAATCACCTAGGCAATGGTACAAACGTTTTGATACATTCATGTTGTCAAAAGGGTTCACGAGGAGTCCATATGATAGTTGTGTGTATCATCAAAAGATGTCAGATGATTCTTATATTTACTTGTTTTTGTATGTGGCTGATATGCTTACTGCTGCTTGTAGTATGTCACATATTTTGCACATAAAGAAGCAGCTTAGTGCCGAGTTTGAGATGAAAAATCTGGGTAAAGCAAAGAAAATTCTTGGTATATAGATTATCAGGAACAGAAGTGTAGGATCATTACACTTGTCTCAAGGAAGCTATATTGTGAAAGTGTTACAACTATTCAACATGTTTGATGCTAATGCAGTTAGCATTCCGTTTGCTACTCATTTCAAGTTGTCTACAATAGGAGCGGCCAATGACGATGTTGAGTTGGAACAAATATCGAAGGTTCCATATGCAAGTGCAGTTGGTAGTATCATGTATGCTATGGTATGCACACGTCCGGATGTTTCACATGCGGTTAATGTAGTTAGCAGGTACATGAGATGTCTTGGGAAAGAACACCGGCAAGCAGTGAAATATATACTTCGGTATCTTAAGAATACTGTGAACATTGGCTTAACTTTTCACAAGACCGATATTGGTGAATCGCTGAATGATGTTGCAGGATCATTTGTTGGTTTTGTTGATTCTGATTTTGCAGGTGATATGGATAAAAGAAGATCTCTGACAAGATATGTATTTACTTTAGCTAGGAGTGCGATCAGTTGGAAAGCATAGTTGCAAGCTACTGTAGCTTTGTCTACAACAGAGGCATAGTACATGGTGGTAACATAAGCAGTTAAAAAGGCAATATGGTTGCAAGGTTTGGTGGCAAATTTGGGCTTGGATATGACTACTAAAAAAGTGTTTTGTGACAGTTAAAGTGCCATACACCTTATAGGGAACTAGATGTACCATAAGCGTACAAAGCACATAGATGTCAAGTATCATTTTATTCGTGATATAATATCAAAGGGAATTGTTGACGTGAAGAAAGTGTATACACACGATATAATGACCAAAGCAGTATCAGTTCGAAAGTTTAGGGAGTGTCTAAACTGGATTGGTGTTCGTAGTATAGAGTGAATGCCTTAGGGGCATTTGGTGAGTCAGAAGAAGAGAAGTTTCTTTGTTGATAGTGAAGAAATGATATTCGCCTCAAGGGGAATATTTGTTTTGAATGAGTCGAATAATACATTGGTTGTGTACTTTGTTCGGCGATACAGTTTTGCGTCATTGACAAGCTGTAATACAATGGATATTTTTTTTATTAGTGTATATGAGCCCATTAGGTCCACTGTCTAGTAAGTCTATCAATTCCCTATAAATAGACTACTAGGGATACACAAAACACAATCTGAAATCTGTAACCTTTTCTATCATAGTGAAACTCTTTTCTCTGGCGGCGCCCGTGGACGTAGACAATTGTCGAACCATGTTAAATCCTGTGTTCATTTAAGTCTTTCATTTGCATATGTTTTGTGCTTGAGCCATTTTGTGATAATTACATAGTGATTTAATGACCAAAGGGATGGGTCTTTTGAATTAAAAATCCGTTATGAAGTCTGCAATGGCTCGAGCTTTGGTTGTAGTAATCGGTTTATACTGAATACCATAATACCCTAATTTCACTAACCATCTTGTCACCCTTCCAAAAAATATGGCTTGTGCATTATATTTTTTAAGGGGAATGATGTTCAATTATGATTATCCAGGCTTGAAAGTATGGCCTCATCTTTTTTATTGTTACCACCAATACCAGAGCAAGCTTCTCCAGCCGCAAGTACCTGATTTCAGCACTTAACAATAATTTACTTACACAATATCTTGGTTTTGACTACGTTATTTCCTCCTTTATTACAACTACACTTACGACACAATCCAAGACCGAAAGGTATAAAACAATTCCCTATCAGACTTCGGATTTGTTACTATATCTAGAGAAACGGTGATGTTTATTATTATTTTTAAATGTTTTTTCACAAGCCAGAGTCCAATTGAATCTTCATGCTCCTCTCCACTTGAAAAAATGTTTGCATTTGTCTTAGAATTCAAAGCCGAATATGTTAAGTGTAGCCAATCTTCTGGTTATAATCTGTACTTTTTAGTAGTTCTTGAGGGATCTCATTTGAGCTAAAATTTGAAAGTTGAGAAAGATCTGCTTCATTGTCTTTCTTGATGGTCATGTAAATTGGAACATGTTATTTGATCATTCTCTTCCAATAACCCAAGATGTATACAAACGGGTTGTTCCAAACCTTGTTGCAGTCCGGGAGCTTAGCCAATATTTATTTTCCCACAATAAAAATAAAAATAAAAATAACGAAGTACCTTTTCTATAAGCAATCTCGTTCATGTCCAATAAATTGTTAATATTAAAATGCCCATATACTTTTGAACAATAGTGATGGATTCTATTAGCACCCTTCATGCATTTAGTACCAGTTGACTCGGAGAAATACGAGTCATCTTAAATTACATCAATAGACCATTTCCTGAATGTAGATATATAATATAACTTCATGGTCCTCTGTATGTAATGAGGTTCCACTAGCTTGGAGAAACCGATTATTGACATTCATTATAATCATATAATCTTCTATCGTATCCTTATAATCATCATGATCTATATACTTATAAGTATGCTTCGTTATGTTTGTAATTTTGGTAGTATGTAGTAAACTCATACAAAATTTACTTAATCATTTATTGTCGATTCGACTATAATTAATATTTTAAATAAATTAGTTAGGAGCATATCACGAGTTTTAAAGGAAGATTTGGCACTTTTAGGTTGTATGTAAATAGTATTTACTTATAGGGTTTCAAATGAGCGATGTTTCCAACGATAAAAAAATTGGTTTTACAACCTCCCCATGTCTATTGGGAGAATGAGGACCCAAAGGAGCACTAATGATTAGATTCTCACGGTTTGAATCATCATAATAAATGAAAGGTCTTGAATTTTCCATTTATGAAGGAAAATAATAAAAAACAAGATGTTATAGTCAACTTTCTAATATGAACAGGAAATAAAAAGATAAAGTCAAAAGCTTTATAACATAAAAACATAAAAGCAGAAAATATGAGAAAGCTTGAAAGAGTCAACAATAAATAATTGGGTAAAAAACTGGTAAAGGAGAATATATATATATATATATATTATAAGATATAATAATCACAATTTTTTTTAAATTCAAGGTCTAGATTTTATTGCGGATTAATGTTTCAAATTAACTCAACTTGGAAAGGTAAGATATACGGAATGGAAACACCTACACGCGTGACATTAAATATAATAACACACGTTTCCGTCACGTGTCACTGTATTAAGTCTCTTAAAAACCATAAATTATACTGCATATGATCCTTAAACTTTGTTCATTTTCAACATTTATTCAACAACTTCTATCTAGCTTCGTACAATAAGCATAAGTTAATACAAATAATTCGAGAACAATAATAAATGCATAAAGTCTCAGCCATCCCCCCTATTAAGATCAACGATTGCTTCATTATCACATCCAACAGAAGTGATAGTTACTCATTAATACTTTCAGAGGATTAGATGATACTCTTTTATAGACTTAAGCAATTATTTTAAAGGAAAATTTCCTTCAACTTTCTGTCATTTTTTAAATTCAATAAAAATTTGCTTATGAGATTACCTTCTAATACTATATAAAAAACAAGAAAAATGTTACTTGTATGTGTACTGTTTTTTTTATCATCAAAATAGGAAGATTTAGCCGACGATGAGGTTTGAATTATAAAAGTATAAGGCCATCATACCATACGACTTTTTTTAGAAGTCCATCCAAAAATAGTTCATTAGTTTAGCTTGATAAATTTTAGGCTTCATTAGTTTAGCTTGATAAATTTTGGGCGTGCGATTACAACAAATAATCATACAATCAAACTTCGACAAAGTCTCGTAAGCAAACATAATAATCTCTTTTTAAAACGAAACAAAAAAAAATTATTGATAAAATAATTCAAGTTGTTAGTCATTCCTCTCAATACTACTAAGATGAGTATAAATTTTTTGGTTCACAACATATGGTATACAAAATCCCTAAGTCTGATCAAGATTAAGTCAAAGATATAAATACTCATGTTCGTAAAACTAACGTTTGACAATTAACGAACCTTAAAAAACAATTAACAATGTTTAAGACAAACAACAAATAAAACAAAGCCTAAATAAAACGAAGCACATAAGACAAACTTAACCTTGTTCATATGGAAATAATCCTACATCTATAGGCAACAAACACTATCTTCTATTAATAAGTAAGGTATAGAAAACTCTACAGAAATGACTATTATAAAATTTCATAACACATTGCGTAACAATATCTTCCTCTATTTATAAGATTCAACACAAATCACTGCTAAATAATTTCCTCATACATTGCATAACAATATTTTCTTTTATTTATTAAACTATTATTATATCTTTTAATCGATTAATTAAGAAACATCACCTGATTAATATACAAGACTTAAACTATAAGAAATTTAATTAATATAAAAATATCTTATTAATATAAAAAATTCGTTAATAAATATATAATTAATAAAAATCTAATTAATATAGAAGACCGAACTGGGCTTCCTAATACTACACTCTAGAAAGAGACGATAAAAGATCACGTTTCTCTGAGCGTACTTCCACATATCAACTAAGAAAAGAAGACAACGAATTAATCTTCGTAATAGAGTTAATCATAAATGTAAAAATACTTGTAGGACAAATAAAAAAAATGCAAGATGCTTTATCTGTTTGGCTAGCCAAACACGGTGCAAAGTTTAGTATAATAAAATTAAAAATAGTATCCCGTTAGTAACATAGGAAACCGTTTAAATAAAAAAAGTAAAAAATATTTAATTAATTAAAAAATTCATCTAATAAAAATCTAATTAATAAAAAAAACTAAGAATAGTCCTCAATTAATATAGAGACCGAGTGAATATATCATATTAACCGATTTAAATAAAAAATTCTTCCAAATTACTTCTAATCTACATTTAACCATCCAAAAATATGGAAAACATTAATAAAAAATATTATTAATTCTTAAAAGTATAATCAATAAAAAATATTGATTTAAGTAATATAAAACGTAAAGTGAAGCAAATATATCGATATGAGAGTGGAGCTCCAAGACTCAGATCGCCGGATTCTTCTCCGGCCTCTGATTTTCTTCTTCTAAGCGTTTCTTGCCTGCTTGTTTCTTATCTGTTCTTCAAAGAATTCATCCGGTGAGAGTCTCCTTTGAGTTTCTCTGTTCTTCAGAGAATTCATCTGTTTGTATCTTCTCTTTTTGTCGTGATTATCTGTGTTTTGGGTCGCCATTTCTCTCCGATCTTCACAATTATCGCCATCCCGTTGGTTGGTTGATCATTTCTTTCTTGTGAGCGTTTGGAGTTTCTGGTTTCTTGCCATTCTGTTTGCTGGTCTCTGTTTCTTCTTGAAACAGAGGATCGTTTTAATCCTTTGGTATCGCCGGACTTTTAGTCGTCGGTGGAATGTCGTTCAATATCCTCAACAACGAGGAGTTTCCTGTTCTTATACCAGAGGCTACTATGGATAAATTCAAAAACAAGAAATCTTTTGTTGAAATTATGTCCCCTGTTCAAGATCGTTTAATATCAAAGCCAGAGTTTATTAAATTTGCTGATGATCACAATATCGTTCATTTCGATAAAGAAACTCAAGAAGTCCTTCTAAAGCAGTCTAAATCAACGGTGATTGGCAAGTTCAGCCAATGGATTCCGAAACGCGTGTTTTTTCAAGCTTTCATGGATTTGTTTAAGTTTAAGGGTTCATTTTCATATGTAACCTTAGACACCAGGAAAATCCTGATAGAGTTTAGCCTTTTGGAAGATGTAACTAAGTTTTGGTCCAAACCTGTATGGAATGTTGGTGGGAAGATTATGAGGGTCTCGAAATGGTCTCCACACATTAACAAAAATAAAGAAAGCCCGGTTGTTTTGCTATGGATTCTAGAAAACATGCCTGAGTATCTATATAATGAGTAGATTGTTGGTGATATTGCTGCATCTTTTGGTAAAGTCCATAGAACGTTTGTTCCTAAGTTTAACCGTGTTAAAGCTAACGCTTCTTATGCTCAAGTTGAAGTCGATGTTTCAAGAGTGCTTAAAAGAAAGGTGTGGGTTGGGTTTGGAGAAAATGAAGGATGCTGGGTTGGTGTGAGTTACCGTAATGTTCCTGATTACTGCTGTAATTGTTTGCACATGGGGCATAAAGAAACTGATTGTAGAAAGAATGTGTTGGAAACAGAAGACAAAGCTAAAAATGTTAGCAAAAAATCTGATAGTATTATAAAGGAAGATACTCAATCTGATTGTTTACATGATGATAAGACTCAAACAACTTCTACAATGGTTCAACCTTTCATTAAAGTTTACGAGAGAAAACTGAAATCTATTATAACTGCAAAAGATAAGACTAATGGTCCTTGTAGTCCTGCTAAAGTTGTCACTGCTCCTAACAAGGATCTTGAAATTATTGGTGCTCTTCAAGATTTGGAGCAGGATTCCCAAAACCAGGTAGCTCAACAGGATGATCTTTATGAAGACAATATAGGGAGTTACAACCCTTCGTCAAAGGCCAGTTCATCTGATCAGGATTTTGAATCAGTCATCAATAGGAAAATTAAGTCTGCAATGAAAAACATAAGTGTTAAAAGGTTGTCTATTAACTCTCTGCGTAAAAGAGAGAAATCTGCTAACAAATCTCTATCTGAATGATTAATACAATCAGTTGGAATGCTCGTGGAGTTTATAACAATCCTACTTTGTCTAGAATTAAAAACATGATTGATAAGGACAAGGTTAAAGTGATTGCTAACCAGGAGCATATGGCCAGGTATGATAAAATTGATCTAATTGCTAATAGGATTGGTTTTCCTAATTATACTGCTAACACTTCTAATAAAGTATGGATTTTTTGGCATAATGATGTTAATGTTACTATAATCCTCAATCATGACCAATTTATTCATTTGGAGATCAGTTATAATACTTTTTCTTGGTTATTTACCTCTGTTTATGCAAAGAACCAAAGAGTGCAGCGTAGACTGCTTTGGGGTCAGATTTGTCAGCTTTCTGGTGAGGACAAGCCATGGATTGTTGCTGGGGATTTTAACACCGTCACTTGCCCTGAAGATCAGCTCTGCTGTGCTACTTTTGATGATTGTAGTGCTGATGAGTTTAATGACTGCATCAGGCACTGTAACCTTGAAGATCCTCGTTATAGTGGTTCAAGATACACCTGGAGAAATAATAAAATCTGGAAAGGTTAGATAGGGTGTTAGTTAATCAGAATTTGATATCATCTTGGAATATTCAGGTTTGTCACATGGTCAGAACGTGTTCTGACCATGCTCCTCTTTTAATCTCAATCTCTAACACTCAGAACAGATTCTCTAATTATAATAAAGGTTTATTTAAGTTTATAAATGCTTGGACTAACCATCCTAACTTCTTAAGTTGTGTTAAGCAGAATTGGGACAATAGATGTAATGATGATCCTAATGTTCTTTTTTGGTATAAGCTCAAGCGTTTGAGGAAGTGTCTTAAAGATTGGAACTCTACTGTTTTTGGTAACATTTTTAATAAAGTCAAAGATGCTACTATTGATGTTGATAATTGTGAAAGAATTCATCAGCAGATTAACAGTAACATCACTAAGTCTAATCTTTCTAAAGCTAATAGTTTGCTTATCCTTGCTTTAAAAAATGAGGAGTGTTACTGGCGTCAGAATTGTTACAATACCTGGCTTAATGATAGTGATGGTAATACTAAGTTATATCACAATTATGTGGCTAAGAAGATAAATAAGAACATTATAAATGGCATAAAAGATGAGGGTGTTTGGCTTACTGATCATGATGAAATTGCTAAATCAACTGAGTCCTATTTTAACCAGATTCTTTCTTATAACTCCTATAGCAGTAACACTGTTAATTCTAATGATTCTATTCTTAACAATATTCCTAAGCTGATTATGGACAGGGATAATGAGGCTATTCTTAGACATACTAGTAAAGAAGAGGTGTGGTCAATTGTCAAAGATATGAGGAATGATAGTGCCCCTGGCACTGATGGGTTCAACTAAGCACTGTTGGGAAATAATCAATAGTGAGCTTTGCATTGCATTAAACTCTTATCTTATGGGTAGCTGTATTCCCAGTGGTGTTTTTGCCACTGGGATTTGCCTTATCCCTAAAGGCCCTAATCCCATTTCTTAGAATAAACTCAGGCCTATAAGCTTGTGCACTATCTTTAACAGATTAATTTCTGGGTTGATCAATAAGAGAATTTCCTATATTCTGCCTAGTATCATCTCTAGGGGCCAAAGTGCTTTTGTTAAAGACGGGATTATTCATGATAATGTTCTTATTATTAAAGAAATGCTTCATAATATTAAAAGAAAGCCTTCTAAAGGTAATATTATTTTACAACTTGACATGACAAAGGCATTTGACAGAATGTCTCATGCTTTTGTCATTAATGCTCTAAAGTGTTTTGGTTTCTCTGATGATATTCTAGTCCTTATTAATAAGCTTATTTCTAACGTCATGGTTTCTATTTTGATTAATGGTGCTAGTATAGGTTACTTTCATTAGAAGAATGGCCTTAGACAAGGAGACCCTTTGTCTCCTTGTCTTTTTATTCTGGCTGAGGAGGCTTTACTTAGGGGGCTATCCAATCTTTATACTAATTACAATAGCATGAAATATTTCTTAAAATCAGGTTTTACCTTGCCTTGTTTGGCGTTTGCAGATGATGTCATCATTTTTTCCAATAGCTCTCCCTCCTCCATTTAGAGCTGTTACCGGGTCGGGTCGGACCGGGTTTCGACTGGATCGAGACCGGCCCGTTAAGATACCGGGCCGGTCCAGCCCGGACCGAAAAATCAAGAGGGCCAATTTTGATGACCCGAGACCGACCCGGTAAGGACCCGGACCGGTCTGGCCCGGACCGATATGCTAAGGGAGCCAAATATTTGACCCGAGACCGACCCGGTAAGCTTATGGACCGGTCTGGCCCGGTAAGAAACAGTACCTGAGAGGAATAAGAGATCGACAGGGAGAGGAATAGCTTCCCCTTCTTTGCTCGCTAACACAGGAATAAGAGATCGACAGGGAGAGGAATAGCTTCCCCAGCTGAATTGGGTCTTTTAGGACTGCTTTCTGATTCGATTTGGGGATTTTCTGATCTTATGCTGAAATTAGGGTTTCTGGTTGGCGCGTGGAAGAAAGTTTTGCAGGGACGGAGTGCAGTGAGAGAGAATGGTGTGTGGATTTGCAGCGCCACTTTTATTCAGTTTATTTGGTTAATGGTCGTTGTTACTGGCTGCTATTTTGCTGCTTTTCTTATCGGCGTCAAAATATTTGACCTGCACTCAGGAAGGAAGGCGACTGAGAGGTCTCAGGTGGGTTAGGGTTGACAGGGAGAGGAATAAGAGATCGACAGGGATTTTTTTTTATATATATACATCCCTTATCGGTCTGGTAACCGGGCGGACCGGTCCAGACCGGTAAGAAAATCGGGTTCAACATTTGGCCCCCAACCCGCCCCCTAAATTTATCGGACCGGTCTCGAGCCGATTTTACCGGACCGGTCCCAGGCGGGTTATCGGGTTGGGAAGCCCCCTAACAGCTCTACCTCCATTAGCTGCCTCAGTCACCTGTTAGACAAATATCAAAATGAATCGGGACAGCTGATAAACAAAGATAAGACAAAGCTTATTACCTCTTCTTTTTGCACTCAAGACAAGCTTGCTAGGATCAAATCTGCTACTGGTTTCAATGTTGAGCAGGCTCCTTTCACCTACTTGGGCATTACTATTGCTGCAAATAACAAAGGGAAACATTATTTACCTCTCCTTAATAAAATCCATAACAAAATTTATGACTGGGACATGAAGAATCTCTCCTTTGGGGGCAGACTGTCTCTTATAAAGAATGTTCTCTACCATATTATTTATTTTTGGATGCAGAACAGTCTGATCCCTAAAGGCATTATAAATAAAATCGAACATTGCTTAAATAAATTTCTTTGGAGATCTAAGTATCATGAAAATGCTATTCATTGGTCTGCTTGGAGTAGCTTTTGTAGACCTTTTGATGAAGGTGGATTGAATGTCAAGCTATTGTCTGACATTCAACTCACCTTCTCCTTTAAGATTTGGTACCATTTCAGGAAAAGAAAATCTCTATGGTCTGATCTAATGCATACAACTTATTGCAGTAACACCCACCCTATTAATGCTGATTATAAAGTATATGATTCTATCATTTGGAAAAGGCTATGTTCTGTTAAGAGTCAGGCTGATCAAAGTGTTTATTGGAGGCTTGGCAAGGGGACCATTGATTTTTGGAGAGACTCTTGGCTTAATATGCATCCTATTGCTACTGACTATGATTTTAACAATTGTTTTCTCCCTGTCAAAGTAAACTCTTTTTGGAATGAGGGTTCTTGGGATACTACTACTCTCAGTACCTTTCTTTCTGTTGAAAATTTAAACCTTATTTCCAGCTTTAAAATCAACAATAATCAAGATGATAAAATTGAATGGAAATTTTCAAAGGACAATAATTTTAACACTAAGGTTACCTGGGATAACATTAGAGTTACTCACTCTAAGCTCTTTATTTTAAAAAAAATCTGGCATCATTTCATTCCAACTAAGTTTTCTTTTTTTCGTTGGAAGTTATTAAAAACATTTGCTCCTATTGACAGCATTCTTTTGAAAAAACACTTTGTGATGGTCTCTAAATGTCAATTCTGTTACAACTATGAAGATAAGAATCATCTCTTCATCAGTTGCAGTTTTGCCTGGTCTCTTTGGAATTACTTTGAGACTCTTTTTAGGGTTCCTGTGAGACGCTTCATGTCTCTTAGCCATATGATATACAGTTGGTTATGGTCTTCTAAGTGTAAGTTTCACATTACCCACATAGTCCCTCAAATCATTTGTTGGACTATCTCGGTTAATAGAAACCACTGTAAATTTAAAAACACATATGATAACTTTACTAATGCGGTTAACAGGATTAAAAGAGTAATTCTAGGTATTGATTCTAAGAACATGTTTAAGGCTAAGCATTGGTCTGGGGTCTCTGATGCAGGTGTCTCTCTTGGATGTCTTTCTATAGGAAGAGTCAAAGCTAAATACCTGAAATGACTGCCTCCAAGTGCTGGGCGACTGAAAATCAATATTGACGGAGCAAGCAACTTTGTTGGAGAAGCTTCAGGAGGTCTTGTCGTTAGAAACCATTTGGGTGTCATCATTGCAGGAGCGGACTTCCTTTTTGGAAAATTAGGTCCTCTCCAAGCTGAGAGCAAAGCTCTGTTGGAGGCTCTGGTCTTGTGTAAGAACAATGGGTGGCGCGATGTAGACATCGAGTCGGATTGCCTCACCCTGGTTAACAACATTGCTTCTGGGTACGGTTCGAATAACTCTATGGTTTCGATTTGTCGTAGTCTGATTCCTTCAACAATGAACCTTCGCCATATCACTCGAACCCAAATCGCGGTGGCGGATTGGATTGCGAAATGGGTCTTGCTGGAGAAGTCTAATCGCAATTTCACAAACTTTGATGCTCTATCTCCTTTGCTTGCGATTATTACCTTGGAGAGTCTGGGGGTGGGTTATATTGACCCCAGTTAGGAGCTTTCTGGTGTTTAATCGGAGAAGGAGATGATTGTGGAGAGTTTTCTAGTGGTGTTTTTATCGAAGATGGAGTTGAGTGAGGGGTTCTGAATGAAAGCTGGTGTCTCTCATACGAGTGTTTGAGATCTCTTAGGGTTTCATTATTGGGAATTTAGGGTTCCTTTTTGTGCCTTCTTCAATTTAATCCTTCTTTATTTTATTTCTTTAAAGAAGGATTTGTAGTTTGTAAAACTTTTCATTGAAGTAATAGAGTTTTATTTTGTAAAAAAAAAAAGTAATATAAAACGTAATTTGTTATCAATAAAAGATAGGGTACGGCTATATATACCCAAATGTGATTTAAGTATACCCAAAAAACGCAGTTGACTTTTATTTGACTTTTTTAGGACGAAAAAACCCTTGAAATTTCATTTAATATCCGAATTGCCACTAAGTAAAAAAAAACACTAAGTATATCCTAGATACACCCAATTCACAAAACAATCTATTTGGTTATGTATACCCAAAAAAACACAACTCTCTACTAGATCAAACCCCATATTACTACAATTTTGTGAAATTTTTCAAATTGTTCTTTAACATTCAAAGTTGCCTCAAGAACATTCAAACTTTTTTTAATTTTTTTAAACTTCTTCTAATAAAAACACAAAATCAAAACATATTTTTTTGAAGTTTTTTTTTAAAAAAAAATTAAAAATTTAATTACTAAAAAATTCATAATTTTCGGGTGTTTGGAAGCCATTTTCCGGCCGAAATTCGGCCGGAAAATGACCATTTGCGATGGCTGAGGGTACCATAGGTACAGAGGGGGTGAACCGACCGGTACACCCCCTCTGTACCTATGGTACACTCTGTACCGACCGGTACAAAGGGGGTGTACCGGTCGGTACAGACCCTCTGTACCGACCGTACAGGGGGTACACACCAGCCGGTGCGTACCCCCTGTACGGTCAGTACAGAGGGTCTGTACCGACTGGTACACCCCCTCTGTACCGGTCGGTACAGAGGGGCGTACCGGTTGGTACACCCCCCTGTACCGACCGGTACGCTCAGCCTTCGCAAATGGCCATTTTCCGGTCGAATTTCGGTCGGAAAATGGCCTCCAAACACCCTAAAATTCTGATTTTTTTTACCTAATTCAACCATAATCCTAAATTTTGATACTAAGACTAAGTTTTTATATTTTAGTTCGCCGGATTTTAGTTCGCCGGATAAATTAGAGAGAACTTGAAGGTTTTAGAGAGAAGTTAGAGAGTGTAATTGAAAAAATGAGGTGGATAAGATTAGTAAAAAAAAAAACCTTATATACCTAGAAAAGGGTATTTTTGTCAAAATTTGGATATACTTAGATCATCTTTGGGTATACTCAAAATTGGGTATACTTAAACCCGAATTGGGTATATATAGCTTGACCCTAAAAGATATAATGTTTTTAACTTTAAAATCTACTTTGTAATTTTAACCTTCCTTTATTAAAATATATTGTTTAAGTATTAGCATAAAATTTCTTATACGTAGTTCGGGTTGGTAGGGATTCCCTTTATAAATAAATAAAAAAATTAAATATGATTAATAAAAAATACTATTAATTCCTAAAATCATAGTAAAAAATATTGATTTAAATTAATAAAAATGTATTTTATTATTCAATAATAAAAGATATAATGTTTATAATTTTAAAATATATTTTATAATCTTAACCTTCCTTTATTCAAAAAGATATTTTTGTTAAAAAAATACGAGATAATAGCATAAAATATTCTAATATTTATAATGAATTCGAGAAAATCTATCAAATATAAAATACTATCATAAAAGATACTATCTGTATAGTATACTATATAAATAAAACAAATTGATCCCACCGAGGCACTAAACCAACCGACCACCGGTGGCGGACAAAGAGAGAGAAGAGACGATGATGATGACGACTCCACTTTAATTTTCCTCCCACTTTCAAAACTCTTTTCTCGCCGAGAAATCCACCATTAAAACCTAAACTACTTATTTCCTATTATCATATCATATTATATTTTCGGATTAATCTAATCCCAACTCTCTGATTCTGATTCCTTCCTTAATTAATACGAGGTCTCTCTGCCTTCTGTCTCTCGTCTCCCTCTTCCCCCTACACAATCATCAAAACCGATCCTTCTTCAAGGTATTCAATTCTATCTCTTAATAAAGCCATGGTTTTTCACTTAATCTCGTATAAACTGTAATAGGGTTTTTTATTTTTTTTATTTTTATCATATGGGTTTCTCTGATCATATGTGTTTATGGGTCGTTCGTCTCGATTTGACATCAATTTTTGATATTTAATCGGGAACGGTTTTTGCTAGCGGTTCTGATTTCAATTCTGATAAAGTGCTTGATTAGGTTAATTGATATTGTTTGTAGTGAAGTTCCCCTAATCATAACTTTAAAAAAGTTTTCGTTTTTGTGTTTGGAGAAGAAACTTTTTTGTGCAATCTACACTAGCCTGGTCAATCATTAATGCACAATTTAGAACTCAGTTTTTTGTTAGCGTGTCAAGCTGTACAAGATTTTGTTCAAAAGGGTATGTTTGGAGTTTTTGCCAAATGGGTGTTTTGTTTACTGTTTTTTTATTCCCTCAGGTGTGTGTAAGCCTCATTAGCTGAAGTCAAAGGGATCTGAAAATTGTATCTAAGGAGGGAGGGTACTGGTTCGCGGATAGATCTTCTGCGGACTTGGCGTCCTCTCTCTCTTTCTGGTTGCTTCTGGTTTACGGGGGCAAACTGCAAACCCAGAGTTGGTCTGGTAAGCTAAGCTATTCGGTCAAAGCAGAAACTGAAGTGGAAGCATGCCGGATATTTGTTGCTGTTTCCGGGCTGAAGACATGGATGATTATCTCCATTCAAATCGTTCTGCGTTTAGGAACTGCGTCTGCCTTACTTGGTTTGCGCAGAATATTGTGAACATGGTATGTAGGCTGTTGTATGGTTTTCATTACTTAGCTTTGTTTCCAATCTAGCAGTTTTATTTCTGGAAAGTTGCTGGCTTGCTTCGATTTCCTTATGTTTTGTAGTCCCCAATTTGTTCACATTAGTTGTCCATCTATCAGCCATTGAACTAAAGTTTTAGACTGTTAGAATATCTATATAAAAATTTAAGGAAGGTACTTTTCAAGGTGATGAATGTGGTGAACATATGAAAAAATCTTGGTTACAAAGCTAGAATTAGCGTAAGGCATGTTATATCAGGGTAAGGAATAGTCCAGGTTGTCAACGGAGTATCTGCTGCTTCTTCTTTATCTTTGTTTGTAATGAGGAATATGGCTATGAACTAGAGTAGATGGGGGTTCTGGTCAGTATATTTTCCTCAATCTCAAGCTAACGGAGCCATTTTGAAATATGTATCGTGTTGATGTGTAGGAGAATGGATCTTTTGACTAGTTAAAAGTATTCTGATTTAGTTTCCGTTATTTTTCTTTTTCCAATTTTTTTACAGTGTTCCTCGTTATTTGGGAGAGGTCAAATGCAGCCGATACCTCAATCCTCTGAAAGTGCTGCATCTATGCCTTCGACTACTTCGTTAGACGATTCTCTTTCTGATATGTACCGTTCTCCTCCAACGCCGATGCCTTATGATGCAGATCCAGCATATTACCGGATGCATCGTGGAGTTGTTGTCTCAAGACGCGAAAAGGGTACAAGTCACTCGCACGAGGAAGCCGAGCCTTTAAGAAGTGATAGTGATGAGGACTCAGAATCTTTTGCCACAGCGGACAAATGGAATGTGTGTCCTGGTGAAGACCAGTCCAAAGATCAAAATTCTAAATCCTCATTTGCACAAACAGAAACAACACTTGGAATTGGAGATGTTTATACCTCATCAGAAGATGAGGATGTCTGTCCGACATGCTTCGAAGGTAAATATTCTTCATATGATTACGCTTGCACAGTTATTCACTTGGTCCTATTAATAGTCTATAACTAATCTATTTTCCTCCATCGATGATTGCCGCTGTCATGTACTAGTTTTGTGTTACTCATTTCTTAATCAAAGATGTTTCTTCTCTTCCTTTAATATTGTGTCATTACATTAAGGGGTTTGGGGCCACTAGGCTTATCTGCTTATTGGCGAATAAGCAGAAATAGTGTTGGGTCTGTCCAACTTTTTAATCTTAAAACAAGCGTACCAATATTAGAAGATAGCTTTGTTGGATTCTTTAACTTTGCGGAAGTTTCATTTAAAACAGTTCTCTAAAAAGTGGATTTTTTCATCTACGGTATTTTAAGCTAGCTTTAGTTTTTGATTTGACACTAGAGGACCAGAGGACCCATTCGTGCTCTCAATTGAAGAAGCCTATAATATAATGATGAATATCTTATAGTTGCTGACAGAACTAATATAACATTAAAAGAAACTAATGGGCTTGGTAGATGCATTAATAATATCATAATTTATTGCGCGGCATCGAATGAGGATAATGGTTTGGTGCCTTGTCAAAAATAATGTTTGTTTCCGATCATATCGGAACATAATAAACACGTTACAGAGGAATATTAATGCAGTAGCACCAAGAAAATTTCGTATATTTATCAAAAGATCTATAAGTAACATAATATCTGTTGGGGATCATATTGGAACTTAATAAAAGTATTACAAAGAAATTTTACTGTCGGTAGATGCTGCTAAATTGTTACCAAAGACGCTGGTATTTATCAAAGTTTTCTAATCACATACATGTGTACTATGTGCAGACTACACTGAAGAGAACCCGAGGATAATATTACAATGTTCTCACCATTACCACCTTGGTTGCATTTTAGAGTGGATGGAGAGAAGTGACAGTTGTCCGGTCTGTGGCAAGGTAATTTTCTCCTTGCGATAAATACCAGACTCTATGGTGGTGCCACGAGACTTATCTACTTATTTTAAGTTTGTTTTTTTCTGGACACCGATCCCTTAACAATATTCTCGTGGGTAAAAAATAATTTGGGCTAGGCTTAAAACCTGTACCAAAACTGTTAAGTGTAGATCACTTGCATTTGCTTTTCTATAGAACCGAAATAGCCTGACCTAGTTTTTATATGTTTAGTTATATTAGGAAGATAATTATGTATTTTTAGACTAATAAGAATGATTAAAATTTATTCCTTCCCACCATTCAACTCTAAGCTATTAAATTTGTGATTTTGGCCCTACCGAATATCGTAGATGTTGTTCCTATATGATAAACCTAAGTAGACGATACTTGCCTTTCTACCTCTTCTTTGGCTAGATCATAATAAAGTGACTGAATTGCCTCGGCTAGCTTTATCCGTTCCGTTATTTTTGCCTTGTTTTTACTCATAGTTATGCCATGTTGGTCTAGGTTATGGTCTTCAATGAAGCGACTTGATTGGTAGGAGCTTTGAAGCCTTTTTTGGTCGTGGATGAAACCAACAACATCAAAGAGGGAGACAGAAAGCAGAAAGACTGTAAAGTACACCGTAAATATTCCGGTTTGAGGTTGTCATATTGTAATTACCAAAAATATGTTTGCATGACAACATCGGACGATTTTTTTTCTTTATTGAAAAGAAAATAAGAAAAAGCGTGGAAGAAAGGATATTTACATTGATGCAGACTCTTGCGTTATATTTTTATATATTTGTTGGATTGTGTCTAGTATTAAGCTGTCGCAGGTCATCTGTTAGCAGAGCGCTAGCTATCGACAATGTCTGTCAGCAGCGCTAGCTATCGACAATGTCTGTCAGCAGCGCTAGCTATAGTGTCTGCTATATTTTTTGGCCTTTGAAGTATTTCAATTGTTACCTTGGTGGTTAGGGAGTGAGCCGCGACCCGACCCGACCCTTTGATGGAATCTCAAATCTAAATCTGCTCCTACCGAATGTGGATTAAAGGAAATTGGCCCATCCAGAGATTTGCTGGGCTGATCTGTCTGGAGGTTTGGTTAACTAAATCCAAACCCGGCCCGAGATTCCGCTGGGTCTGAATGATCTAAAATTTTCTATACATGAATATATGACTTAAAAATAGTTTGCTAAGAAATTAAAATTTAAAATAAAATTCGATCATGCAGTGAATTAAAGACGAAAGTCATATCTCAAAGTTTGTGTGAAGAATTTTCGCACCAGGTTTTATTGAGTCAAAATCAAGACCAATTTTTTTTGTAAAAATGAGAAAATATAAAAGTGGAATCATAAAACTTAAATGTATTTTATATTGATTTATTCTCTTTCAAAGAAACATTAAAATTTATCAGAGACCAGTCGTCCAAATCGGCCATATATAATAAAATTTAGAATAATACCGAAATTTAGAATAATACCATTTCAAAGAAGTACTCTTTTATTTTTTTGATTTTTTTTAAAGGTTTTATATCTATTGTTTCTGTTTTATAATTTTTTTTTATTTAGCATCCAAATGCCAATATTCTAACACCAATGAAACAATTAGTCATCTTTTTGTTTCTTGCCACATAACATGTGAAGTATGGAAATACTTCGCAGCTTATTTGGTATCTTTATTGGTCAATACATGACTCTAAACCATATGATAAACTGGTGCTTTATGTCAAGAAAGTAAATTATTCACATAAGATCAATACTTCCTCTTATTATCACTTACATCTTTGTCAAACTAGACTACTAAATGTTACTCGAACATAGATATTGGACATGAGACCTTAAAGCATCCCAAGAACGTGGGTGTTTTCATCATCTCCTTATACCTAGAAAAATATTTTAATCAAATTGCACCATTTTTCACTTAATAAAATCAAACTAAACTGTGATGGTTCATGCTTGATAAATGGAGAATCCACTGGGGTATTATTATCAGAGATCAACATGAAGATTTAATTAAGTAAATAGGAACACTGTATGGAAAAAAATACCCCACTAATAGCACAATTTAGGACATTTCTAGATGAGCTTGTCTTATGTAACTCCGATAACTTTGACCAGGTAGACATAGAAATATACTCTATGATTTTAATAAAAATGCTAAGCTGTCTCAATCTAATTATAATTTGCAGCATAAAATTAATTAAACCTCAAATGACTATTGAACATGTTCATAGAGAATATAATTATGCACTTGAGTGGGTCTCTAAATGAGTCATTAAGAACAAATCCAAGTGTGAGTTCTAAATAAATCACCAACCCCACTTAAAGCTAGTCTACTACTTGAAAGCCTATATATAGGTTATTTCAGACTAGCAAAATGACTAAGCATAATGTTGAAATTCATATAAATAATTATCAGTGTTTGCTACTAATCTATAGACGACACGTTAATCCCTGACCTTCAACCCAAATTATTTTCATTTTCAGTTGAATTTCATACTTTCGTAAAAAGTATATACATAAAAAATAATCAAAATGTGTCAAAAAATTCACATATTAAAATATTTTGAATATAAAATAACTTTTATATTTATATACAATATATTCACTTTTTTTTCTCACTTCGTATACATTTAAAAAATCAAAATTACAGTTTTATATTTATTAATTTTAATATTGGATTCAAATTTGCGATTACATTGAAACTAGTCTCCAAAATCAAATCGATTTTCGTAAAGTTATCTGAAAAACCTAATATCATTTCGCGAAATTATTCTGAAAAATATGAATATATAAATAAATTGGTCGTGAGAAACACATTTTTACATAATTGTTGGTTAATGCCTAAAATTTATCTTACAAAAACAAATCAACAAAAGATAAATTTTCTGCTTTGGGTTTGAAGACCCGCACGACTTTTCTTTTGGTCCACTAGTTGATATATGTTCTTCCTTATATAATATATATCATTCTCATGACTGGCCGATGTGGAACTTTAGTCGAACCTAATAAATTGTCCTCTTGAACAAAATTCACTTTAGCCTCCTCTCAATTGACTTTCATCCGACCACTCTAATCAGGTTGGGTACCACCTCAGCCATATATGCATTACATATATATCTGCTCACTCTTATCAAACCACACTATTTGTTCATTAATGTCACTCCATCAAGTCACACCGTTTGATGAGCCACGAGCACTCCAAACTATGTTAGAACATATCATTCACCTTGAGCGTGACTCTTAGTTTATCATGTTCGACTTCCGAGAATTTTATTTATATCACATTTCGTTCGGCTCTGATACCATTTGTTGGGAATATGAAATATTTCATAAATTATTCAAACACAAAACAAAATAAAGAGCATAAAAAAGTACATATGATTTTTACGTGGTTTGAAAAATGTTTACGTTCACGGGCGTCACTAAAGAAAAGTATTTCACTATGATATAAAATGTTACAAATTTTAGTGCTTTTTTGACATCCGCTAGAGATAATTTGTCCTTACCATACATGATGGTATGCACGAAATTCTCATCAGAATTTAGTAACAATCTCAAAAGAAACAAAGCTTGAACCTCATTCTCAACGATGATATCAATATTCTCTAAAATCCATAATAACTGATTTAAAAATATCTAGATGTTGAGTTAAAAACATTTATTATTCTAGTATGAAATTATACAAGCATTTCTTCAAGTATAACTGATTCACAACTGATTTCTCTGAGTAAAATTCTTCTAACTTCTTCCATGCACGGCCAATAGTCTTTTCACCACTAATATCGTGAAGAACATCGTCCTTTATACTCACTGGAATCCAACATAGAGCCCTTTCTAGAAGATTTTTTTTTATCTTTATATGTAAATTATTCTTCACAACCTTCCACAACCCTTGCAGTACCAAAGAAGATTTCAAGTTAATCTCTAAAACGCAAAGCTAGATCTCTCATCAATTTTAATGTTAAATTCCATTGTAAAACCTAATTGTAAAACCTAATTCCAGGACGCAGAGCTATAATACCAATTTGTTACCTGAGCCAGACACCACAAATGTATATGATCACTTTTATCAAACCATAATTTATGTTCCTTAGAGCCATTCTAATCAAGTCACACCGTTTGATGAGCCACAAACACTCCACAGTAGGTTAGAACATATCATTCACCTTAAGCATGACTAGTTTATCATGTTCAATATCCGAGAATTTCACCTACATCATATTTCATATGGGCCTTGAGCTCACATACCATTTTTTAGAATATGGGTACCACATATTCTGCCTTTGTATAAAAGTATAAACAACATGATATCCACGCTAGTATGATATTGTTTGCTTTGGGCTAGAAAGCCTGCACAGGTTTTCTTTTGGTCTACTTCCAAAAGACATCATACTAGTTGAGATATGTTCTTACTTATATAACATTGATCCTTCCCATGTGCAACCGATGTGAGACTTTTGTCGCACCTAACAAATACTTTCATCGAACAAAGTACCACTTTAGCGATTTCTCCTGAACCGTAGCACCGAATTATAATCGAATTATAATCCAAATGGTCAAACTGAAGGATTAGATGTCTCAACCCCACTGTCCAAAATTCAAAAACAAAAATAGAGACCGTTTACCTCTCGATCGGGTTTGTTGATATTGGTGACACACACTAGATAAAAAAAATCTTTTTTTTTTCTTCCGGCGGATAGCTAAAACAACTGCCCGCTGGTACAATGAAAGACAAAAAAACTTCAAGATCTAAACCTACGCTCTAATACCATGTAGAAAAATATAAAACAAAGAAAGACGACTAGAGAAACAAAAAAACGACTAGAGTTTATTATTTAGAAAACGTATCAATTACATAAAATATAAATCTCTTATTTATAGAAAAACTATATGGGCTAATTAACCTATGCATTATATCTCTAATAATGCCATGCAATAGAAATTTTATTGACAATGTTGGTATGAGCCGTCTCAAACTGGCCCGGATTGTTATGACCCGGTGGGGATTTGTCTGTCTTGAACTTATAATGGGTCGGATATGGAAATGAAAATTATGGCCCGTATGCGGGTTCGGCTGGGTATGAATTTTTAATTTGTCCAACCTGATCCGACTGGAAAATATAAATTATTACTTTCTAATTACTAATTACTAAAAGACTTGTTTCCAATAATGTATAAATATTGTAATAGGAATGCTTTCTAATTAGATTCTTCAACTAGATATTATTTTCAATAATATATTTAATAATTAGATTCTCCCACAGAACTTAATAAATAATATTTAAATTCTTATAGTTATTAATATATTTTAATATAAAATTTAATTAGTCTTTATTACATTAGAAACTCTATAAAATAATACACTTGAGACCACCAAAATTTATTAATTAAAAGAGTTATTAATTAATCGATAAATTAATAATTTATATATTAATTAATAATTTATTAATTTATAGTAAAATAATTAGTCTACAAACACCTTTCAAGCTTCCACAAGATGTTCTGAATCACCCAGAAGAAAATGTAGTTGCACAATTGTTGACTAATGAAGAAATTATTGAAAGCGTTATTGGAATTAATAAAGATGATATCGATTAAGAAGATGATGAAAGTTCTACAACGGAGCCCCCTTCGCGAAACGAAGCTATCAAAGCGACAATCACATTGAACAATTTCTTGTTGAGCTATGAGAAAACAACACCAGAAGTTCTTACCATGCTAAGGAAAATTAGCGACGAGATTCAAGGGGAAATTGATTTTAACAAAAAACAAAAGACAATTGAGTCATTTTTCAAGAAACCTTCATAAATCATTCATGTAATATGCTATATATAAGGAGTTATTAATTTATATTTTATATGGGGACTAAAGAAATTATCAAAAATGTATTATCTTATAATTTTAGCAAATTATTAATTTAGCACACTATCTCCGAGTCGGGACCTGCCAAAAATATTATCTTAGAGAGTTTATTAAATAGTCGAGTATTAATTTATCGAGTTTATACCGTATTAATCTAGCACTATGTTATATGTCACAAAAAACAATGCTACATTTAATATCGACATTTCAAAATTTTCTTGTTAAATTTGACAATGAATATGAAGAGGAAAACATTGTGATAAATGATGGTGATGATTGATGATACTATTGAGGGCCTTCGGGTGCCAAAGCGGACAATATCATACTAGTGTTGAGATCGTGTTGTTCTTACTTATATACGGAGGAGGAATATGCGGACCGAACCCCCAATTCACAACATCCATATTTCCAACACGTGGTATCAGAGCGCCAGACCCAGACGGCACGCAAATGTGGTAATATTCTCGGAGGTCGAACATGATGAACCAGTAGCCATGCTCAAGGTGATATGCTCTAGAGATCCTAGTTCGAAGTTCCTGTGGCTCATCAAGCAGTGTGTGGCTTGATTGGAGTGGCGCTAAGGAACAAGACATAGTGGTTAAATAAGAGGTGAGCAGTAACATCTGTAGTGCCTCTATGGTCAGGTAGTCTTCTCAACTAGTATGAGACCTTTTGGTAATGGACCAAATACAAAGCTATGAGGGCCTTCGGGTGCCAAAGCGGACAATATCATACTAGTGTTGAGATCGTGTTGTTCTCACTTACATTTTGTTATTATATTACTAAGCAATTATCACAAAATGGAACACAAGATTTAACGTGGTTCGACAATTTTCTACGTCCACGAGCGCCACCAGAGAACAAAGTTTCACTATGATAGAAAAGGTTAAAAATTTCAGATTGTCTTTTTTTGTAGACCTAGTAATCTATTTATATGGAATAAATAGACTTACTAGATAATAGTCCTAATGGGATCGTATACATGAGATCTTTGACATTACCCATTTTAGCTTCACTGTTAAAGACACAAAACTGTACCGCCGAACACGGTACACAATCAAGGCATAATGACACTATGAAAGACACAAAACTGTACCGCCGAACACGGTACACTGTCAATGCACTATTCGACTCATTCACAACAAATCTTTCCCTTGAGGCGAATATCATTTCTTCACTATCAACAAAGAAACTTCTCTTCTTCTGACTCACCAAATTCCCCTAAGGTATTCACTCTATAATGTGAACATCGATCCAGTTTAGGCACTCCTTAAACTTTCGAACTGATACTGTCTTGGTCATTATATCTGTTGGATTATCGTGTGTAGACACTTTCTTCACATCAACAATTCCCTTTGATATTATATCACGAATAAAATGATACCTAACATCTATGTGCTTTGTACGCTCATGGTACATCTGGTTCCCTGTAACATACATGATACTACCAACTGTACTTGCATATGGAACCTTCGACATTTGTTCCAACTCAGCATCGTCCTTGGCCGCTCCTACTGCAGACAACTTGAAATGAATAGAAAATGGAATGCTAACTGCTTTAGCATCAAACATGTTAAATCGTTGTAACACTTTCTCAATATAGCTTCGTTGAGACAAGTGTAATGATCTTAAATTCCTGTTCCTGATGATCTCCATACCAAGAATTTTCTTTGCTCTACCCAGATCCTTCATCTCAAACTCGGCACTAAGCTGCTTCTTTAACTGCACAATGTGTGACATACTACAAGCAGCAATAAGCATATCATCTACATATAACAACAAGTAAACATAAGAATCATCTTACATCTTTTGATGATATACACAACTATCATATGGAATCCTCGTGAACCCTTTTGACACCATGAATGTATCAAAACGTTTGTACCATTTCCTAGGTGACTGTTTCAAACCATACATTGACTTTTTCAGCAGAAAAACTTTGTCCTCCATATTAGGTTCAATAAATCCCTCTAGTTGTCTCATGTAAAATTTCTCCTCCAATTCACCATGTAGAAACGTAGTCTTCACATCCAACTGCTCAAGCTCTGAATCTTGCAAAACTATTATGGCTAACAAAACTCGAATCGAAGTATGCTTCACCACTGGAGAAAATACTTCATTGAAGTCGATTCATTCCCTAAAAGTAAAACCCTTTGCGACCAGTCTTGCTTTGAATCGAGATGCCTCAACCCCTGGATTACCTTCATTTTTCTTGAAGACCTATTTATTACCTACTATCTTCTGTCCTTTAGGTAAGTCAACAAGATTCCATGCTTAATTCTTATGAAGAGATTCAATCTCTTCCCCCATAGCACCAATCAATCGATCTGCCTCTGAATTCGCTATAGCTTCTAGTAGCTTCTATGTAGCTACTAGGTTCCTGCATCTCAACTTCTTCTGCAACTGAAAGAGCATATGCAACTAGATTTGCATACCTTTTTGGAAGTCTGATGTCTCTTATTTCTCTGCCCAATACTATGCTATAAGGTTGTTTTTCTGGTTCAGGCGCATCATCGTCACTATCATCCAATGCTGACACTTCACCTCCTGATTCTGGATCCACCTCAAAACCACTTGAATTATTGGACTTTTTAGGAACTGATTCTACTTCAAGCTCCACCTGTTTACTCACAACTGATCCTGATTCGACCATTTTTCCTACTTCCTTCTGACTGTCTATCGAAGAAAACTCATTAAAAGTAACATCTTTACTGATGAGAAAACCTGGAGACTTTGGATAGGTACACCATAACCTATATCCATTCACTTCAGTAGCATATCCTAGAAATATGCACCTTTTTGCCCTCGGATCAAGCTTATCATGTCTCACATGAGCATACGCAGGACAACCGAACACCTTCAAATGTTCATAACCAGCCGACGATCCAGGCCAAATCTCAAAAAGAGTTTTACAATCAATAGCCGTTGATGGAGACCGATTCACCAAGTAACACGCTGTATTGATAACTTCAGCCCAAAAATCCTTTCCCACACCGAAATGCGAGAGCATACTTCGTGCCTTGTCACAAAGTGTTCTGTTCATTCTTTCTGTGACTCCATTCCGTTTTGGTATTCTATAACAAGTGCGATGGCGCACTATTCCCTCAACTTCGCAGAACTCGTTGAACTCACGATTGCAATATTCTAACCCCTTATCTGTCCTAAAATGTTTGATTTTTCTTCCTGTTTGCTTCTCAATCATCGTCTTCCATTTGACAAAGGTTGAATATTCCTCATATTTCGTTTCCAGAAAGTAAACCCACACCATCCTTAAATAATCGTCAATCAAAGTCATGTAGTATCTCGTTCCGCTCTTGGATGAAATTCTGTTTGGACCCCAAAGATCTGAGTGAATGTAGTCTAATGTCCCTTTAGTCTTTTTTACAGCCGATTTGCTGAATTTGACTCTAGTTTGTTTACCAAACACACAGTGCTCACAAAATCCCAATGATTCTACTTTATACCCTTTCAACAAATCTCTATTTCCCAAAACAGGTAATCCTCTGTCACTCATGTGACCAAGACGCCAATGCCACAACTTATTTTGATCCTTCCTACTTTGGCTATTACTCCCTGATTATGCTACTGCAGCATCGCCCATAACAACACTCCCCTGGAGAATGTAAAGACCCTTCTGCAAACTACCTTTCATGCATACCATTGAGCCTTTTGTCACTTTGATTACACCATCTTCTGCACGATACTTGTAACCCCGAGAGTCTAGAATCCCAAGAGAAATCAGGTTTCTCTTTAACCCAGGAACATGCCAGCACGTCAAGATTCTAACAACCCCGTCAAACATTCTGATTATGACGTTACCAATACCACCAACAGTCAACGAATGATTGTTTCCTAAATAGACAGTTCCCTGCATTGGCTTGTAAGTCTCAAACCACTACTTGAACTGACACATGTGATATGTAGCGCTAGTATCGAGTACCCAATATTTTTTCCCAAAGTCTGAACTCGAGGACAATACATCTCCTCTACCACTGTTTTCACTATCGTCAAAATTGTTCACACCTTTAACAATGTTTGCTGCATTTTCCTTTTGATTTCCCTTCTTACCATTCAGTTTTGGAAAGAATCTCCTATAATGACCCTGCTCACCGCATTCATAACAGTTTGAGTGCTTTACCCTTGACTTGGACCTCCAGTTCTTCCTTATTAAATAACTCGCTTTGCTTCTAGATCTTCCCCTAGTCATAAGACCTTCACCTTCAGCTTGATTGTCTGGCTGCAACTGTATGATCTCCTTTTATTTTTGTGCCCCTTTGACATATGCGAGCGATAACTTATCCTTACCATACATAATGGTATCTATGAAGTTTTCATAGGGAGCTGGTAACGATCTCAATACAAACAAAGCTTGATCCCCATCCTCAATATTGATATTTATTCTCTCAAAGTCCATTATAATTGATTTAAAATTATCTAAGTGCTCTGTTATAGACATACGTTCTTTCAATCTGAAATTATACAAACGCTTCTTCAAGTATAATCAGTTTACTACTGATTTCTCTGAGTAAAGATCTCCTAGCTTTTTCCATGCGCCGGTAGCAGTCTTCTCACCACTAATCTTGCGAAGCACGTTGTCTTTCACACTCATTAAAATCCAGCACAAAGCCTTTTCTTGAAGATCTTGTTTCTCCTCCTCTTTCATCTCTTCTGGTAACTTATTCTCCACAGCCTTCCACAGCCCTTGTAGTACCAATGAAGATTTCAGTTTAATCTTCCACAACGCAAAGCTGGATCCCCCATCAAATTTTTCAATCATGTATTTCGTTACTGTAGACGTCATTGTGAAACCCTAATTGCAAAAGCCCTAATTTCAGCACGTGGCTCTGATACCAATTTTGTTATTATATTACTAAGCAATTATCACAAAATTGCTCAAGCACGGAACATATGTGAAGGAAAAACTTGATTGAACAGAAGATTTAACGTGGTTTGATAATTGTCTACGTCCACAGGCGCCGCCAGAGAAAAGAGTTTCACTATGATAGAAAAGGTTAAAATTTTCAGATTGTCTTTTTGTGTAGTCCTAGTAACCTATTTATATGGAATCAATAGAATTACTATATAATAGTCCTAATGGGCTCCTATACATGAGATCTTTGATGTTACCCATTTTAACTTCACTGTTAATGACACAAAACTGTACCGCCGAACACGGTACACAGTCAAGACACTATTCGACTCACTCACAACGGTTTACATCTTAATTTTTATATAAATTAAAAAATAAAGTCAAGTTAGAGATGCGTTCTGACCGATCGAACCGAGCAGAAAATTTAAATAGTAAAAATATTGTTTGCGGATTAGGTCGGGCTTACCCACGGATACGAGCGGGTCGGGCATGTGCTCAAAAATATTAAACCCACAACTAGTGTTGTTATCGGGTCGGGTCGGTCCGGGTTTGGATGGGACCGAGACCGACTCGGTAAGTTATCGGACGGGTCGAACCGGACCGCTAAACGAAGGGAGCCAGATATTATGGACCGGGACCGGCTCGTTAAGAATCGAGTCGGTCCGGTCCGACTCTTAACGGGCGGGTTTATTAGTTTATCATAATTCTTTTAGGGTTTTAGTTAAAGAATATACATAGATTATTAATTTTTTTATGTATTTCCCTTATCGGGCTGGTTATCGGGCGGACCGGTCCAGACCGGTAAAAGAGTCGGTCCAAAAATTTGACTCCCAACCCGCTCCCTTAGCTATTCGGACGGTCTCGGGCGGGTCTTACCGGTCCGGTCCCGGGCGGGTTAACGGGTTGGGAAGCCCCCTAACAGCTTTACCCACAGCGGGGCAGGCCGGGTTAATGTATGTGTAATTATTGTCGGTGTTACTTATTATGTTTTTAATTATAATATAACAGTTCTTTATGCACTGCATTATTTAAAATACGATTGTAACTGTATAACTGCTTAAATTTAATTTAAGGTCGTAAATACAAATATAGTAAATGGCGGTGTACGAAAACACGGCTTAAACATAAGAATCTTTCACATCTAACGCGCCAGACTTAAAATTAAGAGGACATTAGCTCTAATTGTAAGAGAAATATACTTTTCTTATCCATTAGAACAGAAATATATACTATAATATATTCTTGACTAATGAAAGTATCTTAACCTATTTAACTTTTGGTATACCTCGTCTGTAACCAACACAAGCATTCAATGCTGAAGGTGACGTGCAAATTACCCACAATCTTATCTTAATTGAGTATATGAGACTAGTATCTTCACTCAGGCGCATAATTCCGTGAAGAATTATATATAACAGAAAATTATAAGACTAACATATTATCCAAACCCAGCCCATTGCCATCCTTAAATAGAAGAAATTGTTAGATTGAAAAAATAAAAAATTAGAACCAAATCAGTTAAAAAATATTTAATAAATAAATTCAAAATTTTACAAATTTTTGTAAATAATTAAAATATATTTGTGTAGACATGTTATTATGATATAATTGAAATTCCATGGCTATGAAAAAAATTGTATAAAAATCAAACTTAAAAGTGACCAAGATTATGGTGAATCATAAAGAAAAGGATAACAATACTTTAGTACAAAAATATCAAGATTTAATGGTTGAAGAAGCTACATTTCAAGGTCAATAGCAACAACTAAACTCATATGAATAAGAACCTTTTGTAGACTCGATAACTAATACAAAAAATTGTAAAATAAAAGCAAAAGAACAATCGAAAAATACTTCAAAAGAAACAAAAAACAAGTATTATATATACTTTCGAATATAAAAATTAAAAACATAAAAATATAGATGAACTAAAATTTTATATATTTTTAACAATTTTATATAAGCGATTGAAAAATAAAACGATCAATATCAAAGTGATAAACAACTTTAAGTACTTGTGTATACTCCGAAAGATATAAATATCCGAATTTCACTAGCAATTGAAGTTTTTAAATTCCCAAACAATGAGAATCCAAACTAAAAAATATTGCATCATAAAATAATGAATACAAATAATATATGTTAGATTACAATGATGACTCATATTGTGAAGTACATCATGAACAATAAGAACAACCAGGTGTCAATAACTTTAAATGTTAAAGATAGGATGAAAAAATCGAAGAGCAAACATAATATGTTTAACATTAAGATCAATAACAAAAAGGAGTGATTGAATCTTATATCCCACAAACATAAACCAATGATGAACTGGAAGAAAAGATGGTCGATAACATTGATGAAGAAATTGCTTCAAATATTACGGAATGAAAGACTGAAATTGCTTAAAATATTGCAGAATAAAATGTTGAAATTGTTGCGGAAGAAATGGTAGAAAATATTGAGGAACAAATGGTTAAAATTGTTGAAGGACAAATGGTTAGAAAATGTAGAGGAACAAATGCTTGAAAATGTCGAAAATTAAATGCAAAATGTTAAATGTCGAATGTAAAGAACAATAAGTAAATGTCGAAGACAACATTTAACGTAAAAAAATTGTAATTAAATATAGTTGTATGATGTCATTGTAGAGCTGGTAACAAAAAATCTATGGACATTTAACAAAAATAATTAAATCGAGGCAAAAGAAAAAGAACATTACAAACAAGAAAAGAATTAAGTGACTAACAAAATGCACGAGCTAAGCCAGAAAATAGAAAATATGTTTGTTTAAATAAAAAAAACATAAATCATAAACTAACAACAAATAATATGACAATTCAATTAAAAACAACAAAACAAATAACAAGATGTTTAAATATTACAACAAGATACTCAATTATACAAAGAATAAATAGGGTGTAAAAGAACAAACAAAACAAAAGAAAATAATAATTATTCATTTATTTATTAAAATTATTTATATTCATTTAAAGGGCAACGCTAAACCGAGGCCCGTTTTCGTTATAATGAGACCCCGTTATAATGAGACCTTCTTCAGCTATAATGAGACCCTAAATTTTACTAAAATACCCTTAATATATAAACCTTTTTCAGCCGTCTTTTCTTTTTTTTCTTTTTTATCAAATTCAAGTCGCAGTTCGCATCTCACCAATCAGAATCAGAAAATTATTTATCTTCTCTAATTAATATCTCTCTCTAGAGAACTCATTTCCTAATCAAAATCAACAATAGCACCACAAGCAGAAAAAAGCCGACTCAGAAGAAGGTAGCCGAGAAATATCCCTTGACTGCCGTAGAAGAAACCAAAGGCCAGAAAGAAGTTACCAAAAGAAGCTGGCGCCGGAGCTGATAGAAAGAAGAAACGATCCAAGAAAAGCGTCGAGACCTACAACAAATCTACATCTTCAAATAAAAAGTTTGTATACATCTTCCTCTACTGATAGATTAGTTTTAGATAGAAGTTTGGTTGTAGAAGAGGAAGAAAATTGTTTACATTTTCGGTCGAAAAAATGGTCATTTTACATAAAGTAAAATAAAAAGTTTGATTTAAGGTTTCATTATAGCCAAATGAGGTCTAGATATAACCTTGCCCTTATTTAAATTCTAATAACATAGGTCTCGTATTTAAAATTTGAAAAATTAAGCCTTATAATTAAAGTTATTAATAGATAACAACTAGTAGAACATAGATAAAAAATATACAACGCATTTTATACAACGCAATTAGATAAATTTGAAAGAGTAAAAGAATCAATCAAAAAGTCTAGCCTTCAACCATTTTATACAACGCATTGCATATTAACAAATCAAAACAATTTTTTAGAAATCTATTTATAAAAGAGATGACAATCCTAACAAAACAAAATTTAAAAAATATAACAAACTAAATTATTAACAATACATGACATAATTTTTAAAAATCTATCTCACCTTATATAAAATGAAACAACTCAATTTAAAATATAAAATAACACATGGCATATTTCAATCGGTATTGTTTTATTTACGTTCTTAAATATTAATTTTTCTAAAAAAATATAAGCTTTTTATCTCAACAATCAAAACGAAATAAAGCATGATTTTTTTTTTTTGAAATCTAACATTTAAAACGAGAAAAACTATAGGTCTCTCTTCTAAGTTGATGACATATAGGTTTCTCTACTAAGTCGATCACCCAACTTCTTTTACACCAAGAGCCATCAAAGTCTTAAGTAGCTAAAGGGATTGTCCCCATACAGATTCTCTTATGTCCACTCTTATTACAAAACAAGTCTTAGACAATACATATATATAGTAGACTAAGTGTCTTCATTTTTGTTTGGCAGCCTAAAGCATCCAACCTGGGATATATCCAGATCCTGTTCGAGGTTGTGTTCGGATTTCAGCCTGTGCCTGATTAGTCTCTACCATCTGCCCTGTATTGATCGAGCTATACCTGCATTATACATTTTAACAAATGACACACCCACACACACGGATAGTAAGGTTCAAGTGCATCCGTTGAGCTGGTTGAGCAAAAGAAAGTATACCCTATTTGTAAAGTGGGATTGCAATCCAAAGGAAAGAAAATGGCCTGCGACTGCGAGTGAGAAGGGTGACCATACATTATATTCTGCTCATTATCTTCCCAACTATCTCCTACTTGGTTTTTCACACTGCCCTCGTCCAACTGCGATTGATGTAAAATAAAAGAGTTGATAGTAAACTCACTTATTAGAGATACAACTGATAGGCACCAAATGGGAAGTACCTTGATTATCATTGATCGGTTTGCTTGTACCAACACATGTTCCTGTATATAAATCAAAGGTATCTTTTTAAGTCTGTTATTCGTAAACATATTTATGTATATAGACATCGATTTTATCATAAAATTATTAAACACACTTAAAATGACAACTTTTGATTTGTATACCTTGCTTTGAAGATCAGTGAGCTGGTCTACCATATATTGGCTCTGCCAAAATGAAATGAGAACAACAAAACTTGTAGGTCGATTAAAATGAGCACATCAATCGTCGTAGTAGTGAATGAACATGAGTTAGTTGGTTTACCTTAATAGAACGTACTAGCTTCAAGGAATCGTTTAGTTTACGCTCGAGTTGTTCCAATGCGGTTGTATTTAAAGGGCCTAGATCCTCTCCAAGTAAATTTCTGAAAATATCCAAAATAAACATACAAAAGTTAGCATTTTAGAAACAATGGAGGATAGATTAACACCTAATAGAGAACCAAAACACATTATAGATGAAAACTAAAACAAAATCATAAGCTAAAGACATGTATTTTGCTCGAATGAAAACAAGTTTGCCAAGAACAAGGTAAGGAAATCAAGGATAATTACCTTTGAGTACGTTGTAAAGCTTCGCACTTTTCTTTGAGCCTCGAGTATTCTCTGTAGCTATTCTGTTAAAAAACCATATGGATGTTTGTTAGTATAATTATATGTGAGTTTTGATGTAAAACCCTAAGACAAATCAAATACCTCAAGCTCCTTCGATGGTCTGCTAGCTTCAATGTTGGTGGCATAGCTGCATTTCTCATACCTATCCAGTGTCTTGAGCATACTGAAATTCATTCATTAGGGATCATAAATTTAAAACCCTACTTTTCAAAATAAACATATATATTTGAAAGCCTACTTTTCAAAATAAACATATATATTTGAAAGCCTACTTTTCAAAATAAACATCAGCTATTATCACTGTCTACATTCATTACATTTAATACATTACTTAATCGAAGACTATATTGAGACAAAACTTTAGTTTATTTTAATAATAAATAGGTTTTGGAAACATGACAGATTGAAATCAAGAGCCAATCTATTGTGAGAAAAAGAAGATAAATATTAAGTAATCAATTAAATATAAACCTAGACAGTATTAAGTAATCATTTTGCTGACGAAATTTTGATAAACAATTCTTTTGTATCGTTAAATGCCAAAAAAAACATTATTCTCTCCTGATGATTTTTAAAAAGATTGTTAATTTTCATAATTTTTATAAAAAAGTTCATCAATTTTTGCTATTAATAAAACACAAATTTAATCTAATGTATACAAAATGGCCTTTCGCATTACAAATACATAAAATTAGAAATAATAAAACACCTAAAATAACTTCATAAGACCATGTACAATCGGTTTTGTTTAAATCATATGTAAATTTATATTTTAGGTAAAATATTAAAAACTATTCCAATAAACATGTTAAATGATCTGGAAATAATTTTTGGTAATTAAAATTCAATAGCTAAAACATAAAACGTAGGTAAATCATTTTTCCCATGAGTGTCACTGGTATTTAATTTTAAAGTGTACGACTTTACATTTACATGTTCTAACTAGTAATCTTAAACATGTATAGTTACGTTTTGAACAACTAGGGTGGAAGATCGGTGATATTTTGTTAACTATTTATTTTCGATAAAAATTATTTTTAAAGCTGATTAGTTCATGGATTATTTATTGTTAATAAAGTTAATTTTTTAAATAAACATGTGCGGTGATTAGGTTTATCGAAACTGGATTATCAACTGATTTGACTTTTTTTTAGTCCAAGATTGTCTATCACTAAAATAGGTAGTTTCTTTTTTAACATTTGTATTAAAATTGGACTTCAAATAGAGCGTTAGAAAGTTTAATTTTGAGCATCCCAACTTTATATTTTAAATTAACAATTTTTATAGGTATATTTACTACTAACTGTTAAATAGAGAGACTATTGGGGATAATCTAATAAATAAAATAACTAACATAATATTAGCCTATCTATTGTAAAAAGTTATAATCTAAAATTATAAATAGCAATATCCTCTCCATATTTATCTAAAATATAAAGAGACGGTTGAGATGCTTTTATATCCTAAATTTCAGATTTTAAAAATCCAAATTTTTATTTTTGTATATTTTTATATATTTTTTATAGTTTAAATATTTGTTTTAATTAGCAAATGAATTCTCATTGCATCTAAATTTAATAAAAAAATTAAATAACTCGGTTATTTAAAGTTAGGGTTTACTTTATCTCCTTCCTAATGTTAAGCTACATCAATTGTCATATTTTTTTGAATTAATTTATCATTAAATACACTAAGGTTTAGTCATTTAATTTCCATCACAAATCCATAACATGAACTTCAAGAGAAACTCTCTTGTTCATGACACAATGGTCAAACTCAAACATACAAACCAAAACATATAGATTAATTAGATCTAACTATAAGCAGGAAACTTCTGGTTTTAAGGCAGATCTATCGAAACAAGAACAAATCATGTATATAATAGAGCAGATCTAAAAGAAATAGTATATAGATTTACTTGGAGGTGCTGGAGAACTCATAGAGTTTTCCACGGGCGGAGAAGATGATGAGAGCGACGTCAGCCTCGCAGAGGACAGAGAGCTCATAAGCTTTCTTGAGCAGACCATTTCGTCTCTTTGCAAAAGTGACCTGTCTGTTGATCTTGTTCTCTATCCTCTTCAGCTCTACTCTTCCTCTCCCCATTTCTTTTTACTATCTATTCTCTACCCTCTAGCCTCTGCTCTGATCTTTTGATTTTGATTCTTTTTTACTTTCTAGGGTTTTCGAAAGCAACTAACACCAAATTTGTGAAAAATTAAAGAGAAGCTGAGAAAAGGTGGGTTTCTTGGAACCCTAGACGAGAGAAAGAGAGACAGAAAAAGAGAGAGAGAGAGAGAATTTAAGGGAAATGATTGTACGATTGCTATTTCTTTTTAAATTGTTGTATGGTCCCTTGAATATTCATGTTATATGTTTCGGGTGGTTTATTCTTTTGGATTATGATTTCGGTCATTCGAGTTTGGTAAAAGAAACGACTTGATAATATGATGTAATTTTTTTTTATAATGCTGATGAACAAAATTGTTGGAATAAAACTATAACAGGTTATAAATTATCGATAACAATAATCAGACTCATATAACAAAACTATATATACAGTCAAAGCGTGATTTTTAGTTAAAACTCTGAAAAATTAACTCGAATAAGAGTGTTAGAACATACTAGATAGCTAGTCTAAAAATTTGGTAAATATGTCTAGGATTTTGATGCTTTAAAATTTTAGATTATCATATAATCCAACCGCTATTGTATAATTAAGGTAGTTTTTATGTATGCAGATAGAAGAGAAAAAAAAATTATAGATAGTGGGTAACTGTGTCAAAACTGACGAATAATCTTCAAATTTGCTATATAGTTTCATATACCTATTCTGTTGGGATGCTCTTAAAATGTTAGTCCAATGCGGTGGAAGAATTTTTTTTAGCATATCGTTTCTTTGTATTTTAGCGGTTAAATTTATTTTTTCCTCCTCCATTATCTCTGTTTGTTTTTTGTCTACGTGTCGCTGGTTAACATATAATTTTAAAATGTACGTACTCTAAATTATGGATAAAAATAATCTGATTCATTTGATTTTAAATTTTCATTAATTTGGAAAAACTTGATTTCTTATAGGAAAAACTTGTAACATATTAAAAAAAAAATATTACACATTTTAATAAATATTATAAAAAAACTATCATTTGTAAATGGGAAATAATAAGTGTATCTTACAAAATAAATTATTAAATGTTATAAGAAATACATTTATCGTGAATTTTGTGAAACGTTGTTTTTGCTAACAACTTACAAAAATTGATTTACAAATTATAAAAAATAGCCAGAAAAATATTAGTCTTTCACCTATCATAATTAAAAAGAATCATGAGAGAGTATTGGTCTATTCTCTAATAGAATATAGATAGGGAAAAAAATTGGAGAAAATTTATGAAATAAAAACATACAAGGTTTTACATCATTAAATAAAAATATCTAAGGATATTATTGGATCTTAATAAATATTTAAGTGAAATGAGTTTTACTTATAAATAGATAAAAATATGGGGTAAATAAATAATAGGGTTGTTTTGGGGTTTTAAATAGTATTTAATCTTAATTTTAAATACAATATTTTAGTACGAAAGTTATGGTTTGAGTTCATTAAAATTTGTATCTTTTGTTTATGTGTTTTGAGTTTTTACTTCCCTAACTAATTAGGGATTTTAGATACATACAATAATTCCAATTCCATGCATGAACAACAAATTTGAACAAAATGAAAAAAGAAGTAAATATATAAATGATATAAATATTTTTTATAAATACATGAAAACATAAATTTTGAATGGATAATAGTATTGTTTAAGGATTTCAGATGGTATTTAACTTTATTTTTAAATATAATATATATTTTTTTAAAATTAAATTTTAAAAAATTTAGTATAAAGGTTCGGGTTTGAAATCACTCAAATTTATATATATTTTTATGTGTTTTGAGTTTTTAATGCCCTAAATAATTAGGAATTTTAAGGACATACAATAATTTAATGTATAAACAACAAATTGAACAAAATGTAGAAAAATATTCTTTTATTATTTAATTTTAGCAAAATAGTTAATTTTATCTGTGTAATACTACTAGACTACTAGTACTATAGTGTAAAGTGCTTGACCAGTGAAATGATGAACAAACCAGGACCATCCACACTTTACCCAGATTTTTGTTTGTGTTCACATTTAATCAAATCAAATCAATCAATCAGTCATATATTAACTACTGGTTTTTGTAAGTACTCCCTCTGTCCCAAAATACATGTCGTTTTAAGGTTATGCACGGGTATTAAGGAAAGTCATAATTACACCTCTTTTTCATAAAAAGTAGAAAAAAGAAAGAGTCTAATTGGTAGATGATTATAAATAGTATTAAAATTTGCATTGGTAAATGAGAACGACATGTATTGTGGGACAAAAAATATTTCCTAGAACGACAAGTATTTTGGGACGGAGGGAGTAGTAAACTTACACTCCGCTTAAAGTCGAGGCTAAAATATTAATAAAATAAAATAAAAAATATTGAAAAAATATTAATTGTACTATATTTTGTTTTAATAAAAATAAAAATATTAAAAAATAAAAAGTATTAAAAATATATTTAATTTAAAAGACACAAATTGAATTAAAAGTCGAAAAATTATATATAAAACCCGTACAATATACCTATAAAAACATATAACTGAATTATTGAAAAACCACACACCCACGTCCGAAACTAAATTTATAGATTTTGAATAGTTTAGAAATTCTAACCGATAATTTTTTAATGAAAAGGCTAAATAGTCGAAATATTATATTCAGATTTATAAAACTTAATAAATTTTGAATAATACTAATATCCAGAAGTGAAAATATTAGTAAACAGGTTCATTAGAGGGTTTTATTTTCCTAAAAACCATGATTTATCTTAATTAATTTTGGTTAAAGTATGATTTATATTAATATAATACATTAAAACCTATTATTTAATGTTTGATTAATCTTAGTGTAAGTATATAATAGGGTCTAATGAAAGTGTATTGTTTTGGAACTTATCTTTTGTGTATAAGTAGCTTTTCTTGGAGGGAAATGTTTAAAAATTAAAATTTTAAATTAGTCATTTCAAAACCTAATGACTGAGCTAATCAATTATATTTGGATTTTACTTCTGTCACTTTTAGTTTGAAATTTTAAATTATTTAATGAATAACAAATTATAATTTAAATATTTTATTCTTGAAATCATATTTAAAACTATATTTTATTTATTTTATTTTAAAATTTTCAAAATGACTACAAATAAAAAAGAATATAAGCGAGCTCATCAATTTGCAATATGGATAGCAATACATAAAAGCTAAAGATCATGTAACTTTTTATAATGTACAAACAATGTATTTGAATAGTTACCTTTCATAAAAATAAGGAAAATTTTGTATATTTAATGATTTTTTTATAAAAAAATACCTATGATTTTGGTTTAGAAATACATAACAAAAATATAGTATGATGCATATTTTTTTAACGTTTCCTTTTATTGGTTTAAATAGTGAATGTACTCACGTTTATGTTTTTAATTATAATATAATATCTATGAACCCTACTCATAAGTTATTACTACTACAATTCGATGGTTGCATATCCACACGAGATTGGACTCGTAGTGCCTGATAATTATATCGTCAAATTTATGAGTCTTTAGATCATAAATCAATCTAAATGGTATGTACATTATACCATCCATGAGACTTCCTTAATTACTAGTTAGTACTAAATGGACTTATAATTACAACATCTTTGATACTCTAAATTTACATAAATGAGACACTTTAATTTAGGATATCCTTATAATCTACCATTTGGATCATTCTCTATTCACAAATGATCCACTAAAGTGTACACTATATAAAATTATCATTTTATAGGTAACCCAATACACCTTATCGCTTAGATGATTGTGCGAAACAAAATTAAAGAGGCCGCTCCACGATTTATATATGCATAATATTTAATGCAATAATCAAATTTCAAACTACCACCCAATAAATTTGACTTCTCATAAAGTGACAAAATGACACGAACTTGTAATCACCATATTTTGATTTTCAACTGGTCCTACTATACCAAATTTGATATCACTAAAATTAAGATTAAATTCAAGGAATAAGAGCCAAATTAACCATTGTATTTCTTATCAAAAGTGTACATACAAAATTGAAATAATAATAATAATACAGTTTAAAGTTGTGCCAAAAAACTAAACTATAATCGAAATAAAACTTGCAGTAAAGTTAAATATCCTCTAAGTTAAAGACACACATTCATGAAAGACTGAAAATGGTAAGACCTTAATGAAATTACCTGGAAACGTGGACTTTATATCGATATGCTCAACCTTTATCTAACCCTTTTGAATTATTTGTTTAACATACATGAACTTAATATCTATGTGTTTAGACTTGCTTGATCTATTTTTGTTGTTCAAGAGCATGACAAATAATTTTTTATCACAATAAAACACAAATGGCTTCCATTGTAGATGATGAAAATAGTATTTTTTTACACTTTTACGCGATATGAAGTTCCTTTCGAAATGAATACATAACTGGTTGTAGATTGCCTAATGTCCACATAACCAACAACGTCTAAAGCAGAATAACATACAAGCTCAAATTTATCCGACCTAATATATATCAAACCATAATGTTTAGTCTTATTTAAATACTAGATGACCCTCTTGAATACATTTCATCGATGAACCTTCATATTAATCAAGTACATCTTCAGAACTCTTACCATGAACAATTAATATGGTATGATACAGAACTAATCATATACAAGACTGTCACAGTTAAATCGTATGGGCATATCTTCATGATCAGAATGTTTGAATCTGTCATAGGGTACTGATTTAGTGAGAATTTAGCATATCTGGCTATGCGGGTACCAATAAGTTTTTTGTTTTTCAAACCATTATGATGTAACATAGTCTTAACATATGCATTTTATGACATGCTCATAATGTCTCATGTGTAATTCATTATTATTTGTATCTCTAACATAAAATAAAATTTTCACCAAGACCTTTTATGGCAAATTTATTTGATAAAAAAACCTTTTAGGCACGTAGAGAATCTAAATTGTTCGTAACGAGGATTATATCATTAACGTATAACACTAAATAAATTACTTTACCATAATTGAATTTGTGATACATATAACCTTTCATAAGTTTCATCTCAAAGCTAAATAAAATGATGATTTCTAAGAATTTATGGTATCACTAATGAGATACATGTTTTGTCCCACAAATAGGTTTTTTTAGCTTATACATCATCAATTTATAATTTTCAGAAATATATTTTTAGATTACTCTATGTAAACATTTCTCTAATATATTTATTTAAACAATTATATCTTAACATCCATGTAATGAAGTTTTAAATTAAAATCATCAACCAAAGCCATGGTTTTCTTAAACAAGTCATTTGATGAAGTTGGAGAAAAATTCTCAGAATAATCAATGCCTAGGAGTTGAGTGTAAACTTTCCCTCTAAAATGTGTTTTGTATATTTTGTTTCTTTACGTAATACATCATGATTGGTTTAAATATCTATTTAAAGCCAATCAAGTTAGTTCATTCATATAATATGAAAATACCTCATACTAAATTTTATTAAACCGATTTATAATCTTTGTTTATAGTCTTAATCTAATATTTATATTTTTAATTTCTCATAGATATCGAAATTTGATTTGATCATCTTCTAGAATTAAGAAAAAAAATTCATGTTCACTATCACAACAAGATCTGACAATTTCAATTATCCGACCAAGTTGTAACTCAACATCGACCTTAAAGGGTTTGAACTTGTAAATAACCTCATATTATCATAAAGCAAATAAAGGTATTCACATCGTAAATAGATGTCTATGAATGGAATGAAGTTGTAAGAAAAATGTCACAATTGTTGTTATGAAGTAAATTTAAGATATTTGTTGTATGAAACGAACTAAAAAGACAATTTGGCTCGTGTTTTATACATTCAACACATGTTTCAAGATCGAATTATAGACCATCAATAACAAAATTATCAATTCTCTTTTCAGATATGTAAGTCACTCACCCGTGCAAAAGATATGCTAAATATATATAAGAAAGTTTTTGAGTTACATGTATTGATATATGGTAATTGACAACACTGCTTATTTAGCATAAATTATCATTATTATCAAGCACACACGTACAAACACATCGATTATCATAAGATGGATGATATTAATTTTTTTCAAATGAATATATATAACCAGATTTTTGTGATAAAAAATGAAATTCCTTAAGAGATAAGGTACAAACATAACATCATACAAAAATAAAATATATCCACTAGTCATAGCTAATTTAACAATATATGTGGCCTTTATAGAGCACACAGACCCTCAACAGTAAAAATATAAATATTTTCATCACTAAGACTTCAAATTTGGAGTGTACCTTGCAAAGAAACATAAACACGAGTTTAGGTTGTTGTATCAGCGCATCAAGTATCATTTGATTCTTAAAGTAAATCAACGTATAAATTTACAGCATATATGATTTTACCTTTCTTAGCTAGCACGAAATTTCATGTCTTACAATATTTTTTCATGTGATCCGGACTCTTGAAGTGGAAACATGTCATAGAATTTCTCGTATTCCCAACCTTCTTAGGGTTAACACTCTAGGGTCCGGAGACGTCTTACGTTTGTTCTTAGCGATACATTTACCTATATGTACCATGTTAGCCTTATTTTCTCCTGATCATGTTTCCCTCTCCATGCATCAAATTATAAAAAAGGATGCTAATGTACCATTTCACATATTAGAAGTCGTATATTATCTCAAAGACACAAAATTACAAAAAGAGCAACATGAATATGTATCACATAATAATTACATCTGATAGGTATATATTGAGTGTTTTTAGTTTGATGTGAATACAGGGTCTTTTTATGATATAATATCTCATTTTATCGTGCTTTATGTAGTTTATTATGGAGAGTTTCCCAATCAAACCCTTAATTTCATTATAGATGACTTAAAAATCTCTAATTTAGGTAGTCTACCACATTGTTATCATATTCTATCTCAATGTAATGTAAGAGTACATGCGAGATTATTTTATATAACATATTGTGACTAAAATGGCTGGAAATTTCCCACTCTTAAAATGCATGTTCTCATCATGAGATATGTTAGAATAACGGTTTTTTCTTTCCTAGTTTAATGATTTATGTTATTTAGTTCAATTAGATACATGATTGCACACTTTTAATTCTTAAAAATGCCTCCTTAAAGTATGAGAACATAAATAATGTTTCTTCACGGTGTTAATAGCTAAATAATAAAAAATATTGTATTCATAACACAATTTAAATAATTCCAAACAAACATTGAGATACTTATTTAATTTTTCTCTTGAATTTTAAGTTTAAATATGTATTCATTTGAACCGGGACATCGTAATCCTTAGTGGGGACATTAGGCACCACCACGTCATGCATTAATTATATATATCAGTTCTTTAAGGAAGACAATGCTTATTTACGACCATATCTAAAATGATCAAAGCTTTATGTGATCCGATTTGATTATTTTATGGCATACTTATTTGAAACTAATCAACACCAAAATCTATTTGTGTATGAGTATGTAGCCTACGAACGCAACAACAGCATCATGTCAAGATGTTTCCACCCTAAAATATATATTTACATAGTTTTCATGTGAGTTAACCTATACATATAATTATTTATCCTTAGAAATAAATGCCCAAATCCTTTTTATAAGGCTCACACGTATATGAACCACTCGAGTGATATGAATAATCATCTTTACAGTTCCATAGTATGAGCATATGAAGTATTTATGTGCATATAATGTTATGATAATAGTACTTATAACTAAAAGAACCTTTGTATTGCATTTCATTTCTACATGAAAATCTGAAGCAGTCTTCAGTACATAAAACATCCAATCATGAGCTCATATATATAGAGAGAATATGAATTTAATTCAAACTTCAAAAATGAGTATCCATGAAGTTATCTCATACATCCTAGAGTCATATTTATCAATGATACATTCACAATACAACATGTGTACGTGCACGCATATAACGGGGTAGCATAATTTTACATTTTAAACACTTAACACAATAAATGTACACGACATCATACATAAACATACATGACTATATATACTAGATTAATTCAAACAAGTCTATTAAAAATTAATGCTCTGTTGCAAGTTTGAAGAGATTTATGGGCAACAAGCGCACATACATAAATAATATGATAAAAAGAATAATACCATAAAATCGTCATTGCAGTGACACGTCTGAGCGTTGAAGTGTTGCGGGTAATATAAAATTGTCATTGTCGCGGTACATCTGAGTGTTGTGATGATGTGTCTAATATAAAGTCGTCACTATGATGAAGTATTTTATCCCAAAAATTGAATCAATACTAAAATTATATTAGGAAGAAATATCATATATTCAATCAATATTCTTAACCCACTAAGCATGTTATGATACCAACTGTAGAGTATAAAGATTGAAACAATATAACTCAATTGCAATATATATACAAATATATCTTGTTGGTTGGAATATTAAGAAACAAAAAAAAGCTGGAGATATATTTGAGTTCATCTTTTTATATATATCTATACATGAGAATAATAGATGTTAAAAGTCACAAATCTTCGAGCAGTATACAAGTAGTATGCTCGAATAGTCACCTGAATTGATTTTGTAGAAAAACAAAGACTTATGATATAAGTTGAGAGAATGAGAGAGAGAGAGAGAGCAATATTTTTATGATAACCTTATTTAGTGGACAATTGCTATTATAGTTCGATGGTCTTATACCTATAGGGGACCATAATTTTATGGGACTCGTATCACCAACAATTTTAGCGCAAGATTAATGAGTCTTCATTCTAAATATTTTATCAATCTAACTACTATATATATATATATAATATTCCAAGAATTTCATATAATTACTCATTAGTCCAACAAACTAAAAGTTGATAATATTTAAACAATTAGACTTATAATTGTAAGAATCTGAATATTCTAACCCTACATAAAACAAGGTATTTAGATTCCAATACCCGAAACATATATAAACATATAAATATGCGATTATTTTAAATATCTATATTATATTAATTTTAATTCAAATTATTAAATAATAATATTTTAAATATATAACACTATATAAATTAGATAATTATTAATGATTCGCTCATTAGACCAATACAATTTGTATTTGTGTTGTTTAAAATGTTAAATCATATATACAATTTTAATTTGATTTTTATCTTTTATGTTCCCCATCAATAAACTTTATTTTCAAATATATCTTTTACATGTGCTACTTATAAATAAATATCCGTTTAGATAGGTCATTATCATCGGTTAATATCCAAAATTAGAAAACTATTAATAAGTACATAGATTATAAAATTGGACAAAAATATCTATATATTGTAAATAATGTCGTTTAAAACAAAATTACATCTTTTTCCCTCTAACAGTTCACCTACATTTCTCTATCTAAATAAACACTAAACATAAAAACAAAATCAGACCTTTTTAACCATAGATTTCAACCTCAATTTTTGGGATATCCAATTTCACGACCTCATATTTCAACTTTTCTGTTAATATGGGCACTGAAACGAGTCATATAAATTCTAATAAACAGTCTCAACCTCTCACCTCTCTCTAACAATATATGAAATCAACATAAAAGCAAATATGTCATTTTTTCATCGTTTTGTAAGTTGCATGGTTTAAAATTAATTTTCAGGTGTTAAAAATGATAAATACAGATAGTTTGTTAGGTCTTCCATGAAATATACATTTGTACTACGTTTGTTAGGTTTTAAACTGATTTTTTGGTAAACGAGGATTTGAGAGTATGAAGTCTGACACGAATATGATCTTTGTATTCTTTTGAAACCGAAGCTCATAAATATAAAATAAATAAAATTATCAATCAAATCATACTAAAATTTAGATTTAAATATTTTAAAATACAACACCCTTCTTTTTTAGCCAACTCGATTCGATGTTTTTTCTTTAACTATAAAAAAAGTGTTAGTGAAACGAACAAACAAATCATAAACATATAAATATTAGTTTATCCATTTTGTTGTATCCTGTGTGTTAGGGTAGCGACCAAAGTTCCACATCCCACATCGGTAAAACATGGGAAGGATCAATGGTATATAAGTGAGAACATATCTCAACTAGTATGAGGCCTTTTGGTAGGGGACCAAAAACAAAGCCGTGCGTACCAGTGGGCCCAAAGCGGACAATATCATACTAGTGTTGAGACCGGATGTTCTTACTTATATACAAAGCGGTACCCATATTTCCAACACTGTGTCACCCTCGGTTGCTTCTTTTATTTGTTCTTGACTTTTTATTTTTATCTTTATCTTATACATGTTCAGTGGATTGAATTTGGACCGTTAAGCGAAAGAGTCAAAGATTATGGATCTTTTATTTGTTCTTGACTTTTTATTTTTATCTTTATTTAGCCCAAGTTTCTATCTTATACATGTTCAGTGGATTGAATTTGGACCGTTAAGCGAAAGAGTCAAAGATTATGGATCGAAACATGTTCAGTCCGATCCCGTCCAACTCTTAATGGACAAAGTTAGTTTATCATAAAAAACAATTAAAATTTTAATTAAAAAATATACATAAATTAAAAAAAAAGTATACATATTTTTTACCGTATTATTTACCGGACGAATCCGATCCAAATCGATAAAAAAATCCGATTCATAATTTTAGCCTCATCGACCCGTATTATAAACTGGTCTCGAATGGATTTTATCGGTCCACTCCAGACGGATTAACGGGTTGGAAGGCGAATAGCAATTCCACTCGCTGACTATAATTTGTTGATAACTTGAGTTCACCTTCTCTTCAGACGCGTGAAATTTGTTTTCTTACCGCAAGTCAGTTTTTATAGTCTAGTCTAGTGATTCTAGTCTCATAAATATACGAAAACGTCAACTTCAACATAGTAGGTCTCCACGTGTCGATATGTGAATGGCTTTAAGTGATACTCCGTCTTTATTTTTACATTTATTTTTTATTTAAATAATAAATAGTTAAATTGCAATTTGTTTTCCTATATACTCTTATTTTATCTTTTTAACGAAAATATAAATTAATAGAATATATGGAAATATCACACTAAATACCTTATCACCAAACTTATTATCATCTACTACGGTAGTACCTCAACTATTTTCTATGCCTACTAAATATCAATCTCATCAAACTAATTCCTTTTTAATACCCAACTAATATTTTCCTTCCTGAAATACCCTCGAATGTGTGTGGGTCTCAAGAATGGACAAAAACTCTCTCTCCTCCATATAAATAAACCTTTTAATCCTCTCTCTCACCTTCGAACCTACCTACACATTTAGAACTCCTGGACACATCGAATTCAACACTCCTACTCATAACCAAGCCGATACTATGATTTCGTCAGCGATACTGATCATGATCATGATCATGGTGAATTTAGTTTAACAGAGAGAATTAATATCACGGATAGCTAAAAGAAGCACAAGATCAATATCAGGGTTACGTGTTGCGACATCTAATGTAGTGCAATCTCCAAGATATTCTCCAACGATATATATTGGTTTATCTAGACAACGTAAATGCTCTGATCTCACTGTTTTTTTATTACAGTACCAAATAATGAACCATGACCAAGAACAAGTGGATTAGACGTTAACGGAGCACCACCGTCTACGACGAAGCCACAAGAAAACAGAACGACGACTCTCTCATCTTCTCCGTCGAACAGTGCGGCGTCGTATGATATGTTAATCTAACGTTATATGATGTGTCCATTTTCATTAATCTAGTGTCAGAAGGACAACTCGTCTAACGTCATAGTACGTGCATATCTAGCGTTAGAGTACGGCTAATCTAGCGTCATATTACGGTTACATCTAGCGTTATAAGACGTGCACATCTAGCGTCATAAGACATGCACAGCTAGCGTCATATGATATGTTAATCTAGCGTCATATGATGTGTCCATTTTCATCCATCTAGCGTCATAGGTACAACTCTTCTAGTGTCATAGTACGCGCATATCTAGCGTTAGAGTACAGGCTAATCTAGCGTCATATTACGGTTACATCTAGCGTCATAAGACATGCACATCTAGCGTCATAAGACGTGCACATCTAGCGTCATATGATATGTTAATCTAGCGTCATATGCAGTGTCCATTTTCATCCATCTAGCGTCATAGGTACAACTCTTCTAGTGTCATAGTACGTGCATATCTAGCGTTAGAGTACGAGCTAATCTAGCGTCATATTACGGTTACATCTAGCGTCATAAGACGTGCACATCTAGCGTCATATGATATGTTAATCTAGCGTCATATGATGTGTCTATTTTCATCCATCTAGAGCCTTGTGAACATAACATCTCGCGTCACAGTCATCCATCTAGCGTTGTACTACTCGAATATGACAGGTTGTGCTTGACTTATCTTTGAAAATCTCAAACCTCTTTTCTTTCTCTCTCAAGGCGTTGTAAACCTTGTCGTGCTTGACGAGCCACGACTCGTACATCACCAAAGAACTCATTGTAACTTAAATCAAGGGTTTGTAACTGAGTCAATTTCTCGCGTTCAGGTCCTAACTTACCTGAAACACCATAGCTAGAGAGATTCAATGAGATAACACGGTGATAATCGTCACACCCGGTCTCGATTTTCAAAACAATAAAAGGGATTTAGAAACACCATATCTGATAAAAATCCAAAGATAGGAGAGAGAGAGAGAGTAAGAGAGAGAGAGGGAGAGACAGAGAGAAAACACAGAAATAAATCGAAGGAGAGAGAATGAGATGAGTAATAATAATAGCTTACTTTCTCATTCTTCTAGTATTATGGCTAATTTGGTAAAAATATTAGCTTCTTACTACTAGTCTAAGGGTCTCATATTTGGGTACTTATTTGAGATTACATACTTGAAAAGGTATTTAGTGGTACTTTTCCCTAAAATATAATTGTTTAAATAGAGAGAAAACTATCCATAAATGTTTTTTTAAGTATCAGTTTACTAACTAGTACAAAAAAATGGGATAGTACCAAAATGTATCCAAATTTAACTAATAGACTAAAATATTCCAATATTATAAATAATGTCATTTAAGTTGAATTCCACTATTTTCTCTTCTAAATTAGATTTTTTCAACTTCCATTCTCTCTCTTATTTTAAAAGACCTCTAATTTGAACAGTCGTACCCGAAACCCATAAAACTATTCCTAACCTAGGCAAATAGTTATCCGGCGAAGCACCGGTCACCGAACAACCGAACAGAAAATAAGTATTTATTCCAGTTTGTAGTTTAAAACACGTTCGATAGCGTTCAATAGCGGTAGTCGGATTCCGGCCGTCGTGTTTCAAGCAGAGGTAATTTATCTTTATAAATATGGACTGTATCTCGTTAGAATGATGGTAGAAGTTTGACGAACTTGTTGTCAATGCATATATTGTTTAGTGTATTTGATGTTGATGTATCTATATAGTAGTCGCGTTTCTAGTTATCGGGTTGATTTTGAGTTTTTTGGTTAGAATAGGAGATCGGTTGGGGATAGAAATGCGTTTGTCAATAGTTTGGGTAGCTTAGAAATGGTTTGGTCTTACTGTGTTGTTTTACTAAAAAATCGTTGTTTGTTGTTGTTGTAGTTCTTCATCGTCGTGCATGTGAAACGCACTTGTAAATTGCATTCAGGTTATGTAGTATTGGACAATGTCTAGCAACGTCTGTGTATTAGTCACATCAATGGGTATGTCGTTTTAGGTAAATTGTATAAGTGGGTAAGATTCGTATAAATGAATCGCAAGGGCCGTGGTTATTAGTCTTTAAAACGTAAATTGTGATGACAATTCAACATAAAACGCAAATGCGATATATGACCCCGATATGATTGTTTTATTTCGGGGAATATGACGGAAAAATGTGTGTTTTATAGGTCTCGGTTGGTTAGCATCTTGAACCTTCTTAGACGAAATATCGTTACAGAACAACACATATAAGCAACGAGAGACACTCTATTTATACATTCTTAAAAGCATCGTTTGACCTACGAAATTAGGATATGAAGATGAAAAAATTCATAAATTGATTAAGGAGATTGCGAGTAGTTACTCGGTTGTGGAGGAGGTTTTCAAAATAGGGGCTAAGTTTGTCAATTTAAGTGTAACAGATGGTAATGTTATATTTGGGCTGAAACATGGGACAAAGGAGATGCCTTTGAATAAAGCTGGAGCGTTTGTCGGTCGGTTCACTGATGGTGCTGAGAATGATTCTCTGTTAATGTAGAAGTATTTTCTGAGTCCTCGAGCTCCAAAAAGTGGACCATCGAATGATAAATCTGTATCAAATGCTTTGATAAACGTAATTGTTTTGACTAATATGTTCAATGTGTGATTTATGCTGGCAGTAATGTCTGGTTTTTTTGTTGGTTGCAGCAAGCTATAGAGAAAGCAGTTAGGGATGAAGGAGAGGATGAGGTGAAATACGTTGCGCGTCTTCTTATACTGTTTCTTGGCTCGACTTTGTTCTTCTCAGTTTCAGGGAAATAGTTGGTTGTAACAATATTCTACGTCGAGGACTTGGTTAAAATGAACGAGTACGATTGGTCGAGAGCTATAGTTAAGAAGATGCATCGGTCCCTTAATAAATATCTTGTTGCAGGAAATCTCGATGGAGTTATCAGATGTGTTGTTGTTTTATTCATAAGAACAATGACATATGCAATTTATTACGATTTTTAAAAGAATCATCTAAGGTTATATTCGGTTTATATGCAGCTTTTTTTTATAAAGCATATTTTAATAGAGGTTGACATACCAAGGCCTAACATCATACCCAAATGCTATAAGTGATGGGGATTGGAGGGTGAGGAGACAACCATGGACATGATCAGAATGGTTCACAATCTGCGGGATGAACGACTTACAAAACTAATCTAACAATATCATATAGCATTTTAAAACTAATCTAGCAATATCATATAACATTTAACAATATTATAATGATGTAAAAGTAATCTAGCAATATCATATAGCATTGTAACATTTTATATTTTGAGTTTATCTAGAAATTTATATATTTTAATCTCATATATCAATATTATGCATCAAGTTTTTTTTCGTATCTAGCAACTGTGTGTAGCACGTTTTGTGTTATTATCTAGCAGTGTTGCATGAATGTAGTAGTTATATTTATGTAGCATTGTTGCATGTACCCAGCAGTAGCATACAACAGGTTTTTTAGTTCATATCTAGCACTGCATTTCACATGGTTTATGTTATTGTCTAGAATCGCACATACATTTGTAGTAGTATCTAGCATACTGTGGCCAAACGAATCGCAACCAATGTACTATCTAGCAACTTATTACTAATTGCAAACCCATTAACATTTTTGGATATCATTTAAATCTTCAATTATATATTTAATGAGTGTATAGGTTTTGGAGTGGCAACTGTAGTTGACAGTTGAATAAAGATTAGAATTTGGGATCATGGGATTAGCTGGGAGGTGTGAAGGAGGAGACGCAATGCATGAGGGAACTACGCGGAAAAAGAAAAAAGTAGTGCAACACAAAACAAGAAAAAGGTTTAAGATACCGTCACCAGTGCTGACTGAATTCAATTATAAGGATGCATGAACCTATTCTCAATCTCCGAACGATGAAGAATAAATGTTTGATGACTACCCGAAGCTGGAAACAACATGAGACGATTTGAGAAGCAAGAAAAATAGAGCGAAGCGTAGGTCAAACATGGGAATTTTCGCAGGACTGTCACGTTCGATTTTGCGTGACAAAGTGGAGGTAAAGAAGAACACAATGCACCGTTACGCAGTTCAAAATAATCGGTTGAAGATTTTGCTCGCCCGTAAAAACAAAGAAGTAAGTATTTATGAGTTTTTGTCATGCACAACATGTTTACAAATTTTTATTTAGTATTTATAATCTTAGTGTTTTCACAGATTGAAAGGTTACATAGAAAGTTAGATGAGTTGAAAGGAAAGAACAATCTAGCTGAGGATTGCTTTGAAGCTGAAAATGATGGACTTTCGAAAATATTATCAATGCCCTTCTGTTGTGAAGATAAGGAGGAACCTGTAATCGTTGTTGGGCAAAATGCAGATAAAATGAAACCTAAAATAATTGTTTACCAATCTCGCACACATGGTCCATGGAAGAAACTTAGCGAAGAAGATAGAGTTTCTAAAAAAAAATATATATAAGACGATGATGAGTTGGATGATACAGGGGGAGAAGAGACAGAGAGTGAGCATGTTGATATTAAAGAACGAGAAGAATCATGCGAGGGAAAGTCAGTTGAAGTAGACGCGGAAAAGGAGGATGTTATTTTGCAAAGCTTTCCATCCGGACAAAATCAGGCTACTATTTATACTGTAATGGACGATGGTCGTATGATAGTGCAGGATGTTCCTACAACCGTTGTCCCTGCAGACTTGGAATCAATGATGAATGGAGATGAATTTGGAGTTGTGTAGATGGACAATACAACAGAAGCCACATTAAGGGAGGTAGTGCCTGTGATGGCGGACAATGCACAAACTGGGGTGTCAGTAGAAAACCTCTGAATGAGGCATTTGCTAACTTAGAGGAACAAAAGAACCCAGTAATGGTTCAAACAAATTATTTTTCAGGAGTAGTTAAGGAGGATACAGTAGCCAAGGATGGAGGGGTTTTGCTACCGGAACAAGTAGTCATAGTTATTGAGACTACTAGAAAAGAGCCAGTTCTGGTTGACGGAGACAGTGAAACAACACATGTTGTAATAGACAAACCAAAAGAATAGACATAGGCTACATCAGAGAAACCAACAGGTATGGAAGTCATACAAAAACAATCCCCCCACTAACTGTTGTGAATGATACTGCCGCATAGGGAGGAGTGGTAGTTCAACGGGTACAGGGAAAATGCGGCAATGAACATGCTGAAAAATCAGGAGCTGGTGGTGGTGGGGATATTACAGCAGTACAATCAAGAATGGGTGCAGATTTGTTCTCAAAAGAAGCAACAGAGGATAAAGTTATTGAAGATGTTAGAGCTGTTGTGGAAGAGATACTGGAAATTGGAGGAAATGGGTCTGGACGGAAGCATACAGCAACTACACAATAAGAGACAAGTACAAGTGTTCTTGATATTACCGATAAGGGAGAGGTGGAATGAGAACATACTATACCGGAGGTTGATACCACCAAACCCACAACCCCAAATACCGCGGTATTGTCTACTACACAAGATTCAACATAATTATCTAGATTTTGTCAAACTGTTTTGATATTTAAGATGCTGGTGTGTACCTGTTTTAAAATGTTATTTTGTTAAATTGACAATTGTTGTAGACTAGTTTGTGTTTTTTTCTGAAGATTGTTGGTTTTGTATGCCATATTAAAGCATGTGTAGCGGTTACTGTTGTTGTTGGTAAATCACAATCTCGTAAAGAAGCCATCTAACAAGAAACGTAAATAGTATATGGTAAATCACAACACAAGATGGGTTTATTTGGTATGATAAATCGCACAATTGTAAGGAACAATCTAGCATACTCAAATGTTCTTGGTAAATCACATACTTATATGCACTTAAAAAAATCGCAAACATGTGTGTTATATTAACTAATATATCGCAACATCTTCTGGTATTGTAATTGGTAGATACTGAATGGAAGAGCAAGAGCAGAAATTAATAGAGAAGAACGATCTTGTATACGAAAGAAGCAGCCGAATATACAAAGACTGAACAACTATCCCAAATAGTTCAGGCGCAACAAGTATCAAACATTGCAGAACTGCAAGAACAACCACAACCCCTTACGAATGATGAATTACTTACCCAGTCCAGGGCAGCTGAAAATTCCTTACAAGTTGGGGAGAGAGAGAAGAAGAACAAAAAGTTCTAACGGGTGTTAAGTATGAATTTCGGAACAATGCTAATGAATGATCGTACGCTGATACAGTAGGTTTTGATATACCATTTGCAGATGATAATTTTTTAGACTGTACTCAATCAATTTATGAGGAATGTGATACGGTTGTGGCTAACTCAATTGTTCGAAGCAATTTGGAGGCTACGTTGAATACCGTCATTTATGTTGTTCCTTTTAACAATGACTTGCTGGAGACGGATTCACTGGTAATTTTAGATGTCCTTTTAATATTTCATAATTCATATTCGAATATACAAATATTATTTCTAGTTTTATGGATGTCAAGTGATAGCCGATGAGCATTCAAACTAGAATTTACTTAGTCAGACGCAAGTTGGGGAACAATAGATTACTTACGATGATTGGCCAAAGCATACAGCAACAGCGATGTCGGTCCAAGTGGAAAATTACCATAAATTGCAGCAAATCAAAAGAGGAGAAAATCAAGAAGATCCAAAAGTATGGTATTTGCCGACGTTGGAGTTCTCGTACCGGCTGAACGTAAGCGTTAGTGATTTAATGGAACTGCCATTAGAAGGCGAACTAGACTTCAAGGTAAACATATCTAGCAATGTTTAACATTGTTTTTGTTAATTCTTGTAGATTTTAGCATGGCTGCTATGTAATGAATCGCAGGATTCTATATTAGATAATAATCTATTTAACATTGTTATTGTTAATTCTTGTAGGTATTTAGCAATATGTATCTTGCAAGTGATGAGACTAATGAATAGCAACATAGTACGATGGTTACAATGTCCCTGTGTAGCATTTATAATAGAACCAATCTAGTAATGTTTAGGATAACTCAGCAATCACATTCATGGTATTACATGAATCACACGCATCCCAAGTATAACCTTTATAACATTATCTTTGACATGTTTTCCAGAATTCAGCAAGAAGTATCTCGCAAGTCATGTATTCAAAGAATCACGAGGTGATAAACTTAGTCGAATGTCGCTGTCTAACAATCAAAATATCAACTATCTAGCAGTGTTATTGATAAGGCATGAATCGCAAGGCATTTAAGTTATGTGATAAAGCATAAATCACGAGGCATTTAAGTTATTAATCGCATGCTACCAGACTCTAACGTAATCAAAAAACAAATCTTGGTTTTTTAGATTATAGATGCTTGGATATATAAGTTGCTACAAAAATCCAATTGGCGAGTAACTTTTAAAGGGATGGATAATAAGTTCAACTGTAACTACGGCGCGATTCAGATTTCTGGAATTGCTACTATAAGTGCAGTTTATTGTAGATTACTTTGTTATTGCACAAAACTTTGTGTAATAATGCTACAAATTGTAGCAAACGCTGGCTATTAAAGGGGATATGTCAAACATTATGTACAAAGTCTTTGGGACAATGAGTCCGAACACGTTAATCGCACTAGTTCCATTGTGCACAGTTAATAAGAATGGAATTAACCACTGGACGTTATTGGTTATTGATATGGAGAATGATACTGTTAGTAGTTATAACTCACTGTTGCCCTTGAGCAAACATACTGCAGATAAGACATAGAATACTGCCAATGATTTGGTAAGTTTATGTGCGTTAGAAGTAGCAGTGTACTTTTTAAAGTATTCTTAACATTGTTTCGTCATTTAACAATTGGCCTACTGTATGAAGAAAAGATACATACCAGTTGTAAATAAAGGGTACACAATAAAGTCTGTCAGAGATATCCCACAGCAAGGAGACCAAACACTCGACTGCGGAGTATTTGTTTGTGAGTATGCAAAAGACATCATCGAAAAAGGGTTTGTACCTTTGGAATACCCCGATGATATGCCAGCAAGAAAGAGAGCAAAAATGTTTAGCCATTTTCTTAATGATTCAAACACCAACCGACGGTGGTAGATACATTTGAACGGAATGAACATTTTTTAGATGAGTTATTGTTTGGGTAATTCATATCATATTTGGGCATATTGTTTTGTAAGAGAATGGTCAGATGCACTGACTATGTGGACGAGGGCTGAATTGGATTTTATGTATAGCTTATGTTAAATTGGATTGAATCGCAATCTTATAATAGTTGTTTTTAATCGCGTATGCATTTTTAAAGTAATTTTTATTAATTCAGTATACAGTTCATATAGGCCAACAAATCGCAACAACAAAACAGTCTCTAACACGTTAAATGACATCTTAAAACGCATACGCGATTTGAAAGTAATAGTTAACATTTTGTTTTTTCACTAAGTCAGTGATGACTTGAATCGCAATGTCACATACATTGTGCCCATAAAATAGTATACAGTGAAATGTTTTTTTGTTGTTGTTATGATTAAAATGTACCAACCCTCTAGTTTTTTTTTGTGAGGGATGTGTATCAAGGCACTTATAGGCCTTGCATGCAGTTATTTAATATTTTGTAGTTTTTTTTTATTTTGTGTCATATTAGCGTAGATGATATAGTATCAAAGTTTCAGACAGTTAATGAGACGCAAGAAAAGTCATGATGCCTAAATTAAAAGTCCGTATTTAGCAAATCAATAATCAGTAACTAATCTTAAATGCACGTAAAAACAAGATTGTAAATTATTGTTATCTCGCATGATCTGAATCACGTTTGTCGTATAATAATAAAGACTAATCTAGCATTTCCAGCGACAACATTATCTCGCATGAAACATTTGGCTACAAATCGCATGAACATAACCTCAAATTTAACAAAGTATGTGCTATCTTGCATATCTTGGAAAATGTTGTTATCTCGCATGATCTAAATCACGTCTCTCACATAGTAATAAAGACTAATCTAGGATTTCCACCGACAGCGTGAATTGCAACAGCTTACTCATATCTCGCAAAGTATAAAAAAAATCTAGCATAGTTAGCCAATGTTGGTTTTAAAAATACACTTGAATCACAAGATATAATACTCATATCTAGCAAAGCCTGGAACAAGTTATCGAAAGGATAACCGTGATTTATATAGCAAAGTAAAAAATGAGCGTCACAGGTCCTCCTGTTATGTCCACCTTTTGAGAATACGGCCACAACGCAACTGGCTAATTGTTACTTCTCCACTTGATGGAATATGTTTCTTCTTTGGCCGTCCAGGTCTTCGTTTCATGTTGGAGGGCAGAATCACTGGTTCCGGCGAATCAATACACTCCGAGGCTTCACTAAAAACTGTTATAGCTGGAATGCTGTAGGATTAACTTGATCTGTAATTTGCTACCGTAAAAAAGGTTCTATCAATGTCATTGGATCTTTGTTAATGGATGATATTGCTGCTAATAAGTGCGCACATGTGAAACATTCTTGTCTCCATTCCCCACAAGTATATTTGAAATCAAACAAGTTAACAACCATAACATGTTCTGATAATACCTCAAAATAAGTTGCGGAAGACTTACGTACTAGCCGCGTTCGACCGTTTTCAACATTCTGCTTAAACTTCATGTCAAACTCTAGGCATAAATTAGTGTTCCAGGTCAGACCATCCGAATAACGTCTTAAAATTTGAGTTATCAGCAATAATCAAATCTTTTCCACCAATTCTACAGTCGGCAGGCCGCATAGCTTTTTGATATGTGCATTAAACGATTCTACAGAAGTTGAATCCATGACGTCATATCGTTTCCCTTTAACGAAAGACTGAGCATACTTATCAAGGGGTAAATTTTCAAGAAATTTTTTAATTCGATTACCGCCTTGACTTATAAAATGTGAAAGTCTCTCTTTAAAAAGGTCAACTGTGGGAGCATAAGCACAACTGTTAAACATCAATAATATCAAACTCTTATGTTCTCGTTTAGTGCCTTCAAGAGCAGACCTTAAATTTTGAATGATGTGATAAATACAATAAACATGAAAGCTGTTGGGATAAACAACAGAAACCGCATTAATAATACCAAGACGGCGGTCTGAGATAAATGTTATTTGTCGGTCTAACAAATGAGGTTTTAAACTATCCAAAAACCATATCCAGTTGTCTGAATCTTCAATACCAACGATAGCAAAAGCGGCGGGAAATAGGCCTACATAATATGAGTAGTTAAATTGTTTTTTAGTGTCTAAAGTTGGATATTAATGAATAGCAAGTGCATACTATTGGATTCAGTAAATCACATACATTTATCTTAAATTGAGAATAATATAAATAATGAATCACAACATGGTATGATTATCGAAAATGTTTATGTCTAGCATTTATAGTATAACATATCTAGCATTGTCCTTATTAAAACGCAAATACATGCAATAATGAATCGCATCATAATCACATTATGAAAACTCTTGTTGTATAGCATTCAGAGTATGGTGAATATCTAGCATTGTCCATCTTTAAATGCAAGTAACGTAAGTAATGAATCACATCCTAGTCCGATCAACGAGACTGTTCATGTCTAGCATGTAGAGTATAAAATATCTAGCATTATCGTTATTGTACAATGTAAAATATCTAGCAATATATAGCATTGTTTAACGTAAATTGCATAAACGCATTACACATGTATGACAATGTACGAAAACATCATTTAACTAACCATTGTTGCCATCCTTTGAGACCACAAATTGCAGTACACGACCATGCTTCCCGTTTAGAAAGTTTCCATCAATGTACAACAATGGTCGGCATCAATGAAAACCTTGAATGCACGCTCCAAATGCTATAAAACAATGTCAGAAAACATTAGCAACGCCTAATTCGAAGTACTTCCTTAACAAACTAAAAGAAGTATTACTATCTCCGAAAACTCCCCTCATTGCTTTCTCTAAAACATTCCACGAGAGACGGTAAGAAATGTCTATACCGTAGTCTTGTTTGATAGACGATTGAATACTTTTTGCTATTACCGAATGATATGCACGGATGGAATCATGAATTTTATCCGCTATCAAATCTGAGGTCAAATGTCTACTTTTCCGTTTACTGAAGACTAGACTGCATGTATGTATGCCAACAATCCGCTTGATCGTCATTAAACTAGTGGTGGAATCAATTGATGCGTAAAGTCTCAATTTACAACCATCGGATTCTTTGTTAACATAATAAGCAGTGATCTTGCTAATTGTATTATGTATATACTTGAAACGAAAATCATTCTCTAATGCATATCGGCTTAATGATAACCTCAGACTTGTAGCACCTTCATTAAACAACTAACCAACACTTATGATAGCATCAACCTATCCAGTTGTAGCAAGATGCCTTTTTGGGGTGTTGAATTAAGAAAATAATTACTACTCTCCCCAGTAGTTACTCGGTTATGAGAGGCTTCTGCAAAGATTAGACTGGGTTGTTTACGCTTCACTACAGACCCTTGATCAATTTTTTCTTCTATAATAAAACTAACGCTCTTGAGACGCTCAACATCAAGATAGACTTCTAAACCCATAAAATCTGTATCGTTGTTAAACAAACAATTCTTCTGAGCACCACAGGAATAACTAATATTGTAGTTACCTATAACCAGCTCCTACCATCTGCCTTTGACATAATGTTAAAGAGTTTGAAAGTTTTCAAACTTGGAAAAAGGAACAATTTCACTTTCGTGACCACATTTGAAAATACAAACCTTAGCTTTCGACATTTTATAACCTGCATTGTATAAACTTGATTCAGTAAGTTGGATTGGAAGCCACAAAACATTAATGCATTAATGTGTTGTGTATAATATCAATAGAGTATAAAATAGACAAAATCTAGGAAGTTGTTACATCTAAAATCGTATACCTATTGATGGTCAGATGTAGTAGTGTTATGCCACCAACTACGAACTTGTTAATATCTAGCAATTTCAATATATCCTAAATCGCAATTGCGAACTAAGCTTACAGCTAAAACTATTTAGCAATGTGAGTAATTTAACTTATTCAAATCTAGCAAAACACGTATTTACATTCAAATTGCAAAGACATAGACCTTATTTAACAATAATTTAATATCTAGTAATTTTAGTATATCCTCGACCGCAATTGCAAAACAAGCTTACAACTAGAGATTGTCTAACAATGTCAGTAAAACAACTTGTTCGTATCTAGGAAAGCAACCAATCACATTGAAATCGCAATTGTCCGCACCTATCTAGCAACTTGTTCAAATCTAGAAACTTCATTATATCACCAATCGCAAATGCAAAACAATCTTACAACTAAAAACTTTCTAGCAATGGTTATAAACCAACTTGTTCATATCTAGCAAAAGAAGCATTTACATTGAAATCGTAATGGGATACACTTATGTATAGGGCTGTTATCGGTCCGGTTCGGTCCGGGTTTTGCCGGAACCGGACCGGACCGCTAAGCTTATCGGTTCGGACCGGACCGGACCGTTAAGCTTTCGGTTTTTTTTTGGAACCGGACCGAACCGCTAAGCTTTCGGTTCGGTTCGGTTAGGTTCGGTCCGATTCGGTTTGGTTCCGGTTTCGGTTCGGTCCGAGTTCGGTTCGGTTCGAGTTCGGTCCGGTCCCGTTTCGGTCCGTTTCGATTCGGTCCGGTTTCAGTTCGGTTCATTATCGGTCCGGTTTCGGTCCGGTTCGGTCCACTTAAAAAAAATTAAATTTAATTAAAATTTAATTTTTAATTTTTTATATTGAAGTAAATAATATAAAAATTAAAGTTTATAAATTAATATTTTGAAAATCAGTAATTAACTATTAATTTGGTACTATAATTTATAAAAGAATAAATAATAATAATAAATAATCGGTTTTAACGGTTTTATTGGTCCGATTTTTTATCGGTTCTACCAGTTTATCGGTTCTATCGGTTCGATTCCGTATCGGTTCTATCGGTTTACCGGTTTTATCGGTTTGATTCCATATCGGTCCTATCGGTTTATCGGTTTTATCGGTTCGGTTCCTAATCGGTTTTTTGTTTCGGTTCCTTATCGGTTTTCGGTTTTTAGAATGGAACCGCGAACCGAACCGTTAAGGTTCGGTCCGGTTCTCGGTCCGGTCCTTATCGGTTCGGTCCCGGTCTGGTTCTCGGTCCGGTCCTTATCGGTTCGGTCCCGGTCCGGTTCTCGGTTCCGGAGAACCGTCGACAGCCCTACTTATGTAGTAACTTGTTCATATCTAGCACTTTCTAAACATCATCAACGGCAGGTATAAATAAAGCATAAAATGACTTCAATAAAACATCAATCTAAAGCAACAAATGCCATAAATACTATAATATAAATAAATTGCACGAACAGTATAAAATGACTACAATATACAACAATTTAATATTATCATATACATCGCAAGCCAATAGTGATATTACTAAATCGCATCCTCAACATACACCGATAGCATCCTCGATAAACAAAACTCAGTTCTTGTTCCTGCAACTAAGAAAGCTATAATTCGACCATCATAGAGCCAACAAAACCAACAAATTCAAAAAAAACTCAAGTATAGCATCGCTTCAACCCTAGTTAAAACTTATAAACCGACATGACAACAAAAAATCATCTATTTTACGATTTCAGTTCAGGAAAAAAACAAAGAACGAAGATAAATAGTCGTTGCCGTAAAATTGTAATTGAGCTTCAATATCAGGTCAAAATCTGTCTCTCAACAATAAATACATGTAAAAGTAGATGGTGGCAGTTAAAATTCCAATCGAGATCGGTGAAGTTAAATGGCACGTACCGATGAATCCTGATAAAAATTATCTCCGGTGGTTTGAAACGAGTTAAATCCCGTATATATGGAGATCAGAAAATGAAAATTAACCCGAACGATTACCTAAAAATTTGTAGATGGAGATTTGAGGTTTTCTTTCTAAGGAGACGACTGCTGGTAAATTCAAAATTGAAAAATTTGTTTGGGGTGAAAATACCACTCTTGTATTTGAAAAAACCTTATATTATAGGTGGAGGATAAATGGGGTATTAAAATTTAATTTAGTATCGATTGAGACTTATTTTAATGAGATGGGTAATAAGTGAGCATAAGTCCAATTTTGCTAAATGACAATATGTTTGGCGAATAGGTACTTATGTTGTCAGTTCCCTTAAATAAAAAAATATAGGACATTCTTTTGACAACAAAATTTATAATATTTTAAAAAATGCTCACAACGGGGATATATTTTAATGATATTTGGGAGTTTTCGACGAACTATTAAATGTAGCCAAGCGTCCAAAAGAGAGTCAAAACGAACGCGCGAGATCCTGTAAAAAAATTATTTAGTTGTTTGTTAATTTGGTCAATGGACTTTTGAGCGATGAAATATTTAATGAAAGTCTAAGAGAATGCGGTGTGAGATCGTTGAAGGGATAGAAGATGTGTCGGGAAAGATCCTGGCATTTCTCTCAAGCCAGAAGTGGGGAACCACAACATATAATCCAGAGCACCACATATAACCTTAACCATAAAAGGAAAGGGTACGAGCAACGACGGTGTGTAGAAAGTTGGGCAATCATCGTCAGGGGTAAGGAAGCGAAGCTTAGTTCTTGCAGCCTCCCATATATGGCGTAAAAAAAGCACTCAACAAAGAGATATGTAATTGATTTTGATGAGCTGCTACATGGGACACTGTCTAGGACTGTATTAAAACTCCAAGAGATGAGTTTGTCTCTGGTTGTGATCTTCCCTTAGATGGATACCAGACGATGAAAGAGTGTATAATAATGTCAAATTTGTTACAAACTAGATGCACAAAAAGGGCCGAGAGGTGAATGGCGTAATAAGTGTTGTTAAATTTAAAGATTACATTTTCTGGTTAGGAAGCCCGATTTTAACATTTTCCATGTTCGAGGGAGCGGAGAGGTGACCAATACAATTACCGATTTCTTGGAGGTGTGAATGATGGGTTCTGGTACCAGATTAGATTTGAGCTGGCCAATTCCAAATATTGTTGGAAATGTGTATGCAACTTCACTATTGCTTTACAAACGAGGTTCGATATGTAGGTTCCAGAGGTTTTCGTTTTAACTCCCTCGGAAAGGATCCAGTTATCCTAGATTGAAGTGGACTTGTCGCTCAAAATAAACCAGAGATGTTCAATGGTTGCCACATGATTCGAGATCTTGAGGTATATAATCTCAAGGTCACCCTTTATGAGGGTAAGGTGATTTTAATCCAAGCTAAGTTGGCAAAAAAGGTTTCGATATCTGGGCCAGACAATAAGTAGCGCATAAGTAATTGAGAAAGATCTTTAAGGAATCTAACCAAAAGAATAAACATAAAAAATCAATATACTTGGCAAACAAAAAAACGTATTCAATGAGTTGGAGCCTCCCGAAATAATTAAAATTCTTGGAGGTCTAAGAGTTAATGCAAGAAGTGACTCTAGCAAAGAAGGGTTTAAAATTATCATAGGAGACTCCGTAGGTAATTAGAGGGACTCCTTGGTAACATACCGGGAGGGTACTAGTGTTAAAATCTTAAATAAATGTGATATTGTGTCAGACGAATTTTCTGACACCCGAAATAAATATTTGGATTTTCATAGGGTTGATACTAAGTCCCAAAAGGAAAATTCCTTTTAAATTAGTTTGATGAATCTGGTGTAAGCATGATCAAAACTTATAAGGTTGTATGCGAAGTAGAGGTTCATGATTTTGAGGATCACAATTTTGGTTTTTGAGGGTACTCGAGAGAACTTGCATTACATGAACGGGGAAATGAGGTCACCTTGGCGGAGGCCTCTTTTTCTTCTGAAGAAGTGGAATTTATCACCATTGATATTTGCATAATAAAAGGTTGTGGAGATACATTAGATGATTCATTAGATCATATGGGGCGAGGAAGTACATGTATATCATAATATTAAGACGAAGGTGGCAATATACATTAAGGAGAATGGTGATTTTGAGGGCAACCTTAGGTCCCTTCATGTTGATGTTCTAGCCACAAATGAGTTCTTAGGACATAAGAATGTTGTCAAAATCACTAGGGTTATGAATAAAGTCAGGTCGTGAGGAGTCGATGAAGAAGTAGAGAGAGTCCTTTATTTTATTGGCCAAAATTTTCTAAATGATTTTCTATATAACATTGCAAAAGAAGATAGGTTTGAATTAGAGGGGGAAGAAGGGTTTTCCGTTTTGATAAGTCTGGAATCGACTCACCAAGAGTTGATAAGTGATAAATATAGATAGCTAAAACTACTAAAGAGAGAAAAAGAACAATAAATGCAAGTTGAAATAATGAATGTTCACCATTCAACATGAGGGTGACCCCTTATATTTATAATGGTCAATGTGAGTCTTTGAGTATTTTCCTATAACTACACAAATTCTCTCGTAGAGCATATGCTTTACCTACACCTCATAAGGCCTATGAACCGATCCAAAACAAAACCCATTACCTAAAAAATAATTCCCTTATCAACAGACCTCTCCTATTCTTGTCGAACTAATCAACGCAGGAATACCAAAAGCCTCTAAGGGTAAGGTTTGAATATGTTGGTCCGAGAGTTCTTAGAGCACACTAAACTGATTGGGCCTTAAGCTGAGTCGACGTAACATTGCTATTAAATTTTTAAGTGTTAGTCCCCGAAACTGTAATATCAAAATTTTTTAATGTAGACAAACTGGTTTGTTTCAAAGTACTTGGTCATAACTAAGTTTTATCTAGAGCGGATGCTTTTAATTTTTTCACCCATGAGAATTTACAAATCTTTTGAGGCCAAAATTTCACGTCTTCAGAATCTAAGTTCGTGCATTTCCACCATGTGTCATAAAATTATAAAATCATAACCCATTATTTATCATAAGACGCTTGATCTTTCATCATGTATACTTCTCAGTCGCCGTCTTTCATTCAATAAAGGTTGAATCATCCTCATCTTTGGTTTTCAGAAAGTAAACCACGCCATTCTTGGATAATCATCGATCAAACTTATGTAGTATTTGGCTCCACTCTTTGATGAAATTCTGTTTGAGCCCAAAATATTTGAGTGAATATAATCCACTGTCAATTTAGTCTTTTTTACAGCCGACTTGTTGAATTTGACTATAGTTTGTTTACCAAACACATAGTTTTCACAAAATCCCAATAATTATGCTTTATAACCTTTTAACATATCTTTTTTTCCTAATATAATATTCACTACAAGCAAATCCATGCAGGCCTTCAAGCCCACAACATACTTGGTTGGAGATTGGATTGTTCTGTACTTATGTATGGAGGTGGAATGTGTGATACCCATATTCCAAACAGCTGGTACTAAAGCTTCAAGCCTAGATGGAACCCGATGTCAGTAAAATTCTCAAATGTCAAACATGTTAAGTAGTTGTTTCTCACATAATATAACATAGTGAAGAAAAATATATGATTGTGATTTAGAAACTTTATAGAGATCTGTAAATAGAAGAAGTAACAAAAAGCAAAAATAAGCAGTGGCACAATCGATCAAAGAAAGATTGTCAATTCAATTGCATTCGGTTTATTCTCTAAAGTATGAAAAACAGAGCATGGTCTTTCAGATAGGGAAGTGAGGTGAGAGATAAAAATTGAAAAGAGAATTTTATGAATCACGTTATCTCTGTAAACTACGAGAGTTTTGCAATAAAAAATGGTTGAGTCATTTGTGATACAACTTACATACTTAAAAGGCTTATTAGAAAACCCGTACTTTATAAAATTGATAATTTTCTCCTATATCGTTTCAACCTAATCGTATATCATGCCGTTGGAAATAAAGAAAAATAAGCTCGGTCATGCATATAGTAATAGAAGAATAAATACATCACACATATCTTATTCTCCTTATATTCTTGTTGAATAAATAATTGAATCTAAAACAAATGTACATGCATGAAGTTAAGTGATAAAGCCTTTAATAATAATAAACATATATACATAATATACGAAATGCAAGTGTGCACATATTTGCGAAATATGAACACATCATACATTATGAAACATGAGCACATTATAAGTTCGGAAACATAAGGACATATAAGCTTGTATGTGTACACAATTATAAGGCATAATAACATAGTTCCAAAACAAAATTTAAAACTTTTACCTTTAGCTCATAGTTTATTATTTTAAAGAGCATTTGTTTCAATTTTTTACATTGTTTTGGTACGCATATGTAAAGTATTATCAAATTCATTTTTCATCGTCAATGATCGTGACTTCAACTTTTTTAATAAATAAAATACTTTTTGTATAATGTTTCATACCAAAAATAACTTCATTGTTGTTTATTCTGAAATTCATATATATTTTTTCAAACTTTATATTTTTATTTAATTTTTCTATTAAAATTTACAAAACTTTATATCAAAATCTTGCATTTTCTAAATGTTTTAATGATGATTATATCCAAAATTAAAAAAATGAAAGTAAAATAATGAAGTGAAACCATGTCACCTATAAATGGTGATAGACCATATCATGCAAAACAAGGTAAACTACAAATGATGTGAAACCAAACTAACTATAAATGATGATGTGAACTATAAATGATGATGTGAACTGTAAACAATGAGATACCACATCATGTGAAACCATACAAAATAAAAATGATGCGAACCCAAGTCAATTGATAAATAATAAGAGATCACATAATGCTAAACCATGCCAACTATACATGATAAGAGACCACATCATGCAAAACCAACAAAATTACACATGATGCGAAACCAGGCTAACTATAAATGATGACATTGCAAAACTATGCAAACTTTAAATGATGAGAGACCACATAATACGAAGTCAGACCAGCTTTAAATGATGAAAGACCACATAATACGAAATCAGGCCAACTATAAATGATGGAAGACCGCATCATGCGAAATCAGACAAACTACAAATGATGTGAAGTCATACTAACTATTAATGAAGAGATACCGCATCACATAAAACCAGGAAAACGACGAATAATGCGAAACTATGCCAACTATAAATTATGAGAGAACGCATAATGCGAAACCATACTAATAATAAATGATGAGAGATCACATAACGCGAAACCAATGTAAAATATAATCTTAAGTTGATAGATACAAGACAAAAAAATAAAATTTGTAATTTTATATACGAAAATATTGAATTTGTTAAATTTATAGAATCCGAATAAGTAATAATTTATAAAAATGATTTCGTATGTATCTCACATCTTTAAAAAAAAGCTATGATAAAATAAAAAATTTATTGTTAGAAAAAGACATCCAAAACTAAAAAAACAGATCTCAAAATTAAACATTTTTTTTATTAACGAGTCTCGTTAAAAAAAATTGAAATCAGTTTAACATCAATTAATAATTATTATTTTATTTTAAAAATAAAAGAGGGAAGTTAGGATTAGGATACAGTAGTGCTGAAGGGGAAGAGTCTCTTGGGAAAAGTAAAACCCTTTACCAAATAGATTTAAACAAGAGACTCTTCCCCTCCTGCCCTACTTTATCCTACAGTAACTTTTCTCTTTACCATTCACCCAGAGTTAACTTTGCAATATTCCCTTCTTCACTCACTCAGTTGATTTCTCTCCGCATCGCCTTCTCTACTTATCACGAGTGTAAATTTCTTGCATTTTCAATTATGTATTCTTGTTTACTATCTGGGATTATATTATGTATTTAGAATTTGATTTGGGGAGGTGACAATATGTTATTGTTATTGCAGGCTCTCTACGATGGAGATGCCGGAGCTGCCTAATGAAAATATATTCGATATACTCTCGAGGCTGCCTGTGAAGTCTCTGATGCGCTTCAAATGCGTATCCAAGCCATGGTGTTCACTCATCTCTGACCCCCATTTCATCAAAGTTCACTTTTCTCGACTAAACCAAGTAAGTTGTAAGATTCTTGTGTCTTCCCATACTGGTGCCTCCATCATAGATTATGAAGATTGCGAGAACTCGATAGTGGAGCTTAACTATCCAGTTGTGATTCAAACGGCAAAGTGGAATAGATTTGTAGGCTCTTGTAATGGTTTGGTATGTTTAGTCCTTGACTCCTGTACTTTTATCTTATGTAATCCATCTACTAGGGAGTTTAGGCAACTACCACCCCTTATCCCATCATCATATGACATATATGAGACTCATGACGTCTCAGGAGTCGACTTTTATGGATTTGGATATGACTCGTCAATTGACGATTACAAAATAGTTATAGGTATTAGGCCGAAGTTTCGCGGTCGTGGGAGATATTGTTTAGTTCAATGCTTCTCTCTAAAGACTAACTAATGGAAATCTATGGGATTTCACGTAGTTCGTTATCGCTTCGATCCTCATCGCCGCAGTGGTATTTTCTTGAATGGAAATCTGCATTGGATCTCTGAAACCGATAAACCAAAGGCAGTTTGGTTGTTTAATATAAAAGACGAGAAATTCACTAAGGTAGTACCACTCCCTGCACATTGTCACACACAGAGTTACCGAACGCGGCAGCAGTTGTATGCGTTTGAAAATTCCCTTTTCTTACTCAACATATATAGGAAATCGGATGCTGATACTAATCACTATATCGAAGTGTGGGAGAAGAACGCGGATGCTGTTGAGGTTGAGGATTCTTGGAAAAAGTTAAATATTGTTCGAATTCGACCGTACAAGCCACCTTATCATTTATATTTTACAAGAAACCACAAACTTGTGTTGCGTGTTAGTTGGTTTAGCATAGCCACCTATAATCTCAAAACTCGGACTAGTAAGGATTTTCAACTGAATGGTACTGGTAGCTTAGATGTGATAGACTATGTAGAGACTTTGGTTTCACCCAATTAAAACACATGTGTTTTAGAGGAGAAAAACTGTTCATTCAACAGTGTTGGTTTTATAGTTTGCTTCTTGGGGTGCTGATTGCTGTTTGAACTATCTATAGAGACATATTATGCATATACGTTTCTATGCTTGTTCTATGCGCAGAAGAAGCTAACTTGTATATGGTTCTTTGTCTTTTTGTAATCGAAGCCGATCTTATAAGATGACTTTCAACTTTATCTGGTTTTCTTGTTTGCAAAGTTAAATGTTCAAAACTCATTACAGATATTGTTGATTTAAAAACTCATCTTGGGTGATAAAGGAAGCTTGGTTTGTTTTGTTGGTAGAAATAGATAAAAGGTGGTTATATATAGATAAATAGTATTTAGACTGGTCTGAATACTATTTATCTTTTGGCCATGGGGTATTTTTTTTTACATATACACAGGATAACAAGTACATTTTACTATAAATACAAAATTTTAAATAATAAATATTTGTTATTAAATTAAAAAGAAGAACAGCTTTGCGATATTATATTAGATATTACTAGAAATATTTCCGGCGTGCGTTTTGCTGTGATGGGGGCGTTATATATTCAAAAGAGTGAAATATATAACTTCACTAAGTAGTTTTGCCCGCGGATTTACTATGAGGCTAGGGGGGGCGCGAGCCCTCCCAAGCCTCAAGGAAGATTAGTATTGGAGAAATTTTTATTTTCGGAATTTTTAAAGAAGTTATGTTTAAAATGTTTGATCAATGGTCAAACGCTGTCGGTTTTGGCTGAAATTTGGACAGCATGTTTGGGACATATAAAGCTTTAATATGTCCGGTTGGATTGTTATTTGATGCTACGGTTCAGGAGAAATCATTTTTGGAATAGTGAAGTAGTTTTTGTAATATTATTCATTTTTGTTTTTTTTTGTTAGTTTATTATGTTTAAAATTGTTGGTGGGCTGTAGATATTTATTATATTGAATTGGATAATTTTACCTTCAACTTATCATAATAGTAGAAGTGTTTTTGGTGGAATCTTTATAAGTCTCGTGTAGAGTTGTTAGGGGGCCTTCCAACCCGTTAACCCGCCCGGGACCGGACCGGTAAGGCCCGCCCGAGACCGGTCCGGATACCTTAGGGAGCGGGTTGGGAGCCAAAATTTTGGACCGATTCTCTTACCGGTCTGGACCGGTCCGCCCGGTAACCAGCCCGGTAAGAGATATATAATATTTTTTCCTAATCTATGTATATTTTTTACTATAATCATAAAAAAAATTATGATAAATTAACAAACCCGCCCGTTAAGAGTCGGACCGGACCGACTCGACTCTTAACGAGCCGGTCCCGGTCCATCATATTTGGCTCCCTTCGCTTAGCGGTCCGACTCGACCCGCCCGGTAGATTAACGAGTCGGTCTCGGTCCCGTCCAAACCCGGACCGACCCGACCCGATAACAGGCCTAGTCTCGTGGTCTTTTACTCTTCAGAACGAAGTGGTCTTTTCATATAAATATTCTGGTTGTTGATTTATTTTACCGTTGATTTATTTTGTTAATAAATCGGTTGTTTTATTATTTGGTTGGTTGTTTTGAAGTTAATCTCTCTTGTGGTTGATATACTATTATTTGGGTCTAATAGTTGGTATTAGAGCTCCATACCCAGACGAAAACGTGATATGGATGAAATTCTTGGATGTCGAAGATGATGAACCATCAGTCATGCTCATCAAACGGAGTGACTTTATTAGAGTGTATAAAGATAGTGTCACTTGATTAATTGAAGTGACGCTAAGGAACTTCTAAGCTGCTCTAATAAGAGTGAACAAATATATCCATTGTAAAACTTTATGATTAAATATGAATCATGAAACAACCTAATTAGAGGGAGCATTAGGTGAGTCAACTAAGGGGAGGTAAAAGTGGTAGAATTTGTTATGTGCGACCAAATTTCCACATCGGATAGGTATGAGAAGGATCAATGACAAATAAGTAAGAACATATCTCAACTAGAATGAAGCCTTTTGATTTTATACATAAATGCTATCACTGATACTAACTCATATATAAACATAAGATTAGTTAGACATATACCCCATAAATCAAATGTATAATTTTTATATATATTTAATTTCAATAAATATTCATGATTTTCTTAATCAATAAAAATGTCGGGATTTTTTTTAATATTTCCAGACAAATTATTAAAAAATAAATTAAAAGTACGAGGTGAATGAATTTTTTTTAAAACATGTCTAATTTATGTAATACTTGAGCCCCTCCTGACCTGGATTCCTGGATCCGCCACTGGTTTTGGTTATATATTCCGGCGTGCGTTTTGCTGTGATGCGGGGCGTAAGAGAAACAAAAAATTACAAATATTTCTTTTACAAAATGAAAAAGAGTGATAAACAAAAAGTGATAAATATCATGGTCTTCCCTTTCATGGTAATGTATGATCAACTTTAATGCAAATTGGTCTTGCCCCGTCCATTCTCTATACCATGATCGTGTTTCTAACCAAACTCACTGCAATTAACGAATATAATTCAGTGTTTTCAAACGGTAGTATACTAAAATTTTAATTCTATTTTTCTCCATTCGAAAATTGAAAAATCAAATTAGAAAGAAATTCAAAATAATTTAATATAATTAAACATGGACTAAAGAAGTTATTAAATAGAATAATTAGTTAAAAATAAAAATTACTCTATTTCTCTTTTAACTTCTCTCTTGAACTACTCTTTCAACGCTCTCTTTTAACTTACCGACTTAACTTTTCTGTCTTGAACTTCTCCAATAGCTCGCTTCTCTTTTAACTTTTCTCTGTTTTGAACTTTTCGAACAACTCCCTCGATCTATTTTGATTAAAGTAGTGAAACCGAAAATGTTAGCAACACAAATAATGGTGTGTAAAGGCAAAGGTTAGAAATAAAACTTATTTTTTCTCTTTTTAATGGTTATGACTTCGATGTCCTTCATATCCACACCTGACACCACGACGATAATATAATATCGGTTGAAAATCAGTTAAAAACACATATTGAATGTTAATAAATTTCCAATTTACTCCGAAATTTATAAAACCGCAGTAAACCAAAGTGTATTCCGTCTCTACCCTCTTTAATCTTAACCATAAATTGAGATATTTATAACATTTAATAACATGTAAAAATACTCTTAACACACCTATGGCTATGAGTAACATGTAAAAATAAAATTTATGAAAACCTAATAACCACAACATTTATAATTATGTAGAAGAAAAAATAATTATATTCTAAATTCATTTTTAGATTGTTGGTTAATCTTAGTAATTTTAATAATAAATTGATTCTTAAACGTTAACAATATTATTTTAAAATTATTGATTAAATTATTAAACTTCAAAAACAAATATTGATAATAAAAACTCCGTTAAGCCTAAATATATAAGTTAGTATATAATTTATATTAAAATTTATAATTTCAATCTATTCCTAATATTGAAAACAAATATTCTAATATTTTGAATAGGTCAAACTTTTAATAATCAGCTTTGATTCCTACTATTAATAATTAATCTGCTAATACTTTCATTACTTTTACACTCTTTAAACTTCATAAAATCTTCACTAAAACATTTTTTTTTTATAATTTTAAGAAAAAAGTATTAGCTAAATTATAATATTTTAATGAATATTTGATTTACTTTAATTTTTTTTAAAGTTTTATAAAACTAAAAAACTAAAAAAAAATAAATATACAGATTTACTAGTAATTAACACACCACCAATGTATTTAATATTTAATATTTTTTTATTTTTTATTTGATATATTTAGTATTTTCTACTTTTCTGAATTTAATAAAATTTTCACCCCTCAACATCATATAAAAACTAGCTATTTATTTTCACCTTGTGGTTGTTACCGCAAACAAAGATTTGCAATTTGTTCACTTTTTAAAACTAGCTATTTATTGTTTTCATAATTTTAGCTATTTTATTTTTTTTAATTTTTTTTAAATTTATCTTTTTATCTTTTTATTTTTATTTTTTTATTTATTTTTATTTTTATTTTTATTTTTATTTTTATTAACTTAGAATCATCGCCTAATTTTTTTTAAATTTATGTTTACGGTGACTAATTTTTTTTAAATTTATGTTTACGGTGACTAATTTTTTTTAAATTTATGTTTACGGTGATTTTTTTTATTGCTTTTTAAAAGTAATTATATATATTTTTTCTTTTTTTATAATCTAAATTATTTTATTCTTTCATTTTTTAATCTATGTTCTTATTGTCAGGAATATCTCCACCAACTAATGTGATATTGTCCGCTTTGGACGATTAGTCCCGCACGGTTTTGCTCTTGGTTCACTCCCAAAAGGCCTCAAATTAGTTGAGATATTTCATTCACTTATATATTGTAAGTACTTGTTTAGTCTAAGCGATGTGGGATAAAGGATCAAGTTTACTCACTCTTAACACTCTCCCTTAAACTTGATCCGCGGAATGACATATAAACTCTATGCATTCCGCCTCACTCAATACACCCATTGCATGGCTTAGAACACAAGTTTCAACCTTGCTCTGATACCATGTCAGAAATATCTCCACCAACTAATTTGAGGCCTTTTGGGGGTGAACCAAGAGCAAAACCGTGCGGGACTAATCGCCCAAAGCGGACAATATCACATTAGTTGGTGGAGATATTTCTGACATGGTATCAGAGCCATTAAATTAAAAGAGAAAGAGAGCAAACACATAGAAAAGATGGGAGAATCGAGTAATTTTGGGCAACCTTGTATGCCAAAATTCGATGGAGATTATGACCATTGGAGTCTCCTTATGGAAAATCTTCTTCAGTCAAATGATTTTGATATTGTGGAAAATAGAATTGATGAACCAATTAACAAAGAAGGATTGACCGAAGCAGAGAAGAAGACCCTTGCCGATGCAAGGTTAAAGGATTTGAAGGCAAAGAATTATTTGTTCAATGCGATTGACAAATCAATTCTTAAGACAATAACTTTGAAAGAGACGTCAAAGCAGTTGTGGGATTCTATGAAGACCAAATATCACGGAAATGCAAGAGTGAAGCGTGCGCAGTTACAAACTTTGAGGAGAACGTTTGAATTGCTGGAGATAAAAAATGGAGAATCCATCTCCAATTACTTCACAAGGATGATGGTGGACGACATGAGAAACTGTGGGGATGATATGCAAGATGTCAAAATTGTGGAAAAGATCTTTCGAACTCTGACTGAAAACTTCAACTACATTGTGTGTTAAATTGAAGAATTGAAAGATATTGACAGTTTATCAGTCGATACCTTGCAAAGCTCATTACTTGTTCATGAGCAGAAAATGAGAAAGCCAAGAATAGTAGAAGAAGAACAGGTACTCAAAGTTTCATACGAGTATTGAAATGGAAGAGGCAGAGGAAGACAATTTGGCCGAGGAAGAGGAAGAGGTATATTTAACAAGGAAATGGTGGAATGCTATCGTTGTCACAAACTTGGACATTTTTCATACGAATGTCCTATGGAAGAGAAGACGAACTATGCAGAGATTGGAGAAGAGGAAGGTGATGTTTTGTTAATGGCGTACACACCAGTTCCAGAAGAAAGAAAATTTGTGTGGTATCTTGATTCAGGCTGTTCCAACCACATGACAGGAGACAAATCATGGTTTTCAAAGGTTGATGAAGAGTTTCAATCCTCCGTAAAACTCGGTAACAGTTCTATTCTTTCGGTAATTGGAAAAGGTGATGTAACTTTACGTGTCAATGGAAGGACTCATGTCATTTCAGATGTATATCTAGTACTAGAATTAACGATGATAAGGAAGAATAAAAGACAAGGGCCAAAATGCGTAGAAATAAATGTACAAGGGCCAAAATGCGTAGAAATAAATGTATAAGGGCCGAAATAAATGTATAAGGGCCAAAATGCGTAGAAATAAACGTATAAGGGCCAAAATGCATGAATTGTAAAGATATAGCCCAAAATAGGAAGGAACCAAAAAGCGGGGACCAAAAGATGTAATTAAACCAAATTAAAGCGTGTGGGGTCCGCAATTGTACTATAAAAGGATCACACACGCTTCACGAATCCCGAGATGAATAGTACGAGACTTTCTCTCTCTATACTGTCTAGCACTTTCTCTCTCTAGATTTGACAGTCAAATATTCCTCTATCACCTAATCCTCTATCGACAAATCTTCGCATAACAAAATCACCCTCGGACCATCTTTTAACTCTTCAGTGGCGCCGTCTGTGGGAAACGAAAATCGCTCCGACGATAATCACTTCCTAGAAATAATTCCTGTTCCGAGGAGAACCATGGAAGGCCAATGGGACGATTTAATTGATCACTGCGAGGAAAACATGGAGGCGGATGACTTTCGGAACGACTTGGAGTCCGAAGGAAAATGAGGTCGGCGAGTTGAGAACGTTTTCGATGACTCCGCTCTTTTGGCTCAGAGGAATGAACTGTTGTTGGAAATCGAAAGGTTGAAGGCGGAGAAGGAAGCCGCGCAGAGAAATGTTCGATCGGAGATAAGAAGAGAACCCGTCGAACAAAAGGAGGAGCGCGAGGTTGAAATTCGACCCAAGAGGAGAGATGACAAGTATCGGAGGCGTGAGTGACGGTCTTTGAGGAGGAGAGAGAGATACCGTTCGGACTCGGCTACTTCGAGCGACTACTCGCGATATAGCACTTCTGAATCATCCCCTCGGAGATACCGCAGGAGGAAAAAGCGTGATCAGAGGCGAACTGGTGCCCGAAGGGGAAGGAGTTCAGAGAGGAAATCCTCGCGGGAAAAGAGTCGCCACTACCGAGTTGGTGATCGCTCTCATGAGCAGGCAAAGTGCCTTGGGAAGGATGATATGGGCCCTCGAAATTCAGAATGGCAGCAGCAATACACTTTGCCCTCCGAGGAGGGTTTGTACTTTTCAAACAACGATAATTTGAGGTCCAACATTTATCGTACAGGGCATAATTGGAGAGCCTCTCCTCTATCCTCGGAGATCTTAGTGGGGAACCTCCCAAAGCACTTTGACATTTCGAAGCTTGAAAAGTTCGATGGGACTCAGGATCCGGACAATCACATCGAGCAGTTTAAGAACTTTATGATAAACTTCGACGACGATGATAAGCTTCTGTGCAGAGCATTCTCTCAAACTTTCAAGGGAGTGGCATCTAAATGGTACAACAGGCTACCTCAGGGCTCTATTAAGAACTTTGACATGTTCTGGAACATCTTTAGACAACACTTCGTGGGGAGCAAGAAGTTTCGGGCCAACGGAGACACCATAATCTACTGTCGACAAAAAGTGGGGGAGAGCCTAAAAAACTATACCAATCGCTTTGTCAAAACCAAAACAGATATGGAGTACTGTAAGGATTCGGTAGCGCTTGCAGCGTTCAGGATGGGCTTGCTCCCCGGGTTGTTGAAAGACACGGTGGCAGAAAGTCAGGCGATGACCTTCGGAGCATTGCTAGATCAAGTTGAGAAGAGAATCTTGGTGGAAGAAACCCAAGCCTCAGAGAAAGGTTCCGGTGAGCAATTGGACCATAATCAATTTCAAAGGACTGAGCCAAGCTCTCAGGGCCCTCGATCAAACGTTCAAGCTAAAAGCACGGGTCAGTATCCTCCAAGGCAAAAATCAAACCCGCAGTACTATGGCAATCAATCAAACCACAATCAAAGGGGAAGATACATGTCAAACAAATGGACTCGACCCGACTACTTTGCAGAGTTGGCATAAAATGTTGCTGTGATATTTGATAAGGCTAAGTCTTCGGTCACGTTCAGGAAGCCTTTTCCCATACAAACACCGAGGGAAAGCAGAAGCGTCAACAAATATTGCAAATATCACGAGGATGTGGGCCATGACACCAAAGATTGCATAGCCTTGAAGAAGGAGGTGCAGGCTCTCATTGAGAATGGAATGCTATTGGAGTATGTCAAGAAACACTCCCAGAAAAACGCCGTGGTAAAAGTTGTCTCGAAGAATACTGACACAGCCATGGTAATTTCCGAAGGGGTTGACGATTTTGACATCGAACAAGAGTATTTGGACCCCAAGGTCGGGAGGAACAATGTAAACCTGGTAGAGGAAGAAATTCCGAGGGGGAGGGTGGACAGCCTTTGTGCATTTTTCGATTCTTTAGCAATTTTCGGCGGAGACACAATCGCAGGAAATTCTAACAGCTCTCACAAAAGGCACATGGTGAATCTGACTACCCAGATCGAAGTTGGAGTCTCCGCACAAATGCATCGCTCGCCTTCTCCTATTATTTGTTTTGATGATGATGATATGCGTAATGTTGCAGGTCCTCATGAGGACGCTGTAGTGATCGCGGCGGGCATTGCTGGGGATCAGATTCAAAAAATACTCATCGACACAGGAAGCTCTGCGAATATTTTGTTTATGAGTACTTACCGTCGCATTTCTGACCCACCGGTCATCCGAAGATCCGACAGGACAATAGTGGGTTTCACTGGTGCCACAGCGGTTGTTGTGGGGGAGTTCCAATGTATGGTAGAGTTGGGTCGTGGACCATTCAAAAAAGAGGTGGAAGTACTCTTCATTGTGGTTGATGCACCAACCTCTTACAATGCTATCCTGGGTCGCTCTTGGTTATCCCGGATGCATGGCGTCATCTCCACGGTGCATCAATGTCTAAAGTATGTGATCGGGAATAATATTGGAACAGTCAGAAGTAGCCAGAAGATGGCACGAGAATGTTACCAGATACCCCTGTCTTCCAAAGGGGTTCGAGGGGGGCCCTCTGACCCAGCATAGCAATTAAAGGGGCCACCCCCGAAGTCATCCCTTGCGATGATCCGAGGGAGGCCCCCGGATTTCAAGTCCAAGAGGAAGATTCTGCGACACACGAGTTCGCGGCTGGCAAATTTCTGAAAATAGGGGTCCACCTCTCCCCTGAATTTAGAGGGAAGTTAATTGCTTTTTTGTCTGATAAGCTCGATATGTTTGCTTGGTGTGCACAGGATGTCACTGGTGTGCCGGCGGAAATTATATGTCACCAGCTAGTGATACGATCGGATGTCCGACCCATAGTCCAAAAAAGAAGGCCTGTCTCCCCGGAAAAAGCCTTAGTAATTTTGTCGGAGGTCGAAAGGCTGCTAAGCATAGGTCATATTCGCGAGTCACATTATCCCTTATGGGCGTCGAATCCGGTGTTGGTGAGAAAGAAAAATGGCAAGTGGAGAATGTGTATTGACTTCACGGACTTAAACCGAGCTTGTCCGAAGGACCCTTTTCCTGTCCCTCGTATCGACCAATTAGTGGACTCGACCTCCAGAAATCGATTACTATCTTTTATGGATGCTTACTCGGGATACAACCAAATCCGACTGGCTGCTAACGATGAAGAGAGCACTTCTTTTATTACTGGGCGAGGTCTGCATTGCTACAAGGTCATGCCATTCGGGTTAAAAAACGCGGGGCAACTTATCAGCGCCTGGTTAATAAAACTTTCGAGGAGCAGATTGGGCAGAATATGGAAGCTTATATCGACGATATGTTGGTTAAGAGTGAGCACGACGAAGACCACTTTGCTGACCTAGCGGAGACATTCCACAATTTGAGTAGAGTCAATCTCAAACTCAATCCGGAAAAGTGCATTTTTGGTGTGCGGTCAGGTAAATTCTTTGTTATATGATCAGCGAAAAGGGCATTGAGGCTGACCCTGAGCAGCTAAGAGCTTTGATCGCTATGACTCCTCCTCGAAACATTAAAGAGGTGCAAATCCTGACAGGACGATTGGCTGCTCTGAATCGATTCATTTCTCGCTCGTCGGATAAGTGTGCTCCGTTCTTTAAAATATTGCGGAATGCGAAGCAATTTTGTTGGACCGAAGAATGTTCGACCGCCTTTCGTCAAATTCAAGAGTATCTAACCTCTCCGGAAGTTTTATCTAAACCTGTGGTGGGAGAAACGTTGATTGTCTACTTAGCAGTATCCGAGTGTGCTGTCAGTGTCGTTCTCCTCCGAGAAGATGATTCTCTCCTAAGGCCAATTTATTATGTCAGCAAGAGTTTGCTGGACGCCGAGAAGCGGTATCTTACTTTAGAGAAGGTGGCTTTGGCGTTGGTGACAGCGGCACGAAAGATGAGACCTTACTTTCAAGCCCATCCAATTGTGGTTCGAACGACGTTTCCCCTGAAGAGTCTATTACAAAGACCAGACATCTCTGGCAGGATGACTAAGTGGTCCGTAGAGCTGGGAGACTTCGACATAACATTTGAGCCTCGAACGGCGATAAAAGCACAGGTTTTAGCATATTTTTTGGTTGAGTTCCACTCAGACAGGGAAGAGCAGGAGGTACCTGATATAGTCGCAGAGGAAGAGTGGGTGGTACGGACGGATGGTGGGTCGAACATCTCAGGCAGCGGAGCAGGTGTCCAGTTAATATCCCCGCAAGGGGTAGCTATGTTCCAAGCCATTCGTTTCGGTTTCAAAGCTACTAATAATGAGGCTGAGTATGAAGCAGCTCTAGCCGACCTACGTTTAGCTCAAATATGCGGGGCTCGACGGATAAAATTGGTCAGTGATTCTCAGCTGGTGATAAATCAGGCTTCGGGGGAGTCCGAGGCAAGGAAGGAAACACTGATACAGTATTTGAAGCTGATGAAAAAGTTGGCGTCGGGTTTTGAGGGCGTCAAATTCGAGCATGTCCGACGAGATTTAAATGTCGTCCCAGATTCTCTCGCCTCTGCTTCACGGACAGAGGGTTATCCCTGGGTTTTGGTCCAGACATGCCCGTCGATCTCAATTAGTAAAGAGCATGTGATGAACATCTTGGAGGAAAGCCACGCGATCACGACTGATTGGAGGACAGCCCTCATTGATTTTTTGCTCACGACGTTTTGCCCGTCGACAAATATGAAGCCAGAAGAGTTAGATTCAAGTCTCATGGTTACATTTTGCTGGGAGAATTGCTGTATAAAAAATCTTTGAGTCGGCCATTGCTAAGGTGCTTGAGTGGGCCCGAGTCACAAATTATCCTCTCCGAGTTACATGACAGTGAAGGGTCCGCTCACTGTGGATATAAGACTTTGATACGCAGGGTATTCTTGGCAGGCTATTATTGGCCAACTATCTCGGCTGATGCAAAAGATTTGGTTAAACGCTGTGACACGTGCCAGCGCTATGCTAATGTAATTCACAAACCGGGAGTGTTGATGGAAAGCATTTCAGAGGCAGTTCCTTTTGACAGGTGGGGCATTGACTTGGTTGGACCTCTACCGATGGCCTCTGAGGGCAGATAGACGATAATTGTGGCCGTCGATTATTTTTCTAAGTGGGTGGAAGCTGAGCCATTCGCGGGAACAAAGGCCAAAGACGTGATCAAATTTGTTTTATCTAATATTTGTTGTCGTTTTGGTGTACCGTTGCAGATCACCACGGACAATGGACCACAATTTGATAACAAAGAATTCCAGAGTTTTTGTGTGTCAAGGGGCATACAACAATGTTTTTTGGCACCATTTCACCCTCAGGCAAGTGGGCAGGTGGAAGTAACTAATCGCACCATCCTAGACGGTTTGAGAAAGAACTTGGAAGGTAAGGCGGGGAAATGGCCTGACTATTTATAGGAGGTGTTATGGGCATATCGAACGACCCCCCGGACAGCCACCGTTGTATCCCCATTTGCCTTAGTTTATGGGATGGATGTCGTGGTCCCTCCAGAGATCCTCTTCCCTTCACATCGAATAGCAACTTATGACTCAGACACAAATGACCAGCATAGAGCATTGGCTTTAGATTTGGTGGAGGAAAAGAGACAGCGGGCGCAGCTGACTTCCCTTCACTATCAAACTCTTATGAGGAGTCGATATGCGTCCAAAGTCAACCATAGAGACTTTCAGGTGGGAGACAAGGTCCTACGCAAAGTTTTCTTGCACACCAAGGACAAGAGTTTGGGGAAGTTGGGACCTAACTGGGAAGGCCCCTATGAGGTCACCGAAAGGATAAAACCAGGCACATATCGGTTGAAAGATAAAGACGGACGATATCTCCGCTTACCTTGGAATATTGAGCATTTAAAGTTGTACCTCGATTAGCAGAGCTCGGAGATGACATTGTATTTCTTTTCAATTTCTATGTATCCCTTGGGAAAATTTTTGGTGAGGACACACTCTTTCCTACCCTGTTAGGCACAGAAAGGTTTTAATGAGGTGTTTCGGTGATCCCCTTAAATACAAAGTTTTTTTGCCTTTAACTATTTTTTGAGTCACAGTAACATATGCCTCAAATTGTTGTCCCTCGCACGATTTTTTGAGTCACAGTAACATGTGCCTCGAATTGCTGTCCTTCGAACTATTTTTTGAGCCACAGTAACATGTGCCTCGAATTGTTGTCCCCCGCGCTATTTTTTTTTATTATTTTTACTTTATTCTTCGGGTCACATTAAAGTGTGCCACGATATTTTGGGACCTTCGAACTATTCATCGGGTCACATTAAAGTGTGCCACGATGTTTTGGGACCTTCGAACTATTCTTCGGGTCGCATTAAGGTGTGCCTCGAAGCCACTCTCAGTTGTGAATCAGAACATTTTCTCCTTGAAATTGTTTTCGGAGACCCTAAAATTATTCGAAGGCCAAGTAGATTGGCATTCGAAGGCCTCATGGCAAGTATAACCCTTTCTGAATTTATCAAAGTAAAAATTATTCGAAGGCCAAGTAGATTGGCATTCGAAGGCCTCATGGCAAGTATAACCCTTGCTGAATTTATCAAAGTAAAAATTGTTCGAAGGCCAAGTAGATTGGCATTCGAAGGCCTCATCGCAAGCATAAAACTTGCTAAATTTATCTAAGTAAAAATTGTTCGAAGGCCAAGTAAGTTGGAATTCGAAGGCTTTATTGCAAGCATAAAACTTGCTAAATCTATCTAAGTAAAAATTGTTCGAAGGCCAAGTAAGTTGGAATTCGAAGACGTTATTAAAAACATAACACTTATCAATTTATCTAGATAATGATTATTCGAAGTCTAAAATTTTTTGGAGTTCGATGGCCAATCAACTTGAAGTTCGATGGCTTTATTACAAACATAACACTAGTTGTTCGAAGGGCCAATGAAATCATAATTCGAAGAACAATTCATTTAACTGATAATCATTATGAACTTGTTCCAGATACAATACATTGACAAGTCAAATATTCAGTGCTCTTACAAAGTTCAAGCAGCACAGCAAGTTCCAATCATTACAAAAAGAGGCCTTTTTAGGCCATATACAAAAACAAACTACCTACAGCACTTTTACTCAATCGGCATTTTTCGAGGTGTCACTCCCCTCACCTTCTGAGTCTTCACTCTCACTTACGACTATTTGAGGAGGGCGAAGTTCTGAGGGGACAAGTTTCCAAAAAGGCCCCAGGTCATATTCAGGGTGCTCAGCATATATTTGGGTCAACAAGCCAGCTCGAGTAGCAGCATCACGGGCCTGTAAGGTCTTCGAACACGTTGCTGCATAGGCATCCACAGCCTTTTCCTTCGCCTCCTCGACCTCTACAGGGAAACCTTTGATCTTTCTCTCCAACTGATCACGCTCTCCAACTACTTTTCGAAGAGCTTCAGTACACTGCTCGAATCCATCGCAAGCCTTGCGATGCCCCTTCTTGTATTCAGATATCATCAGCTCCTGGGCATCAGTCTTCTCCTTGTACAAGTCCCTTTCTTCTTGGCAACACCTCTCTAGCATTGTCACATAATTCTCAGAGGCAGAAAGACGCTCGTACAGGGCATCAGCTTGGCCCTCGATCACTGCATACTCCTTCTTGGCCTCCTCGAGCTGAGAGGCAGCTAGTGATGCCTTGAACTTGTAGTAATTTTTGCGCTTTTCAAGATGGCGCATCTTCTTTCCTCGGTTCACTGAAGTATGTAGCAGCCTCCGAAGACTCATCGAGAACTCATCATCCAAGGGGACTTCGAAGGAGCTCGAAGGAGACCCTACCGCTGCAGAATCAAATTCGGAAAAATTACCACAAACAACGTCTGGGTGAACAAGTAGTGGAGGGTTTGTTCGAGGAGCAGGGATAGGAGCCAGCCTTGGACTGTCTTCGAGGGAAGCTGGGTGAGAAGCCTCAGTAAGAGGAGAGTGCAAGGATTGGTAGGAAGTTTCCCTAGGTGACTGGCCACCCCTGTTTTCAGCATCAATTGCATCACCGTGGACTTCTCTTTCAAAATTAGTCTCTTCATTGTTGTCAGGGGTTTCTCCTCCCTCAGATTGTTCTTCGATAGGCTCAAGAAGAATACCCTTCCCCTTCAAGTCTTTTTTCTTGCCATCTTTCTTAGGTGGAAGAATGGGAGCAGGGGGAGGAGGAGTGGGATTTGTTGAAGCAATAACACTTGTTCGAGGGGCTTCACTTGTTCGAGGGGCTTCACTTGTTCGAGGGGCTTCAATTGTTCGAGGGTCATTAGAGTTCGACGCCCCTGCATTTTCCGAGGAGTGTGGCTTTTGATTGTTCGTAGCTGCTTTGGGATTTATTGGTTGGGTTGGTGCTACTTCATCTTCTGGAGGTTCATCCAGGTGACTTTGCGAGCGAGAGCGCTTGGGCAGATAGATTGTGACATCCTGTTGGCTACATCGCTCTAGCACTTCCCGTTCTGAAGGCGGAGTCATCAGTCCCCTCATACTTATACGATCTTGGGGATTAAGCCTCCAGAGTCGACTCCTAGCCAAGTTGTCGTCGACGAAACAACGGCGAAAACGATTGTCCCACTGCTCCTTTGACCACAAGTGAAGGTTAGTAAAAATAGTGGTAGCTCCCTCGACATAGTCGGTGTAGGGTTTGGACACCCCAGTCATAGCTGAAATAAGAAAGTAAATATCAACACAACATACAATTTCGAGGGGACATATTACTTTGAAGGCATACAAGTTTTCGAGGAAGCTTGTGAGAAAGCATAAATTTCGAAGGATAAAGTTCAAAGGATAAAAGTTAGTGGAATACTTACATTTCATTGTCCATTTTAGCGACAGTTTGTGAGGATTCGAAGGAGTGGCTTCTGATCCAGTCTCCCAGCAACCAGAGAAAAAGAGGAACTGTTGCCTCCATTTTTTATCAGCCTCCAATAGATCCTTCAATATTTTTTGCCCCCGATTGAACGTCAATGAATAGAAAGGGAAGTAAGGATTTCGGGCCAGACCAGCAAGACCAATGATTTGCTCCAGTGAAAATTCTTGGCCTGAGAGCCTTGAGGCCATTATGCAGGCCATTAACGTGAACCACATATTGGGCCCAACCTGTGAGTGGCAAAGATCTATCTTCGAGAGATATTCAATAAAGAAAGGGTCTAAAGGATACCTTAGCCCCCAATTCATGATTTCTGTGTAGACCACCACTTCGTGATCCCTCACAGATAAGGGTGTCTCTCCCTCAGAGGGAAATCTGATGTTGACATATCGAGGGATGCCCCATCGAGCCCTAAGCATCGTCTCCTCCTCCCTCGAAAAGTACTTATACTTGATATTGGCAAGGGCCACCATGTGCTTGTTCTCAATACCCCTGATGTTATTGCCGGCAATATTGTCTAACTCCAAGGGCAATGAAATGTCCCCCTTAGACTTTGGAGCAATCCGGCGAGCTTGTTCCTCGGATATTGTCGAAGAAGATGTTGCACCGTTTGTAGGGCCCGAGGAAGGGATAATGGGCAGTCTATGTTCGACAGGATTGTTGAGAGGTCTCATAACTATGGGGTCTAAAGTTTCTTCATGTCTAATACGCATGTCTTCCTCGGTAATAAGCGTCCTAGAGGGGGAGAATTGAGTTCCATGGATAGTCATGGATGGCGTGGAAGGCAGACTAGACACATCTGTTCCTTGTCTTCGAGGAGGACTGCCAGAATTATGATGCAGGTCTTGTCTTCGAGGAGGACTACCAGCATTGCGATGAAGGTATTGGTTTCGAGGAGGACTCCTCGAAGTCCTTTGATGAAGGTCTTGATTTCGAGGAGGGCTAACTGAGTTTCGAGGAGGGCTTCTCGAAGTCCTTCGAGGACTTGAAGACTTTTGGGGGGCGTTTTCAACACCAGTTGGGACAGTTGGTTCTCGAATTGTTAGGGGAGCTTCCCTGGCCCGCTTTCGTTCGTGAGAACCTTTTCTGTCTCTATGGGATTTCTTCCTCTTCGAACCTGAAGCATGCTTGTGCGATCTCTCTTTACCCATTTCTCTAGGAGGGTTTGTTTCGCTGAGCAAGCTTTGACGAGCTACTTCACGGGGGATAATGGCGGTCGAGTTGTTCGAAGGAGGCCAGGCACCAAAGAAGGTTGTAGTCGATGGTGGGGGATGAGGCCTTACGTCTTCACCAGCAGTAACCCTCTCTTCGAACCGTTTACTAATCAACAACCACTCAGGAATTCGACGGGGCTTGTTCGCCAGCTTTATCTCTCTAGAAATAATTGAACAAAAGTTACATTAATGAAGGAAAAGGTTGGTATTTATAGAAGACTAGTGGGCTTTCTTGACAAATGAAGCCCGGGGACATTTTCATGTTATTTGCCTAGGGGTACGATGGTCCACATAGGTGGATATTGTTCGGCCGCCTAGCTATAGCAGAAGGTGAAGAGTTTTGTGTCAGAGATTGTCAGGGGAAGGGGAAGAGTTTTATGACAACAATGTCAGAAGAATTGGTATCGTTTCTCCCAAAGTATGCTGACACAGGTGTTTGTGCAATGACATCATCAGTCCTAGCACCCTTTTTCGCCTAAGTACATAATTATCCGACGACCATTTTGCTTAAAATGTTGCAAGGATTGAGGGGGCTACTCGGTATAACAGAAGTTCGAAGAGGCCTTTTTAGATATTCGAGGAGGCTTACGAATCATTCGAAGAGGTTTTGTGTCGAAGAGGTTTTGTGGAAGCGACCTTTTGCCTAAGTAGTTCATAGCCCCGACAATACGAAGGGACTTGTGTAACAACTTTTCGAAAGACTTATGGAGTTCGAAGGAGAAGTGATTTTGGCCTGTCAGGAGAATTATTCAGTCTTAGCAAAACGATTTTTACTAAGACTGGGGGGCTACTGATAAGGAAGAATAAAAGACAAGGGCCAAAATGCGTAGAAATAAATGTACAAGAGCCAAAATGCGTAGAAATAAACGTATAAGGGCCAAAATGCATGAATTGTAAAGATATAACCCAAAATAGGAAGGAACCAAAAAGCGGGGACCAAAAGATGTAATTAAACCAAATTAAAGCGTGTGGGGTCCGCAATTGTACTATAAAAGGACCACACACGCTTCACGAATCCCGAGATGAATAGTACGAGACTTTCTCTCTCTCTCTCTCTCTCTATACTGTTTAGCACTTTCTCTCTCTAGATCTGACACTCAAATATTCCTCTATCACCTAATCCTCTATCGATAAATCTTCGCATAACAAAATCACCCTCGTACCATCTTTTAACTCTTCAAACGAGTAACTTGGTAAGCTTGGGACAACTTGTACAAAAAGGCTGCAAGATTTTGATACATCATGAAGTATGCAAGCTTTATCACTCAGAGTTAGGGCTGATTATGCAAGCAAGAATGACGGAAAATAAATTGTTCAAGATTTTGGCCTCAAAAGGTAACTTGTATACGGTTGAGAAATGTTTGAAAATAACAGCAATGGATGAGCTTAAACTTTGGCATCGAAGGTATGGGCACTTAAGTTACAAAGGTTTAAGAACTCTCAAATATCAGAATATGGTCAAAGGGATACCACATCTGAGCACCAACGAAGTTGAGAAATGTGTTAGCTGTTTTGTTGGTAAACAACATCGTGAGAGTATCCCTAAACAAATTTTGTGGCGTTCGTCAAGGAGGTTGCAGCTAGTACATTCTGATATATGTGGGCCAATTTCTCCAGCATCGAACTTCGACAAGAGATATATTCTTACTTTCATCGATGACTTTAGCAGAAAGGTATGGATATATTTTTTGTCATTAAAGTCGGAAGCTTTTATATTCTTTACTCGATTCAAGATCCAGGTAGAGAAAGAGAGTGGAGAAACGCTAGCATGTCTACGAACGGACAGAGGCGGTGAATTCACTTCAAATGAGTTCACTAATTTTTGTGAGGAAACCGAAATTAGCAGACAATTCACTACAGCTTTCACTCCGCAACAAAACGGAATTGCTGAGCGCAAGAACCGGACAATAATGAATATGGTGCGGTGCATTTTGAATGATAAAGGAGTTCCTAAACATTTTTGGGCGGAAGCATCAAAATGGGCTATACATGTCTTGAATCGAAGTCCAACTTCTGTGACACAAGGAAAAACACCTGAAGAAATGTGGAGTGGAATAAAGCCTAGAGTTGATTACTTTAGAATTTTTGGTTGTATCGCTCATGTCCATGTTCCAGATCAGAAAAGAAAAAAACTTGATGATAAAAGCAACATATGTGTGCTTATTGGAGTAAGAATCAAATCCAAGGGTTATCGCCTATACAACCCCAAAACAAAAAAGGTCATTACAAGTAGGGATGTGATTTTCGAAGAAGAGAAAAGCTGGGATTGGGGACATAAAACAAAAGAATTAGAGGCTGAGCAATTAATCTGGGAGGATAGAGAAACCGAAGCTGAGGAGAATGTTGAAGAAGTGACTCATGAGCCTGAAACAGAGCAAATAAATGAAGAAGAATAAGTTTTGAATCCAACAGAATCTCTTAGGCCTCAGAGAATCAGAAGAAGACCAGCTTATTTGCAGGATTACGAGACCGGATGGGAGGAAGAAGAAGAAGTTTCGGGTCTTGTAATGTTTATGTCAAGCGATGATCCTGTAACATTCAATGAAGCTATTAAGGAAGAAAAATGGTTTAATGCTATGAAGACAGAGTTGGAGTCAATAGAAAAGAACGGAACTTGGTTTCTCACAAATCTTCCAAGTGGAGCAAAGAGAATTGGTGTTAAATGGCTTTATAAAACCAAGCTCAACGAGAAGGGAGAGGTTGAAAAATACAAAGCTCGATTGGTGGTCAAAGGCTATGCGCAAGAAGAAGGAGTAGATTACAGTAAAGTCTTTGCTCTTGTGGCGCGTTGGGATACTATTCGTACGATGCTAGCTGTAGCAGCTCAAAAGAATTGGTGTGTTTATCAGTTAGACGTAAAGAGTGCGTTTCTTTACGGCGAACTAACAGAAGATGTGTTTGTAGATCAACCGCAATGATACATAAAGGAAGGAGAAGAACACAAGGTTTACAAGTTGGTGAAGGCTTTATATGGTTTAAAACAATCCCCAAGAGCTTGGTACAGTAAAATTGAGGCATACTTTGTTAGAGAAGGATTTCAAAGGTGTGAGCATGAGTACACACTATTCGTGAAAAATGATGGAGGTAACAAGATTATTATTGTTAGTCTTTATGTAGATGATTTAATCTTCACAGGAAATGATGAAAATATGCTTGAGGAGTTTAATTATCGATGAAAAAGGATTTTGAGATGACTGATTTGGGGAAAATGAAGTATTTTTTGGGTGTTGAGGTGACACAGAATGGTGATGGAATCTTCATCCATCAAAAGAAATATGTTGGAGAGATTCTTGAAAGGTTTAATCTGCATAACGGAAATGATGTCAAGAATCCTATTGTGCCCGGAGTGAAGTTATCAAAAGATAGTGATGCTAAGAGAGTTGATTGCACAATATATAAACAACTCATAGGAAGTTTAATGTATATCACGACGACAAGGTCTGATCTGATGTTTGTGGTTTGTCTATTGAGCAGATACATGTCCGATCCTAGAGAGGAACATATGCAAGCAACAAAGCGTGTGCTAAGGTACATAAGAGGAACGACTGGATTCGGTGTGTTTTACAAAAAAGGAATGTTGGAGGAGTTGAGTGTCTATACTAATAGTGATTATGCTGGAGACATTGATAATAGACGAAGCACAAGTGGATATGCTTTCTTATTGAGTGAAGGAGCAGTTTCTTGGGCTTCAAAGAAACAACCGATAGTCACTCTATCCACCACTGAAGCTGAGTTCATAGCTGCATCATTTTGTGCTTGTCAATGTATTTGGATGAGAAGGATTTTTTAAGAAATTGGTATGATGCAGTCAGGTTGCACTACGATTATGTGTGATAACAACTCAACAATTAAACTATCAAAGAACCCTGTTCTTCATGGTCGTAGCAAGCATATTGATGTTAGGTTCCATTTTTTGAGGGATCTTGTCAAAGATGAAATTGTGAAATTGGTTCATTGTAGTACCAATGATCAGGTTGCAGACATATTGACTAAACCATTGAAGTTGGAAGCTTTTGTTCGATTAAGAGAGAAACTTGGAGTTTGCGAGAAGATAAACTGAAGCTATTGCTTTCAGTTTAGGGGAAGCAATGTTAGGAATTTTCCCAATAGTGCATCTACTAGCAAAGGACACAGCGGGGATGCAGGTGTCAGTTTCATTTTGTGTCACAAAATGACTATTTAATAGTCATTTATATTACCTAATAAAATTATCGAAATTATGAAATTTTTTTTGTCAGGAATAGCTCCACCAACTAATGTGATATTGTCCACTTTAGGCGATTAGTCCCGCACGGTTTTGCTCTTGGTTCACTCCCAAAAGGCCTCAAATTAGTTGAGATATTTCATTCACTTATATATTGTAAGTACTTGTTCAGTCTAAGCGATGTGGGATAAAGGATCAAGTTTACTCACTCTTAACACTCTCCCCATATAAACTCTATGCATTCCGCCTCACTCAATACACCCATTGCATGACTTAGAACACAAGTTTCAACCTTGCTCTGATACCATGTCAGAAATATCTCCACCAACTAATTTGAGGCCTTTTGGGGGTGAACCAAGAGCAAACTTGATCCTTTATCCCACTCTTAACACTTAACACTTATGGTATTTTTTCAATCTATGTTCTTATGGTGATTCATTATAGTAATTCTTAAAACTTGATAAATACCTATAAATATTTATATTTACCTTTCTTCCTTTTTTCTATTTAATCTTTTCATAATCTTAACTATATATATTTTTTAATTTTCTTAAATCGATGTTTTTATGGTGTTTTTTTAAAAATATTTCTTAAATTTTGATTTTTTTAATATCAATTATACAGCATCGTCTTCTAGAAAATCCAAATCATAACTTTTATACATACTTCCATTCTAAAAAATTACAAATTGATACGGATAATTAAAAAAGAAAAGAATTCACTAATCATACATAGTTCCAATCTAAAAATTACAAATTCATAAGCATATTTGAAAAAGAGAATTCAAAGTTAAAGATTGTTTCGGAATCAACCGAGATATTGATAGAAGAGTTGTATCATAAAATATTAACCAAAAGACTAATTTAAAAATGACACGTGTCAAATATGAACCGCACAAAAAAAAGTTATGCGTTTGGTTCATTAACAAACTTATATATAAATAAATTAAAAAATAATAATTAAAAATGAAATAAAATAAAATATCATATATAATATAAATATTTAATACTTTTAACAATGAATCGAGATGCAAATATTTTTTATAACAATCATCCAAATAAAATATTTATCCTAAATGATGGGCTACTTAATAGACTCGCCGATAAAATAAAACCCATCAAATGTAAATATTGAGGGTAAATAGGTAAAACAAGAGTTCATAACAGAATCGTATCATCGCAACAAACCTTAAACAGAATCACTCCCATTCAATTCAACAGAATCACTCTCATTCAATTCAACAGAGCTTCCCCAATCCCTGACGCCTGTCTCCGGCCAAAACTGGACAGAAACAACCGGGGTACTCTCTCTTCTTCGATCCAAGTTCGATCCGACTCGAAATGGAGCAATCATCCAACCCGCATTCGTTCTTCTTCTCCATCGAGCAAGTCAACAACTTCCCATTCGGTACTCTCTCTTCTTCTTTCTCCTTCTCTCTTCTCTCTTTTTCTACTTGCAATTACCTCTCTTGCATCACTTTTCGAATCTGTGCCGGGCTGTAGAAGCAGTTCTCGCCGCGATCGGAACTCCGCCGCGAGCTGGCATTGTGGTCGTGATCGGAGAAATAGAGTGATGTTCTTGGGATTTTAGATAATTTTTATCATTATTTTTTATTTAAATTAATTAATAAATACAGAGCATCTAGATGTGGATATCAGACCCAACGAATGCCCTAGTTAGATCCATGATCCATTATATATATAGCGTAGCCCACAAGTAACTTCACTCTTTACGCTTCTGCACTCTGTTGAATTTTCTCTGCATCTCTTTCTCTGTTTCTCTCCATTCTCCACATCACTATTGTAATCATCTTGCATTTTCAGTTCTGTATACTTATTTTCTACTGATTTATCGATTTTCTTTTTCTTTCTCTTTGATGTATAACTGTCTTGATCTCAACTCAAGTAAATCGCTTAGACATAGCTTTTTGGTTTCTTGTTCTTAGTTTAGTATTTGCTGGAGCCTTTTGGGTCTCTTGTGCTTAGTTTACTATCTGGAAAAATGAACATGAACATTAAAGTAAATCATGCTATTGTTCTTATGATTTGAACATTTGGAAAAATGATCTGAACTGGGTAATTTGTGATTCAATCTAGTAGTGGCATTGATTGTTGTCCAACATCCTATTTGTTCGTTTCCCATAATTTACAGAAATTACACCTTACTGTTCTCTCACATTTTTATATATCATATTATATATATATATATATATATATATATATATATATTATATATATATATATATATATATATATATATATATATATAGTGTAGCCCTTCACTCTTTACCATTCTTCATTCTTTACTCTGTTGGTTTCTTGTTCTTAGTTTAATATTTGCTGGATTATATAGCCTTTTGGGTCTCTTGTGTTTAGTTTATTATCGGGAATTATATATTTAGAATTTGATTGGATGAGTTGACAATTTGTGATTGCAGGCTCTACAATGGAGCTGCCTGATGAAAATATATTTGATATGCTCTTAATGCTGCCTGTGAAGACTCTAGTGCGTTTCAAAGCTGTTTCCAAGGAATGGTGTTCGCTCATCTCCGACCCCGAATTCATCAAAGCTCACTTTTCTCGACTAGACCAAATGAGTAGTAAGATTCTTCTGTCTACCCAACCTCACGCCTGCATCCTGGATTATGAAAATCGCAGAAACTCAATGCTTAACTATCCAGTTCCGATTCAAACCACGGAGATGGTTACGTTTGTAGGATCTTGTAATGGTTTGGTCTGTTTACTCCTTCACTCCTTTATTTTTATCTTATGGAATCCATCTACTAGGGAGTTTAGGCGACTACCACCCCTTATCCCATCATCTGAGATATACAAAAATGATAACCTATCTGAACGTGAAGAGTTTGTCCAGTTTGATGGATTTGGATATGACTCCTCAATCGATGATTACAAAATAGTAATAGGGTTTTGGCCAAAGCCTTCTTTTGCTGAGACTTCTCCAGGATATTTCGTAGTTCAATGCTTCTCCCTAAAGACTAACAAATGGAAATTTATTGGGTTTCACAAACTTGACTGTCACTTCGAACACCACCGTGGTGTTCTTTTGAACGGATATTTGCATTGGATCTCCGAAGATGGTAAAGCACCTGTAGTTTCGTCGTTTAATATAAAAGAGGAGAGATTCATGGAGGTTGTACGGCTCCCTCGTGATTGTCACACCCAGAGTTACCAAATGTGGTTGTATGCCTTTGAAAATTCCCTTTTCTTATGCAACTTGTGTAGAGATACTAATACTAAGTCCTATATCGAAGTCTGGGAGAAAAACGCAGATGCTGCTGGGGATTCTTGGAAAAAATTATATCTCGTTCGAATTCGACTCTTAGGGCTGCCTTTTAGTTATCGACTACAATTTACAAGAAATTACAGACTTGTGTTGGGTTTTCATTCGACTGGCTTACGTACGTTTGATCTCCAAACTAAGACTAGTAAGAATCTCCGATGGTATGGTTCACCTTTGTTAGATGGGATAGCCTATCGAGAGACTTTGATTTCACCAAATTAAAAGTAATGGTTCAAGCAGACAAGAAAAGGAGAAAAACTGGTCAGTAATGGTATAGCAGGCAAAGTTATTTTCCCGTTTCCTTTCCCGGATTTTTGTCGCTGTTTTAAGTGAGTATATATTTCCAAGCAGCGAGAAATATATCAGCGAGAAACAGATATGATTTTTTGCTCTTTTGTAATCGAAACAGATTTTATATATTTCTTTGCTTAGAAATGTTCTAAGCACAGATAGCAGGCAATGTTCTATCAGCAGACGAAGCTAATTTAGATATGGTTTTTTGTTCTTTTGTAATCGAAACAGATTTTATATGACGACTTTCAAATTTTTCTGATTTTCTTGTTTGTAAAGTTAAAAGCTCAAAACTCATAAGGGAAGCTTGGTATGGTTTGTTGGAGGGACTGTTGGTTATATAAAGATAAGTGTTCTCAAAGTTTCTACCTCTGATTACAAATCTTATATGCTGGAAGAATCTCATGCCCAAAGACTTTACTTTAACCACAGATTCTGCATGCTGCTAAATTCAAACCTAGTTTGTATCCAACGTCTCGTGCCTCAATCCACCGATATTTTATGTACAACTCTAGTTACATCCATATTTGTGTCTAGTATTTCGAATGAATCAGTTTCTAACTGATAATTATAACAGGAGATAATATATCAACCTATTCATGGATAAGTAAAAGCTTTTTGTTGAAAGAGATAGCAGATGCAAATCTAGTTAAGAACAGACATTTTTTTTATAAAAAATTATAACAAATATCCACCAGTGTAAATCCAAAGTATTTGGAATGAGGATAAATATAGGTGAAGATGTAAAAGTTATAAAGAATGTAATTTTAGGCGCGCATAGAGGGGTTAAGTTCGTCCCAAGCTTCAATCCATGTAACCATAGCCTCGGCCAGCTTGTCGAAGTAAGGGTCGATGCTACTTAACTTGTTTTTAACCATCTTGGCAAGTTCAATGTAACATTTTTGGACGGTGTTGCAATCTTTCGAGAGTTTTACGGCTTGGAAGAAAGGGATGATCTCTTCCTGCCAAAAGATACCTTTGTATTCTTTTTTCAGGTTCACAAACGGATTGCTAGCTTTGCTGTGGAATAAGTAAGGCAGACCTGTTTTTACTCCCAATCCCAAGTGATCACATATCACCTTCACACACCAGCCAGCCCACATATCGTCGTACCTTCCAATCGGCTGACCATCGCCCATCAGTCCAAAGTACATGGCAGGACCAATCAAGTCGCGATCGAAGCACAAGTTCATGCCACACATGGGGAAAAGGCTTCCCTTTGGGATTGTCAAAACAGCATCCACATACCTTATGACACGAGCGATCAAGTTAATGAACATTACTCGCTCGCAAATGATTATTCAGGAAAAGAGGGTTACCCTCATCCTAAATTGTGGTGTATGTCACTAGAACTGGGTGATGTGAACTATATTAACAATATATTAACATAGCAAGAGCTGAAGGAGTAGTTCCTACCTAGTATTTCTCTCTTTTGGTTTGACAAGCTGTGTTGGCGCATCGTAATCAGGGATGTTGAGCCAGAGACCATGAGAAACAGCAGTCGGGACACCCTCGCGTAGACTGAAAGGGTATCCACGCACAAAGTCTGCGCCATCCCGGTACGGATCATACAAAGTGTTGAAGAAATACGGAGTAGATGGCGATAGTATGTTCTCGATGTGCTGCCCAAGTGCATTGATGGCCTTTCCAGACGGGTCCTTAGCAACCTACAATAACATGCTTGGTTATAACTTATAAGAATCGTATATGTGAGTACAATAATAAATGCATGAAACTCGAAAGAACTTACGAAGCAATCATCATCAATAGTGAAAATATACTTCTTCTTGGACACCATGTATCCGAAACAACGACAAGCAGAGTCCTTAAACGAAATACAGCTGGCTTTCGGGCCCAAAATCCTGTTAATATCATTCCTGTTATAAAGTTCGTAATCGAATCCACTAGGGACCTTGATGGTTTTGGTCGGATCACCATCTTGCACGATGATCAAATGGTATGGCTCAAAAAATGGCCTCCACATTTCGAGGAAATCCAAGTTCCTTATCGTCGGGATCACAATGTCCAGCTCATGTTTTAGTAACGGCGTGTTGTCGATCTTCGCCGGGCCACCGCTGGTTGCTGGCTCAACCATTTCTTTTGGTTTGGTTATAGAGGAAACGAGAGAAGAGTGAAGCTTTTCTTGAAACGGAAGAAAACGTTTGTAGGGTTATAGTGTTGTAAATTTATATATAGTGGGTGGGGGTACGTGTGTGAAATTCAGAGGTTATTGCTACGGACTGATTCAACAGCAAAAAACCGGACGAGATAGATGTTGTGATTCGTTGGTGTGTGTGGTGTGTTGTGTAGGAATTTCAGGCTTTAAGCTCTTTTGTAGGTGATTCAAGTTATGGCTGAAATTGGTTGGACTTGTACAAACAATCCATTACTATATCGAAAAGAATATGGTAAATAACATAAAATATATAGAAATGCTAAACTCTTGTTATCATCATTGTTGACATTTCTCTTATCTAAACAATTTTTTAAAAAATAAAAAATATAGAATCCATTTTAACACTAACTAATTAAATTAGTTTCATTTGCGTCATTAAGTAATAAAAGTTTCAAATTGTATAAACTAAACTAACCTTCTAAAAAAATTACCATAAACTATACTAGCATGCATATGAATTATTTTAAAGAAACTACACTACATCAATGTACATATCTTTTTTTAAATAAAAATGACTTGTTTTTGGGACAAATGACCTTAATGGAAAAAATAAAAAAGTGTCAAACACGAGTGACCAAATATGAAACATCATTAAACAAAGATGACTTGTTTTTGGGACAAATGATCTTAATGGAAAAAATAAAAAAGTGTCAAACACCATTGACCAGTCACGGTATTTAACCTTCATAAGTTCAATATATAATCAAATTAAAAATAATCAAACTAACCACCATAAATAACCAAACTAAAAAATGAATTAATCCAACATATTAATATGAATAACCAAAGTATGTTAACACTCTTTAATCAACAAAATAATTCAAGGAATTAATTAGCATAAATAGTTTTGATAAACTTACATACCCAATAAAGACGATATATGCCCAATGTTCCTTGTAAACCTTATAAAAACTAAGAATGTTAGGTAATTCGTTTACAAACACCATCTTAATGTTCAGCCTTGAAGGATCATAGAGAGCAACACTATTCATCCTCCTCCCACTTTAAAATGATGTCGAGTGGGAGAAGAAATACGATCCTTCTCAGATAACTTATGGATAACACCTAGATCGAGAAGATGGACCGTATGATGTTTCACCGTATTCAACCAAACGTTACGAATCCGGTTTGGAAACATCTGACGCACTACCTCTACATAAAACTAGAAAAATCTTCCTACATGAAGTTATTTCGTTTTAAAAAAACTAGTATTATGTTAGTTTGGTTCTAAATAAATAAGTTTTCAACCAAATTCATTATGACATTCATAAATTATAAAATATCATTTATCTATCAAAGTGATATATGTGAACTAAAATAAAAATATCACATGGTAATATAAAATCACACTAAACAATAATTTAGCGCACAAAAATATTTTGTGTTTTAACACAAAAATAAAAGGACTATGTCTCATGTCTAGTCATTTCAACACAAAAATATTTTGTGTTATATTTATAAACATGAACCTTGGGTCATGAGCCGTAATGAGCTTTAAACTTAAAGCCCAAGTTCCTACAATTACAATATGTGTCTGTAAGCCTTATAACTTAATGCTCAAGTCTAAAAACCTTATTTGCTTACATATAAAACTTAAATCATACATAGTCTTATATTGTATGATATTACTTAATGAGCTAAGCCCTTACAATTTATGAACTTATTAGTCTTTGCAAAACAATCGAAGAATAAATAAGTTCTTGAAGTACTTTTCCTTAGTCGAGACATGTAGTGTCCACACTTGATCTTGTTTTTCAAAGTATGTGACTTGTAATCTTGAAGCAAAACTTTCATGTCAAATTGTTTTTTACCAAGTTGAGGTACTCAACCAATTATGACTGATCTCGTGAGATTCTTAAAGTATGTGGACCTTACACTTGCCTCATTAAAAAAACTTTGTTGACCTATGATGAGTCCGGATTTTGTCACCACTCTTTATGAGAACCGGACAGGGGCAATTCGGACAACATCCACTTAACTGGATAGGGACAATTCAGACAACTTCCACTTACTGAACTGACTGGACTGAACTAATGTATTAAAAACTTAATCACTTCATGACTAAGTTAATTACTTGCTTACTTAAACTAATGGGTCTTTAAATTCGACCCGAATCCATTAGCACAACCCGAAAGCCCATGTGGTCCAAGGATAAGGGTATAAATACCCAACCACCTTCATTAAATGAGGGTAATGAAAATTAAATACAACCAGGCAGCTCAATTCTCCCTCTACACTCTATCCAAACATTAAACACCTTCAATTCTCCCTCTACACTCTATCCAAACATTAAACACCTTCAATTCTCCCTCTACACTCTATCCAAACATTAAACACCTTCAAAATACCACAAAACTCTGGAAAAAAATTACCCTCACGCGAAAATAAACCTCACCAAATGGCGACCACAGTGGGAGGACGAGGGTGCCTGAATCTAACATTCAAAACCATCAGGAAAAACCAGTTTGGGTGAATCCAGACGTACATGAAGTACCACCAGCTTTGGCCGAAGTGGTGGGAGAAAATGATGAATACACCATTGAGGAGGGAGATAGTTTAATAGTTGAAATAGAAGCTCTGAGGGCTGCCAAGAGGGCAGAGATGGGCACAAAAGAGAAGTCTAAGGCGTCAGTAGCTCATCATACTAACAATCCAAGGGAGCATGAGCCCTCAAAAACCCATGTGAGCACGAAAAAGACTCACGCTAGCTTAAAAAAGTCTCACCGGTTCAAACCGGTGGAGAGCTCTGATTCAGACTCAGAATCTTCTAGTAGCTCCTCAGGCGAAGATGGAGTCGAAGAATCCCTGTCATCCAGCAGTGATGAAGGCCGTTCGAAAAAGAAGCAAAAGTTAGTAAAAAAATACTCAAGAAAAAGGGATAGACATGGAAAGTTAAAGAGGCATATAGGCAAAGGATCGTCTCATAGCCGGAGACACGTAGATCGGATGGTGATGGATCCTTTTGCCTTCCATGATGAGCCATGTATCTTTGCAACTCCTAATGAAGATACCGTTTTCAGTCGTGGCCGGAATTGGAGATAATCTCCATTGTCATCCAAGATCCTGTCCGAAAACCTCCCTAAGAGGTTTGACAGTACAAAAATGGAAAAATACGATGGCAGAAAGACCCGGACAACCACTTGGAACATTTCAAAAATTTCATGATGAATTTTGATGATGACGACAAGTTGCTTTGTAGAGCATTCTCCCAATAATTTACGGGGAGTGCCCTAAAGTGGTACAATAGTTTGCCACAATGCTGCATCAGAAATTTTGATACTTTTTGGGTGGCTTTCCGAAGACAGTTTGTTGGAAGTAAGGAGGTAAAGGGCAATGGAGACACAATTATCCATTGTGCCCAAGAACCGAACGAATATCTAAAAGAATACATAAGTCGTTTTGTAAACACCAAAAACGGGTTGGATGATTGCTTTGAACAAGTAGCAATAGCTTCTCTAAGGTAGGGCTTAAACCCTGGAAACCTGGCTGATTCAGTAACCAGAAAAAAGGCCATGACATGGGGAGGTTTGCTGAATCAGGTCGGAAAGCAGATCAATGTAGATGAAACAAAGAAAACTAGGATGCACAGGAAGGTGAGGTCTGCTCCGGCTGCACCAAATCCAAACCAAAACCAGTCCGGGAACAAGGCTAGGGAGGCCGGGCAGAGTCGTAACAGAGCCAAGGTTCAGTCTCAGCCAGCTGCTCCAGCACAGAGTCAACAATCTAGAAATAAACGAGGACCTTGGGTTCAACCGGAGTGGTTTGCAGAATGAAAAGAAAACGTAGCCACTATTTATGACAAAACAAAAGATGAAGTACATTATAGAAGGCCGACTGCGTTACAATCTCCTAGGGAGAGCCGTAACAATTGTTTCTGTCAGTATCATAATGATACTGGTCATACCACCGAGGATTGTATTGCTTTGAAGCAAGAAGTCCAGAATTTGATTGAAAGAGGAAAGTTGGGAGCATATGTTAAAAGAAGAGGAGGAAATAGGCCTGATAACGCTCATCGGGCTGGTCCAAACAATGCAGGCACATCGGCTCCGGAAGGGGCTATGGTGATAATCGAGAGGTTCGATGTAGAGTCAGAATACTTGGACCCTAATCCGACCCGGAATAAAGTGGGTGTTATCGCAGAACATTGCAAGTCGGTGTCCGGACTTATCAACTTTTATGAGTTACTAACAATTTTCGGAGGAGACACCATGGCAGCACCAACTGCTTCCTCAAGAAAGAGGCATGTTCATACTTTAGCTACCCAACTGGAAGGAGGCATGACTGACTATCAATCGCAGTTCCGTTTCCCTTCATTGTTTTCGATGAGGATGATTTGAGGGATATAGCTGGTCCTCATGAAAATGTTGTTGTCATAGGAGCATCCATCGGGGGCAATGACATAAGGCGAATTTTGGTGGACACCGGAAGTTCTGCCAATATTCTCTTTTTAACTTCCTACAAAAAGATGAAAAATCCAGCAGTAATTCAGTGTTCGAACAGGTCAATTGTGGGTTTCACTGGAAGCTCAGCAGATGTGACCGGGGATTTCGAGGAGGAGGTTTTGTTGGGCAAAGACCCTTTTAAGAAGATGGTTAGAATACTGTTCGTCGTGGTGGATTGTCCCACTTGTTATAATGCTATTCTGGGGAGGTCTTGGCTCTCTAGGATGCATGCGGTGGCCTCAACAGTCCACCAATGTTTGAAATATGCTGTGCAAGGACAAGTGGGATTTGTTTGGAGCAGCCAAAAGATAGCAATAGAGTGTTATGCAACAGCACTGGCTCCCCGGACGTTGGGGGCAGTTCGGATCAACGAAGAATAGCAGTTTGAGGGGCTCTCTGGGGGAGAGGGTGAAATAGATGACCTTAGAGAGACCCTTGGAGTTTTAATACCGATTGAAGAAGTTGAAACACATTCTTTGGCTGAAGGAAAAAGTGTCAAGATAGGATCCAAGATGACAGTGGAATTAAAGGGTAAAATGTTAAAGTTCTTGAAAGACCATCATCATATTTTTGCTTGGTGCAATGTTGATGTTACCGGAGTACCAGCAGATATTATATCATACCAACTATCCATCCGAACGGACATAGCTCCTGTGATACAAAAAAGAAGAGATTTTTCTAAGGAAAAGGCTGATGTCATAGTTCAAGAGGTCGATCAGCTTACTAAAATGGGGTACATAAAGGAGTCTCAATACCCTTTATGGACAACCAATCCGGTGTTGGTAAAAAATAAAAATGGCAAATGACGTATGTGCATCGATTTTACGGATCTCAACAGGGCTTGCCCAAAGGATTTATACCCAGTTCTCCGGATTGATCAATTGGTGGATTCCACATATGGGAACAAGCTGCTATCTTTTATGGATGCCTTCTCCGGGTATAATCAGATTCAAGTGGATCCGAAGGATCATGAGCATACTACATTTGTTACCGATATGGGCCTTCATTGTTACAAGGTGATGCCATTTGGTTTAAAAAATACTGGGGCTACCTATCAGAGGTTAGTAAACAAAGCTTTTGCTGATCAAATTGGAAGAAACATGGAAGTATACATCGACGATATGATGGTGAAAAGTGTAGATGAAGAGCTACAATTGGCGGATCTCCAAGAAACTTTTGCTAATTTAGTGAAAGTGAATTTGAAATTAAACCCAGAAAAGTATGTCTTTGGAGTGCAGTCCGGAAAATTCTTGGGATACAGCCTGATCCGGACCAACTTAATGCTTTACTGCAGATGGAGCCTCCTCAGAATATTAAATAAGTACAACGATTGACTGGGAGGCTGGCTGCACTAAATCGTTTTATTTCAAGATCTTCGGACAAGTGCGCCCCATTTTTTCAAACTCTGAAAGGTGCAAAAGATTTCAATTGGTCCCCACAGTGTGATGAGGCCTTCAATGAGATTAAAAAGCACCTGTCTTCCCCCAAGACTTTGTCTAAACCCGTTGATGGAGAAACTCTCTTCGTATATTTGGCAGTCTCTGATTGTGCGATAAGTTCAGTATTGGTAAGGGAAGTAGATAATTATCCTCGTCCGGTGTATTACATCAGTAAGAGCTTGATAGATGCAGAAAAATATTATCTGAAGCTTGAAAAATTAGCATTAGCCCTGGTGATTGCAGCGAGGAAGATAAGACCTTATTTTCAGGCTCACCCTATCATTGTCCGGACGTCTTTTCCTTTGAAAAATGTTCTCCAAAAGGCCAACATTTCAAGTAGAATGACAAAGTGGTCGGTGGAATTGGGGGACTTCGATATTGATTTTGCCCCTCGGACAGCAATCAAAGCCCAAGCGGTGGCCGATTTCTTAGTTGAATTTCACTCAGATATGGATACTAAGCAAACAACTGGGGTAAAAGACAAAAAATTCTGGGTGGTCCGGACTGATGGTGGATCAAGTACCATGGGATATGGTGCTGGGGTATGTTTGACCTCTCCGTACGGTGACCGAATGTACCAAGTTATATGTTTTTTTTTCAGGGCTTCTAATAATGATTCTGATTATGAAGTTGTTATAGCTGGTTTGAAATTAGCTCTTATTTGTGGGGCCAAAAGGGTCAAGCTGATGAGCGATTCTCAACTTCTTATCCATCATGCACAAGGTCAATCTGAAGCCAAAAAAGAACAGTTGGTTAATACTTACTTCTTCTTAAAGAAGTAGCAGTTAATTTCATGAGCATCATTTATGAGCACATATCCCGAACAGAAAATATACTGGCAGACTCCTTGGCAACCATAGCATATACTGAGTCCTACCCTTGGATTCATGTGATGGAGTGCCCATCCATTCAAATCAATCCGGATAAGGGAGAAGAAATTTTCAATATACAGATAAAACAACCTCAAGATTGGAGATTTCCTCTCCTTCAATTTCTCTCAGATGGCATTTTACCTCCGGAAAAATCAGTAGCAAGAAAAGTAAAATACAAGGCTCGTGGCTTTGTCATCCTAAGAGATATTCTTTATAAAAATTATTATTGGTAAACCCCTTCTACGATGTTTAGGGGTCAACGAGTCTCAAATAGTGCTCTCTGAGTTACATGATAGTGAGGGATCAGCTCACTATGGATTCAGGGCTCTAACAGAAGAGTTTTGTTAGCTGGGTACTATTGGCCCTCCATAATGCAAGATGTTAAGGAGTTGGTAAGAAAGTGTGACCCATGCCAGAGATATAGCAATGAGATTCATATCCTAGCCATCCCTTTAGAGTCAATTTCTGAGCCAATACCTTTTGCTCGATGGGGGTTGGATTTAGTGGGACCTCTACCAATGGCATTCGGGGCGCAGAACAATAATCGTTGTTATTGATTACTTTTCGAAGTGGATCGAAGCAGCTCCATTGGCAGGTACAACATCAATAGCTATTATAAAATTCATTTTATCCAATATTTGTTGCAGATTTGGAATTCCACAAAAGATAACAACATACAATGGGCCACAGTTCGACAAAAAATAAATGGATAGTTTCTGTGCCTCTAGAGGCATACAACATTGCTTATCTTCCCCTTTCCACCCACAAGAAAATGGTCAGGTCGAAGTGGCCAACATGACAATACTGTTCGGTCTGAAGAAGAATTTCGAAGGGGCTGTTGGAAAATGGCCTAGTTATTTGCAAGAAGTTTTGTGGGCTTACCGGACCACTCCCGGGGCTGCAACACCAGAGTCTCCTTTTGCCTTAGTATATGGGATGGACACCATTGCTCCCATAGAAGCTACTCTCCCTTCATTTCGAATTCATAACTTTTCTGAACACACCAACGAAGTGGCACACAGAGGCCAGCTTGATTTAATAGAGGAAAGAAGAGTTAAAGCTCACCTTAGAGCTGTACACTATCAAGGTTTGATGAGAAGCAGGTTCGCTTCTAAAATTAAGAGAAGGGATTTTCAACCGGAGGATAAGGTACTGAGGAAAGTTTTCCTACATACTAAAGAGAAGCAGTTCGGTAAATTGGCTCCAACTTGGGAAGGACCCTATGTTGGGAATATGGGTGTTGTGAATTAGGGGTCTGGTCCGCATATTCCGCCTCCGTATATAAGTAAGAACACAACCGATCTCAACACTAGTATGATATTGTCCGCTTTGGCACCCGAAGGCCCTCACGGCTTTGCATTTTGTCCACTACCAAAAGGCCTCATGCTAGTTGAGGTATATTCTTACTTATATACCACTGATCTTTCCCATGTTTAACCGATGTGGGATGTGACACACTTTGGTCGCCACCATAACAAATCCTCCTCTCGAACAAAGTACCACTTAGCCTTCTCTCAATTGACTTTCATCCGCCCACTCTAATCAGGTTGGAGACTACCTGACCATAGAGGCACTACGGATGTTACTGCTCACCTCCTCTTAGACCACACTGTCTTGTTCCTTAGCGCCACTCCAATCAAGCCACACTGCTTGATGAGCCACGAGCACTCCGAACTAGGATCTCTAGAGCAGATCACCTTGATCATATGGCTACTGGTTCATCATGTTCGACCTCCGATAATTTCACCACCATCGCGTTCCGTCTGGGCCTGACGCTCTGATACCACGCCACGTGTAGGGAATATGGGTGTTGTGAATTAGGGGCCTGGTCCGCATATTCCGCCTCCGTATATAAGTAAGAACGCAACCGGTCTCGACACTAGTATGATATTGTCCGCTTTGGCACCCGAAGGCCCTCACGGCTTTGCATTTGGTCCACTACCAAAAGGCCTCATGCTAGTTGAGGTATGTTCTTACTTATATACCACTGATCTTTCCCATGTTTAACCGATGTGGGATGTGACACACTTTGGTCGCCACCATAACACCCTATGTGGTCATTGAAAAGCTTAAGCCTGGGACATATCGGCTCCAAGACAAAGATGGAAGGATTTTGAATCACCCTGGAATATTGAACACCTCCGGTTGTACTTGGAATAGAAATTATGTAAATATTTACTTGTTTATAAGTTCATGTAAATATTTGGGGGCATACTATTTCCTACCCTGGTGGCGCGGGGAGGTTTTAATGAAGTGTCTGGGCTTTTTATAAAATTTGATGCCTTCTTAAAAATCCGGAGTGTTTTTACTTAATATTTTCTTGTGAAATTTTTATTCGAACAGACCGGATTAAATTGAAGGAGTGATGACTACTTAAACATTTGTCATCGGATAATTTAAACACTCTCACTTTAGAATATTTATGAAATAACTATGGGCTATTTAAACATTAGCCACCAAAATTGAAAAACTATGAAAGAATGCAAGAGTTGTGCAAAATAAAGCTACCCATTAAAACATACGAAGTGCCTTGTCTACCCAAGGACTTTGAGTTTTCAAACAAAAATGTTTACAATTACAAAACATTCCTTGGCCATCCAAGGACTTTGGTTTGATTGCACAAAATTTAAAGATAGTTAATACTTCAAGGCTGAGCTTTCTTAGATGGCTCAACCTCACTAGTTTTCTTCTTCTTGAGGTCGTCATTTTCCTCATCCGGACTCTCCCCGGTGTTCTCTTCTTCATCGGTTGAGTCAGCACTGGAGTAGTCATGCTTGTCACCATCAGCCACGTGTGGAAGGGGAGGTCTTCATACTCTACAAAATTCCATAAGTCTCCCAGATTCATCTTCGGAAATTTCTCATGAAAGAGCAAGACCATGTCCGACTTCACTTTGGAAAAATTTTCTTCCTGAGTGTCTATCACTTGGTTGGTATAAGCATCAATCCTAGCTTGAATTTTTTCCTCTTGATCCCTTAGCAAATCAGCTTTTTCTTGTGCAGCCTTGGACACTGAGTCCTCGAGCGAGATCGTTTCATTGGTTAAAGTATGAATGACCCTGTCCCTAGCCTTCACCTCTTCTCTAGAATAAGAGAGATCTCTCTCCAACTCGGATTGCTTTGTTCGAAGTTCTTTGATAGCATCTTCCAAAGTGGCTACATTTGTGGCCCAATCATCCTAGTTCTTCTTCAACTCCTCATTTCCCCTCTTCAAAACATCAGCATTTTGATTGGTAGTGAGGAGGTCTCCAGACAATTTCTCTTTTTCAGAATTAAAGGTATTAATGATGGCTGACTGACCTCGTACTTGCTTCTCCAAATTAAGAACTGGCTGAATATTACTTAATATAGAGTGAGTGATGACATCTCTTTCACTTGAGACAGAGAAAGACGTACCATTGAAGGTAACGATGTTTGAAGAACTTGGGGGGAGGTAAGGTCCAGCAAAATCATCCTTAGGGAGGTTTTCGAAGTGAAGACCGATATCTTCGAGACCACTAATATCAACACCATCAATGCTGATATCTCCTCCTGCACCCCTCCGGTTTGATAGTCCCCAGGGATGCCTTCTGTTTGAGTGGGGTCAGTAGGATCAACCGGAGGAAGTGGCTCCGGAGGCCGGAGGGAAATTTCATCACCCTTGGAGGTTTTCTTCTTTTTGGCCTCCTTGTCTTTGCCTTCTACTCCTCTTTTCCTATCTTTCTTGGGAGCCTTTGAGGATTTTGGAGATCCTACCACATCTCTAGTAGTTTCATGCTCCACTACTTGTAGAAGAGCGGCATCAATCTGTCCTTGATTTGGCCCTTCTTGGTTTGTTGGGGCAGCTTCCTCCACTTCGGTGGGATTGGCTTCAACCGTACTCTGCTTGCCTTTACCTTTCTTGCCCTTCATCTTGCTTGGGGCTTTGGCTCTACCAGGAAGATATAACGACCCGTCCGATGCATCTGTTTTCCCGAGGGTTACTTCCAGAGGGGGTGGGGTGGTTAGCTCCTCCCAGGACAAGTCCCTCCGGTCAGTTGTATTCCAAAGGTAGGACCTTGTTAGATTGCCCCTGTTAAAGGCATTGTGGAAGGGATTCCCCCACTTCTCAGCAGCCCAAGCATTTAGCTTAGTGCAAGTGGTCTGCCTAGCCTTCAAGTAGTCAATGAAGTCCTTAGGCAGCACTACCAAGAAAAAAAAGACAAGTCAGATAAACAAATTTGTGATAAATAAAGATGGGAGTATGAGATGGGATTCCTACCATCGCTTCGCCATCTGCTGGTAATGAGGCTCGGGTTGACACCGGTTTTAATCTTCCTCCCTTTCTCCCAGGCGCCACTCACAAACAAGAATTGAGTCTTCCAATTCCTTTCGGACTCGAGCAGGTCATCTACTACTTTGTAATTATCACCCATGTTGAAGTGATAGAAGGGAATAAGGTGGTTTCTGTAGAGGCTGGCCACAGCTGCAAACTGCTCTGTTGGAAGAGGAATTCCGGAGAGCCTGGAGGCCATAATACAGGCCATGAGAGTGTACCATGCATTGAGGCTCAGTTGGCTTGGGTAAAGTTTGATGAGGTGAAAGTATTTGACTATCTCCGGGTCTAAGGAAAACCTTAGTCCCCAGTTGAAGAGCTGTGAAGAAAACTATTTCACTAAGCTTGCAGTCCATCGGTGTCTCCGGATCCACCGAAATCCTTATTTTGACATTCTTCGGGATCCCCCATTTTGTTCGCATCCGACCCAGTTCGGTTATGTGGATGAAAGCATAATTAAATTTTTGCAAAGCTAGAAGGTATTTGACACTTACCTTGTGGAAACAAGGTCCCATTTTTCCCACAAGACACTCCGGTAAATCTGGATGCCTTAAGCATAGTTTTTCCTTGCCTTTGTCCTTCTTGGCAGCAACAACCTCACTTGTTTGCCCGGAGACTTCGGACTCAAAGGGAGCTTCTTCGATAGAATCCTCCATCATTTCTTCTATTATCATGGAAGGGTTATCAATGGTTTTTGGGTGAGGGGAGCTAGAGGTTGGCTCAGCAGGCCCTCCAGATTGTTGGACATCACTGGCTTCTTGTAGTCTGGACTCCGGATGGGGCTCAGATGTAGTGGTTTCTTTCCGGAGACTTGAACTAGATGCCTCCGGGCCGGACAGCTTGTCCTTAGGAATCTTAATGGGTGCTTCTCACCCTATATTGCTATTTTAACCCCCAATTTGGAAGGTGTAGCTTTTGGAGCTTGCCCTTTCACCAAGCGACCTCTTCTCCGATCTACTAACTTCTCTGGAGAGGTGTCAGCATCCGACCCCATGGAAATGAATTGGGAAGGTTTCTTAAAACTGGTAACTGCCTGTCCTGGTTCAACAGTAGGCTCTGATTCTTGAACCGATGAGCCCGAAACAATTGGTGAAAGGTTGGGTTGGAACAACCTCCTAGGTTTGGCACTCCTAGTTAAAGAAGAGCCCCGATCAGGTTCTGAGCTTGGGGTTTCCGATTTATCAACAGGGGACACAGGGAGGCCTGCAGCAAGGCGCCTTTCTCGTTCAACTTTTTGAGCTTTTTCTAACTCCGACAAATTGAGTCACCCACCTTTTATTAAAGCGTTTCTTGCTTTGAACATAAACTCACACCAAAAGAAAGTGTTTTTTTAGAGAGAAAGCTTTGAAGTTTAACAGAGCAAGGATGATGAAGATGGTAAAACAGTAGAAAATGGACTAATTTATAGTAAAGATACAAAAGATGCTTTGATACCTAGGAGAATTCGAAAGGGTTGCAATGATTAAAAACAGCGCTGATGTCATCCTCATTAAATGAAGAGGTTTCTTTTTGAAGTAAGTGGGAGCGCCGTTCTAGGGAAAAAAAGCGGCTGATATGGCGAATCAGAGAGAGACATGTGTCCCACAATCTCTGGCAAAAAACCGTTTAGTTTCTGAGAACTTTTTCAGTTCGGATAAAGCTATTACACATTTAAAAATCTATCCGTACATGGCTGTGACCAGCTACAGGCTATTTTTTAGGTCTTGCCAAAGGCCTTTGAACACTACCTAAAAAAGGGGCTACTGATGAGTCCGGATTTTGTCACCACTCTTTATGAGAACCGAACAGGGGAAATTCGTACAACATCCACCTAACTGGACAGGGACAATTCGGACAACTTCCACTTACTGAACTGGCCGGACTGAACTAATGTATTAAAAACTTAATCACTTCATGACTAAGCTAATTACTTGCTTACTTAAACTAATGGGTCTTTAAATTCGACCCGAATCCATTAGCACAACCCGAAAGCCCATGTGGCCCAAGGATAAGGGTATGAAAATTAAATACAACCAGGCAGCTCAATTCTCCCTCTACACTCTATCCAAATATTAAACACCTTCAATTCTCCCTCTACACTCTATCCAAACATTAAACACCTTCAATTATCCTTCTACACTCTATCCAAACATTAAACACCTTCAAAATACCACAAAACTCTGGACAAAATTACCCTCACGCGAAAATAAACCTCACCAACCCAGACCTCTCTTGAGGACAAAAAACTATATTTTCCAAAACAAAAATAATACAAACATATGTGACATTTACTATGGTTTTTAAATACTAGTAGCTGGATATCTCACATGTAGAATTTTTACCATCTTTAAGATCCAAAAAATATGAAAACTTTGATTTAAAAGTTTTGTTGGGTTACCAATAGAGGTACAAAAATAACATTAATAGTCCCTTTGAAGTCTGAAAGAAGGGGTATTGTTGAAGCTCATATCCTACCCTAATGTACAAATTTTTTTGTTATTTTTCTAAGAAAAAATTAAAATCGGCATAATTTGGGCTAAATTTTTTAGCATTTTTGCATGTAACATCGAAAACATATTGCAAAAGCGTATGGTTCGTACAAAATTATTGTATATCAGTGTATGATTCATACAAATTTATCATGCATTCCGTATGATTTGTACAAAAAAATTGAGAATTTTTGTTTGGTTTTGTACAGTTTGTTTAAGTTTTTACATGTTTGATGGTCACGTGGATTGGTATGAACCAAGTAAATATTTCAAGTAGTTTTTGTTATTTTATGCATTATGTTTAATAATTTTATGTACTTATAATTTTGAATGATGATGGTATTTTGTAGGAATCCGAGGTAACAACATATTTATATATAAAATACACACATTTATTCGAGTTAACTAAATCGATTTAACGTGTAGATCGCGAGTTATGATACTTCATCATCATTAGCTTTTACGATGATGGACGAGTGAGACATCTTCTAGTTTGTATTACAAATGCGAGAGGTATGCCATTTAAAAAAATATGCTAGTGTGGATGGGGTAAAAAAAAGATTGTCTGCAACAAAAAATTATGATTCCATGTTTCAGTTAAGAGCATATCCTATAACATCACCCTTTGGTAATTTATGATTGACCGTTATATACAGGAAACACAACAATCCACAACAGCGTAGTTTGAAGGTCATTCACAAGGCGTCAAACTAAAACTGGACGAAGAGGAGTTGATCTATGAATTATTCTTTTGAGTGCGCATCTCAAGGATATATATTCGGGTTTGAAGAGATATAACCTGATTAATGAATCTAACATGCGCACCATTTATAATATTTGGTAAATCATCGTTTTGTTGAAAAAGCCGGCTAGACTGACATGCAATACATGTTATTTAAAATGAAAAAACCCAATTATATAGAATGACATCAGATAACCGAGGGATCAAACATAAATCATCAAACTATTTTTTGTGCATCCTACAACTATTGATTTGTTGCGCATATTCCCACGAAGAAGGTAACCAAAGCTTCTGTAAAAGTCTTACTATCCCGATACCTCGTACCGAAGAAAGAATCATGCAACCATTGAAAACGAACAATGTTATTGTTTCCGTTTGTCAGCTAGAACTTCAACCGCAGTTGTTTGAATATAATACCGAGCATTTTGGATAAATATTTGAACCTCTCATCATCTTGTGGTAACATCAGATGCTTAAAAATTGCACCCAAAACCGGATGACTGTAATTAGGTGAACATCGTCTAGTGTCTCTGTCATCTCACCAAATAAAGAATTTGAAGGAAAGTTTTTCTTATTATTATTTCTAGATGAATGCCTCAACGAGAGCTACATTGGTTAACCAACATCACATACCTTCAGTAACTTTGTTTTAAGGGTGTAATAATAAGATCTTGTATGCCATGAGTCTGGCTGTCCAAGTTTCATATTTTAAATATATCGTATAAAATAAAACAACTGACAATTTTATTGATCTTACCAATAATACAAAAGGTTAAATTAACCAAACAAATCAAAATTTATTACGTATAAACAAACCAATCAAAATGATCAAAACTTAGTTACAATAGCATAACCAATGAAATCAATGAGAATTCATTACGTAAAATTTAACCTAATCAAGTGGCTAAAAACCTTGACTGATCACCATTGTTTGGAACCTGTCTCATACCTGACACTAAGGTTCTTTTGTGCGTGAAATTGGTAACCTATGTTTAAGAATGTTACATATATGGTCATTGACGCGTGACAATTACCCATACGGTGACATATGGAACCAAAAGTTTTTTTTTGTTACAAATACGATCATTAGACATTTCACACCCAAAATACCCTTAAAACCGATTTGTTTCTTTGGGTTTAAAATGTCCAGTCACCGTATTTGTAGTCATGCTAGTGTTGCTGTACGCTCCATTTATCATTAAAAAGGTATTTTGGATGTGAACTCTCTAGTGAACATATTTGTAATAAAAAATCATAACTTCGGGTGTCACATGTTACCGTATAGTTAATTTGAACGCGTTAGTGACCATATATGCAACATTGTTAAACAAAGATGACCCATTTTTGGGACAAATGAACCTTAATGGAAAAATGAAACAAGTGTCAAACACCAGTGACAAGTCACAATTTTTAACCCTTATAAATTCAATATATAATCAAATTAAAAATAATCAAGCTAACCACTATAAAGAACCAAACTAAAAAAATGAATTAATTAAACAAATTAATACGTATAACCAATGTATGTTAACACTCTTTAATCAACAAAATAATTCAAGGAATTAATTAGCATAAATATTTTTAATAAACTTACATACCCAATAAAGTCTATATATGCCCCATGTTCCTTGTAAACCTTACAAAAACTAGGAATGTGAGGTAATGCGTTTACAAACACCATATTAGTGTTCAACCTTGAAGGATCAGAGAGAGCAACATTATTTATCCTCTTCCCACTTCAAAATGACGTCGAGTGATCCTCCTTAGATAACTTATGGATAGCACCTAGATCGGGAAGATGAATTGTGAGATGTTTCACCGTATTCAACCAAACGTTACGAATCCGGCTTGGAAACCTCTACAAAAATCTTCCTATAAGAAGTCATCTCGCTTAAATAAACCAGTATTAGGTTAGATTGGTTTTAAATAAAGAAGTTTTCAAAAAAATTCATTATGACACTCATAAATTATAAATCATCATTTTTCTTAATCAAAATGATATCTTTAAATTAAAATAAAAGTATCATAGAATAATATAAAATCACACGAAATAATAATTCAGCGCACAAACATATTTTGTATAAAAAAGTGCAGATTATCATGATATTTCCTTACGTTACATGTGAAAATATAGAAAACAATCGCATATGTTGTACGAAATGAAACACACAACTTGTACTTTTACTTCATAGTTCCTACAAAACAAATATGATCCTTAACACTTTAAGAAGATGTCGAAATGAAATATAATTTCACCCAAACATAAATCAACTTAATACTAACACTTAACCATGAAATAAACATACAAATAACTTAAAAGACATTAGAAAATTATTTTACATTTCTGAAACTAAAATTGATGAGGTCGGATATTTTAGCTGATGAATCGTGTTTTAATCTGATGAGCAATTTGGACCAAAATCACTATCAGATGAAACCAGACAGAACTAACATAGTGGACTATGACTAAGCTAGATGCTGGTCACTTCGCACAAAATTAGTAATGGGTCCTTAAACTTGACCCAACTTCACAACCCGACCCAATAGGCCCATGATTCATTAACTAAGTATAAATACCCCAACCACTTTCATTAATGAGGGTAATCAGAATTTATTACTAGCACACAGCTTAATTATCTCACTACTCTCTACTCTAAAAAATAAATTCCCAAACCACTTTACAAAATTACCCTCAAATAGAAATTAACCACACCAAAAATATCATACCAAATAAGATATAATTCATACATTCGTTTTATTTTATAATCAGTTGAATAATGAGATAGCGAAAATATTATGGCGAGAGATTTAGTAAAAAAGTTATTTATAGGTTGGTGATATTTTTTTTGTAAGATGATTATCAATAATGGAATGATGATTAGAAGGGAAATGATAGACGGAGAAAAAATGTTAAATAAGTTACTTGAGAGTCTACAATGTGAAAGAATGACTAGTCAGAACTTGACTAGCTAAGAAGAGTAGTGTACAAAATGAGGATGAATTGTGGAAACATCCATTAAAGTGAATGAGAAAGTGAGAGAGATATATTAGAGAGGGTGAAGTTAGTTGGCTATAAAATAGAGGATCCATTAGTAGTTAGAGCCAGAGAGAGTGAAAATTTGAGAGACACAAAATAACTTTGCTAAAAAAATAAAAGGACTACGTCTCCTATTTAGTCATTTCAACACTAAAGTTCATGTTATATTTATAGACATGAACCTTGGGCCATAAGCCGTAATGGGCTTTAAACTTAAAGCCCAAGTTCCTACAATTACAATATGTGTTTGTAAGCCTTATAAGTTAATGTTCAAGTCTAAAAACCTTATTTGCTTACATATTAAACTTAAATCATACATAGTCTTATATTGTAGGATATTACTTAATGAGCTAAAACCTTACCATTTATGAATTTATTAGTCCTTGCAAAATAATCGAAGGATAAATAAGGTCTTGAAGTACTTTTCCGTAGTCGAGACATGTAGTGTCCACACTTGATCTTGTTTTCAAAGTATGTGACTTGTAATCTTGAAGCAAAACATTCATGTAAAATTGTTTTTTACCAAGTTGGGGTAGTAAACCAATTATGACTGAACTTATGAGATTCTTAAAGTATGTTGACCTTACACTTGCCTCATTAAGAAAACTTTGTTGACGCAGACCTCTTTTGAGGACAAAAACCTATATTTTATGAAACGAAAATAATACAAACATAAGTAACATTTACTATGGTTTTTAAATATTAGTAGCTGGTTATCTCACATGTAGAATTTTTACCATCTTTAAGATCCAGAAAATATGAAAACTTTGATTTAAAAGTTTTGTTGGGTTACCAATAGAGGTACAAAAATAACATTCATAGTCCCTTCGAAGTCTGAAAGAAAGGGTATTGTTGAAGCTGAACCTATGAGTATGTTATCCGAGACTTCTTATTTTGATCAAGCTTAAAATTTATACTCCATTAAAATATAATTATTGAAGCTTTTATATTCATGAACTTTATTTTTCCAGTGACTTCGAGTGTCGACCAAAACCTAGAATTCCATGAACTTTGATGTAAGCTGAAGTGTTGATCCTTTTATGGTCGAGCCAAAATGTTAGTACTCTAAATACATTATTCGAAGTGTTTATTAGTTTATTAATTAAGGTTTTAGAAAAACTTGTCTCTTTTATGAACCATATGTTTTATCTATCCAAACTACTTCATAATTTGTAGTTGATTAGCCTCTTGTGAAGTATTTTGGCTCTCCGAACCAAATCAATATTTTTGTTGCATCGAATAAACGAATATTTTTCTATCTTTCACAGTCATTATGTATTATGGACTAGAGTTTTCTTCAGTAGGGAGATTGTGCAATGGTTTTTCGGTAGCTTCATACTAAGACTTATTGAGCCAATAAAGTTTTTAGGGAATTAAAAGCTTGGATCAATCCTCAGCAAGAAGAATGAAAGAATGTGTACTCCTCAGTGTGTCTGAATACATACTATAATTTTTGAAGGGATACGATGACTTCATGAAGTTTTAGACTACATTTACAAACATCCGAATATTGAGTTATTTGCAGAGGTACGAGGACACCCTCGAGTGTTTAAGATAATGTTTAAAATCAAATGAACAATAGATAATTTGTTTTGATTTGTATTAATTTAAATTTTTTATTTGTGTGAATGAAGACAAATAAAAAGGATATATAATTAGAAAACTTAGCTAAATTCGAGCCAAAACAAGCTGAGTTGAGGCCAAGCCGATAAGGCTGAGCCAGAATATGTTGCGGTCAACTTGGAATATGTCTAAGATGAAACATATTAAGGCCAAGATACAACATGTTGAGATTAAGCTGGAACATGTTGTTGTCAGGCTAAAACATGTCGAGGTTGAGCTGGAACACGGTGAGACCGCGCTAGAACATGATGATGCTAAGTTGGAACTTGTTGAGGTTGAGCTTGAACTTGCTAAAATTAGGATGGAACATGCTAAGGATGAGCTGGAACATGTTGAGACTGAGTTGGAACATGATTTATGTGCTTTTCTTTCACCAACAAATGCATATAAAAACTAATAAATTATCCATATTCTAATTGGTTGAAAAAGCTATAATATATCGACAATTCTAATTTCAGAAATAAAAAACAAGGAAAATAAATCAACAACGACAAACGATGTTGGCAACAAGCTATAAATATTGTTTGGCTCTGTTGTAATAACAATATATATGGTCTTTTTTGGGACCCTTTGTAGTACTTTTATTCATGCACCTTCATTATCTCATTATTCGCACCACATTTTGCTTTAAAATCTAAAGCCTTATGATTTATTGAATTTGAATTTACAAACACCAACCCGACCTTTGAACACACATCAAATATGGTCTCCAGAGGTCGGACACGAAAAAACTGAATCAGACGAGTTGATATGGGTTTTTTGATTTTGTTTAAAGACCAAGTTATTGAAATATAAATACAGTTTAATATTTTTTTCAATAATGATAAATATTTAATGAATTAATTTAAAACAAATATAAAGACCGAAATAGTTCCATTTCAGAAAATAGATGAGAATTCAATGTAAAATAAAGCAGATTTTGAAATTAAGTTGTTTGCTAGATATTTGTCGGCGATTGGTTTAATCAATTTTTTTTATCGGAATTTGATATAAATTTTTTAAGAAAAAAAAGTATGTTAGTTTTTAAATATTTGAAGGATTATATGGAAGCTTCCGGGTCGTTTAAAAAACTTCAATTAGGTGATGTACATAAGAATCTAATAAACTATCAATATCTCAGTTAGTTGAATAAACTTTAATACATCGACGCTTTGTGATTTTACGGAAAAAAGAAAATAATATCAACAACGACACACGATGGTATTTATCGTGGGATCTTTAAAATTACTTGGATTCATGCAAGAAATCCATCAACTCAACCTGTAATATTTCATTATACTCACCATCTTTTGTTATAGAATTTAAAAACTATATGATTTCTCAAATTTGAATATGCAAATCCACCTTCAAACAAGCATCAATCATGGTCTCCTAATGTTGGGTATGATGAAACTAAATTGAACGAGCTGCTCCGGGATTTTGATTTTATTTAAAGCCTAAGTTATGGAAATTTATATAAATTTGAATATATTTATCTACTATAATATAATGTTTAATATAAAAATATTTTAAAGTAAATATAAAAACCCGGATAGTTCCATATAATAACATATATGCACAATTAAAGTAAAGTACAAAAAATTTAGGAAACTTTATCATTTTATAGATATTGTTTCGGCGATCGGTGTTATCAAATCTTCTGATCGTATTTTGATATGAATTTGGAACAATTTTTTTTAATATTGAGTTTTAAAATTTTGGAAAATTCTATAGAACTTTTCCATTTATATGAAAAATACCAATTTGGTGATGTATTTTTCTATTAAGCGGATTTTCTGGTAACAGATAAGTAAGTGGAGAGGAAATGATAGTTGGAGAATGAATTTAACTTTGTTAGCTGAGAGTTTTCCAGGTGAAAGAATGACTAGCAGTAACTTGATCAATGAAGACGAGTAGTGCATGGAGTGGTGATGAAATGTGAGAATATATGTTAAATGAATGATAAAATAGTAACGAGATATTAAGAAGAGTGGGGTGACTAAAAATAGTAGAAACAATTGGTATAATAACTAAAGAGATAAAAATGCTAAGAAACAAAAATAACTTTACTGAAAAACGGAAGAAACATATCCCCAATTTAATCCTTTAGACAAAATTCTTATTATATTTTTACATGAATATTGGACCATAAGTTTTATAAACTCTAAATTTATGGACTAAAATTTTAAATTTACTATATATGATTTTAAAACTTACACATTATGCGACCTAAATTATTATTCGTTTATATATTCAATTTAAAATATACTTAAAATATATCTTATATACTATAATTTAATAGATAGATCAAGTATTTCTAATTTATAACCTAGGTATATGTTAAGTTTCATAAGATAAAATTAACTCTCATAATAAAAATATTGAAAATTTTAAAATCGTTAGTTCATTGACTATGCTCGCTATGGTATGCATAGAATTGTATACGATATCTTTCGTTGATATGGGTGAGCATGCTACAAGGAGACTAATATTTTTCTCTTTTTATGGTTTTGTCAAAGTTAACTACTATATTATGGGTTAAATGGGTTAGCTTATGAGCCAGGTTGTCGAAATATAAGGTCATCGGTTTGCTTAATCGAGCCATTGAGACCTCGTCTCACTTGAACTCATCACTACTCTTTCTATCGGGTCACTTTTCAATTAAACATCTAATTACTTAAATAATTTAATTGGCTTAAAGAAAACTAGACTCACTCTTACAGGAGTAATACAAACTATGTTACCATCATGGTATTCAATGTGTATAAAAACATAAAGGCAATTAAAAAATTCAAAAAATAGTTAGAATACGAAAAAATCATTACACCAATTCTTTAATCATTTTTTAATCTATTGTGACTCAAATTAGCACATTTATGTACGGGATTATAAACCAAACTAATTCAGGCTCATAATATATTAATAAGATGAAACCTTAATATGTAACCCCTTAGGTGCATAAACCCTTGGGAAATTCAACAATCTATCTCCACCAACTTCTTCCCACCTGCAACCAGACATGCACACACCTTGTTATTTCTCTCTACTATAACACATGCATAATGTTCGTGTATAAAAAATTGGATAAATTCTAAAGTTTTGGGATATAATTTTAGATACAGATATTTTGGTGATACTCTAACGACTCAATCAGATAAAATCAAAAGTTAACATATCCCTAACCGGCAGTCTCTGAAACTATGCAAGGTTACCATTCTCGAACTCTCACCAAATGGTTGTCGCCTCTTGAATTATGTTATATAACAAGAGTCACAATACACTAAAAAGACGTGCATTCTGTTCTCTCCAACTTATTATATGAAATATCATTATTACATTGATCGACTAATCAATCCAATTATACGAAACTATTTAACCCATAAGTGATAAACCTAGGAAATATTAAGACCAAATAATATGTTTATATTTGAAATCATATTTGTTTATACTTCATATAAATGGAGACAAACACTTAAATTTAAATTAGATACCTGTATTTAGTGATAAAATGGTGAAGGAAAAGAGAAACTTCGACTATGCCTAATTCTTTTCCGGGACATTTTCTGGTACCACCTCCAAAGAGTAATACATATGCTTCATTTTCCAAGTTTTTCTCCTAAAAAGCGAACAAATTATACGAGTTATACTGACCATAAAAAAATATCGAAAATGTCAATATGACACTATAACATTTTTTATGTTTGTGATATCAACATTTATCCAATATTGGTTGCCTAATTTTAGTTGTGAGTTGTAAAAAATCTAAACAATTTTATTCTCTTAATGTGTTTTTTAGAAAGTGTTAGACTTATATGCTATAACATGACACAGAATATATAAAAAATATATCTGAGTTTCTCTTGTCATGCATTAAACTTCAATTAAACAACTTAACTAATATATTAATAAGATATTTTTTCGAAACAAGAAAAATTCAAGATTGATATTGTATGTGATTATGTCAAACAATATTAATTAGTGAATACTTACTAGCCATCTCTCGGGATTAAAGAGTAATGGATCAGAATATGTAAAATGATCATAGTTCATCCCTCTTGTGAACACATAAATTCTCCATCCTTTAGGAATCACATATCCTGTAACAAAAAAAGAAGAAATAATTCAACGAATTAAATAAAAATACTTTTTGGATTTAGTTATGATCAATACATTTTGTATACTTACCATCAAGCTCAACGTTTTGTGTAGTTTTCCTAAAAACTCCATTAACTATCGTAGCTAATCTTGATGTCTCAAGGATAACCTGCACACAACATTAGTAATTATGATCATTGGATCTAGTAACTTATCAAGGTTGAAAATTATAGATTTTATTTTATGCATGAGGTGTTTATTGTACAGCCGGATTCGCTAGAGTTACACACGTTATGGAAAGGTGGTGAAGGCACTATGAACGTGGAAATGATGCACTTAAAAAATATTTTGGCGAATAATTTAAACTTTAAATACAATTGTGTTTATAGAAAAGTTAATTATTGTGTTTACTTGATGACCAAATAAGAAATACCTTCAATGGTGCATCTGAATCCGTATGTGGATACGGGGGAGAGATTAAAAAAAATCTTATAAGAGATAAATGTGAAAGAGTTACTGCATGGATTTGTCTTTAGGAAATAAACTTTCCTATTAGTTTTTAAACCTCGTATGTATTAAATCATAGATTGTAAACATATGCTCATCTATGAAATATATTTGAAATGTAGAGTATAAGTTTATTTTATGTATGGACCAAAAAATATTAAAAAAATAAAATTAATTTTTTGATTTACTCCCTATAAATTTTGATATAAATATTTACCGCTCGAGTAAGTCGCATTGATTTATAGTCATTCCAATCAAGATGTTCTCCTGGTTCTTTTTTTTCTTTTATTGTAAAATGTTCTTCCTGTCGCATATCAAAATTAATAAAATCTTCAACGTTTACAACTAAAATAATGTATAATATAAAAAAAACAAATTTTAAGACTTACTCTAACTTGTTGAAGAACCTTGGGATTGTCATGCAAAAACTTGAGAGCCATCATAGAAGTAGTTGAAAAAGTTTCATAACCAGAATAGAAGACGGTAATGATTTGGTCATAAATCTGTTCTTCATTAAGTTGATAAGGATTGTCTTCTATGTTCATCAGATTACCAAGCATGTCTTTCTTTTGTTTTCCGCATTCTTTTCTCTCTTCCATTAATTGTTTTATCAACTTTATGATGTTTTCTCTTCCCTATGATAAAAAATTAAAACTAAATACCAATTTCTAACCAACATAGATTTACATAGTTTAACTAAACATGTATGTTATTTGTATATATATATATATATATAGAATTTTAATAATTTAAATTTGTAGAATAAGTTTTTATTTCAATAGATTTTATATATTTATAGAAAAGTTACTAATGTGTTAAAGCATCCCAAGAGACTATGTTTACGAGACTAGACATCAAATCTAACTATTATAGATTATGTATAAGACTATTCATATTTATTTATGTAATTTATGATAGGTATATTTATAATGAAAGTTACACAATATCAATACCATATCATTATTTTCGTTTTCTACCATTAGGTTAACAATTTATAACTTCTATACTTATACAAAACCTCTTCAAATAAAAACCTATTCTACATATTTAAATCAGTGTAATTCAATCTATATTTGTTAATAATATACCTAGACCGGTGAGAATGCTCTTAAACTAATAGAAAAAAAGATATGGTTTAGATACTATGTAACTTCCAATATAAATTACTAGATAGCAAATGTAACTATTATCGATAATGGTAGATTGATAATGTAACTATTATCGATTATGTAGATAGAAAAGTTATAAGTCTCATAGAAATAAAATTTATATATAATCCATAAATTTGTTATCTAGTTCCATTTACACGTACTATATTAGGTCATTTATATTTGGACTAGGCTAAAATGAGACCTATTTTTGTTATAATGAAACCCCAATTATATAATAAAGATTCATTTTGAGAATAGTTTTTTGGAAGTTTCATTATAACAAAAATGAAATTCAAAATAGCAGCATCTTTTCTGTTTATTTACGTGAATTGTGTTAGCGTATCTCCAAAAAAACTAGCTATATGAGACTAGTTTATAAATTTAGAGATTATGTGTTAATTTTTTCTTCCAACAGATAGTGTATAAGGCTCTCCATATTTACTAGCGTAATTTTCAATCGGTATATTTCTAGTAGAAGCTACACAATCTGTATAAAGTTCCCTTATTTTTCTCATCCATTTAAAAAATAAATACCTAACTTAATTTTAACTACACTGTTGTATTCTTTGGTAATCTAAATAATTTTGAATACCAAAATACTATCCATACTATCAAAATTATAGAGTACCTACGGAGAATGCTCTTATATAATTTTAGTGACGTAACCTTTACAGGTTATATGCTTATCATCCATTTCAGAAAATATTCTTGAACCAAGGTTATACCATGGTGGACTGTATAGATTCTAGCCCAATTCAAATTTTCGAAAAATAACAATAAAATTTATATGATTAAAAAAATTAAAAATCTAAAGAGAAAGAATTTACCTTAACTCCACGATAATATTCTGTTCCAGGGAATTTAATAGGAAGAGAAAACGTTCCTAAAACCAGATTATCAAACTGAGTCATGAATTCTTGACGCATCAGAGTATCTTCAATTCCAGCAACTTGAACAAGTGCTGATAAAAACGCCATCTAATACACAAAAAACAATTAATAAAAATAGAGCAGATAGATTATCATGTTGGTGAGTGTACGGTCCTCACAGACTAGCAAGATATTGTCCATTTTGGATTCCGGATCCGCACAAATTTGGTCTATGGATAACACTTTAAAAAAGTCTCTCTCCGGTTGAATTTGAACCACAACTATATACACTCACTTATTTTGGATCTTACCAAAGTGAGATTGGGAGTTCTCGATGGGATGAAGTTTATACTTCAACATATCCAAATAAAATTGTATGGAATAATTTACCTGTTTAGTTTTAGCTTGTATATCTATGATTTGATCATCCCAATTTTGGAGATGGGTTTTCATAAAAGAGTCGATTTTAGGCAAGAGTTGGTGTCTGATCATGGGTTGGCCAATCAGGCTAAGAAGTGAAGCTCTCATGAACTTATGAGCAGCGCCATGCACCGCTGCGATATTGGTTGTGCCTAAAATGTCAAGCATGGATTGTGGGTAGCCGGGGACTAATCCTTTCGATTCGTTCATAAGTATGTATCGGTTCACATCCGGATCGGTTGATATCACAGTTGGACAGCCGAGGATGTGAGTTTTAAATAAACTTCCGTACCTGCGGAATCATGAGAGAGAAGTGTTGGAAGTGGTTCACGTTGAACCTAACTCGAACATAATAATGTCTATAGAAAAAAGCTTAGTATCAAATACATAGTTTTATTATTTTAAATCATTAAAATCAACATAGATTCGGAGAAATGAATTTATTTTATGTATTTGTATATTTTAATAATGTTACCTTTTCATTTTTCACGTACGAGAGACTAAATTTAGTAAAATCGATAAATAAAATATACCAGAGAGTTAGGTTCCATTCTAAAAAATAGGACCCACAAAAACCGGATTCTATTCTAAAAATTAAGACCGATAAAAATTTGGATTCTATTCTAAAAAATGAAACTGATAAAAAGCCGACACAATAAAACCGATACATTAACAGAACTGATTGGAAACCAAATCTATAAAACCTAAACTCAAAATTGGACCGAACCCTACAGTTTCATTCTAAAAAAAGACTAATAAAATCGAATAGATAAAAATAGTCTGGAACCCAACAAATAAAAGATTAAATTTATAGCTGATAAAACTCGCAAACCGATTAAACTGATATGAAATCGAATCAATAAATAACTAAACTAATAAAACTGGTTGAGGATTGAACCGATAAAACTGTTGATTTTTTTTTTATAATTTTTTTTAATCATTATATTGTTGGTTATTAGACAAAAATTCATTAATAAAAAAATCAAAATTGACTTAAATATAAATTTTAAAATTTTAATTAAATTATAATTGGATTTAAATAAATTCAACCTCACCGAAAACAACCGAACCAAAACCTGATTGAAATGGGATCAGAACCGAAACGCCTAAAACCGAACCAAAAATATAAAAATGCGATCTAATCCCAAAATTTTAAAGATCCAATCCAATTTGAAATTAATAGAACTAATTCTATTATGTCAAAACCCAAACCGAAGCTGTAAGAGCCCTAAACACATTTGTTATAAACGTTTAAGCTCCATGGAAAGACAATGAAATTTTTTGACAAAAATGTTAATAAACTTTTGTGGAGTGAAAATAGGTTTTCGAAAGTTTAAATATATCTACTCTTTTGTAGAATGATATTAAATTTACTAGAAATAGTTGTAGTTGTAAAAATAGGCTTAAATAAAAAATGTTTTTTTCCCACTCTTTTTTAGACATTCATTACAAATTTCCAACTATTTATTATAGACAGAAAATAACAAGTTTTTGTCAAACTTATTCAACTTTTTCTAGATTCTTACTTTTTTTTTTAAGAATTCTTTTCCAATCTTTTGTTGTTTCAATCCTTTTTAACCAAAAACAAACCCACTTTCAATGGTTTTGGCTAAAATGGGTTCGAAAAATGTTTAACCATTTTTAAAATTTGAGCGTTTTCGAACTTTTATCATTTTGTTCGGGGTGAAACTTTTTCATCTATCGGATGAGATCCTCTCACCCACCGGACTATATTCATCCGGCGGAGAGTTTTTCTGCTTGCTCAACTAGCAAGGATTAAAAGATTTTTTTTTGGTAAGCGTTAAAATTGGTCAAAATTTTGGTGCTCGTTATCCCTTTTGACCCTAATTTAGCCAAAACAACTCTCAATTCCTTAACAATTATTTCAATAACATTTTTAAACCCTAAAAAAAGCAAAGATTTTTATAGTTTTTCTTCCTTTGAATTTCAAAAACACAACCTATATGCAAACAACATCTCCATTGCAATCCAAAAGCAAAACTTGATGTAAGTAAGAATAAGCAAATTACTTACCTTGAAGTTTTAGCTTTTATAAAGTCAGGACCTTTGGTGAGGAATTGTTTGGTTTCACCAATGATTGGCCAACCCATCATGCCAGGAGGCAAGCTTTTCTTCTTGTATCTTACTTCATTCCATGTCAATGAAACTGAGCAAATGAACAACACCAACACAAACAACCCTAAAACCACATCTATTACATCCATTGATACAACTCCTTTATTTTCACAGGAATAGTGTTTTGGCCACAAATGTGTATATATATATATGATAGGTGAAAAGAATATAGCTAGTTTCTCAGATAAAACTATGATGACACTGAATTAAGAGATGGTGATTATGTAAAGTAATCAATGGTTGATATATTATACTCTGATTAGTCAGATTAATAAAGTAGAAAGAAAAGTGTATGTTGAACGGGGGGATAAAGTCATAGTAAATATTTAATAAGGTTACTGACTATTCAGATGTATCCAATTTGATTATTAAAATAAAAGTAAAAAAAAAAATTGACTGTTAAAGTATTATATTAAATGAACAATAATTGATGAAATAATTTATTTTAGATATTCTGATTTTATTTATTTTTATTTTTATGTGTACTTCACATCTTTGAATTGTAATAAAATTCATTTGTAACTTTCGCCCTATATTTTATTAAAAACTCTTGTTATATATTGGTTTTGTCGCTTTATTATTTCGAAAATTATTTGCTAATAAATTATATTTTAATAGTTTTTACTAGTGTAGCGGTTTGTTATTTAGACGTTGGCAAATTAATGCGTTTCTTTGTTATTTTAAAAGGAGAAAAAAAATTGAATTAACACATTTATGTTATAAAAAATTATAACAAAGATAATAAAAAATTTATAAATGAGAAAGAGAAGATGAGACAAAGTATTTTTGTAATATCAGAGTTCTATTTTTACCAATTGAGTTCGACTCTTATTTATATGAGTTGTACAAGACGTGTTAATGTTACATTTATTATTTATATCTATTACATAATATAAATATAAATAATAAATGTATCTGCCTAATACCCGAAAATTATATTTTTATTGGGAGTCCCCTAGTACTTGAGTTGGAGCGCAGTGAAACTTAAAGACTGTGTAATAGTCGAACATAATATTCAGATAGTGTAATCTTCTTGCTCTTCTTTGCATTTGATGAAGCTTGTTTTGTTTTTATTTTGTCAGTTGTCGTAACTCTATCTTCACTTATCTTTTATGTCGAAGCGTCATTTCTCATGCCAAAGAAACTATGCCAGCCATGTCGGCTAGACTCCGAAAAGTCATAGCGCTTGGTTATATTGATTTTTCCTAGCCGACTGTTATAGGAGACGACTCTAATTTGGTTCGTACTTAATTTTTCTTGCCTCGTTAAAAACCTTTGCTGGCCAAAACCTCCCTTGAGGATAAAAAGCTCTATTTTTCCAAAAGAAAAGAGTACAACAAACAATTAGTAGGCTACTACGATGTTACTTGTTTCTTGTCATGCTTGGAGTTTTTGTTGGATATGGATGTGTAGCCCCCCTAGTCGTTGGTAAATGATGAAGTGAAGACTATATATAGATTGGCTTGATGTGAGTATGTTGTAGACCTTGTGATGGATAATTTACCGAATGACGTAGGTGAATTTGCGTAGACGGTAGGCAGATGAGAAACATAGTGGCACTTGTATGAAAAGCACTTGGTAGCATAACGAATGGTATATGAATGGAGATCTATGTCTTTGTTCAACTTTTGTGTTTCCATACAAGGTCGAGCGTTGCGTAAGTTAGTTAGACCCAATTTCACGGCGAGGTTGGTTAGACCCTATTGTGTGGCTCGTTCAAAGGCTAAATACAAGATTAATTCGCGTTACGTAGCCCATTAGTGGAGAGGTCATTTAGACCCTATTGTGTGGCCCTATCAAGGGCTTGATACTAGATCAGTTCGCGTTACGTAGCCCGTAAGCGTAACACGTAGCCCTTTCATACCCTTGTGTAGCTCGTAGGCGTAGTCATTGACTTGATTCGCTTTTGTAAGGATGAAGAGAAGTATGCAACAAACACATAAACATGAGATGGAGATGAAGATCACTTGGTGTATATCATGGAGATAACTTGAGTGGTAGTTTTTTCTATCATAGAGATGAAGATCTTTTAAGTTATAGACTTTTTCTATCATGGAGATGTAGATCACTCTGTTGGTAGCTCTTTCCATCATGGAGATGGAGATAACTTGGCCTTTAGCCATTTTCGAACATGGAGATGAAGATTATTTGGCGTTTGATTTTGGAGAGCACTTGGCATTCTAGCACGAAAAAGGAGCGCATTTGGCTTATAAGAATTTTGTGTTGATTGTTTCGTAGCTCACCATATTGTTTGTGTGAATGATCAACTATAATAAAACCAATTATGTAGATTAATGTTACATGTGGACTAATGTTGGTGTTCCAATTACTTTATATTTTTTTTTAAATTGACTATTGAATGTTGGAATGTACGATGAGAGAAGCAAGGAGATGATAAATTATAATAAACAAACAATGAATTATATACAATGAAAAATAGAAATTTATGATGCGGTGTGTCATAGTGGCAGATAATAAAATCATGTATACACTAGGCTTATTAAAATAAAATAAAAAACATATGTTGTAATTTTTATATCTCGGGCAATGCCACAACACGTGCAATATGTGCATACAACGTATTAAAGACTAATATGCCATCGTTTACATTATATTAGGTGAATGTATATGATGAAATAAAAGATTTTACTATTAATGCATAGACAAAGATATGTATGTATGCCGGTTAAAGACTTGGTTTTGTTTTGATTTTATTAAGTGGTCAAATCACTTTCTTTGGTGCATGTGATTATCAAAATTTAATATAAGTGCATTCTTAATCCGTTGCAACAGACAAGTTTTGCAACCAAACAATACGTATGTGTAAAAAAAAAACTAATTCTGACATGAATTTCATTAAATGGGTCAAAACAAACTCGGTTACAAATGCGTTACGAATAAGTTGTTACTGATAACCGATTAGCAAAAAAAAAATAAAAGGTTGTAAAAAACAGTTTATCCAGTAGTGTATACTTTTTGGCACAAATATTTGGATCATATCTCTATAGACGAGTTTGACAAGCTAGTTACTAGAGTTTCTACATGCCTTCTTGACTATTCTTATTGTATAAACATGTCTCACAGATATCGAAAGGAAACAAATCAAATTAAAAAAATCAAATTTATATGATATTTGTGGATCGTATCCACTTATGGATGATCAAGACAATAGATATTTGTATGGATAATATTTTGTATTATTTTACACATATTTTAGTACAAATACTAATTCATTGTCAATGTGAAGTCTTATAAGGCCAGACTTAAGTTGCGTTTTGATAAAATAATTAAGTGTATCATATTTTATCATGGTAGTTGTCACTGTATCATATTTTATCATGGTAGTTGTCACTGTATGGATTATCATAGTTTAACAAATAATATCACAATACATTTTCTTTAGTATGAGTAAGTTTCTTTATTAAAGAAAATTTAAAAATAGTAATTAAAACTAGGTATATTAATTTAACTTGGACAAGACCATATTTCAAACATTTATCATGTCTAGTTAAAATGAAGCTTCATTGACTCAGTTAAAGAAAATGTATTCCACCGCCATTAAAGTATATTATTGAGAATTTAGTCTATCATACATAAGAAAAACTATTTGACTGCAATTTCATATTTAATATAAAAATAACATAATAAGAAAGTCTTATATCAAACAAACTTCACTCAAAATCAAATTACAAACTTTTAAATCAATTTTCAACCCCATCAAAAGTGAAACTTAGTCATAATAAAAATTACGCATTTTAGCATTAGACTTCTGTAAATAAATATAAAAATTGTATTTTTTCAAATTATTATGTTGACAAAACTTTATATAAACACTAAGTTAAAACTTTTATTTGTAACCATCATGTGCATATTCCGATCACCACAATTGATTCATAGCATTAACAATTCCACTAAAAATAGTAATGAAGTTTTGTAATGCAATAATTTGCTGAAGTTTTAATCTTGTTTAGTTCTGAATTCGATAAGAAGTTAAGTGAGAGTAAAATTATATTTAATATGGTATGTTAATAACATATTGTTTTAATTTTAAATTATGAAAACTATTGTATATCATTTATGAAAACTATTGTATATCATCTAGAAATTCATGTAAAACAATTTTATGGGTGATGTGTCTTACGCCAGGAATCTAGATTCATGTAATTTTATTATATAATATGTTTATCAAACAAAGATACGGTTAAGAGGATAATCAATTATTATCCGACTTTGCTTATGGACTCTTATACAAGAGTTTCGGTCTCCGATACCTACCAAAACCATCATTTACGTAGTAGTATTTGAATAAATTTGAGTTTGCCAAAGAGTTGGTCCACGCTTAAAAGTGAATCTTAAGCGTATCCATATAAGAAGACCAATGCTACAAATATTGAAGTAAGATGAGAACTAATCAGGCAGTGAGGAGCAGCGTTTGGCAACACAGGATAGTCTTCAGGTTGTGGCATCACGCAATTATCTCCGTTGAAATAAACTCTTCGAGGAAAAGCCCATCCCTTCTCCAAAGTGAAACTAGACAGATTTTTTCGGAAGAGTATTTCTGTCTGTACGTTACCAAGCGAACCACTTTGCGTCAACATTTCATTGAAGTACTTCATCCCCCAGAGCATAGCAGTATCATCTGTCCAAATAATATCATCATTAGATGTGTTTGGTGACTTGTTGTTGTCACGATAGTATATAGTCCCTGGACCTGACACCTACGAAAAGTTTGTATCACCATTTCGTCCTTTAACATTAGGTCACATGTTGTAGACTACATTTTGGTTTTGACCTAAAGGTAATGGTGATACAAAATTCTGCTGACTAGGGTAACAGGTGATAGGACCACATGAATCAAAGGATCTAGTCGACTAATTTTATCCAAAACTGATAGTGCAAGGACTACATACGGACTTTTAAAAGTCAAGGGACTATTTGTCACCAAATGTGATAGTCCAGGGATGATATATTGTTCAAAACCTAAAACCATAAAAACATCGACTTATATAAGCATTAGTTCGTTTTGCATCGATGGTCACTTTCGTTTGTCTAGATTTGCATATGTGGTCACCCGTGAATGGTTTTTATATACGTGGTCAGTTCTGGTGACTAGTCGTAGTTTTTAACCCACAACGTCCTTATAAAATTAGAAACAAAGTACCAGTAGAATAATGAACTTACTCGCGGCAGCATACGGTGACACTGGCATGAAGTTAAAGCTGAAGATTTCATTTACATTGTTAAAGTTAGGATGTTGGACGGCCAAATTCCATCCTGAATAATTCATGTTGTAATTGAAATTTGTGATGGTCAGCTTCACCCGCCAGTACTCCTTGTAGTTAAGTTTTACATGCCAATGGACTCTCACCGGACACATATGGCTCGTACAACGAACAAGAGGTTCAAAGTTGTTCTTCGCGAGACTTGGAACGACAGTATCTATATCCGGGCTGCTTCCATAAGAACGGAAAACGTTAGAAAACAATAAATTATTATATAGGACATGAAAATGTAAGTCAAAGAACCTACTCTACGCAGCTCTCAGGTTGCGAGGTATTCTGGCAGCCACAAGAACATGTTTGACAAGGTACTATATCTTTGTCGTAAAAGGACGAGAGTGAGACGCAACAAGTTGGTGTCTTTTGAGCCACAAATTGTGAATATGTACACGTAACGTTCCATGTCACTGCCGATAATGAAATCAAAACGATTATAAACGAAAAACTAGTCCGATGCATTTGTTTTATTAAATATCTTTATACGGAGATTTTACTTACTCATAGCTTGCGTGATTCTCATTGTGTCCGAACTTACGAATTTAGTAGCTTTAACTTGTTTTGCTTTCCCGCAAGTATAACCTGGTCCTGGTGCCTTCAAGGTGAAGTGAAGAGGTAACTTGACTGTTTTGTTCGTGGTACCAGCTAGACCGACACTGATCTGAAAAGAAGCAGCAGCTGTAGCTGGATCTTGGACCAACGAGTTAATTACTCCGCCTTTGCAACAATTTGCGATTTGTTGCACGAACGGGGTTCCTGGTAATAAATCGACTATTGTTGGATTCTTTTTGCAGCTATGTGGAATTGATCCTTTGAATTTCGAACAATCGCCTTGCTCGGTTGCTTGACCTCCAAGCATGCCCCATATTACTTCTTTTTTAGCCCATTCCCATTGCAGTTTCCACCCGGGTGCCTGAATGTGACGGTATTTCTGGAAGTTGTACATGGTCACCACGGCCTAATATAACAAACAGCGATCCATCAATAATAATTTCAGTTTCGAACCAACATGAAAAAAAAAGAATTGAACATTTACCACATAACCATCCGGAGTCCAACTCATGACATCCCATTTGATAGTAATGTTTCCTGCTGGATCAAGCACATCATATGCTTCTGCGAATGTTATAAAGTGTTAGATTTTCTTCGTTATAAACAGAAGTAGATTGTTCCACAAGTAACAACATTCGACGCGTAAAATAATTTGCAGTACCTGTTGTTGTGGTCGTAATAAGTAAACACAGAAACGCAATGATGGACGATCCTAAGAGCCTCATTTTACTCAGAAAGAGAGATAGTTTGGTTAGAATCTGAATCAAACACTAATGAGTTAGCAATAAGAGTTTGTAGATTGCCAGTTGTAATGTATGTTAGTGGAGGTGATGTTAGAAAGATTATATTGTTGTTTTATACATCTTGCCTTTGACCAATCATTAAGATCTTAAATGGTAACAAAGTATAAAAGTTTTGCATATCAACTGTGTTTTCAAGAGAAAGGTGAGTTTTCTGTTTACTGCAGTGGCAGTGTTGCTACCAAAAAATTGTTGGGATGGTCAATATCATGCTTATAGTTCTCCACCGCGTCTTCCCACGATCGTAGGCGCACCGCCATTAGGCTCCTGGCCGTACTTGATTCCTACATCTGTGTCTTTATGGATTTCGTGCAAAACATATCTCCTCCATCGTTTTTGATATCCTTTGATCATCCTATTTGTATTCGATTTGACACTATGTGAATGGACTACACCCAAGGTCCACTTTTGCATCGTTATGGGATGAATGGGGATGTAGTTGAGAATGTCCATAATTAGCTTGGGGCAGTAGATTAATGTAAATGTGTTTTGTTTTGTAGTTGGGTATGATAATTTGTAGAAATTAGTATTCAAACGGACACCCTCGGTAAACCTATAATTGTCAAAAGCATTGTCAAAAGCGTGACGGCTACATTCTCCGGTTTAGGAGTCCAAACTCATATTTTTTTTTTTGTTTTATTTAATTTTTAAATTAGATTATGAAAGTTTTTAAATAACAAATCAATTCGGATTGCATCGGGATTTTGTGGGAATATGTTTTATTTATTTCTATAATGTTTCATTAGGATTTCGAATGTTTTCTATATAAGACGTACTCTACCCCAAGTTTAAGACACGTTTTATTTAATAATATATTTTTTTCTTATTAAAATTCCAGTATTCATTATTTGTTGTAGAGAATTTTATCTATCTTTTTCTCGTTAATAGTTTGTTGCATCATTGGGTATCAGCGCATGAGTTCCTGATACGTACAATCCAGAGTAAAAAACATCGAGATGTTGCTTTAATGATTGAGGTTTATGGTCTTGAGATTTGAATGTGATGATAAACAGTCACGAAGAACATTTTGGTATGCTGGAGCACTCTGTCGAGATGTTAGAGATTCATGTGAACCAGTTACTAGATGCGCTTGACAAACTAGCTACCGACAGGTCCCGAGTTCCAAGCCCGAATTATCAGCTTCTGAGGAAGAACACGATGAGAACGTCAATCTGTTTGCACAAATGAAGGATTTCGGAAGAAGATGTTTGCCTCCACGGAATCCTCGTGAGCCAGGTTTCGAACAACTTCCAAACTGTGGTAACAATCAGAGCACGAACAACTAATGAGAATCAAGTCGTAAACTTGAAATTCAAATTTCCATTGGGGGCCTTCAACCGAAAGAATTTCTGGATTGGATTGCATCAGTCGAAGGATTTTAGACTTTAAAGATATTCCACATTATAAGAGGGTCCAATTAGTTGCAACCAACTTTCATGGTTGGACTGCATCATGGTGGCAGCAACTGAAACAGACTCGTTTGAGGAAAGGTAAATCTAAAATCTTGACTTTGATTAAATTTGTGAAATATATGAGGCTTGCGTTTTTAACATTTAATTACGCGAAGACCATGTATCAACAATTCCATAAACTAAAACAGGGTTCGAGATCTATTTATGAATTAACTTCTTATTTTCATAATTTTCAGACCGTATCGATATTTCTGATACAAAATATAAGTTAGTGTCTCGTTATATATAGGGTTGAGGTATTACTTTCAAGATTCTTTTGAATACATTTTGATCCGATTAATGTTTCCGAAGCACATCAGCATTCTTTATATCTTGAGAAAATATTTTCAAGGAGGTCATATGGGGGGATATTGCTAAGAGGTCAACTTTGGAATTTCTGAACAAGGGTTTTCCAAGTCCTACTCCTGCAGTACAACCTACGCCACCGGTTTCTCCCACAACTTCTTCTCAGATAAGGTGTTTTTGGTATTAGGAAACAGAATATTGTGCATTAGAATGTAAAAGGTCGCAGCGATCCAGGGGTTTATATACATAAGTTGTTGGTGACACGGAGTTACATGTGGGGGGGGGGGGTGAGGATACTAATGCGGAGATTCATGAAAAAAATGTTACTGAGGAGATGTCATTCAACTATTGGTAATTAAGTGTGTCTATTTATTCCTAAGACTAGTAATGACATTGATGATTGGCTTATGAATAACATATTTTAGTCTTCTTGCAACATCGGGAGAAAGGTTTGCAAGCTCGTGATCGATTCATGTAATTGTGAGAACTTGATTTTTGAAGAGTTTGTTCAGAAACTAGTGTTGAATACTGAAGCTTATCCAAGCTCTTACAAACTGGCCTGGTTGAAGAAGGACAACGAAGTAACAGTTTCTAAATGTTGTCTAGTTGTATTTTCTATTGGTAGTTACAAAGAAAAAACCTAGTGTGATATGATTAGTATGAACGATTGTCATCTATCGTTAGGACGTTTATGGCAATTTGATAGGGATTGTATTCATAATGGTAAGAAGAATCAATAAAAAAAACTGATACGATTCGTTTTTTTTATTTGAATCTAATTTCTTGACACGATTAGGATACGAGTAGTTTGATTCATTTTGAAAAAATAATTTTTTTACATTTTTTAGTTTTAAAATATGATAATTGAATTTGTTTTCAAAAAATATGTAAAACAAATAAACAATAGATAACAAACTGACTACAAATCTTTGTTTGGTTGTAAAAAAAACATAAATTATAACAGTATAAAAATGAAGAAATTAGTTCTTCAATAACACTTATCTAAATACAATTGAAACAATTACAAATAGTATATGACATGTTAAATAATATAAAGATAAAAAAGAACAACTATTGGTTAACTTAAGGAAAAAGCTAAAGACCACAAACATAATTCTCAATTATATAAGATGATTGAAAAAAATATATCAATGCTTTGTTTAATTCTATGTGAAATTTTCATAACAAATCTAAAGTAGTTTATGGTTGCCCGTTTTCTTTAAGATAACTAAAACATTATATGTTTAAATATAACAGTTGGAACTTAGAAAACAAAATAATTGGGAATTATTAAGTTATCTATAATAATATGCACACTTAAATGTTTGGGCCATATTTTGAATTTTGTTATACAAAATATTTGTATTAAATGTTCTGCCAAACATTTAGATATTACAACGGGACAATTAAATGGTCACCTTCACGTCCAACCTGACACCTAAATGTCTCCATGATAGTTAAATTGTTAACTTGACATGAAAATGTTTAGCCTGACAGTTAAATATCTAAAGTCACAGGTTAATGTCTAACATGCTAGTTAAATGATTAAATTTACAGATAAATATTTTCCCTGATAGCTAAACGTCTAATCTAACAGAGTAAATATCTAACCTTACAAATAAATGTTTATCGTAACATGAAAATGTCTAACATGAAAATGTTTTTAATAGTCACATTAAAAGTAGGACAATAAAATTACTATTAACAGCAATCCGAAAAAAAAACAAACTTTTTATTAAAATAATGATGGAACTCACGTAAATAAACCTCAAACACTGTAGCATTTCTAAGAGTATAAGTCTACAGTTCTTATATGTGAATTTTAAAAGTGAAATTTATAAAATTAAACAACATCACACTTTAACAACGAGAAAGTTGAACTTACCTAACTACTTAATTATATATAAACATAGTTGAAAATTAAAACTAAACATACCCAAGTTCTAAATTCTATTAACAGTAAGTTAGTACTGCAAAGAAAATAAAAAGAGAAAGAGATCTACAGACAATCAAACTTGTTGTGGCAAACCAATAAGAAAATCAGTAAGGTAAGAAGCTTCAAAGTTGTAAAAATAAAATAGATTGATATGAAGTAGAAGGAATTCCAACTTGATCATTAACTTTAAACATTTACGTCATATTTCATTTTAGAAGAATTGGACGATTCGTTCCAAGAACTCTGTCTTGCCATGAAATAACTCTATGTTGAATCGTATTTCTAAATCAAAGATACTCAATCCACTGCTGCAAAAGTAAATTATAACTCTTTTTCAAAAAAAACATTAGGTATGGGGTACCTGAAAGTGTCAAACGTTCAATCAACGATGCATAAATCTTGCCACGCTTTTCTTCGACACTAACCAACCTTGAGCCATCATTCGGGTTTGTCTCGGACTTGAATGAACCATTTTAGTTAATGGTCTATTATTTCCATAGCCATATTTGGGCTATGATACGACATGAATAAGTCTAAAATAAACTTGCTGAATGAAAGACCAAACAAAAGACCAAGTTAATGGTCTGAGACTTGACTTAACCATTTTAGTTAATGGTATATTATTTCCATAACCATTTTTGGACTATAATACTACATGAATAAGTCTGAATTAAACTAGCTGATAAGTGCATTTCATGTCACTTATTACGCTTCCATTATTCTTGAAATCGTCGCCGGTTAACAAGTTTTCGTTGTGTTTCAACGTATTTTTCATTCATTCTCGTACGTATAACAATATGCAGACAATATAAACATTTTTGGGAAAAGAATGCTCATAATTTTCTTAATAATTTATAATTTTGCATGTTTTATTTCCCTTTAACATTTTTATGGCTAGATTGACTATTGTTTATGTTCGTAACCTTCATTTTATTTCGGTGTAAAGGCATGCATATAAGTGACAGTAGTCTTGAGAGATTTTGATAAGAACTGTTCATTATTTAGATTACAATCCAATGATTTTAATATTTCATTTTATTTGGCATCACAGGAAAATGTTGGTTCCTTTACCTGCACCACTAGGCCTTCCGTTCCAAAGAAAATTTGTGGTAAAGGGTTGGAGTTGTGCCGCGGGTAAATTGCGATAATATTAATAAATTTGGGGTTGAAATTGAAGAAACTGGAAAATTAATGTACTTGAGGGCAAGTTTGAACACGTTTTGGGTCTGTTGATCCAAAGTCGTACACATGGGCTTAATTGGGCTCATGAATCGGAAGGAGATATAAAGGAAGTTAGCTTTAATATGTTCATTGGGCTTCATTGGGTCTGTTAATTTGTAATAAAGGAAATTGGCTTTTAGGGTTTTTTCTAACAGAATATAAAATGAGATAAAAGGAAGGTGCAGGAGACTACTGGGTTTGTGGAGCAGAACAGACTAAATAATAAGCAAAAAGGCAATAGACGACTGACTTGGTTACGGTAGAATACAAAACAAAGAATAAAAATTACAATTGGCTACTGACTTGGTTTTACGGCAGAATACAAAATAAAGAAGAGAAAACGCAACTTACTACTTACTGTTTTTCTGATCGGCAATAGATGAAAAGGAAGAGAAAATGGCAGGTGACGCTACTTTTGGGTTTTCTTTCGGCAGAACATACAAACAGACGGCAGAAGGTAGGCGATAGCTGCGGTGGTTTTCGATCGACAGTGGAGGTATTACTCTTGATAGGCGATACCGGAAAACGCAGTTGACGGCTACGGTGTTTTCGATCGGTACTTCCGGATTTGTTTATGTCAGGCGTTACTCAGTGGCTACTGTTCGGTTTGACGTTCTCTAAACGCTTAATCATCTATTTACATTCGTCTTAGAGCTATGTTACCTTTTGAGCCCATGATGATGATTCGTTCGATTATGAACTAATCGTTGTCATGGAACTCTAACAAATTTGTTTGAATAATACTCATGGTTTGATTGCTTGATTGATTTGTGAGATACGATTATCGGTTACCTAGTATGGTTGTGCTTATCGTTAGATGCATCGCGAACATCTAGTTTGTTAATCTTTAATGAATGCGAAAGTGGATTTAAGGGTTTAGAACTTGCCATGCTAGCATATGTTCTTGAATGATTCGTATTGTGATTGTTCATGATTCATAATATGTCACTAATCATATCATATTACCCTATGTAATCGAAATAGATAACTTGTGCTTAAAACCAATTGTACCTCAATTCGTATAAACATATAGGATTTTCATGCAAGCGGTGTATGCTTAACTGCTATCTCTTTTGTGGCTGTTTAAGTGGTTTGGTTTACGTGTACAGAGAGGTAGCGTATACTGATTTCGTGTTATCTGATTAGTAATCGTTGTTATCATACATATTGGTTAAGTATCGTCATACTCTGAGTAAAATAAACGATGAAGTTAGGATTCCATGTTTTCTCTCGCATAAGTAAACTCGTTAGTTAATCTCGTTAGTTAATTTTCTTAGTTATAATCATTCACCCAACTTTATACTTGTTCAATCATTAGTCTAATAATCATACATTGTTGCATAAGTAAATTCTTGTCATATACACCTGGTCTTCGTGGGAACGATCTTACTTACTTATTACTTGCTACTATTTGACCGCGTATACTTGCGTGAGAAAAGGATTAACACTAGCCGAATGAAAGACCAAACAAAAGACCAAGTTACATGATTGTGCGAAGTCGTACAACTAGAAAGGATTAGTCGTAAAGTCAAGTACAAATTCAAAATGTTGAGCTTCAGTACACGGTATGGCCAAGTGTGTTGGTCGTTTGAGTCTTGAGCGACCAACATTGTTTGGTCTTGAACGACCAGTACGGTCACTTGGCTTAAGTGTCCAGCACGATCATTTGGCCTTACATGACCGGTCGCTCATTCTCGAGTGACTAGTGCCACAAATTCTAGCCAATATGGCCAGGACTCGTCTAGTCTTTCGACGTGATTCAAAATGAACGACACACGAATCGCGCGCTAAGTCGCAACGGGCATGCATTCGTCACCCCTAATATCACTAGCAAATTATCACTTAGCCTCCATCAATCTCCCCCCTCCAATCATCTCGTAAGCGTATGAAAACCGTATCTTACAACGTACGAAAGTTGTGTCTGACGATGTACGATAAAACAGCCCTCAAGAACATACTTTCGTTTAATAAAGAACTTTGAGGGTGGTTGCACCAATAAGAAGGCAACAACCTAAGACCCCTCTAAATCAAGACCAATATCTAAAAAGATAGTGTATCATTTGTAAAGTGGGCGAAAGTTAGAAAGAATAGAAGTAAAGGAAAGATATAGAAATTGTAATCCATTATCACAAAAATAATACATGTGTTCTTCACATTATTCTTCAAAGTTATTTCTCTCTTTTTAAAATTAGTTCTCACTATCAAATTTATTAAGGTGTTATAATTTTAGGCGATTTTTCCTTACATTTTCATTCAGTTGTCGGAGAGCATTACAATCATATATCCTAACCAACTAGGTAAGAATGACGATGGAGACTTCTTGAAAGGTTGTACCATTTTGCCTCTCTCTAGGTAAAGATAGTGGCAAAATTCTGATAAGAATGGAATCTAATGGAATCTAATGGAAATGAGTTACCAGAGAATTTATCCCGAGAGAATGCATTACGGCCCTGTAGAAGAAGGCTACAAGAGCCTGTAATTTATTTCACTCACAAGGACTTGGAGGAACTAACCAATTTACGTCAGGACATTCTACTAATTAAGGCCAAGTTAGACAGATGTGATATGTCAAGGTTCTTTGTAGACCAAAAGACATCAACAAACTTATTTTTCATCCCTCTCAAATATTGTGTCCCATTTGACATCATCTTACAAGATGTTTCTAATCCGATAATGGCGGACGATGGGAAATCCCTAACCCCTTTTGGAAAAATAATATTGGAAATTTTGTTAGGGATTGGAAAATTGACCAAAACAGAGATGGCAGAATTTTTAGTGCACGACTCTCCATCCTCTTACAATCTCATCTTAAGAAGATCTTGGATGCTAGATTTCAACGCAACCACTTCCACGTACCATCAAAGTGTGAAGTACATAGTGGGAGATGAAAATTGGTCATCAAGGGATACCATAGAGTAACATACAAAAAAGCATGAGAGGATCTACAAAACTTAGCACAAGTCTGACAGGTGCAAACGGGAATGTGTCAGCCTCCATCCTCAGGAACTCCCCTCGTCCTTGATGGTTCTAGAAATATCTGGGGTTGAATATTGAATAAATCTAGTAGTGTAATCGTTTCAGATAAATAAATGTAAAATTGTAAAGAGAGAAAGTAGTCAAATCAAAGTCCCAATCATTAGAAAGTACCTTTTTCTCAAAAAGGGATCTTTTCTTATATAGGGTCAGTGGTGGGCTCCACTAACACATGCTTCATTTAATTAATTACACATCAGTCTACCTAAATACATTTATTTTCTATGTCACTTAACATTTACAAATAGGTCCTTATTTGTTTCCCATCTATCAATTAAAACCTATAATAACCTTGACATTTTATGCCGTTATCAGCCCTGAACGGCCCAAGGGAGCACCAATACAAATTCGGAGCAACGGAGATACTAGAAGAGGTATTCCTATGAGTAAAAATAACCAAGTGGTTAGCATTGGGATAAACTTGAGAGAGAAAATAAAGTCCAACTTAATACGCCTACCAAAGGAGCATGAAGACATCTTTGTGTGTGAAATCACCTCGGTAACAAGTATTCTCAAATTCTTTGCTACCCATAAACTTACGATAGACCCTAAGTAAGGTCGTTACAAAAAATAAAAGACACTTGGTACCCAAACTAGTAAAAAATGGTGGAAGATAAGATCGAACAATTATTGGCCATGGGTCACATCAGAGAAGTCAAATACCCCAAATGGGTGGCTAACCCCATTTTAGTAAAAACGAAAATCGAGAAGTAAAGATTGTGCATCAACTTCACTATCTTCAACCGAGCATGTCCTAAGGACTCTTTCCCCATGCCACAAATAGACCAACTCGTGGATGCCACTGCGGGTCACGAAATGTGGTCTTTTATGGGGCCTACTCCGGATACAACCAACTCAAAATGGACCCTCAAGATCAAGAGAAGACTCCGTTCATTACCAATCAAGGGTTGTATTCTTATTTGCAATGCTCTTCAGGCTAAAAAATGCAGGCTCTATTTACCAAAGGATGGTATTTCAAATAACAACTAGGGCTAGGAAAGTGGAAGTATATATCAATGATATATTAGTGAAAAAAAAGTACAAAAACTCCCACCTTGAGGATCTTCAGAAGACCTTATCCATGTTGAGACGACAAATATGAAACTGAATCTCATGAAGTATTTTTTGGCCTAATCTCGGGGAAGTTCCTTGGGTTCATCTTTTCCAAAAGGGGAATCGACGCTGATTCAAACCAAATCACGCTACCGAGCGATGAATATGTGCCTCTCTTTTTTAAACTTTGAGAGGGCCTGTTAAATTTGAATGGAACAAAGAGTGTGACGCTTCCTTTAAAGAACTTAAAACCTACTTTGTGTCACCTCAACTACTGGTTGTTCTTATAAGGGGTGAAACTCCAATAACATGCCCTGGGGGTGTCCACATGCACCGTAAGCACCGCCCTAGTAGTGGAAATAGAAAAAGTACAACATCTCATCTATTATCTTATCAAAGCTCTCTTGGGGGATGAAACAAGGTACTCTACCTTGGAAATAACCGTGATATCTTTGGTAACAGCCACTCAAAAACTATGAAGGTATTTCCAATCCATATAATCCAGGTGCCCACAATGTTACCCATCAGATTGATATTAAGTTTGCAAGAAGCCTCGGTCCGTTGAGCCAAATGAGCCATTGAACTAGGAGAGTTGGACAATAAATTTGTACCCCGGAGTGCTATAAAAGAAAAATATTTTGCTGAATTTGTGTCCAAATGGGTAGGAGAAATGCCCCCACATGAGAGGAGCACCGATATGGAATGGTTTATGTACATATATAGAGATTCCAACGTGAGAGGATGTGGAGGAGGAGTATGCATCATAACCCCAAAATGAGAATAAATGATGTTGGTCATCGATTTCAGTTCCAAAACCTCAAAAAACGAGGTTGAGTATGAAACCATGATAACGGGGCCGAAAATAATTAGGGAATTCACCTTAGGAAATATCCAAGTAAGAAGTGACTTCCAACTGGTCATGAAACAAATCTCTGGGGATTACGAAACAATAGAGGATGTGATAAAATGGTATTTAGAACAAGTAAAAAATATAAATGGTCAATTTGAAAAGGTCACTTTTGAATAGGTTGGTCGAAAGTTTAACACCACAGCGGATCACCTTAACTCAAAGGGAAGTGCTAAAGAAGCACCAAAAAATAGAAATTTCAATGATAAGTAGAAACGTAGAGGATGAGGCTACGAGTCACGCGATTCGCAATGGTGGATCAAAAGTTGTTCTGTAGGGGAGACCTTCAACCTCTACTAAAATTCTTTTCAACAATAGAATCTGACTATTAACTTAATAAAATCCACATAATATCATGCGGTGGGCAATTGGGGGCTCGAAATTTGGCCCATAAATCCTTAACTTTAGGATACTAATGGCCTGACATGTGAAATCACGCAAAGAACCTGGTCAAAAAATTGAAAGTTACCAATGATGGTCAAGTTTCAGCATAAGCAATGGGGTTGAGCTAAAATCGATATTAGTATGACCTTAATAAGACCTTTATAACCCAGATTAGGCTATGTCAGGTTCATAATCGTTGCAATCGACTACTTCACAAAATGGGTAGAGCCTGAAGCTTTAAATTGGAATAAAGGGAGGAAATCATGAAATTCATATAAAGCATTGTACCTCTTTGTGAATAATGTAAAAATATTTTTTACTTCTCTTGTTCATTTCTTCTAATTGATCTTTTTCTTTATTATATTTTAATAGTAGATCGTGATTAAAAAGATATTTTTAATTTATTTGGTTTTATTTCTAGACGTTGACAACAAATCTTGGTTTCTTATTTTTATCCTAATTTTATTAACGATGGGTGATGTTGTTCTTAATCCATAGGATTTCTTCAATTGACTTCTCTGTCATGCAGTTCAAACGTCGAATCCATTGAAGTCTATTTGTTTGATCGAGTAGGTTTTTGAGTTGGACATGTTAATATTAGATTTTAGGGTTCTAACCTTTTTTTATATTATTATAATGAATCATTATAATCAGTTTTTATGTGATTTTGAGTTTTGTGACTCATGTTCAGCAAGGTTCTCGATTACCAGCTACAGATTTTTTATTTTTTATATAATATACATTGTAATGACTGTATTGGCTAGAGTTTACTTGTCGTATTTCTATTATCCTTAAATTTTCCCATAAAATAAAATATGAATTAGGGTTGAGTTTATGATGAATATAATATTATTTCTTTTATGTGTTATAACATGTAGAACTTACTAGTAACCATACTTTTATGTTATGTTGTTAAATTTTATTAGTTTGATTTTGAATTTCTATTCTTGTTTTTCATCTTGGATAGAGGTATAACATATTATTGGATAAAAATTTTGGTGATTGTGGCCGAGAAGTTAACCAAATATAATGCTCTACAAATAATTCTTTTATGTCTATATATGTATATAGTTATCAAAATATTGCATTTGAGGTGATGAATAATGGTTATATTGTAATTTTCGTCGTTCCAACCATGATGGTTCTTCTACCATAAGTTTTGCAAAGTAGATACATGTTATCATAAGTTTGCTAGGAGTTCGTGTGTGTTATAAGATCTTGTCTTGCCGCCATCATAATGGTATTGTGATCTTCAAAAACTAGATCGAGGTCATTATCTCCAGTATCTTCAAATTCGCACTAATCGACAGGATATTCTGTTAGAAATCAAATGTGATAGACTTTACAATCTCTATTATTTTATATAAATTCACTAGAAAAATTTGTTATATCTTGTAGAATTTATCTCGCCCATGTCAATAACAATGGTGTCCACAAACATATCTTGAATTAGAGATTTGTAATCTGACTCACTAATTAATACTTGAGTTGAAATTTCACATGATTTTATGTGTGTTGTGGTATGTATATTATTATTCTTCAAATGAATTTCCAAATGTAGACAAGTAAGTAATTTCAAAAACGGTAAAAAAGATTTTAGATAATCGTTGTTGGTCATTGTTGAGTTTGATCAAATCTTCAAGATAAATATCGCAGAAAATATCAGTATGCCAAGTTAAATTGTGTATGTTCAAGATTAAGTAGGTACAATACATAAGAAAGAGATATAAAACATATTTCAAATAGGATTTCATGTTGAATAAACATAGGAAAATATAAAACATGCATGGTTCATAGTATATTACCTTACAAATATCAAAAAATATTTCATGTTTTGTTATCTTATAGCTATGAGATTAATTACTTGTTTTGTATATTTAAGCGTATATTATTTTCTATAATGGTATTTTGGAAACTTTTATATAAAATAGATATTAATTTTAAAGCAAGAAGATAAAGTAAGGGTCAAGTATTTGATAAATATTTGAATTTGAATTTTAATACATTTTTTACTTACGAACATTTAAATAATAAAAGAATATTTATAAGGTGAGATAGAATATATATATTAATTTGAATAATAAAATAATCAAGAGGACCTTACAAAGACAATTGATGAAATTTCAGTTGAGTATCATATCAAGCGAGTAAAACTTCTCTATCATCATTTTAATATTAAAAAACTCAAAAATGATCTTTTTATTACTAAAATTTCTGAAATTACTAGTCTTGAGACAATTTTATTGAGATATAAGGTTTGCTATTTTTTAAGAAACATGTAGCACATATTTGTGCACGTATATAAAATTGTGTTGATTGGGTTAATAAAGTAAATAATATGCATATAAGTATGTATACAAACATTATGCTAACTATCTTTAAACTGTCCTCCAAATAATACTTTTTATTCTATATTTCATGACTAACATCTTCAACACATTTGGCCGTAAAATCTATTTATTAACTTTGTATGATAAACAGACAATTAAAAACTCATTTCATCGAAGTGTTAAAGAAAGTGATTTAATGAATTCAATTCTATTTCGAAAATGAGTTTGTATTGTCCTCGTATATCTTTGTGGCCTTTATTATCGTTTTGATATTTAATCTTAATTGATTTATAAAAAACGATAATGTTAATGTTCTTGCTCTTGCTCTGTCAAGGTCAATATGTCATGGTACCAAATATTTGGGGTAAGAATTGTCAAAGCCCATATTTTCCACAATACTCCATGTACTACTATTGATGTTCCTTCTATATAGTATTTGAATCAATATATGTGTCATGCCTAATATTTAATGTTGAGTTAGTGAAGAGACTTATCTGAAAAGAGTGGAGAGGTTCGGCGGAGAAATAGAGAACTGATAATAACCCAACCCAACCCAAATTTAAGTTATATGAAATTATAGTAAGTTCTCTTTTTTCATGGTCCCCAAATTTAAATTATATTATAGGTTCTCGAACCGAATTGTCATGTGATTCATGGTCAATATATTCTTCTATTGATATCATCGAATGAGAGAAGTCATCCAAGCATTTAATAACTAAAATGAAGTCTCGAGTATAACCTATAATGATTAGAAATAGTTTATTTACTGATTCTATTTTGGATCATGGAGACTTCTATTGCATTCACCACCACCTCAGTACGAGCATATGTCAATGGAACCACCTTTGTCTCGCCTTAGGATGCCTCCACCACTAGGTGGCCTTCCTGGCTTTGCAAGACCTGTTGGTTCATCTTCAATAAGTCAGTAAGGTTTCATTTATCTTTTTTTGAATGAAAATAAATAGTGATGGTATTTTATAGTTTTGTTGATTAAAGTAAAAGTTTGAGTTTAGATTTGTTTTTCGAATCTTGATTATTAACTAATAATCTAGGTCTTACTCGTTTTAGTTTTATTGATGATCCATGTTATATTGGGAATATAATTATAGTAATTAGAAATCATGTATTGATGTTCGTATGTGTGTTGTGATCTAAGCGAGTTACGGATCCCTTGTTTGATTTTCTATTTTTTCTAACAGCTATTCCCGATCCTTGGCTTCATTTTAGCAACACTTTGATAAAGAGATGGATAGATAAATAGGTTTTGTACATTTATAGAGCATGTTGTTATGCCTTAATCTATAAAATTAATACAACTCTTTGTTGGTATTTTAGTCTTTAATGTTGTATTCTCTGTCCAGTAGTATGTCAGATGGATTCTTGCTTTGCCCCTTACCTTTATTTTAGTATGTAATTATAAATGAAGGCGGGTTATTCTGAATATTTTTATAATTTTAATCATAGGTTAGAAATATTTTCCAACATGACAGAGTTTGTTGTCGTTGAAGTTGATCCTACTATTGAGGTTTTGGGATTATCATTGTAAAAACATTTGTTTGTGTGTTCTTTATTTATTTTGTTATTAGTTTTTTGTCAATGAATTATCAGTTTGAATAAGGTTTTCTATAATTCTCTATTATAGGCGTTTATTACACAACACAAGATTATATTTAATTGACCATAGAAACTGAGCTAGTGAATTTTTTAACATATTGTTTGCTCTTTCGGTTGGGTGAAAAGAATCCCAAAATACATATTTGTTTTCATTTTATTGTGTTAATTATTCATTTGGTTACACATATAACGTATTTTGATATATCTAGGTCTGCAACTCACAGTGTCTGCCTTTAAAAAACGTGTAGGTTGAGATTGTGGCAAGTAAAAATGGTGGAATGAGTTATGCTCTATTTAACAAATTATGGGAAACATATTTTCTTATGCAAACTCACAAAATAAACTAGGATTTTAGATTATCTCTTGAAAAATGTTATATGGATTCGAAAATAAAAGTAGTATTCTATCAAGATCCTTATTCGTGTTCATTACTAATATTTATAACTTGTTGTTAAACTCTTTAGCCACATTATTGTATTCCTCGACACAACCTCTCTCAAAGAAGACTTTTATTGTTCTTTCCAGCGGTAAGCAACCCATACGTAGAACTCTACCTAAAACAATCTTTCGAGCTCCTAGCTCGTAAAGGTCTTTGACAAAGTTTCTTGCGTTCTCTACTTGATAAGTCTAGTATGCAGTGATGAAGTATAGTTTACTCTCCTATGAAGAAGATATTAGTTTTTGAGGAAGTCATTGTTCCCATGCTTATAAGGTAAATTATGTTGGATAACATTGGAAATTTATTATTTTTGGAATCTGAGGGATCTTCTAACACTAGTTGGTAAATATTATAAATTTATTATTTTGGATCTGAGAGATCTTCCAACACTAGCTGGTCAACATTAGATATTCGTTATTTTTAGATCCGATGGATTATTTCCAACATTTGTTGGTCTATATAAGATTTTTGTTATTTTAGATCTGAGGAATCATTTCCAACATCTATTGGTCTACATTGGAATATTTGTTATTTTTAGATTTGAGGGGTCATTCCAACATCTCATGTTTAAAGGTTCCAACACTAGCTGGTCATGTTTGAAGGTTCCTAATGTTGTAATTTTTTTTTTATCTCTCTTTTTGAACTGTAAGTCCCTGGCCATGATATTTTATGTTCTGTTCATGACTTTATCAATAATATTTACTTCCATCTTTTTATCATGGTATTAATTTTGTATGTTAAATCAGGTATAGGTCAAATTTAAAGCAACTTCAAAACTAGTCATCCCTAAGAATTCTTCACAAGGGCTAAGGGGATACTGATAAGGGTAAGATTCATCCGACTGTAAGTTGAACCGATGAAATATTGGACCGGTATTTACTTTGTAACATAAAACTAACAAAATGTGTGACATTGAGGGTATTTTGTGTAATAAGGAGTAAATATATTTTTGCTTAGCAAATGAATGAGATGGATTAGCCTTAAATGGACTACTTGTGTAGGCTCAAAGGTCCACCACCATTTTTATTTAAAACATCATACCTCTTTATGAAAAGTGGGAGAAACATTTTAACTAGGTTGATGACAGATTTTATTCTTTTCTGACCATTCCTCTAATATGTTTCTACTCTTTCTCTATCTTTGAGAAAAACCTAGACATATATTCAAATATCCTACCTCTTCATATTTTTACTCATCAGATACTACTTTGAAATCTTTAAAAGAAATGATAGACTCTGATAAGGAATGATAAAAGATGAGGGAGGTAATTGCGAAGAAATATTTAATTAGAGAAAGATTGCAAAATATGTATTAAAATGACTAATTATGAATAAACAATAAAAGTGGGGGCTAAGTTTGTAATTGTTTGGTAGTTTGGCATGTGGGACCCATTATTTGTATTATAAAAGGACCCCCAGATTTGAGAAAAGGTTGATCATTATTCAAATCTACTTTCTCTCTACACAATTGTCAAGTTTCTCTCTCTAAAAGACTAGTGACTAAGAATCTGTTATTACGATATAATCCCTTATAGTATTGTTCGATACAAATTACTCCTTCATGGATTCATAAATCATTATTGGCGCCGTCTGTGGGAAACAAAAATTGGCTTGTAGGTTTTCTTTTTCCCAAAACCAGTTTTAATCCGAACAGGATTATGGATCAAAAGGCGGAGTTGGATGTGAACAATTGTGAGGAAAATCTTGTCAGAAATAATTTCTGGAGTATTGCAGACTTCGGAAGGCACGATGGTCAGTGCTCGGGAGAAATCTTGGATGAGTCAGTTTTAGTGGCTCGAAGAAATGAGTTGCTGATGGAAATCGAAAAGTTAAGAGCAGAAAAAGAAGTTGTTTAGGGAAATCTTCGTTTGGAGGTTCGAAAGGAAAATAACGAAAAAGATGAATGTGAAACTTATCATCGTCCGAAGGGAAATGATGATAGGTATAGAGGGCGTGGTCGATATACTTCGAGGAGGAAAGATAAAGGAAAGCACCACCAAGAATCTTCTGACTCGAGTGATTATTCCCGCTATAGTTCATTAGAGCCGTCTCCTGAAAGGAGTTCTCGGAAGAAAAGACATGGTAGAAAGCACATGGAGTACCATAGAGCAAGAAGTTCGGAGAGGAAAACTCTGAAGGAAAAGAAATATCATGCTGATGAGCAAGTTTATAACCAGATGAAGTTTCCGTCTGGGAATCAAAATGTCGACCAGCAAAATTCAGAGCGGAAGCATCAATATACTTTGTCTTCCGAGAGAGGGCTCTATTTTCCGAACCACAAAAATTCGAGGGCCAGTGTTTATAGGACAAGTCATAACTGGAGAGCTTCCTATTTGTCCTCCGAAATTCTGTCAGGCAACCTCCCAAAGCATATTGATATCTCGAAGTTACAGAAATTCGACGAAACACAGGATCCTGACAATCATATCAAGCAGTTTAAAAATTTCATGATCAACTTTGATGATGATGATAAATTGATGTGTAGGACGTTTTCTCAAATTTTCAAGGGAGTTTCTTCCAAGTGGTACAACAGGATTCCGCAAGGTTATATAAAGAATTTTGACATGTTCTGGAATATCTTCAGGCAACATTTTGTGGGGAGTAAAAAATTCTGAGCCAATGAAGATACGATAATCTATTGTAGGCAAAGAGTTGGAGAGAGTTTGAAAAATTATCCTATCCAGACTCCAAGGGAAAGCAGAAGCGCTAATAGGTTTTGTAAGTATCATGAAGATATTGGACATGACACCATGGAATGCATTGCTCTGAATAAAGAGGTGCATACGTTAATTGAGAACGGAATGTTACTGGATTTTGTGAAAAAGCATACCCAGAAAATTCCGACAGCAAAGGCTGTTCCAAAGAATGTAGACACGACAACGGTAATTTGCGAAGAGGTGGATGCTTTTGACATTGCTACAGAGTATTTGGATCCCAATGTGGGAAGAAACGACATAAATCTTGTAGAAGAAATTGTTCCAAGAGTAAAAGTTGGTGACCTTTGTGTGTTGTTTGAATCATTAGCCATTTTTGGGGGTGATACTATTTCAGGAAATTCCAACAGTTCACTGAAAAGGCACATGGTTAATTTGACTACGCAATTGGAAGTAGGGGCTTCAGCACAGATGTACCGCTTGCCCTCTCCAATTATCTGCTTTGATGATGATGACATGAGGAATGTGGCAGGTCCGCATGAGGATGCGGTGGTAATTGTTGCAGGGATATCTGGTGATCAGGTGCAGAAAATATTAATTGATACGGGCAGTTCGACCAATATTCTTTTCATGAGTACTTATAGGAGAATTTCTGACCCACATGTAATACGTCGGTCAGCTAGAACTATAGTTGGCTTTACAGGGGCAACAATAATAGTTGTTGGAGAGTTTGAGTGTGTGGTGAAGCTTGGTCGGGGTCCATTCAAGAAGGAGGTTGAGATTTGGTTTATAGTGGTTGACGCTTTGACGTCTTACAATGCGATTTTGGGCCGCTCTTGGTTATAAAAAATGCACGGTGTTATCTCTACGGTACACCAATGTTTGAAGTACGTGGTAGGAAATAATATTGGAACAATAAGGAGCAACCAGAAAATGGCTACAGAATGTTACCATATAGCGTTATCCACAAAACAAATTCGCGGAGGAAGGTCGGAGAAAGCATAGCAACGAAAGGGGACTATCCCAAAAAGAATGCCATGTGATGATCCGAGAGAGTCCCTCGGATTTTTAGTTCTGAACGATGATTACGAAGAATATAAGTATCCTCATGGAAAAACTTTAAAGATAGGAATAAATCTTGCTTTTGAGTTTAGAGAAAAGTTGATTGTGTTTTTATCCACAAAGATAAGTATGTTTTCTTGGTGTGCAGAATACATAATAGGGGTGTCACCGGAAACAGTTTTCCATAAGCTATCAGTGCGGAATAATATTAGGCTTATCATACAGAAAAGAAGACATGTTTCTCAAGAGAAATCAACAGCTATACTTACAGAAGTCGAGCAATTGCTGAGCATAGGCCATATTCAAGAGTCGCAGTATCCCGTATAGGCCTCGAATCCAGTGTTAGTCAGGAAGAATAATGGCAAGTGGAGAATGTGCATGGATTTCACGGATTTGAATAGAGCTTGTCCAAAAGACCCTTTTCCAGTTCCTCGAATTGATTAACTAGTGGATTCTATGTCGGGTAACCGGTTATTGTCTTTCATGGAGGCCTATGCGGGATATAATCAGATTAGATTGGAACCGAGGGATGAATAAACTACATCATTCATTACCGGGAGAGGTTTATACTGCTACAGGTAATGTCGTTTGACCTGAAGAATGCGAGGGTGACTTATCAGCGTTTGGTAAATAAAACTTTTGTGGATCAAATTGGGCGAAATGTGGAAGTTTATATTGACGATATGCTGGTAAATATTTTAAAAGATGAGGATCATTTTTCTGATTTGGAAGAGACTTTTAATAATTTGACAAAGGTCAATTTAAAGTTGAACACGGAAAAATGTATGTTTGGTGTTAGATCTGGAAAATTTCTTGGGTATGTGGTAAATGAAAAGGGAATTGAGGCTAATTCGGTGCAGATAAAAACTTTGACGTGATGACTCCTCAGATAAATGTGCACCTTTCTTTAAAGTGGTCAGAAATTCAGGTAAGTTTAGTTAGTCAGGAGGATGTTCTGAAGCGCTTCGCCAGATTCACGAGTATTTGTTGTCTCTAGAAATACTTTCTAAAATTTAGTTGGAAGAGAAGTTCATTATATATATATATATATATATATATATATATATATATATATATATGTCGGTTTCAGATTTGGCAGTCAGCGTTGTGTTAGTTCGTGAACATCATGATGTTTTAAAGCGGTGTATTATATTAGGAAGAGTTTGCTAGATGCAGAAATACGGTATTTCAAATTAGAAAAGTTAGCTTTGGCCTTAGTAATAGTTGCTCGAAAAATGAGAACGTATTTTCAAGAACATTCCATAGTAGTTCGAACAAGCATTCCCTCTTAAAGGTTTATTGCAAAGGCCGAATATCTCGGGAAGAATGACAAAATGGTTGGTCAAGTTGGGAGATTTTGACATAAATTTTGAGCCTCGAACAGCTATAAAGGCTCAAGCTTTGGCATACTTTTTGGTCGAATATCATTCGAATCAAGTAGATATGGAGATTGATGATTAGCAGGGTAAGTCTGAATGGTTAGTTCGAACTGATAGAGGGTCGAATGTTTCTGGAAGTGGCGCGGGGGTACAATTAATCTCTGAAGATGGGATAGCAATATTTCAGGCTATACGTGTTGGTTTTAAAGCAACAAATAATAAGGCAGAATATAAAGCGGCGTTAGCAGGGTTGAGGCTGGCTCAGGTATGTGGGGTAAAAAGGGTTAAGTTTGCTGTGGTTTATTTTTGGTTGAGGGTAATTTTGTCCAGAGTTTTGTGGTATTTCAAAGGTATTTAATGTTTGGATAGATTGTAGTGGGAGAATTGAGCTACCTGGTTGTATTTAATTTTCCTTACCCTCATTAAATGAAAGTGGTTGGGTATTTATACCCTTAATTGTGGGCTACATGTGCTTTCGGTTGACTTAGGATTCGGGTCGAGTTCAAAGACCCATTAGTTTTAAGAAGGTAGGTAATTAGCTTAGTCATGAAGTGATTAAGTTTTTAGTACATTAGTTCAGTTCGGATGGTTTAGTTGGTGGATGGTGTCCGAATTGCCCATGTCCGGTTCTCATAAAGAGTGGCAATAAATTCCGGACTCATCAGTAGCCCCTTTTTTAGGTTGTGTTCGAAGGCCTTTGGCAAAAACCTGAAAAATAGCTCAAGTGTAATCATAACTTCGTCCGGACATTTTGAAAATGTGTAACGACTTTATCCGGACAAACTGAAACCCTTAGAAGCTAAGCAGTTTCACCAGAGATCGTGGGACACGTGTCCTTCTCTAATTCGCCACACCGGCCGTTTTTCTCCTAGAATGGCACTCCCACTTGCTTCAAAAAGAAACTTCTTCATTTTATGCGGGTGACATCAACGCTGTCTTTAATCATTGCATCTACCCTTTCGAATCCTCCTAGGTATCAAAGCATCTTTTGTTCTTTTACTATAAATCAGTTCACTTTTCACTGTTTTATCATCTTCTTTATCTCTACTCTGTTAATCTTCAAAGTTTTCACCTTTCAAAAAACCTTTCTTTTGGTGTGAGTTTATGTTCACAGCAAGAAACGCTTTAGTAAAAGGTGGGTGGCTCAATTTTTCAGAGTTGGAAAAAACTCAAAAGGTTGAACGAGAAAGGCGCATCGCTGCAGGCCTCCATGTTTCCCCTGTTGATAAACCGGAAACACCAAGCTCAGAGCCTAACCGGGGTTCTTCTTCAACTAAGAGTGCTAAACCTAGGAGGTTGTTCCAGTCCAACCTTTCACCAATCGTTTCGGGCTCATCGGTCTAGGAGTCAGAGCCTGTTGTTGAACCAGGGCAGGCAGTCACAAGTTTTAAGAAACCTTCCCCATTCATTGCTATGGGGTCAAATGCTGATATTTCCCCGGAGAAACTGGTAGATAGACGAACGGGTCGTCTGGTAAAAGGGAAAGTTGTTGGCACACAGCTTAAACCAAAATCCACGCCTTCGAAATCCGGGCAAAAAGTAAAACCACGGGGTCAGAAGCACCCATCAAAATTCCGAAGGATAAGCTGTCCGGTCCGGAGGCAACTAGCTCAAGTCTTCGAAAAGATACCTCCGGGTCCGAGCCCCAACCGGACTCTAGACCACAAGAGGGAAAGGATGCTCAACAATCCGGAGGGCCTACTGAGCCAACCACCAGCCCTTCTCTTCCTAAAACAGCTGACAACCCCTCCATTGTAATGGAGGATGTAATGGAGGACAGCGTTGAAGAAGCCCCTTTTGAGACTGACGTCTCCGGGCAAACAAGTGAGACTGCCATCACTAAGAAGAGCAAAGGAAAGAAAAAAGTGTGTCTAAAGCATCCGGACCTGCCAGAGTGCCTTGTGGGAAAAGTGGGGCCTTGTTTCCACAAAGTGAGTGTTAAATATCTGCTGGCCATGCAGAAAATCAACTATGCTTTCATTCACACAACTGAACTTGGCCGGATAAGGACAAAGTGGGGTATTCCAGAAAATGTTAAAGTAAGGACTCCAATCGATCCGGAGACGCCCATGGACTGTAAGCTCAACGAGATTGTCATCTACACTGAGCTATTCAAATGGGGACTTAGGTTTCCCTTGGACCCAGAAATAGTCAGATATTTCCATCTGATTAAGCTTTGCCCAAGCCAGCTAAGCCCTAATGCATGGTTCACCCTCACGGCATGTATCATGGCTTCAAGGCTCTCCAAAAATCCTCTTTCGATGGAGCAATTTGTTGTTGTGTCAAGCCTCTGCAGAAATCATGTCATCCCTTTCTATCACTTCAACATGGGTGACAACTACAAGGTAGTGGATGACTTACTCGAGTCGGAGAAAGGCTGGAAGACTCAAATTCTGTTTGTCAGCGATGCTTGGGAGAATGGGAAGAAAATTAAAGCTGGTGTCAACCCAAGCATGCTCACCAGCAGATGGCGAAGTGATGGTAACAATCTCACCAGATACTTCTACTTTTACTTATAAAAACTTTTTTATCTAATTCTTTTTTCTTATACTTTTTGGTAGTGCTGCCCAAGGATTTCAACGATTACTTAGAGGCTGGGCAGACTACTTGTGCCAAGCTGAATGCTTGGACAACTGAAAATTGGGCAAACCGCTTCCACAACTGCTTTACCGGAGGCAATTTAACCAGATCATATCTTTGGAATACAACGGACCGGAGGGATCTGTCTTAGGAGGAATTAGCTACTCCACCCCCTCCAGGAGTGATACTCCGGAAGATAGATGGAAACGATGGAAAATTGGCCTTGCCGGGCAGAGCCAAAGCCCCAAGCAAGATGAAGGGAAAAAAGTTTAAGGCCAAGCAAGGTGTGGTAGAGGCCAATCCTACTGAGGTGGAGGAAGTTGTCCCAACAAAACCAGAGGGACGAGATCAAGGGCAAATCGATGATGCCTTACTACAGGTGGTGGAACACAAGAGCACCAAGGAAGCTGCTGGGTCTCCAAAACCTCAAAAGGTCCCTAAAAAAGACAGAAAACTTGGAGCAGAAGGTGGAGGCCGGGACGCCAAGAGAAAGAAAACTTCCAAGGGAGATGAAGTTTCTCTCTGGGATCCGGAGCCACTACCTCCAGTTGATCCAGGTGACCCTACCTCAAGCAGAAGAGATCCCTGGTGACTTTCAACCCGGAGAGGGTGCAGGAGGGGATATCAGTATTGATGGTGTCGACATTACTGGGCTTGAGGGGCTTGGTCTCTACTTTGAAAACCTCCCTATAGATGATTTTGATGGGCCCTACCTTCCCTCAAGTTCTTCGAACACCGTCACATTCAACGGTAAGTCTTTTTCTGTCTCAAGCGAAAGAGATGTCATTGCTCACTCCATTCTGAGCAATGTCCAGCCAATGCTTATTTTGGAGAAGCAAGTACACAATCAGTCAGCCATCATCAACACCCTCAATTTTGACAAAGAGAAACTGTCTAGCAATCTTCTTAGTGCCAACCAAAATACTGAGGCATTAAGGAAAGAGAATGAGGAGTTGAAGAAACGTCAGGAGGACTTGGTCAAGAGGTTGGCCACTTCTAAAAATATGAAGTTACCAAAACTAGCACTGGTACTAAAGAGGTACCATGATTGCTGAAGGAAGGACTTGGTCAAGAGGTTATCCCCTAACTACCTCATGGGACAAAGATCAAACAAACAATAAAAGTCTCATTTTTTAGAGAGTACTGGCATGACAAACCTCCTATGATAAGTGATCCTAACTCTTATAGCTGGTATCCAAAAGCTAATGTAAACTCTTTTTGGAAAAACAACAGTTTGGATTACAATGTTTTACGCAATATTTTGCCTAATGATAGAGTCAATCACATTTCAAATTATAAAATTGACCCTTCTAAACCTGACAAAATCATCTGGAAGCTTTCAAATAACCAGGAGTTTGATACTAAGGCTACTTGGGAAAGTATTGGAAACACTTATACCAATTGAGGCCTATTTTTCAGAATCTGGAGCCCTTCAATTCCAAAAAAAATACTCTTTCTTATGTTGGAAGCTATTAAAAGGATACATTTCCATTGATAATATTATTATGAAAAGACATACTAGTATGGCTTCTAAGTACCAATTCTGTAACAACTGCGAAGAGAAAAATCATCTCTTTGTTAGTTGTTGCTTTGCTTGGCCTCTTTTGAACTATTTTAGTTGCCTTTTCAAGATCAATATTAGAAGGCACATGGTTTTTTCTCATGTTTTGCATTCCTGGTTTTGGTTCTCTAAAGGCAAAAGACATATAACTCACATCATTCCTCAAGTTATATGCTGGGTAATCTGGAGAAACAGAAACTTGTCAAAGTTTGTTGGATCTCCTGATTCTGTCAAGAAGGCCATCGACAGAATCACTCACATTATAAAAAGCATAGATTTGGCTAATATGTTATCATACAAACATTGGTCTAATGATTATCATGCTGGTGTATCTCTAGGTTGCAACTCAATAAAAAATAGTAGAGAAGCTCCAAGATACCTGAGATGGATTGCCCCAAATCTCGGAAGAATGAAGCTCAATGTCGATGGCTCGTGTAACAAGTTTGGTGAATCTAGTGCTGGGGTTTTGATTCGTAATTCTGAGGGTGATGTTCTTCTGGGTTCTGGCTCTCTTCTGGGCAAATTGAATCCCATATTTGCCGAAATCAGTGCCTAATCGAGGGTCTGATAAAATGCAAGCAAAATCAATGGACTGACGTTGATGTAGAATCAGATAACCTGTATCTAATAAACCTAATTGCTAATAGAAATGAAGCTTGGTACCTGAAAGATTCAATGATGATCTGTAAATCCTTAATCCATTCTAAGATGTCGATCAGACATATATCTCGTCTTCAAAATTAGTGTGCTGATTGGATCGTAAAAAACATGATCAAATCAAAGAAAAGCCTTTAATTTGTTATTCCTCCTGATGAGCTTTGATCCATGGCCTTGCTGGAGAGTTTGGGGTTGGGATATGTCACCTGAATGAAGATTTGAAATCTAAGAAGTCGATATGGGGAAGAAGACGAATTCAAAAGAATTAGGCGCCTTGCTGCTTTGCCCTTTAGTCCCTAACAATTGATTATTTTTCAATTTTATTCAAAACATTGTAATTTCTCTCAATTTAGTAATAAAATTCTTTACTTGCCAAAAAGAAAAAAAAAATAAAAAAAATTATGGGTTATGCTAACCGGTGTGGCGGTGCCCATTAATCTAATTTTAAGAGTAGTAATATGACTGCCCATTTAAAAACAATTACAATTACAAGATCTGGGATTCGCGCCACATTATGATTGAATTCAATAACAAAAAATATGTGGCTAATCTTTGGTCCAAGCCCTATTGGACGATGGGAAGCTCGGTGAGAGTTTTACGTTGGTATCCAGACTTTAACGTCAAGTACGAAAACCCTTCTTCGTTAGTTTGGGTTAGGATCAGTAATGTTCCTGAAGAATTTTGTGCCCAGCAAGAGTAGAGCATTCACTAATGCTTGTTACGCTCTCGTCGAGATGGATACATCGAAAAGAATTTTGTATGACGCCTGGATCGGGTTTGGCTCGAACGATGGGTGTTGTGACGCCTGGATCGTGTTTGGCTCGAACGATGGGTGTTGTGACACCTGGATCGGGTTTGGCTCGAACGATGGGTGTTGTGACGCCTGGATCGAGTTTGGCTCGAACGATGGGTGTTGTGACGCCTGGATCGGGTTTGGCTCGAACAATGGGTGTTGGCTTTTCTCTTAGTTAGATGAGTTTGTCGATGGTCCTTTTGGGCCTTTACTAAGACCATAGCTGGATAACTGAATGACTGGATGGCTCAAGCTCTCAAACTCTGACTAGATAGTTGGATTGTTGGATGACTGAATAAGTAGAAGGATGGATGGTTTATGTCAATGGGTGGAACAGAATATATTTTGGGTATGAAGCAATGAATCCCGGATTAAGATGAATGTGTTTTCAGTCGGCTGGTTTTTAATGGGTTATTTGCACATAAGTCCTTCCTTTTACCCTTTAATTCGAAACTTACATTTAAACTATATTTGCTATCATTCAAATCTTTATTTATTACAACCATCTTGATTTTTTCATTAAAGACTTCAGTATTTTAAGTGTTGCTTTGTTGTTGATTTTTAGCCATGGAACTTCTGGATTTAACCGTCTAGGAACTGCACTGATACCGATTAAAAAGATAGGCGCTAAACTGATAAAATTCAAACATAAATCACCAAATTGAAACAATTGAAAAACGTTTAGGGTCTAGTTGCAGGCTAGGCCTGCAGGGAAAATTCGAAGTCTCCACTGTCGAAGCCTGGCTGTAGTGTAGTGTCCCATCACCTTTGACTTGTATAAATTTGTAGTGACTTAAACTAAAAATTAATATGATATTAATTTTTTTATTATCATTACAAATTAATTTAATAAAATCAAATTATAATAAACAATATATTAATAACTAGGGGTATGAATTTTTCCTTATCAAATCATTTAAGACGTATGAATTTTTAATAGGCTATAACTCAAATTTAAAAGCAAAAGTTTAGATACCGTTGTGTCTCAACACTTACCCGCAAATGAACTTGTTTTTCTTATGCATTTTAATACAAATGTAAATAAGGATTGGTTACTAATTGTTGAAAGAAATAAGCCAAAAATTGACGTAGCTAAGGAAAATTGATAAGTATTAACGTATAACTGAATTAGTACATAACTTATTAAATTTTTTGTAAATGTCATGTTAAGAAAAATATATGAAACAGACTCGTTAAAAAAATAGATATATGAAACATGTTCCAGCTCTAGCTTCGGTTCAATTTTCTTCATCCTTCAAGTCTCCATCAGCATTCCATTTTATTCATTCATAAACAATATTCAGTAACCTCCTGTCACTAACTTCCTAGCTCTTCGACCTGTTCCTGCAAAATGAAGAGGAAAGAAAAGAGAAACCACAAGAAAAGAGTAACCTCCGGTCACTAACTTCCTGGCTCTTCTATCAGCATAATGCCTGCAAACCTAGGCATTATGCTGAGAGAAGTAACCCAAAATTAAGAAACCATAAATTAGAACTAGATCCAAACACAGAAGTTGCAGAGATTAATTAAAAAACTAAAAATTACAACCAAATCTAAGCAAGAAACTTAAATTACAACAATAAAAATAACGTAAATTATTTTTCGTTACACAATATAATAACGCAACCGCACCGGAGAGTGTTTTTCGTTACAACATTATAATAACGCAACCGCATCATAGAGTCTTTACTTTTCGGAGATGAGATCCAATTTCGTACGTATCATCTCGTGTTGTAATATATATTAAATCAGAGGGAAAATATCATAGATATCGAGTCATTTTTAACAGACAAGGAAAGCTAAACCAACCATTTGCGTTAGAGCAGACATCATAGTTGCTGTGTTACGTGCCTGCAACTCTTCCATCTCCAGATCTTTCCTGGCTTTAAGTGCATAATTTGCCGCCTCTCGCTCCGCAAATGCTTTGGTGGATTCCTCAATCCCTTTCATTACTAAGAGTTCTCTGGCATCTCTTTTCTTATGCTCTTGTTCGCACTTCGTCTCTATTTTCTTTAATTTCCTCGCCATTTTGCGAAATTTAGTCTCATAACAAATGGAGACAGTAGCCTAACCAAGAGTAACCAGGGTCCCGATACCGATTGCCAACCATGGATGCATCTTGACCAATTCAAGAACCAGACATATTACTCTATCAGTGTCTTCCTTTGAGAAATTTGAATTCTGAAGTGAAGAAGAAGCCATTTAGTTAAAAGGAAAGATAGAAATGATGGTGAGGACTGAGTAGCGATTATATGAAGGAAGTTTTTGACACAATGACATTTTGATTTTGATTGACTTGACAATTTGCTATCGGTAAAGATGATTTGAAAGTATGCTGATGAGAAAAAAGAGGAGTAGAGCCAGATATTTCGAATCGAATTAAAACGATTAGAGGGCGGACGACAAATGAAACGGTGGTGGGTGACCTACTATCATAAAGAAAAGGGATTACTTATCGGGATTACATATTATAAAAATCAGTATATAGTTGATTAATTTAATCATATGATTTTTATTTATAACCAAAATCCATAAGGGACCGAAACTGAAAAAACGGTAAGGAATCGAATCGACAAAACCGATAAACTGGTAGAACCGAACCGATAAACCGGTAGAACCGATTAATAAAATCGGTAGAACCGATTAATAAAACTGGTAAACGACAGAATCGATATCAAACTGAACCGATAAGATCGGCAAACCGATACAACCAATACGAAACCGAAAAGTAAAATCGTTAGAACCGACTTATTTACTATTATTTTTTATTTTTATAATTATATCACCAAAATTAATTAATAGTTAATTACCAATTTTTAATAAAAACCAAACATTAACTTCTAAATTTTAATTTTTATCTAATTTATTTAAGAAAAAAAATTGAAAATTAAATTATTATTTGTTTAATATCACCAAAATTAATTAATAGTTAATTACCAATTTTTAATAAAAACCAAACATTGCTTCTAAATTTTAATTTTTATCTTATTTATTTAAGAAAAAAATTGAAAATTAAATTATTATTATTTTAATATCACCAAAATTAATTAGTAATTAATTACCAATTTTTAATAAAAATCAAACATTAACTTCTAAATTTTAATTTTATCTTATTTATTTAAATAAAAAAATTAAAAATAAATTATATATATTTTTAAGTAGACCCAGCCGGCCGAACCGAAACGGACCGAACCAAACTCGGACCAAACTAAAACCGGAACCGAACCGTTAGAAGTCCAGTCCGGTTATGTTCTAAAAAATAGAACCAAAAACTTCGCGGTCCCGTTTGGTTCCGTCAAAATCCGGACAGATAACACCTCTAGTGGGACAGGACACTCTAGAGCCAGCCTACACTTGGATGTAGACAAAGGAGCCTTACTAGTTACTGTAAACCATGCACTGCCTTGCAGGCAGCAGTGAATTTTTGAATGCAGCTGGACTCAGATGGTTCAGGTTAAAAAAGATGAACCCCGATCCATCTTTTTTTCGTCCAATAGCAGCATGTCAGGTTTCTTTTTTTTTCTTGTCATTCTTAAAATCATTTTTTAAGATAAATGGTTTGTCAAAAAAATAAATAAAAAATACTATTATTTTTTATTTTTCGATATCTACAAGTCTCTTTGTTGATTCCGACACCAAAATATTTTAAGTATTTTAAAATGATTTTCGGAATATTTTAGTAAGTTAAATATATATATATATATATATATATATATATATATCATGATTTATAATTTCTTGAGATCTATAAATAGAGACTTAGTTTGTTTAATTCGGACACCGAAAGTTTTTAAGTTTTTTTTATTAAGTTTTTTCAAAACAATTTTTGGAATACTTTAGTAAGTAAAAAAAATTATATCATAGTTTATAATTTTGTGAGATCTATAAATTAATAGAGACTTGGTTTGTTTGATTCGGACACCGAAAGTTTTTTAGTTTTTTTATCAAATATTTTCGAAACAATTTTCGAAACATTTTAGTAAGTAACAAAAATAAAAATAGATAATAACATAATAACCTATAAATTTGGATTTAAAAGTTTTAAATTCATTACAAAACTTAAAAAATTTAAATTCATAATGTTATTGATATAGTTGCATTTAACAAATTTAAATCATCCACAATTTAAGTTATAATTTGGTAAATAAAAATTAAACAAATAGATTGAGGTGATCAATAATATATTTTATTAAATTGTAAATTATTTATTTAATTAAAAATTTATGCTTTTTCGGAAATCAAACCAATTTTATTTTAAATTTAAAATTTAAATATACTATATATTGTGTATTATATTTTTAATTATTTATATTTTATAGTTTATATTTGTAAAGAAAATATATTATGTTAATTTATAAATATTATTTATTTTAATATATATAATTTTAATATAAATATATATTAAAGAATAAGAAAGATAAATAAAAATAAATGGTAGGATATTGTATGGTAGAATGATATGGAAGAGAGAGAAATACGGTGGGGTATGCTGCGTGGAATGAGAATTTTTGCAAGAAATATTTGAGGATTATGCTGATGTGATGCGCTTTTGGGAGATGAAATATCTCCACTACTCCGTATTGTAAAGAAGAACAGAAATATGTTTCAATTTTGTATCCTAAACGATTTTTTATTTTTCCAATTTGGTCATTTATGTTTTAATTTTGTCAATTTAGTGACTCATCTTCTTAATCGGTATCAAGTGTCTTGCACTACACATCATATAAATCAATTAAAATATTTTATAGACAATATAATCCGTTAATAAAATCGAAGAAAAATTATCCATATATTTTATATTAGAAAGAGAGCATACCTTAGTGTATTGCTATTTTCGAAAATCAACGAAAAAAACCCATCACATATTAAAAACTAAGAAAATGGAGGTCATTCATACCATTAGGTGCTTGCAACGAGTGAGTGTCCGGACCGAAAAACTAACAAGCCAATTTCGATCTGAATTTTCAACCTAATTTTTTTTAACGGTTCGTGGTCTGGTCTGATGAGTAAATAGTTGTTTGGAGAATATATTTGGGATCTTGTGTCAGAGGTGACTAGAGAGAGAAAGTGTAGAGAGATAAAGGAAGATTCGTAAAAATTAATATTCAATCTCCATTTCAGGCAAGTGGGTCACCCTTTTATACTAGAATAAGGCGGACCCACTTAAGGCCCTTAGTGGGACGTTACTACTCCAAACAGGGTCCCTCAACTATCTTTATCTTTACATATTGGTCCTTGAAGGACTAAAACACTTTGTTAACTACGTCAACTATCGTTTATTGCACTTTGGCCCTTATGATTTATATCGGCGAATTCCGCCCTCATCAGTAGCCCCCCCAGTCTTCGGGAGTTTCATGAGCGGAGACTAGTCAGTGAGCCGTCACCGATCGTCTGGTTTATGTCCGACCCTTCAGGTTCTGATCAGTTCTATTTTCCCGATGCTCGGGGCTTCTTCGTCGGTCACATCAAGCCTCTCGTGATGGGCTTGTCTCTACTGATCGTGGTCGCGACGGCCCATATCGAGGGTGGATTCATGATGATCTGCTTAGGTCAGCCCTTGTCAGCCAGTGGTCAGCACGTGTCACCAGCTAACGGGTCTCCTCTCTGCCAGGCTAGGTTTTTAGGGAGACTCTTCATCTTCCTGCTGCGCTTTCGTCGATTGGTATCCCCCGATCTTTCCACCTCGCCTATAAATACCCCAAGATCCTTGGTATCTCTCAGAGGCATTTTAGAGAGAGAAAACGCTGTCAGATCATTTCTAGAGAGAGAAAGAGCTCGTCCGTCCCTTCTTTGTCCTGGCATGCTTGTTGTATGAAACCCGGACACTCGACGCAAAAATCAAACAAGAAAAAGAAAAAGCCTGAGTGGAGTTTCGAAGAGTGGTCCAGCATCGGAGATCGAGCAGAGGAATACCGACGCGCTGGTCTGATCTGGGCCGCCAACTCAGACGCTTCTGTCTCTTCGATTAATATATGCTTCTCTATTTGCGCCAGAAGCGCGGAAAAAGTGAATGCTTGCTTTTTTGTCACGGCTTGCTTCATTGGCCCCGGAAGTAGGCCCAAACGAAACGCCGTTAGAGCCACATTCTCTTCGCAATGGTCCAGGTCGGTTTTCGCGTCGATGAACCGCCTTGTGTATTCTCTGAGGCTCTTCCCCAGCTTCTGTCTACAATTCATGATGGTATCTCCATTTGCACGGAAACTCTTACTTCCGACGAAGTGTTGCCTGAATATCGTCCAGAAAGTTCCGAAATTCTGAATGCAACCCTGCGGCAAGCGGTTGTACCACTTAGAAGCTCTGTCTTTGAAAGTCATAGAAAATGCTCTACACAGGAGCTTGTCATCGTTGTCAAAGCTTAACATGAAGTTTTTTAAAGCCTCCAAATGGTTATCCGGGTCCTTTTTCCCGTCGTATTTTTCTAGCTTAGAAATGTCAAATCTCCTCGAGAACTGTCCCGCTAATATCTCATCGGACAATGGAGAGGCCCTCCAGTTGACTCCGAGCTCACATGCTCCTCCCCCAAGACCCTCGGTCCTAACTCCATAGAGCCCCTCGACTCCCGGGCTGATGAATTGGCTACTGGTTCTGTAACCATGGTTCTGGCTATTCGATGGTTGCCACGGAACCGGTGGTAATATTTCCCGCTCTCCGCGGCTGGCGGTATGCATTTCTTCTTTCTCAAAGGATGCCGGGGTCAGCTTATCGGTGCCGCCCTTCCTATACTACAGAGGGTCTGCCATGGACCCTCGAAGACGTCGGGATCGATTCTTTTGTGCTCGCTGAACTCTTTCCCGGCGTAGGTATTCTTTGCCCGACGAATCGTCTGAGGGGTAGTCTGATGTCATGGCCCGATGGTCTTCAAGGTTCCGACGAGGCCTAGCAGCTTCTTCGTCATCGTGGAGAGAATCCCTGTAGTACCTAACAGGTCGGGCCTCTATTCGCGGATCGTTGCCATGGCCAGCTGTCCCCCGATCCTCCATAAGGGGCTCTTTGCCCTTTCCTTTCCGGGCTCTTTTCTCGCCCAATACCCGCTCCCTTTCTTCTTCTAACCGAGCAATGTCCTCGAGGAGTTGCTTTCGGGTCATTATCAAAGTTGACCGCTTGTCCCGTCCGCCGTGCCATTCTCGACCGGGGACTACCGTGCCTCCCGAACCTGAGACGGCTCGGACGACTTCTCTACCGTCCCTCTCTATTGCTGCTTCGCTGTTCATCCCGAAAAATGTAATTTTCAAAAAACAAAAGATTCCTTTTTTGTATCACCGATTCCCACAGACGGCGCCAATGATGAGTAAATAGTTGTTTGGAGAATATATTTGGGATCTTGTGCCAGAGGTGACTAGAGAGAGAAAGTGTAGAGAGATAAAGGAAGATTCGTAAAAATTAATATTCAATCTCCATTTCAGGCAAGTGGGTCACCCTTTTATACTAGAATAAGGCGAACCCACTTAAGGCCCTTAGTGGGACGTTACTACTCCAAACAGGGTCCCTCAACTATCTTTATCTTTACATATTGGTCCTTGAAGGACTAAAACACTTTGTTAACTACGTCAACTATCGTTTATTGCACTTTGGCCCCTTATGATTTATATCGGCGAATTCCGCCCTCATCATGGTCCACCTGATAAAAAAACGTTACAAGAATCGGAACAAGAATTGGAATGAGAATTAGACCGAACTTTAACAGTTCGGTTCACAGATCAATTCTAGAAATCACTAAAAAAATGAAACGATAAAATCAGTTTGGAACCAAAAAGATAAAGTTTATATACCAGTAGAATCGATGAGGAACCGAACGGATAAAATCAGAACTGATAGAATCGATACGGTATCGAACCGATAAAACCGATAAACCGATAGCGCAGTCGAACAAATAGAAAAGTTAACAGAGGCATTATAATTGCTATCAAACATATGTTTTTTTTATCAAAAAGCAAAGATAAGAATAATGTGCAATTAAAAAATAAAAATGGAAAAGAAAAAGAGAAAAGGTATTATACAATTGGAAGAGAGTATTAATATGAAACTAAAAAACCAAAAGTGGAAAAATTATGAATTCGAAGCCCAGTTGAACAATCGGATACTAAAGTTGATGAGTCCGGATTTATTCACCACTCATTTTAGAAACCGGACAGGGGCAATTCAGACAAAAACCATCCACTGAACCATTCGAACTGGACAAAAGTATTAAAAGCTAATCACCTTTTGACTAAGCTAATTGGTAACCTACTTAATAAACTAATGGGTTTTTGAACTCGACCCGGTTTCATGAGTATGACCCGAAAACCCATGAGGCCCATAATTAAGGGTATAAATACCCAACCACTTTCATTAATGAGGGTAATGAACATTTAATACAGTCAGGCAGCTCAAATCTCTCACTACAAACCACTTAAGCATTAAATACCTTTAAAACACCACAAAACACCTGACAAAATTACCCTCAGTGGAAAATAATCCACACCAAATTGGCGACCAGAGTGTGAGGAGAAGGTGCCTGAATCTAATATTCGAAACCATCAAGAAAGACCAGTTCGGATGAATTCGGACGAGCAGGAAGTGCCACCAGCTTTGGCAGAAGTGGTGGGAGAAAATGATGAATATACGATCGAGGAGCGAGATAGACTAAAAGTTGAGATAGAAGCCTTAAGGGCTTCTAAAAGGGCGGATATGGGTGTGAAAGAAAAGTCAAAAGTGTCAGCAGTTCATCAGAGCATGAGCCATCAAAAACCCATGTGAGCACTAAAAAGACTCATGCTAGTTTAAAGAAGTCTCACCAATCCAAACCACTGGAGAGCTCAGATTCAAACTCAGAATCTTCTTGCAACTCCTCAAATGAAGACAGAGTCGAAGAATCCCTATCATCCAGCAGTGATGAAGGTCGTTCTAAGAAGAAATAGAAGTTGGTAAAAATATATTCAAGAAAAATGGACAGGCATGGAAGGTTGAAGAGGCATCTGGGTAAAGGGTCGTCTCATAGTCACAGCCATGGCCGGAGGCATGTAGACAGATTGTTAATGGATCCTTTTGCCTTTCATGATGAGCCAGGTATCTTTGCAACTCCCAATGAAGATACTGTATTTAGTCGTGGCCAAAATTGAAGACAATCTCCATTGTCCTCCAAGATACTGTTTGGAAACCTTCCTAAGAGGTTTGACAGCACAAAGATGGAAAAATATGATGGCAGTAAAGATCCAGATAACCATTTGGAGAAATTAAAAAAAAATATGATGAATTTTGACGATGATGATAAGTTACTTTGTCGAGTGTTCTCCCAGTCTTTTATGGGGAGTGCTCTGAAGTGGTACAATAGTCTGCCACAAGGCTGCATCAGAAATTTTGATACTTTTTGGGTGGCCTTCCGGAGGCACTTCGTTGTAAGTAAAGAAGTGAAGGTCAATGGAGACACTATTATCCATTGTGCCTAAGAACCAAATGAATCTTTGAAGGAATACATAAGTCGCTTTGTGAACACCAAAAATGGATTAGCTGATTTCTTTGAACAAGTAGAAATAGCTTCTCTAAGGCAGGGTTCGAACCCTGGTAATTTCGTTGATTCAGTAACCAGGAAAAAGGCCATGACATGAGGAGGTTTACTGAATCAGGTCAGCAAACAGATTAACGTGGATGAAACAAAGAAAACTAGGGTGCACCGACAAGTGAGGTCTGCCCCAGCTGCACCAAATCAAAACCAGAATCAGTCCGGGTACAAGGCCAAGGAAGCCGGACAGGGTCAAAATAGGGCCAAGGCTCAATCCCACCCAGCTGCACCAGCTCAAAGTCATCAATCTAAAAATAAGCGAGGACCTTGGGTTCAACCGGAGTGGTTTGCTGAATTAAAAGAAAATGTAGCCACCATTATGATAAAATGAAAGACGAAGTACATTTCAGAAATCCGGCTGCATTACAATCTCCTAGGGAAAGTCAAAATAATAGTTTATGTCAGTATCATCATGATATTGGCCATACCACTGAAGATTACATCGCGTTGAAATAAGAAGTGTAGAATTTGATTGAGAGAGGGAAGTTGGGGGCTTTTGTGAAAAGAATAAGTGGAAATAGACCTGATAATGCTCATCGGACTGGCCCGAACAATGCAGGGACATCAACATTCGAACAGGTCAATAGTGGGTTTCACTGGAAGCTCAGCTAACGTAATCGGGGAATTTGAAGAAGAGGTTTTGCTGGGCAAGGGCCCTTTTAAGAAGATGGTCAGAATAGTTTTTATTGTGGTGGATTGTCCTACGTGTTACAATGCCATTTTGGGGAGATCTTGGCTCTCTAGGATGCATGTTGTGGCTTCAACAGTCCACCAATGTTTAAAATACGCTATGCAAGGACAAGTGGGAGTTGTCCGAAGCAATCAGAAGGTAGCAAGGGAGTGTTATGCAACAGCACTGGCCCCTCGAACTTTGGGGGCAGTTCGGATCAGTGAAGATTAGCAATTTGAGGGGCCCTCTGGGGTAAAGGGTGAAATTTATGACCCCAGAGAGACCCCTGGTGTTTTAATACCAATTGAAGAAGTTGAAACTCACTATCTGGCTGAAGGAAGAAGTGTCAAGATCGGGTCCAAGATGACATCGGAATTGAAGAGTAAAGTGTTAGCCTTTTTGAAAAACCATCAGGATGTTTTTGCCTGGTGCAATGCTGATGTAACCGGAGTGCCAGCAGACATTATATCACACCAATTATCCATCCGGAGGAATATAGCACCTGTTGTACAAAAGAGGAGAGCTTTTTCTAAGGAAAAAGCATAGTTCAAGAGGTTGACCGACTTACTAAAATGGGGAACATAAAGAAATCTCAGTACCCTTTATGGACAGCCAATCCGGTGCTTGGTAAAGAATAAAAATGGAAAGTGGCGTATGTGCATTAATTTTACAGATCTCAATAGGCCAATATTGATGCTTATTCCAACAATGTGATAGACAGTCAAGAAGAGATGTATGCCAAGGTGAAGTCGGACATGGTCTTGATTTTTCACGAGAAGTTTCCGAAGAGGAATCTCGGAGACTTATGGACTTTTGTAGAGTATACAGACCTTCCTTTCCATACAATGGCTGAGGGTGACAGGTTTGATTTCTCCAGTGCATCCTCATCCGATGAAGAAGAGAACACCGGAGAGAGTCCATGTGAGGAGAATGATGACCCCAAGAAGAAAACAAGTGAGGCTGAGCCGTCTTCAAAGGCTCAGTCTTAGAATATCAATTATCTTTTACCTTTTGTTTTGATTGAACTAAAGTCCTTGGAAGGCCAAGGTATTTTTGTAACCGTGTCCGGTGTTTGATCGGACAGATCTTTTTGCTTTGATTAACAACTTAAAGTCCTTGGATGGCCAAGGCACTTCGGTCGTTTTAATGAGTATGTTCATCTTGCACAATTCTTGCATTCTTTCATAGTTTTTAAATTTTAATGGCTAATGTTTAAACAGCCCTTAGTTATTTCATAAACATCTTAAAGTGAGAGTGTTTAAATTCTCTGATGACAAATGTTTAAGTAGTCATCACACTTTTAATTCAATCCGGCCGGTGTTTAAACAAAAATTTGACAAGAAACAAAATAAGAACACTCCGAATTTTTAAGAAGGCATCAAATTTTATAAAAGAGCCCGGACACCTCATTAAAACCTCCCCGCGCCACCAGGGTAGGAAAGAGTATGCCCCCAAATATTTACATGGATTTTTTTAAACAAGTAAATATTTGCATAGTTTCTACTCCAAGTACATCCGGAGGTGCTCAATATTCCAAGGGGATTCAAAACCCTTCCATCTTTTTCTTCTAGCTAGTATGTCCCAGGTTTAAGCTTTTCAATGACCATATAGGGTCCTTCCCAAGTTGGGGCTAGTTTGTCGAGCAGCTTCTCTTTAGTGTGTAAGAAGACTTTCCTTAACACCTTATCCCCCGGCTGAAAATCTCTTTTTTTAACTTTGGAAGCAAACCTGCTTCTCATTAAACCTTGATAGTGCACAGCTCTAAGGTGTGCCTTAACTCTTCTTTCCTCTATCAAATCAAGTTGATCTCGGATAGCCCCCTCGTTAGCGTGTTCGTAGAAATTATGAACTCAAAATGAAGGGAGAGTTGCTTCTATGGGAGTTATGGCATCCATCCCATAGACCAAGGCAAAAGGTGACTCTTGTGTTGCAGTCCCAGGTGTAGTCCGGTAGGCCCACAAAACCTCTTGTAAATAACTAGGCCATTTTCCAGCAGCCCCTTCTAAATTTTTCTTCAAACCGGACAGTATAGTTCTGTTAGCCACTTCAACCTGACCATTTGCTTGTGGGTGGAAAGGTGAAGAAAAACAATGTTGTATACCTCTAGAGACACAAAAACTTTACATTTCCTTGTTGTCGAACTGTGGCCCATTGTCTGTCGTTATCTTCTGCGGGATGCCAAATCTGCAACAGATATTGGATAAAATGAATTTTATGACAGCTTTTGATGTTGTACATGCCATTAGGGCTGCTTCGATCCACTTCGAAAAATAATCAATAGCAACAATTATTGTCCTGCGTCCTCCGGATGCCATAGGTAGAGGTCCCACCAAATCCAACCCCCATCGAGCAAAAGGTATAGGCTCAGAAATTGACTCTAAAGGGATGGCTGGGATATGTATTTCATTGTTATATCTCTGGCATGGGTCACACCTCCTCACCATCTCCTTAGCATCTTGCATTATAGAGGGCCAATAATAACCAGCCAATAAAACTCTCCTTGTTAGAGCCCTGAATCCACAGTGAGTTGATCCCTCACCATCATGTAATTCGGAGAGGACTATTTGAGATTCATCAACCCCCAAACATCGTAAGAGGGGTTTACTGTAAGACTTCTTATAAAGAACATCTCTTAATATGATAAAACCACGAGTCTTGTACTTTAATTTTCTTGCTATTGACTTATCCAGAGGCAAGATGCCATCAGAGAGATATTGAACGAGAGGAAACCTCCAATCTTGGGGCTGTCCCATCTGTATATCGAATCTTTCTTCCTCCTTACCCATATTGAGTTGAATGGAAGGGCACTCCAGCACATAGATCCAAGGGTATGATTCAGTATAGGCTATGGTTGCCAAGGAGTCTGCTAGTTCATTTTCTGTTTGGGGTATGTGCTCATAAACAATACTCTTGAACTTAAGTGCCACATCTTTGAGAAGAAGTAAGTATTTTACTAGCTGCTCCTTTTTTGCTTCAGATTGACCTTGCGCATGATGGATAAGAAGCTGGGAATCACTCATCAACTTAACCCTTTTGGCTCCACAAATAAGAGCTAACTTTAAACCAGCTATAGCAGCTTCATATTCGGACTCATTGTTAGAAGCCCTAAAAGCAAAAAATATAGCTTGGTACATTTTGTCGCCATACGGAGAGGTCAAGCATACCCCTGCACCACATCCCATAGTACTTGATCCACCATCCGTCCGAACGACCCAGACCTTTTTATCTTTCATCTCAGTCGTTTGCTTTGTATCCCTATCTGAGTGGAATTCAACTAAGAAATCAGCCACAGCCTGGGCTTTGATTGTTGTTCGAGGAGAAAAATCAATATCGAAGTCCCCTAGTTCTACTGACCACTTAGTCATTCTACTCAAAATATCCGCCTTTTGTAAAATGTTTTTCAGGGATAGGATGTCCGAACAATAATAGGATGAGCCTAAAAATAAGGCCTCGTCTTCCTAGCAGCAATTACCATGGCTAGTGCTAACTCTTCAAGCTTTAGATAGCGTTTTTCTGCATCTATCAAGCTCTTGCTGATGTAATACACCGGACGGGGATAATTATCCACCTCCCTTACCAATACAGCACTGATGGCACAACTGGAAACTGCCAAATATACGAAGAGTGTCTCTCCATCAACAGGTTTAAATAAAGTCTTGGGGGAGGACACATGTTTTATAATCTCATTGAAGGCCTCATCATATTGTGAAGTCCAGACAAATCCCTTTGCACCTTTTAAAGTTTGAAAAAACGGGGCACATCTGTCTGAAGACCTCGAGATGAATCGATTAAACGCAGCCAACCTCCCAGTCAACCGTTGTACTTCTTTAATATTCCGAGGAGGCTCCATTTGAAATAAAGCATTAAGCTGGTCCGGATCAGGCTGTATCCCTTGCTCACTTATTATGTACCCTAGGAATTTTCCGAACTGTACTCCGAACACACACTTTTCTAGATTTAGTTTCAAATTTACTTTTACTAAGTTGGTAAAAGTTTCTTGGAGGTCTGCCAAGTGTAGCTCTTCGTCCATACTTTTAACCATCATGTCATCAATGTATACTTCCACATTTCTTCCAATTTGATCAGCAAAGGCTTTGTTTACTAACCTCTGATAGGTAGCCCCAATATTTTTTAACCCAAATGGCATCACCTTGTAACAATGAAGGCCCCTATCAGTGACAAACGTAGTATGCTCCTGATCCTCCGGATCTACTTGAATTTGGTTATACCCGGAGAAGGCATCCATGAAAGATAGTAGCTTATTCCCAGATGTAGAATCCACCATCTGATCAATCTGGGGGATAGGGTATAAATCCTTTGGGCAAGCCCTGTTGAGATCTGTAAAATCAATACACATACGCCACTTGCCATTTTTCTTTTTTACCAAGACCGGATTGGCTATCCGCAAAGGATACTGAGACTCATTTATATGCCTCATTTTAGTAAGTTTGTCGACCTCTTGAACGATGACATTAGCCTTTTCTTTGGAAAAAGCTCTTCTTTTTTATACCACAAGTGATATGTCTCTTCGGATGGACACGTGGTGTGATATAATATCTGCTGGTACCCCAGTAACATCAGCATTGCACCAAGCAAAAACATGTTAATGGTCTTTTAGGAACTTCAACATTTTACTCTTCAGTTCGGATGCCATTTTGCACCCTATCTTAACATTTTTTCCCTCTTCCAAAGAATGTGTTTCAACTTCTTCAACCGGTATTAAAACTCCACGGGTCTCTCTGGGGTCATCAATTTCACCCTCACTCCCAGAAATCCCCTCAAACTTTTATTCCTCACTGATACGGACTGCTCCCAACGTCCGAGGAGCCAGTGATGTTGCATAACACTCTCTTGCAATCTTTTGGTTGCTCCGAACAACTCCCACTTGTCCTTGCACAACATATTTCAAACATTGGTGGACTGTTGAGGCCACTACATGCATCCTAGAGAGCCAAGACCTCCCTACAATAGCATTATAACAAGTGGGGCAATCCACTACGAAAAATAGTATTCTAACCATTTTCTTAAAAGGGCCCTTGCCCAACAAAACTTCATCTTTGAACTCCCCGATCACATCTGCTGAGCTTCCAGTGAAACCCACAATTGACATGTTCGAAACTAAATTACCGCAGGATTCTTCATCTTTTTGTAGGAAGTTAAAAAGAGGATATTGGCTGAACTCCCAGTATCCACCAAAATTTGTCTTATGTCATTGCCCCCAATGGATGCTCCTATGACAACAGTATCTTCATGAGGACCTGCTATATCCCTCAAGTCATCCTCATCGAACACAATAAAGGGAAATGGAATCTGTGATTGATAGGAAATTCATGCCTCCCTCCAGTTGGGTAGCTAATGTATGAACATGCCTCTTCCTTGAAGAAGCAGTGGGTGTTGTCATGGTATCCTCTCTGAAAATTGTGAGTGACTCAAAAAAGTTAATAAGCCCGGACACTGTTTTACAACGTTCCTCAATGGAACCCACTCTGTTTCGAGTTGGATCAGGATCCAAGTATTCTGAATCTACATCAAATCTTTCGACTATCACCATAGCTCCCTCCGGAGCGGATGTGCCTGCATTGTTTGGACCAGGCTGATGAGCACTATCAGGCTTATTACCTCCTCTTCTTTTAACATACACTCCCAACTTTCCTCTTTCAATCAAATTCTGGACTTCTTGCTTTAAAGCAATGCAATCGTCAGTGGTATGGCCAGTATCACTATGGTACTGACAGAAGGAATTGTTACAATGCTCCCTAGGAGATTGTAGTGCATCTGGCCTTCTATAGTGTACTTCTTCCTTTGTTTTGTCATAAATAGCGGCTACACTTTCTTTTAACTCAGCAAACCACTCCGGTTGAACCCAAGGCCCTCTCTTATTTCTAGATTGCTGACTCTGGGCAGGCGCAGCTGGCTGAGATTGAGCTTTAGCTCTGTTATGACCCTGCCCGGCCTCCCTTGCCTTGTTCCCGGACTGATTTTGGTTGGGGTTTGGTGCAACCGGGGCAGACCTCACCTGCCTATGCACCCTAGTTTTCTTTGTTTCATCCACGTTAATTTGCTTTCCGACCTGATTCAGTAAACCTCCCCATGTCATGGCCTTTTTTCTGGTCATTGAATCAGCCAAATTTCCAGGGTTTAAGCCCTGCCTCAGAGAAGCTATGGCTACTTGTTCGAAACAATCAGCCAACCCATTTTTGGTATTTACAAAGCGACTTATATATTCCTTCAGAGATTCATTTGTTTCTTGGGCACAATGGATAATTGTATCTCCATTTCCCTTCACCTCCTTACTTCCAACAAACTGCCTCCCAGAAAGCCACCCAAAAGGTATCGAAATTTTTGATGCACCCCTGTGGTAGGTTGTTATACCACTTCAAGGCACTCCCCGTAAAAGACTGTGAGAATTCTCTACATAGAAACTTATCGTCGTCATCGAAATTCATCATGAATTTTTTGAATTGTTCCAAGTGATTGTCCGGGTCTTTACTACCATCGTATTTTTCCATCTTCGTGCTATCGAACCTCTTGGGGAGGTTCCCGGACAGGATCTTGGAAGACAATGGAGATTGTCTCCAATTCCGGCCACGACTGAAAATGGTATCTTCGTTAGGAGTTGCAAAGATACCTGGTTAATCATGGAAGGCAAAAGGATCCACCAGCATCCGGTCTATGTGTCTCCGGCTATGAGATGATCCTTTGCCTATATGCCTCTTTAACTTTCCATGCCTATACATTTTTCTTGAATACTTCTTAACCAACTTTTGTTTCTTTTTAGATCGACCCTCATCGCTGCTGGAGGACAGGGATTCTTCAATTCCATCTTCGTCCGAGGAGCTACTGGAAGATTCTGAGTCTGAATCAGAGCTATCCACTAGCTTGGACCGGTGAGACTTTTTGGAGCTAGCATGAGTCTTCTTCGTACTCACATGGGTCTTCGAAGGCTCATGCTCTCTAAGGTTTTCAGTATGATGAGCAGCTGATGCTTTTGACTTCTTCTGTATGCCCATCTTTGCCTTCTCTGCCCTCAGAGCTTCTATTTCGCCCTTTAATCTATCACACTCCTCGATGGTATATTCATCATTTTCCCCCACCACTTCAAGCAAAGCTGGTGGTACTTCGGGTACGTCCGGATTCATTCGGACTGAATTTTCTGATGGTTTTGAATGCTAGATTCAGGCACCGTCGTATCTCCCACTGTGGTCGCCAATTTGGTGTGGTTTATTTTTGTCTAAGGGTAAGATTTTAATTTTTGTTTAGAGTTTTGTGGAGTTTTGAGAGTATTTAATGTTTGGGTAGAATGTAGAGGGAGAATTAAGCTGCCTGGTTGTATTTAATTTTCATTACCCTCATTTAATGTTGGTGTCCGAATTAAACAAACTAAGTCTCTATTTATAGATCTCAAGAAATTATAAATCATGGTATATATATATAAATTACTAAAATATTTCAAAAATCATTTTAAAATGCTTAAAATATTTTGGTGTCGTAATCAAACAAACCAAGTCTCTATTTGTAGATATCGAAAAATAAAAAATAATAGTATTTTTGTTTTACAAACCATTTATCTTGAAAAATGATGTTAAGAATGAAAAGAAAAAAAAAGGAAACTTGACATGCTGTTATTGGACGAAAAAAAGATGGATCGAGGTTCATCTTTTTGAACCCAAACCAGCTTTTGAGTCCAGCTGCATTCAAAAATTCACTGCTGCCTATATTTCAATTGAAATATGCGCGGCTGCGCATGGTTTACAGTAACTAGTAAGGCTCATTTGTCTACATCCAAGTGTAGGTTGGCTCTAGAGTGTCCAGTCCCACTAGAGGTGTTATCTGTCCGGGTTTTGACGAACTAGACGGGACCGCGAAGTTTTTGGTTCTATTTTTTAGAACAAAACCGGACTGGGCTTCTACGTTTTCGGTTCGGTTCCGGTTCTAGTTTGGTCTGAGTTTGGTTCGGTCTGGGTGGGTCTGCTTAAATATATATATATATATATATAATTTATTTTGCAATTTTTTTACTTAAATAAATAAGATAAAATTAAAATTTAGAAGTTAATGTTTGATTTTTATTAAAAATTGGTAATTAATTACTAATTAATTTTGGTGATATTAAAAAAATAATTATTAAATTTTCATTTTTATTTCTTAAATAAATAAGATAAAAATTAAAATTTAGAAGTAATGTTTGGTTTTTATTAAAAATTGGTAATTAACTATTAATTAATTTTGGTGATACAATTATAAAAAATAAAAAATAATAGTAAAATAGTCGGTTCTACCGGTTTTATTGTTCGGTTTCGTATCGATTCTATCGGTTTACCAATCTTATCGGTTCGGTTCGATATCGATTCTGTCGTTTACCGGTTTTATTAATCAGTTCTACCGGTTTTATTAATCGGTTCTACCGGTTTATCGGTTTTGTTGGTTTGATTCCTTACCTTTTTTCAGTTTCGCTTCCTTATGGATTTCGGTTATAAATAAAAATGATATGATTAAATTAATCAACTATATCCAGATTTTTATAATATGTAATCCCGATAAGTAATCCATTTTCTTTATGATGGTAGGTCACCCTCTAATCGTTTTAATGCGATTCAAAATTTCTGGCTCTGCCCCTCTTTTCTATCATCAGCAGATTTTCAAATCATCTTTACCATAGCAAATTGTCAAGTCAATCAAAATCAAAATATCATTGTGGATGATTTAAATTTGTTAAATGTAACTATATCAAATTATAACTTAAATTGTGGATGATTTAAATTTGTTAAATGTAACTATATCAATATAATTATGAATTTTAATTTTTTAAGTTTTGTAATGAATTTAAAACATTTAAATCCAAATTTATAGGTTATTATGTTATTATCTATTTTTATTTTTTGTTACTAAAATGTTTCGAAAATTGTTTCGAAAATATTTGATAAAAAATTCTAAAAAACTTTCGGTGTCCGAATCAAACAAACCAAGTCTCTATTAATTTATAGATCTCACAAAATTATAAATTATGATATAATTTTTTTTTACTTACTAAAGTATTCCAAAAATTGTTTTGAAAAACCTTAATAAAAAAAACTTAAAAACTTTCGGTGTCCGAATTAAACAAACTAAGTCTCTATTTATAGATCTCAAGAAATTATAAATCATGGTATATATATATAAATTACTAAAATATTTCAAAAATCATTTTAAAATGCTTAAAATATTTTGGTGTCGGAATCAAACCAACCAAGTCTCTATTTGTAGATATCGAAAAATAAAAAATAATAGTATTTTTGTTTTACAAACCATTTATCTTAAAAAATGATGTTAAGAATGGAAAAAAAAAAGGAAACTTGACATGCTGTTATTGGACGAAAAAAAGATGGATCGAGGTTCATCTTTTTGAACCCAAACCAGCTTTTGAGTCCAGCTGCATTAAAAAATTCATTGCTGCCTATATTTCAATTGAAATATGCGCGGCTGCGCATGGTTTACAGTAACTAGTAAGGCTCATCTGTCTACATCCAAGTGTAGGCTGGCTCTAGAGTGTCCAGTCCCACTAGAGGTGTTATATGTCCGGGTTTTGACGAACCAGATGGGACCGCGAAGTTTTTGGTTCTATTTTTTAGAACAAAACCGGACTGGACTTCTAAATTTTCGGTTCGACTCCGGTTCTAGTTTGGTCCGAGTTTGGTTCGGTCCGTTTCGGTTCGGTCCGGATGGGTCTGCTTAAATATATATATATATAGTTTATTTTTCAATTTTTTTACTTAAATAAATAAGATAAAATTAAAATTTAGAAGTTAATGTTTGATTTTTATTAAAAATTGGTAATTAATTACTAATTAATTTTGGTGATATTAAAAAATAATAATGTAATTTTCAATTTTTTTTTCTTAAATAAATAAGATAAAAATTAAAATTTAGAAGTAATGTTTGGTTTTTATTAAAAATTGGTAATTAACTATTAATTAATTTTGGTGATACAATTATAAAAAATAATAGTAAAATAATCGGTTCTACCGGTTTTATTGTTCGGTTTTGTATCGAATCTATCGGTTTACCAATCTTATCGGTTCGGCTCGATATCGATTCTGTCGTTTACCGGTTTTATTAATCGGTTCTACCGGTTTCATTAGTCAGTTCTATCAATCGGTTATACCGGTTTATCGGTTCGGTTCTACCGTTTTATCGGTTTTGTTGGTTTGATTCCTTACCGTTTTTTCAGTTTCGGTTCCTTATGGATTTCGGTTATAAATAAAAATGATATGATTAAATTAATCAACTATATCCAGATTTTTATTAATCGTCCGCCCTCTATTCGTTTTAATGCGATTCGAAATCTCTGGCTCTGCTCTAACGCAAATTATGCACTTAAAGCTAGGAAGGATCTGGAGATGGAAGAGTTGCAGGCACGTAACACAGCAACTATGATGTCTGCTCTAACGCAAATGGTTGGTTTATCTTTCCTTGTCTGTTAAAAATGATTTGATATCTATGATATTTTGCCTCTG